>CM030902.1:14771507-16186507 GCA_018136845.1 Heterotis niloticus
ACTCCGACTTTGAGCAGGAGGACTACGATGCCCGCAGCCGCACAAGTGTCCAAACCGAGGACGATCAGCTTATCGCTGGCCAGAGCGCCAGGGTGAGTGCTGTGTAAATTCGCAAGTAGCAACTACATGATTATTCTGCATGAAATAGACCACCGTTCAGTCACCAGCATTCAGCTTAACTAATCTGGGTAACAATGACTGCATTCGCAGGGATGTTATTTTACAGCTTTTATTTCCCCCTTCCGTGCTTATTCCAGTAAAGAATACTGAATGCATGGCAAACAATGAAAAGCAGTTGGCCAAAAATGTGTAAACAAAATAAAGCATATGAATGAATTGAAAGATAACTTTTTAATGAGTGAGTTTTCAGTGTCTTTTTTAGTAAATATGGCTGTTATATACAATATATAAATATGTATGTATATAGAAAGTGTTTACTTACAAGCATTAAAGCTGTGTTTTATATAACATATATTTAAATGATCACATATAAAATATATTTATGAATACACCTATATATTTATATAAAATGCAGCTTTAATGCTGATGAATATATAGTTTCTGACATTTTAAGGGGATAGTTAGGTATATGCATAAAAACTGATAAAAGTACAGTGTTGATGAATCAGTTAAATTTAGCTTCAACTCAATTTGAAATTAAACAAATGCACAACTGGACCTGAAAGTGTGCAGCTGAAGAAAAGCTACAGGCTCCCAGTGCTCATAATCCTGTGATAAATCTGCGTGTTTTAAGCGTGGTAAGATACTGTTATGTAACAGGATCCACAGGGGGTCCTCAGTGGGCGGGGCCTAACCTCCTGCTTGGCTCTATGGATGCGGCATCATTACGGAAGACCAGAGGGAAAAGAAGTCAACTGCAGGTCCCCATTCAGTGTTAATGTGTTCTCCATAGGCTCTTGTCTCATGAAAATTAGATCTACAGGGATCTGAATTATTTTGTTCTAGCAGCTTGTCTTGTGCCATACTGCTGCTTATCTGTTTTAAAACAGAAAGGGATAAAAAAACACAAAAGAGAGTAATCCTTTGAGGTATTATCAAAGAGGAATTTAATAACCAATATAACCAGCCCAGCCATCCTCTGAAAATGTTAAAAATCAAAAATATGCTATTGTATTGCTGTAATATGTCACACATTTAAGTCTTGACAGCTTAGCCTATTTGAACTGAAACCAGAGACAGGCCTTTCAAGAGCAGCGCTCTTTAAAAAAAGAGTACACTGAGCAAATAAAAGGTACATTAAAAAAAACAATAGAACCTGTTTCTATCTCGGTTTTGTATGTTTTATTGCATTTGCAATAGCTGTTCATCTAATAGCTATTATGAGTTAGCCAGAAGTGGTACTACAATAGTTAAAGCTGCTGCCTGGCTCAAATCTCCTCTGATACAGTAAAAATGTAAAAATAATTAATAATAATAAAAAAAAACTAATAACTGTATAAACAGGCAAAACACTTTTCAGCCAAATAAATAAATAAGTGCGCATGCATATGACAGAAGAATCTACCCAGCAACTCTCTTGTCTGTCTCGCCATTTGCCGTGTCTTTCACTTTCAACCCTTTTCAGTTTCACGGTGCCAGATTCCAAGAGATAGAACCAATTGCTTGACCAATGCAAATCACACATTTCCATAATAAAACCAGCCACCCACAAAGTAACCATAATTTCATAGTCTAATTTTGGGTAGCCGCAGAATAATAAGTGCTTAATAATCAACGCAACTGCCGGTGAGTGAAAGGAGAATGACTGGCTCGGGCAGATAATTTTGCCGTAATGTGAATCAGTGACCCCGACTCGGGAGCTCATAGTTGGGCCCCGTGGAGATGGCTGGAGATTCAAAAATGTCATTGTTCACTCATTACTGTATTCTCTGCTCACAGTTTGGGCGCACGGTGCTATTTTACACTGACTTCTGTGACATTTCATTTGCGCCATTTATAATTCATGTTGTTTTTATTAATAAGTAATAGCGGCTCCTGTAAATATTGCTGCTAATATGCTAAGATTTTGCTCATATGCTGCAGCTCTCGCATTATGAACACAAGTGGACGTGGCAGTAAGTGCGCCTAAATAACTTTGCGATTTTACTCTCGACATCGCCGGCTGCTTGATTTGAAAACAGCGGCGGTTAAATAAATGTTTTAACCTCTGCAATATTTTTTATTTCCTGCTGTAATATTTAACTCCCTGTTACTGCACTTGAGCTGTTGTTGTCATGAATATGTCATGTAGACGGGAAAGAAATCTTTGACAAACAGCTAAAAAATGCTTTTTGTTATTAGTTAACAGCTACCGTAAGTGTATAACTTCCAAGTGAGCAGTGCGTCAAGTTCGTGCTGAAACGGAACCAGTGAACGCAAGTGTGTTTCTCTGCATATTCTGCTGAGGAAATTCAGGTTTTGGGACCCAGTCTTAACTGGATAAATGAAAAAGAGTTATTTGTATGTTTCCCCCCTAAGAAGTAGCATACAGTATGAATTTCATAAATCCAATATAACTCCGAACTGGCAATAATACCTTCATATACTTGTTTACTTGTAATTGTACACGTACATGTCTATTGTTTAGTAAGCATGTTAAGCCGGGAACGATATAGATAACTTGTCTTGAGAGCGTGGTTGGTGCCACCTTTAGACTTGAAGGACCCAAGTTTGAATCCCGCCTCCTGCTGTAGTTCCCATGATCGAGGTAGTTACTGTGAATTGATGCAGTAAAAATGACCCTGCTGTATAAATGGCTAAAGTGTAAGTACCAGCTACATCAATAAACATATAAATGCCATCCATTTGATTGTTCGGGGTATGGCGGTAACTTGCTGACGGAGGGCTCAGTTCGCGGGACGCTTGACAGACGATCGCAGCAGAAAGGGTGAAGCACGGCAGCGACTGTGGTGTTGGCTGAACTGTACCGCGGTGCTGCGTCAAGCTGTGAGGTGTCTGCGAGGGCCGCAGGCTTGCTGTGCTAAGCATCCATTAGCCCTGCTTGCAGCTATATTTAGAACAGGTAATTTGGTGCCTATTGCAACGTTTTTGTGATTTATAACAGGCTACAGGGCTCTGCGAACAAAGGGAATATTACACCGTCTTACTTGTGTTTCAGGGGCAGTGAACAAGAAAAGGGAAACATTCTGACTGTAGAAAAACCCCATTCCCTAGAGCAAAACAGGCGCCTTCCGTTGAAATGTGCAGCTTTGTGAAAGTCCAAACCAGCAACATTTTTATCCATGCTTAGTAACCAAACGTGGAACAAAAACAGAACAAAAAAGCAGCGAGACGCAGCCTCTAAAATCCCGATATAAACATGGCCTTTGGAAGTGATGAAAAGCATCTGTTTTTAAATAATGCATGCCTTCATACATTTTCATTATTCCCCAAAGTCATAATTAATATAATACGTAATGCACTTTTTAATTTAAGTCCAGGTTATTACTTAACCACCAGGAGTGTTTTTAGATATTTTTTGGAAAACATTTATTTGTGTTAGGATATATATTCCCCCCCTTACAAATAAATGTTTGCCAAAAACTGTCTAGTAACATTGCAACTGGTTAAAAATCAGAGCTGACTTTCGAGGAACATTTCTCCATCCATTTGCTCACATTCAGTGTTTTTATCTGCAATAGTATTCCAAAAAAGGGGGTGTTTCTGCATTCTTTGCGTACTGCATATGTCTTCCTTGTCAAATTTTTGCAGCAAACTGTGCTGCCTACATTGGTGTTTTAGGGAAGGAGGTAGTTTAAATCAGTGCTTTCTCAGTTCATACAATAAGTGTAACAATCAGCCATTTTCTGGTGTATCTGTCATAAATATTTCTTCTGGCGTTTATAGTGGTTCTTATTCTTGTTTTAATGTATCGTGATAGAAGGGAGTCATGGCTTAAATGTCACCATTGAGGTTCTAACAGCAAAACCTGCAGTCCTGACAAATGCAGTCCTAGAACCACTTTACTATCCTTTGGAAGATCAAGCTGGCTTTTTGAATGAACCAGTAATTGTAGATTTTTCTTTTTTTTCTCCATTCATCCCCTCACCTTGCATGTCTTTAGGCCATCATGGCTCAGCTGCCCCAAGAGGAGAAAGCCAAGATCGCCGAGCAGGTGGAGAGCTTCCGCCAGGAGAAGTGCAAGCTGGATGCCGAGGTGGCCAAGTGGGATGACAACGGCAATGACATCATTGTGCTGGCCAAGCAGATGTGCATGATCATGATGGAGATGACAGACTTCACCAGGTATCTGTAAAGAAAAGGCGCCTACCAGGCGGAGAGGGTGGCTCGGAGCGGGAAAGGTTACAGAGATATCGCCAAATAAAAACCCATGGATTCCTGTGAATGCCGTGATAAGAAAAAGAAATCTTCATAATGTTGACCATCATGTTGCCACGATAAAGCAGATAATTAAAACATCAACTCACATTTTTTAAGCGTTCCTTTTCTGTTAGTTGGCTGAAAACCTCAAATGAGATTCTCATGATAATGGACAGATACATTATTTAAAATAAACCAAATATAATAAAATATCTATCCATATATCAGTCAATGATTGTTTATTTCCTTGCCTGCTTCCTGACTGTTACAGAGGCAAAGGGCCACTGAAGAATTCCTCGGATGTGATTAACGCTGCCAAGAAGATTGCTGAAGCCGGCTCCAGGATGGACAAACTAGCCCGTGCTGTAGCAGACCAGGTAAGAGTCTGGCTTGTGGCGGTGCAACCACCCACACTGAAACCGCACAGACAGCGCACGTACAACTGCTTATAATTAATGGAGTCATTTTACAATATGCTGGCGTTTTTTTTTTTTTTTGCGTTTAAATCATTCAAAACAGGCGTTTCGAAACGCATGTGGGATGAGCATTGGCTGAAGTTTCTCTTCTCAGATGAAACAATGACGGCATCGATCCAAGTTATGTATTGCTGTATACAAAATGCCATTGTTGAAAAGCTAATCTGATTAACACTCAATGGCCCTGCGAACCGTGATCTTGTTGAAAGTCTGAAGAGTGACGGGAAAAATAAAGAAAACAACAGCATCTCACTTTGAGTTCTTCTAAAATGCAACTGGCTCCCAATTTCCCAACTTTCAAGCAACACATTTTTCACTTTTTTCGGCTTGCTAGCGTACCGCCATTGTGCAATTCTTGCTCTCTCGATGTGGCAACAAATAGCAATGCAATTTAAGTGCGGTCTTATTTCAAAGGAGCGAAGAAGAAATGACGCAAAGAGAGTAAGAAAAGCTTCAGATGATTCTGTACCCTCTTCGTCTACCTCTTCTGAGCAGTCAGTGAAGCGCCCCCTCTCCATCGTCTTTCACTCTTGTGCAGTATTACCAGGTCTGAGCTGATGTTCAGTCGCTATTTTATAATGCTTTTATTGAGCATTAGTGAATTTCAGCTAATGTGTGGGGTATAAAATAAGGGATTCGGGGGCACCAGTTGAGCACCAGCACTCTGATCTCACTCTGCACCATAGTCCTTCATTGGGTTTTCTTATTTATACCATTCATAAACACTCCTGCCAGGGGGCTCAGAACACCACAAGCTGCTTCAAATCACCCCAAGGGAGGGGTGGCAAGAGAGGGGTGCAGTGCTACTCAGGTTACATCCAAAAAACCCTACTGTTGCCTCCTACCCCACATAGATAGATGAAGTGACTGCCAAAATGTACATTTGCTTTTGTTCATTTAGCAAAAACTTCTTCAAACAAAGAGATCACACAGAAAAACACCCACTCCATGTTACTTTTATATTTTTTGTGCAAACAAGCAATTCTCGGTCCCATTTAACTTAGTCAAGGACCAATTGATATTTAGCCAAGATATTTAGGTAGACTACTGTCATATGTTAGTGTCCACTGTTAAATAAAGTAATTTTACGTAAATATAAATAAATAATATCAAATCCGACATTTGCTCATTGAGTGATTTAGACCGCCATGCACGTGTCAGATTTGTGTGACTGACATCAAACGTAATATTAGTATTGGACAGGACTAAAAATATGTTGGTGTCTTTTCCTTGTGCTGTTGTGTGAAATATTAGAGAAATTCAACATTGTTGCCACAGTGGGCTGTGAGGGCACTTCCGAAGGGCTGCAGTAACACGTACTGGGCCACGGTGTCTATTTGACATCTGTAGCCACCCTAGTGGACAAATGGTCCATTATTCCAGCCGCGTAACCTGCAGATCGAGCGAACGAGAGTAACAATAATTCGGAAAGACAATTAAGGAATATAACTTTGTTGGGCTGAATTACATGGTCAGTGCACCGCGGCCAGAGATCAGCAATCAGAGCTTTTTTGAAATAGTCGCCCTGGGTTTTTACCCCCGCCGGTGCGGTACTCTAAATGCACAGTATCAACTAAAAGGTGAAGCCGGCGCGTAGGAGGTAGACTGCTGCTTAAATAAAAGAAGACAACTGAGAGCTGATATTACTGTGCAGGGTGCAATGGTTGAACTCCCACTAAAAAAAGTGCAAGTGAGGTGATAGGCTTGAAAAAAGAAAGCTAGCAAAGTTAGTAGGATATGAAAGTTATACTGATGCATCACCTCACCGTGCTCAGCCAAAGTTACTCCAGAGGTCTGTTATTCAAATTCTGCATTTTGATTTATTAATAGTTTATTATTAGTTAACTAATAATCCTAATAACTAATTAGTAACTAGTATTGTTATTAGTCACATCTGCTGCAGCTGCAATGTTTTCACTGCGGCTTATTTTGCATTTAAATGTATCTAAATTCTGAACTGTACCAAAATGCAGATACTCCATTGTGGAAATGCATGAAATACCACCGACATATATACGCATATACACATACATTTATCATCCAGCAAAGAAATTCTCTATTCAGTTTATTATTGTATACATTCACGTAGTAAATATTGAGCACATTTACCTTTTTTATGATTACCTAACTTGGGAATTATCAGTACAAAATTTAAAGTATCAAAATGGAGCAAAAAATTTAAATCAAAACAAAAGAGCATTTTCGGGTGTAACGCTAGCAGGTGACTCCTTCGTTGTCGTGGCTTTGTATCTGAATGCATCAGTGGTAGCAACAGGATGTGTTTGTGGTGTTTTTCATTTTTATTATGTACATTTGACTGCAGCCAAAAAAGTGCTTTAAATTCTTACGGTGCTCAGCTCCAGTGGGATGCGAGAACTTGAGAAGGGGATTGTGAAGAAGAATGGAAAGACAGCATATTGTGCATAATGCCCCAAAAAGGAGATAATATTTAGAGCCCCGAAGAAGCATTTTTAGGTGAACGCGAGGAGAGAAATCCATCAGCGTAGATGCAGATGTTCATGGTTTACATGTACCGTGCAGTGTTTCTTACACGGTGATAAGAGGATTTCTTCAGATTGTGTGAAATGTGCTCCCGAATCACAAGCATGCAGTAGGATGTATATCATCAAATGAAAAACTGATGAAAATACGATTACATTGAGAATGTGTCAGCTGCTCTGAATGCAAAGTTCTCCCATTACAATACACCTGATAATTCGGGCACCGTTATCCCTACATTTGCTGGTTATATTCAAAGTTTACGTTTATATTTTCAGCATTTGGACAACTGCGTCACACTGACTCGGAAGTGTTAATGTGGTTTTGGAGCAAAAGAATACCTGAGCATTGATCAAATCATTCATCCTTTAAAAGAAATGGGTTGGAAAGTGTGCTTAAACTTTTGACAGGCACAATTCTGTTACCATGGGTCATCATGATTACCATCAGACAAAACCTCCATCCATCCATCCATTACTTTGTTGTCCTTAACCATCAGTCCTGGTCACGGTTATGGTTTTTCCCAGAACCACAGGTTGTGAAGACAGGAAACCACATCCTGTATGGGACACCGGTCCATTGTAGCAGACAAAACAGCTTAAGAGAAACCCATCATTTTGGACCCTCATTTTTAATACAGCATGCACTGATTTCTTCTAGCAAAATATTAAATACAGTAAATCATAAGGAATATGTAATATAATCTAATATAAACCCAAAAACTTGTTGCATAAGTAAAATGACCTTTTAATGTGCAAAAATTCCTTTGTACTGAATAATATGACTGTGGTATGAAAAAACTGTATATATTTTCATAAGCTATTCTGCTACTTTTCTTTTGCACGTGACCCAGTTATATGATGCCTGGGTGTTATTCTGCGCTGTTGTTTTTTTCCCGCGCATTATTGTTGACTGCATACCTTTCTGAGAAAGCACAGCAGCCACTCCAATACCCCCCCCCCCACACACACACGTTTATTTTTCATCAATAGTCACAATGCATATTTTTACATAATTTTCATTTTGGTATTTTTTCCACTTTCATGTCTCTTTGAATTGCCTTGGAGCCATTACTGTATTATCCAGCCACCTTGTTTATTTCCCCACTGCGCTGCAGCCGAGCTGTTTTTTAACACCTAAAAAAAATTATGAAAACATCAAATACCTGCCATTTCACATCTCACAGCATTTATTTTCCAACTGACTCCAGACAGAAATATCCCTACTTTTTAAAATTCAAAATTAAGAATGCATAGTAAAGGGGGAAAAAGAAAACAAGCAATGTCAACATTGAAATATTGCTGTTACAGGAGTTATTGAAACGGCTGTTCGACAAAGGTGCTGCCGAGAAACTACCATAAATTTATAATTAGTAACGGTTTTACAGTGAGGAGCTGTGATTTTTTTTTTTTTTTAATTTATAGACAAGGATACAGTTTAGCTTTTGCTCTGCTGTTAATTTTCTGTCTTCTTTTCCTGTGTTATTTCCACAGATATTTCAAAATAAGGTCTAAGCTTATTATTATCAACTCCTTCCTACTCGCACGTTCTCATTTACACCTACACCCTCGACCTGTCACTCCTAATAAGCATCCCTCCTCAGCCGGTACTGGAATAAATGCGCTAGGACCGTACTGGTACTGCCATACTTTATTAGATCAGACACTACTGTGCATCTTGGACGATGGATACTGAGATGTTTAGTTGCTGAGGTGCTGAGGTGCTCAGAGCATGTCAATTCTACCGTTCCCATTTAGTGCTGTTTGTCAGTAAGTGACTCTGCGCCACCTCAGCTCGTCTCACCGCTCCTGTTTGCCTTTCCAGTGTCCCGATTCTGCTTGCAAGCAGGACCTCCTGGCCTACCTGCAGAGAATTGCTCTCTACTGCCACCAGCTGAACATCTGCAGCAAGGTCAAAGCAGAGGTGCAGAACCTGGGAGGAGAGCTCATTGTGTCAGGGGTGAGTCTCTGCCATCCCCACCGCTTCCCCTCCGTCAACTTATTTCTGCCTCGGAGACAGAGCTGCTCAATTGCAAAATGTCGCAAGCATAAATATAGGTGTCATTTATGGTGCCGATAAAAAATGTTCACTCCCTTGGCCTTTTTCAAGTTTCCTTGTTTTACAGTGTTGATTCACAACAGATTTATTTGTGTTTCTGTTGACACTGATCAACAGGGAAAAAAATAAACTCTTTAAGGTTGAATCACATTTCTGTCAATTCTGAATTAATCACATACATAAAATGCGAAATAACTGACAGCGTAAGTATTCACCCCTTTACTATAGTGCACGTAAATCAGCTGCAGAGCAACTTATTGTTTATAGGGGACACTTAATAAATTCAGCGGGATGGCATGTGTGCAGTTAAGGTGATTCATGTGATTCACCTTATCTGGCAATTTTTCCAGAATTAAGTGATTTTTTTAAAATTATTTTACAAAATTTGTTTGTAATTATGTTACCTTTGCAACATTTGACTTGACTGCGGTAACTTATATTCACTCAAACGTTTATTGCATCCTCAGTTTCTTTTAGACTCATTTTCTCTTCTTCAGACAAAAGAAGAGCAATAACACATCATTTGGATCCAGAATAGCAGTTGAGCCATTTTTTGGAAAAGTACTTGTTTACTGCAGCGTCTTTTCTATTGCTGAACTGCAGATTCCATATAACTTTTAATAAATCACATTTCATTTCACAACATTTTATCTGGTTGGTAAGGGAAGATCATTAAATTCCGTTGCAGTCGTTTTCCCAAATTGAAATTGACTTGTTGTTTTCTTATTACTTTCTGGACGTTGTTGCCCAATTTCATGTCAAATTAATTTTTAAAGAAATGTGCAGTCCTGCATTAAATCATTAAGTGGGCCGAAGGACATCCAACGTAGGTCAGTAACAGGGAAACAGAGGAAATCTATAGCAATGTATGCAATTATGGATGCGCTACAGTGTTATCAAAAGGCACATCGACACAGGAACATTGAATTTTTTCCAACAGTGTATTTTCATTTGTAAAAGCTCTATAACAAATGATCCAATGACCTCTTTATTGATATTTTAATATAAAACAGAGTGCGGTTCAGTTCATTTGCATTTAACCGATGCACTCGTGTAAGGTGGAGCTGCACTGATCTCACTCGTGAGCAGAGGACAATGAAGTTTTCATAACCACGTATCAAATTAATAAAGGAAGAGCAGACAGTTTAAATAGTTTCCCAAAAAGCATCCTAGTTCGTACAACTAGATTAGCTACTTTACCGAAAACTGTTTTAATTTTAAGCATCTGCGAACATAGTGGATGGGTTTCAGAAAGCAAGATTGTCATTTTTAACATGTGAAGGAGAGGCAGATGTTGGGTACAACAGCATTTGCAGACGTGTCTTCCTTAAGGAGCACAAAAGCCAGACTCTGCAAATGTGGCTGTGAATTCCCTCACTTGTTTACTGAACACTGGGTGAGCGAGAAAACACACAAACAAGCAAACAAACACGTAGATGGACGATGCATTTTCCACAGCAGCACGGACAGCGGAACGGTGTGGAAAAACGGCAAAAACTCACATATGTGCAATAATCACACAGCGCAAGGGCAAAAGCTCACAACCCAACAGGTTCCACCTGCAAAGTTCCGGAAGGACAACCAGACATTTGAGAATTGAACTGTCGCCCAAATCAAAAGATAATTTTCCTAGCGGAAGACATTTGACACTAAAGTCAAGTGCACGTTTGCAGAGGCGGCGGCGTCTCCAGTGAAGCACAGCTGGACACACACAAGGTTTAATGCCATCGAAACAGAATTTGTGTCATCATTTAGCGTCAATATACGTCAATATAAAGATCTTTCAAACGGTGATCAATTTTTAAAGTCTGCTGTCGTTTTGGAAAACTGACTTCTAACCCCAAGGTTTCAGGGCCGCTTCCCATGGATGGTGCTACTGTGTGCCTTTTAGCAAGGGGCACCCTTTGTGCCTTTGACTCCAGCATGATGTTTAGCTTAATTTGCCCTGTAGTTTACTGACGTTCACTTCTTCAACTGCAGGTATGGAGTATGGATGACACAATAAAAGAAATAAATAAATCATAAATAAATAATAGAATACCACTTCAGATCTGCGGAAGGGTTTTGCACAGATTTTTACAGACAGACAGACAGACAGATACATACATACATACATACATACATACATACATACATACATACATACTGCATAAACAGTACCAGAAGTTGGGTGGTAGCCTTCATTGTTTTGCTCTTCGAAGAAGTGGCTTTGCTCTTTTTCTTGTGTAGCTCAACTCCATGTAAACTACCAGTGCTCTTTTTGTCAACAGCCAACCACATTTTGTGGCTGAGCTTCTCTCCCTCTTGGCTATTATTCACAAAAGCCCTCAGATGCTTGTCATTACCCAGGGTGCACCAAGTTACGCCTTAAGTGTGTCTCAGGTCTTGCAGAAATCCAAAATATTGTACTTAATGGTTTGCTAAAGTTTAATAATGACCCATTCACATGTCAACATGTCCATAAGGGGTGGACACAACCTTTTTTTGGTTTGCACTTCAACTGTGCAGCTAATTCATTTTCAACGTTATATGCGTTCACATGGGTCAACTATGGGCCAAAGGACGAAAATACAGATGCGGCAAAATTTAGCCAAATAAAGTCAGTTGCTGGGCATCAATTGAAAGCACAGTTTGCATGCGTGTTTGCCTACCTTTGAAGGTGTAAATTAATATGAAAGCAATGCCATCTTCTTGCTTTGAGGCCCTTTTTTTGAATCTTGAGCACAAAGGCGACATAAAAAGTCAAGAACTTTAGAGAAAAGGCTGTGCAGAGTCTGGCATTGTGACTGAGAATGCTGTTTTTAGCTGTTATTTTGTGGGGTCAATGATGGTCATATTATAATGGCTGTGAAGTGGGCTGTTGGTGGAGGCACATTTTAAATAAATAAGCAAGTCATTTTTCTTCATCACTTTCTTCAGCCGGTATTTATTACAGTTTTTTTGTACATTCTAATGAATGTCCTTTTCCTCAGCAACTCCTCCATGTGGGCTGCAATTCATCCAAGGTTCTTGGCAGAGTTTTCACGAATTACACACTTTTTATATCTCATATTCCTTCATCATGTTTCAAACTCGAAATGAACCGAAACCCTGCAAGTGCAGTGTTTTCCAAGGTCGGGTAGACATGGCAGAGCGATCGAACGCATGTATTAGACCACAGAGTGATATTTGCTTTGTGCCTCTGCCTGCTCGTACAAGCAGGCCGCGGGCCCGGCCGCCGCGGCCCGGTGGGTGTGCGAGCGAAGGCTCGGCCCCAGGGCAGGCTGCCCTGTCTCTCCACGCTGCGCCGGTCTCTCCCACGAGGTGGATAATGAGAGGGGCCGCTGCGCGCCCACAACTCCCGCGCCCGCATCCGCGCCTCCATTTAACGCCTCTCCTTTTGAAAATGTCACTAGCAGGAGCAGTCGTGAGCACCTGCCCAACACACAGGCAACCGCAGCCATAGCACCGCGGTGTAGAAAAACAAAGCAGGAAAAATAAGCTCGAAACAGGATGCGGTCGTTCCAAAGACCAATTTAAGGCCAACTGGTGCCAGCCGTGGTGCTCTTGTTACTGCTCACGCTCCTACTTTGTTCTTCACTTTATGCTGTGGAACAAATGAAAAATAAAAATAGTTTCTCCGATGAGTTACTAATAATACGCTGTGCTGCAAGATGATCTCTGCTTCCGTTTACCAAAAAATTCTTTAAATGCCAGGACAATAAATGTGCGATGCAGACCGCTCGTAACGCATTGCTGGCGATAACCCGGGGCGGCGACATGCGATTCCCCGACAGCTGGGTTTTGGCACCCCCGATGGTCACCCAAAGTGCGGACAGCTTAGTCTTTCCAGCATGACTTTTTGTTTACCAGTGTGTTCTGCTGACAAGTGTCTCACAGAACTTGATAAGCAGTCAATTTGCAAAGCAGAATTAATTGAAGTTTTTCAGCAAAAGGCCTGGTTTTCTTTGGAATTTATAATCAATTGTATTTTGCTGTATCAGCTGCGCAAGTGGGGGGGGGTGATTTAATGTTGCAGGCTCATACATTTTTGCTCTGGTTTTCTACAAAATAAGTTACGATGATGATGATATTATTATTATTATTATTATTATTATTATTATTATTATTATTATTATTATTATTATTATTATTGCAGTTTAACAAGGGTGTTCGGTATAATTCCCATTAAATCCAGCTGTCTGTATTGTATTGTCTATATGAAACTGAAAGCCTGTTAAACAACAAATTATGTATATTGAAAAATATTTTTCTGCAGTCTAGAATTGGAGCCCCAGTAAACTGCACACTATATTAAACTACACATTTTAACTGTGCTATTACTATATAAGTACTGAAATTCCAAGATGTCAGCCTGAAAACAACAGGGAAGTACTTACATATGAACCTTGTAATTTTGTCATTTAAATGGGGGTCTGTTAATTCAAGGATTTATTATTATTATTATTATTATTATTATTATTATTATTATTATTATTATTATTATTATTATTATTATTATTTGTGTTGTTGTTGTTGTTGTTGTTGTAACCAGCAAATTCTGTGTTTTTGGTCCTCTGCTAATGTTATCCTTGAAAATGCCACACCGCAGAGCTGCCGACTGGGAACAAATTGCAATGTCCAGTTTTGGCAGTGCTTCCAAAGCGATGAGACGTTTCTTTTTGAAATTAATTCATTCCATGAAATTCTTAATATCCAGACTCTCAAAAACCTCTTAGTTAAAAATTCAGATTTCCAAAAGCTCAACTCGACTGCAAGCGAAGGACAAACACAGTGTGTTGAAATGCCTGTTGACCGGGTCCTTGAGCAGCAGCCACCAGTTTATTCCGGCCTGAAAGAGGCTCCATTCTGGCAAGAGCGCATACCCAGATCCACCGTCCTTTGCTGCTCTCTTGCTTCCCGCATCCATCTTTTTCTCCTCAATTCAATTCCTTCCACTGTAGACCTTTAATCATGACGGCTGTCCCTCTTTTCCAACACTGACACCCCTTTTCAGTCAACTTCTCGTGACACATTTAGTGACTTCTGGTGCCACATCCCTTTCGAGCGAATGAGCGAGCGAGAGTCCTTCGGGCCCAAATATATCAGTTCCATTATTCACCTTGCCCAACAAGGTCCAGGCACAAACACTGCCCATGATCTCTTTTGCCCCAAGCACATTTCAAGCTGCTGCAGTGGTCATGCTAACTGCTTTGTGCTTGAAAAGTCCAGGTTCGAATCCCAGCTCCTGCTGCTGGTACTCCAGGTAAAAAAGTAAAGGAAAAAGTCACCCATCTGTGTGAAAAAGCACGTTACTTTATTTCCTTTGGAAGAAATGCATTAGCTAAACAAATGCAAATGCTGAGAAAGGCTGTGAATAACATTTAAGTAGGAAGATGGGATGTGTACATACTTCATGATGTGACACGGAGCAAAATATCAGCAGATCAATGTGATTCGCTCTTAAGTAAGTAAATTAGCTTAGAAATAAAGGTCCTCAGATACTTTCCAGTGTCCCACTACTACAGAAAAGTAGTTGACTGGCAACATGGACTCCTGCTCTGTGAGCGGGAAGTAGCCTAACATGTTCAGCTGTTTTGGGGACAAATGTGGGCTAAATAAATAAATGTAAATATTTACAGTGGCCCATGCATTACTGCCCACTGTAACAGGTCTGATGGTCACATTGCCAAAGTTTTGGCCAAGTCTTCCTTTTGGAGGGAAGCTAGATGGAAATATCGGGATTCAGGCGCCGTTGAGGTTGGACTTTTTCATCCACCAAAGTAGAATCCAATCCTTCTTTCCCTGTTTGAAGTCTCAATTTCTTCAAATCTCATTTTTCTGCTTCTGCAGATGCTGCATTCACAGGGCAAAGTGTTTTGCTTTAATGATCCTGTAACGCCGGCGGTGCTCAGGGCAGACGGCTGCTGTTGTGCACGATTATTATTGGCAGTTAGCTGGCGTGTCGTGACGTTTCATATCATCTGACAGCATTTTACTACTTTGATCTTGATGTATTAGTTTTGGGACAAATTAATTATTTCTGTTTTAAAATCTTAAATCTGCAATGATGGCTACTGCTAGCGAGAGCAACGAGTGAGATCTCGGCACAAAAGCGTAATAAATGCACAGTTAAGCGGCTGCAGGAATATTTAGGTGACACATATGCTCATGTATATTTGTTTTATGACTTTTGCCAATAAAGGACCACGTTTTTATAAACCTAAGCGGTATTTGTAAGAGAGAAAAAAATAGTTTATTGCATAAATGAATGGCGTGCAACAGTGCAAAATAGGCTAGTTAGGTCTTCAATAAACACAGTGAATAAATACAAATAACTATGGATAACAAATATAGAATGAAAAAGGTGTTGATTATTTATTTATTTATTTATTTATTTATTTATTACAAATACAGCAAATTATTATGGAAAATTATTATTTACAAAGGGCTAAAGTAAAGCGCAGTGTGATGAGCCAGCGCTATAGGAGATTACATCAGGTATTTGTGTGTGTGTGTGTGTGTGTGTGTGTGTGTGTGTGTGTGTGTGTGTATTTAATAACGCTAGTGTGGATGTTAACTTGTATGTCAACAAGAAAGCTTACCACTGTCTTTTGTCTTCTGCTTCCAAGCTGGACAGTGCCACATCGCTCATCCAGGCGGCAAAGAACCTGATGAATGCCGTGGTCCTCACCGTCAAGGCCTCATATTTAGCCTCCACCAAGTACCAGAAGGTGTACGGAACAGCGGCGGTCAACTCGCCCGTGGTCTCCTGGCGCATGAAGGCCCCGGAGAAGAAGCCTCTAGTGAAGAGGGAGAAGCCGGAGGAGTGCCAGACGCGAGTTCGACGGGGTTCCCAGAAGAAACATATCTCCCCTGTCCAGGCGCTGAGTGAGTTTAAGGCCATGGACTCATTTTAACCAACACCCGTGAAGATTAGAAACAAAAATATAGCATAGGGACTATTTCTCATTTTTAAAAAACAAAAAATCGGCTTCTTTTATTTCGACCAACAGGAGTTCAAAACCATCAGACTGCGCAAGATTACAGTAGCAGAACTAAGTTTGGCCACAGGTTTTTTTTATGCAGTAGTTCACTCGGAAACTTTTCCAGGCAGCAGAAACCCTGCCAGAAAGCCCTACTACTATGTGTGCCACCTCAGCATCCCAGGTTGCAAAATTTAGCACATTTTTGTAGGTATGTCTGACACAAGCTGTCCACATCAGATGAGTAATAAGCGTCTTGACGGTTGTATCGATGACCAAACGGGTGCGGTGCGGTCTGTGTGTAAACCAATGTGCTCCACTATACTAATGTAGACGTACTCAGTAAATGGAAAATGGATTTAAAAAGACTGTTCCCTATCCTCCTAACCGTGTTAACACTTTTGGATTTACTGTCCTTTGTAATCATATAAACACCGCTCTTCTAATACAGTATTTCCTCTTGTTATCTGTCATGTATTGATGCTTATTAACGTTGCCGTGTTATGAAGCACATTGTTCAGTGTATTTCTTTAATTCAAAAATATTGTTTAGCAGTTGACGGGCGTCAGAATGGAGGAGGTCATCGAGTTTGACTTACTGTAGCTTTCGAAGTGTGACCGAGTTGGGCACATATATGTGCTGTATACAGTCAATATATACATGCATATGTGTGTCCACCGTTTAGTGACAGGGTAGGATGCCTGTAAAACGTTGAATTTGTGGCTGCTCTGAAAGTTACCTTTCCTGCTGAGTGAAATTGCGTTTTGGATGCTGTTTGAATGAATAAAAGCTAACATGAACCAGGAATTGTGTCTGTCTTCATTAGCGAGGCAAGGAGGCGCAGTTGTGATCGCTGTTCGCAGGCCACCCTGTGGCTTTGGATGCCGTAAGAAATAAAGAGCCGCGGGGAAAAAAGGCGTTTCAGGCTGGAAAGTCCCCCACGGTTTGTTGTTCTAGCCATTTTCAGGCTTAAAGTGTTTTTCACAAATTTGCATCAATTGCCATGATCGTGTTTTGCATGTCGGGGTGTCAGTATTGCTGAGGGGTTTTGGGGGATTTTTATTTTTTTTATTTTTTTTTATTTGGTACGTTAAAATGGCGCGGCTGAAGTTTTACTGCTGTCTCACTAAATCACGAGCTAAATGAAAAAAGAAAAGAAAAGAAACCCTGCTGTCCCGATGCTGTGGGATGTTGTTGCCTAGCAGTGAACAACAGCGAAGCATTCAGATTCATTCCACAGTCAAGGCTGACGCTTTACTTGCTGGCCTCGCAAAATAAATTTAACTTTTGCACCTCGGTTTCCTCGCTCACTGCGGTCTACAATCGGCATGCTGCTAAAACGCAGGGAACCGATCATTTAACCCGGCTTTTTTGTCAACACAACGCAACATCCAGGTAATAAAGTTCACAAAATGTTGGCGCAAAAGTATAACACAAATTTTATACATTTAAAACGTGATTTGAATAGCTTTATTTGTGTGAACTATAATTTTGCACCTCTTTTTTGTTCATTTCTATTAATTTTATGTTTTCATGGTTTGTGCTCATCTGAAAGAAAAAAAAAAAAAATATATATATATATATATATAGTTTTTTCCAGGTAAATGTGGCTGTCAAATGAACAATAATAATGAGAATGGAAATGCAATCTAAATATGTCTGCATAACTGTGTTACGGTTGAAACTAACCGTTATGGGGGGGCGGGGTGGATCCACTGGGGTTTATGGTGCTGTAAACAAAATGTTGCAGCAAAAATCTATATCCTTGGTAAGTGTACTTGTATATTAGTACAACACATGAGCAAATGTAGAAATAAGGGGGGCGTGAAACAATCTCTTAGCCAGGTTTGCCTATACCAGTTCAATCCTGTATACTTACAGTATATTTTATTTATTGATCCGATGCTTTTCTCCAAAGCGCCTTAATCCCAATATAAAATCCTTACAGTGGTTTACCCATTTGTGCAGCAAGGTAATTTTTACTGGATCAATGCAGGGTAAGTACCTCGATCAAGGGTTCTACAACAATAGGTGGGATTTAAACCCATATTTATGAGTGGAGCACGCAGCTCCATCACAAGGAACTTAAACAAAGATGATATTTTCTTGCCCCGCTTGTTCGCTGCACAGCGCTTTTCATCTGCACTTTTCAAGGCTGTGGGTGTGAATCTGGCCGTAGTTCTGTCTCTGCAGTTTGTACGTTCTCAGCTTCTTTGTGTGGGTTTCCTCTTGATGCTCTGCTCTCCTCCCACGTTTCAAAGACTGAGTCCATGAGTTGGTCACTCCAAATTGTGTGAAAGGAAGTGTGGGTGTACATCCTTCTATCTCCAGGGATGGGAACCTGGTCATTGCGACACTTCTTTCCAAATAAACATCTAAAGATGAAATGAGATTATTCATTTAGTGCTCACGAGGACAACACGTACTTACATTTGTTTATTTCACCGATGCTTTTGTCCAAAGCGGTTTACAGTACTAAGCTACCCACAACTATTTACCCATTTATACAGCTGGGTACCATTTTTGGGCAAGTACCTTCACGAGGGCTATGACAGCAGGGGGTGGGATCTGAACCTGGGTTCTCCGAGCACCAGGCAACAATTCAAACCACGATGTTATCTGTCCACTAAGACAGCTGAAGCATATTGAATTGTCAAAGGAATTTGCAAAATCTCCTTCACAGCCAGAGGACAACCTGGGTGCAGGCAGCACCGCAGTCCAGCTGCTGCGGATGAGTACCTTTCTGCCCAGCTCATCTGCTTCTGCTGAGGAATTAATGCACCTTCAGCCAGCACAGCGGGCTGCTGTCACATTAACTACCACCCTGTTCCGTCTAACTGAAAAATTACAACTCTCCTGCGGAACAACATCGCTGCTACGAGGGGCCACTGCAGATTCTCGCCAGGGTTTGCAGAGATCCAACAAAAGAGGATCCCAGGTTACTACGGATCTAATTGAATGAACTAAACTATAAAATAATAAGTGGGCTGCAGTACGGCACGAAGCATCTACGGTGTTATAACCTGCTCATTAGATTGTATGTGGAAAGCTAGAAAATGGGGCCAAATGTTTCTTCCGCAGCACAGCGTTAAGAGCATGTGCGCAGTATCGGAAGCGGGCTCGTGCAAACCTGCGAGGGAGGAACTGGACAGAAGAGGGAAAGCAAAGCAAAGTGTGCTGCGTCTGCGAGGATTGCAGGAGAAGAGGTGGGAAGACATCTGAGCAGCTGGTCAGCAACTGGCCTCACTGCGTCCGAACACACCTTTCTGCAATTTGATCCTTGACTTTCTGATCTACAGACCACAGGCAGTAAGGGTCCTTGACAACACCTCCCGCAGTGCCGTCTTGGACACGGGTGCTGCACAAGATGGTGTGCTCAGCCCACTGCTGTTGCTGTTTACCCTCCCAACCTTTGACTGTCTTGCCAGATACAACAGCAATCGTACCATCAAGTATTGGCGACGACACCACAGTTGTGAGCCTCAACGATGAGTCGGCCTACAGCGGGGATCTGGAGAAACTTGTATCCTGGTGCAAGGAGAACAATGTTTGTAATGTAAGCTGTCTGGTACACAGCTTCCTGTCACTGAGGACTAAGGAGCTCACGTGGACCAACAACACAGCCCACCTTGAGAAAAAGACTTCCTGAGGAGACTGAAGAGAGCTGGGCTTCCACCCCTATCCTCACAAGCTTCTACAAATCTGCCATAGAGAACATCCTGACCACCTGAATTACAGTATGGTGATGGAACTGTGTTGCCTTTAACCAAGGAACTCTGGAGGTGGCTGTGAAGACAATGCAGTTCATCACCAGAACGTCACTTTCCACCATCCAGACCACCTACAATAAGAGATTCTCCTTATGCTGTCTTATAAATAGAAGTTAAGGATCGCTGACAGGGACGGTTCAGGATTATACATGCTGTACATTGAGTTTTATAATAAAGGATTTTTTGTTTTTAAAATCAAAGTTTTCTGCCTGAGGACTGTTCAAGCCCACCCACGTCTGGTAATGTTGCCAAACATATTTATATGACATTACAAAATATGCATCGAGAAACACATACATCCATACATGTGTAAATAAAGATGATTGTGTTTTCCATGAGGTGATAACTTGTGCTTGAGTAAAACAACTCTGCAAAAAAAAAGTTGAGTAAACAGGAACTCATATTCCTATCCACAGCAGTAAATGTGTAACCCTAACCCTAAAGTCCTACACATTTGTTTTTTTTTCCAAAAAAAAGCATTGCCTACTGTGAACATCTATCAATAGATGTGTATAAATCTGGGACTGGTCAAAAAGATTGGGGGCCCTAAATCCGAAACAAACTTTTAATAAACATAAAGAGTGTTTCCATAAATTAGTTTCACTCGATTCCTGCTGTCCTTTTTGTTTACCATCACATAACTCCTGCCAGTTTAATTCGCTGAGCAATTTAGAGTGCGATGGTTGTGCTGCCCATCAACATCCTTTTGGCTTTCTTGTTGATTCCTATGTCTGGAGGTACGCGCCTCAGCTTAAACATGTCTGACAAGAGTTGGTGAAAGATCATTTAAATAAGCAGACTGAACTAATGGGTGACACTTGTTTTGTCTTGAAACAGAAATTTATGAATGTTTCATTAGCAAACTGAATTTATCAGCTTGAGGTGTGTTTGCAGTTCCATTGTTATTCATTCGGCGACAGCGTGCATGAGCTGCTTAGATGGTGGTCACAAATCTGTGCATTTTTAAAGCGCCCGTACGGAGAGTCTTTATCTAAAGAGCAAACTCATTCCAAGGGTGAGAGAGCAAAACTAATTTTCAAATATTTACTGTATAAGCCACTGACAAGGTATGCATTGGGGATCGATGATCAAAAATAAGGCATGAAAGCAGTTCCAAAATGTGATGATCCACAAGCAATCGTCATGTGTGTTCTAAGTGTTCACATGTAAAAATGAGGATATTAAGGATAAAAATAAAAATAAAAATACAAATACAAATAAAAATGAGGATCGTGTTGAAATGAAAGCAGACGATACTGTGCGAGTGGCTTGGCCGTTCTTCGTGGTCCGGGGACAATAGGGTGTCGATGTAAGATTAACAGGGGGTCTGTCTGATGTTTTTACTATTGAGATGTCTGATTAACAAAAAACCCAGAACTATTCATCAACTTGTTATTCTGTGTTAACTGTGCTCAGAGGAATTGCTTATGCCCTCTCATAAGTCGGTTTGTCTTCTTTGTGACTGCTTCAGAATCGTTCGAACCTCTCACCTATGCAATTGCCCAAATAAATCTTCTGCCAAAGCACACAGCTCTCTGTGACATCCACAAAAATGGGAAAACAGGACAGGATGAACGTTGAGGCCTTTGGACTGCGGTGTTGGAGGAGGCTTTTAAGGACACTGTGGACAGCCAAGGAAAACAAACAGATGGATGGTGGATCAAATCAGGCCAGAATTCTCATTGAAAACACAGATGATGACAGCGACGTTCTCTCAGAATGATTATAATGTTTGGGAAGTTGAGAGAAAAAGATGGATGGATGGGCTCAGTCACTCTGACAATGGACCCCTTTCAGCACTGAGGGCTCAAATGGAGGACAGATGTTTCTGGGTAAAATCTGCTTATGCGGTTACTAAAAGCTGACAGCAGGGCAATGGCACTTAGCGTTAACATTAACTGTAAAGCTGAAGCAACACCCGGCTCCATGCGAGTGAAAACATCGAGATCAGAGCTCAGCCCTCTTCCGCCATATTTCTACACGGCCCAGAATCATTGTCAAATAATGTATAAGCGTAGTCTAATAGTGCAGCACATAACAAAGTCATCTTACCAAACACTAACTGTACATTCTTGAGGAGCAAAAAGAAGTGGACCCGTGGATATTAAACATTTTTCCCAATTTCACTGACCGCTGTAAAATTGAACCTCACGGTTTTGAATGGCATCTTCGATAACATCTTAACCTATCTTTTTACTTAAGGGTTTTTTTGGAAAAGGAACAATTTAGTACACCAAAACGGCTCGAACAGGCAGAAGAAAACGTTAGCAATATATTCATACATAGATAAATCATACACATTTTTTAATCCATCATTGCATTGAAAGAACAGCATTTTAATTCACGCAAAATTTTCTCGCAGCATAATTATATTGCTAGTGGCATATGACAAGCACACACCCGTCATCACCGTTCAGACCTGTACTGATCTCTCAGAAGAGCTTTACACCACATTTAGTCAGCATATGGCGCATCGCATCTTGGGAACACAGGATACAAAATGCTCACTCCTTACAGCACCTTTAATAAGCTGGATATCTTGAGCCCTGTGCCAGCAGAAGTGCGGCTTTATTGAAAAGCATCCCTTCTGCGTGCCTGCGCCAACATTTACTTTTAAGCTTTAGGTGTGTATGGAGAGGGGCTTACTTTTATTTATGCTTTCTTCAAGCGTTATCGAGGTCTTTAAAAAAAACTTTGATTTATTCCGAATTTATGGAAATGGATGCGATAAAATTACTGGAAGTGAGAGGCTGCAAAGGGTTCCATACGTATGTATATATAAAGGTCACATACAGCACTTAAAAATTTTTAATCGATGGTAGTGCTCCGTCTTACAAAGACAGCATTATGTGGACCAGCGTACAAGCACACGCGTCGCAGTCATAACAATAAGCATATGCGTTTTGTGCACTGGCATAACCTGACCCCTGTTACACCCTCCGCGATGTCCGCGCTGAAATAAGGCGCCGCAACCCGCGCCAAATTCTCAGGGCCCTTTCGCAGCCTGGAAACCCGGAAAACTTCATTACACCCCCAGCCACAGGCAAGCTGTCAAGGCTCCTGCACGGAATCAAGTTGCTTAAAAAATAACTCGCAGATTAATCTCGAGCGTGGAAGCGGTCCAGAAGTTAATTATTGGAAGGAAATCCTTCATGTTTACAATCCTGCAGAACGTACACATGGGCCAGGTCTGAGAGCACCTGGTCAATCTATTGCTCAAATATGGGGAGGGGAATGTATTTATACGTCCACACAGCCGACGTGTTTTTGCAAAGTAACTTAGAATAACCTACATGTTTATACAGGGGGGTGATTGTCACGGCATCGATCCAGGGCACGTACCTCGCTCCAGGGTGCCACAGCAGGCGGTGGGATTTGAGCTTCCATCCTTCAAGGTGAAGGTGGGAGCTCTAAGCGCTACACCACCTGGTGCTCATCTGTAGTTTTATATGTGTGCCATCCTTTCCGACTTTATGGTGCGACGTGTTGAATTGCCCATTAAAACTTGATCAGATCTTCGTGGCGACCTCACCAGATGATAACAGCAAAGAAATCAACCTTCGGGTGGCAGATTACAGAAATTTTACCCTTACGTTTAGTTGTTAAACCCAAGTATACCGATGCTGATCATATACAGTTCACAGTACAGGAATATAACCGTGTTTGCATCTCCATCGGTCGGTGGAGTCCGTATTTGTGGCGGAGAGCTGGGCACCTCTACACAGACCCCTTCGAAGAAGAAGCTGGGAGCAGGCTTTGAATCATTGCCCCTTTAGAGCGCTTCACAAACAAAATTAATCAAAGAGGTGAGAATTCTGAGGATGCATCATTTTTATCTCTCCACATCCAGCCTTGGCGCTGTGCTGAGATGAACTTTTCTTTGGTAACACTGTGGGTTACTAAGGGTAATTTAACCTTTTTTTTAGAAAAAAAAAGACAAATAAAAAAAAATATTTTCTGGCAGTTCCAGAAAAACCCGCAAACAGCACAGAGTGCTTTGAGCTGGGACAAACCCGATTTATCCATGACACCTTCATCCTGCGACAGCGGTACTGTAAATAAGCGCAGCCAAGGTCTTTGGAAACTGTCCCGTGCTTAATTGTTTTTTCTTCTTTTGTGGAAATAGAAATTGGCACTTTGGGAAATTGTTTTGAAACTATAAACACACTGGACGGTTATTATGATGTGACAGCAGCGAGGGAGAATTCATTTAACGTACGCGTTGCGAATGGTTGTGCCAAAATCTGTGTGTTTATTTTAAAGAAAATGAGCATATTTGTACATTTAAAAAGCAAATATTTGTGCTATTCATGCCTCACATAAGCCGGAACTGTACGCTGGGATGGCAGAGATTTGTATAATGAAACCCTACTGCAGGCACCTTGCTGGTCTTGGGTTGCCGGTTCAGTGCTGGGTTCATATCTGCAGCCGCAGTCCAAATGCATTTTTCAGGTGAGGTGGTGACCAAATGGCTCCGTTTGTGTTTCTCTGTGTGGGGTTGCCCTGCAAGCAAACTGCTGTCCCATCCTGGATGTTCCGACCTCTTGCCCTATCCCTGTACGCACAGGTTCTAAGCTGATGTAGCAGCTCTGGATCATGAATGAAAGTACGAGCCTACGTGCACCGTTTGTGTGCTGATCCACATCATTGGAAAGAAAGTGGGAAGTTTGTCCAAAAATTCAGTCAGTTTAATCACAAAGCCACAATGAGCAAAAACTACACAAACTGAGCTGCTCCACCCATCACCCCCTGTGGTGGAATGCAAGATCATGGCGGTCACAGTGGTTTAACTGCTCAATATCAGGGCCCAAGGCAGCATACACATCACATTCCAAAAATGTTCTACTACATTGTTGCTACATTAAATGGAACTTAAAAACAAGCTGAAAAATACGTTTTCTTTGGAAGGACCAGTTTAACCCTGCTTGTTAAATGACTAGCCTTAATTAATTTGTCTATTATTATTATTATTATTATTATTATTATTATTATTATTATTATTATTATTATTATTATTATTATTATTATTATTATGTTTGATGGGCGGGCGGAGGCGGTGGTCACCCACCCTGCCCTCCACCTCTGTTACACGACCGAGAGGCACGCGTGTCCCGCCACGCGAGGGATCCTGGGGTCCAGCCGATAACGCCAATGTTCAACCAGAGGCTTCCTGCGCACCATGGGTTAGGGCAAGAGCCGGGCGTGATATGTGAGCTGCCTCGTGGGCCACTTTTGGATAATAATAATAATAATAATAATAATAATAATAATAATAATAATAATAATAATAATAATAATAATAATAATTGAATTCAGAGAATCGTAAGCGCTGATTTAAACAAAACAAAAATCAACAACACTAATAATAATAACAATAATAAGAAAAAGAAGAAGAACGACAACAGGAACAAGAAAAAGAACAAGAAGAAAAAATAAAAGGTCAGAAAAGTGCTTCTGCTTGGCAGCAGACACAGATTGTAAAAAAACAGAAAGTACAGGTAAAAAGGGACAATACAGGTAAAACTGAACAAATGAGAGGATATTTGTGAGTTTGAAAATGATTTACTTCATCAGAACATCACTAACTAGCCAGTGTGCTCTCATTTTTTAGCTGAATGTCGAGGAAAAACTCCGGTTAGTAACCGTGTGTTTAGCTGTGTTCTCCTGGCAACAGAAACACTGAGCTACTAGTCCAGGTTCACAAACACTGAGCCTCTAATGTCACAACACCATCACAATGTGACAAATGGCGCAAAGAAACGGGTTACTCAACTGAAAACAGGTTCCTCGAAGGCTGCAGGCGTAAAGGAAGATGCAAAAAGGAAGGATGGGTGGCAGGGAGAAGGGGAATAACTTCCAGAAGGATAAGCTGATGCATGGCGCTCTGGCATAAATGCCATTAAAGCTGCCGCACCCATAAACCTGCAGAGCTCCTGAAAGAATTTCTTTGCCATGGCATGACCCGGCCTGGGCTCTGATCACACAGTCTCACCACGTCGCGTGCACCAACACACCTTTCCGTAGCCCTATTTCCACCGCCACAAGGTCAACAGATTCCTGGAGCTGTTGCCGGGTTGACTCCCCAGAAGCCCCTGGTACACTCGATATTTAGTGTACAGTTGTTCCTCTTACACTTTGCAGAGAATAAGGCTGCTTCCTCGAAGAACAGCGCAGGTACATCTGCCTTCAGCTCTTAATTTGAGAAACCTGGCTACCTCGACACTGAAAAGGTTTAGGTGCATCCCTTTGACATTTTGAAGGTAACAAATTGTGTTCCTCAGTTGAAAGTCAGTAGATCTACACAGTATAAGGGGGGGGGGGGGGACGAATTGGCGGGGACGCCGGAAATCCTCGGAAAGGTCAGCGCATGGAGTGGAACGCCGTCGCCCTCCTTGGCTTGACGCCGTCCTCAGTCAAATATGCAAGCAGCTGTTTCATGCACTTGGCACATTTGCGCTCATTCGCTTTAGCAGATTTATGTTTATTCAGCTATCAGAGATTTTTGTCAGAATGAGACAACAGGTTGAGGGCATACAGATGTATTCTGCTGTTTGGAAAACATTTGGAAAAAATTCCACTGTTGTGTAAATAAAGATGAATCATTTGCTTTTGTTTCACCACATTAAGAATAAAGTTTTCTTTGCTGCTTTAACCATTAAATGATCCATGAAGAGGTGCAGCGCTAAGTTGTGGGTTGCATGGTGGTGCAGTGAGTAGCAGTGCTGCATTATTGTGTGTGAGGTGTTCAGGTGTGTGTGTGTGTGTGTGTGTGTGTGTGTATTTCTTCTGTGCATTTCTAGGTTTCCTCGCACAGTCCATTAAAATATGTCTAGGGTGCACATGCCCCCCCAACCCAATGCCACATGACTCCTGATGGACTCTGGACCACTGCAACCCTGGTAGCAACCAACCGTACTGGAAAAAATAAAGGAGCGACTACTAAGGGGATGAATTTTTAATACAAATGAGAACATTTAGTTATCAAAACAAGCACTCTTTAAATCCAGTAGCTCCTTTCTTTTAGAAATAATTTTGCATGAAACATGGCTAAAGATGGAAAAATTCAAACTGATTATCCACCTCTGCAGTGTTTTAGAAGAAAGTGCATCCTCAAGGGTTTGGCAGCTCTTATTGTCTTTTCCAATATTTTTAACATTTATTTCCTCTTCCCTGGCTATTCAGTCCTACTCAGTGCAATATTGAATTTTGAAACCATGTTGCCTTTACATTTTCAAAACCAGTTTATCTCAGTACTTCCTCTGCTTGTCAGCTTATGCATAAAAGAAGAAGGAAATATGTGTACAACACAAGTAGACAGCATTTAAAAATACATTTTTTGCACAAAAAAAATGCGAATTTATCATGAGGCCTCTGTCATAAACTCTTCAAGCCCTTTGATGGTGTTAAAGGGTAAAACTGAAGGGCTGCACACAGGACCGTCCTCTTTACCATAAATAAGCTGCAGCGGGAAGATAACATCGCAGCCCGTGCCAGTGGGTAGCCAGGAGTGGGACTGGATCCAACACCTGTCGCTGGCTCTGATCATGGACTGATGATGCCACCCCTCTCGCTGATGGGTAACTGGCACTGTGGGCATCTGTCACACTGCGAGGCCACGAACGTGAGCTACGGCTGGCCAGTGTGGCTCATTTTATAGGCACTTTTACAGATTTTACAGTTAAACTGTGCTGTGCCACATGTTTAAAGATTTATGATTACTCTTTATTTCCAAGGGCAAGAGCCCGGTTAGGACATTAGTGCTGTTCCCCAATGATGCCTCGTCAGCAGTTTTATGGAGATGTGTATGGTATGGGTCCAGCTGCATCATCTTCTGTCACTGTAAGGCTTTAAAAAGTCTGTCAGTAAGTGCTTCTGCGTTGTTATTGGTTATCATTATTTTGTGAACACAACCCAAGCCCGACGCTGCTGTCACTGAACTTGTAAGGAACAATAACACAGCAACGCATGGCATACTGAAGTAACCGCACAGCCAAACCAACGACGGAGACCGAATTGCAGGTGCACTTTGTATAATAGGGGGAGTACAACCATGTCCACAAAACTGTAGCTGCAGTCCAAATAATAATAATAATAATAATAATAATAATAATAATAATAATAATAATAATAATAATAATAGACACATGTGATGCTCCTTCTGCCATTCTAGAATGTTGTATGAAATCATATGCTTATTTATACATTATTTATAATATTTATTTTGGTACCTGACTCCTTTCTCTGAGGTCACTTAGGTTTGTGAATAAAGTTAGTTAACAGTGTTATAACTGTTCAGGCAGCTGGATAATTTTTACTTTAGTCAATTCAGGATAAGTACTTAAAGTGTTCAGCAGGGGTGTGGACTCCAGCCCAGTACCCTTAGTAGCAATGGGAATGCAAAGTCTATAGCTGCAACCACTGTGCCACCTGATGGCCCTGAAAAAAAAGCTTGGGCTTGGTAGGTATGGAAAAATTATAATATGAGCTTGTCAGGTTAAATGCTAAAGCACTCTAAAACAAACAGTTTGCAAATATTTAAAATTCATGTGATTTAAGATCTCTCCTGCCCTTTGGGTGATACTGAATTAATAAATGTACATTAAGGCTTGTATTACTTTTAAACTTCCTTTTTAATGGATAAGCATCTGAAATTCAAAACATGTACATTTCAAATGAAGAAAAATAGTATGTGCTACTCATTCAAGAAGCAGGAAAGTGAGTAACCCAGAGATTTCAAACATTCATAGAGGGAAGAGCCAACCGAGTAGAGGTCACCGCACACAGCAGCTTTTTGCAGTCTAAGAAGTTACCGTACGTCAGAAGAATGCCTGAAGAGCCCTCGGAATGAGATGCTAACCATGAGATCAAAGATCGACGTCAACGTAGTAGGAACCCAAGGTAAAAAGTTTATCACTTTCAACAAAGTGAAGAAAAATGTTTCTCATACAGAGAAAATCTTCTTTTAAATTCCTGTATGTATGGATGTAAATTAGTTCAAATTTTAAAGCAGCTTGGAATTTAAAAAAAAAAAATCTATTATTTCAGATATATTGCAAATAAACCAAGGGAGGAATTTTGCCTGCATCATTGCCACTTGTGACAAGTGGGTAAAAGTAAGTTTGAGGTTGAAGCCAAATCAAATTGCAAGCGCACTTCCAGGTCCCCGCTGTGTCTGTCACGTGAGGGGTACGCACATAAATAAGCAAATAAGCTGCTCATCCTGTATTGTGTCTGTAACTTTGTGTTAAGTTATGTGCTTTTAAAAATAGCGCCCACGAACACCAGAGATCTCATTAACACCATTCCAGGCTTTGCTTGAAGAAGCTGCTGCTGAGCCCTCCTTCAAACACTCCAGCTTGTAAGTGCACCGTATGATGGGTACGAGCGGAGTGAGAAGTCCCTTCACAACAGACAAACTTATTATGTCTCTTCCTTTTTATGCCTGATGACAGATGGCTGAGCTTCTCACCACTGAGGCAGGAGTGCAGAAGGATTAATGTCATATGTTGGCAAGGGGGGGCTCTTTCAATGGAAACCCTGCAAAGGGGCTTTTAATGACTTCCATTTTGTTATGTTGCTCTTTCCATTGTTTCAAGCAGCAGCTTTTGCCGAAATACCAGCAGGACTCTTGAAAACAAAGGAACTATCGCCGAAATAATCACCGAGTCCAAAACACACACTTGCTCAATTCGGCAGTGGTGAATAGCGCAGGAGAACCAAGAAAATAACAGGGAATAGAATTGAAAATGCACTGAGTGATGGGATGGCGCTGGTTCTGAGTTCTGGTTGTTGAATGCAAGCTCTGCAGAGGGAAATATTCAAGTGAAAGCAGCCAGATGTCCACAGGATCACCCAGGTCTGATACTGTAAAAATACTGCATTTATTTATAATCATAAATTGCTCACCATACAGTTCATTTTTTTTGCTGTATTTCTTACCTTGTATAATGAATTCAGCACAACAACAACAACAACAACAACAACAACAACAACAACAATAATAATAATAATAATAATAATAATAATAATAATAATAATAACAGCAACAGCAACAACATACATACATACACGCACATACATATTACATGACATACTATACTAACTATATACTAGGAATAGTATATACAATACTAGTATATACTAATATACTATAATAAATACTATATAATAGTAATACATTAAATAATTTCTCAGGAAGGTTATTCCAGTGTCTTAATATTTTTAGTAAGATTTGTTTTTGGAAAGTTTTTTTGCTAAATTGGACAAAAGTGTGTCGAACTTTCAATAAATGATGGGCAGCCTCCATGTGATTGCAAAATGGCATAACAACAGCAACAACATTTATTTTTATAGCACATTTTCATGCAACAATGTAGCTCAAAGTACTTTGAAAGATGACAAAGAGAAACTTACAAGAAAAAAAAAACTTAAGATTAGGCAATTACGTTAAAGATTAAGTAAAAACAAAGTAAGGTTAAGGTCAGATGGCTGAGAGGAGAGAAAAAACAAAAAAAAACTCCAGTTAGGCTGGAGGAAAAAACAAAATCTGCAGGGGTTCCAAGACCAAAAGACCGCCTAGACCCCACTGGGCATTCTACCTAACATAAAAGTTTCTAACTCAGCCCTCTTTGTTTTCATGCTTCACATGATGAAGTTGGTCTCGTGGACAGCTGAGACACCTGCCTTCATTTCATCTTTTCAGGGGGCTTCATGGTGCCTTGAACAGGTGGTGGTGGCACAGATCGCCACTACAGAAGAACCAGAAATGATAGCAGAGAATAGTAGAGATTAGTACAGATGTGGATCCCTGAAGAATATGACAATTCTATACCCACATAGTCTGTTAGGAATACAACTGAAATGTAGCTACGAAAAAACCAAATTAAAATAATGGGTTTTTAGCAAAAAACATTTTTTTTTTTTTTTTAATGTTTCACAGTATTAGCCTTAAATCTCTATCAAGCAAAGCAAACAAATTGAATATATTTAATAAATATAAGTTTATTTCCTGTCTTCTAAAATTTCTAAGCTGGAGCTATATAAAGCATTTTTAAAAGCAATAAGAACTCAGATGTTTAAGAACAGAGGTACTTCCAAGCACAAATATAGGAAACGTTCCCTTCAAAAATCCTTGTAACATTTTGCTAAACACAATGCTCTTGTAGCTTTAAATAAAATAAAACAATATGCACAATGAAAAATGAATTTAAAAATCTAATAAGATGTATTGATTTTTTACAAGCATGTTGCCAGCCGAAATGCTGCAGAAAATACCGCCTTTGTATTGTACACTTGAGGAAACTAGTCTCTGCTCTATCGAATTATCCAGCTCTATTACCCATCAACAATGCACTAAATAAGGGCAAATGAAAACAAAAAATAGTAAAAAAGCTAAATTTGAACTCGACACCTTAAGTCTGCGGAAAGTATTTTGCTAGGGGACTCTGACTGTTTTCCTGAATTATTCAGCAGTAAACACAGGAACTGCAGTGCTGCCTTGGAATATTAGTTTTGATCGGAGATCACAAAGGTACGTCGTTCGCAATTAACCTCACCGATGTGTGGACGTCTCATTATTTTAAAAGCTAAAGAATAATAAGTAAAAAAAAAAAAAAAGCTGACATTTCAGACAACTGAGAGAAGATGGAATTGTTTTCAACTTTGCGAGGTCCTTTCAGTTCCTTTCACTTCAGTCTACTAAGGAGCATAGCAAACAATTTGCCCCGCCGCCTTGGGAATAAAACTGGAGAGAATTCATGCACACGGAATTGACAAGTTATCTGATTTATTACTTTAACTCTGCAGACGGCAGCACATTGCGCGGGTTATTGTATCCAGTAGTTTATTTTATCACCTGCGGATTATCCGAGTAGCCCTACTCTGTTGACGCTACCCATTCAAGCAGTAAAACAGTGTTTGTTTGTGAAAGACAGAATTTTATAAATATTTGCAGAAATCTGAAAGAGGTGTATTGAGGAGCTGCAGATATCTTGCATGTATTTTTAGTATCTGTGAAATGTTGTGCCTTGTTCATATAGCAGCCCAATTTATCTTTCATCTCACTGACTGGAAAGGGAAGACGGATTGCCTTGGATTTCTTGAAATTCTAATACTTTTAATTGTCTTTATAGCAGTTTAAAAGAAAATGAATCCTTAAAACGCCGCACGAAAGCATTGGAAATAAATATATTTAATAGGCTTACTAAGTCAGGCTCAGCCTCGGCATGTGAGTATATCAGTTTGGTCGCACAGTTTGCCATCCTGGCCCCAGGTGCTCAGTGTTTTGTGTATAGTTGTAGGGGTTCAGCTCCGGTTGATCATTCAGTGCCAGCCCACCTCCGACACCAGACCCAGCTGCAGCAGTCACTGCGGTAGATAACAAAGTAAAATTTACTTTATCAGCTGGGAACAGGGCGAGAGTCAGGGAGAAAGATGAGGAAGCAGCCAGGCTCTTCAAAGGAATGGTATGGATGGTGCCGGGAAGGCAGGGAGCAGCACTGGAGAACATGACAAACACCACAGTCCTAAATAAGAAATGGGTCCATGGGTTTGAAGTAATCATGGGACAGCCTTGAAACAGTTAAATAAATGAAATCAATAAGCAGCCAAGAGATGAGGAAGGTAACAAAGAAAAGGAAGGAAAGAAAAAGAAGCTTTAGAACTGAGCACTGGGCAGTTCTCTATATACAGTTGAGCCTCACTCATTCAAAAATGGACCGAGTTACATAATACTAAGTACAAACTATGCAAAACCGGTCTCCGGAATATTCCGCCACCATGCACCATTTGCATAGAAAGAACGATGGATTTTGACATTAAAATTATTCATGCGCTTTGCAGGTTCTAAATTCTTCCCCTACTTCTATTCAGCTGATCTCTTATAAATAGCATTTTTAATTCAATGGGCATGCAATAAACACAACTGTTTAAATGTCAAACTTTTGGTCATAATGTCGCACAAGCAGACCTACAAGGAATGAACGCACAAATTTTATTAATCTGCAGAAGGAACATAGCTGCAGCAAACAACACACGAGCAGTTGACAGTGACAGTGACAAAATGTACATAAAGAATCTGTGTGACTTCAAGCAGGAGTGTGAGGTGATCACTCAGGCCCACTTTCATGAGCAAGGCTTGGTGAGATGCTTATGTTGTGTCACACACTTCTTCGGCACCCCGGTGATCCTGTGATCCTGAGCAAGAGGAGGAAGCCCCTGCTGGAAAACACACGTCACCAGAAGTCGGAATGCAGGCATCACCTTTGGAGACCTCGAGCCTTGTGCTCCTGGGATTCGGCTGTTGAAGGAGAACCCTGAGGGGATAAGCATGTGAAGCTCATTGCTGTAAAGCAGATCGCTTTAATGCTTTTTCAAAGCGCTAGGAGCTAGAGGTTTGGCGCGGAAACTGGTGAAAGCTGAAAAAAACAATGTAAAAAAATAATATTTATATATCCACATATATCTAATGTCATGACATAGCAGAAATCTGCTTCTGTTGTGCAGTTTAAGCTTCCCTCCTCATATGTAGTTTTCACAGTAAAAATTACACCATAAAATTCCCTCGACAGTGCCGCGAGCAAATGAAATCCCGCATGTCCAAACACCTTCCGCATTTTATCGGTTCAGTGGTGATTTCTGCTCGCGTTGAGCATCCCCTGCCTCCCTACACGCGAGCGCATACATTTGGACTGCTGTCCTCAAATGTGCGTTATTCATAATGCTGCCCCGCCTCTGTGCTGCCTTCAACGACAGGGAATTACTTGAACGTCTCGAGCCTTTACCAACAAATGAAACCCCTGCGAAATAACTGCACTGATGCAAATAAATAGTCAGCAGATAGCTATTTGCATTCCGAAGCAATGTCCACCTTTCATTTCTGTCCCGATGACCCAACATTCTTTTGCTCCTTCCCTCTGTAAGGTGATTGTTTCTTAATGGTGCCTGGCTGACAGAGAACTCCTGTCACGGCTTCAGCGCTGCGATGATAACAACTCTATCCGCTTGTCACTGAAACCACGAGAGGGGGCGCGTATGGCTCCAAATGGCCCGAAAGTCCCCATGCCCTATCTCACGGCGATCAATCTCCAGAATGGATATTTAGCATTAGTTTCTAAAGCAAAGAGCCAAATTCACCACTAAAGCGCAAGCACCGCCAGATACTGCCACCCTGCCCTTTTATTAATATAATTTTCTTGGCACTCAGCTGACATTTTTCCCCCAAAACTGATGTGGCCCTTCCTTTCCTGGTATGCAAATGAGCAGGCTTTAAGCCTGTATCTTTAACCTTTACATTGCTTGCTTCCCTGTTATCAAGGGATGTATCTCGTGGAGCTAATAACTAATAGCTAATAATAATTAATACATGTCTGACTTATTTGTTTTGTCAAAACCCAGGGCAGAAAAGTACAGCGCTTTTCCAGTTTGGCCCAAATAGCAACTGCTATTTAATGATAATAATGTCATGGCAGAGCATTATTTGTCACCTATTTTAATCATTAGACTGCAGATGAGCCATGAGCTCCATCCTGGCCAGCTGGCGCTGGACTTTAAATGGCCAAGGTGATGCTGAAGTATGGGAGCTACTCCATGGTCCAAGAGATTAGATGTCACACCTCTGTGTGTTGGAAAGGTGTGATATTTGGATGTTTTGTCACAGTGAGCATCAGTCTTATTTTTGATTATTTGGATATTAGATTATCTAGAGAGGCAGTCAGGCTTTCTCCAGTCTATGGTGAAAAAAACCCTTGCAGACCAAATGAGGCCAATGTATTTCTCATTTTTTCTGCGCTGGATGAAAGCCAAGAGTTCCTAATTCAGTGTCCTGTGTGTTGTTTTTTTACTCAGTACTCAAAAAATTCTAAAATTATTTATAATTTCAGTATAATAGGATATCATGGATACATAACTTCATAAAATCGTACTGAAATAATATTATTATTTACTGTAGTACTTTCAAGAAGAAAGGCATCGTGACCGGGCAGCAGAAATTAAATACTGTATATGTAGTAAATTCAGGATGAGTGGACTTGCATTGATTTGGCACCTCCTTGTTGTGCAGCGCTACCTGTGATGACCGGCGGCAAAGAGTGACCCGTTACCTCCCACACGGGGAGAAAGCGAGCCCGGGTTCAGCTGTGCTGGTGTCACAGCTGAGGTCAGGAACAAAATGAGGAAGAACAGTCACGATTATAAAAAAGTACAAAAAAGTCCTTTGTGTGCTAACAGCAGTGACTATATAATAGAAGCCCTTCATCAAGTGAATGTCGAGTGGACAGGTACTGGCATGGGCAAAAGCAGGAAACTGGTATCTCACGAAAGGATAAAGTAAAGCAACATGCAAAAACAACAACTCCAGAAAATCCTCCGACTTCAGACTGCCACAAAGTCTACAGATAAGGGCTCAGCTCATCACAGGGACCCTGAAATCATGGAAATGTCTCTCTCACCCTCCTTTTTCCCTGCTGCTCCCTATTGTTTTCACTTGCCGCACCTGGTGCTCGAAAGATGTGAACTGTGGATACGTAAAGGCAAGTTTACAGTTATTCGTTGTCATGAGTGACAAAAGCAAACAGGTGGTTGGAAGTTTTTGGGTATCTCGTGCCATCGTAAGCATTTAAACTCCCAGCTGGTTATCTTGAAACCTCGTAAGCATTATTTTGCCTTACCTAACCAAGCCCTGTTGAGATGCCAAAACCAAAAAACAAACTGAAACTGAAACAGATGACATACTGGTGTGGCCCAAGTACAAAATCTCGGTTTTAAGAAATACTTAACAATTTACCTTCTTTTTTCTATCATCACAGAACCACTAGAATTCTGCTTGAATGTAACAGATGAGGACAGACAAAGCTGAGAGACAGCTTGTTTAACTTATGAACTGTCTGCAGCTGCCTGGCCAGCAGATCATTAGTGTTGCTCTGAAAAATACTTAGCAGCCCATAGTTTTTGCTTTAATTTCCAAGGCTGGAGGCCCTACGAGCACAGCCATTATGGGCGCAGACATATGGAGACGTGTGTATAATTCAGACACCTACTCCAGCTGAAACTCCTGGGAGAAATGGTCAGTGAGTCTGATTCACGAGCAGCCAGTTCATGCAGACCTAGGCAAGTCCCAGGGTCATGGTTATGTTATTTCTCCTCTGCTGCTAAAACAAAGAGGGCAGAAATCAAAAAGTCTTAGAGGTTTTGCAGTTTATGGAAAGCGCTTTGCAAAAGAAAAAAAAAACTGTTTTCTTCCAGAATAAACTACACTGTGCAGCCAATAATCTCAAAAACTTTTTGCCATTATTTTCTCCCTCCACTCCCCTCCTTGTCTTTTTTCTTCTCCTTTGTCCTCTCTTTCTTTTTCCTCTGCTCTGTTGCCTTGTTCTTTAGAGACAAGTTTTCAGGACTCACATACCCAAAACATATTGGGTGTCTGAATTTTAACCCTTGTCAGAAGGTAACATCTCCTGCTCTCATGCAAACCTGCTGCTTTTTTCCCTTCCCTTCTCCTCTGTCACAGGCCATTTCCCCGCAACTTATTTTCCTTCTCCTATGATTAATTCCTTATTCTCCTCCAATTGCATCCCATGTGACTTAGAAATTGTCCGCATTTCATCATTGTTAAAGAATAGATCTCTGGTTCCAAACTAGTGCCTCCTCTTGCTGTCCTCTTGAAAACTCTTGAGTGCGCAGTCTCTTGCCAGTGATCTACATTTCTTGCCAGGGCAGCTTCCTTTTTTTAGTCCTCGTTCTCCTGGACCCGTCTGACACAATTTCAGCAGATCCTGCTTTCTTCATTTGGACAGCTTGAAATCAAAGCAACACTATGGTATTGGTCTGAGTTTTAACTCAGAGGAAGCTCTTACCAGGTGGTTTGGTGTGAGTCTCTGTCTGTCTCCCTCCTTTTGTGTTTTACAGGCTTGGTGTTGGTGTTACTCTACTTCATCTACACCTCTTCTCTTGATGCTATCATCGCTTCCAACAGGTTCTCCTATTACTACTATGCTGACAATGCCCAGTTCTTCTCTTTTTCCCCTGCAGCTACAGACATATTTTCTTGTATCACAGTATCTCTCTGATGGTGAACTGGACTTTTCTTCTTCTACTGTACTTCACAGAAGCATCAACTAAATGAATAAATGAACAAATGTACAAGAAAGAGAGCAGGCCACACTGTGTCAGCTATAGCCACGGGAAGAAATGACATCACAGCAGTGGCCCAAGAGAGACAAGAGGAGATGAAATAGCTTCAGTAGCCAGAGATCCAAAATGCCCTGTAGAGGTGACCTCTTCATAGGAAGGGAAGTCTTCTAGATGTCACTGTAGGGGAGGTGGATATGAACTCCAAACGGGACGAGGGTTTGTTTGCAGCAGCTTCTATCAAAACACTCTGTACAAACTAAAAACACTCAACAACAACAACAACAGCAGCAATAATAACAATAACAATAATAATAATAATAATAATAATAATAATAATAATAATAATAATAAAGGAAACTGCAATCTTGCCCATGACAGAAACCTGCTCAAAAGCCAGTAATAGGTGTGCAGCAAAGGGACCCGAGTGAATTTCCAGTGAAAAATGGCATGTGTCTTCTTTTACAACTTGGTGGCATTTCTGTGGAGAATGATGTATTTAGAACACTTTATTCATCATTTCACTGCCATAATAACTTTCAAAGACATCTGCAGAAAAGTCCAATTCCCCATCGCTATAACTTCACTTTAAGGCCTTTTGATATTCTCTTCCTGCTCGAGTTTTGTAATGAGCTGTTTCTATTCCTGAATATCTTTACATTTTATAAGAACACTGGTGTTTCAGATCTGCAGCAAGAACACGTTGAAATGTGTTTATTATATTTCTTGTTTCAATCTTTTTTTTTTTTTTTATAGAAGGAGTCTGGCGGAAAATTAAATTTTAATGTTTTCCTTAGCTCGTGACACAAACTCAGCACTTTGCATCCGGCATTACTGGGGCTTTCAGCATGAATCAGTATTTTCTCCATTTCTAGCTCATCCACACATCAGCTGGATCTGGACACACTTCAATATGTTGATTTTCCACTTAGATCTTATCAACCCCTTCTTATATCCAACTATATACCGTAGTACTTCCTGTGCAGCTGCAACTACCGCATCTGAGGGTTTTTTTGTGGGTTATTACAATTGTAATGATCCGGAATCAGCATTGTTGTGTAGCCATGTGTATGGGTTAATTTAAAATCATATTATGGCAATGATGTATATTTAAATGTAAATTCAAGTTATTAATTCAATAAATTAGCTTTTCACTCACTTTATGGGTTGATGAAAGATATATATTTATGCACACTTTTCTCTGCTTTGTTGATTTTGGAATTATGTTACACAATAGGAGCCAACTAACATTTAATCTGAAAGTGAACAGAACCAAGAGGCAGAAAAGTGCAGCAGAAAGTACAAAAAACAGATGTCCCCTTTCAGCAGAACCAGCCATCTGCGCTGTGTTCCGGGAGCCGGGGGATGGCGAGCGTAGAGAGGTTTGCCGAAAGGGGGGCCGAGCGCTGGGTGACGGAAATCCAGCATGACTGGCGCCCGAGAGGGCTGGGGGTGGGGAACAAGAGGATCACAGTGTCAATGAGGAGACCCGGTGGCCTGGCACGTCACCAGGCAGGGAGTCACGCTCTTAGGGTCATCACCACATCAGGAGAGGCTGCTCTTCACATTTGGGGGGGCAAAGCTCCTGCTTCTTATTGTGGATTTGTCCTCAGGCATCAGAGACCTCTTCTTCAGCCTCATGTTCATATGAAGGCACCACCATTTTAGGGTTAAAAAGTGACCCCACAGCATGCTCGTGCAGGAGATTATCCTGTGCTTTTCTCAAGGACATGAAAGGAATGGACAGAAAATGACCGGGTTTATGCTCAGAGTTAAAGTTGATCATAAAGCCAGCATGGAAAAGCACACACTCTCCATGCTTCTCCTTGTCTATTAATTTTTTAACATTTTTTTTTCATGTTTTCACGTGTCTCTGCTCAATTTAATGTTCATGCAAGTTTCCCCATACTGACATTTGAATCTTAGAAGCAGGCATGCAATGACTACCAAATGCTTTCCTTGTACACTAAGAAGCGCTGGTATGCATGTCAGTTAAAAAACAACCGTGACATAGTAAATAAGTTTTATTTTTCCTTCCCATAATCTTTAAATAATATCCACCAAGCGAAACTCCAAAGATATTCCCCTAAGAACTAAGCGCAGAATTTCAACTCTGAGCATAAAACACCACAATCTCGTTCTTAGCACGGAGCAGTTTTCTCTCTGGTCTTTCATCCAAAGCTCTGATTCTTCCATATTGGCCACAACTGGTGCTCATTTCCTCTCGACAATCCCATGCCAGGCGCATCAGTCAGGCCAGGCAGGGGCTGGGTGCGGGCAGGCTTCTTGTACAGCAGCCTTTGCCAGCATTTTTCTCCCTACAATATATTCCCAATCCCAACCACCCTAAAACACACAAAAAAATTACATTTTAGTTCACTTATTTACCTGAAACTGTTTTTTTTAGATTTAATTGCAATGGTTTGCCCATTTAATGAGCTGGGTAATGTATTCATTTAGTGGACACTTTTTCTCAGAGCATTCATACAATTTAATTTTTAAATTAATAATTTTATTAATAATTCAGCATGAACGTTTGCTCAGATGTGGTACAGCTGGAGTAGGGGTATACAATTTGCTTTATGGTTTGCCATATTGAATTGTTAATTGGGATGCAGAAACTACCTGTCCTTCACAACTGAAGCATTGAATTTCCTGCAAAAACTCCTCAGTCTAACGCATGCATCTTACAGCATTTTAATGTTCTGTCATATGCACCAGTTGGTATGGAGAAGATCTCTACAAACTCACCTGATAGCAGGTATGCGCTCCCCAGTGGACAGACAAATATTACCAGTTTCCTCCTATACCTGCACTCTAACTACTTCTTGTTATTGTTCTCCCTTGCAAATAGATGTTTTAAATGTTTATATTTGTCCTTTACTGATTAATATTAAAGCACAACATACAGCACTTATATTAAATTACCATACTAGAGCAAAAAGAAAAGCAGGAATAATGCAGCATTTATAAAAATATTCCCAATATTTGCTAAAAAAAAGTACGATTTTGCAGGACTGCATGAAGCAGCAGAATACTGAAGGTTATCTTTTACTATGAAATGACATTGGACTTGTACAGTATATATCAACCTGCCCGAGGAAGTAAGATTCTCTGTTAAAAATTATAGTGCAGAACTTCATCAATCACTGGCATGCACTCCTTCAGTTGCCAAGCATGTGTTCCCAAATAAAAGCCAATCTGGAACAAGTAGTCCTCAAAATTATAGCCTGTATAAAACAATGGGCTGCAGATGCTGTTTAAGTATTGCCAAACCGAATTAGATGGCATGAGCATTAGATTTATTTTGCTTGCTATCTGATGATAATAATCACATTTGTGGAAGAAAAAAGGTGCAAATGCCCTATTCAAAACTGAGCCCTTTTCTTTCATTTGTAGCAAAAATGCAAAACAATCTCATTCTGAAAAACCAGGGGAAAAAACAGGAATAATAATTTCAGCATATTTTAGTTGGAGTGGAACTAGTTAGTGTTTGGCAACGTGTCAATTTTTTATTTTTTTTTTTCCACAAAATCAGTTTTAATGACAATTTGCACAAAAAATGATTAAGTCAAAAAGAGTAAACATTAAAAAGATGTGTATAAAAAATATGTGTGATACATACTGTATATTAGACCTAAGGTTTTTTTAATATATATACCTTGCCTCACTATGTTGATTCCCCATAGGTGCACGGATCAAGTTCAAGACTTTGGTTATGACCATCAAGATGGTCATAGCATCTCCACCCAATGCCCACAAAACCTGATAACTTCCTACAGCCCAGCTGGAGCACTGCTGTTCATCCATCTCTGGCTACCTGATGATAACCACTCACCTGTGGTCCAACTCGCTGGTGTTTCAACAGCCACCAGGTTCCATGTGAAGCTCTTTGGGTGAAATGAAAATCATAGTTTTACTCTAAATCTGAAATTTTTGTTATAACAGTTCTTCAAAGTTAATTCCTAAATTCTGGACCAGTACCAGTACTTTGCTACAACAGTTTTTGCATTCAAATGTTTTAAAAAATAAACGAAAAAATGAAAACATAAATGAAAATCTGAAACAATAAAAAAAATGAATACAGTAAAGTGCCGTACAGAGTATTGCAATAAGAAAAAAATTATGCATACTTTCTAACAAACTTACTGGTGTACTGTTAGAAATGTATGTGATGGTGTAAATGTACAGTTTTCTTATGCTTTATTTTAACAAGTTTGCACATTGTCACATTTGCTGTAATTTCAGCTGGATAATTCACACAGCAAACCTCATTCCCTAGGTCCCCATTAAAAGTTGTTTGCTATTTGCAATTTTTCTGCTGAACTATTTTTTTTTAAATCAACCCCTTTAGTATCTATCTATCTATCTATCTATCTATCTATCTATCTATCTATCTATCATCTATCTATCTATCTGTCAGTCTGTCTGTCTGTCTTGTTTGTCTGTTTGTTTGTTTGTCTGTTTGTTCGTTTTAGTTCGTTTGTTTTATTTGGTTTATTTATATGCCAGCAGCAGGACTAACAATAATGATTTACTTGTTGAACAAACAGTTAAATCATTGCAGGTTACTTAATATTTTAAGATGTTTCTGAGAAATTCATCACCAAAATACAAATAGTGTCAATGGTGAAATGCCCTACACTGTACAAACTGTACCATGCATTATAAGCATGCAGATCAATGCCATGAATGATTTCCTGATAAGGTAACCAGAGTCTGGAGTGTTTTATCAGGCTGAAATCATGGGTTAGTAGTTATATAGGTGATTTCCGATGGGTTTTTTCATCGTCCAACGTGTTTTCAGAGACAAATTCAATTCTGAGGGGTATGAATCGATGTATAGATATGAGGGATACAAATAGCACTGTTGCGTTTTGGAATGGACACAAAAACAAAATGAATCAAAAATCAACTGGTAATAATGAGTGAAACAGTACAGCGTATAATTTATAGAGATAAAAAAGACCCACCAAGTGTCTTCATTGTCTTTATTGCGTGCAACACCTTCCCCACCCAGTTTGATTCCTAATAATTTCTGAATAGCACAATGTTGCAGCAAAAGGTTTGTCTAATTTGTCTGGCAATGATTCCCCAATAAACCTTTAATGAGTGCATGTATTAACCTAATGATAAAATGTTATAATTTAAATCCAATTTCATTACTTTTTTAAATGATAGAATGAACCGTGTGGATCATTAATAAAGACAACGTTTCTCTTGTCTTGCCAGTTACAAAGTGGAATGATGCACTCTTGTAATTTTTCATGTGGAAGGAAAGGTCTTTTCTCCCTTTGCTGCCTCCGTTGTAATAGACTGCGTGTCTAATGACAAAATCATCTGTCTTTTATATGATACAAATAATGATTCTAATTATGATGATAATATTCTGAAGAAATGACAGAACATAATGAAACAAGTGGCAAACTATTCATCATACGGTGTGAAAACATTTGGATTTAGCAGCGGAACCAACCAAGAGCGCCATTTAATTTACCTGTTTACAAGCAAACCTTACACTCTTGGGATTTGCATTTACAGACCTCCCTCACATAATACATGCAACATATTTTTGACTATCGATTTGTAAAAAGAATTGCAAAAATTATAATTAAACAAACTCTTTCTTAACAATGATTTAATTTTTTTTAAAAAAGTAAAAATAAGGCAAACTCCATTGAAGAGCAAAAAATTATAAGTCATCAAACATGGAAAATATCCCTCACTTATCATTTCCACAAGGATGCTCATTTTCAAAAATGTTGCCGTTTTGTCTCTTCAGACTTTTAAACTAAGTATAAATTTACTTTTGCTGCTTTTTTAAATTTTGGCGCTTTTTTTAAACCTGCCAATAAATTTCACATTTTGTTATTGCTTTACATGACAAAAAGTGTGAGATTTCCGAGCAACACAGGGAAACAGAAGCCAACCGAGATGTTCAGGATCGGAGTCACCGGCGCTTATAATTTGAATTCGAATTTTCGTCCGTGTTCTCCAAAAACTGGCATGATAGTTCATCGTATAAAACCAAGAAATACTACCTACCTACTGAGAAACAAAAGAACCAAAGTACACCGTGCGCACTTTGTCTTGACTTGTCGTACGTCGTCCGTTGGTTGTATATTGCGTTGCATTGATCTGTGCCTTCATTATCCAAATTCGGTCCAACTCACATTTGTGCACGCTGGCTGTGGTCCAAGCAGAAAGCAGGAACATTTAATTAACCATAGTGGTTAAGCTGTGAAATGACGCAAACAGATGGGAGACATGTGGTGTTTGCAGTATTCGAAGACGGAAAGGATGATGGCCTGTGTCAGTGTTAACTTCTCAGGCGTGTGAGATGCAGGCAGTGGAGATTGGAAGACGGAGCTGAACGCTAAACTGCCAGTTCAGCCTTCATCATAGTCAGGCTTAAAGGATGACAACTGCTGGATGGCAGGATGAAGTTCCTAGAAACCTCACTAGGGAAAACTAAGGAAATTAACAGCTTCTTAGCAAAGTCAACTATTTAATCCCAAATGGTATAAATATTTTATAGAAAAAAATATATTAATAATAGTAACACAGCAAGTATTAGAACTAAGCACTGGGCTTACTGCATACTGTCAAGCAGTAGTGCATGTACAACATTTTGTAAACATATATGCAAAACTGCATTTGTGCGGTATTTACAGTTTGCAATGCATTATTATTATTATTATTATTATTATTATTATTATTATTATTATTATTATTATTATTATTATTATTATTATTATTATTATTATTATTATTATTATTATAGATTTGGTTTTATCACTCATATGGGTTGCCAGCTTTGCTAAGAAATGCATTTGAATGAAAAACACTACAACTAAGAGATTCTACTTGATCTACTTAAATTGACAGCAGTGATTGATTTTTTTTTAAATTTATTTTATTTATTTATTATTTTGACAGGGGAAGTAGAAATTTTCAACATAAAAGACAGCGATGCCGGAGAACTACAGTGTGACGGCCGGATGGTGAAGTTTATGTAGCGTTGACTGAATACGTCCCCCTCTGCACTTTACGTGCGGAAGGATGTTAAAGAGATCCAATTCACCTTAAGGCTCCTTTTACACGGCGTGAACACTTTAATAAAAAGGTGCAGCTACAACATGCTGCCAAATTTCTGTGCTATAAAAGTGCAGGGTTAAAAGTAAGCAGCCAATAAGGTACAGAGCGGATGCTGGCCGGCTGCGGTCAGACACATGGGTTCCATTCCATTGTCATTATGGGCTTTACCACCATTAGGCACCACACCATTTCTCCTAGCAACATTCACAACCGGGTGGAACCAGTTCAATGGCTAAGAACATAATGCAGTGCCGGACGAAGGATCCTTTCGCTAGCCCTTCCAGATGGGTAGTAAGGAAGCTCAGAGTTTGTTCCATCACCAGCTTGCCTAACAAGTCCTTTGTTTGCTTTCACAAAGCGCATTTATCCATCTGTCTGTGTATCTGTTGTCAACAACATTTTACGCTGTGAAGGGTCAAGGAGGTTCAGAGTTCATACCAGAATGTGAGGTAAAGCAAACCCTAGATGGGACACAATCACGCACTCGATTACCCACATACACATGATGGTTTTAAAGGGCGACTGGTGTTGTGTGTTATTTGGGGTCAGAAATCCTTCTCAGTGTCCAGAGTTGTAGAATTAAAGTAATTGAATTACTGTGAGAATTACGTATTGTGGCTTTGAATGAGAGATATTATTATTCACAGTCGATTTTAGACGATTCTTGTATCGCTACTCATTGCACTCATTTCTTCTGAATGTGTGAGTTGGAAAAAAATACACATGTATTGGGACCGTGGCTGGAATCCCACAAAATTATGCAGCGGACATGCAAATCCTGCACGGACCGAGCCGGATTCAAATTCACATCTAAATCCTTTGAGAAGGGGTTATAAGGCACCGTTGCTACCTGCTGTCCTGCTGTACTGCTGTGCCATCCATATGCAAGGATGGCACAGTGACTGGCGTTGTTGGCTCACAGAGTCTGGACAGAGAGAGAGGATGTAGGCTTGACTTTTGCTCAGTCTGGGTGGAGTTTGGATGTTCTCCCCATGTCTGCACAGGTCTCCACCGGGTGCTTCTGTTTCCTCCCACAGTCCAAAGACATGTGCTTCAGGTTAAACTCTAAACTGCCCATCGTGTGTGAGTGAAAGAGCGAATGCCTTGCATTGCTCTAGTGTATAGGTGAGTAAATGATGAATATGGTACATTTCAGTGTATCTAGCAGCTAAATAATACTGTATATATTAGTGACTGTAAGTCTTTTAAACAAATAAATGTAAATGAATGTGAATATAAAACAGACCTTTTTCGCTAGTTTCTCCTACCTTTGGACAAAGGCAAAACGCACCTTAAAAGGAAACCACAGATTAATGATAAATTCAATTAAAGCCACATTTGTCTGTAACAAAGCTTGTGGCTGCTGAACATGTACAAGTAGCAAAGACGCAAAGCTTAGATGGGCTTTTGGCTCTGAGATCTTCCCAGACAAAGTTCTGCCAGGCTTCTCATCATCACTGAATCACACTAATGCATGCTGCTGTCACTGTTAAAAGCCCAGACCCATTTATTTCAAGTTGTATTTGTAATGGCACTCCTTGTTAGAGAAGCAGAAGTTATATTTGGTTTCCTTCTCTGTACACTTTCAGGGCCCACCTGCAACCGCTGATAAATTATAGGTCACATGTCATTATGCAGCACATTTTTAAGGTTAATGTACAGACTGTGTATAAATCATGGAAATTTCCAGACCTTTCGTGGTGCATTCACAGCATGAGTACCAGTATGCAGGTTGCCATGTCCTTTCAATTTGATGTGCAGCCTTCGCACGATCTGTTTCACTTTTTCACTGAACTCTGAGGAACTGTGCTACATGGCCTAAAATAATTTTTGATCCAGCATCTGGCTTAAATCAAGGATGATGCCAGTATAGCAATGAACAATATGAAACAAATGAATCTACATCAACACTGAGTTATGTCTTGTGGTCCAAAAATAATACATTGTGCTTTGGAATACAGTACAGCTCCAAATGAATTACACCACCCAATGAATTAATATTCATGGAGAAAAAAAGAAAAATATGTGAAGGTTGCTAGGGTGACAAATCACTTTTTTATTTTAATTTAATCCTGTGTCAATAAAAAAAGACTGCTGTGGAAAAAGCATTATTGTCACTAATTGATGACTCTGTTGTAGGCATCTGGTAAAAATTGGTGGATGAAATATATATCAAACATACCAGAAGAATCGTTTTTTTCCCATTTCAACGGAAACTATCGTACGGTTATATAATGTTTAAGAATGGAAAGTGTAGCGGTGGGCAGAGCTGTGGCTCTCCCATCATGCTTTGCTGCATGTGTATAAATTTTTGCATGCTGAACCACTATCGGGAGTTGCGGGGGAGAAACAGACCCTTTCGTTGTTAAATGTGTTGCAGAGACCTGGTGCTCAGTGGGTGTTGCCGTTTCAGACATATGGCGCATAGATAAACTTCGGGATCCCACAGTCATCTCTGGAGTCCTCTGTCTCTAACCTGTCCAATAGCAGAGTCAAGGTAACAGAATAATACAGTAACACAGTAACAATAAAAAAGTCTGAGCTTTGTTTTTTAATTTTTATCTTAAAGTACGTACACTTTAAATATGAAAGGAAGGTCAAATACCGTTAAGAAATATAAAGAAGGATATTTGTAGGAGAGGAATTCAAAATGGATCAGAGTAACTGTCAAACCAAGTGTCGAGATGTGAGAGAATCCCGTCTGCTGGGGAAAACGGTTTTCTTACATTGGAAAATTTGGAAGAAAGTTCCTTCATCTGACTGTCTAGCTATTTTATTAGCATAAGCTTTGGATGAAGATGCATTTTTTGATTGACATGAGCAAAAAGTGTAAAAGGAAAAAAAGTACTTTGCTACTAAATAATCTCCTGTTTTAGAGAAATATGTGAACTGTAAAGTTAAAGGGCTTAGAAATGTGGCCAGCAGGGGACGTGGTGGTTAACACTGTTACCTTCCACTTGGGGAAAAAAAAAAACAAGATTTGAATCCCACATAATGTTTCAGTGCCCTTGATCGAGGTACTTACTCTGAACTGATAAGGTAAAACCTGCCAGGCTATATAAACAGGTGAGTCATGGTAAGTAGCTTAACACTGTCACTGTGAAGAAAGTTGCTTTGGAGAAAAGCACAGACCAAACAAATAAATGCAAAATGTATTCTAAAACTATTATTAGCTATCAGGTTGAACCATAACAAACAGACAGAGACAAACAAACAAATAGTCCACTGGATAGTAAATAAATTGATGCATACATGAATGAACAAATACCAAGATAACAAAAAGAAATCATTTAGTTTATACTAACATGCATGCGCTGTGAACTGGCAGTGAAAAATATAGTTTCTCACACGTGTGGCCCCGAGATTTAGCAGTCAGTGTTGCATGGCAACACCTTCATCCACATGCATTTTGTTATATTTCATTTGTTCTACTTTGAGCACTTGTTTGTGTGGAGTGTGCCAGGTACAATTACGCGGCCCACCTTCTTCACCACTGCCCGCTGCTCGCTGCTCGCTGTCCAGTCACACTGTCACACCTGGCGAGCTTCACAGTCTAAGAGTATCCTGAGAGCCTTGGTCACAATCAAAGGAAATGATAACTCATGAGACCAGGTGTGTGTGTGTGTGTGTGTGTGTGTGTGTGTGTGTGTGTGTGTGTGTGTGTGTACGTGTGTGTGCGCACATGTGTGCGCGTGTGTGTGCGTGTGTGTGTGCGTATGTTAAATTCTCTCCTTGCTGTGGTTTCTGCTGATATTTCATTGTTTCATTTCTCGTCTATTTGCATGAGCTTTTTTTGGGGGAGAGACATTAATTTCTGATAACAATGAATTCTACGACAGTAAAACTGCACAATTATTTCATCACATCACAATACTCACTGACAGGACAATTTCTGAGCTTTCTCCTGGATGTTATTTTAAATACATTGTGGTTATTAATTCAATTAAAACAAACCACATACCAGCTTGCCAAGATATGCTGAGAAGTTCCTTATTAAAGTTTGCCCCCGTTTCCACTTGGTAAGTTTTTCCTTTCTTTTGCATTTGGCTTCAGAACATTTACCTAAGGTTTATAAATAGTGACGAACATGTTCCATCCTGTTTATCATCATCATCACAATATTTTCAAGCACAACACAAAAGTCTATCATTCCCAACCATTTTTTCCCCTCTGGAACAGAATTAGCTGATACAGCAAACACTAACAGTACCGACACTGTTTCTAACTTTCACAGTAAAAAAATGTATAGACATGATGACTCATAAAAAGTAAAACAATCCTGATGGTCTCATACGAATGTATTCATAACCTGTATATTTATATAATCTGGAACAGAAGGATGGACAGATGATACATATATTTTTAAGAACGTATAGCTTTACTTGAAAGTTTAAATTATTCTTTTATGATACATTTTTAGAGATACATAAATTATGAATTTTCGCATAAATATCCTTGACTGAACCCGACTAAATGAAATATACTATAGACTATGTGGCCAAAAGTTTGTGGACACCTAAGCATCACACCTATATTCGCTTGCTGAACATTCCATTCCAAACCCACGGGCCTTCATATGGAGTTGTTTCCCCTTTGCTGCTGTAACAGCCCCTGCACTTCTAGGATTTCCACCAAATTTCGGGAATTTTTGCGCATTCAACCATAGGATCATCAGTGAAATTGGGAGAGAAGGCCTGGCTCACGGTTGGTGTTCCAGTTTATCCAAAAGGAGTTCCATGGAGTTGAGGTCAGGGCCCTGTGCAGCCACTCAAGTTCTTCTACACCAACCTGGGCAAACCGTTTGTTTATGGAGCCCGCTTTGTCCATAGACTTTTGGCCATATACTGATAGTTACTGGTCCCTTGATTTGCTGGTGAAGATCTCCTTTGGATTCATTGATTCCCTACTGTGTATTTGAAATGTTTGGAGAAGGTGCACTTTTAACACAGTGGACAAGAGCTGAGAAATGTGAGGTGCTGTACTGATGGGGGTATCTCTACATAAACAGCAAAGTGGACACAGTGACCCTGAGTGTGAAGCTGAACTCAGGGCAACAAATCAGACATGTAAAATTCTTCAACCTATCGCTACATATTCCTAGATCAGTGAACATTTGCTGCACAAGTTCATATGCCACAATGAGAAAAAACTAAAACTCCTATTATCATTGCTGTAAACTGGCTATTAACTTAGAATGCCCAGAAGGGGCACATGGACCCTCAGAGGTTTATTTTTCTCCTATTCTCTAGTAGAAAGGAGTTTTTTGTTTTCCTGTCCTGTGTGGCCAGATACCAACTGTACATGAATACTACCCTTGACATGTCTGTTCAGCGTTCTGTGTCACTGCAGTGAGAAGAGTGCTATATAAAAATAAAATTGAACTGAATTGAATTGAATATCCCGTCATATCATGGGCGCTGTTAAAATGTCATCTTTGTCTCGTGAGGGTTCTTCCGCACCCAAAAAATAAGTGATGATCATGTCTTTCAAGTTCACCAAGTCCCTTTGCAGCCATCTAAGCTAATAATCACGGCAGGGAAATACTTACATTTGCACAAATTGATCATGCACGTGGTTTTCTCCAAAGAGATTCATGGGATAAAAGTAAACAGATGGAGTTAAGTGAATTAGAATAGCGCAGCAAAGGTCACAAAAACATATAGCAAGTATCAATTATGTGCAGTCAAACATTACAAAGATAGAACTCATAATGTGGGCCTATACTGCACGCCAACATAATGCAAATGAATACTGCTGAAAACATAACAGGTCTTATACTTATAGCAATGTGAAAGAAGTGCATCTTTCAGTCCAGTGGTGTTACATATTAGGGCAGAAATAACAATTGTCTGGAGCAACTAGTACAATTGGATAAATACAGCCTCAGATAACAGAGAACACAACAGATTTTTTAACAGACACATTACCGTGTCATTACATTCAAAAAAGGAAGGCAAAATGCAAAAACCATGTGGAGAAAATTAATGACAGCCTTGCAGTGAGAAGGGTTGGGCACCGCTCACTGTTCTACAGTGAGAAGGGTTATTTACAAGTAGAGAACGGTTAAGGTGGTTCCCAGGCTTCCCAGGATGGGGGAAGTTCCAGGAAATCCAAGATCAGACTGCATTTACAGAAATCACAAAGAACCCAAGAGCTACATCTAGGGATCTACAGGCACCACTTAACAGGATAAATGCTGAAGTTCATGACTTCAGAGAAAAGACTGCACACTTTTGGCTTCTTGAAAGTGTAACCAAGAGAAAAGCCCCATACCCCAAAAAATACATGACAGCTTGACCTGAGCCTGAGTTGCAGCTGAACAACCTGCGATTTCTGCTGCAGCATCCTTTGGACAGATGAAATGAAAGTGGAGATGTTTGGCCATAATGCACCAAACACAACAAATTGCCATAAACACCTCATACCAGCTGTCAAGCACATTGGTGGAAGGGTGATGATCTGGGCTTGTTTGGCAGCCACGGTACCTGGGCGCCTTGCAGTCATCGAGTCGACCATCAGCTCCTCTTTACAGCAAAATATCCTATGAACAATTGTGAGGCCAGCTATCTGACAACTAAAGCTGCAACAGGACGATGATCCCAAGCAGCCCAGCAAATCTTCAAGTAAGTGGCTGAAAAAGAAAAGAATCAAGGCTGTCAGATGGTCAAGTCAAACCCTCCCATTTCAGGACCTCAGCAGAGCTGTGCATCAACAAATGTCCTCAGATATGAATGATCAACATGTGGTGAAGAACCCTGGGCCAAAATTCCTCCAACATGATGCAAAAGACCGATAACCTCATACAGAAAAGAGATTACTAGTTTAAGGTGTTTGTACGAGATACTGAATCATAGGGTGCTTCTGCACGCTGACAGTTTTGGTTAAATAAAAAATGACATAGTGAAATCTGATATGTGTCATCTGAGGTTACATTTATTTAATTTTAGGACATACTGGGGACCAGATGATAATTTTCGTACTCTGATATATAAAATCACAGAACTGAAAGAGAATGTACTTCCTTTTTCACATGACTGCGCTCCAGCGGAACAGAGAGCAGCGAGATCCGGGACGGCTAAAGGCATGCACATGCAAGAGATTATTATATCAATAAAATGTTATGACTCAAAGCACACGGTGGTGAAAACCCAGCGAGTTGGAGCAAACGTGTCCTGCTCTTCCCCCTCGTCATTTTAAATTTTATTTATCCAAACTTTTCCCTGTCCTGCCTCTCCTGGTCTCAATGCCTTCAAGGAAACGAACAAATAAAAACTGAATCAGCATAACCTGAAAGAGCAGTGACAGCAAGGCTTCATGCACTAGAAACCAGAACAAGAGCTAAGAGAAAAAAGATAAAACTTGTTGTAGAAATGTGAAATGGAAACTGCTTAGTCCAGACTGAAGCTTAAAAAAAATTGTATAAAAGAAGAAAAAATGTGTATAAAAGAGAAACGTTCAGCCTGAAAATCAATTCACTTCTAAGTCCTCTATTGTAATGCACCCGTGTCAGTAAAACCACAAAAGGTTCTGCGTGTCACTTTTCCTTACCGTTATGAAGAGGAAAAATCAATACATACCTCTGAACATCTCTTGATGCTCAATAAATGCAAATAAAAAACATCATGAAAATGTCATTGTTTTTACGGTTTTGAACAGAGCATTAATAAGATACAGATGGTCTGCAGTGGGTCCACGGGGCCCTCTTTTCCATAACTGGTCCTGAATACAACCAGTTCTCAGATCAGTCAGTTAGAATAGTTTATATTTTGCAATCTTCATACAGAGCAATCAGAAAGTTTTCAGACCTCTTCGAATCGTCACGCTCTTATGCTGCAGCCTTACGCTAAAATGATTCAAATTCCCTTTTTTCCCTTCAACAAGCAACAATCAGTACCCCGGCATAACAAAGTGAAAACAGGATTTTAGAAATTTTTGCAAATTTGTTCAAAATAAAATAAAATAAAAAAACCCTGAAAAATCACATTGACACAAGTATTCACACCCTATTGGAATTGTTCAGATGCATCCTGTTCTGTTGATCATTGTGTGGTCTGAAAACTTTCTGAATGAACTGTATGTGTAAACAGCCATTTTCATGAGTGCCATAGGGGATGTTGTGACCTCAAAATGTTAAAGCCTTTGAACCTTACATTACAAACCTGCAATGTTCAACCAAATGTTGTGCACAAAGTAAACAAGTGTCCAGGTTACTGGGTCCAGGCAACGAGATGAGAGAATACACTGGAACTGGTTAAAAGCTTACATGTGAAGTTTATATGTTGAAAAAGTGAATTTCTCTGCAGTTATAAAAATACATGGCGAGAAACAGAGTGAAATGTTTATTTTTCGGCATTGTTCTCTTGAAATTTTTTATTAATGTTTGCTTTAGTAAGAGCTCTGTGTCTTTCTGTGGAAGTAGTTGTGTTCGCGTGGGCTTTTGAGCTTTTTAATTGTCTTCTCTCCTCCAGCCTGAGCAACCATTAAATGAGACCACTTTTAAGCAGTAAGCCCTATTATGTGTTGGTACCATTAGCAGTCTAACCACCTCCTGCATGCAAAGCGCATGGTTGGAATTGCATGGCTGAAACGCAGGTCACACCATGGATGTCCTGCCGTTCTCCTGCAGGGGGCATAGTGGGAAGAGGCAGTTAGGGCTCAGTTCCCCATTCCTGCTACAAGAGAATAGGCCAGCAAGTGGCCTATTTTGTAACCAAAGGAACCCGGGTCTACGCTTGTTCTGTCATTCTGAAAACCGCAGGAAAAATACCCAGCAGCATGAAAAGCTAAATAGCTTAGCTTACACCATTACACTATAAATCCCTCTGCATAAAACAGCAACAACCGTAACAAAATGGCATCAACCAAATCCTCGCCATCACCATCATCATCATCAAGCAAAGTGCTCTTCAACTGATGCAGTGGACAGTGCTTACCCATATAAATACCATGGTATACAAACTTAACTTTCCAAGCTGTGTTCTAAACAGATAAGTAAATAAATAGATAAATAAATTAATTAATAATGCCATGCAAGTTACTTGCCCCAAATTAATGCATTGATAATTAACCAGCTGTATAAATAGGCAAAAAATGCAGCACATAGTTAATGGTTAATAGTCACGGCCATTATCCATACCCCGGGGGGTGGTAGGGTTAATCGATGGGGTGGTTACTCCCATCTGCTTTACAACACTGCTGCCCTTAGACAACTGGTCGCCTCTGTCCCTCGTAGCGGCTGCAGTGTCTGTTGCGCTTTTAAACATTGCTTCAGCATCGTAGCGCTAATGGCTGCTGTGGTCTCCACGGTCTGACACATTAAAACTCTCTGTTTAAAATCGTAAACCTGCGCCAGCAGTCCGCTGCATCAGCAAAACATTAAATAATCCTCAGAGATCCGCCCAATTTATGTCCGGTCCCCTCCATTGCCCTCCTCGAACATTCATCTATTTATTTATTTATTTATTTATTTATTTTTAATTTTTTTCAAAATTTCTACAAGTAGCTAGCAGTTGTCCTGTGTGATTCTGGGTTGTGCTTCATTTCCTGCACCCTGAGGCTATTGCCAGGCTTCGCTGCATGAAATTTAACTGCTGTATCTGCCCACAATCAGTCCAAATGAATCTTTAATCGGGTGCAAAACCTCCATGTACAGTCCCGACATGAGAAGGTACAACAGCATAATTCCCCTCACGGCAGGCTGGGCTTTTCAGCAAATTAGTCCCATAGAAATTGAGCCGGAAAGTTTTATCAGTCAATCTGTGTCAAAACGGGAAACCGCTGACATTATACTGCATATCCTTTGAAACACTAGGATGTCAGAAGCACAAAACTACAGCGTTTGCAAGCATTTATTTGCCACGCAGGATATATTTGGAATAAATGTCAGATGAACCACAAAATAGCTTTTGCTCCAGTAAGATCGACACACAAGGATATCTGACATTTAGAACAAAAAATGTTCATTTGCTAATGATAGCCTTGAGGAATCAGCTGCAAAGGATGATCAAATCACAAAAAGCAACGCAGCAGAAGTATGACGGTTCTGTACCATTTGCTGTCTTGGGTATCTCCAGCACATCTCTAACAACAGGACATCTCCCAATACCAATTATTTTTAAGTTCTAAGAAAAGAAGAAAAGATGTGACAGCCTATGTGCGAAACACTTAAAGCATATATAACCCTCCCATCTGGCATTTTTAGGTTTTATTCTGGCAAACTCAAATGCTGTACAGTAATACTTTGGTTGGGATAAAACAGTGCTGTAAGAGGTCATTAATACAGTATATTGCATAAATGGAGGGTGAGAACCACACAAGCAGAACATAATACAAAATAGATTAGTATACATTTAGTAATATCAAATCAACACAAAAAACATTCTATGGATAACAAATGCAAAATATAAAGCCAAGTATGGTCAGTTCTTATGATAAAATAAAGGTGGGCTATAATGAAACAGTGTAATTTGAGCAGAGCTAATCGTAGTTTTACTATGTATACAGTAACCCTTGTGAACCTAGACATGAGCGATTATGGGTAAAAGAAATGTAACTTCACCAGCTGAATGCATCCTTGGTTTATCACTACCTTTACCGGATTAACACTGCTTCGTCCAGTATGAAGTGTGGTCTTGGGCACCGCTCACTGGAAACCTCCACACAGGGAGGCTCTTGCCTTGCTCATACAATTCTGGTCAACATCAGTGTTACCTTTGCATTTCATGTACAGTACATTGTGTTGAATAACTCATGAAGAAGTGGCCAGTGGAACAGCTTTGGTCTAAGGGCACTCATTTGTTTGATGGAGACCACCACAGGACAAAACAATAAGAATAAAAAGGAGGGGTGAGAAAATCGTACAAAAACTGAAAAGCTGTCATGGCACAATTATTGGCACCTTTTGAACATTTTAAATCCATCTGATTAGAAGAACTGCATCCTCGCTGGACTGAAATCAGATTCTCCTGAGATGAATTGCCAGCAGTCACATGACATGAATTAACTAGTATTTAACTGATTGATGACTTTAATGTTTAAGCAAGGTCACTTTCTTCTACTGTTCCTTTTTTTTTTTTACCAGTGGTGAAGACAAGAGAGCTGTCAGCCACCATAAGAAAGTCTATTATCATCAAACATAAAAATTATTATGGGTACAAGGCCATCCACAGAAACTTAGCATCCCTGTTTCCACAGTTCACAATGTTACTAAGAGGTTTGCTGCTCACGGAGTTGTCAAGAACCTCTCAGGATGGGGTGGAAAGTAGAAAATTGATCAGCTGTCTTCAAAGGTTGATGAAATGTTGAAAAAAACACCAGGTTAAACATCTGAGCTTAAAGCTGACCTGGAGCGATTTGCAATGATGGTTTTCAAAATGTACCATATGGTGCTCACTAAACCATGCAGGGTTTTATGGGTGCAGCCAAGGAGGATCCCACTCGTTGGAAGACAAACATCGAAAGGCCCAAGTGACTTCATGAAACCAACATCCTGTACCAGAACCAAAATGTTCTGTGGACTTATAACCGCAAAACAGAGCTCTTTGGCAATACAAGCCAGCGATTTGTTACGGCTGACAAAAATGAAGTTTATAAGGAAAAGAGCAGCTTACCTACAGGTAAATATGGTGGACTTTCTATAGTGTTCTGGAGCTACTTTGCTGCCTCTGTTACTGAAGGCCTTGAACATACTGAGGGAATCATGAAATCAAAGGACGACCCAAAGAACACAAATAAAAACGCAGAAGCATGGTTAAAAAGGAAAAAAAATGGACTGCGTTAAACTGTCCAGCAATGAGTCCTCATCTCACTCCAAATGAAAACCTTTGGAAAGGGCTAAAATCTAGTGCTCATAAAAGGAATCCTGTAAATATCTGAGAGCAACAACAACATGCAGTTGAGAATTGGGAGACGCTACCAGTAGAAGAGGGCAAGAAGCTTATAGATGTTACAAGAAATGTTTGGAGGCATCATCATTGCCAATGATTTTGTAACCAAGTATTAGGGAAGGAGCCTTTAATGCTGCCCAAGTCATATTTTCCTTTTATTTTGTAAAAAAATTAAAATTAAATAAATCAGTTTTTTTATTATATAACTTTACATCTATCCTGTTCAAATATTTTGATCAAAATTGGGTACATTTCCAGGATATGCGTGTAAAATGCAAAGGTGCCAGTAATGCAGACCAGAACTGTACGAAGGCATAAGAAGATCATCATGCTGAAACATTTCCTCCTCACCGCACGTTTTCAAAGATATCAGCAGTATAACCACATTCCAAAACCAGCTTCTTCACCCAGAACCGTTGTTGACAATGGATTATTTCCTCCACATGAACTGATTGCCATGAGCTCCTTTCGCCAAGACATCATTCAGCTAAACAGAGCAAAGAAGCCCTTTTGGGAGTTTTTCTTACCAACAGCCATTCATCTCCATACTGCTACTCAGGGGCCTGTTAAACTTTTATTATTCTTTATTTTGTTTGTGGGGTATAACTGCGCACCTTGTTGCAATGTGTCACATTAAACTGTGGTGAGGGTGAACTTCCCTGCAGGGACCAATAAAGTACCAATCCTGTACTGTCCTATTCTATCTAAACCAGCAGAAAACCTGGCAAGTTGGCTTACGTTTTCTTGCTCTCAGCTTTTCCACAATGGGTAATTTACAACAGGCCACGGTAGAGTCGGACCTCGGTGACCTGTGTAGCAGGTCTTCATTCTGGACAAGCCCTGCAGATCTTCTGTTCACTTTGGAATCAAAAGGTGCTGTGTACGGTGACCAATTAACCCAAATATGCATGTCTTTGGACTGTGGGAGGAAAACCATTCAGATATGTAGAGACTCCACCCAGACTTAGAGTCTAACAGACCAGGATCATACACAAGGATTGACCAAAAAGTTTTGAGGCTGACCATGACCAAAGATTTGCGACTACATCAGCAGTAGGACTGGGCTTCTGTTTAGTCCTTCAGTTGTCAATCCTGATTTGCACCACCAGCCATGAGTGATGGTTCTTGAAGTGTGAAGACTTTTTTTTTTTGTTTAAATAATTCCAGGAAAAGTGGTTAAGACTTTTATAAATGCTGAATCAAGCATATGGAGCAGACACAAAAAATGCGGGGAAGGAAGTTTTTGTTGGATGAAGAGATGAAAAAGTTAGAACGGCTGCCTTGAAGATGTCTTTGGAAAGTTTTTGATGCTCTGCAAGAAGTGTACTGAGCGTGAAGGAGAAGGTCCCCAAGCCTAAGAAATGTTCAATTGTGGAGTGACAAGTATAGTCTTAAAACTTTCCAACCAGCAAATATATCTATATATTATATTTGAGTGTTTTAGGCCACCTGATGCAGCCACACAAGTCCTCCAGCCATCAGAAGCTGCTGCTCCCATCATCACCAAATGACAAGGCTGAACACCACAGAAGTGAAGAACTGTACCTGGACCTGCTCCAAACTCACACTGACAGAGGGGCTGAGGCCCTGAGGAGTGTGGACACAGAGCAATTCCCCGTATCCTTGGAGAGAACCTGGTTAAACCGATCCAGAGTTCTGGAAATCCTCCTAGGAGAACTGACGTCTGGATTTTTATTTATCATAACTTTCATGTCCAAGTACTACATGTTTGCATGCTGAGTTCTACATGATGGATATCCCGTCAGACAATGGAAATAGTGGCAAAAGTAAACATAAACAAGTGTATTTACATTGAATTAGTTTGTAACTACATGACCTGCATGGGAATCTTAATGTCCATTTAAATTTTGATGCTTGTTATCCTATGTGCTTTATAGGTCTATGAGGACATTGCTTAATGGGAAAAAGGCAATAATATACATATACAATATATTTACAGTATAAACAGTATGTTTTATATATATTTTGTATTTTGTTTTGGCTTATTGGTATGCTCATATGTATTCATCTATAGTGTAGCTAACTTAGTTTATGTGTTGTATAATATTCACTATATGGGTAAAAGTATGTGTACCGGGGGGGTTCTTATGACTAAGCTGAGCTGTTGCAGCTGTACCCAGACAGCATACAAGCACATTCTACACAATTGGGTGCTTCCAATTTTGTAGTCACAGTTTGGGGAAGAAGCTCCTTTCCTGCTTCAGCATGACTGTGCCCCCCCCCATTGCACAAAGCGAGCTTCATAAACACAGGTTTTGCCCAGGTTGGTGTGGAACAACTTGGGTGACTGCACAGAGCCCTGACCTCAACCCCACTGAACACCTCTGGAATGAACTGGAATGCAGACCATGAGTCAGGCCTTCTAACTCTACCTCACGGATGGTGAATTTGTAACCTAATGGGCACAAATTCCCAACATGTGGTGGAAAGCCTTCCCAGAAGAATGGGGGTAACAGCAAAGCGGTGGGGGACAACTCCATATGAAGGCCCATGGGTTTGGAATGGGATGTTCAACAAGCAGACAAGGGTGTGATGCTCAGGTGTCCACACACTTTTGGCCATGTCATATAAGTTAGATATTTATCTTAAGTATCTGTTCCTTCCACTCTTTTTCAATAACTACCTGTTCAGTGCAGGGTAGTAATGATGATATGTAAGGCCAGGTATAAGCTGGACAGGACAGCAGTCCACCTCCAGGTAATCATCCATGCTCATTCACCCACACATACTATTATATAAAATTACGTGTTAAGGTATTCATATGTACACCAATATGAGAAATGGAAAACTTCTTTGTTGCACAACTTGCTAAATCACACTGAACATACTCTGTAATAAATACTAAAACATCCATTAAAACTGACAGATGCTGGCTAATAATTTAGATATTTTTTGACAGCATAACCTCTAGCTCTGGCAATACCTTTTTTCCTATTATTTTTTGACAGACTTAAAAAAGTAAAATCTGGTAATGATGCTGATTGACAGTAGACAGGTGGATGTGGGTTTGTCCTTATTTTAGGGTCCCTTTGGAAGTTGGTCACCTTACATGTGATTTGCTAGTCAATCCAAAAGCACTAATGAAAGTTGTAAAGCACCACAAGGGACACGCCATTTAAATTTAATATGTATAGTTTTTCTTAGCAAAAGTGGAGAGTTCAGGATTTAACTTTTCTCATTTGCAATTTCCTCTCCCCAAATATATAGTTTAAAGGCCAGTTCACGTTCCTACGTGTCAGGGTACTCCTCATGATACCGGCGCAGCTGCAAGAAGCTCTGACAGCAGAAGGATGCTTTTGAAACAATGCTGTGCTTGGATCTGCTTCCACTGTGGCTAAATTCCTAAGTCTCTAAATCTAGGCCTTGCTGAGCATTTGTGTTATCATCGATCCCACTTGTACTCAGCTCTCTTCGGCTTTCTCCTTTGTTTCTGATCGCTGTCAAAACAGCCGGACTCGCCACTCTCTTCTGCACCCAACAGAGTCCTCACCTGCCAGTGAGCAACTTTGGTTAGAGGGTGGTGTTTACACTACAAAGTGTCGCATTTACACTTCCAAGACACCGGCTACTGTCAGTTGCCTATCTATCTATCTATCTATCTATCTATCTATCTATCTATCTATCTATCTATCTATCTATCATGTGTCTGTCTGTCAGTTTTTAAACATGCAGGCTGTATTGAAACAGTTCAGCACGATTTTAACAGTATCAGTCAGAGGCTAAGAGACTGTTTGTGCTTTTTACTTGACTAACTGCTTAGCCTTATAATTTCTGCAGGCTCAACATCTGTAGCCTCCTTTTGCTAAGAGCAGTGGAAAGTTAATAGCTGATTTCCAAAACAAATGCAGGAAGTGATTAGAAATGCTTCTCTATGGGCCGCTGTAGAGCTGCGTTGCATCTGAGCAGGCCGTGCCACCGCCCAGGAGGACAGAACGCTGAGTCATGGGAAGCGATCTGCATGCAGAATGCTAAAGCAAGTTGCCTGCGAATTGATCTGTCCTGCGGTTCATTCATGTAAAGCAGATATAAATGTTTAAATATTAATGAACAAATGCTTCATGCGAGCCATTTCAATTCTAGATTTTTTAGATCAGTTTGTTTTGTTCATGCTTAAAAACTCTGCCATATTATATATAAAATGATCATTCCTGTGTTTTGTAAAAGAGTGGGCATTACCTAATATAAATATGATTATGATATGCTTTTATGAGAATGCTGAATGCTTTCAGTGAGATGTGCTTCACATTTAGAAAATAGACAAACGTGGTCATTAAAGTATCCATACGTTCATCCATTATCCATCCTTAGCCACTTGTCCAGGTTGGGTGTCTATCCTGGAATCAGCTCATGCTAAGTTCATGCCAGTTCCTTACAGGGTGTTCAGCCACTTGAGGGACAATTCATAGTGACCGATCAACCTAAAACACTTGTCTTTGGACTGTGGGAGGAACCCTAGTCAAATGTGGGGAAACAGGCAAATTCTCCTCAGATTGAGGTGGATCTGAACTCATCTGCTGTGTCACCACTCCTACTCATATAAACACAGAAAAATATCTACACTGAACCTCTGCACTTCCAGAAGAAAATCTGCAGAAATATGAGCATTTAAAACTTAACAGTCAGAGTCCTCTAGCCTCTCTGGAGTTTTATACATAAACTGCAGATGCGCTGTTTGTCTGACAAAAAAGATAAATAAACAAATATTGTAGCACATTAACGGGTCAGTAAGATAACTTATATTTAACAAATTGTTGGCTCTCCTTGAGGACAGGCACTGATCCATATCCACAAAGACCTATGGGGAGAAATAAAGCACCATCAAAGCAAAAAAAGAACATTAAAACTATGGGACATCTTTGGAAAAACTTGGTGAGTATGACTGGGGATGCAACTGTCAGAAAGATGAATGCTTCAAGTGGAGAGGGGGCTTCTTTCAAGAATCAGAAATCCCACAGCCATCTGTTTAAAGGTGACATAAATGTCTTCTCAATGGACTTTTATTTTAGCTTTCTTGTGGGATAACTAGGACTCTTACAGTTTAACCCTTATTTATTTGTTTGTTTGTTTGTTTGTTTGTCTATATATCGATCTATCTATTTATATATTTACAGTCATGTGAAAAAGAAAGTACACCCTCTTTCAATTCTAAGGTTTTACATATCAGGGCATAATAATAAAAAAAAAACCCATCTGGTCCTTAGCAGGTCTTAAAATTAGGTAAATACAATCTCAGATGAACAACAACACATGACATATTACACCGTGTCATTATTTATTTAACAAAATGCAGAAGCAGTGTGTGCAAAATTAAGTGCACCCTTACTGCTTCGATAGGAATTAAGAGGGTAAAGCACCCAGGTGCTGTGAATCAAATGCATTCGATTAATTGATCCTCAGCAAGTGTGAGCACCTTTACAAAAGCAGAAGTTTTGGCAGTTTGCTGGTCTGGAGCATTCAGGTGTGTGATAATGCAATGCCAAGGTGAAAAGACATCAGCAATGATCTTAGAGAAGCAGTTGTTGCTGCCCATCAGTTTGGGAAGGGTTATAAGGCCATTTCCAAACAAATTGAAGGCCATCATTCTACAGTGAGAAAGATTATTCACAAATGGAAAACATTCAAGACAGTTGCCAATCTTCTCAGGAGTGGATGACTCAGCAAATTCACCCCAAGGTCAGACCGTGCAATGTTCAGAGAAATTCCAAAGACCCAAGAGCTACATCTCAGACTCTACAGGCCTCAGTTAGCATGTTAAATGTTAAAGTTCATGACTGTACAATTAGAAAAAGACTGAACAAGTATGGCTTGTTTGGAAAGGTTGCCAGGAGAAAGCTTCTTCTCTCTAAAAAGAACATGGCAGCATGGCTTAGGTTTGCAAAGGTGCATCTGAACAAACCACAAGACTTCTGGAAAAATGTCCTTTGGACAGATGAGATCAAAGTAGAGATGTTTGGCCATAATGCACAACGCCACATTTGGCAAAAAACAAACACAGCATATCAGCACAAACACCTCATATCAACTGTTAAGCACAGTGGTGGAGGGATGATGACTTGGGTTTGTTTTGCAGCCACAGGACCCGAGGACCTTGTAGTCATTGAGTCGACCATAAACTTCTCTGTATACCAAAGTATTCTAGAGTCAAATGCGAGGCCATCTGTCTGACAGCGAAAGCTTGGCTGAAATTGGGTCATGAAACAGGACAATAATGCCAAGCACATCAGCAAATCTACAACAGAATGGCTAAAAAAGAAAAGAATTAAGGTGTTGCAATGGCCCAGTCAAAGTCCAGACCTCAACCCGATTGAAATGCTGTAGCAGGACCTTAAAAAAGCTGTGCATAAATGAATGCCCGCAAAGCTCAATGAACTGAAGCAACATTGTAAAGAAGAGTAGGACAAAATTCCTACACAACGATGCGAGAAACTGATGGTCATACAGAAAACGGTTACTTCGAGTTATTGCTGCTAAAGGTGCTTCTACAAGTTATTGAATCATGGGGTGTACTTAGTTTTTCACACAAGGCTTCTCCATTTTGGCTTCATTTTTGTTAAATAATGACACGGTGGACTCTATTGTGTATTGTTTTACACATGAGGTTAGATTTAAATAATTTTAGAACCTGGTCAGGACCAGATTTTTTTTTATTATGTTCTGATATGTAAAACCAGGGAAGTGTAATTTCTTTTTCACATGAGTGTATCTGCGAGTCTGGCTGCCTGTCCTTCTGTCTGTCAGTCTGTCGAACGATCAATTGATCGCCAGGCCTAACTCGATGGGGCAGAGGGTCCCAGTCTTGCCTCACAGTGCTTAGGTGTAGGTTTGAATCCAGCTCAGTTTTCTATCTCTAGGAGTTTTGGTTTCCTCCTACACTCTAAAAACTTGTTTGGGCTTATCAGTCATTGTAAATTGTCACTGTAGACTACATGCATGTGTGTGCATGTATGTGGCCACCTGAAACTGGTTTCACATCCAGGGTGCACCTCCAATCTTTGCTCTGGACCACCACAACTCTGACCAAAGCAAGCAGAGAATGTATGGATGAATAATTGTTTGGTTTGTCTGTCTGTAAATTTCACTTTTCATCTTTGTACTGAAGATCATAAATACATCATGTTATATTTTTAAACTCAGGGGCATAACATTAAATCAAAATTTTACAGTTTGTAGATAAACTAACACTTGTCACAATGCGTGGTGATAGACCTTTCTAGAAGAGAAGCGCCCTCACAAACCCTGTTCGCAATTGTGCAGTTATGCCTCATGCTGGTTTACCGTGTAAAAGTGTATTTTGCAGTACAAAATGTCTTGCCAGCACCGAAAAACAATTCACATGGCCCATCTGTAGGTGTGAGACCCTATTTTGCAATATGGTTGGCAGCAGGCTCTGACTGTGAGAGATCTCTGCTCAGATGTTTTGGATGCCAGTACCAAACATAGCTTAGCAGAAAGCCATCTGTAAAAAGCACTGCAAGACCGGTGACTTTTTAATAAATAAATAAATGAATAAACAAACAAGCAAAAGGTGGCCCTTTCTTGGAGGTCACGTGCAAACAAAAGCAAGTAATGGCATGTCAGCCGGCTGCTGAAGTGAAAAGGTCGCTGGGGCTCATGCTGCCAGGTTAGTGGTAGCAGTCAGGCAGGTCTACCAGCTTTCCTCCGAGGTGGAGAGTGGAGAAAAGAGCAGCATCTGGAATCAGGAGCACCTCTTTAAGGGTCTTTTGTGTCTGAAGTGCAGAGAGTGAAAGGTCAGGCAGCTGGGCCAGTAACAGTGTACACTGACACCAAGATGGTGTGAAGTTGCATTATTATTATTATTCCATTGATATTTTTTTTCCACAATAACTTCTAGTACTAGGCTTTGTATATAGGTTTTTAATTTTTTTTTTTTTTTTTACTGGTTTCTTCAGCTGTGTACATTTTACTTGTTTAAGGTAACATCTATAACCATTATTGCACTTGTATTATTCATCCATCCATCCATCTTTGTAAACTGCTTATCTTGAGCAGGGTCACTGGGTTCTAGACCCTGAAAGGAGAGGGTGCTAGATGGTAAACCTACAGGGTGAGGACACACACTCATTCACACAATATAGGCAATTTATAAAGACCAGATAACCTGAAACACAAGTTGGGAGAGTGGGAGGAAATCAGAACACCTAGAGGAAACCAAACCTGCACAGGTACAGAGAACATGCAAACTCCACACAAACTGAGCTTGAGTCAAACTTATTCCCAAGCAGCCCAGGAACAGTGAGAAAACTGCACTACTTGTTTAGCAACTGTGTTGCCCTTATTATTATTATTATTATTATTATTATTATTATTATTATTATTAGTAGTAGTAGTAGTCGTAGTACTTGTTGTTGTTGTATTAGTACTGATAATATTGTTTTTGTTGTTGCTGTTATTCAAGGATGGATTAGGCTAGAAAATGAGCAAAATGAAATGTGATGCTCTTTAAGTCTAAGGCTTTCCTCAAAGCAGCATGTAGAGTCTAAGTCCTTCACTATGATTCAGGGAATGTCATGTGTGGCTTGGATGTTCAAGAAGTTCTAAAAGATTCACATGAAATTTTTGCCTCATTCTGGTACTTTTCTGCTTTGGCTGTGAGTCCTCAATGCCATCTGGACACAGACTGCAGCAACCTGATAAACCAAATGTGGAGATGATAGCTGAGGAGGAAGACTATTTAGGGGCAAGGTAGCCCAGTCAGACTTGGATCATTTTAAGAAGACAGGGGTTTCTCCATTTTCAGGAGTCATCAGAACCACCCTTCCAGTCAGAAAGTAAGACTACTCCTACACATTTCTAGACTTTCATAAAATTAAAATTAATAGTGTTTGTGCTCTGTGTGCACATGCTGTCATTTATGATAATTTTTTCTGTCGAGAGTGTTATTTCCCACTTTATTATATTATTTCTTGTGGTACACGGTTGATGCTTGCCACTGTTCTTGCCTGGTTAGTACATTTTCACTGTGCTTGGCTGCATAAACTACCAGCTTTTGCTATCCCATCGTTTCAGTCAGCTCCACGTTGCTCCACTAAGCTCCTTGTGACAATGGAGCCAAACTGGCAAAATCTTAAGACTCTTGAGGGTCGGATGTACGGCTTAAAAGGAGGTCAAAGTGTTTCACATTGCACCAAGAGAGCTGCGTAGAGAACATCATTGGTTTTGCAAGGGGCTTCTTTATAAATTCCATTCAGATGCGCTGAAGGCCGTACTGGTTCTCAATTAACCTTACGGCTCTTTCATTCACACTGGCCGTGTCATTTGACCTTCCACTGAATAGCATGGCAATTTAAATTACACGGTCACAACTGTACTTTGCCCTTATAAAAAATGACAACCTTGTTTAAAGGTAGAGATACCTTGATGTTTCCTCTGTGGTGGATGTGACATGCTCTGTGAACTGTGTGCTATAATTCCTCCTATAACACTACATTAAGATACCGGGCATAGGAGTATCAAAGGAATAATAGCTGGACATAGAAAAAAAAAAAAAAAAAAAAAATATATATATATATATATATAGTGGTGACAAATATGACCATTTCAACAGCTATAACATCAGAAAGAAGGAAAAAGAGAAGCTGGAGAAATATTAGAGATTGAAAGAGGAACTAGAGAGAATGTGGAAGGTGAAAACTACGGTAGTCCTATTGGTAGTAGGAAGACTCGGGGCAGTGACCCCTAAACTGGAAATGCCATCAGATCCCAGGAATGACATCACTGATCTCGGTCCATAAGAGCACAGTCCTAGGAATAGCAAAAATACTGCGCTGTACCTTCAGTCTGCGGAGGCCCGAGTTTGAGGAAAGTTACCACTTACATAAATCAAAACACAAACAATACACAACAAGCCACAAAGTAGGGTGAAAAGGGGCAAAAACATCTGAAAGTCCTTTTCTTTATCTTTAGAAGAAAATGCTTCTCGGGCCAAATAAATGCATCTATCTGGGGTCGATGATGACAAAATGGGTGTTGGGGTCATTTTCAGTTAGGGGTTATAAAACTGTCAAAAAATGGACACACCAGTGGATGTAACATAGACCCAGTACCTCACTGGTGTCATCTGAGCATTTAAACATTCAAGAGTGTTGAAAATTTAATGCTTTGTTCAAAGAACCTGGATGGATATTAAATATTATATGACCAACTCCTTAGTTATAAAACTATGTGAAAAATAAAAGCCACCGATCAGCAAGCTTGGTCACAGTTTTAAATTTGAAGTTGTTTCTGAATGTGTTGCCGCGTTGCAGTATTTACTACTTGCATGCCATTTGTTCATTTTATTGGTGCTTTTAGGCAAAGTTGTACACAGAATTATGATGCTAGCACCGACTTTCCCATATTTCAATCTGGGTAATTTTCACTAGAGCATTTCAGGGCAAGTACATTTATTAAGGGTACTATGGCACCAGGTGGGACTGAAACCCGGATCCTTCAAGTGAAAATCAGCTGAAAAGTTCAAACAAGTGCCGTCACTGCATCTAAGGCCTCTTACAGTATTGGCGCTCGGTGTCACAATGTCTTTATCCAAAACAGACAAATATTTTAATTGGTCACGTTCAGAATATTAGCAACGCCAGCACCCCCGACGATATTCGCACCAATTCAAATGAACATCTAGATGTAAAAACCGACCTCACGCTGGTTTTTATTATATCGCTCTGAACGAGACGCTGTTAGATCATTACTGGAAATGCTAAAGGGCCAATTTCTGCTCATCTGCTTAACGTAATTCCACCAACAAGCGGGCGTTAATTTAAATGGGAACCGTGCACCAACGGTCATAAATTTAATTTTGGTACCAGCTCTCTTATTCTCCGGTAGTGGTTTTCTGTTCTGTATGCTGGGAGAACGCAACCGACAAAGAGGCGGGGGATATTTTGTGTTTGCAGACAACCTCGCAGGCTGGGTGATTAGGGAGCGTCTTCTTAGCACACAACAGAGTGCTATTTATTTTCACGGCGTGCAGCGATTAAATCCTCATTTAGAAGCCACATCTGGCTGCGATTCATGCTGCATCCTGCACATCAGTACTGCGCAGTCACTCGCGGTGTGGAAACGCATTTGATAAGTGGCATCAGGGCGGATTACTGCGTTCGTAGGCTTTAACGTGGCAGAGAAGGTGGCTTAATGGTTACAACTATGGCTTCCAGCAAGTAAGAATTACCCAGCTGTACAATCTGGTTGATAACTTTAAGTTGCTTAGTTTGCACAATTTAAAGTTAAAAGATGCTTTGGAAAAAAAAAAAAAAAAGTATCAGCTGAACAAACAAGGAAGGAAATGTTTGTCGGCGAATTGGTCTGTTCCGAGACGGCCACGTACACCTCTCACCATGGCATAACAGTTTTTCTTTCACTCACAAACAAAAAGTTTATGATAAATAACCTTTCAGGGTTGGTTGAAAAAGCCTATTTCTGCCGTACATGTTTTTTTTTTTTTGCTTCCTCCAGCAATACTTTGCATCCACGCTCACTTTGCACAACCTTGAGGAATATTGGAAAATGTCAACTGGCTGTTTTACTAATGCTGGTTATTTCCTTCTGTTTCTGTACGAGTTTCCCAACACTGCTCTACCCAACAGAATTTTTTTTTTTTTTTTTTTTTGCACATGCTGGAAAATTTAAGTGTTAGACACCAAGGCCACTTCCGCTTCAGTTACCTCACAGTGCCATTTTCTTGCAGTTCTGTACAAGTCCAGTGCAGCCTCATTACACAGCAGATTTTAACATTGCATTTATTTAAGAAGTTTCTTCAAAGTGATGTGGAAGGGATCTAGCAGCTCTCAGTGACAAGGGTCACTCATTCCACCACTTTGGAGTAAGAACCAAGAACTTTCTGCCTCTTGATTTTGACCTTTGTGAATGGAACCATCAAGCAGCAAGAGGGGAAGGACCACAGCACTCTTGCTGGTGTCTTCAGGTTGATCAGATTCTCTAGGTTATGAGGTGTAGCTCCTTTCACTGCCTTGTAGGCTTTATCTAGAGTCTTGTACTTGAAATGAGCAGTTACAGGATGTCAGTGAAGAGATGAGGAGGGCAGACGCATGGGAAGGTGACAGCTGAAAAACATTTGATTCCACCGTGTTCTGAATCAGCTGGATCAGCAACAAAAGGTGACCGTATTCAATTATGATCTCAAAGAACCACACAGTGGGACCGTGAATCCAGGATACCAAACAGATAGGATACACGTAGCAGAACATTAGTCGCCTTTAATGCACTCCTTGTGGAGATGATATAATAGCTAATCACCCTCTGGTGGCCTTTTTTGTTGGCAATACCATTGAAGCAGGCTTAAAGCGACCATGCGGCTTACATTATTGCAAAAGCAGGGGCGTACTATGAGTTTATCTGCCATACTGTAATTCCCGAGGTATTTTAACCAAAATATGTTGAAGCAGGATAATGCTGTAGGAAGTGTATACCTCTGACAATTATAACCGGATTGCAATAATACTCCTATACAGTGGTGATTTATTTATCTCCCGCCGAGCAGAATTTTTTATGGCATCCCTTTAACGCTATAGGTTTTTCGAACAATGGTAGAGCCCATGTTTCATTGCCCATGCCAAGAATGGGATGGGTACTCCGCAGATGCTCACAGAGAGACGTTTTTAAAGCGCGTACCTGTATTTTAATTGGTTTTATCAATGACTTCATCATCATTATTACTGTACTGCACAGTCATAATGGCAGCAATAGCTATTAACTGCCCAACATGGGAATAACATCCTTTAATAGTCGGAGATAAGGGCTTAAAGCCTCCAGCTCGAGTCTTAATTACCTTGAAAAAAATCCTTAAATAGTGTGGAACGGACTTCTCCAAGCTTCCAGTCTTTGGTTTTGTGTATGAATACACATAGGTTAATCTTCATTTTTTCCAGAAGGAGCGCATTACTCTCTGTGCTGTGCACCCATTAAAATTTCAGTGACAGCGCATTTGAGTTTAATGAATTGTGTCTGAATAATAATTTGCCATATGTATGACCATATTACGTCAGTTTCTCAGATCACAGCAGTGGCTTCTAGGAAAGTTGAGGACAGACTTTGAGATCTTACCACTTACTTAGAGGGCTCTGAAGGATTAAGCATCTAGTTATTTGTCAGAAGTCATTAGTATGTACAAACCAGAATGCATGCTTTGATCACAGGATGCAGGCTTTCTTATAATACCTAGAGTAAATAAACCGGTTATTGGAGGCAAAGATTTCTGTTTTAGGCCTCTAATTTGTGCATCATCCTACCAGCAAGGATTGCAGATGTCTGCCAAATCAATATTTTCATATCTTTCGGGGCAGCAGGTGACATGGCTGTTTAAAGAACTCAGGTAATGAATCACATCTCTTGCTCTAGTACTCTGGAGCAGGGTATTTACCCCAAATATTTTTCTACATCTCTTCATCGTTCTCGTGCCTCAAAAGAGTCGAAACTAGCCATCACCAACCAACAGCCAACACCTCAGTCCAAAAGCAGGTAAATCGTTTTAATCCACCTTGGAGAAAAGCGACAGCTAAATAAATGAATGTAAATGTGAAAATGTAGTTTACAGGCTTACTTTTCCATAAAACCATATTTCTAAGTGTGCTGGTGCTGCTGTCCAAACTACACCCTAACTGCTTATCTACTTGAATGGGCTGTGGCAGACGTGTGTTATAATAATATTTATCATCCAACACGCCACAAACACCCCCGGGGGTGAACTTCAGCAGTCTGAACCCTCCAGGCGCATACCATAGCCTTGCTTGTTCCTAAAATGCTGAATATCACCTGGTGAGCAGAAGTAGAGACCAGACAGCTACCCGACCAACTCAGAAAGTACTTTTTAAACAATAAACCATTTTTCATTATTGCACAGCTTTGATTTGCTCTGGAGGGGTTTTTATTACTCATTTCAATTGCTATGTCATTACTTTCTGTGTTTGTTTTTGCATTAACTGTTAAACACACTGAAGTAACTTCTGTGGGAGGATATAATAAATGGATTTGATTTGTATCATCATCATCAACAATATAATAATAATAATAATAATAATAATAATAATAAGAAGAAGAAGAAGAAGAAGAAGAGGAATGAAGAAGAATGAAGAGATTATAATGATTTACAGCTTTGTAAGGATAATCATTATTATGTTTTTTTTTTTTTTTGGGGAGCAGAAGGAGAGTAACATTTTCTTTGCATTATAGTGATGATTATTAAACTATGTTTAGAGGTAATTTTCTAGATTTACTTTCCATAAAGGCCACAGATTATTAAGTAGGCATTATGAACAATGAGCATTTATGGTCCTGTTCCAAGTATTGATAAAATGCCCACCTCAGCCAAGACTTGAGCCAAATTCCTTAAGTCTGGATTGACTACCCACAGATGAATGGCATGTGAAATATGCAGGGGACAGCCCGACTGCGACAGCTGGCTCAGCTGTCACAGCCTATGAGTCTCTGAATGCGAGACACAGGGAGGGGAGGCGAGGCCATTTCATTCAACTCCCCTGGCACATTCATTATTGCAAGCACAGATCATAGATGCCTCCTCATTCTTTAGGACCAGTTTGTTGGTCCCGCTGCAGTACGATGCAGTCCTATTAAGAGTGCGAGAGCGGGGATAACCGGAGCTCTAATTAATGCTGAATTGTGCGCCTGTCTTCCAGGGCCGGCCTCTTGGATTCTTACAGTTTAAATCACTTTCAATATATTCCTGCTGAAAGGACATAATATAAATGGTTTGATGTCTTTGTGCATTACCGTCGGGATGTCCCACTTCAGATAAAACATCTTTAGCCGTAACACACTAATTTATAGCCGTGGTTGTAATTTCTAATTGATGGTACTCAAATTGAATGCTGGTTCCCGCACAGCCACCTGTGTCCTCGAGACCCTCGAGTTCAGCGCAAGAACTGGCTGATATGTGGCTCAGAAGTGCTTTCATCCTGAATTTTTCGGGGTTTAAAAAAAAAAAAAAAAAAAAAAATCAAAGCTCTCAGTTGTAGAAGCATGAGCTCCCTCTCTCCCTCAGAGCTGCTGAATCCCTTTCAACACTTAAGAAGGGTCATTAAAGATCATTGGTTTGGACCTGTTTCTCGCATCATCTCCTGACAGCTACATAACAGTGATTAAAATAATAATTTAAAGTAATAGTAAATACAGTAATTAATAAAATAGTCATTTAATAGCAATTGAAATAATAAGATTCACATCTGGAGCACTAATTGAATCGAGACTTAAAAGCCTGCATTTTGGATCTCATCAGATGCTTCCATTCCAACATTTGTGCAATTTACTTGTCTAAGCAGGGTTGTGGCAAACTGCAGCAGACTGCAGGAACCATCTAGCATGGTACACCGTGAACAGGATGCCAGGATATCCCGGGCCACTGAAAACTGCCACACCACCATCTTGATCATCATCTGATACAGTACATGATCAATGTATTGATTTTTCCATGTGCTCCAGTCCACTTTCTTTAGTTATCTCAGGAAACAGTGAATGACTGAAAACACTTCCAAAACATAAAATGAGCATAAGAGTAAAATCTTTTTATCCAATAAGATCCTTAAAACTATGGTCACTTGTTATGCTGGACTAACACCTTAACGGTGGCTCCAAAAAAATGCTAGCAAGTTATATGCCAGCAAATTAGAGGTTTGTTTAGCTCAGCTTCAGAACTATTGTTTGAATTTAGTCTAAAAATTAACCTTTTTGCTCTCTTTCCTGCTTAATTTCAATTTTAAATCAATACGTTTGTAATGACTGAATAGCCGACTCCAAAAAAAGGTAACCAAAGAGTTTCACAATATTTTTCAAAGTGCTACCCAGCATGTGGTGCCAACTGTTGCTCCATTTGCTTTATTCAGTGATTGACTGAAGACGTTCATAAGCCATTAGTGTGCTTAGTTTCAAATAATGATCACTCCACAAAAAACTGTTACATATATGGTTAGTGCAGTAATGCTGCACTGTGTAGAAATGACTGTGTTGTGTAGTTGCTGCAAATTGAATGGCTGCACAGTGTTGCCGTGAATGGTCCTTTCCACCTAATCTCAGAGATGCTCAATGAAGTCGAGATGCAGGGACCATGCAGGTCATGAAGCAGTGAAAACTCGCTGTTGGGTCCCTGGAACCATTAGGTACTGTGTGACACACTGTGTCATCATACCGGAAGTGTCCATTTGAGTGGGATAAACTGTTAGCCGTGAAGGGATGAACTTGGTCAGTAATGATCTTCAGATACCCTGAACCTAATGTGTGCCAGGACAACATTCCCCACACCAACATGTTGCCTGTACTGTTGACACCAAGCACGAGGCTCCATGGACTCATAGTGCTTGTGCAAACTTCTGATCCTTCCATCAGCTTGATAAAAGAAATTAGATTCATCCAACCAGGAAACTTTTTTTCTACTCATCAGTGATCCAGTATTGATGCTTCTGTTCCCACAGGAAGCATACTTTCTTGTTCTTTGCTGACAGAGTTGATACCTGACATGGACTTCAGCTGTTGTAGCCCAAAAGTCTGATAAGTGGTGTGATCTGAGATGAAATTCTGCATGCCAGTGTTGGATTCTGATAATATTTCAATGGTTGTGGCCATCTATCTGCTTGCTTGATTCTCACGGTTCTCCTTTGAGAGAGTGCTGCTAGTAGTGACCCCAGTTAACAGAGTTTAACTGCCTGACAGGATGTGGTAGAAATCTGTTCCTCAGCCTAGAGGTTTTGACTCTCAGACTGTCATAGCATCTCCGAGATGGCAGTAGTGCAAACAGATGGTGGAGAGGGTGAATGGGGTCTGCAACAAAGTTGTGAGTTCTCCTGATGCACCACTTGTTGTAGGTGGTCTGGATGGTGGGTAATGGGGTTGTGGTAATGGGCTTGGTGGTCTTCCTGGTCAGAAACACTGCAATTCACATACGTGAATGAGTTGCAGAGTGCCAGAATGCTCTTAGGGGCACATCTGTAGAAGCTGGTGAGGATGGGAGTTAGAACTCCAGTTCTTTTCAGGAACTGGAGATGCTGCTGTATCTTTTTCACAAGATGCGTTGTGTTGTTGGTCCACGAGAGATCCTTGGTGATGTCAACTCCCAGGAACTTGAAGCTGTGTACCAGCTCCACTGCTGAACCATCAATGAACTAATAGTCCTTCTGAAGTCATTTTACAGTCTTGCTGACATTGAAAGACAGACTATTCTCCTTGCACCAGGCTACAAGCTGCTGTTGTATTTGGCACAGTCATGCGTCAAGAGTAAACAACAGTGGGCTAAACACACAGCCTTGTGTAGTACCTGTGTTTAGGATGATGATAGGGAAATTGCTGCCATGGATCTTCAAGGTTTGTGGGGTGTTGGTCAGGAAGTCCAGAATGCAGTTGGAGTGAAGACAGTTTTTTGACCAGATTATGGGAGATGATGGTATTGAATGCTGAGGTGAAGTCAATCCATAGCATTCTGGAATAACTTTTTATAACTTTTTCCGCCAGGTCATGGCCATGTGGATTGCGATGATGACATCTTCATTGGATCTGTTATAGTGGTAGGTATACTACTCTGGGTATGATGTGGAAAGTGGCATGCAGGTCTGATGCGGGTTATGATTAGTCTGTGGAATCACTTCATGATGGCCGGCGTGAGTATGGCAAGGGAGCACCCTTTGAGACAGGACACAGATGAGTTCTTGAGGACCAGGGTGATGATAGTGTATTTTAAGCCTTCAAGGAAAACAGCCTGAGCCAGAGTGATGCTAAAGATCTCAGTGAAGACCTCCCCAAGCATATTAGTGCTCTTCTGTACCATATGGCTAGAGATACCATCAGGTCCTGTAACTTTCCGTATGTTAACTCTTGCCAGAGTTCTCTTCACATCAGCATCATGGCCAGGGTCACATTGAGGGCCTCAAACTGAGTGCAGAAGTTATTCAGCTCATTCTGCAGGGACACATTCCCATCACTGGCTCTGTTGTAGTTACTCTTGTGGTCAGTGATGGCCTGTATTCCCTCAGTACATTATTGTAAACTGCTGAATAGTTTTATTTAAAAAATATCGAGACAATGTGCCATATTAGCAAAGGTTAGTACAGCGTATAAAGAAGAGAGCCCCACTACTCACCAAGAACATCAGAGAAGCACCTAAACGCAATGAAATATCATGTTAATATTTCACACTAATTGTTGTAGGCTTCACCTGTTGATCCAAAAGCTTACCCGTAGTTACATTATCGTTTCAGTGAAGGCATTTGCTTGCAAAATGATGAAAATAAAATAAAATAATAAATAAATATGGCAAATGGCATGTGATATGGTCCTCTTTGCTTTTATTTCTCATTGAGACCAGGATTCCAGAACTTCCCCAGTGTTCCCAAGCTAAATGTCACAAAGGCATTTAAGAAGTAAATGTCATAGTGGTTCTGTGCACACAAACGAAATCGTGTTAAAAGTACCATTAATTGATACTTGTAAAATTGCGTGCTTGTTTGTAGATTTTGTTTTGTTTGTTTAACCGTTTATATATTAAATAAACACAAAATGCACCAGCGAGTGTCATGGTTATTAGCAAAAGCATCTGAAGGTTGCATCTGAATCTCAGCCCCCTTAAGCGAGACACATTTTCCCTAAATTGCACCAGCAAAAATGTCCTTGCTGTTCAAATGTTACTCTATATTTACCTTACTTACAGCTGAAACCTACACTTATATTTTGCCTTAGACAAAGTGTAAAGAAAATAAAGAAAAACAACACTGAGTCTTTATTTAACACTGAGCATTGTGGACATTTTTTCAAAGCGTAAAATATATTTCTAGAATAAAACAGCTACAGTCCAGTTAGAATTACCACATCAATAAACAGAAATGTATCACGCAAAATTCTGAGTTATTGAATATCCCATCCAGAGCTTCCTAGGACTGACACTGCCATCATGACACTAACTGGTAAGGAAATTCCGAAATGATGGCTAACTGAATCCATTCAGGCTTCCGTTTCAGAATTTATATCATCCTATTCAGTTCTCACAGGTTTGAATATTGACAAAAAATAATAAATAAAAATAAAAACCCTCGATTGCATCCCTTGCAAGTGGCGTCATGTGTTTTCGCCACCGTTTTGTAGGACCTTTCTCTGCCGATTAATTCTGAGTCGACTATTTCAGGAACGTGCGTTTACTACAAAAATTTCAGAATTTCTGTGTGATACGTTGGAAAAAAAAGTGCTGTAAATACATTCTGGGTCCATGGTGACTTGTGATTGTTTTTCTCCCCCAGTCAAGTGTTGCTTCTTTGTAATGCTCAGCTTTCTTGTTTCAGAATAAATGCTTTCATATGGCTTTCTGCTTTGGAGAGCTGAAAGAATTTGGCCTGGAAATTGCAGGAACACAGAGAGCTTTGATTGTTACCCCCCCCCCCCCCACCACTACACACACCGATTCACAACACACACACAATGCGTAAAATTTGATCTTTTTAAAAATGAATGCCTATTGTACACAGAGCGGTGTGATAATTTGAGGTTGGAAAACAAGCTGCACTATTTATTCTGTGGTCAATTTCAAAGGAAAAAAACAGATTTCCAAGAGTTTAGTGCCATGAATGAGATAAAAATAGCATCAACAACTGCTCCGGAGTCACAAAGTGCTTCACGCTGGCCACAGCTTTCTCATGGGATCAAAAAAGAGATATCTTTTATTTTCATGCACTGAAGAAGGGGGGGAAGCTTCAAACGAATAAAACCTGGAAGTGAAAAAGAGGGGAAAAAGGCTGCCATTACTTGCTATCTTTTTCATTAAGGAAACCACTGCTGAACAGAAGAGACCAGACAAGAATTTTCTGGAGAAAAAGAGGGGGATGCAACCCATCATCAATGGGGAAAAAAGCTGCAGCAATGTTATCTGTGCTCTTCCTGTGTGTAGCAACCACCTGATCACCCCTCCACACTGTCTCTGCAGGTAAGAATCCATGCTGGAACTCAGACGGACATTGCTGCATTCAAACCCTGGCGCTGCAAATTTGTATTTAGGCAGCACCTGCTTGCCCAAAAAAAGTGCGCAAGCACAGAAGCAATATTTTGTGAAGTTTTCTCTAAAATTTGGCACTTGAACAGGTATCAGCCAATGTCAAACTCAGTGATTTTGACACAAAGCAAAGCACCAAGAGTTGCTTATTGATATAAAGAACCGAATTCTCTTGAAGTCAGAAGTTGCCACAAATGACCTTGTTTTACTATTGGTTTAATATCAATATATGGTATCTGACAGATAGTCGAACAGATGGATTAATGGACAGATAGATGAATTTCTGGTATAATTCACGTCTCACAATCTGACAAAATATGTTTTTTTTTTTTTAGGGAATGTTCATACAGTTTCCGTGAATGATCATTTTCAGTGCTGGCAACAGCTGACTGTGAGTTTCCCTAAGGTGGATTAGCTGACTTTATAGCTCAGTGCATGATGCCTGTGACCTTTTGGTGTTCATTTAACATCTTCTGGGAAAAACATGCCAAGGCCACCCTGAAGGGATGTAACAAGACACAATAAACACATTTAAAACGCAGTCCTTCAGATGCCTAACACTTAGCTACCCTTTAAGATTGCTTATTATTGTATTTCAACCTAGCAATGGCACATAGAGGGTCAGTCAGCTCATACAGGGTGACTCAGAGTTGACCACTTTCATAAATTTATTACCCAGGAGCAAATCACATGAGCATGTATTATATTAAGGTTAAGGAAAAACCCGTGATTGTTTCCTTACAAATTGGTTAAGGGTGCATGTCCATATGACGTTTGTTGTACTTGCTAAGCAATGCATTAATAAAAGTTTTTGGTTCCTTTTGAATTACCTTGTGTGTGCTACAAATATAAAACACACTTTATTTCACAGCACTTTTTCCCCCTGGTCTCTTGTGGTGTAACACCAGGTAGGTGACTGGGACTCCCCCTACTTGCGTGCCAAGACAAAGTGCTGCTTAACCGTCAGAAAATCCAATAAACGCATAAATAGATCCATTACAGTCAAACAAACAAATATCTTTCCCCAAGCTGTGCAAAAGTGTGACCGATTCCCACTTCTTCTTTTATTCACTAAGTCCTTGAAACAGTTTTAGCTCATTATTTTAAACAGCAGTGCACATCTTTGGTTATTATTCATACTTTTTCAGAGGCATTAACTTCACAACAATTATGCACTAATGGAGAGTTTTAAGGTCATAGGGCAACCTTGTGTCTTCCATTTATGTCTTGCTAATGTATGACTTCGTAAAATTAGACGCTCTCAAAGTCGAGCTCTTTTTCGCAGTAAAATTTAGACGTTTAATCACATTAATCATATATCAAGTTAAAATGGTTCTCGGGCTCTATCCTGAGCCTTTGCTGTATTTACCGAAAGCTGATTTTCCTGTGATGCTTTGTTCTGCTCAACCTTCTTCCAAGCATGTTAAAAAAATGTCTTTGTGTCTGACGCCCGAAGTCAACTTGCAGAATGCAGCGCTCCCTAAAAAAAACTTAATTATATGGTGTCTGTATCCTTATAATTCGGCTGAGCAAATCTAACTGTTAATTTACTTAAAGAATTCATAGTCTGTAACCTCAGCCTTTTGGGTGGAAAAGCACCCCCCCCCCCCAAGTTTTCCCCTGTGCCGAGAGTGCGGTGGGCTGTACGTGTGACTGCTTGTTTTACTGTGCCACATCATAAGTACAGCATCGCAGGTGGAATTCACCTTTCAACATCCGCGTATGACCGGTTTGTTCATCGGGACAAAAAGCAAATGAACGAATGAGCAAACAAATGAATATATCACGACTCCTTAAATTTGTGCAGCCGTGCCATTTGCTCGGCACGATGGCGCAGGAGATGCCGATCCTTCGCAGGGCCACAGCGGTGCGTGTGGATGTAGGTTTGAATCTAGCCAAGGGTGTGTGTGGAGTTAAAATGTTCTCTGCATTTGTGCAGAAGAAGACAACTTTCCTAGCCACGTGTTTCGACCCCGAGTTTTCTTTTTTCAAACAAAAGTAAGAGCAGGCAAAGGGTAGCAGAAACTAATGAAAATGGGTGAAGGGTTAAAGCGTCTCTCCCCAGTTCTATTTTAATGGTGTGGAAAAATGTCCTCCTAGGGGATTTAGTCATGGCAAAATTATATATATGTTATCGCCGTAAAATGCCCGGTAAAGCCAAAGTTAATGGCATCATACAACAGGCAGGAAATTGGAAAGTGGCAGGCGGAGTGTGAAGTAACCAGTCATACCGCAAGCCGTCTGACACGGAAAGTGACACCAATTTCGTCTGTAACGTAATGTGTTTTCACTGTAGCGGCCGCAGTTCACCTTCAGGTTGCGTCGATCCTGCGAACGCATTACACGCGCGCACGCTGACAATAGCGCTGTTTTGCAAAGACTGCGGGCGGAGGTTTGCTGTGCTGGTATTTTGTGAGGGAATAAAATAATCCGCATCGCGGTCTTTAATGCAATTTTCTTTTTAATTAATCACAGTCACACTACGCTGGGGATAAGAGAAAATGCTCTGCCTGGATGGACACTTGCTTCTATCAAGGAGCAGCAGCCGCACTTTTTCTCATGCTTGGTCTGTTAATAACTAATTTGCTGCAAATTCATCAGGTCTGCATGCTGTTGTAGAGGTGAAAATGTATTCATACCGTAATGATATTATTAATGAAAATATAAATGAATGTTATTGTTTCCTCCGCAGGGATAATGAGATTCACCCCTGCTTCGCCGTACTGGTGACAATGAAGAGGTTAAATGTATTTAAACTGATTTATTGCCCAAAATATTACTGTGCTAAATTTTTCATTACAGATTCATTATAATACACATGAAACTATAATGAGATTTACAGGTTAATAATCACGAGATGTATTTTTCATGCCACGAAAAAAAAAAAAAAAAATGCTGGGTCAGCAGAGGATGGGACACATGTTGAATTCTAGCTTAATTTAGTATATACATGACTGCATGAATGGTTATGGCAAGAGATTTTTTTCTTCCTTTTTAATGTTATGTTTCTGCTGTGATTTCCAACCAAACGGCGAATGGTTGCCTTAAAATGGCGATTACCTTCTGCATAATGGAATATATAATGACAATGCGTTGCAGTAAAGCAAAGTGGGAATAAAACTGAGCACTGCTGTTTTTAAGTAAACAAGACATATTTATGCGTACGCCTTTTCTTTATTTATTATTTACTTAAGGTTACATTAAAATTAAAGCTTGTTTAAAGTTAATGAAAAATTTAAATTGTCTCCAAAAACCCCCGCTGCATATTAACTTTTAAAGCATTTGTTCCGAAAAGCAGCCGCACTGTGGCGCGGAGGGCTGAATACCTGCTCGTATGAGGGTAGAAGAACGGCACTTTATTTATAAACCAAACCGCCCTCTGGAAGTCGCAAGTTTCTGCAACTTCTTGTTGACCCTCAAGGATGGGGCTGAGGAAAGGGGAGTCTATGGCGTTTGGGCAAAGTGAAGTGACCACTAGCAGCGGACATACGTTGGTGCTCCCAAGACAAAGCAATATGAGTTATCACCCCCCAGCTTGACTAAAAACAGAACTAAGGCAGCTGCTGGGAAGAATTGATTCCACATCTCAACAAAGCTGTCTGTAAAGAGCATCGGCCTCATTCATAATAAATCGTAAACAACACAAAGACCTAATGATATTAGAGCTGTATTAAAAGCCATTCATTCCCTTCAGAAGGATATGTGTACGCTATATTTCTCTGTCCCTAATAGCATCTCGCAGTGGTATATATCTTAAAACGTCACATTTCATTTGATCTATCCCAGAATAGATTATGGGATGTTTCAGTGTGCCTTGTGGTAAAATGGATGATGCACTTCACCAACAGACTGAGGTGGCGGACAAATGACATACCATCTGTGTAATTTTTCAAGCCCACTTTTGGGTCTTTAAGTGGAAAGCGTGTGGAAAATATACACCGGGTCGTTTGATGGATTTGAGCTTTTCCTGCAAAGGCCTTCTGGTCAGCAAACCGCCACGTGAGCGGTTCAGCCCTGGCTATATATTTCACCACATCGTTTTCACCGCATCGCAGCCTTCGCCGGCATCGTGTCCGAGGGAGGGGAGTCGTGCCGCGCTTGTTCCCACAATCGGAACGGCTTCAAGTAGAAGGGATGGCCTCGTTTTTCTGCACAAAATCCGGATTTTCGACAGGCAGGCTTTTTTTTTTTTTTTTTTTTTTTGGAAGTAATTAGTCACCCCGGACAATTGGCTTTTTTCTGCACAACTTGAGCTAAATCCCCCACTTGATTTGTAGGCAGCAAAGATCGCAACACTTGAGCAGTTCCAGCGAGTCCTCGAGTTTGAATCACATCCGCATCTGTATGTGGACCGCAAATAATGATTTTTCCATTTGGTCTATTTAATATTTTCAGATAGAATAAAATTTTATGCACCGACTGTGTTTGTTGCGCTCATCACCGTGGGGGCCTGGGGAATAAGGTTAAAGGTAGAGGACATTGTTAGGTGTGTCTAATTGTCCTAAAGTGAAAAATCTATAAAATGTTCCATTTGGTCAAGACTGGCAGGTCTAGTAAAATATCTGATTAAGGAAACATAGAAGCCGCACTTATGCTGAACAATGTGCCAGCTATGTATTTATTTTATTGATTACGCAAACGCGAATATCTTACGAAACCTTGCAAATTGGAAAGGTGCGAGAGGATAACTAGCAAATAAAACCTGTTCCTCTCGACATTATCGCAATTCGGGCAGAATTTAAGAAACAAAAAACACAAGATAAGAGCCGCTACGGTACATCGCGGGACATTTCAATTAACCATCCTGGCACAAAAAGTTTAACGGTAATCGCGACAATTAAAATTGCAGGTGGAAACTATTTTCTAAATCCTCTGTGGCTGATATGTACATTAGGGCGTTATCATTAAATGAGGAGAAATGGTCGATTGCATTATCAACTCGGTTCGAGCACTTCGGCATAAATCATACATTTCATTAAGGTGTAAAGTTTGCCGCGCTGATGTGGCACTTCATTAATTCCCAGGCTTTCCCAGCGAGTGCGGAGGATTAGAATGCGAGGCTCGAGCGAAATAAATAAATAAAATAAATAACCACTGCAAAACTGTTTTAATTTCAGTGTCCGCACAGGGAGCGCTGGAATTAACTGCAGAAAGAAGTTATTACTGTGCATGGAACTTGGATAGATAAGCATGAGGGATTGGTGACTCAGAGCAAATTCGCGTGGATGCTGAGGATTTTATTACGGTGTGCTTAACATGGAAATGGATGAATTCTTTGGAGTTGTTCTGACTTTGCTTTTGCTAAAATATATATTTTATAAACATGTAAAAATATATATACATATAGCCCATATATGCTTTTTTTCTCAGCAGAAGGAGTTTGGTTGGTTCAAAATTTGGATATAGCACAGCTTGGGAAAGGAATCAACTACTTCCTTGGCGTAATGGAAATGTTATGCCCTGTGTTTGGGGCGTGAAGACTTCTCAGGTGTTAAGGAGAGCGACAAACCTCGGAGGGTTACAGCCAAATTTTGGAACCTGCTCGAGCTATGCTCCAATGTACAGGGTCATTTTAGGAAGGAAAGAAGTCGCTCAAAGCCAAGACATCTCAATATCACAACACCTTTAATAGCTTCCCTTATGTTTTCAAGCAGAGCCCAGATGTTTTGCTGCATTTGTGTTTTGGGAAATGTCTGCATTATAATTCATCAGCATGCCCTGTAGCCCACACCCAGTCAAACAATGAAAAGTCAACTTGCCCTTCATTTTATTGTCACTTTGGACTTTCACAGGGGACTCCTAACACGTCCCATCCCGTGATTGATGACTGGTAGTTGAGTGTCCTTAATCGCAGTCTTCACCTCCGATATAAAATGGGCAGTCGCCGTGTAATCCAATTTGCTCCATGAGCTGCAGTTCATCAAAGCATTAAGTTATTGGCTTGATGAAGGTTATTAGAAACTTCATGTGGCACTAAAAAACTAAAGTGGAACTGAGAAAATATAGCATCCGATGTTGTTTTCCTCCTTTAAAAAAGCTGAATTGTGATCGCAGACATATTTCGAGCAATCGCGGTCCTGATGGCTGCACGTTACCCTGAAGGTTGTTTGTTTCCATTTTCCGATGCAATTTCATCGAAAGCATCGTCATGGGGAAACCTTTTTTTAAATTGCTTGATAAGATGACCGGGTGAATGCAGGGTTTCAGAATGTGTGTCTACCTCAGACTCAGAAGTGTTTACATTTGTGTTGGAGATCTGGGCAAAAACTCAGTTTGCATGGTTTGAGGGCAGGGCGGAGGGGTAGTGGAAGCTAATGAATACTACATTTTCCGTTACTTTTATGGGATTTTATGCAATGTGGCATTTCAGCAACAGTGGGTTTACACACACACACACACACACACGCACACACACATATAAAATCGCAACACAAAGATAGATGGTAACATGGTAACACAAAGATACAGTCAGTAGGTTCAGATAGAGGCCCTCAGTACAGGTTCCCTCTGCAGAAAGTGCACCATTAACCCTGCCTCCTCCATGGCTCTCAGGTACTCCTTATCTCACACATTTCTGTTGCGTGTCACTGGGTGTGAAAAACATCAGCACCAGAGAGAGGCTGGCTGCCCTGAAACTGAAGTGCCACGCCGAGTGTTCACCCAGTGTGGCTTTTTCGCATGTGAAAATGATAAAGTTGCGAACATACAGCAAACCAAATATTTTATTGCTATTTATGACTCAGTAAAAAGCTTATTCTTGATAAAAGTTCTATTACCAGACCAAAAGGCACCGTTATCCGATCGAAAAACAGATAACTGATAACAGACAGCTGAAAAATATGCCACCATTCCATCAAATGTAGTGATTGAGATATTTTTAATATTAGCTTTATGAAAGCAGAACAGCTGCGTTCAAAACACTTTTTTTTTTTTTTTTAGAGGGCACATTTGATGGGGGGGATAAACAGTTCTGGCGAGGGAAGTGGACATTCTGCCATCCTTTATGTCGAAATTGAGAGTCGGGCAGATGTTCTCACAGCCACCCTCCTTCCCAATTTCCCAGAGTGCTTCCGCGGCAGCCGACGCATGAGGTGTGGGCTCATCCATTACTCTTAAATATACATTTAATGTTTTAATTTGTATGCATTTGCAGGCGTGTGTAGGTGTAAAAAAAAAGCCAGCGAGTGCAACGATTAAGTAAATGAATTTAACACTGGTAAATCACTCGCATATGGAAGAGTGCACCTTGCCACTGTGGAAGAGTGGGGTTTATGTAAAACTGATGCATACACAATGGGTATTGATCCATGACTCACCAAAGGCTGTTGATATAAGGCATGACTTCTTCCTCCATATTTATGGAAATGCAGTACTTCAGTGCTTAATTCAACGTGGGTAATTTGCATGACAAGTTTTCCTCCATTTACTTACATACATTTGTAACCCCTAGGTGTACCCCTTTGACAATTGTGACAATTGAGAGTGATAACTCACCCTCTCCAGTGAGCCGTGCGATCATAATCTGATCTCCTTTGGCAAATGCTCTTTTGTGTCCCGGCAAATTAAAAAAGAAAACATAATGCGGTATGAATTCATTACAATTAATAGAACTGATTAAAACAGACTTTGCGTGCAGTCGGATCTCATTCTACAAAAGCAAGAGCTGTTTTTTTATTCCGCAGAGTGGGGAAAAATACACGTTTCAATTACGCAAGCAAGGTCTATTACTGTTTAATTTTGTTTCCTTTATTGCTTTCAGAGATAAATTGGCAGCTAGACAACCTAAACTGCCAATTTTGATGGCCTTAGCTCAATGCAAAGAAAGTAAATGAAAAAACAACAGGGCGAAACTGTACTGAACGGCATGTTATGACTGCGCAAAATGTGTGAAATAAATCAACCCAGGAGGCGCTTTAGGATCTTTAGCCGTCAGCTATGGCTTTGTCCCCATAAAGCAAGAATTTGTTTTCATCATTCTGAAGGAGTACAAATATGCGATGGCTTTACTGCTTGAGCTGTTAGTAATGCTATGGAGGAAAAAATAATAAAATAAAAGCTACATTGACCTATATTCACGCAGATTAGGGCTGTGTTACTTTGCTGCACTTTAAAAGATTACCGTGAGAATTGCACAGAGCGGTTGTGTACAGCAATGTAGATAGAGGAAAAAACTGTCTCACTGGCAGTAGTTAGGAGGACACTATTATACACCTGGATGTGCGAGAATAATGATGAGCCCACAGCCCAACTTTTGTGGTAATAATAAAGCTGTATTTCAATGTGCTGTATATATACCTGAGACATCAAAATGTGTCTGTGACCTGTAATTGGCATGCATATGTATTGTACTGTAATGCATTCCATATATTGCACTTCATGTGTAAAGGAGATGACAGTAGCAGCTGCAGAAAAAGAAATTATTAAAATGTAGATCTATTATTATTAAGTCATTTTCAATGTGGCATATAGTGGTCAAATACCATTATTTACTAAATTTACAGCTGGGTAAACTATTTGATTGGGACAAGTAAATTATTCAGTAGCACAAGAGCAGGAATGGATTTTAAATGTAGATCCATGGGGTACAAGGTGACAACAGATGATATTATTATTATTATTATTATTATTATTATTATTATTATTATTATTATTATTATTATTATTATTATTATTGTGGTGGTGGTGGTTCTTGTTGCTATTGCTGCTGAGTAGAAACAGTAGTAGTACCAAACATTGAATATTCTATATATGCTCTGTGATACAGCTGGATATTTTCCAGGGCTGAAAAAGATCATGTTGTAAGGTTGTACCAGTACAAGATATAATTTCTAGAGTGTGCCACATCCCAGCTTCTGATGCCGCTGCCTTTGGTGAAGGTTCAGGCCCGCTATTCTTGCCTTACTAGCTTTTTCATTTATTTGTTTACTGGCAATTTGTTTCCAGAGATCAAGAGGCGCCATGAAGATTGGAGGGAAAAGAGGCAAACGGGGGAAGGCTCTCAATCGGCCAGTTCCCACGTGTCCCTTCAGCTGCATGCGAGTGGAGCATCGCTTCATCATAATTGTTATGAGCTGTATGAGTGTCTGGCAGTCGTGCCCATCGCCGCCGGCTATGATTCTGCAAGGTCAGCATCCCTCCGGTGTTTTGCTGACGTGATGGTTTCAAACAAAGTGCATTTCTTGCTTTGCATCCAAGCAAAAGTTCTTTCAAGCAGCAACGGACTTCCAAGGCCGGGCCCCTTGAAATGCGTTTATGTTCGGATTTACGCAGTTTGTCACCCTCGTGACAGTCATCTGTCACTTTGCCACAGTTTTATAAAATGGCTAGAACAGATGAAAATACTATCGTGCGTGTGTACATTTTGCTGGCGCGACCGTGCCGTCAACACTTGCCTCTGACAAAAGCAGCGCTCCTCTTGCTTGCATTATTTAATGGTCATACTGACTCTATTGTCACTTTGTCAGCTGCCAGCAGCTTAACTCGAAATCCAGCATGAAAATGCAGTAAAGTCGCAGAGAAAGTTCGCAGCGAGAAGTTATGAAGCAAAACCTTCCGATGCGCAGCCGAGCGCTGCACCCAGTAGAGTGATATTATTGTACTTTACTGCAAATCCAATGTAGCGTACGTTCATTAAATGTTGTGTTCAAGGCCTGGTAATGCCGCTTGTCCAATTTAAAGCAAATCATATTGTGGCTGAACCAAAGTCTTTCAAATCCTATTAAAGACATTTTGGGTTGTTGGAGCTTAATGTGTACAAAGTTCCGCGGAGGCATTATTGGTTCAGTGTGTTCTGCGGAACACAGATATTTTTAGCCCGACTCCCAGTGCACGGCTGTTAAAAATAGCTGGAGTCATTTGTGAAGCTATTTGTCAGTTGTCTTCGCATTTCTCCTCAAGCAATTCAGCTCCAGCACTTTCACATTCCTACTGCGTGTACACAGCTTTCCGCTGCATCTTAAAATAGCTCGATAGAATAAATCTAATATAAAGTATGTGCATGATATTATTAAATCCTTTATGGCATATGGAAACCCACTGCTTTTGCTTCAGTGCAGACATTTGTTACAAATATTTGTTCAATTGTCTGAGACTTAACTAACAGTTTTTTCTCTCTCTCCAAATTCGACCTTTACTCTTAACACGGCTGATCAGGTCAGGTGCATGTACAAAGGTACAAATACAGATTCCTCCCATGACTTTGTAAGACGTCTCAAGAGAAAGGAATATATATTTTGATTTAAGTATGAAAGTAAGCACCAAGGAGCACCCTGCTAGGAATCACATCTGCAACTTGTATGGGTTCATTATGAGGAAATGAGCACAAGGTGCAGCCAGTAGGGAAGATTAATTCTTTAAAAGGTAGACATGCATGGGACTTTTTTTTTTTTTTTTTTGTCTTTTTGTCTTTGCTTATTTCTTGTTTGTTTGTTTGTTCTTTTGGATGTTTGAGGCCTGATACAGTACTCGTTTCTCAGTACAAGTTTGAGCTTAGAGAAGGTTGCATTTAAGTGTTTTATGTCAAAGTATTTATTTGTTTGTTTGTTTCCTTTTGAATTGGTTGTTGTTTATTATGGAAGAACCATTGTTTGGTTAATATTGTCAAGTAATTATAGGAAATAAGGAATAAAACTTCAAACTAAATGCACCCACTGATGCCATGCCTGGTCACTCCTTCATCTTTTCCCTCCAAGCATTCAAGAGAATCAGGGGCACCTGTTCTACAGCAGAGCTCAGTAGGCACCTCTAAAGCCTGAGACCGGCCACTTGCTATTTCCATACTCATTTCCAGTTCAGTTTGAACTCTTTATTTGTCTGATTTCTTTAGCATTTCGATACGCAAGTCTGTATCCTACTCTGTATCCACTCTGGTCAGAAAATTGTGCTACTGTAACTGGCCTAGACATAATTGTGTTAATACACCAGCCCGCTTCTGGATTTGCCATTGACACAGAAACTTACTGAAACACTTCAACTCCAACTGTGACTTTCACACTTCATACTAAACCTTAGACCTTTTTCTAGCATGTGACTATTCCCACCGAGTTTGCATGTAGGTGCAGTAATTTGTGTAATAACAATTGATAGTTGTTACAAATTAAAATGCATTTTATTGAAATCATTCCCAGTCTTTTGGGGCCTTAAATGAACCTCCCACATTGCAGTAAGCTCTGGGCAAACTTGACATTCTGTCCGTATGTCGAATGATGAAAGGAGATAGTCGTAAACCATGTCCTAGGTTCAAGGTTCAAGGTTTATTTGTCATGGATGTACTAACACAGCATAGCAGTGTTGTCACCATGAAAAGTTTTTGTTTCCAGGCATCCTCAGTAAATAAATATGTAAATAGGTATAGAAAATTAAATAATAAATACTGAAATTAAGAAAAAGGAAAATAAATAAATAAGGAGAATAAGTAAATAACAAATAAGATATGAAAATATACATAGGGGTTAGTGAGCAGGGATGGCAGACAGAAAAGGTAGTAGCAGAACAGAAGAAAACCAATGGAAACCAAGCAACAGCAGCCAAACCAACAACACACAGCAACCAAACCAACAACACACCACCGATAGAGTTTTATACAATGGGGGGGGGGGGGGCAGGCATACAGACAGACTCCAATTGACTGTTTCCATTGTCCAAGGGAGGGGTCAGTGGTTTAGCAGTCTTACGGTGTGGGGAAAAAACTGTCCCGGAACCTGCTTGTCCTTGTCCGGATGCTTCTAAAGCATTTCCCAGATGGGAGCAAGGAGAATATTTTGTGGCTGGGGCGACTGTGGTCCCTCAGGATGTTATGGGCCTTCTTCTTGCACCGCTGGGTGTAGAGGTCCTGCAGGGCTGGCAGATCAGTCCTGGTAATGCTCTGTGCTGTCTTGACCACTCTTTGTAGAGCTTTATGGTAGATCTGTAGAAGTTGACAAGTATCCTGTTGTCCATGCCGAACCTCCTCTGCAAATTATGTATGAGTTAAACTTATGGAACAGAATTCCTTTTTTCAACATTTACAGTAAAAAAAAAAATCAACAACACTTGTCATCATAGATGGGTGACATGGTGGCTTGGGGAGTATTGCTGCTAAAGTTTGTGTGGAGTCTGCACTTTCTCCTCATGTCTGTGTGGGTTTCCTCCAGGTGCTCAGGTTTCCTTTCACAGTCCAAAGACATGTGTTTCAGGTTACCTGATCACACTAAATTGCTCATTGTTGTTTGTGTGGCCATCTTGCTGTTGACTGGTATCCCATCCAATGGTATTTTTGCAATCTGGTGTCCAGTAATTCTAAGATAAGCTCATGGCAGTCACCACCCTACTTGTGCTTAAGCGATCAACAATAATGGATCTGTTAACTCAGGGGGGGGGAAACAAAGTAAAATCTACCCAATGTTCTTGAGTTCTCATGCCAGTATGGATAATGCTAGACTGCAGATAAACACAGAAGCTCATCTATTGAAAATATGCTTCAAATATCATAGATCTGAGTGCACACTGTCAGTAGAGGGATGCAAAAATAACCTGTATGTACCTTTTGTTTGCTGTCAATTCAAACACGTACATATTGGCCTTTTTCTTTCTGTCTCTTAAAAACACAAATTTAATCCTTTTGACCTTTTCTTAGAGGCAGTAGTGTTTTAGCACCACATGTACAGTATGTTGAGCTTCAGATCCTCAAGGAAGTCTATGTTTTGCAAAGATTTTGTTCTTGTGCACAAGCAAAATGTTTCATTTTAAATGTGTTCTTTTTTAAAATTCTGAGATTAGAATTATTATCAGTGCACGTTCAAAAGCATGATAACAAATCTTGTGATTTCCAGAATGAATAACATAATATTTTGTTAGATAAAAAAAAATGCACACAAATTTGTCATTCCATAACAGTTCAGGGGAAGCAAACACTGACAACTCAAAAAATTGTGCCAAAGTACTTTTTAACATTTCATTGATTTTCTTTCCATTATTGTAAGTGGTCGCTGACCACTGAAAAAATAATTAAATTAGACTTACATTACAAGAGCTGGGAAAAAGCTTACACATTCTGGTGAGATTGAGTTAAATCGGTTGCATAGATAAATCAACATTTCATTCAACTGTTTCAAGCAGTTAGCTAAAAGCTACAAAATGAATTACATATGTTGAACGTATGACTGAAATAGCTACTTGTGGCAGAAGGAATATTTCAAAATAATCACTAAACTACAAGGAAAAATATACACTATTTCATAAATGTTGACCTTTTAATGCCATTATTGTATACTAGTGCTAATGGGAAAGAAATTATTCAGTCAGGTGCAAATCTGTTCTGATTTAAATTTATATTTACTTGGAAATTCAACCAAAATCAAGCTAAAATTCTTCAGAATAGGTAGTTTATGTTCATTAGCCAATATTCTGACATAAAAGAAAAAAAAAATAGTGTAGCATTATCTGTAATAAATCAGGAAAAAATAAGAGTGCCATTACATTCAGCACCCAGAGCAGGCTGTGGGGGATTCCAGAGCAGACAGACCTGTCTCATTTCCATGTGTTATTTCAACTGGAACAGAGTCTAAACCTTAAAAGGGACCGAAGCAAAGAAAAAATGTATTTTCCAGTTAAATGACATTGTGCTAAAGTACAGGAAACTGCTCATCTCTGAGCTCCTGGATGCAGTATGAAGACTGCTCTGGTCAGGTGCCAGACTCTGCAAGTGAAGTTAAAAGCAAATTCTATAGAACGTTGAGAAAAGAGGTGAGCAGAAGAGATAAAATGACTTTGATATACAGCCAACATGGTGTTCTGTCAACATTTTTCAAACACATTCACTTTGTTGTTTCTGTGCATGAAATATGGTGCAGTGTGATCCAAAATCATAAGTGAAGGTTCATTCTGAATCAGACCATATCAAAGCCCATACTTTCAAAAAGCATGCGGAATAAGGCCAGCAATTGTTTTGTACATATTTTGAACAGGTGAATGATACATTTTAATAAAATTATACTGATAATACCCTTATCAGTATAATTGTGTGTGTGTGTGTGTGTGTGTGTACAGTATATATAATTACATATTATATTAGGAATGGTATATATACTATGTATACCATTCATAATATAATATAATATAATATAATATAATATAATATAATATAATATAATATAATATACATTCCCTGATCTGTATACCTGCACAGGGTGGCTGCATGAATGAAAGGTACCAGTCTATGTGTTACTTAACTCAGATGACTATTATAAAGCTCAGATACACAGCCAGATAGGTAACCATACAACAAAAGCAATTCTGAAGCAATCCATGATGATGCTTTGTGGGACATGAATGATGGAACCCCAACCCCTGCCAGTCCATCTTTGACTCACCATATTTTTGGGGCTCCCAGAAATTGCGGGTATTGTCTGGAGGCTGAAAGATCCTAGGAAGTGGCTGTCGTTCAAGACTGTAATCAGAAGGAGATGAAAAGCCAAGTATCAATCTGCAGAAACTCCTAAAGAAGTGTGGCACAGACAAGGTGAATGGAGAAATGACCTTATGCAACAAAGTCAGAAATTGTCCAAAGGATGAGATTTTATTCTCTTCATGAAAGTGAAATTGTAATGAAAACAATACATTGAAATTGCTCTGTGGTCCAAGACTATGCTGATACATGGTTATGCCTACAAATGTGGGTGAAATTGTAGTGAAAGAATAGTTGTTAATCCCAGTTCAAGATCATGGTTCAGTTCAGCAGTTGTCACCCAGACATGCATAAATCTGAAGATCAGGAAACCAATTTTGTCTACTCTTTCTCTAGTGTAGGATCTGGGATGGAGGTGCATCAACTCTGCTCTCTGTGTCTGGCTTGTCAGAGAGCTACAGCCATTAGTCATGAGATCAAAAGTCCATGAACAGTCATGAATGCATTCTAGTGCTTTTGGACTGTTTGACTTTCCCCCCTGGAGCTGTGTCCTTCCAGCAAGCATCAGCAAAAGCTCTATCATGTGATGTGCTATGCTACTATACAAGTGGCAGTCACCTTCATTTGTTGGTGCACCACCCTTAGACTTACAGGCTGGAGAAGATGTCGCACAAGTTCTTCTGAAGCAAATGCTAAACAGAAAAATGGCTCAGGACAAAGGAACCTGCGACAAATGTCTTCCTTTCCTGATGTTTACCATCAAAGATCGTCCCTCAGGCTTCCACGAGCAATTCACTTGGAGCTGTTGCATTCCAACAGGCCCCAAGGTCTCACAATGTAATGTTGACAGCGTGATAAGCCCAGATGAGCTCACACTAGCATCATGAGGCTTGTCATGGAAATCAGAAATCAAATGCAATCCATCTGCCCCATGGAGGTTAAAAAATACAACAGAATTAAGTAGCACGAAAATGACAAAAAACATAGACTTGCAAGGCAGCTACTGGAGAAAATGTACTCGCTCACATCAGTTCCCAGAGTGAAGAACAAATTCTCAGTGTGCTGAAAAAGACCTCACATAGCACTCGAATGAGTCCCTCCCCAACTATAAGGCAAGTCAGCCCAGGAGAAGAAAACAAGAACAAATGGATAGCATAAATATATTAAACAAAAGCCATGAGAAAGAAGCAATGCCTCAGTCCCTTCAGGCATCCACAAGAACACCAAACCAACATCTAGAAAACAGACAACTGACACGTGTTGAGAAGTTCTGCTGATGTATTTTCAGAAACCCAAGGCTGTACTGTCATTCTGTATGTACAGTCCCTTTCACCACCGATTCCCTGATGCTCAATCCAAAGATATCAAGAAGAAAGAGTAAAATATACTCATTTGAGAGTTAGCCCCATCCTCATGATCCCAACCTGAAACTGAAATGATTTGTAGCCACCAAACAAGAATTTAGAGCTTTTTTCTGTAAGATTTAAAAAAAAAAAAAAACTGAGGAAGCACATATCTGGCAAAAATGTATTAGCATGTACCATTTAACCCAAAGCCCAAGAACAGGTAGCCTTCACAATGTTTGAGGTTATACACAGACCAAGTACTTTATCTGCAAAGTTTTGTCTGTCTGAATAGTATCATGATCAGAAGTCACTCCCAGAATATTAAATCTTTGCTCATACAGAACGTTTGGTGACTTGCAGTACTGTGTTTCATGCCAGTGTATAAAAACACTTCATGGCCAAAACTCTGTGGACCCCCCTTCTAATGACTGAGCCAAGCTGTTCAGCCGCACCCACACAGCATACAAACAAATTCTACACAACTGTGTGCAGCAACGCAGCCCCATACATAGCAAGCAGCGATGCACTGTGTTCTGACACCTTTCAGCCACGGCAAGCATTAAGGTTTTCAGCAGTTTGTCTTACAGTAGCTCTTTTGTGGGATCAAACCAGACAGGCATTGATGAGCCTTGGGCACCAATGACCCTGGCGCCAGTTCACCGGTTGTCCTTCCTTGGAGCACTTTTGGCACTGTAGGTACTAACTACAGCATATCGAGAACACCCCACACCCCACAAGACCTTCCACTTTGGAGACCCAGTAGTGTAGCCATCACAATTTGGCTCTAGTCAAAGTCGCTCAGATCCTTACACTTGCCCATTTTTCCTGCTTCTAACATATCAACTTCAACAACTGACTGTTCGCTTGCTGCCTAGTATTTCCCCCCAATCCCTTGGCAGGTCCCAATGTAATGAATGTTATTCACTTCACCTGGCAGTGGCTTTAATGTTGTGGCTGATCAATGTATGTCAGTATTATAAAAGAGTTTTACAGATGAAATGTGTGAGGGATGCCACTGGCTACAGACTGGCCACCAACTCCTGTCCATAGACATTAAAGAAGAGTCTGTGGCCTCTCCATTCCTCCTGCAGAGAGCAGGTAAGGTGTTTTTGGGGTTCCAGGGTAAGTCTAATAGTTTTCTGATTTTTGGATCTACTGTCACTTCCTCTCTACAGCATTAGCAGGAGATGGGGTGCCTTGGAGAATCCGAAAATGGTACTATTTTTCCATCTTGCTCTCTGTAGGCTTGACTTTTTATGTTTTTTTCCCAACCACTGCAGACTGATTAAGAGAATTTGGGTCTCATTGGAACGAGGCTGCATCTTACAGATAAAAAGGATTCTTTGTCAGCATAAATACTCTGTGGACAACAAGTAAAAGTTGCATATAAAATGAACCTTATATCACCTTTAACATCTTCAGCGTTGTATGCTTGGACTGAGGATCTTTCAAATTAGAGATAAGTTCCAGTTGTGCCTTTAAAAGCCAACCTTCTCAGCAGTGATATGAACTTGTGTGTCTGAGTGCTCAGCCCATGGGAGAGTAGTTGAAAAATGTGACTATCGCAGCCATTTATGGCAAATCCACACACTACCCAACATGGGCACTTGTCACAACTTCACAGAGATGCTGGCAGTCACCTCACAGATGAAATACAAGCAACTCACCACTCCGTGACTGTACTGGAGACCAGCAGGCCTAAGGACACCAGTCTGTCAGTTCAGGGGCAACCGATCGGGTGAAATTTTATACTGCCAGTATAGATTCTTGTGGTCGCTGCTCCTTCAGCAGAGAGAAGCTTCAGCTGGTGGTTTCACAAATGCTCTTTCCATCTACACTGACTTTTAGTTGCTTGTCCTTTTTACAGAGCAGCTACTGTGTCATGTTCTTTTTCTCTAGTTTTACTGCTCAATTTAATAAAAAAACTGGGTTTGGCTTCTGAATCTGCTGTCTCTGCCTGTTTGCTGATTCCACCATGCATTTGGGATGATTCTCTCTGCACAAAAAAAAGGGAGACCCAGAACAGACGTTCTCATGATAGCAGGAGTTGCCCTAAGCGCAGGGAAGGTCGGTTCCCATGAGAATGTGCAGTCATTCTTCTTGACTGTTATATAAATGAGATAATACGAGCTGACTATTCAGGCTTTAAAATACACATTGACAAAATATAGCATTTCCACATCTCTTTCAAGAAATTCTTTGTTACATGGGCAAGGCGGAATTTTAGTCTTGTGCTATTTTAATAGTAGCTCCATAACAAAAGACAGGATTCAAACGTACTTCAGCACAAAGCAGCTGCTGAGTTGCCAGTTTTGGGGGAGGGCAGGGTGTGCGGCTCTAGGGTGCTGTTGCTCTTGGGCGAAGTTGTCAGACTGGAATATGAGTATGGAGGATGATGTGAAGATCAGGAAAATCAGAACTTAACTGAGGCCTTGCTGTGCTGCAGTTTTTCCGCAGATAATTATTTATTTTTAAATGCACTGTCCAGTGGCTGCTCCCTTTTAGAGTTTTGCATTTTGTGCCTGCTCACTATATCTCCACCATGACAGCATGATGTTTTTACTTGTGCTTTTTTAACCACATGTGTCTATTGAGATTGGAAAGTGCCATCAAGTTATTATTGACTCCTAGGCAACTACTGACATGGTTTTTAAAGCAAAGAGGAACAGAAGTGGTTCACCATTGCCTTCTTCTGGCAAACTTTTTTCCTTAGAGGGGTGTAAACATGGAGGAGAACTTGAAAACTACACGCAGCCCTGAGCTAGACCCGAACCTCACATCAGGCAAGCAATCCTGGAGCTGCAAGGCACCAGCTTATCCCATTGCACCACCGGTGTGTGTATTAACTGCGCAAACATGTTGTATTGGGTATTTTTACTTGAAATTTCATTGAATTATCTGTGAAATCAAACCATTTAGAGTAAATCAAGTCATTCTGCCTTTTTTTTGTTCATTACAGGTATGCACCTCATAACAACGTGTTGGTCAGCAAAGAACTGCATATAAGATGATGGTCCCATAAGATTATATACAGTAAATAATACTTAATAATATTTGTTGATAACAAACAACTGTGTTACTGGTTTATGTTTTTACTATACTGTACTTGTTATCATTATTTTATGAGTCTACTCATTCTACCTATAAAAAAAGTTAACTGTAAAACAGTATGCCATGTCACACCGGCAGCTGTCACATACATCTTGTGTTTACCACGTCTGCTGTAACATGCAGTACAGGTTTGTAGCATAGGAGTAATGGGTTGTATCATATAATAATAATAATAATAATAATAATAATAATAATAATAATAATAATAATAATAATAATAATAATTTCAAAACGGACGTGATTATGCACATGTTCACACTATGATGTCCTCACAATGATCAAATTGCCTAACAATTTCTTGGAAGGTATCCTCATCATTAAGTGGCACATACCTGCAATTGTGTTGATGATGGCAATAGTAATTTTAATCACATTATCTTCATGAAAAAATTCCAATAACTATTTAATTTTTAAAAGAATTACACTGGAAACGAGCCTAAAACATTTTCCTTGATACGTACAGGAGTTCACGCTAACCCTTTATTTCCTCACGCTTTTTGCTGTTTCTCTGCAAACTTTGCTATTGTTATGGCAGTTTTGTTGTTACTTGCCTTCTACAATGCATGTCAGAATTTCAGTGCAGGTACACATCTATGTATGAATATTTAAAAATAAGACATTGTGATACTCCCAGAAAGGAACACAGGAGAGGTGAGAGGCCGTGCATGCATACCTGTTTCTAATGACTTGTCTATTCTTAACCTTTAAACCCCACAGCAGAATGGGGGAGAATTACAAGGACTCTGTAGAGGATAGGTTCTTAATTTCTACTGTCCAGAAGACCATGAGGTCCTCATGATATCTGCTTGCTGGAATATCTGCTCATTGTGTCTTATCTAATTGCTCTTATTTCTTCAGTGTGCATCATATTTATTGGGTTTTGTAATGAGCTTTTGAATTCTGTCATCTTGAACCTACTTGGCACCACACCACTGCCCTGCAGCCATGCCTCTTCTGCTGACACTGACAGCCAGCATGTCAGACTTTGATTTATTGCACTGCCTTTCCTTCCCACAGTCTTGAAACGAGTGCGTTTAACAACAATGTTGGACATGCTTTAGATGTCACTGACAAGATGACAGAACATACGATGTGATGGAAAGGCATCTGTGTTCACCAAAATGTTCTGCGCCCTCCATCACATGCACATGTGCACAGCTGGAAATTCCTCTACAACATTCAGTGACATGTGTGAATGCAGCACCAACTTTCATGTTAGGGTTGCCAGAAGGTCAATGTACACCTCAGCATACACATTCATCAAAGACAGTAATGCTAATTTTGTATTTTTACCTGACACTTTTGTCCAAAGTGACTACTTACAGCGAATTACCCATTTAAACAGTCAGGCAATTTTTACTGTATAAATTAAGGCTAAGTACCGCAGTGAAGGACACTACAGCAGGAGGCAGGACTCAAACATGGGGCTTTCCAGTGGAAGGCAGCACCTTTTCAACAGTATGCCACCTGCTGCATCACACTATGTAGTTTCATAATAATTTTAATTCAAATTTTTATTTTTTTATTTATAGATAAATTTGTGCTTCAGGCCACTTGTGATATCACTGTGTATTTCTATGTATACGTATATGTTTGTTCCACAGAAAAGCACCATGAAGTGATTCAAATGGTTGTGATAGAAAGGTAATGAGCCAAGATTAGGAAATACAGATACTGTACTTGACTGTTGAAAGCACATCTCCAGCTTCATTAGGACTTTTTGTGAGGACTCTTTTCAAAGGGACTCCATGCTGTCATTGTGGAAGTCAACACAGTAGCGCAAACAATGCAAAGCACAAAGTGATGCTATTATTTGGATGGGGAAAAGAGACACAAAACATGTACTTCAGAAACAGAGACTTCACGGTTTTGGGTGGTGGTTAAGAATTACCAGGCACTGATATAAGCATAAATTCCAGTTAAGTGTGAAACTGCATATACAAATGTAGTGAAAGTGCTAAATACTGTGTTTTATGAAATTCTTAATAGTGAACTGAATTTTCCTTAATAAAAATGGAAAAAATATATTTTCTTTTAGTTTTTCACCAACAGATGCATGTCAAAGCTCACCTTGGTGTCAAAAAGAGTTCAAAAAAGCCATGAAGTCAAATGTTGGCTTCTGTATCTCTGTGGAGTTTTCCTTCAAACACAGTACTACTATATTGCTTCTAAATAAAAAGTTTTGAAAGTTTGACGTATCAGCTGGAAGATTTGTCATCCACCATAAGCTTAAAAGACTTCAGCGGTTTTTTAAATAGCAGTCAAAAGTCAAAGTATTGCAAGAGCAAAAATGTATGTTTCCCTATGAATCTGCCTCCGCAGGTTGCCTCTGAAGATGTGCCGTGCACATGCCAGCAGCATACCTCACCTTCTCATACACTATGTGATGATTTAAAATTCAATGCGTCAATTGCTTGGTTGTAGCATGAGCTTTTTCTGTTCAAAAACTTTCCACCAAGTGGCAATATATAGACATAGACCCTATAGACTTCAGTGTACTCTGAAAATGGAAATGCATTATAGAATTCACAGATAAAGTGGCATCACGAAGCTCTATGTAAAAAGCTCAAAAAAATCTCACTGAAGTTCAAAAAGTTTATTAAAATGATTCCGCAGACTCTGTATTCAACCTTCTTGAAATTCTTTAGTAGACCATATATTTATTTAGTGTGAACGAACAGGGGAAAATAAAATAAAAATAATAAAAACTATAAAATATAAATATATTGATGGTCTTCTGACTTGTTAAATGACTGTTGCTCCAATAAGCATGTAACCTGTCTCATTTAACAAAAAAAGCTGAACTTATGTCTCTGGAAATGTCATATAAAGACATACTGGAATAAGGTACACCAAATAAATACAGTTGTAATACAGATAATATTATAATTCAGACATTTCTATTATTAAAGCTCAAAAAATGTAATAAATGGTAAATACAGCTGAGGTGGCTGTTTTGCATGTCATTTAAGAAAATTTAAATTATCCTATTCCAATTGACATCCTGCTTACAATAGTTGTAACAAGGGAAAAAATAATATTTTCTGAAAACAGGAAGTTGTATATGTGAGCTTTTGCTGAAATCAGTTTGTTATGTCTTAATCTTGCCAAGTTTGAAATGTTCTCAGAGCGATGTAAAATTTTGTGAAGTACAATATATTCAATTTTAAAGGCTGGAATTTTCTTCAGATTTTTGTTTCATTGCTGCTGGAAATTTCATTGCTGCTGAGTGAAAATTACCTGGATTTCCATTGTTTGCCATTGAGTGCATACAGAGTGCTGAGTAAGGAGGATGGCGTTTAGGAGGAAGTTTACAGAAAGAAAGAGAGATGTGGTATAGCTTTGGGGCAGCTTTCCAAATGAATTGAATTATTTTATTAAACTTTTCACAAAAAATACCTAGCAAATAAATTCTGGTCTACTATTATGCTTTTCCTATGGTTAGGGTTCTGTGAACGCATTCTAAAAAAACAAGTTTTTGTGAAAACTCAGTTGCTTTCTTGTGACCAGCAAAAATCTCTTTAATACCTTCAGCCATTCCCTGTCCCTATTTCTACACAGATTCATTCTTCTGTAAAACACCAAAGTGACACATGAAATAGAACGGTACAGCCTCACCTGTCTGAAGTTCAGTACCAGGAATAGCAGGTGGTGGTGAGCGCTACATGTGTTTTGTTTTCAATCATTTTAATGTAGAGTTAATTTTAATGTTCCTTAATGGGATTAAACAATAGTAAAATACACTCTCATACAGTCCACTTTGTTTCCTGTCTCACACCTCAGGTTTATACAATAGTTAGTGAAACTATATTGAATGAGGCGTTGATGATAAACAAACAAATAAATAAATATTTAATTTATTGCAGCTTGATTTGATGATTTTACCCTAGCCTAATCTGTGAATAAATCAAGATATTAACCTGTATCATTAAGATTTTTTTGACTGTGACATCGCTGGTGGGTTTATGAACAAATCTAACTCACAATCACACTAAGGGGAGCTAAGGTGACCCACCATCAGCAATCATCCATTAAATGATGTCAACCTGTTTCACTTCTCATCATTTGTCCACACTTTGCATGTAGTTACCATTTGCTCTTCTTAATTTAGAAAAAGGCACAACGGGATTCTGTTAAATTACATCAAAGTGTGAATGACTGAAAACGGCTTGAAAATGTTGCTGTAAATTTTGAAGTGCATTACAAAGTGATGCTGCAGACATGAATGGCAGACAACACAAAAATATTCTTCTATGACATCTTGCATAATATTAGTGCTAATGTACTGCACAAGTGCTGTTACTGGTCAGCGTCAGACAAAAAAACCACTTTAGAGAACATTCTAGTTACTCTTGACCCCCCTTGATGTGATGCAATGAAAGGTGAGATGTGTTTTCTTCATGTTACTTAAATTTTTAAAAAAATGCTGAAACACACCTGTTGTTATGTTGGGTGAGAATAATTTCATAACTGGGGTCATAAAAAGCTGCATTTTGTTAAAGCATTCTATCGTTCATAATGACATAACTCATCATAATGACATAATTGAATCCTTTTTTTATGTTGCAAGATGAAGCAGAAAACTTGTGGAAGAGGACCTGGAGGTTGCCTAGCAACAGCCGCACTACTATAGCAGCAGTGACATCCGTACAGAGCTATTAATGAAGACAGAAAAGCTTGAACTCCCACGACCGCATACAGGATGTATCACTTTATTTGTAGTCTGGAGGCAAAGTGTTCACGAATTCAGTATAATAAGAATTTAAACAAAACTTCTTACATGCTCAGTACCCCCTGAAAGGCTGCACACACCATCGTTTCTCCTACAAACAAATTAAACGCCAGACATGTTTTCTGGTCATAAATGTTTTAGACTGATCAGCATCTTCAGTCAGATCTTCAAGAGAGTATAAAATATGCAGAAGTATCTATTCATTATTTTTAATTCACACCATCAGTTTTTCCTTGTACCTATAAAACATGCGATCTGATGATTTAAATATTCTAAAAACTTTACAGCATGCACAGTAGGCCAACAGAAAACATTGATCAATAAGATGTTGTTTTTAACAATAAAACAGTATTGTCTCAGTATCTGTTTGCTTATTTATTTATTTATTTATTTATTTATTTGTCTGTCTATCTAGCTATCTATTTATTTACTTATTTATTTAGATAGCTAAACAGTAGTTGGTCATTTTTGATCCACACATACTTAAATCATTTATTAATACTTTATCTGTCTATCTATCTATCTATCTATCTATTGCGCTGAAATGTCTTGTTGCTGTAATTATACCAAATATTGAGTTTAAGGGCTTGAATACTTCTGCAATTGCTGATTTTCAGTTTTTTTCCCTTAAAAGTTGTGATGCAAAACTTCTTTTGAATCATGAAAGTCAAATGTGAGCATTTTTATTTTGAATTAAAATATTACATGCGAAGAACCAATAAAGCATGTATTTGTAATAAGTATGTTAACACTTTTGCAATGCACTGTAGGCAGACATGAGGTTCAGTAGCTTGCAGTAGTAAATGTTCAGGGACCTTGTAACACAGCAGTGAGGGAAAAAATAACAGGCTTCCAACAGGGGATGTGTAGGTTGGCGAACGGACAGACTCCTTAATTCCATTTTGTTGGTTTGATTAGTTAGATGATCCTGTTCAATTTTTCATTGTGCCAATATTTTTTTACCCCACTCATCCGCAGTCACCTTGTTTGATTATTGTACTTGAATAAACATAGGCAAGGGCCAGATTTTTCTTGCCACCACATTTCATGTGTACCACCCGAACCCCATCCCACTTCCCAGCTGTTACGATAACAAAACATACAAGTGAGGTTTATGAAAAGCAAATTACTGAGGCTTCCATCATTTTGGAGTCTGGTACTGCTTAGACTCTATTAATAAAACTGGGAGTGTGACCATACCTGAGCACTGAGCAGATATGTATACAGGTGACACCCCCCCCCCCCAGTAGTGCGAGTAGTCCTTCTCCACCCCCTTTTCTTCTGTGGGTGGTCACTTTCTTCATATTCAGGCCTCCAACCAGAGACTTGGGAGACTGGGAGACCTGGGAGATTGAGGGTACTGCATGGTATTTTTTCAGTTTCTGCAATTGTGCTCTTCTGTCCTGAAACCAATGTTGTTGTTTTTGTGATCTGATGTAGCCACTTTTCCAACTTGGGGGTCACAGCCCCAAGTGCTCCTATTATCAACATGACTACCTTGGTGTTCACCTTCCACCTATACACTGTAAATAAAACACTACAATGGATTACCACCTGAACTAGTGTAGAGTCTTGTAGCTTTGTGTCCAGTAATGTAGGCTCCACATTACCACAAGTATCACCAAAATAAGGCATAATGGATGATTATGACAACTGAAAAGCTACATGTATAGACCATACTATATTCTATTTACCAAATATATTGATGGATTTTTTTGACTCAGTTTTCCAAATTCTTGCTTAATAAAAGCAGTCCAATATACAACGCACTGTACAATATTCTGCATTTGCCCTATTAGCTGTTAAGATCTAGGACACATTTTTACATTTATTGAAATTTTCACACAGTAACGTATGCCTTGCGAGTCATTTATATATAAAACACATATATTTACACATATATGTAAGTGAATTCTTACTTTGTGTTTATTTTGACTCTAATATACAGGTTGGGAAAGAATGGATATAAATAATAGACAAGCACAGCTGCCTTTTTAACACAAAACGTACCACAGACCTTAGTCACAGTTAAATAATTTATCCATGATTATTGGCAATGAATAAACAATACTTAGTCATAAATAATGTAAATGTAATATTTTTCCTGCAGATAGGTGTGTAACATTTCAGGAATATTTAAGCTTTATAGTTGTCATTGTGGCCAGCTGAAGCCACAGCTCAGTGCTGGCAGCGCCACCCTTGTCCTGTGGTTTGGAGTTTTTATGCTGTTGCATTGCGAGTTTTCTGTTTTTGTGTTTATTGTTATTTGGCGCAATAGAAGAAAACCAATGTAGAATCCTTCCATCCTTGCTCCCTACTTGCTCACCCCTCGAACCTGGCACACACCACAGTTATGTTTCCTGATAACTGTCTAATTTACTACTATTTTCTACTGATGCTACTACTACCACTACTATTATTACTATTATGACTACTGTTACTAATAATAATAGGGTGGCACAGTGGTTCACAACATCTGTTTCATGCATGAGTTTGAGTCCAGTGTGGCCTGTGTGCCATTTGTGTGTTCTCCCTGTATCTGTGGGTTTCCTCCCACAGTCCAAAGGAATCTGTTTCAGTTTAATTGGTAACTCTAAACTGTACATAGTGTGTGTGTAGATGATCCATATATGTGTGGATAGACCCCATACTCCCGCACCCCTTACCAGGATTAAAAGGTCATAGTTAAGGGATGGATAAATGATGATAATAATATTGAAATACATCAGAATTCCTTTCCCCAAAGTGATAAAAGAATATTCTTCCAAGATATCAGTAAGCCCCCGATCCATTTAAATGTAATACGGTGAAAATTCAACCTTTTCCTCATCCTAAACTAAGTTGAAAGTTCCTCAGAATATTTCTCCGCATCAAACCGAGTAAAATAAGAAATGCCTTTGTTATTTTTTTCTTCTATTTGAGTAACTGGAGATCTGAGGTTCGGCACACGTTGAAACGGTCTTTGAGATGAGGATGCTGCTTTCCATTTGTAATTATTTTAAATGAAAGAACAATATGAAAGAGCTCCCCAAAATGAATTGTCTTCTGAAAGCAATATGCCTTGCCCCCCGCACCCCCCAGAAACTTTTTCAACCTGAACATAATAACTGAGCAGGAAGAAGGCATGTAAGAAATAATTGTGATTAATATTCATTTTCTCCATCTTGTAAAACTAGCCACAGTCAATTTTCTGAACGACACAAATGTGTCAGGTTATTTAATGTCATTTGTTCTTTGTGATGTCATTTCTTAATGTGTTCGCCACCTATGACCGGGGGAGAGCTTATAAAAAAATTATGGAAAAAACTGATGTCTCTTAGCAAACTAGAAAATTCTGATCGCACAGCTGCAAATGTTTTTTACCCCTTCTTCATTTCTTAATTGAAACTCGAAACTGTGAGCTTAACAAATCTTATGTAGCTCGAAAAATGTTGACAAAATGTCAAACACTCAAATACATCAAAATATGACAGACAGAACATATGGATAAAAGTGAGAGTCAGTCAGTCTGCTCCACTGGAAGAAAAACAGATGTAATGTCTCACTGGTGTGAAAAAATGCTGGGAATTTACTCCCGCTGCGGAAACGACGCACAGCTGAGCTCCCCATAAACCCAAAAATACAGTTTTGCACTCTTCTGAGATAAAGGAGCACAAAAAAAGTCAGGTGGGTCAATAAGCTGGATTTATAGCTTGGTTTTTTGCATGCAAATATAAAACTGAACAAAAACGTGTTTCGTAAATAGAAAGTTTCCCGTTAATTGTTAAAAGGACCTGAAAGGGACAAAAATAATTTGTTGCATAAATTCAGTTCAATTCAATTTTATTTCTACATTACCGCTCTTCTCACTGCAGTGACACAGAGCACTGAACAGATATGTAAAGGGTACAGACAAGTAAAGGGTAGTACTCAAGTACAGTACTCGTGTACAGTGGGCCATTTGGCCACGCAGAAGCGGAAAACAAAAAAACTCCTTTCCACTAGAGAATAGGAGAAAAATAAACCTCTGGGGATCCATGTGCCAGTGGAAGCCCACCCCTCCTGGGCATTCTACACAATGTTAGTAGTCAGGAAATGTAGTTTTTGTCATTGTACCATAAAGAGCCGCAAGGTCAAAAATAGGTTATGAAATAAGCATTCTTTAAAGTTCTGGAAAGTTCTGGCCTTATGCATATGAACTATGCTGGAGAAATCTCTAAACAGCTTAGCTGGGAACAGCATTGTTTCAGGGCACATGGAGCATGCAGTCATATTTTAAACCTTTTATGCATGACATCTGCATCTCTGACTGCCTCTGAACACAGGGATTGAACATTTGGGTTTAGATGGGGATGTCACCAGGTGAGAGGCTAAAATAAGAGGCGAAGCCATCTGGTTGAATGGCAGGGTGGCTCAGCTGGAAACGCACAGCTGGACAGGTGATAGGCGAAGTGTCGTGATGTCAACCGTTGTAGACATGAGGCGTGATGCGGGCTGCTGGAGAGGATCAATCACACTTTTTACTGTACTGTACCCTGCAGGAATGACTGCAGTCAAAATCCGTTGAGCGATGCTCAGAACAGTAGGGGGCATACCGGTTACAGCTTGTGTCTTTGGGCTTGAGGAACCAAGGTTTGTCTCCCTTCTCCTGCAGTAGTACTCTTGAAAATGGTGCTGCACTGATACAGTAAAAATTACCCAGCAGTATACTATAAATGAGTAAATCTTTGTATCCAAATTATTTTTTACCTCAGTGTAAACTTTCAGTGTTTCATTGCCAGTGTCTGCATGTTGAACAAAGAGCAAAAGCACAAACACACTATGGAGCATTCAGAGTCACCAGTTTGCCTGAAACATATGACTTTGGACTGTGAGGAGAAAACCCACACAAATACAACTGGTACCCCACAACCAGACCCACAGCCAAGATACCAAGGTGCGGTAGCAGCAGTACCCGCTGTGCCACCATGCTGCCTCCATTACAAGCAAGCATGATGAATTATAAATGTACTTGGGTATTATAGCATCCTGGGGTGGTGTGGGGGTTTACGGTTGTCACATTGCACTGGTCCCTGCTTATTATTTTACACAAAGATGGGTGTGAGACATTAGCAAAACAGTCATGCAACTTTAATATTCTTAGTATGATTGTGGTGGTCTTTAGCTGTCTGGAACGGGAGAAGAAGAGCTGTTGAACACATGGTGCCAGGTTATTTTCCTGGATGCTTATCCCTACAAGCATAGATATAATGATGGCCTGTCAGTTTCTATATTAGAATGCTGTAATATGGAGTGAAAATGTGAAAGGGGACACATGTTTTTGAAAAAGATTCATGGTCTGTGTCCGCATAAAAAAGTAAAGATGATGGTTTAAAAAGTTGATGTTGTGCAGTAGAAAACACCGTGACTGTTGGGGACAATCAGGATGGAAGTTGTACACCGCTATTACCATGCAATTATATTCATATGACATTATTCTACAGAATATTTTTATCACAAAAAGCTGCCTGGTTGAGGGAAAAAAAAGAAAGACGGATTGCCCTGTAGGCCCCGGTCCCCCATCTTGAGGGCGCTTTTATGCAGTCGGGGGAGTAACTGACAGTTCTATCTGCTCTCCATGAGGAGACTAAATTAAGGGAAATCTCTGATGCAATTGTCAGCGATATAACGGCTCTGATTTTTCCATAATAATTTTTCATTGTGTCTTTATCTATTGCATTTAGCTTCGGCTTCTCCGAAAATTTCAGGTTTTTTGCACATATGTTTCTGCAAAGATCACACAAGGGAATGCATGCAGTCTTGCAGACCGAGATTGTGCAAAAGCAATAAAAATGTAATTTTTTTTCACATATATAGTATAATATTTAATAAGTTAATGATTTTGTTGCTCATTTTATAATCACTATTATGAATATAGTTACATAAAAATTATATAACCTATTGTTTCATACCACAACCCTGCATTAAGACAACCGGTTTTAATGAATGAATGAATGAATGAATGAATGAATGAATAAGCATGAATACTATTGATTGTAAATCATTCTTAGAAAATTCCCAACATATGTCAGCAATCAAGTCTTTTAGTTTTTTTTTTTTTTTTAACGTTATTTGTCCTTTTTTCATTTTCCCAATTTGCATCTCACCACGCAGCACCACCAACATGGTTGTTGGAGTTATCACATAACCAAGAGTTTTCTGATGCTGCTGTGGAACAGCGACTGCATATTTCCAAAAACACGCTCAGCATCTGCACTGCGCCAGCCGAGCGCAGCCATGATCAGCGAGTCATACAAGTGTCGACAATTTGCAGAAACGTGAACGGAAAGAACATTCTGGCATCCATGTCATTATTCCCACAGCTGAACAATCCCCTCTGTTAGGAATATGTAAGTATAAAGTGAATTTGTAAGCACCATGCCCCTATTAATGAGAACATTGCTGCAATTTGTGTTGGAGCACTGACGTGTTTCTTTAGCTAAAAAAGTACACAACACAGCTGCTGTACTGTTTATGATTAAACATTTATAATGCACATTTTATTGGGGAGGAATGCAATGTTTATTTAATGGGAACTCTGTGAAAGCGCAAAAATCCTTCTTGCCTGGTGTTTAAAATCAATTTGTTGATTTAGACCGCGGAAGGTGGCTGTAAAAAGCATGCGTCTCAACACCTTCTTTTTTTATTAATTTTTGAATTATGTTTGACAACGTGGGTAAGCTGTTACCTCTGGTCCACAGTTGACTTTTGTGCAAACTGGGGTGTAGTTTCGTAGCCCAGCACCTAGTGACTCTGGGATAGGGTCACGATCACCATGATAACGGATGAACGATGGACGGATGGATTCATGTATAATAGTAGCTTCATGCATGTTATCCTTACTTTAACATATCCTTACTTTAAAATGAATAAAAAACAGGTTTCTGCAAACAGACTGAGGTTTACACCCATCGCGGTCTTTCAGTCTAGGTCTCGGTTTGCGGAACAGCGTGACTGACAGGGCCTCAGATGTATTAATTATAAGCCACTTACATGAGCAAGATGTAAGAGAAGTCAGGGGGGAATTCTGTGCAGGGCTGCCTTGAAGCGTGACTGCTATAAAGACGTATGCATTCAGCCTTTGATACAAACGAGTCGGTGAAATACGTGCAGGCAACACACAAATCCATAAAAACAAATGATGGTTCTGCTGTAAACTGGGGGAAAAATGGTAGGTGAGACCATCTTTTATTTCTGAAAAGTCTTAAAGAGAATAGAGTAACATATAAAACAATAAAAAGAATCAATAATTTATTTTAATTATCTATCTATCTATCTATCCATCTATCTATCTATCTATCTGTCTGTCTGTCTGTGATTTATTACTTCAGCTTATTAGTAACAGAGATGATTTTTATATATTTACCAATATGCAGTATTTACTTGTTTATTTGAACTTTGACACTTTTGTGAAGATTTCTGAAACATATCTTCTAGCGAACGCTATTGAGATTTTCAGTGCCAAGGAGTTGGTACCCTAGGTTAGTAATTATCAGACATAGATGCAGGCTTCTCGGTTGAAAGTGCTAGCTGTTGCCTAAGTAACTGTCATATTTATTTAAAATACCCTGAAAGCAACATCGTAATTTCGTTTTCAGTCTGAGATTTTTTTTCCAAGCCACTTACTTGGATATTAGCTTGGCACATACACTCAAAGACAACAGCTGCATATGAATAGGACATTATAATGTTTTTTTAAAGATAAACCAAGAAAATTATTGCCTAAACCGTATTAAGAGTAATTTTTGCTTGTTTGTTTGTTTTACAGTTTTTCTCTTCACTGTCAGTTAAACAAAACGGGTCTGGGAGACAAGTGTGGAAGCCAATAAGTACAAAGTAGCAGTCGGTGTTTGCAGTACTGCACGTCTGTGCTAAACCGAACGTAAACATGATATTGAATGTAGTTTAATTCAACTTTCTTTTTAGCATCTTCACGATAGCTTAGTTCACCACACAGGCGTGCAACCAGCTTTATGCGGAATAACAACGAATGATGGTGGCGTCTTACCTCCCGCTGTGACTTTTTACAGCTACAACTTGAGTTTTTACTTCTGTGAGTCACTGCACTGTCACGTCCTTCTGGATCACTGAAAGCGCCAAAATAACCACGCGGGCTGGAGACACTTCAGCACTATAAACAGATCTGCAAAAACCAGAAGGAATGGAGACACTTCAGCACCACAGAAGGCAGCAGAACTCCAAATATGTAGGTTTATCACTTTACCGACAGTACTGGGACAAGAAGTTTGTATGTTTGTCCGTAATTTAATTGGTTCATAAATCCAAAATTCCCTTTTAATACTAAGTTAGGACAAACAAAAACTTTATAATGCAGATGACCCTTAATTTTCTTTTCTACTTTTTATGATTGTTAAGATATGCTGAAATAAGGCTATAATATAAAAACACTCTATTATCACTCACTCGCTCGCTCATTCGCTCGTTCAGTTTCATTAGCTGCTTATTTATGCCTTTAACACATTTTTTCATTGTTTTACATTGTAGGCAACATTGACATTAAAACAAATTTAGAATTTGTGAAAATAAATTAAATATGTACAATTTCCATCCTATTAATCGGTCTTCACAGCTGACAGGTTAATTTAACTGCATGTACAATTCTGCCTAGTTTCTGACCCTTTCAACTTGCATTATTAGCTACACGATAAATAAAAGCTTAATATCGCAGACATTCCTCCATTTGTTTATGGGTTAGATTTTCTAAAAGCTGATGCAAAGAAATGCTCTTACCTTTTTCAGTATTAACATTTTTATAAGTGGTTAAGAATGGTTAAATGGATGGCTAGATTAATCTTTTTCAACAGTAACATGAAAACTATGAAAATGAATAGCCAAAGAAAATGATTTAAAAAGTAAAAAAATCTGTTAATGTGTCTGAAAATTTCAGCAGGACATACCTGCACCCACAATGCAGCAGGGATGCATTTGTGGTTCCATCTCCTTCCAAAAGTTGGGTGAATGTCTATTTTCAGAGGCAATCACTTCTGCTGGTTTGCAAAACAGGATTCCAGAGTTTGGAAGTGAGCATAGTCTTTTGTTAGATCTACTCTTGCACATTGTCTGTGTTTATATGTTTTACGTTTGAAGCTACTTGGAAGTCTGTTTTGGTCCAGATTAAAAATTCTTAGTTTGCCAAGGTTGGTGTGGAAGATCTTGAATTGCTTGCATAGAGCCTTGACCTCAACCTCACTGAACTCCTTTGAACTGGAACGCCAACCGTGAGCCAGGCCTTCTTGCTCAACCCCACTGATGTGCTTGTGTCTGAATGGACACAAATTCCAACCAAGGATAGGGATACGGTTACGGACAGGGATGCCCATAAGCTTCGATAGACCTTGAGATAATAATATATTCAGCATTGGGAATATACTTGCTTGTACAAGTACTGATTAAGCAATAAAATAAAAGGAAGGTTATACCGCAATGGAGTGACATTTCATCCAGGGTGCAGTTTCAAAGGTTTCGGTTCCATCCAAAAAGGAATGAACCAATTGCATTTGTCACGAGAGTAGACAATAGAAACGATGTTGTCCCTGAGGCTACATGGTGGTGCGATAGTGGTAAGAAAGGATAGAGTATCAATGAAACACTTTTTTTTCAACAGCACTTTCCTATGTTTCATGTTTGACATGAAGGAAATTGTTATACAGCTGTTGAATGTGTGCTGTTCACCTTTCTATTGCATTACCTAAGCTTCCACAGAACCGTATTCAGCTCTCTTTAGGCTCACAGGATCGGTGCAGACGAACATCTGTCGATCCTTTTTTCTCTTCGGAATTACACATTCTTTAAAATGAACAAGTCAGAGAAATAAATGCCAAACACTTGTGTATTGTGAGATTACTGAGATCTGAGCTGCCCATGAGTTAGAAATTGAGTGCTAGAAATGTTCAGATGGCATTTCGGAGGCCTGGCAAATGGATAAATTGGACATCAGTGGTGAAGTCTAGGTAACAGCACACACTGGGTTTCTATTTAATAGAACCACTTCCTGGCAGTTATTTTATTGACATCACTACAGTCCCCTGGTTCCTCTTTTGCAATAACAGTCATTAAGCACAGCTTGTGACTCCCCAAAATATCCAGCCATGGAGTCATCATCGCTGTGTCGGTTTGTTCCAGCTACCGAAAGCGGAACTGATCTAGCGGTCCGCGGTTAATTCGGTCCCACCACAGACAGCCTAGCAATGATTTTGCCATTATTTTAGGGCTACTTTCAAGCAAATTCCTGAAATGTCACATTTCTTTCCGTCTCTGTCTGCAGCATGGATGGAGCTGTTCACCTTGAATCAGAACCTGAAGCGTTTCAAGCCTCGTGCTGTCAGCTGTGCAACCCTGAGAGAGTCCATTAGAAAAAACCCTGTCAGTCACCAACTTTTATTTCAAACATTGACAGCAACCACAGATACCTTTGTGAAGCAAAGCCTTGAATATATGAGTTCAAAATAGTGCCGGAGGCAGTTGTGCTCCCATAGCTCAGGTGTTATTGAATTATCATATTGTTATAGGCATTACAAAAATTCTCAGATTTAGTTATTGATACAAAATCCACACAGCTGCTTGTAAAACGTTAGCCAAGATCCACCTGGAAAGCAGGAGGGCTGTCACACACCTCTTGGATTACCGGCAACATCCGTCAGGCGAGTGTCGGGTGTGGCAATTCTATTTACATGGAGTGACGGAGGACAGGAGCCCAGAATGGGGTGGATGTCGATGCAGCTCACAATAGCACTAAGCTCCTGTTCTTTGCTTTATTTTCTGTTTGCTTCACGTTTTTAAATTAAATGTCTGTAAGTTCACGCCGTACCACCGCACCCTTTTTTATTCCCCAAACCTAGGATACCCGGCATGCTTCAAGCCCATATGCACTCTTGTCAGTTTCACAGCTGCAAATGAGATATTTTTTTCATGATGGCCAAAAGGTACATGTTATTTCATACCAAAAAAAAAAATATCTATATATATATATATATATATACAGTCATTTGCTAGTTTCAAAATGAATATGGCCATGAAGATCACAGACTAACTCGGTCTCTAAGGTGAGCCCATGCCCAGCTGCCATTAAACGTTAGTCTTTTTTTCTCTTAATAAGAAAAGCTAGGAATTTTTTGGACAGATTTTGCGCATAAAAATTCATCCAACACATCCTACAATTGAGTGCAATCGAGATTCACTGTATTCTTGCAACAGTTAAAATTAAAAACAAAGAAAAGATGTGGTTTGCTCGCTTGCCTTTCTGGTAATCTCACAACAAATATCACAATAGAGACTTTGTCATTTAAGCCGCACTAATGATTCTGGGCATGCTTTTCATCGGCTTAATATTTGCTCAAGTCACACAACTGCAAAACAATTTCACACTTTTCACATCAGTGCCATCCAAAATAAATACATGGACTTTTGAAAAAAAATAAATAATAAATAATAATACAATAAAATAAAATAAAATCCTTCAAACAGAACATGAAAACCACCACCGGGTGCTCGAGATGAAAAACACGTTTGAGATGCAGCAACAAAAGTCTGAAGAATCGGAGCAAAATTTCTGTTAACAGCTATGCACCATTTGTAATTTCAAGTGTGGGGGGAATAAATTCCTGCCTGTTTACTATATAAACTTTTCTTGACTTTGTCTTTTCTGTCCTCAGAATCAATTTATTTTTTTCCTTTTGCAAATTAACATAGAAGAAACATTGCAGAAGGAAGCTTTGCCCCGCTGCATTTCTGCTTTTTAAACCACTCAACAAGGCAACTCAGCAAGGCTCAGCCAAGACTTCTGCATGCTATTATTTTCAAAGGAATATTACATTTTTTAATATATATTTTTTATTGGCTGACCATTTCCCTCAGTGTAAAAGGCTTGGTTCGGAATAAACCTACCACAGTTAAATGAATTCTTAAAAAGCAGCCTCCACAAAATTTAGCCACGTTCAGGTCTACATTTTTAATTGTTTATTTTTAATAAAAATGTACTGAAGAGGAAGTGGGGTTTAAAATTCCACAGTTGACCAGACCAGCACTACAAGAATAAAAATAGGTAAATTCTGGCTGTCCAGTTCAAAGATATCAAGTGAGTCAAGTCAGTTGGTGCCTTGCAATGGAACTAAAACCCTGTTACTTGACAATACTTGATAATGACAGCCAACATTTCTGGGATGTTGGGGTAAACTTGTAGGAAGCAATACCTTGCATGTGTTTAGAAGAAATAGCCATGCCTCTTTGTCAACAGAATGTTACAGTGAGAGTAAAACTGAAAGCGTGCATTGATGATTTTCCTCTCTAAGCCAGCAAGGCTATCTCATGACATATTTTATTGAATATTGTCAAATAATGGCACTTCTCCAAGAAGGAAATTTTCAGGCCTTGAGTTGGCTGCATGCGAAGATGGTGAAGCTTTTTTATGTACTTTGAGGAGTTATTCAGAAGAGAACATGAAGTGCCGATATTTTTCACAGGTTTTCAAACAAAATGTACAGCTGCTCATAATAACTTGTAACCTTGTGCCGCAATCCCTTGGTGAGTCACACCTCTCGGTTCATGAGTAGTTTTGGAGACCTCCAAATTGCGATGCTTTTTCAGTAAAGTCACACATAGGGCAGACGGCATGGTGATGCTACAGGAAGCGATGGTTCTTCACAGCTATTGGGGCTGGGATTTGGACTTTGGCTTGAATCTAAAATTTGGATATTCTCCTCTTGTTTGGTTTGGTTTCCTTCCGCAGTCCAAACACATGTGTTTCAGATGAGTTCATGACTCTGAGTTGCCCTTACTGTGTGTACGTATGAATGAATTTTAACAAGAGGCTCATATGGTGGCTTAGCACGTAGCACTGCTGCCTTAAAGCACCTAGGCACTCAGTCTGTGTTAAGTTTGTATGTTTCCCTTCTGTCTGTGTGGGTTTCCTCCCACAGTCCAAAGATGTGTTTCAGGTTAAATGGCCAATAGTGTGTGGGCTACCCTGCTATAGACTGGTGTCCCATCCACATACAGTTTCAGCCTATAATTCCAGGATAGACTCTAAACTACCATGACCCCTGCTTATGGTTAAACGGTTATAATAACTGCAGTTTCAGTAAGAATTAACCAAAAAAGATGTACTTTAATGTTTGCTAACATTGGGGAATACTAAAGCGCAGGTGAAAGTTTCGTACAAACTCTGGAAAACTCTTAGACTGGATAGACTGTAACTGCTACTCCACCTGCTGGCTATTATAATAGTGTAAATGGCAGTCAGATGTGAAATCTGCTGGCAGATAAAGAGCAAAGCTTGACCTTTCTCGTCAGTTTACATTAAGCGGTTTAGCAGAAGAAAATGGTGTAATGTGGCCTTGGAGGCCTGGAGTTTCCCACCATGCAAATAGTCAACCATGACTACCATACAGCCACACTATTGCAGAACGGCTCTTATAAAATACTTCCAGGTTTTCATAGCACACAGGTAGCAGCTTTTGCGCTTTTAAAGAACAGAACAATTCTGAAAATGTACAACTATTCAGGAAAAAACACTGTCCTCAAACCAGTGGAAGCACACAAAAGAACCAGCAGGTGGGAATTTCATGGATTTTTCTTTCGGTTTACATCTTGAATGTCTTCCTTTTTCCAGCAACAGACAAAAAGGAGCTGAAAACTAGTTACTGTGATCCAGGAAGCCAGCCTCAAATCCAGTTTTCTGCCTTTTGGTGGAAGGGGAAATGCTTTAAAGTTCTGCCAAGTGCGGTTCCCTTTTTTTATGCTGCACACAGCGGCGCAGCAGAGGGATGGTAGAAATGGACACCTTGCGGCAGGTACGCCTGGTGGTGCAGTGCCGTCACACAGGACGTTCATGTTGCCCCCACAGTCGCAACTCCGGCGGTTAAAGTAATTGCCTGTGATGCCATCCGAGTGGGCAGAAGCTGTTACACGTGAACTCCTAGACATGCCTTTTGATAGAACAAGTTGTCTTTAAGGCTGGAAAAACACATTTAAATGACTTATCGAATAAGGTAAATGCATTACGCACATCCTGCACCCGCACCGTGCCTAGTCCTGTACTGCTACCTGCTGGATGACAAAGGCAGCTGCAACCAGTGACAAAGGACCACAGGAGCTGCCACAACATCATCCGACACATTCCTCTGTTATAAATTTATGTACAGGATTTACCACATGGATGGCTGGTACTGAGCGGAAGAGTGAAAGCAAAACTCTACGGTTCGCCTCATCTGACATGCTTCCCGGTCTGGCCCTGGAGTGTGAGATCAGGCATCGATTTAGAATGTCTGGTTTTGCAGTGCAGGTTTTTCACAAACTGATTCAGGACAAATATATGGCACATCATTATGATATCTATCTATCTATCTATCTATCTATCTATCTATCTATCTATCTATCTGTCTGTCTGTCTGTCTGTCTGTCTGTCTGTCTGTCTGTCTGTCTGTCCATCCTTCGACTCATCTATGTATCGATTAACTGTCCTAATGATCCATTTTCAGTCAGCCAAATGACTTGGTTATGATAGTTTTATATGGAGGAGAAGGATGTCCAGCAGGTTCTTGGTTTTTGCCCTGTTGAGGTCGAATGAGACTCACCTGTGCTTCAGAGCTCCTGAGTCTCTTTTATCATTTAAATATTCAAAACACATCTCTTGGATCGTCTGACAGTTGCAACAGTTTCAGTTGTTCAATTAAAGCCTCTACTTGAAGCATCCACTTTATAGTCCTTGTGACTCCCACCACCATACGGATGCCTTTTACAACAGTCCTACATCTTTGACTTTGGACTTGGTCCTCGATGACGTCCTCTCAGCATCCTCTTGGCAATATTCAGAGGAGCATACAGCCAGCACCTAGTGCACGGCAGAGATGCCCAACTGTGAGTTTCCAGGGCTGATGAGAACTTTCAAGACTTGACACTTTGAGGAACACCGTTATACCCCACTGCCAAACCTACACTTCAGCTCCCCATCAGACACCTTTTCATCCGAATGGCAAGCACTTCCAGGTGAGAGACCATCTTACTGTCTCCCACCCCGAGATAGCATATCTTACCGCATTCCCACCCCTGGAGCGACATCTGCAGCTTTCTTCATCTGCTTGCCTGAGCATGGCAACACATCTCTGACCCCCATCAGTGAAGAATAAATCCTGCTCGGAAGGCACCAAACCACCAAGGACATCGCTGGGACAAAATAACTTTATTTCAACACCCCAGTAATGATACCACCTTTCATCTCTTTCACAAACAGGTAAGGAAAGACGGAAATAAGTGGCTGTGTGCGTGCGGCATTTAGTGCTTGTTTGAAGATAAATTTGTGAATAAGCATATGAATAAAACATGGTCGGGCCTACAAGAACCGAGAGACACTGAAATTAAATACACCTACCCAAATATATTACCACATTATTAAGCAATTAATTATATTCCACCGAGGTGCACCCAGCACATGAAGGGGATTTTGCTAGCACACTTGTGCTTGCTTGTTCTAATTAATACCAATGGAGATACCGCTTTAATTATAAAGCAAAAATAGCAAGAATTCTCACTAGTCTGTGCGAGATAAAATTTCTTTTATAATATTTTATAATATTTATCAAACACTAGCTTAGAACTATTTATGCTTTAAAGCATGCGGAAGGTATGCTTGGAGCGATGTGCATGATTTCCTAACAGCCGCGATTTATAAACAGATTATAAAGTAAAAGAAGGCGAAAAAAATTCCTAACCTGTTTTAAAGTAAATGATATTTGTGCGTGGTATTCTCCTACAAATTGGTGCTTGTTTTTTTTATCCTCAGTAGGAATTTTAAAGAAGATTTAAATGTCTGGTGTTAGTAAAGTAGGACTATGCGCTATAGAAGACCTCAGTGTGAAGTCGACAGAATCAAAACTTTTTCACTCCTTCAGTAGTGCGTAAATAATAACAAATAAATAAATAATAATAAAACATTATAACATTGGGGCAAATATGCTTATTTAAAGGTTCTTTTTAAAATGGACTGCAAAGCTACAGTTTTCTAGTCATGTACACAGCTAAGTAATATTTATTTGGCCCATTCAGAATAAATTTTCTGCTCACTAGAGCAAAAGTTGGGATTTGAACCTATACACAACATGGCCAAAAGTATGTAGACACCAGAACATCATACTCGTATATACTTGTTGAACAGGCTGTTCCAAAGCCATGGTCATTAATATGGAGCTGTTGCCCCCTCTTTGCTGCTATAACAGCCCCCCACTCTTCCAGGAAGGCTTTCCCCCACATTTTGGGAATTTGTGCCCATTCAGCCACAAGAGCATTGGTCCTTTCCATTGTTTCAACTGACAACTCTCTTGTTGGGGCCATGTTAAGCATCCAGGTACAACAGCTCCTTAAGGTCTGTAAGCACTCTTAACTGTACACTAGTTTGCATATTAAGAATTGTGCAGGTATTTGTTTTAGAAAAGCAAATTACAAGGTGATTTCATAATTTTTTCCTTTACTTAATCTGAAAAAAATGTACCATTAATTACAACAATTTCATAATTTTTTTTTGAGATATGTTTTACAAAGCCAGAACGTTCACCTGTTAAAATAAAATAGTTTTGTGTCGTATCTGTAATTTGTTTTTTTTTTTTTTGCTACAAAGTAAAACAGCTGAATGAACATCCTCCAAGAATAGTGATTCCATATTTTTTTTTTTTGCCAGGGGTTGTAGTGTAGCAGCACAAAGCAGTATCACAAAATAACCAGTATGTTATGTTGCCCCTACTGCATATTAGTAACCAATTTCAGTCAGAAATTAGTTTTCAAAACCATGAATAAAATCAGATCCTATGAGTGGATTCTGAAAGAAGTGGGGTCTTGAACAAAATTCGTTTGGTATGTGAATCCAGTTGATAAGACATTCTGTGAGCTATGAGGAAAATGGAATTTATGTTTATCTCTGGTATCGGTGTTACCCAACTGGACAGGGTAATAGTGATGCCAGAGATAAACCTCATTTCTTACTGGTGTCTCTTCACTGACTCACACGGATGTGAGAGATGGAAAGTCCACCCCTTTCATATCAGCCGGCATTTTGGCAGTAAAGTGCTGGTGTTCAGCTCCGGTGATATAACAGCTACGAAAAAAACTGAAAAGAGTCACAGAGATTTTAACATTAAATACAAATTTTAATATGGAATACAGCCTGCATTTTCTAACTAAAGTTTAGCAGACACACAAGGAGATATTGAACAGAGGCTGCAGAAAAATACAATAATACATTTCTGCAAAACGTGAATGGTTTCGGTTTTCGGCAGATGCTGTTTTTTTCTTGAATGTACAGACAATGAAAACGAAGCCACAGTTTGGGGAACACACTTGACGGTAACATGACTGATGCGTGAATTCATATAAGAGATGCAGGTTCTCTAATGTTTAATGGTCCTAAGTAAAACAGGTGCATAAAGTGACTGTTGCAAGACATTTATTTATTTATTTTTTTTAATTAAAAAATTTAAAATTTGTATAAAAAGATAAACTGCATAGAGTGGGAGTTACTTTTAATAAATATGGCATAGACTAAATAAACGGAGACAAAAGAATTGCAGTTATCATTTTTTCTGTACAGATTGTTCCAATCTTTGAGTGAACATCTGGATGATGAAATTTTCCAAATGATAAATATCTTCCTGACACCAAATTAATTTGAATTAATGTCCAGCTGTAGAGCATACACGATTCTGCATATTTGATTTCCGCACAAGAATCTAATCACATTTAAGATTTCAAACAGAGACTTGGTTCCATGTAAGATGTCCTTCTGGGGTTTCTCACAATTTGCTCTCTTTGCTTACGGATTTCTCAGGTGCTGTTTCACCTCCAGACACACCTGCGTTGTAACAGTAAGCAGCTGTCAATCATATCGGAAGAAAAAGGACCAAGGGCGCGACATGGTTTGCATAAATATCAACTCTGGTTATTTTTCGCTAAGCTTTAATGTAATCTTGGAAAGTGAGACGATGCCTGAGGAGTGGAGAAGAAGTGTACTGGTACCTATTTTTAAGAATAAAGGTGATGTGCAGAGCTGTAGTAACTACAGAGGGATAAAACTGATCAGCCATAGCATGAAGTTATGGGAAAGAGTAGTGGAAGCTAGGTTAAGAAGGGAGGTGACGATTAGTGAGCAGCAGTATGGCTTCATGCCGAGAAGGAGTACTATAGATGCAATGTTTGCTCTGAGGGTGTTGATGGAGAAGTACCGAGAAGGTCAGAAGGAGTTGCATTGTGTCTTCGTGGACTTAGAGAAAGCATATGACAGGGTACCTAGAGAGGAGCTGCGGTATTGTATGAGGAAGTCGGGGGTACCAGAAAAGTATGTAAGAGTGGTACAGGATATGTACAAGGACAGTGTGACAGTGGTGAGGTCTGCAGTAGGAGTGATGGATGCTTTCAAGGTGGGGGTAGGATTACATCAAGGATCAGCTTTGAGTCCTTTCTTGTTTGTAATGGTAATGGACAGGTTGACAGATGAGATCAGACAGGAGTCACCGTGGACTATGATGTTTACGGATGACATTGTGATCTGTAGTGAGAGTAGGGAGCAGGTTGAGGAGACCCTGGAGAGGTGGAGATATGCTCTAGAGAGAAGAGGAATGAAAGTCAGCAGGACTAAGACAGAATACATGTGCATAGATGAGAGGGAGGACAGAGGAATGGTGAGGATGCAGGGAATAGAGTGGCGAAGGTAAATGAATTTAAATACTTGGGATCAACAGTTTGGAGATGGTGGCACTGACCAAAAGACAGGAGGCAGAGCTAGAGGTGGCAGAGTTAAAGATGCTAAGATTTGCACTGGGTGTGACAAGGATGGACAGGATTAGGAATGAATATATTAGAGGGTCAGCCCAGTTTAGACGGTTTGGAGACAAAGTCAGAGAGGCGAGATTGCGTTGGTTTGGACATGTGCAGAGGAGAGATGCTGGATATATCGGGAGAAGGATGCTAGGGATGGAGCTGCCAGGCAAGAGGAAGAGAGGAAGGCCTAAGAGGACATGCAGGTGGTGGGTGCAACGGCGAAAGATGCAGAGGACAGGAAGAAGTGGAAACAATTGATCCGCTGTGGCGACCCCTAACAGGAGCAGCCGAAAGAAGAAGAAGTTATTTTTCACTAAGTAAAATGACTTGGATCTATAATGTAAAAGGAGCAGTGACATATCTACAACTATCTTGTTAGTCTACACAGTTCAACAACAAAGTCAAATCTAACAGACAAGTTGTTTCAAACTTTGATTTGTTTCCCGTTCTCTGAGAGGTTAAAGGAGAGGGACAAAAGCAGTTAGATGAGGTATGGGGTGGGCTCACCTTGTGGGTGCATGTCCTCCACAATAGAGTCCACCTGCTTCTGCAGCAGCCGTGGTCCCGCCAGGCCGATGCTCAGAGCTCCTATGGGAGCCGTGATGAGGATGGCCAGCACCGCCACCGTCAGGATGTCCATGCCGTACTTCTCTAGGATAGCATCCCCCTGGCGCCGAGCTGTGTCCAGTGCTGTGGACCCTATAGCCGCCTGAAAATGGACCATTATGACAGTCAGTTGACAGGCAGACAGACAGATACAGTAGATAGACAGATAGATGACAATTTTTAAAATTGGCATCTAACCTTTACGGAAGAGAGTACTGCAATAACAGGTAGCATGGTGGATAAAATCAGTGTCTTGCACCAGAAGGCTCAGTGTTCAAGCACTGAACAGTGAAACATTTTTGGTGTTGCTTTGAACTTCTTAACTGTTTGTCTAGAAAGACTTATTCATATACCAGTTAAGTGTTACATTATCATCTGTAGTTCATTACTAATTATTAATCCTTCCAGGTGAGCCCAGCAGTGTGGCGAAATTTGTCGCTCACCTGTACTGTGGCTTTTGGAAGCCAAGCAAGTGCAATAAACACCTTCTCCTTGAAACTGAAGCCAGCGAACAGCACCATGGCGAAGGTGAACAGAATGCGAACCACAAGCCCGGTGCTGAGAGCTGCCAGGCCCAGACCTGGGGGGTTACAGAAATGATGTTTTTTGGATAAAAAGAGGTTGCATCTTTGTAACACTCATCAGGAAAGGGCAGAAAGCCAACTCAGAGTGCAGCTAACAAAGCAAACACTCCAGTGCAATGAGGAATGCTTGGTGAAAGTGATAGCAGGTCACTGGGCTGAACCAGTTGAAATTGGATTCTAGCAGGTTCTAGCATCTGGCGCTCCACTGTCCGAATGCAGCATTGCCAAACAGCATGCCATGATAAATTTCTTTGGGCAGAAGGGGTCAGATCTGCTATGTTAGCAGAGAACAACTATAACTGTTGTATGACTTAGAGAAAAGTTTACAAATTGGTGGAAAGGTTTAAAGCCTGAAGAACAGGAGACAAAACAGGGTCACTTCTTTAGAAGAGGTGAAAGATGTAGTGTATACATGAATTCGGGAGCAACTTAAAACCTTCTTCTCTGATGAAATACAGAAGTGTGTGGACCACTACAGAGTGTGGAACTGCAGCATGTGTTTAAATGAATAATATTAACTGTTATGAACAATTCAATCCAGTTCTGGCAAGTTGAAATTGCCTTTACGTCTCGAATTTTGCTAATAGTACTGTCAAGTGCTGTACACTTAAGAGGTTAACAACATCAATAAAAAATTTAAAGTACTGGCACTAAACACTTTTGGAAATTGGTCAACTCAGGCAATGGTTACCCAGGTGCACTGTATGGCCAAAATTATGTGGACACCTGACCACCACATCCATATGTGCTTTTTGAAAATCACCATTCTAAACCCATGGGCATTAATATGGTGTTGATCCCTCCTTTGCTGCAATAATAGCCCCCACTCTTCTGGGAAGGCTTTCTATCAGATTTTGGGAATTTGTGCTCATTTGGCTGCAAGAGCATCAGTGAGGACAGGCAAGAAGACCTGGCGGTCACCATTTCAATTCATCGCAAAGGTGTTCGGTGGAGTTGAAGTCAGAGCTCTGTGCAGCCACTCAAGTTCTTCCACACCAACCTGAGCAAGCCATGCGTTTATCGAGTTTGCTTTGCGCACGGTGGGCACAGTCATGCTGAAGCAGGAAAGGATTTTCTTCCCCAAACTGGCCACAAAACTGGAAGCACACAGTTGTCTAGAATGTGTTTGTATGCTGCATGGGCGCAGTTGAAGCAGCTCAGCTCAGTCATTAGAAGGGGGGTCCACATACTTTTAGCCATACAGTGTATTATTAGAAAAGCTGGTTAAAAGCTGGCTATTACAAGCTGCATATTTTTGACTTTGTCAAAATTGTCAAACACTGTCAAAATTCCAAGTGAATTCAAGTTATAAGGTTTATTAAATGTTTATTTGTGTTATGTACACTCACCCACAGTTTTTGGATCCAGTGTGGAGACTGTAATTTCTGCCCCAATTAGTCCAAAGAGAAGTGGCTGGAAAACATCCCAGGTCCTTCCAACAACTGCTGCCACAGGAGCCTAATAGGTTCAGGTGGATTTGGACAGGCAGCTTGTCTCATTTAGGGTCCCTCTGCAATCTGACTGCTCTTCTACACACCAGTTATTAAATTTGAAATTAAAATTAAAATTAAAATTAAAATGAAATTCAGTCATGTTTTTGTAAAAGCTTTCTGGCTAATGTTCATGATCCTGTCCTGATAAGCATAAAGCACATTTATTTACACTTTTATTGAAGTGTTAGCCTGCGTATGGTCTGTGTTCCAATCTAATAGGAATAATAATAAACTGCCATCCTTTTGTTTTAACTTAGTTTAACATTTAAGAGCGTGGAAAGATATTTTACCACTCATAAACAACTTTACTGACAGCTTAAACTTAACCAAATAATTTGTTTCTCTTCATTTATTTATTTTATTAACTTTTTTATTACATGGCCTTGGTTCATTATTGTATATTCTTTTGTTATAGTTGTTACTCAAGCATTTTCTGCTGTATTATTATTTTGTAGTAGTCTATGTTTTGGCAAGATATTTCACAAAAGCAAAGGTCCTTAAATTAGGTGGCATGGTTGTAAAAAAAGTGTGTGTGTGTGTGGGGGGGGTTCTATGTCCTGATAAGTAAAACCCCCAGCAGAAAACAGGTTGAATATATTGGTGTGACTGAGGGATTTTTGACACTTTTTGGTTCAGAGTACATTGATCCCTCACCTTAAAACCCCAACTTGGACTTGGACTGTCTGTTTGTAATTGTAAATCCACCCACTATGTCTCAGTCAATAAAAGCTTGATAATGCAACTAACTCTTTTGATTTATTTGTAGTTTCAATTCTGTTAAAAACACCTATAAAGGTAAAATGAACTGAAATTTTCCTGTCAGGCTTGTTATCTATTTTCAACTCATACATTGGAGGGTCTCAGTGATGCTCTGCACTGGAAACATCAGACAAGCTACAGCAAGTCGTGATTTGTCGTCGTCGTGTGTCAGAAAAGTTGGAATTCAAGCTTTAAACAAGACAAACTGGCAGTCTGACCTTTGTGTGCTTCCAACTCAGTCCCGCCATGAAAGCCATGACCAGGGTGCACAGGCCTCCAGCCCCAGAGAAGCCGGCAACACGGCTGGCAAACACAGCAAACACAGAGAGGCCCAGGAGCAGGAAGGAGCGTCTCAGAGTCAGGTCTTCCTTGGTAGGAGAATACAGGCAAAACCTTAGTGTGATCCTGGGAGCAAAGCCAAACTATTGCATCATGGGAAAATCGTACCTGTCACTATGAGTTCATCCTTGCATGGCTGGCCTGATGCTGATGGGAACTGGTCCCACTCATAACTGACCAGCCAGGATTGTTTAATTTATGCTGACATACCTGCCTTGTTATACACAGACTAAATATTTTATTTACAGGTTTTTTTTCAAGTTTCAATGAAATACTTTGCTATTATTATTTGGCAAAATTGTTTTTGTGTAAATACTGCACAAAAGAGCACCGGTGTCCCTTGAGATGTGAGTCTCACTTACAAGTATTCGGTTATATAAATGAAATTATTTGCTAGCCTTTACTGAGTTACTACTAAAAATGAGGAAGAATTTTTGCATTTGTGAGTAACAACAGCTGAGGGTGGGCAAATTTTCAAAGCTTGGGCTGCAAACATGATGATGGGGCTCTGATTTATGAGATTTTATTTTGTAAGCTGAATGTCAGGAAACACATTAAATTCATTAATACTTACACTTGCAAGCTATTTGAAATATCAAAATAGCTATTTTATAGCAAACTGTGTTTTATTTTGTCCAGGAGCCTGGAGCATAAAATGAACTGTGATCCTGGGAGCAAAACCCAGAAACCACAGAATTAAAAGCTGCTGTTCTATAATGATCCTGGTGTGTAAGACCTTGCATTTTGTTTTCCTGATGCACACACTTATTTACCTGGTCTTTACTAGGAAAGAAATGGAGGAAACAACCCAGGATCACTCCAGCCACAATGCCTCCCACCACCTCCAAGATCCCTTTCAGCACACTGTACCAAGTGGAGCCTGCGGGGAGGATCCAAAAGGAAAATGAGATTCTTTCAAATTCACAAGAGGAAGCAGCTTATAATATATAGAACTAGATGCTGTTGATCTCGCTGATGAGGGAAAGCAGACCTGTGGCGAAGGCCACACCCAGACAGGTAGTGAAGCCGGTGATGGCCAGGATGTCATCGAAGCTGCCAGCTGCCATCAGCAATGTTGGGATTCCCTTCTCCACCCCAAAGCCATCCTTCTGGAGGAGGAGCATGGAGGGGACCACAACGGCCGGAGACACGGCACCCAGCACAAACCTGGACAGGGGAGGAAATGGGTGAGCTGCCTTCCTGGCGAGAGAAGCTCATGAAAAAAAGGGAATTAAAATATTCAGACCCCATTTACTTTCCTACTCCTCTGCTGTGCTGCAGACTGACTGAACTGATTCTTTTGCCATCAGCTGATGCACAATGTCACATAATGACAAAAGTGAAAATTTGCTTTTACAATCTATTTATTTATTTATTTACTTACTTGCTTATTTGCTCAGTTATTTGTTTGCAAGGCCCTTCATTTTTTTCTGCTTTTGATGAACTTATGGTGCTTAGACTGACTACTCTCCCACATTTTGTAAGGATTATTTATTTATTTATTCTTTTGCTATGGTTCAGACCTGAAGTGATGATTAAAGTGTCTACCTTTCTTCCACTATTACATATAACATTTGATCTGCTTTACGTTTCTGAAGAATTTTTTTCCCATTATGCATTTGTAATTTCTCCTTATGCTATTTCTTTCTCTATACACTTATTAAATGATGGACATTTGTACAATTTGATCTCTAAATATGAAGAGTGAAGAGGATTTCTTGCCCCAGCATGAAGGCCCAGATCCAGGGCAGAGCCATGAGGAAGTGAGAAACCACTGCCACTGTGCAGGCTTCTGCAGTGCAGGGCCCCACAGCTACCCGCAGACACACTGCCTTCAGCTTCTTCAAGGCCTGGGGTGGAGCAAAACCAGCGGAAAACACAGCATAACAAAAATACTAACAAAAGAAGAGTTGTACTATATTGATATAACTTATCCTTTGAACATGTGAGGGCTTGGCCAGCATTTTTTCACTGCTGTAATGGACATATTTGGTGAAGGTGTTATTTAAGCAGTTTAACTACAAGCGTATTTAAAAAATGAATTGTTAAACATTAGTGTGACTGATGGCACAGGAGGAGGTTTGGGCTCAGGAACCACTGTTTCCACAGAGCAGACACACATTTTACAGCATCCCCCATTCTCTCCTCCTTGAACATACCATGCCATCCAAGCCCAGTCCAGCTCTGGTCAGTATTACAGCCAGGGCAATGTTCCTCAAGGCAGCTGACCAGTTGTGATCAATGTAGACGGCAGAGGTGATATAAGGGACGTTGCGCAGGATAAAGCCAGCCAGTAGCATTCCTACAACCACGTAAAACACAGTTTCTCCTATTAGGGTATCTTGAGCCTTGGTGCTCGAGGGAAACACATCCACAGTTTTGCACTTTGGGTTGCATGACTTCTACTTGCTTTCCTTCCTTTGTATGTTAACCCTCCATTCCTGTGCTTTCACTGTTCTACAGCAAAAATTGGCCCAAAATATTGTTTTCATTAATAAAAATAATGTCTTAAATTTTGCTCCAAGACGATGCTAAAACACTTTCACATTTCAATCCAATCTTTATGAATCTGTTTAAACAAAAATAAGTATAAATAAAAACAAAATATTGGAAAACAACTGCAAACAATGTAGTTTAAAACATTCAGAACTTCAAATGTGTGTTGCTAGCAAATGGATGGATGGATGTTTTAGACGTCTAAGTTCCCTGTCCTGACTCCTTTAAGCCTGAAGATGCACAGTAAAAAGGTGTGCATTTATTTTGGGTAGAAGAGAAATCTCTGCTCCCTCTTAGTGTTTGCGCACTTACCGAGGAGTGGTGGGAAAGGAGGCAGAGTTGGAAACTGGATGAGTCCCACCAGCTTCCCCCCATAGACGGCACTAATGAATAAAACCACAATGCCAAAGAGATTCCCCCCAGGAAGACACTCCTCCTCTGTAATGGACCACACGACCCCAAACAGAACCAGCGCCATGCTCGCTGCAAGGAACAAACCAGCACTCACTCACGATATTACTCTGATTTACATGGTCCTGATGTAAAGTTACACCAGTGGAATGCAACTTCAGCTAAGGCATTAAAATAGATGTAACCCACATGAATTGAGATGCAGATTTCACAATGAATTGGAGAAACCAGCTATGCAGGAATTTATGTTTTTTCATAAAGGCTTCATGTACATTTTCAGTAGTCACATTTTCTCTGGAACAGATAGAATGCCAAAGTACATCTTCTTTACTCAGAAAAAATGAAATATAAATAAATCTTGCTTTATAAATCATTATTATACCTTTTGTTCATTCAGAGAGCTGGAACAATAGGTTAAATATCCCAGGACTGTACTGCACCTTTACCTTTAGTAAAGACCAAGGGCAGGAGGCCACTCTGCAGACAGATGCAGGTCTCTTTGAGTTGTCTGCAGCCTTTTGAAGATTTGAGACTGTTCATCATCAGTGGTTCAAAAGTAGCAATAGGTGCCAAGATCTGGGCTTAAAAATGCCAGAATCTCAGGTTGATGTTGAACTTATCCTAAAAGAAAGAAATATGTTTATCAAATACAAGGGTAAACATGGAGACATAAGCAAGCATTCCTAAACAGAAAGCTAAACACAGTAATCCCTCAATTTACAGATTTAATGAATTGATAAAAATGGATCAGATAATGAATTTCTCAAGTACCTAGTGCCAATTTCTCATTACTTAAAATAAGGAAAAATAATAATGTATTCCCAGCACATCCAAAAATGCCTACTACACAGTATTTTTTTACTACAGTACACTGCACAGTATTGTACTGCATCAATTGGTAGCTTTTTAAAAATATTTATTTAGTTTTTTTTTTTTTTTTTAATTTTGATTTTTTTTTACTATCTTTATTTTTTTTCATTTTTTTATTATGGATAAGCTTCACAAAAAAATGTGTCATAGTAAAATTTTCCATTCAGATACTGATCTATAGTTATTCATTATCAAGAGTTATTAGATTAAAAATTCTAATAAAAAGAGTTCAGATAGCGAGGATTACTATGTAAAGGTAAGGAATTAAATAATATAACCTACATTTACTTGTAACCATGAAGCCAGATGTTACTGTATATCCTTTAAGACAGTAAAAAACAGAAGTACAACCTGGTTATTTGCAAAATCCCAAATAAATCATAATATCTAATAAAAACATAATTTCCAGACAGACTTACATGATATTTTCATCTTGGCTTGAACATTTATTTTCTCTGTTGGGGAAGCCTTGAACAAACCACTTTTTTAAAGTTTCCCTTATTATTGTTTAAATTGTAATTATGTCTTTTTGTCTTATTTGTAAGAAAGCTGCTATTTTAATTTGTTCCCGGCATTGTGCTTTTAAACTGTGGGTCTCATTTGGAAGAAGTGCTTCATTGGTGAGTGTTCTGTTTTTCTCCTCTAAAATTAAAAATGCAGTGTGACTAAAACGGCTCTTTTCAGCATCATGTGAGGATTATTACACCTATATCTGCTTTTTAAATGTTTCCCTTTACTCATTTAACACTCTTGAGTGTCTTATTACAGCCACATTCAAGGTGTTTGCTATGTTTTGGCAAACTGAACAACAGTACTACAAATAGGTTTGAAAGTCTATTGCCTGTATTAAATATTGCAGTTGTTAACATTTTAATTTTGCTTTTATAGAGCTTGTTCAAGCCTGAAAGATGCTCAGAAGCGATGCTGCAGTGTGACTTTTTTTGCCTCCCAAAACTACTGGCTGAAGTAGCTTAACCATTTATATTGTTCCACACATTGTATACTTGTTTTGCTCTTTGAATTGTTTTGTACCAGTGTTTGAGTAATGTGTAATGTGAAAAACACAGTTGTTTTGAATAATAAGCCTTGCTCATACAAAAACGGCACATATTTTTGCAAAACTGTTAAGAGGCTTTTCATTCTGTTTTGTGTCTGAGTGTACCAGTCAAAAATGTAAGTATACTTACTGGCAACACATTTTTTAGCCTAAATTTTCCCTACAACACTTTCACAAGCACAAAAAATTATTTACAAAAAAAAAAAAGCCTAGCTTAGTTTTTTCCTTGAGCATAGATTTTGCATCTCCAGTGGAGAATTAGGTTAGGATTGGACAGGACAAGATAAGACAGGACAGGATAGGACAGGACAAGGCAGGACTTTAGTAATCCCTTCAAGGAAATTTACCTGTACAGCAGTTTTAACAGAATGGACTCATAACAAATATGTGTAGAAAGGTGCAAAATGCATAAGTAACCAATAAATAAAAGAAAACAGTTCCCACTTGAGACAGACAATAATTCTTGACAGGTCACAGGCAAACGGCAGGAAGAAACAGCGTAGGTGCATCTAAACTAAACAATCGGGTAGCTAAAGGAGCCCAAGGTGATGTCTGCAGTGCACTGTGGCTTCCTCCTCATTCTGACCTTTGTCATGGCCTCCACCTAATCAGGGCTTTGACACATGACAGAACCTACTTTCCTTACAAGTTTGTCGGGTCTACATGTCAAAAAACTTAAAAAAAATGTGCAAGTTAATAATTGACAATTTGTTTATAAGCTGGCATTTTAACATCCGTGGCACAGGCAGGTCTTCCTCCTCTTTTTGCCAGTTTATTTGCACAGTTTAACTCGAGAAAGCTTGTCCTCACTTTTGTTGGTCCAGGATGTATGCATTTTGCTCCCAGTGCAGAAAGAATCCCAGCAATCTACTTCATTGCACCACTGAAATAACTAATAACACAAGCCATAAAGTACCGTACACACTCGGAGGATAAGAAATAACACAAATATATGATGTATGAATAACTTGCAAACAAATCAGTAAAGTGTATATAATATCTTTAACACTTGCTGTATATTAAATGGAATTTGCAGTATTTTCTGCACTGCTATCCTATTATTCTGTATGTGTGCCCTGTAAGCATGATGGTTATTGAAGTCTTTATAAGATGTTTGCACTAAGAAGTATAAAACAAACTGAAATGTCACAGAAGCACAGTAGCATGTTTTCATGCACAACACACACTGTATAGGATAGCTGTATGTATACATCAGTATTCTTACTTCTATTTTCTGATCTTTAAACAAGTACCTGGGCCAAGATTCCTGTTTATATACGCGACAGAAGTAGTCTCTGTGAGCCGTAAAATATCCTTTGACTGTTTAACAACCTACATCCATTATAAAAGCGTGTTTATAGCATGTCCAGACAACATACGTAACAGAACAAATCGCACCTTTTCATCTCTGGTTTAAATTCTCAAGAAGCCAGAGACAGTACTCACATTCCCCCGCTCTGCCACCTTTTTTAACCACCGACTATCTTATGCTTGTGGCTGGACGGAATAGAGTCCTTGCTTGCTTTATAGTCCGCTGCTGTGGGAGAAGGACTTTGCCCTGAATTCTTACACCTACAGGCTTCGTTCTTCTGTGACTGTGCGCAGAGCAACCTGGGAATTGCAAGTCCACCTTCTCTCATCTGGACAAAGGCTGTTCCGTGCAAATGGCTTAAAAGCGTTTAAGTCAAATGTGTACAACATCTGCTTTCAGGGAGATAGCTTATCAGTTCTTCTTGTGTTAGCTGAGACACATATTAGCAATTCAAATTCTGAATAAGAAGCTTTCTTGCGGCTCTCGCTGCTATTTTGTAGATTAGTACCGTTTCCCGTGCCTGAGTTTTAGTCATATTATCGCGATACGGAATTTGCAGGATTTTGCGCCCTATTCATCCTTCACTCGATGACCGATGCGATAGCATAACTCCAGGGTGTAAAAAGTACAACACACTCTTTTCACATGTCATATGATTAATTTTTAATCACAAATGTGTCAGATGATTATCAAAACCTCACCAATATTCAGCTAATGATTTTAAAATTCCAATATTTAGGACAAAACCATGCTCCTGCTGCTTTGTGAAAAATGCCTGACTAGGACAAAGAGGCGTGCAGCACAGTCTGAGAAGTGGAAACTGTTTAGGTGGTTATAAGTTAAGGCATGAAGACTTTGGACGCATCCTTCAAAGAAGGATGTCAGCCAACAGGTTAAAAGGCAGCAGGCCCACAAGAAAAAGAAAGGGTCATGGGTCGGTGAGTCTGGGTGTCTGCGGGAGTAAAGTGATGATGGTCCACGATCTTTAGGCTTACAGTCCTCTTCTTTGGACTAAACTGGTGTCCCTGTTTGGCATCATATTGGGCTCTCACTGACCGTCTGCTCTGAAGCAAGTTCTCTTGGAATTCCTGCATGTTCACACAAGTCAAGAATTTATTTTTAAAAAATGAGAACTCATAATAAGTAAGAACTGCAGATTAGTTAATACTGTACATACTTGTTCTTGAGAGCTAGGCACTCTACGTGCCAGAAAAAAGACATTCACCTTTTCCACTTGAAAGGGCGGGTGATTATGATTTTTAGCACATTCACATTTAATATTAGGGTTTAGATGATAATCTCTTCTGTCATGTAAGCATAGAGCAAAATCTTGTGAGATTAACATGTACAGACATTCAACTGACAGAAGAGAAAGATGTAACTGGGTGTTATGAGCGTGGGGGAATACCTTCTGGGCACACGTCCTCCAGAATGGGATCCACCTGCTTCTGCAGCAGCCGTGGTCCCGCCAGGCCGATGCTCAGAGCTCCTATGGGAGCCGTGATGAGGATGGCCAGCACTGCCACCGTCAGGATGTCCATGCCATACTTCTCTAGGATAGCATCCCCCTGTCGCCGAGCTGTGTCCAGTGCTGTGGACCCTATGGCTGCCTGAAAATGGATCAATAGGACAGTCTATCTATCTATCTATCTATCTATCTATCTATCTATCTATCTATCTATCTATCTATCTATATGTATATTTAGATAGATTATTAGTTCCAGCCAATCAAGATAACTATTTTTATAGAAAAAAATAAACAAATTAAATACAAATCATACAAACAAGCTTTAAAAGGTTACACATAAGGAAACTTAAGTACTTTTTATTTCTTGAATGCTGACAAAAATGAATTCATTTCCTTTGTTAATCTAATGTGTGTCTTGTTTACCTGCACCGTGGCCTTTGGAATCCAAGCAAATGCAATGAACATCTTCTCCTTGAAAGTAAAGCCGGCAAAGACCACCATGGTGAAGGTGAAAAGGATGCGAATCACAAGTCCAGCGCTGAGAGCCGCCAGGCCAAGACCTGGGGGTTAGAGACATGCGTCTGGGTGCCAGGTGAGGGACCAAAACTCTGGCACGTGGGGGATGATAACACAGCACATCTCAGTGTTGCCCACAGCAAAGTTTGGGGCAAACATCATGAAAAACAAGCAAGGCCATCTTGTTGTGCTGACCTAATCTACTCAGTTCCAGAGCAGAGATGGTGATTTCAGTTCCAATGAGTCCAAAGAGAAGCGGCTGGAAAACATCCCAGATCCTGCCCACAACAGCAGCCACCGGAGCCTGTGCAGTTTGTGGCAACACATGCACTGCAGATCAGGTCTTCATTCAACCAAAAAACATCTCCACCTGCTCAGATGTTCAAATTTAAAATGAAAATTGAATATGCATTTGCTATGCAGATCTGTGTCAAGTGTTAAAACAACGAAACATGCTTTAAAAAATAATAAATATATTCTAATTGCAAAACAGTATAAAGCTATAAAATGTTTTTTTTTTTTTGAAGATCTTAAGCAAGCATTCATGTATTAAAAAAGCAGTATGTTTCAGATGAATATATACAGTAACACCCAGTAAAATGGCAGCAGGGGGCATAGTGATTAAAGCTGCTGCCTTTCGCTTAAAGGATTTAAGGTTTTCCATCTCTTGCTGTAGTATGGTGGATCAAAGTACTTTACACTGAACAGTAAGTTACCCAGCTATACCAATGGGTAGGTTGCTGCAATTTACTGTAAAAACATCAGCAAAAAGGAATGCAAATGCATCACAAGGCTGAAAGCAGCTATGCTTGCAAGCCTCTCCCACTTTCAGCACAAATAAGAAGAAAAATAAACAAACCTTCGCTTTTTGTGGCCGCATCTTCAAAAACAACCAAGATTAAAGCACTAAACCAATCAAATCCAACAAGAGATATGTTCTGGAGGCAGCAGATTAGCATGACAATGCCTGTAAATGCTCCTCTATTCCTTACATTGCCTTCCAAATTTAAACACTTACAGCCTTACGCACGGAGATGTGAAGTTACACACTGACCTTTGTGTGCTTCCAGCTCAGTCCCGCCATGAAAGCCATGACCAGGGTGCACAGGCCTCCAGCCCCAGAGAAGCCGGCGACACGGCTGGCAAACACAGCAAACACAGAGAGGCTCAGGAGCAGGAAGGAGCGTCTCAGGACCAGGTCTTCCTTGATAGGAGAATACAGACAAAATCTCAGTGTCATCATGGAAAAATCATACATGTCACTATGAATTCATCCTTGCATGGCTGACCTGATGGTGGTGGGAACTGGTCCCACTCATAACTGACCATGCAGGACTGTTTAAATGCTGAGAAACCTACCTTGTTATATACAGATAAAATATTTTATTTTACAGGTTTTTTCAAGTTTCAATAAAATACTTTTCTATTACTATTTGGCAAAATTGTTTTTTGTGTAAATACTGCACAAAAAAGCATGGGTCTTCCTCGAGATACGAGTCTCACAAGCTTTCTGTTATATAAATAAATTTATTTGCTAGCCTTTACTGAGTTACTACTAAAAATGAGGAAGATTTTTTGCATTTGTGAGTAACAACAGCTGAGGGTGGGCAAATTTTCAAAGCTTGGGCTGCAAACATGATGATGGGGCTCTGATTTATGAGATTTTATTTTGCAAGCTGAATGTCATAAATTGCATTAAACTCATAAATACTTGCCCATAAGCTATTTGAAATACAGTAGTCTCCCCTTGTCCGAGGGGGGATGCGTTCCAAGATCCCAAGTGGATGCCTGAAACCAGGCCGAACCCTGTGTATACTATGTTTTTTCCTATACATACATAATTTTACTTAATAATGGGTCGGGGCCATTATTAAGTAAAATAAAGGTGACTCCAGTACAAGCACTGCAATACGGCAACAGCTGATCTGATAACCAAGACAGCTGCAAAGTAACCAACGGGTAGGTAGTGTGTACAGTGTGGACACGCTGGACAAAGGGATGATTCATGCCCCAGGCGGGTCAGAGTTGCTCGTGGGCAACTGAAACCCCGGAAAACGAAACTACGAATAAGGGGGGACTACTGTATCAAAATAGGTATTTTATAGCAAACTACATTTCATTTTGCCCAGTATTTAGTCACTATGGAGCAAAATGACTGATGATCTTAAGCATAAGAAACACTTCTGTCAAATTCTGCATTTGGAAAAGGAAAAAAAATGTATTTTTTCTTTTGAAAATATATACAGCATATATCTCACACACACACACACACACACACACACACACACACACACACACACACACACACACACACAGAGTACATATGAACAGAGGGTGTTGTGCCCTGTCTGCTCTGATCCCAATATTCAGTTATGTTGGGTATGGTAATGCCTAAATAAACTGTATATACTAAACAACATTATCTGATTTGCTTCTACTGTACTGCATATTGTTAACCTTATAATACTTACAATGTAAGCTCAGGTTAATAGTCTAGTTAGCGCTAGTCAAATTTAATGGATACCTCAAATCAAGTAAAGATGGTGGCACGCTAGCACACAGCGGCCTCTGGGTTTAGGAATAGTTTTGTCTTACAAGCTGCAAGGAAAGCATAGGGACTGATCATCACCACCACTAGCCACCACCCACCGTATCAACAATTTGTCCGCGTTGTCCTGTATTTTCATTCTGTCTGTTTAGTGATTTAGAGAAATTACTTGACAAATTACATTTCATTCTCTTGTTCTCTCTTGTACTGGGCATATAAAAGCACAATAACAGTAAAGTGAACCAGTGAAAAATTTTTAATTAGTTCTGAATCTAAATCAGATTCCAATGACAAACTTTTTTGTGTTTTCAGCTCTAGAATATACACTTTACCTGGTCTTCACTGGGGAAGAACCACAGGAAGCAACCGAGGATAAGTCCAGCAACCAAGCCTCCCAGCACTTCCAAGATCCCCTTGAGCAGATTGAACCACATGGCACCTGCAGGAGAAGTACTCTGACAGCTTACACTTTGCTTACACTTTGCTTACATGCAAAAAGAAGCTCAACAGTCAAAGCTGCCATTAAAGGTCTACAGTGATAAAACATTAGATAAATGTCTTTTTTTTTTTCTTATCCCCATATTTTCAAACTTTTTTCGAATTTTTTTATAACAATTTGGGTTATGGTGGTCCAGTGCCTATTCAGGAGGTGTAGTACAATAGGCATAAACGGTTTAACCATGAGACACCAGAGCTTCTTGCTGTGCTGATGAGTTACCTATTCAATAACTAATTTGCCAAATTCTACAACTTTATAATTAGAGGCGCTAACTGACAGGGTCTGCTACTTCTGACCATGACGGAAGGCAGACCTGTGGTGAAGGCCACACCCAGACAGGTGGCGAAGCCAGTGATGGCCAGGATGTCATCGAAGCTGCCAGCTGCCATCAGCAGCGTTGGAATTCCCTTTTCCACGCCAAAGCCGTCCTTCTGGAGGAGGAGCATGGAGGGGACCACGACGGCTGGGGATACGGCACCCAGCACAAACCTGGACAGAAATGGGTAAGGCAGTTTCCTTGTGAGAGAAGCTCATGAAAAAAAAGGAAATGAACATGGGTGGATAAAAGTGGAGGACAAAAGTTTCTGGTTGTCTGTTTATGTGGTCAACATGCATCAACTATGTGTGACATTTGCACTATAAATTTGGCTGAGGCAGTTTTAGAAACCTGGAGAAAAGTAAGAAAATTGAAACTGGAGCAAGCAGAACAGTGAGTTTCTTACCCCAGCATGAAGGCCCAGATCCAGGGGAGACCCATGAGAAAGTGAGAGACCAATGCCACTGTGCAGGCTTCTATAGTACAGGGTCCCACCGCTACACGCAAGCACACCGCCTTCAGCTTCTTCAAGGCCTGGAGGGGGAATGTACTCAGTTAAATTCAGGTGACAGCATAATGAGAATACAGTTAATCTGCACTGTACCTCTGGTGTGTACATCATTGTTGCCAGAGTGTACTTTGCTCTTAGTGCAATCTATGTATTCAGCCACAGGAGCCACTGACTCATACATTTGAGCAAATGAAAATGTGAAAATGTGAAAATGTATGAGAAATTATACATGACATGCACATTTTAGTAATGAAATGCAATGCATTTTTATAAAAATTTTGTTTTTTTCCTTTCCACTTCACTAGAACCAATGTGTCACTCTTTGTGGTGTTCGCCTGTCCAGCAGCACTAACAACACTTGTATGTACTAAATACAACCACTTAATTGTAAAACAGTTTGTGTTATTTTTTTTTAATCTTTCCAACCCTACACCTTCTTGACCCAGGCAGATAAACCAGCTAGTGCTCTACATACTGCAGCAGGTTCAAAGAAAGAAAAAAAATGATACAGTCCCTAAAATGAAATGAAATTTTTAAAAAAATCCTTTAATTTCAGTTTCAAATTATTTGCAGACATATAACCGTAAAGATAACACAAAAAACATGCACAGGCTGCATTTCAGTTACTGTACTTACAGTACATCTACTCTATTGTTTTATTTTGTCATATTATGCCATGTTTTGTTAAAATATAATATTGTATTTACAGATAACAAGACTACCGTCATGGCAAGCTTATTTTAGTATTAACACTGAAATGTACAGTTAGAGGCAGTGACCCAACTAGAAGTGACAAACTCAGAGACTGTGATTTGGTCAGCCAAACTATATAATGGAAATATGAATGTGAAACAGTCAACAGGGATCAACAATCCCATATGATCACCATGGAATCGATGTGATGGTCCCCACACTACATAAAAAAAATTCACTTTATTACAGCGATAAACAGTAATTGCAACTGAAGGACTTATTTTGTGACAATAGCTGACATTAGTATGGTTACCTACAGCAGCATCCAGTCCCAGTCCAGCTCGGGTCAGTATGATGGCCAAGGAGATGTTCCTCAAAGCAACGGACCATCTGAAGTCAATGTCAACAGCATCCGAAACCACAGGAATGTTGTGTAGGAGAATGCCAACCAGCAGCATTCCTGCAAATAAATAGGATATGGTCCTCAAACCATGTCCATAACTAAAGTTTTACCGGACCTGAGTACAGATTGAGTTTACGTCTTTATTCAAAGTGAATGATTCACTACATTGAACTGTCTGTGACTGCTCACACATTCATACATTAGAGTAATAAAAGACACGGGGAGCAATTCGGTGACCAATACACCTGAAACACAACTCTTTGGACCATGGGAGGACGGCCACATGAATATAAAAAGAACAAGCAAACTTCACACAGATTAATCTGGATTTTAACCTTTGTCTGAACATATAGTCCATGAGCTGTGAGGCATCAGCATTACCTGCTGAAGCACCACACCATTTACAAATCATTGAATTTTTAGTACTGGGAAAGATGATTGACACCTGCGCATAGAGAGTAAAGCAGACAGGTGATTCCATACATTTGCTTTCAAAAATGAGAGGCAGGAGCATTTTTTTGGATTACTTTCAAGATTTAGGGACTAAGGCCCAAATATGCTGTGCTATTATGACACTCACACTATCATGTGTAATTTTTTTTGCTTTAAAACCTAATAATTAAATCATTCAGCTGCCACACAACAGCTGAACCTCCTGTCAAGCTCTCCATGCTACGTAGTAAGCTAGTGCTTTGCTCATGGGACTTACCGAGGAGCGGAGGCAAGGGTGGCAATGTTGGAAACTGGATGAGTCCCACCAGCTTCCCCCCACAGACAGCACTAATAAATAAGACCACAATGCCAAAGAGTTTCCCCCCGGGGAGACACTCTTGCTCTGTAATGGACCACACGACCCCGAACAGAACCACCGCCATGCTCACTGGAAATATAAAAACATGTCAGGTATTTTAAGATAGTTGTCTCTGGCAGACTCATGCTTTCTAGCCTTGGAGGTTTGTTGTGCTGCTTACCCTTTGAAATGGTCTATCCCATTGTGAGGGAGATACCAGGCTGGTATTCATTCTAGACCCAAAATAAGCAGACCCTAACCTCTCAGTTTAACCCAAAAATACAATTGCAGTGTGACAAAGCTGATCAGGATTTTTTGTAGAAATGTAACATTTTTTCTCCAAAAATTTTGTAATAATTTTCTGATCCTGTCACTGTTGGATTTTACCTAAAAAGTTAAGGGTAATCCTAACCACTAACCCTAACCCCTAAATCCTAATCTGAACAACAATGTAACAATGCTCATCAGTTTTTTTTTTTTTTTTTTTTTCTAATAAGGTATCAATTATTCTTAAATAAATATCTAGTTCTGTTAAAATTACAGGTAGTTTTTGTCTAAACAGTCAAACCACTGACCCCTGACCTCAGTTCTTTTTTGTTTGCTACTGAGGCACTTGACTTTGTCTTAAAAGTTCAGCACCTAACATCCCGCCAACACCAAACTTAACTCTAACCCTGAGGGGTATGGGTAAATTGGGGGTATCCATAACCTTAACAGCCTGGTGCATTCCTACCCTAAGAAATATGAAAAATTATAGAATAAGTTTCTTCCACACAGTCTGGCGGAGCAAAATTGAAACTTACTCTGATTAAAAATAACATTTATCACATTTATCGAAGATGTTGAGATGAACAGGCCAGTGCAATGAAGATGTGGTTAAATTAATGTAAGCAGGTGTTAATATGGAAAGTTCTGGTCCTTAAAGGGTTCTTGCAGATACCTTTGGTTAGTATATAAGCGAAGGTACCCCTTGGGGGCCTGGGGCAGAACTGGCGGAGTTTGGGGATGCCTGCGTTTTCTTCAGTTTCTCCTGTATTACCGTTGGAGATGCTGGGGTCCCCTGCAAAACTCTTAGCCACCACTTTTACCTGCCAAGAGTCCATTATCTGTCCTAAATGGAGGGAAAATAGCAAAGTGCACTGAATGGTCTAGTCAAAGTGACTTACTATTTTGAATAATAAATCTATCAATAATAAATAATACATGAGAAATAAAATTGTCAATAACTATAGGCACAAAAGAGCAACATTTACATATTCAGCTTTTACTTGAACTGAAATTTATTTTATGAACTTTTTTATATTGACTCCTGACACCGCTTTACCCATTTATAAAGCAGGTATTTTTTACTGTTACAAACCAGCATAAGCACCTTGAGCAAGGTTGCTATGGCTAGAGAGGGGATTTGAACCTGAATTCTCAAAGTGAAATGCAGCAGCTATAGCTATTACACCACCTGCCGCTAATTTGAAGAGTTTGGGTCCACGAAAACGTGTTTAAATTAAATTTTATCATTGGACTTTTCAAGGGAAAAAAAAAAAAAAGAACTGCAAACTTTGTTTGGCAGTGCTTGTAATCCTACAACAAACAGCAAGCTTTTAGCTGAATGCTCTTGCAAAGGTGCTTGGCCATAAAGGCAACTTTTATTAATTACAGAAAAGCACTCGAGGAAAAAGAAAAAAATCATTTTTAAACCGTCAGAAGTTTAAAAAAAAAAATACTGAACACCTACTGTACACGTCAAAAAGGAGCTCCTCCTTGCTCCACATTCACATATTTACTCTTGGCTTCACTTCACCAGAATGGTTTTGAAAGATTTATAAAATTTTATTTCTGCTATATGTTACATATTTAATCGATAAACAGTCGGGCGGATCTCAGCAAATGGTTAATGGTAATACAACCCAAATTTTTCCAAGTAGTAAATTATTTGCTTTTTTCTATATTTTCCTTCTTTTCCTTCCCTTCCCTCACTTCTTTATGCTTTCTTCTAGAATATTCTGTCTGGCTAGGAAAAGTAAGGTCATTTTTGTTTTTTTTTTTTACGGTGAAATAAGAAAATCTTATTTACCTGTGCAAAGTGGCCAAAGCTCAGCTTCAGCGCTGTAAAGCAGTTGCTGTGGAGCTGTTCCGTGAGACACAACCAGCTCAGGTCATCCTGTGTCTGACTCAGGGTCTGGAACATCTCATGACTCATCTCCTGACCATAAAATCAGGAAGTTCAGTTTCAACAAATCCCAAAGAACAACCCAATTAAAAAAAAAAAAAAAAAACCAAAATGTTTCTGTTATACAACCATGATGCACCTGCACAGGTACGGGGAGCACTCCTTAGTCACAGGTGTTTCTGTAAAGGTCAGATGGCTCTCTGGAAATGAATAGATTCACCTATCACCTTATGTTCCACACTATAAATGTACACATCAAACTGTCAGCAGTTTTTCAGTCAAATCCAACAGGATGTGCCCAGCTGTTTTTTCCATTCACCCAAGCAGCCTTGAGAAAAACCTGGGCACCTTTGTTAGACAAAACAATAATTCAGCTTCATCCCCTTTAATACCTGGTTGTCCACTTCAATTTGAAACCTGAAGACTTGCACAGTCTTTTTCCTTCAAGCTGTTATGCAGCTTCAGCCACAGGAATTCAGCCCAAGTACTCAATGGCAGACACAACAGGGCTGTGTTCCTAGATATTTAAACTGGTTCACAGAATCTAAAAAAATTAAACAAATTTGGTGTAGCTTCACCCTCTACTTTTATGCAGTCTGGGTTATAAATATTAGTCCATAATAGTCTGTAATGCATCACTGAGAGTACATCAAGGCTAACAAGAAGGTGAAAAGACTTGCAAGAGAGGATAAGAGATTTTACATGGAAGAACTTGTTGAGCAAGCTGAAGAACCAGCGAGCAGAGGAGAGCAGGGGAATCCTTATAAAATTACCAGACCGGTGTACAGGAAGTTCCAGGCAAGACCTTCTCAACCAGTGAAGGACAAGCAAGGTAACTTGCTGACAACAGAAAGAAGTAGAAGCATCATGGACAGAGAACTTTCAAGAGCTGCTGAATAGACCAGTGTGAGACAATGTTCCAGATATTGAAAAAGCAGAAGAAAACATCGCTTTAGACATAAACCCACGAAGGCAAGAAGAAATTGATGCTGCCATCAAGACTCTCAAGAACAACAAAGCCCCTGACAGTGACAGTTTGAATGCCAAACTGTTTAAAGCAGATCTTGAGGTAGCAGCAGCCCTTTTAGAACCATTGTTTGAGGAAATCTGGGAGAAGGGACAAGTACCCAGTGACTGGTACAAAAGGTGTTATTGTCAAGATACCCAAGGAAAGAGCACTGAATGACTGTAATAACTGGAAGGGTATAAGACTCCTCACAGTGCCAAGCTAGATCCTCACCAATATCATTGTCCGGCAAATGTCAAACCCTGTGGAGAAGACCCTGAGGAACGAGCAAGCTGGTTTCAGAAAGAATAGAGGCTGCATTGAACAAATCTTCACCCTGCGCAACATCATCGAGGAGTGTACAGCTTGGCAGAGCCAACTATTTCACAAAAAATACCCCAGCTCATGAAGAGCTTCTATAACAATTTTACCTGTACTGGTGGGGATAACAACCTGAGTTTCCAGGTGAAGACAGGTATCAGGCAAGGCTATGTGATGTCTTGTTCAACCTGGTAAATGACTGGGTAATAAGGAGAATGACTGAGGATGCACAGAGAGGCATCTGGTGGACTCTGTTCTACACCTTGGAGGACAGTCTGGCTCTGATATCACATTCGCATAGGCACATCCAAGAGAAGACTGACCACTTGTGTATATTTGAAGGATAGGTTTGGCTAAAGGTTAACCAGAAGAACACAGAGAGTATGACCCTCAACACTGAGATGCCTGCTCCAATGAAAGCCTAACCCAGCACAGAACAATTTACCTACCTGGGCAGTATTGTACGGCAGGATGGCAGGGCTGAAGACAACATTAAGAATAAACTGAACAAAGTCAGAAACACCGTGAGATCCATGAACAATGTATGGAGATCATCACAGTACAGCCTTCGCATTAAGCTCAAACTCTACAAGAGCTGTGTACTGTCAGCCCTTCTGTATGGGACAGACTGCTGGCATGTCATGAAGTGTGACACTGCCAAGCTGTCATCATTTCATACCAAATATCTCCAAAGGATCCTGCAAATTTTCTGGCCCCAAAAGATCTCTAGGTGGAACCTTTTCCTACAGTGCCACATGAATGACATGAAGACACTCATCACCGGGAAGAGATGGAGATGGATTGGCCATGTCTTGCGGATGGAATTTGACTCTGTAGCCAGAATGGATCTCCGCTGAACAGCAGAGTGCAAGAGGAAGCACAGCCAGCCAAAGCAGACATGGAGAAGAACAGCAGAGGGAGAAATAAAAGACACCTGGGCATCCCTTGAGAAGCTGGGCAAAGATAGACAACAGTGGTGATCCTTTGTTACTGCCCTATGTGCCAGTGGACAACATGGACAATGATGATGAATAGTCTATAAACATTAGTCAATAATAATAAATTATAATAATATAATGAAAATAAAAAATAATTTAAAAATACAGTTTTATGTATTTCCAGGTAGGAAAAAATAACTTGTTACCCTATTTGTCATGCCCTCTATGCATCATGCACCCTGTTTCCAAAGTGAACAGTGCTTTTCCAACTAAATGGTGAGCAAGTGAACAACAGGAATTACCCCAGAAAATTGGCTTTTTGCAGTTGGTGAAGAAATGGATTTTAAAACATTTTTTTTTTTGGATAAATTAGTCATTCAATTAAATAAATGCAGTCTTTTATTTTAGCAAAATCAGAACCATACCGAAACCATTTCGCTTTAAACATGTTTGGAATAATTCTGATTTCATTTTATGTCCTGCAGTGTTAACCTTTAATTCATTCTCTTTGAAAGGAAATTGAAAATAATAATGAACACCCATCATGCTGATCGTTTTTTACTGATTAAAATATTCAGAACATCCCTGTTTTCTTAGAATATGCAGCTCACAGATTCCTCTTCAGTTATTCAACAATGACACCGTTTTAATGTGGTCTTTTTGGCAAAGCAATAAGTGTCATTAATTTTACTTACTGGGATTCAAAGTTATAAAAAAGCTTTTTTCATTTTTTAATGCTGTAATGAACTTTTATGCCACGCACTAATACATTCCATCTATACAATACTGATATCGAAGGAACTGTATTCTCCTTTTTTTATTATGTAGACAGATCATTTGACCCATTTGTCTGTTTTGCTTTTAATCCAGCACAAAACTAAATTTTATAAAATTCCCTTATACCTCATATGAGCCATTTCTCCGCTGAGGTCTTCTTCTTCTTCTTTCGGCCGCTCCTGTTAGGGGTCGCCACAGCAGATCAAAAGCTTCCACTTCCTCCTGTCCTCTGCATCTCTCACCCCCACCACTTGCATGTCCTCCTTCACCACATCCATAAATCTCCTCTTAGGCCTTCCTCTCTTCCTCTTGCCTGGCAGCTCCATCCCTAGCATCCTTCTCCCAATATATCCAAAATCTCTCCTCTGCACATGTCCAAACCAACGCAATCTCGCCTCTCTGACTTTGTCTCTAAACCGTCTAAACTGGGCTGACCCTCTAATATACTCATTCCTAATCCTGTCCATCCTCGTCACACCCAATGCAAACCTTAACATCTTTAACTCTGCCACCTCTAGCTCTGCCTCCTGTCTTTTGGTCAGTGCCACCGTCTCCAACCCATAAAGCATAGCTGGTCTCACTACCATCTTGTAGACCTCCCCTTTCACTCTTGCTGGTACTCTTCTGTCACAAATCACTCCTGACACTCTTCTCCACCCACTCCACCTTGCCTGCACTCTCTTCTTCACCTCCCTTCCACACTCCCCATTACTCTGGACTGTTGATCCTAAGTATTTAAATTCACCTACCTTCGCCAACTCTATTCCCTGCATCCTCACCATTCCTCTGTCCTCCCTCTCATCTATGCACATGTATTCTGTCTTAGTCCTACTGACCTTCATTCCTCTTCTCTCTAGAGCATATCACCACCTCTCCAGGGTCTCTTCAACCTGCTCCCTACTCTCACTACAGATCACAATGTCATCCGTAAACATCATAGTCCACGGTGACTCCTGTCTGATCTCATCTGTCAACCTGTCCATTACCATTGCAAACAAGAAAGGACTCAAAGCTGATCCTTGATGTAATCCTACCCCCACCTTGAAAGCATCTGTCACTCCTACCGCAGACCTCACCACTGTCACACTGTCCTTGTACATATCCTGTACCACTCTTACATACTTTTCTGGCACCCCCGACTTCCTCATACAATACCGCAGCTCCTCTCTAGGTACCCTGTCATATGCTTTCTCTAAGTCCACGAAGACACAATGCAACTCCTTTTTACCAACTCCTTTACTTCTCCATCAACACCCTCAGAGCAAACAACGCATCTGTAGTACTCCTTCTTGGCATGAAGCCATACTGCTGCTCATTAATTGTCACCTCCCTTCTTAACCTAGCTTCCACTACTCTCTCCCATAACTTCATGCTATGGCTGATCAGTTTTATCCCTCTGTAGTTACTACAGCTCTGCACATCACCTTTATTCTTAGAAATAGGTACCAGTACACTTCTTCTCCACTCCTCAGGCATCGTCTCACTTTCCAAGATTCCATTAAACAATCTGGTTAAAAACTCCACTGCCATCTCTCCTAAACACTTCCATGCTTCCACAGGTATGTCATCTGGGCCAACAGCCTTTCCATTCTTCATCCTCTTCATAGCTGTCCTAACTTCCTCCTTGCTAATCCATTGCACTTCCCTATTCATAGTCCCTACATCATCCAGTCTTCTCTCTCTCTCGTTCTCTTCATTCATCAACCCCTCAAAGTACTCTTTCCATCTGCTCAACACACTCTCCTCACTTGTGAGTACGTTTCCATTGCTATCCTTTATCACCCTAACCTGCTGCACATCTTTCCCAGCTCGGTCCCTCTGCTTAGCTAATTGGTACAGGTCCTTTTCTCCCTCCTTAGTGTCCAACCTCTCATACAATTCACCATACGCCTTTTCTTTAGCCTTTGCCACCTCTCTCTTCGCCCTACGCCTCATCTCCTTGTACTCCTGTCTACATTCTTCATCTCTCTGTCTATCCCACTTCTTCTTCGCCAGCCTCTTCCTCTGTATACTCTCCTGTACTTCTTCATTCCACCACCAGGTTTCCTTGTCCTCCTTCCTCTGTCCCGATGCCACACCAAGCACCTTTCTAGCTGTCTCCCTTACCACTTCTGCTGTAGATGTCCAGCTCACTGGTAACTTTTCACTGCCACCCAGTGCCTGTCTTAATTCCTCCCTGAACTCCACCTTATAGTTTTCCTTTTCCAACTTCCACCATTTGATCCTTGGTTCTGCCCTCACTCTCCTTCTCTTTTTGATCTCCAATGTCATCCTACAAACCACCATCCTATGCTGCCTAACTACGCTTTCCCCTGCCACCACTTTAGAGTCTACCATCTCCTTCAGTCTGGCCTTCCTGCACAAGATATAGTCCACCTGTGTGCATCTTCCTCCGCTCTTGTACGTCACCCTGTGTTCCTCCCTCTTCTTAAAATACGTGTTTACCACAGCCATGTCCATCCTTTTTGCAAAATCCACTATCATCTGACCTTCTGCGTTCCTCTCCTTGACACCATACCTACCCATCACCTCCTCATTTCCTCTGTTCCCTTCACCAACATGTCCATTGAAATCCGCTCCAATCACCACTCTCTCTCCCTCAGGTACACTCCTCGCAACTTCATCCTTATCACTCCAGAATTCTTCTTTCTCATCCATCTCACACCCAACATGCGGGGCATATGCACTAACAACATTCATCATCACACCATCAATTTCCAGTTTCATAACCATCACTCTGTCAGACACTCGCTTCACCTCCAAGACACCCTTGACATACTGTTCCTTCAGGATAATCCCTACCCCGTTTCTCCTCCCATCCACACCATGGTAAAACAGTTTAAACCCCCCTCCGATGCACCTAGCCTTACTCCCCTTCCATTTGGTCTCTTGCACACACAATATATCAACCTTCCTTCTATCCATCATATCAGCAAGCTCTCTCCCTTTACCAGTCATACTACCAACATTCAAAGTTCCTATCCTCACGTCCACTCTCTTAACCTTCCTCCTCTCCTCCTTCCTCTGGACATGCCTTCCTCCTCTCTTCCTCCTTCTTTGGCCAGCAGTAGCCCAATTTCCGCCAGCACCCTGTCGGCTAGCAGTGCTGGTGGCGGTCGTTGTTAACCCGGGCCTCGACCGATCCAGTTTGGAAATTTCTATTTTTGTCCGCATATTTAGTTTGGCAAAAATTTTTACGCCAGATGCCCTTCCTGACGCAACCCTCTTCATTTCCGGGCTTGGGACCGGCACAAAGACATGCATTAGTTTTGTGCATCCCCTTGCGGCTGGATTTTTCTCCGCTGAGGTATGTAAACCAAATGAACATATTAATGTAGGATTTCAGCAATTTAAAATTATTGCTCCCTGCCACTAGATGACAGTGTTTACTTTAAATGGTTTGTAGTGTTATGGCAGGAGAGGCAGTTGTGTATATATTAGATTAAATTCTTTATGTGTAAAATGTTACTTCTATGATCCCCTTATAAAATGAGATTGAATGAATCTATTTTTTTTTATGTAATATCATATCGCATAACACTTCCTACAGAAAATATAGTTAATGCACCTATGGATGAATTTCTGTGCTAAAATTGGTATTCTTACAGTAAAGTTGAATGTGAAACAGGCTGCTGAAAATGTATACAGGTTAAATTGCATTAACACCGATGCATTGACTACAACATACTACTGCTATATATAAAATTAATATTAATGATTAAAAATAAGGCTACAGTATTATCTCATACATGAAAAGAATTCATCTTGTATCTCTTATGTTAATTTTCAATATTAATATTTAATAAAAAGGTGCACCTGTGGTTTATATTTTTAAAGCTGACGCATTAATCATGTTAATAACTAAAATAGCGACACTGTTAAAAATAAGATGCAGTATTTTTGAATGACAACAGAAAAGCATGTTAAGCAAGTGTTAAGTGTGTGTTGTTGCCAGGTGTGAGGAGTGTGACTCCTGAGAGCTTAGGCGCAGACTCTCGCTGAAAGGAAAGCGTGTGGCGCAGTATTTTTAAACGTGTCTGACTGCACATCACAGCTGGAAATATCGTGAGACATCGCAGCCCTCCCCATCCTCTGTCAAGGGGCCATGCACATGCAAAACACTGAGAAATCCTGCACTGATTTCCCCAAAGTTTCCCTCCAAAAGCCGCTTACAGTGATTCAGCCATTTATGCATCTGGGTAATAGTTGCTGTATTAGGGTAGGTACTTTGGTCGAGGGCTCTACGGAAGGGGAACAGGTTCACTTCCCTATAAACATGATTGGATCCAATAAACATGCCTAGATTGTAAACCAGGAAGAGATGCCAATATGTGTCCATATTTGTAAAAAATCCCACTATACAGGGTAAACAGCAAATAATTTGATGCACCGATTTGTGCAGTCGAGTCAAACAAAATCAGGCTATAGTTGTCCTCAGCAAATTTAATCCATCATCTATCCATCCATCCATCCATCCATCCATCCATCCATCCCTAACCACTTTACCCTGGTCAGGCTGACACCCCTGAGCATCCTGGCTTCCTTTTTTCTCATAAGTGTGTAACTCTTAAGGTGACTGAGCAAAGCCAGAAGTGCTGTGCCATATGGCCCCATGCGTGGTGCTAGAGAACCCCACGATGGCTGGTGGCAGTGCAACCTGTCTCATTGCCTCATCAGATAAGGACATGGACAACTAAAGTAGCACAAATTTCTCCTGGGATAACCGCTCTTCTGATTCTTTATCTTGTATGCCTTTGCTTTTCACCTCTCTGTTGGCTCTTCCACCATCTTTACTCTTCCATCTATTTTTTTCTAAACATTCATTGAAGACACTTTGTTCTGTTTATTTACTTATATATATTTCAAAAGTGTTTGTGGTTTTAAGAGATGTGTCTTTCTTTTGAAATGTTGGGTTTGAGATCTTTGCTTATAAAAGCATTTTTCATTTATAAGCAATTGAGAAAAACTTCAACAATGTACTAATTCCTGTTTTCACCTCTCCTCTTTGTGCATTCTACGCACTCTGGCTCCTCCCCTGGTGGAGTGGGGTGATTTCTATGCTATTTTTTTTTCCTGCACCACCTCCTTGCATTTGGCTGCTGCACACAACTTGTGGGCACTTAGTGGCAGATTCTGATTTCTGACCCCTTCTTTCTTTTATTTTAAACCTGCATCACAAATTTTCGTTGTGTCATTTGTGTGTGTGTGTGTGTGTGTGTGTGTGTGTGTGTAATAAGATGTAATGTTAAAATGAACTGTTGACCACTCTTACAGTTAACACTTCACTTCACCCTGAACTTCAACTGTGGTCTTACTGCCATTTCAGAAATTAAACATCAATTTGACCTCAGTGCCACTAGGCTCTCTGTTGTTGGAAACCATAACTGAAGCAATGACAGAAACAATGGTCCTCCTACGCTAAACTCCAGCACAGCGCTTCCTGTCTGCGCAATGCAGAAGACACAGCACTTCAGGTACCAGAGGAACCACAACTTCATGAACACTATCACATCAACAGAGAAACAAATCATTACTGAGAAAAACACAGGTAGCAAAATGCCTTTTCTGTTTTAGTTCCGTTAAATTATTTTAAAATCTTTTTTTTTTTTTTTTTTAATATTTAAATAACACCCATTTTTAGCTGATTTTAGCTCTCATACTGTGAACATTTTGGGAAGAAATTAAAAAAGGAAGTATTGCATGCTGCCTCGTTTTAAATATAGTTCCAGGAAAGAGATTATAAATGAAAATAAATGTAGCTGGGAGGTTGTGATTAATATAGATTCAGCTTTGGCTTGTCGTCACAGTGGCATAAGGACATGTGTCATTTAACGCTGTTTCAATCCAACTGGAGTTTGCAGGGGAAATGAAGCATTCCCCACCGCAGAAGGGACACACTGTGACGTGGTGACCGGCATACCATGGTAAAGCTCCAGAGTCTTATCTCAGAACCTGACTGTACTTGTCTGAATTGGAGACAGATGGCAGTGGGACGCGAGGGCCAAGAGGACACATGGGCATGAAGTGTGCGGATGGCAGTACACCTGGACTCAGGTCATAGGAGGCTGCCAAAAAGTGAGTCCAACTGAGGGTAGATTCAGGCAGCTGACCCTCGTGAGCTTCTCCAGTCACTCATATGGCAACATCAACTGACCAAAATTACAGCTGAAATGACAAAACAAAGTAAAAACAAGGCAACAGTATGGTGACAATAAAACAATGGCCCTTCACAAGTGGTGGAAATCCTTGCATGTGAATAATAAATGCATTTCTTCAGCATATACATGTATGTACAGCTGAACTCAGAAGTATACATACACGTCTTTAAAACTCATTTTATAACCCCTCCACAGATTTTATACTAACAAACTATACATTTGACATATCAATATTTACTTTATGCAAGGCAAAAGTAATTTTCTCCAACAATATTCACAGACAGATTTCACTTTTTATTGACCATATCACAATTCCAGAGGGTCACAAGTTTACATATACTTTGTTAACTGCCTTTAAACAGCTTGGAAAATTCCAGAAAATGAAGTCAAGCCTTTAGGCAATTGGACAGTTAGCTTCTGATAGCTACTTAGTCTAACTGGAGTCAACATGTGGATGTATGTTAAGGCCTGCCATCAAACTCACTGCCTCTTTGCTTGACATAATGGGAAAATCAAAAGAAATCAGCGAAATTGTGGACTTCCACAACACTGATGTCAGTTTCAGGAGACTGAAAAACACATGCGTTTATTTTAAGGTTTTCTATTAGTAGCACCGAAAGGCAGGAAGCAGATATGCAGTTTGGAGAACAGAGTTCCTGTTATTTTATTTTATTTTATTTATTTATTTTTTTTTTGTCGCCCAGTTTGTGTCTCTGCCATGTTTGGGCCCTCCCGATTCAGTTTTTTTTTTTTTTGTTTTGTTTTGTTTTGTTTTTCCATTTTTGGCTCTGCACCGCTTTATAAATGGTGGTTTGTATTAGCATCAGCTTGGCATGTCACAGTATCGAGGACAACTCATTAAATAGCAGAATGTAAAATATAAATCCATCTATTCATCCTTCTACACCTTGGAAGGGATTCCATTGCAGGTTCGCCACACACACACACACACACACACACACACACACACACACACACACACACACTATGATGACTTTAGAGTGACCAATTAACTCAAAACGCATGTCTTCTGACTGTGGGAGGAACCCAGAGCAGCCAGAGGAAACTCACCCAGAAACTCCACCGAGCCTAAGCTCATGCGGCTTTCTGCATCATAGTATCATCCTGCAAAATATGAAATAACCCAAATATAAAGACATTACGGCATGTCCTGCTGCTGTGAAGTGCAGTAAAGCGCATATCTCCTTAATACAGAGGGTTTCATGCCATAATATTCTTTGTATACCAATACATGTTATGGTGGTTAATTGTGATGGGAGGGCGGTTCTGACCTGTTCCGCTTCCACTTGACAGGTTGCCCTGCTGTATCGGGCAGATCAGAAGCGATGTGAGGTTTGGGCTGAAGTCTGCTTGCCGCACACACAGTACTGGGTGTAACCGAGCCTTTTTTAGATAAGCTCTCGAGCTTTTATTTTTAGGACAGGCACCTGTGTGGAGCCTCATTCTTCTCTCTGTTCTCTCACTTAAACCAACCGAGTGGCACCTGCAGGAGTAATTAAAATAAAACCAGACAACAAAATACGATTTACTATTTAAATGAAGTAAATAAATTTCTACGATTTTTGCGATGCAATGTGCTATTTAAAAAATAATTTTTTAAACGTCTTCCTTTTTTAAACCAAGGGTGATATAATATGCATCCCATAATTCTGAGGCTAATGCTGAAAGAAGGTGTCCATACCTTAGGAACAAATGATTAGGTGTGGCAGTAATAATTTTGAAAGGGGCAAAAAGTACCATGTTGTTCCCTATTATAATCACAAATACTGGCTGTGTGGAACATTTATGCCTTATTTTTAGCGGGACTGCAGACATGGGGCAGCGTGCAGATCGAGCTTCTGCACCCCAGCTAAGTGTGACTCCGGCTCTGAAGGTGTTCTGCGCGACACGAGCACTCGGATAGAATAGAAACCTGAAAAGGCAGCACATATCAAGAATGGCTGACATTAGCACAGCAGGGAAGGTAAATTATTGCCTGTGTCTCCCTCCTGGCCTTAGTGGAACCGTAGTGATCGTAGGTATAGGTGGAGAGATGTGACCAGATTGGGATCCATGTCTTTTGATTGCTATGAGTTTTTAAATGATAAAGGAATACCACTCAAGTCCTTAGGTCTACCTGTCCATCTTAAATAACGTAGGTTTTACAAGCATTTAACTTAATGCTTTTCTGTGACCTTGATGTAAAACTTCTTTATGTCCCAATGCTCATCTGGGAAATAGCAGGTTTTATGGTGTCGCCTTACACTTTAAGGGCCCAGGTTCCAATCTCACTTCCTGCTGCGCTACTCTCGAGCATGGTACTTACCCTAAATTGCTCAGGTGAAAAATAATCCAGCTGTAAAAGCCAGTGAAAAAATGTAGATAGACATTAAAATGTAGATAGCTTAACATTGCAAAGATGTTTTAGAGAAAAACATACACTGATCCATCCATTATGGTTGATCACCTAACCCTGAGCAAAGTGTTGGTGACAAAATGAACATTTCCAGGAGCTGCTGAGCATCTCTTCTCCCTCAAACATTCTCAAGTTTTCAGAGCTTTAGCTGAGAGATGCGGAAGGGCTGTCATGCACATTGATCCCATCCCTTCATCTCATTTCTACCATTTTCAAGGACTTAACCATACCCAATGACCTTGATCCTTTTGCATACTAACTGCTAGTAGAGATATTTCAAGTTTCGGGGGTTGCAACCTTTTCATTGTTCCAATTTCTTCACGACTGAGGCCAGGAAAAACTTTCTCACCCATTAGATTGTTGATATTTAGATCACCAAGAGGCAGTATCCTTTCTGTATCATTCTCTCATCTCTCGGTTTCCAAGTGTCTTAGGTCCAGTGTGTGTTTTTCTGTTTTTTGAAGAAAAATGTATTGAACTGATGCATAAATAAGCATTTATCCTGCATTGTCCTTTTAGCCTTTTAGCCTTCTCACTGATTCCAGGATTAGGCTCCAGACTGCTACAATCCTGGGTGGATGGATGAATGCATGGATGGATGGATGGATGGATAGATATGGAAAAAAGAGACAATTAAATTTCTTATTTCACTATTTATCACTGACAAAAAGTTACAGTTCCCTCCATGCCCATCTGAAGCTCCCTCCAAAATCTCCCTAAAAGGAAAAAGTTGTGTAGCAAATTAAGATGGGGTGAATAATGACTGAAAATAAATGTATATCTTTTAAAATTATTTCATAAAGTATACATATGCTGACTCTGTGTGGGGATTGACTTGAGGAAGTTCACATTAAATAAAATAAGAACTATGCTGCAAAATGGTATTAAAGCACAAACCTCTGCTACAGAGTGGCAAACCACATCTGAGAGCATGGATACACCTTTCCTACAGTGCAATGTGTCTAACAGTCTCTCTTATAGAGCAAATTGGTGCGCTTTTCAAATGTGGGCACAGTTTACCATCTTGGACTGAACGTCTAGGCTCAGCCCCAAATACAAAAAACTAAGACCAACCAACAATAAATGGTATGAATAACTGTGGACCAAATAAGTGAAAAACAGGATGAGTGAAAATGTTTTAAATCTACCTCAAGTCTGAATTACTGCACTGCATCAGATAACTCTGGTGGCAAGAACCTGGCCTTGCCCACTCCCTCAGCCACAGCCAGAAAGGACAATTTTACTCCTTTCAGATGAAAACAAAAGATGCTTTTTGAAGACAAAGGGTAGAAATGGCTGGAGAGGGATGTGAGGAGAATTTGGGCCTTGCAGCGTGAACCCTGTAGCACCTGAATGTTTGGTTGTTCAATGGCTAACAGTTGTGGAGGCAGAGATGAAGGAAATGCCGAACAGCAGCGAACCACAGCTCACTTTCCTTCACTGCGCAGTCCTTTGTGTCTGCAACTTTTGTTTAACGGCTCCAAATCTGTTTCCTGCCAATTTTATTAAATCTTTTGCTTGTTTTTTGACAATGTTCCACTCAGGGAGGAGCAGTGAAAATGCATGAAAATCCACCCTCCTTCAGTCCCCACCTTTTCACTTCCCGAACCCAGCACCGCCCTGCATAAGGCAGTATTTCCTCACGCTGGATTTTTTTAAACAATTTGCGCCATCAATTTCAGATACCTGACGGACAACAAAGCCTTACATATGCAAACATTAAGTTATATTCTACCATATTTCTTACCACACGTTGCTCTGAATCCTCTGTAATGTTTATTGCTGTTTCCCCACCAGGTAAAATATGGCAGCAGGTAAATTTATGCAGTAGTAAATTTGTCTTTATTTTTTTGTTTGTTTGCCTTTGGAGGTGTTCATCTGCATTTTCCTGACTGATTTTATTGTCGCCTGGCAAACTATGCAGATTCAATGAATGAGACATCAACCCTGGATAGCTTTTCCATGCAATTTCTAAACAAGTCCAAACTTGCTTTTCCGAACGGGGAAAAGGGAGCAGATGACAAGGAAACAGAGGACGAAGGGAACAACATGAAAGGGACAAAATAAACATGCAAAAGACAAATTTGGAATATATATGTACCCTTCTTTTAAGATGTACAACAAAAGTACCACCATAATCCCAAAAACTGGTGGACACAGGTATTCCAAAGTTGTTACAAACAGAAAAATGCTAAACTGAATGACTTCATACATTTTTGTCACATTTTTACTTCAAAGGTCACCCAGACTTTGGGTTTCTGAAAGCAAGAAATACAGGAAAGGAAAGGGAAGTTAAATCAAGGATTATCATTTCATACAAAGAAGAAAATGTCTCCAGTTCTACATATACAGAGCAGCATATACTGTGTGCTGATATCAACAGCTTGAGATGCTTCATTTGTGGGTTTTTTTTATTACTGGACTGAAACCACAGCATTACACCTGCAGCATTTTTCCATTATGCCTGGAAGCACTGTCCTTTTATAATAACTTAAGAAACCACAGTGCACGGTGGGGCTCAGCGCACTGCGCCTCAGCAGCTGGGACCTCGAAGATGACGCACCTGGCACGACGTTTTGAAAGGGCAAAGCTGAAGACCATCTGCAGAGGACAGACTTAGAATCACCTCGAAAAGCCCTCAAAGCAAAATGAAGGAATGTCCGACAAGGCTGCGATGGAAAGCAAGCAGTTATTTAAATGTCTCTGTACTTCTTTTCGCCTCGAGGCAAGCACCACTGTCCTGAATTCACGCTATTGTTTACGATCATCATCATCATCATCATCATCATCATCATCGTCATCGTCATCGTCATCGGATCTCAGTTGCTAGGCAACACTTATTACCCCCCAGCGACTGACAGAGCACAGTGTGTTATATTTGTCACCCAAGGAGAATTATATCGATTAAAATGATAATGAAGTATGAAACTGAAGTCGCAGGTTTTTATTTCACATTGCAGGGAGTGCGGAAGGACCGCCGCACATTTTCTGCACTATAAATCTGGGGACAAAGGTACATTTAACAATACTGATGTCAAAATAAATTCACAATTGATGACTAAATGTAGCTCAGGCAAGCCAGCTGTAAATTAAGCCACGAACTTAATTCTAATTCCAATATGGATGGAATTCAGAAGGCAATGCATCCGGACTGTTCGTTTTTATAATGCCAGTTAACAAATGTGGTGAGATTTTTAAAAGGAGCCATTGATGCAGACACCGCATATCGGAAGTGAAAACCAAGCAATGACTGAAACTGTACTGGGTTGTTTTGAAAAGATCATGTATTTGCGATGCGGTCAGCATGGGCACTGCTTCATTTGTTTCCCATGTAGAGGTACAGCAAGTGTGACAGAGAACGTGAAAAAGGCTGGACAAAAAGCAGCAAGAAAAAGCAAAAACAATTCCTCTGTAACTTTTTACATCATTATTATTCATTCAGTAATAGTTAGGGAGAAGACACACAAATGGTAGGAAGTCCCTCTGAACATTCAATTGCACCCACTTACATTTGTAAAGAACTCTGTTCCACTGCGTTTTTCAAATTCCGGGATCGCTTAAAATGGGGTATAATTTCTCAGCCAGCAAATTATCAGGTTAAAGGCCTGTTTCTCTTTCTCTTCAGAGCACAAAATCTTCAAACTTCCCTTTTTATATAATGGAGTCACTTATGCACTTTTTATAACCTGTTGTGCAATGCAGAGTCACATTCTGTAGGCCACAGTCTACAAAGGGTGCAGTACGGAGAATGTAATGCCAGTACATCAGAAGGTGGCCAAACGTGAACCTGAAACAGATGTCTTTGGACTGTGGGAGGTCACATTAAAGAACGAAAAAGCTGCTCAAGTAGAGGACAGAGCCGGTGTGACATCAGCCGATGTTCAGTGGAATGTTTTATGGACGCAACACAATACAACACAGGCCATCGCATAGAATGCATATTTGCAAGAGATATGCACACCTAAGTCAGTATGGCTGAGGAGATTAGCACAAAAGCAAAAGACATGCCAGAATAAATACTGCGGTAAATACAAGAATTAGATTATTAGCAATGTGCAGCTGTAGTTGATGAAAAGGCAAGACTACAGCAAACTTCCCACCAAAGATGAACATTTGGCAGTGTCTGTTTTGGCAACAGACGTGTGTTTGTCATCAGTGCAGCCATCTCGCTGTTAGCTATCATGGCGCTTGGCCATATTGTGCATCTCTGTTCCGATTCACCATTAATGAAAGGCATTTTGCTGAACTCCCTGGTGGCTGCAGTAGTAGTTACACAGCTGAGTAATTTTTACGGCTTCAATTCAGGGTAAGTACCTTAACCCAGGGTGCGACAGCAGGAAGTGGGAGTCTAACCGCTAGACCACCTTGTGTCCCCAACAGTGCAGAAATTTTTGTACAGTAAGGAAAACATATTTTACTTTTACCAGACACTAAATTTCCATTGTACTCATTATATAAAAAGCACATTCTTACCTGATGGCATGATAGGGCTCGAGTGGGTTTGCATCCAGCTCAGACTGTGTGGAGTTTGCATGTTCTCCTAGTGTCTGTGTTTCCTTCCACAGTCCAAAGACATGTGTCTCAGCTTCATTGGCCACTACTGTGTGTGACTGTGGAAATGTGCGGTTACCCTATGATGAACTGACCTTCTTTCCAGGTCATACCACCTCCTGCCCTAGTGCCCAGTGACTCCGGGATCAGTTCTGGACCACCACCACCAGGACCATCAGTTAATAAAAATAGATAGATGGATGGCTCTTATCTAGTGCTAGTCTAGTTTGTTTGCAAAACTGAATGTACACGGTTGTCGCTCACAGACACAGCCTAGCAGCTGTTTAATCTTTAAAATGGACAAGATGTTTGATGCAGCATCTCACAAATAGCTGATCCTGAGGATTTCTGCACACTGCAGTCCCACAGACATGACAGTGTCCTCAGATGCACCTTTTTTCCTGCTGCGAGGCAAATGACATCACACACCACTCAGTATTTCTTACTGAAAGTTAACTCTTTTTATTTATTAAAAGCAGCTGTGTGGCTTCTCTTTTTAGTCTTATCTCATAAATGATGTGGTATATGAGCATTATGTTCTCGATGTTTGTGTGGATTTCCTTGGATGTGCGTTTCGGGTAAACGGCCTGAACCATGTTCACGTGTGTGAATTAGTGCAAGTGTCCTGTGATGGACTGGTGTCCTACTGCATCATCGAGATGGATGGATGGATGGATGGATGGATAGATGATGGATTAAATTTGCTGAGGACAACTGTGGCTTGATTTTGTTTGATTTGACTCGACTGCACAAATCGGTGCATCAGATTATTTGCTGTTTACCCTGTATAGTGGGATTTTTTACAAATATGGACACATATTGGCATCTCTTCCTGGTTTACAATCTAGGCATGTTTATTGGATCCAATCATGTTTATAGGGAAGTGAACCTGTTCCCCTTCCGTAGAGCCCTCGACCAAAGTACCTACCCTAATACAGCAACTATTACCCAGATGCATAAATGGCTGAATCGCTGTAAGCGGCTTTTGGAGGGAAACTTTGGGGAAATCGGTGCAGGATTTCTCAGCGTTTTGCATGTGCACGGCCCCATGACAGAGGATGGGGAGGGCTGCGATGTCTCACGATATTTCCAGCTGTCATGTGCAGTCAGACACCTTTAAAAATACTGCGCCACTCGGTTTCCCTTCAGCGAGAGTCTGCGCCTAAACTCTCAGGCGCCACACTCCTCACACCCAGCAACAACACACACTAAACACAATCCCTTACACTTTTCTGTCGTCATTCAAAAATACTTTTGTTTTTACCACCTGCACTGTTGGATGGGTGACAATGGATAGATGGAATAATAATACTAACCAACTATCATAGGCATAATGAGAAAAGATTTAAGTGGTGTGAAGATTATTATTCAAATATTAAAGTAGAATCATGTCTAACAGCAATAATCTCTTTCCCACAAAAGAGACACTGACTACATTAATATACTTTAAAGAGATGAACCTGGAAATGTTTCAGCACACATCTAGTTTGGGAGGTTAACACCTCTAAAGCATTCAAAAGCAAATCCGTGCATGCACTTATTTTCAAGGAGGGGATTTTCCTTGCGCAGACCTAATCTGCAACTGTATGCCATTGCATAACATGTCAGACAAAAACCAAACAAGATTTACGCGTTGTTTTCTTTTACGGATGTTCCTGTCTGCATGAGAGAGATGCGAGATAAACCATTTGGTTCAGCCAGAACAGTGTATCGCGTTCATGGAAAGCGACCAAATGCAGAGATCGCAAGATAAGCACATAACACACTCCATTCTGGATTTAACATATGTGTGTCAGTTTGTATAAACAGTGCACAACACTCACATGAGTACTTTTGCTATGATACATTTGTCTACATTTCGACTTTCGGAATTCACAACCCCAAATCATCTACACAATTGTACAAGACCTTCAAGGAGCTAGCACCCTGCTTACGCAGACACGCACATGTAATCCGGGAGGAACTGAGTTTGGCTTTGCCCTGCTGGAAAATGCAGGGACATCCCTGGAAAAGTCGGTGGCTGGATGGCAGCAATTGTTGCTCCAAAATTTGTACACCTTTTTCTTCATTAATGGCACCTTCACAGATGTGCAGGTTACCCATGTGATGGGCGCTGGCCCACCCCAACAACATGACAGATGCTGGCTTTTGGACCTGATGCCAACAGCTTGGACGGTCCTTTGGTTCGGCTTTGCTAATAAAGCCTTAACTTGCATCTGTGGATGCAGCAGCGAATTGTGTTGGCAGACAAAAGTTTACCCAAGTATTCCCAAGCCCATGTTAAGACACATGACGGTTTTTAGGACAGTGACTTCTCAGAGATCAGAGATCACGTGGTTTTTGGTCTTACCCTTTACACACTGTGATTCGACCGGATTTTTAAAATGTTTTCATTGCATTGTTCTCCATCAAAAGGCTAAAATCCTACCCATTTGTCCTTGGGGAATATTGTTCTCAAAGTGTTGTGTTACTCATTACCGCATCTGTTGGAAAATTGGCAAGCCTTGAGCTATCCTTGTTCTTGAAGGGCAAGGCCTTTTTTTGGGGGGGAGTCTCCTTATTTCCACAACGTGACTGTTATTTCAACTTGTCACATTGTTTTCAGTGGTAAATTACCCCTGTCCCAACTTTTTTGGAGATGTTCCCGGCATCAATTTTAGAATAAATGAATGTCTCCAAAAAACAATGCAGTTCATGAGGTAAAACATGAAATCTATCATTTTGTTTGAATACAAGTCAATTCACAAATGACTTTTTGTTTTATTAGCATTTCCCATACTGTCCTCACTTTTTTGGAACTGGGGTTGCAGTAGCTGCAATGTAATTATGCTTTATGTTACCAAAGTAGCAAAATATGAGACAAAACAGACAGTAAAATATACCTTTGAAGACCAACAGTGTTTATTACATTTATTAACCAAATCAAAATATTTATCATTCCTAAATGTTTTATGCAAGTACCATACATCTCTAAATATTGCAGTATATATTTAATTCTCATTTTTGCTGTTTTTGCCTTTTGAAAATAAAACAAAACGTATTTAAAAAATGGTGTTTGTCATCGACCTTTTTTTCCAGTGTCCAGCCAACTGAGATCTGATCATGGACAAATTAAATGTGTTGGGGTTTAAGGTCAAAACCCAATTGCAGATTCAAGGGAGTGAAGGATATTTATTTTAGCAGAATCAATTTCATCAGGCAAAAACGGTGAAATGGAACACTTTTGCAGAACTGGCACAGGAGAACACGGTCACAATCTGACAAGGAACAGGCACAAACACGGGACTTAAATATCTAAAACAATAAGCAACAGAGATTGGAAGGACACAACAGGTAACATGAAGATAATAATGGTGATCAGGTGGTGAAGAAGCGGCAAGGAGCACACAGGAACAAACAGAAGCACGTGGCCTTGCAATACACAGAATGCCGCAGCAGGGCAGCCAAAAGTTTCAGTCCAGGCAGGAGTCTTGACAGAAATGTTAATGTTTTAACTAAAACTTTAACTAAAGTAATGTACACATATTAAAATAAATATTTCAGGAATGTGATAGACTAATGCCCCATTCAGAGTGCACATCCACAGCACCCAGTGACTCTGAAATAGGCTCCAGACCTCCGCAACCCTGGCTAAGAAAAGTGGTTAAGGTTAATGGATGGATGGATGAGCGCCTCATGTACGCTTTCCCCCGGCATATTTCACCAGCTCAAGTATTGGTGTGTAACACTGCATTCGCACAAAGACTATTTATGGCACAGTGAGTGATGGAGCACTGCAAGTGGAAGAGAGCCCTAGGGGGCTGGAAGGCCTGCACATCCTTCCCTGTAGGAAACCAGCTTTACACAGGTTTCCCATAGGCATTAATATTGTACAGACACTTGCAGCCCTCCCTTTCCTGGTGGAATGATGCCAGGTGTGTTGTGCTGCTCCAGGATTGTGGCCACATCCAGAAAGTGACATTGCGCCACTGTGTCCGATTTCAGCCTGGTCCTGGGAGGAAGGTGCATCGAAATGGCTGGGCCTTGCAGGGTTCATTTAAACAGTAACACCGCTATAGTAAACTAAATATGAAGTATTACCAATTCACAATCAATTACAAATCAATGAAAAGTGTTTCACATAAAAATACAGAACACTGGTAGCCAAGAGTGTCTGTTTAAAACTGAAGGAACTGTAAACAGAGACCAATTTGAATCTGTTATGGCTTTCCTGGCATAATGGGAACTAAGTAGAACGGACCTGAAACAAAGGTGCAAAACTAAAATTCAGAGTATAACGGCCTCAAGATTATTTTTAACCATAATAGGCAGATGGACTCGGACACAGTCATTCTGTATGAGCACCAGTAATGCAGATCTAACCCAGAACCACTTTTTTTAAATTTTCACATACTGTAAAACAGCTGACGGCAGCATGACCTTTTTGTGCTTTTTTTTTTTTTTGTTTCTCCGCAATATCCAGTGCAAAATTTTTGTGATGACGAGAGCTACAAAATGTATTTTTTTCCTCTGCACAAAGGTGAAAACAAATTGCATTAAATGTGAATCACTGCCTTCATTGTATTTTTTAATGTTTGGCAGGAAATCCAATTTTTGTAGACAAAAATATATTTTTACAGCATCGGAAAATGCAGTTTTAGCTATAATTTTGATATTTACTAATTTACATAGAAGACAGTCCATCAAATAATTGCCCAATTGCAGGTTTTGGTGCTTTAGTTGCCAGTATTGCACCCAATTGTGTAACCTTATAATATGATAAAAAGCTAAATTATGGGCTTGCTAAGTCACTTGGGTTGGAATTTATCCGATCCATAGTCCTCTGCAGTGATTTCAGATTCGCTGAGTATTTGTTTGGAGCCCCGTTGCTCAGACCTGCTTCAAAGTCTTGGAATGTCTCTTTGATGTACTGACAATGTCTACTTTACAGCTCGCAGAAGAAACATTAAAGTCATGGTTGTTTAGTCTTATTATAAAGTTTGCCCAGTGAATACTTTTATCTGCTCTTCTTCGTTCTGCTGTGTGATGGGGTGGTGATTCATGGTCGCAGAAGATCTGTCTACTGAAGAAGACCTGTGCAGCCTTAAGAGCAGTGCTGTTAGATGTCGCCACCGAGAGCAAATGGGTCCTGGCTATGATACTCAGACAAAAAAATTATACGTGGTATTTTATAGAAATATAACATGACAGTTACACATTGTCCTACAGACACATATAAGCACAAAAATGCACAAAAAATAAATAAATAAAAATAAAATAAATTCAGTTGCACTGTCACTGAAAAGTCGAAAGGTTATTCTTCAATAAAAGATTTACAGCCACACATGGTAAGGATTTACTCAATTTCATTCTAATAAACTGCAGTAATCCCAGTAAATCACAGCAAATGTCTGATATAACAACAACTGAAAAAGTAGATCTAAACAACCAATGAAACATAATTTTAATGTTTAATAAGTTTACAGCAGTGTCTACTGATATATGAATGATGAAACCATTAATACATACAAAAATGCATTTTCAACAGACTCTCTATGATAGTTCAGAGCTTAGAATTTATTTCAAGGTATATTTTAAAACAAACCTAAATTTGTGCGCATAGAAAATTCTAGCAAAGGTGGACAGTTTACACTCTACTGAAGTATTCCAGAGTTGCACTACTTGTCCATAAGCGTTTACATGAGGCCAACTGATGAAGCCAGACTGCAGAAGGGCCAAAACACAGACATCAAAACACAGGGACACACCGGCCCAATGGCTGTTTTATAGTCACACAACACAAGTTTCGCCATCAAACTGCAGAGTCCTTTCCAGTCCATTAAAGTGGTCCGTGACAATAATATGTATTTAAGGATAAAATGCTAAGTAAAAGTTAAGGCAGTAGTCTGAAGAACCGAGGAGTCTACAGTTTTGCAAAGTGTGCCGTTGTTACTATGCATTCGGTCACACCTGCGATAAGAAGAGGTAGAGAAAAAATGTTTATAATTTTCAGCAGGTTTTAAGTAAACATATCTAAATACTGTAACAGATAAATACAATTAGACTGGTGTCATACTACCCTTAGAAAATAACTCTTTGTGTGGTTATGATGTTTAAAACATATATGTAACAAGTGTTATATCTGACTTCTTGGCAACCACTGGCGTGGTTTTCATGGCAAGGAGGAATGGAAATGGTTTGCCATTGTTTTCTTCTGGCACATTCTTTCCTTAGAAGGGTGCAAACACGGAGGAAAACCTACAAACTCCACACACAGCCCTGGGCTAAGCTTGAATCCCACATCAGGCAAGCAGCCCAGAAGCTGTGAGGCAGAAGTTTACCTTGCTGCACCATCAAATTTATATATAAAACTGAAAATAAATTAAAATTAAAATTACTGTATTATCCAATGTACGCAATAATCTGTGTAAGTAGAGTATATACTGTATGTATGTATGTAGAATTTCACACCAAAAAAAGAACCTCCTTCCTTTTCAAAGCTTCATTCACCCACTGTTTTGTGTCCTGCTTGGTTGCCAAGCGGTTTGAATGATGGAGGCTATTGTACATATGAACCTTTGTGTAGTCTTGCTGCACTAGCACGATACTCTGCTTTTTAACTTCAGGGTGCAAAAATGTGAAAATATCTAAAGCATGGTCATGAGTATATGCATTTTCTGAAAGTGATGCACGATCTCGGGTTCTGCTATGCTCTGGAAAGCCCTTCGTCTTCTTCTCCAGGTGCGCTGTGGACCTGGCAAAGTCCTCAGGTGAGTTCATCAGGTGAAAAATGTTCCTTAGCGGAGCCGCGGTTCTGGAGGCTGTAGTTGAGCGGCATCTTGCCGCTGTGAAGGGATGCGGAGCTGGTCATAGTGCTGTGGAGGGAGATGGGTTCGAAGGTTACTCCTCCCAGCGCGCCACACTCCACACGGGACACAGTGTACATGCTACTCTGGCGGGTGGGCACAGAGCGGGTAGCCCGCAGCTCCAGCTCATCGTAGCTGGACACATGGATAAAGGGGCACCAGCGCAAGGCTCGCTTGAACCCAGAGCGGAACCTGAAAGAAATAAAAAGCCTGAAAGTCATAAATGACACATAGAGACCTGGGTTTACATAAACTGGTACATAAAGGTGCTAAAGGAGTGCAGGAAGACATACATCACATTTTTATAAGATAGCTAATAAAAGGAAACTGTCCTGTTAGGTTGTGTATATTTTAATAAGATTTAGTGATATTTAACTGTAAAAGAGCATCAGGATAAAGTGAGATGAGTACATTTGCCCCCTGCAAGGTGGTGTATGCTCATTGGGTCACATTTAACACATAAAGACTTCCTCCTTTAAAATCAAACACTAAGAGGAGAACTTGTGTGAGGTTCTCAAAACGTAAATCATCTAAACTGGCGGCAATTTCATTTCACAATGAAACTAACCTTTCATACAAGTGAGTCACAAAGTTATAGTACCAAAGAACACATAGACCTACAGAACATAACGGGGCAGCTGAACAGATGAATATGAAAAGCCAAGCATAAGAAGTGGAGGAACCTGCTGTTGAGGCAGCAGTAGATGATGGGGTTGTACATGGTGGAGCTCATGGCCAGCCACATCACGGACAGGTAGATCTGCTGGATGTACTTCCACTTGGTGAGCCTCTTGTCCACTCCAGTGACAATGAAGTAAACATGGTAAGGCAGCCAGCAGAAGGCAAACGTCAGCACTACGATGATCATCATTTTCACCACCTGCAGATGGACGTCAAAGGATGACGATCACCTAAGCGGACAGTAACTCCATACACATAAGACTAAGACGGATAAAATGGACTGTGTTAGCATGATGTCGCTAAAGCACAGTTTGCAGGGCAGTGAAAAAGCAACTGCTTTCATCTCTCGAAAATATGTGGATTCAATGGCATCCTTATCCGTTTCGCTGCATTTTTTACCTTCCACCTGAAAGTCAACTGTATCCTGCAACGTTACAGTACTTTCAGTTAAAATAAGTTTATCCCAGTCACCCAAAATGCCTGTATGCACACTGTATGGCCAAAAATATGTAGACCCCCCTTCTAATGACTGAGTTGAGCTGCTTCAGATGCACCCATGCAGCATACAAACGCATTAAAGACAATTGGGTGCTTCCAGCTTTGCAGTCATAGTTTGGGGAAGAAGAAGCTCCTTTCCTGCTGCAGCATGACTGTGCCCCCCTGTGCACAAAGCAAGCTCCATAAACACAAGGTTTGCCCAGGTTGGTGTTGAAGAACTTAAATGGCAGCACAGACCCCTGACCTAAACCTCACCAAACACCTTAGGGATGAATTTGAATGCCAACTGCAACCCAGGCCTTCTCACTGATGCTGTTTGTGGCTGAATGGGCACAAAATCCCAAAATCTGGTGGAAAGCCTTTCCAGAAGAGTAGGAGCTGTTATAACAGCAAAGGGGAAACTACTTTATATACAATATATAACAATATACAGTACATAGATATATATTGCATCTTCCAAATGAATGACTATAAATGTAAAGCAAATGTATAAGAGAAGAACAGTTTCTAGCTGACTGTGCCACACTGAATGTGGAATATGGCTGTGTGCACAACTGTAGTTACAATGGCATACAAAAGTTTGGGCACCCCAGTTAAAATTTTTGTTATTGTCAATAGCTAAGCAAGTAAAAGATAACCTGACTTCCAAAAGACATTAAGTTAAAGATTATACACTTTTAAAATATTTTAAGGAATGTAACTTTTTTATTTTCATCTTTTACAGTTTCAAAATAGCGAAAAAGGAAATGGGGCACGAAGCAAAAGTTTGGGGACCCTGAATGGTCAGTACTTAGTAACACCCCCTTTGGCAAGTATATCAGCTTGTAAACGCTTTTTTAGCCAGCTAAGAGACTTTCAATTCTTATTTGGGGGATTTCTTCTTTGCAAAAGGCTTCTAGTTTTGTGAGATTCTTGGGCCGTCTGCATGCACTGCTCTTTTGAGGTCTATCCACAGTTTTTCAATGATGTTTAGGTCAGGGGACTGTGAGAGCCATGCCAAAACCTTGAGGTAGTCTATTGGGGATTTTGAGGTGTGTTTCAAATCATCATCCTAATGTAGAAGCCATCCTCTTTCTATCTTCTGCTTTTTTCACACGGTGTGATGTTTGCTTCCAGAATTTGCTGATATTTAATTGAATCCATTCTCCCGTCTACCAGAGAAATGTTCCCTGTGCCACTGGCTGCAACATGAACCCAAAGCATGATCTAGCCACCCTGTGTTTAAAAGTTTGAGAGGTGTTCTTTTCATGGAATTCTGTGCCTTTTTTCTCTAAACATACCTTTACAAACTGCAGTCAAAAGTTCTACTCTGAATTCATCGGTCCACAGGACTTGTTTCCAGAATGCATCAGGCTTGTTTACGTGTTCATTTGCAAACTTCTGATGCTGAATTTTGTGGTGAGGACACAGGAAAAGTTTACGAAAGTTTACTTGGTCTTCCAGACGTCAACTTGACCTCCACCGTTCCTCTTAACTGCCATTTCTCAATTATGTTACGAATTGAGGAAACGGCTACCTGAAAACGCTTTTATATCTTCTTATAGCCTTCTCCTGCTTTTTGGGCATCAGTTATTTTAATTTTCAGAGTGCTAAGCAGTGGCTTAGAGAAGCCCATGACTGCTGACTGTTGGGACAAAGTTTGAGGAGTCACAGTATTTATAAAGCTTCGAAATTTGCATCATCTCGCCTTTCCTAATGGTGACTGTGAAAAAGCCATAGCCCTAATGAACTAACTAAGGTCTGAGACCTTAGTAAAAGTTATCTATAAGAGACCTGAAATCTCTTGCGGTGTCCAAACTTTTGCATGGTGCTCCTTTCCTTTTTTTCACTGTAAAATTATACAAAATGACAATAACACACTAATTTTGCTTAAAATGCTGAAAAGAATGATTCATCTTTATGCCCCTTGGAGATCAGTTCATCTTCTACTCAACTATTCACAGTAACAGGAATTTTGAACAGGCGTGCCCAAACTTTTGCGTGCCACTGTACTGCTGACATGCACGGTTGTGCTATTAGCGCAAGGGAAGGCGCTATAATGTATGTTTTAGAAAGTTTTAATATGATTACTAATTTAACATTTACCAAACCTTTAATTGAACTATTAGTTATATTTAATTCGATGAAAGTCCTACAATAATATATAAATATAACATTTATATGATACATAATATTAATTTATTGTTATTATTAGTGTATTAGCACTCTGCTATAATAACTAAGTTGTCCACCTAAATTAGTTTAAATTAATTCCATGTCATAGAATGCAGAACCTCATTAGAGATTTCATTTTAAACTATTTTAAATCTTGTTTCTTTTTTTTTAATTGCTATTTTATATTTCAATTTAAATGGAAATTGTGTAAGGCCCAAAGTCAGCTGAGGAAAAAGATACGCAACACAAGACTTTTACATAAACCTCCCTGATTCTGCCACATTTGCAAGCAGAAAAAAGCAAATTTGTCATCAACTGTATTTACGTTGTTTATTCATTCAAATTCTAGACATAAAGTACAGGAAATCAACACATTATTGAATATTGCATGTGCTATGTACAGTATGTTTTGGCTTTCCTTTAAGTAGAATCCTTAGAACCACCTTAAAATCAAAGATTATCAGATACATTATTCTTATAAAACAACACTATTAAATATTATCAATTAGACTAAAAGCTGCAATATATTTCAAGCCACAACTTAATTTCCTATTGCCAAAAAATAACCAACCAACAAAAATCAATGTTCAAATTGGTAAGGGCCACTGAGTCATGTCTGACTCCCAGGCAACCGCTGGCATGATTTAGAGGGGTGCAAACATAGAGGAGAACTTGCAGACTCCACACACACTTGAGCTGGGCTTGAACTCCACATCAGACAAGCAGCCTAGGAGCTGTGAGGCAGCAAGCTCACCCCACTGTATCTCCCAAATCCCCTTTATGCCCAATCTCAAAACTTTTATTCACAAAGTGGAATTCATATTCCAACAATATGTATGAAGGAAAAACAAGATCTGTTCCACTACATTGGAAGAATAATCTTGTAAAACCAAAAAAACGTATGTTTCTGAAGGACAAAAGCATTAACATTAAGAGAAACCAATTCACCACCATCTAGAGAAGCCTGTGAAAGAAGACCAAAAAATGTAAGCAAAGATGTCCACCAGTTCTCATCTGCTCACCAGACATGGAAACAAATGTGTAATTTTGAAGCAAATCCCGTGTTGCTGATCCACCATCGGTCAGCTTTCACAGCGATTTGATCTGGAGGGGAACAAAGCAATAATGGATACAGAATAAACCCAAATAACGGGGTGCAACCTATTAAAACCTTTTTTAATTCAAAAATTAAATATCCAACGCAAACATTCACATGAGGAATGAAGTGACAGGTCGGCATAAATAATTTTTAAAGTATTTCAGTTTTACAAAATAGAACTGCTGGTTGTTACATATTAGGATATAATTTTTAGCTATAATTGGAATGCACTGTTTATGAGCTACAATAATTAAATGCCAAAATGAGTAACACGAAGGCCGACTCTCTGGACGCCAGTGTAAGAGCCACGGCCGAATTTGCATTAGGATGACTGGAAAACCCTTTTCATTAAGAGGATAAATAAAGGCTCCTTCAGCCGATTGCTGAGGTTTGCTTCGCTGGAGAGTAGCGCTGCCAACACCGAACAACACAAAATGCACCAGGTGCCCGAAAAGTGCCGCGGTCCATTTAACAGCTCCTCCTAAAACGAGAACCCCATTGTTCTGAAAACCTCATATGGCAAACAGTGCTCCGCTGTGGTAGGATTTCCATCCTCAGTCTCTATGTCACCCTCATCGGAGGCACGAGCGCAACTCCTGTACGTGTTCCACTTCTACTTGTACAGCTACCAATTCAGCTTTCGGAGAGCAATTCAGTGAATGAGACAGCAGATAACGGCATGATGGTGAGATTTTCCACTCAGAAGACTTGGCTTCCAATCCCACAAGCTGCTGCAGCACCCTTGGGGAAGGAACTTCCCCAGTGAGAAGTTTCTAAATGCTTCTTCAACAGATATGTTAGGAATAGTAGGGTAGCTGTGTGCACCACTTTGGAGAAAAGCTTAGACTAAAAAAATACATTTAAATTTGAAAATGAACCTGATTTAAATCCCTTGCACTGAGCCATTATTTTCAGACAGCTTGTTCCCCAAACACTGTGCCGGAACATATCTTACCTTCCTCTTGGCCCTCAGCTGCTCGTGGTAGTTCCCCGACGTGTCCCCAGGAATTGTCCCTCCCCACAAACTGATGCCCACAACGGCATAGGTGACTGCCATCACCAGGAGGGGCAGCACGTACACCAACACGGTCACGATGATGTGGTACCTGCAGCACAACAGCACAGCAACCAGGCAACAGCTCTAACGTGTGCTCAACCTTGCGGGAGTCAGGGGGACTGGGCTGAGAAAGTGTCTTATGGGTGACGACTGACCACACAGGAGAAGAAGGGAAGGAGACTCACGTGAAAGAGTCACTGGAGCGCTTCGGCCAAGCGACGAAGCACACGGTTCGCTGGGGGATCTTCTTGGTGGTGGAGTAGTAGCACAGTGGGAAAGCCAGCACCACTGCTAAAACCCATATGCAAAGTATGACCACTTTGGTCGCTGTCGCCGACAGCCGGGGCTTCAGGGGGTGAATAATAGCCATGTACCTTCAACATCACAAGAGTCATTGCTAGATTTCCTTTATACACACAGAGCATGCAAAAGGATGACTGGCATAAAAAATTTCACAAATTTTCTTCATAATAACTAGTACAAAGCTCTCAGTGTGGTTGCTACACACCATGAATACCTGTGCAGGAGAAGAGCTCAGCATCAGGTTTGAAGCCATGGACCCATAATGAGCACCCACCCCTGCCAACCCCACCGCTCTCTTTACGCACTGCACATCTCAGGAGGAATGCCATGCTCTTTTCACATATTTCACAACCAGTTTGAAATGTTCACTTTTATGGCAGGAGCAGGATTGTATATTAAGAGTAGAATTCCATTCAAAAATCTTTTAAAGATTAATAAAAGCATATTTGAATTAATTGCAATGATATGATGCAATATTAAACAAAAAGTCATTTTAATAGCACAGAACCTTAAAAAAAGTGCATTTCAGACTAATTTGTCCAAAAATTTGTCAATGTTTTGTCTGTTATCTATATGAAATTTACCTGGTTTATAACTGTAACTTTTAATGAATGCACTTTTATTTTTGGGTTTCGGTACTGACAGAAAGCCAAAGAAAAATGTCAACTTAATTTTAGGTTAAGCCAAATATGCAGTCTGTGTCAGCTGCAAAAATAAATCAGAGCAGAGGTGTGGACATGAGGTTCTGCCAGCTTTTAAGTCTATGGTAAAATCAAGGATTTATGAGTGATTTTGCTTTTTATAAGGCAATGGGTGTGCAAGGACATACCCTGGTGTACTCTGTGACATTGGTCTAAATGTTTTCATTTTGGTGTCACTTGCATTTTTTTTTGTATTTGCGTCTGTTTCTACATCTTAGTTACGTCTCTTTTGTGTTTCCTCAACATGGCATGACATTTTTCTGTTACAATACAGTGACAGTTTGTAAATAAAAGTGTTTTATTTAATTTTTTTTTAAAAATCTCTCTCACTCTCTGTCACACACACACAGTCATCTTCACACCAAACCCTTCCATGTTACGTCAACCAAAAATGTGCATTCAGAAGAAACTCCGTCAGTTATTATCACTAAATTTCATAAGATTCATACCGTATTCCACTAAATGTATTAGCATAACAAACCATTCTGAGGCAACCGTCAAAGGGCGCTACTGGAATAAATTGAACTGAAATCCTTTCTTCTCATCCAATCTCATGAAATTACTACAGTTACAAATTCTAGAGTTAATATTGTCAGGAATGTCATGGCACATGCTGTTACTGTACTGTTATTGTGCAATTTGAATTTTTTGCAGAAACTTCCTACAGCTCCGGGTAAAACAATATAGCCAACACATTTATGGCTTTGAGGGACAGGAAAAAGCTTGGACAGATTATTGTGGAGCTTGAGATTATCGATAATCATTAATACAGTCATTATTGATTGACAGCAATTATTTTATTCTAATGAAACCTTTGCCAAAGTGTCAGATATTCAATACTACAAAGCCTGGGTGATATTTACTGTATTTTTATCAATGATAGGGCAGCAGGAAATGTGATTCAAACCTGTAACTGACTGAAAGGAGACAGCCCTAAACACTGCACCCCCTGCCGGTCTTATTAAGAATTACATAAGAAAATTAGTTAATAAAAATTAAATAAAGTATAATAATCGAGGCAAAGAGTGCTTTTTCCCCCTTTCATTGATCTAGTGCTTCATCATTTGCCTGCTACCCCTTCTCCTGCCTCGTACCTGTCCACGGAAATGGCAGTCATGGAATAGATGCTGGCGAAGACGGCGGCCACGGGGAAGAAGTTGTGGAAGCGGCAGTAGGAGTCTCCGAAGTACCACTCGCCGTGCGCCGCGTACGCGAAGTTCACCAGGGTGTTGAAGGCGGCCATAGCGGCGTCCGAGAAGGCCAGGTTGAGCAGAAAGTAGTTGGTGACCGTGCGCATCCTCCTGTGCGCCACGATGATCCAGATGACCACGAGGTTTCCGACGAGCGCCACGGCCAGGACGAGGCTGTACGCCAGACCCCAGAGCGCGACGCGCCACGTCGGCTGGACGAACTGGTGCGGGGAGTTTCCCGTCCCGTTATTCAAGGCTGCCATCCGAAAAAAGGAAGGATTTGATCGAGGAGATGCTGATGCTGATGCTGAGGAGGTTTGTCGAGGAGACGCTGACCACAAGGCGATATGCCGAGAACTGAGGCTGAAGCTCGTCGGGTTCCGTTTACGCACGGAGTGCCGGGGTTGCCGGAGCGCACGGGAGTTTGAACCCCGATTCGGGTCGTGTTTTTTTGTAAAGTTCATACAGATCCACCCCTGGTGGAGCCTCGCTGGAGAAGCTGCAGCGGGATGACCGCTTGGCAGCCCAAGAAAAGCCGCAGAATCCCCTTGCGCTTCTGTTGCTGGTGCGCAAAGGCAACCCTCAGCTGGACATGTGTGCGTGAGCAGTGACGCAGAGACGTGGGGAAAGCCGACGGGTCTCCTCCTCGGTCAGCCTTTGTGCATTCAGCTCGCTGTTCAGGACGACTTGCAGTCGTAGGAAAGTAAAGCTGCGGTGATGTAGCCATTTGCACACCTTTTTTACTCTTTCTTTCGGTTCAGGACGAGCACCTGGACTAAAGGCACGACGGCGGGAGCTGGGAACATCTAGGCTGCCAGAGACTCTGGACGCTACCTTGTGGCTCTTGTGAAAGCCGTGATGTTCCTGATGGGATCTAAAGATTGGCCAGACTATTGTGTCTCTTTCTTTTCAAACAAAGGTGTGGTAAAAATAAAGCTTAAAATGTCATTATAACATTTCTACTTTATTTTTTGTGTCAAGCCCTGCACTGCCAGTACCAAACTGATTATTGTTGACTCTAAATTGGTCAAGTGGCTACTGACAATGAGTGGGCAAAGGAATGAACAAAGTTAGTTCATATTTAACTATTACCATTATTATTAGAATTCAATTTTTCAGTTTTCCTTAACCCTTTGTCCTGGGAAGGGAGCCTATTCTGGGACGACTGGGTGCTAGGCTAGGATAAAGACAAGGACACCAGCTCACTTGTCACTCTGGACAACTTAAAGTGGCTAAATGTCCTGAAACACACATCTTTGGACTGTAGCAGAAAGCCCATACAGACATGGGGAGAACATGCAAACTCCGCACAGGCTGAGGTGGGTTCAAACCCACATTTGGACAGTCTCCAGCCCTGGGAGGGGACAACCCGACTCACCGCACCGCTCTATGACTGCTGCCGATACTTTTGCTGAGTCTGCTGGTGTCGGTTTAGCTGAAACCTTTGTCGACGGCCGTTGTCATGTTACACTCAGTACGTGAGATATCCGGCTGTGTTTCGGTTGCGTACCTCAGAAGTATTACAGCAGGACGGGGTTTCAAACCTGGACAACATCACAGCCCTAACCAAGTTGCTACCTCAACCATCATAATTGAAAACTGTTCAAACCCAAATGAGTGTTAATACACTGAATATTTAAAAACCCTCACGATGCTTCAAATTTGTGTAACCCATTACATACACAGCTTGAGCTAAAATATAAGATTCACCATGCAAGAGAAGTTAAAGAAAAACGTGTACACTGAGCTGACTGCGGGCAGACGCTAAAACAAATATAAAAAGGCAAACGGTGGCCATAATCACAATATGTTAACAGCATACACATCATTATTTTACTGTGAAATCAAATGTACAAATGCAAAAAGTTCACCTTAGTTCAAACCCTCCTCTCTAACAACTTCAGACAGGCACGATGCAATCGATGTTTGGAGTTGGGTTGAGATCGGGTGCAGGTTCCACAGAGGTCAGGCTGATCGATGATGCTGGTTATTTCTAAATAACTGGCTTTAATATCTTATGTAATAGCAGCCGCTACAGATGTGTTCGGTATTGCTATAGAGTTATAGATCTGTGACGCAGCTGGGACACCAAAACAGTGACTACTTTGATGCTGGACTGGAAATATAGTTAAATTCATCAGCGCAGCAGACTTGTGCTTGAGCATTTCATTCAACTTTCCACTACATTAATTAAAGTCTCTTTCACTCGACTCTGTTCTTGAGGAGTCGCTTAAAACAACTTCACCGATTTGCTATTTTAGGACTGTGGTTTATTTATGCTGCTTATTTATTTATACAGCCATGCAAAAATCCATTATTTTTTTTACACTGATGAAGACCTTTAATTAACCCAGAATTTAATACTAAGATTATAATTTATGAGCTTTTTTAATATAATTTTGGCAAATCTGCAAATAGATGGCACACCGGGTACACTTGTGCTTGTAAACAGGAAAGAAGGAGTATACTGTGCTTTTACTGCTGCAAGAGGTTGCGAGCTCACACCTACAGGAAGAAATAGCTGCTGAATTGATATTTCTGAAAAGGGAAAACTGTAGGGCGTTTTGACACTTTTTCTTAAATTTCAATGAAGTGCCTATTTTTATATTTTATTTATTTATTTTTTTTTAAAGACAGTTCTGAAAAATTGATCAGTTGCTTGGGGTGAAGGCTATACTCTAATCTGCCACAGAGTTTGGAGTGAGAGTGAAAGACTGGAAGCCTTGAGAGTGAGAATCCGGTGACACCGTGGATGACAGAGAAAGCTGTTCCGGTACATATTTAAATAATTGTTCCAAATGGGAAGAGCTTTTGTACTGATGGCTTTCAGTCCATAACATCCCTGCTCCCCTTTGCAAACTTTATTATACTGTAGGTTCATATAATACACACAGTGCCAAATAACAGGAGCTTGGATTAAAAAGGGGATCCTAATACCCATCTAAACCCATCCCAACCCCCACAGCACGCCTACAACTCCACTACACAACGGCTACCCTATTAAAACTAGCGCCAACTAACTATAACTCCAACCATGACGTGGCGCAGCAATGGCGCGGCATCTCATCGGGGTTATCAAGTGGGCACCTTCCTTCGTCTGTGTTTTGTCGAGTTAGGCTCACGACACCTCCAGAAGGCTCAACCGTGGCTCAGGCATCCCGGAGCTGCTCCCCTCCATTACCGTGCGCACCACTGCGCCACTGCGCCACCCCGCCGCTCCTCACATTACCTGCCCTTTGCCTTAGCGTCCTCACACTCAGCGCTCTTTCTACCTGCTGTCTCAAAGGAAGAAGCCCCTTGCCACCTACTTTACTTTTATCGTACTTCGCAACAACTACACCGCCTGCTAACAGCTAACCGCCATCACACCTATATGTTAATGCTTTGCTGGCACCCACCTGCTCACCGCTTCGCCGCCACGCTATCATCCGCGCTGGTCCTTTTACTCCAAACACAGAGACTTCCTTGCTCCGCAGCCTGTGACAACTCCTTCACCACCTGTTGCAACTTTCGCCCCCAGATACCGAGTTCGTGAAACAATGCTAAAGTGAATCAGGCTATAAATCTATGGCATCCAACCTCAACTGGCCTCACCTTCGCGTTCCAGCCCTGCCCCTCTACTTCTGCCGATAATTCGCTATATCTAAGCTTCTTCCTCTCATGAGCGTCGTCCACCGCTCCTTCCCTCGGAACTGTGAGTTCTATAAAATACACTACTCGTTGGCTTGCTGACCACAGCACCATATCTGGTCTCATGCTTGTACTAACTATTTCCTGGGGCACAGCTAATCTTCCTTCCAAGTCAACCTGCATCTCCCAGTCTGTAGCCCCCCTTACTACACCTAACTCCTTCCTACTTCCGCATCTCCTACTCCTACTCCCCCCCCCCCTTCCCTAACAAACTGTACCACTGTACCTTCAACCTCCTGTCCTGAGCGTACCTGCCTCCTCCAGTCTTCAATGGCTGCAGCCAGGCACCTTAGCACCGGTTTATGCCTCCATGTATACCTACCCAACGCCAAGCTAATCTTACAACCAACTAGAATGTGTTTCACTTCCGAGCATAGAGTACAAGCGGAGTCCTCATCCCCCCATAAACCCAGCAACCATGACTCCTGCCTTTCTTTCACATCCACTAATGCCATTCCAGCTGTGCGCAAAGGTCCGTTTTTCTTACTTTACTAAAATGCTTTCATCACCCCGATAAATAAGTAAACAAATAAACTATAAGAATGTAAAATGTCGTGGCTTTTTTGTCAGTTTTATTACATTGCTACAGCCCCCTTTAAGCTGCCTAATCTCACTGTGTTTAACTGAATCTGTTTATTTTTTGACTGGACAATCGGGCCACAGACCGCACGTTAACCCGCAGCGTCACGTTTCCTCTTCATCGCCCCGTGTTAAATGCGACAGACAGCACAACCGTAGCGACCGCATGGTTGTCATGTTGCATTTAAACAGGCTATATGTTCTATGTCCTATGCACTTTTTTGAACCTCAGAATCATTTTATTCTCAAAAGTGTTGTCATTCATTATTTTTTATGCCTTATTTTTGCATATTCCTACACTTGGATGAATAAGTAAAAATGCATGCGTTACATTGCAGTAGCAGAGTAGCAAGAATTAATATGAATCCCTGTGCTGAGTCGCATTAGAATGGAAACATCGACATGTGGGTTCCTTGAATGGCGTCTAGTCTAGCATTCAGGAGAGCAGATAGGCTGTAAATTAAACTGCATTTAAATAAAATATGAAGAGGAGAACCACTGCAATGGAAACACAATTAAATATGAAAATAGTGTAAAAGTTTAGCTGTTTAAAAAGCGTGCGATGGCACATCCTCACTTCCGACTTTCTTTATTGCACTGTGTTCCACCAAAACTGCCTGCTCTCTATGGGCTAAAAAAATAAATTAATTAATTAAAAATCTAACATCTTATTAGATGAATTTAAATGCTGACTTGAGATTTATTCAAAGCAGAGTGATCGGTGTTGCGGTAGTTAAGGCCACTTCCTCACACGATAAAAACTTTGGGGTTTTTATCCGACACTTTGTGATCCAAACACAACATAATTGCCACCGGTTTGCTCTCATTTCCTGCCCGATGGTTGTTTAAAGCTCCCAGTATTGGTCACTGCTAAAATATCAGCTGTTTCATAGCTGACACCTTTGTCTGAGGTGACTTGCAGTGTAAAACAAGGAACTTTATAGCAGTTTACTCATTTATACAGCTGGGTGGTTTGCGAAGAGCCACTGCACTCCTCCTTTGACCAGGAATTTTGACAGTTCTGTAAACTGTCTTGTACCATGTTGCCTATGCACTTGCTCTTCTGCAAATAGTGTTGTTGGGCTTTGCTGTTGAACCTGCCCTCCAGTGAACCTTGTTGACATGTCCTTTTGCATATTGCCACAGTAGGTTATTTCAGCTTGTTACAGTACTCCTGCCTGGACCTGCCTTTCTGTTCATCTCAGGGTGCTGTTGTTGACCATTTCCAAGGTGCTGCTGTGACAACCCTGTTGATCTGTCCTGTGGTAGCCCTGTTGACCAATTGGGCAATGCCTTTGATTCTGCTTCTGAGTGCTCCTTGGGTATTTAAGTTCTGTGTTTTGTGCCTGTGCTTTGCCACATCGTCATCTTGTCACTTTGCCACCTTATCGTCTAGTCACCTTGCTGTCCCATGTCTGTTTTGTGCTGTCTTCTGTTTTGTGCTTTGTTGGATTTGCGACCTTGTCTTCATGCCTGTTTTCTGGACCAGTTCTATTTATTGCCGAGCCTGACTCCCAAGCCAAGCTTCTGATCCCGTTCCATTTAGTCTCTTGCTGGACCAGTCCTGTGTACCAGCTCCTGAGTTTGATTCCTGATCCAGTTCCGTGTATTTACCCTCAGGTCTGCCTTCTGGACCAGTTCTGTAACCCAGTTCTCCTTGACCTGTTTTGCCTGATGACTTGGACTTCCCTTTAATAAACTTCCCTGACTTCCTCGACTGCAAATGGACCCTGACTTGAAACCCTAGCAATACAATCTTGACCCTGAGATCCCGACACAAGGGTTCAGATTTGAACCCAATTCCTTCAAATGGCAACAGGAAAAGGAGCTGCTAGCGCTGCAGATTTCAGCTTCACGTCTTTGCTGCACTTTTTGTGTAGCCGTGCGAGGGCTGCAGGAATTTCCAGCCAAGCTCAGTGTTCCGCTGATTAAATAACCCTAATATCCTATCATGGCTTCCAATTATTGTCTTATTGCCAAACCAGGTCCACTTCGGTAAATAATGTTAACAGAGGGTCAAAGGTATGTAGATGGATAATCCAAATTTGTCTCCCAGAATCCTCAGTTAATAACTTTTACAGCAAGCTATTTTCCAGAATTTGTCATGGATATTTACTTCCCGTCATTAGAAAATGCTGATATTTGGCAGCTGAACTGCACATTTTAGCTGAGATCCAACCGGGGTCGGCAGCAGCTGAGGTTTATTGTCACACCCACGGCTGCTATGAGACCGCCACGTGTACGATCTCTCCGCCCCGGCCCTCGGACAGGGCACTGATGGGTGTGGGAACCACTTATGAACCACATATAAGACTCACCCAGACTTCTACTCAGCACTCAGTCTTCCGCTGATCTACTCGACCGACTCTAAGCTAAGTTCCCCAAGATCTTGATTCTTTTGACTGTGTGTTTGTGATGCTGCTGTGGCAATGATCTTGAGGCAAGCTCCCTGGATGAGGAGCGGGCACCTTGTGAAGCCCTGCTCTCAATAAACGTCCACTGACTTAAAGACTGGAGTGTTCCTCAAGTGCTTCCACCAGCTCTCGTCCTAACATTTATAAGAACGAATCTTTCTTAGGGAAGAAGTAAAATATTTTGAAAGAGGCCAAGAGGCTATAAACACATATCAAAGTGAAATGTTGTCCTTTTATAAACTTGTCTGAGTAAAACTTGGTCTTATTGTAAGCAAATAAGAAGAGAGCAGTGTCGTTCAAGAGCCGATTGATGCTCAGTGTGAAATAAAGATGAGAACACAGCCTTATTTTGTGATTTGTTCCTGACGGAGCGGTCGGGAAAGGTGGGGGGGGGGTCTCTTGGGGGAACGTCAGTCTGCGGTGCGCTTGAAATGTTAGAGTCGAACCTTCACGTGTTCACAAATTTGTTTGTCAAACCAACTGCTACATCACAGTCAGTAGAAATGAACACATTAAACTCTGTAACAATCTCATTTGGTCATTAAACTCTAAAAAGGCTACTGACTTCTATATTTAAATTTTAAAATTTAAAATTCGATCCCCGGCAAGGCTTGGAAATGCTGAAGTGGTGACATGACGCACAATAGTTTAAAAAATGCACCGATGGCAATGAAGTATCTTTTAAAATAACCAAAAAGACTGGGACACTGGTACGTCCACATTCCTTACCTTTCTGGCAGGAAATTCAGAACAAAGACAATAAATGGGAGGGGGGTGCAGGGGGTACGATGGTAAAGGTCATTTAAAAAAACGTAAAAAGAGTAAAAAGTATTTCTCAGTTGAAGCGCATAGAAACAATTCCCTTATAAAATATATTTGTCTGTACCCCTCCCCTTAGTCCCTCATCCCAGCCTGGTACAGTTAAGTGAGGGACAATCCAAAATAGGTGGCATAAACACAAAACAGCAGAAGATAAAACAAGGGCTCAGAAACAGTACAATTCCATGGTCCTATAACACCTTTCTATCCATTATCAGACCTCAAACTGAACTTATAATGAGGAAACTTTTATTCTTCCTCAAGAATCTTGACGGCATGAATGGAATTCAAAAACAAAAAATCTTCTACAGCCGCATCTTCAGGATATGCGCTTATGTTGCTCTTGGGGTCTAGCGTCTGAAGAAATCTTCATCACAAATGCAGCCCTTCACTACTTGACCTCTGAGGGCAACATTGGCCTGCGGAAGCCATGCATTGTTTTTGCATTGTTGAGCTGGGAAAGGGACAAGCGCTGCGAGGCAGGGTGAATGATTGAGAGCTGCCCGGCACAGTTTTCTTTAGCCGTTGAATATTCTGGGCATTCTGTTGTTCAAGTTCAGAACAGAGTTACATTATACATTTGATTTGGTATCCACATACACTGCATGGCCAAAAGTATGTGGACACGTGTGCATCATACCCACATACGCTTGTTGAACATGCCATTCCAAACCCATGGGTATTAACATGGAGTTGTTGTCCCCTTTGCTGGTATAACAGCCTCCACTCTTCTGGGAAGGCTTTCTACCACATTTTGGGAATTTATGCCTATTCAGCCACAAGAGCATCAATGAGGTCAAACAAGAAGGCTTGGCTCGCGGTTGGAGATCCAATTCATCCCAAAGAAGTTCCGTGGGGTTGAGGTTAGGGCTTTGTGCAGACATTTTAGTTCTTCCACATCAACCTGGGCAAACCCTGTGTTTATGGAGTCATGTTGGAGTGGGAAAGGAGCTTCTTCCCCAAACTGGAAGTACACAGTTGTCTAGAATGTGTTTTTATGCTGTGTGGGTGTGACTGAAACAGCTCAGTCATTAAAAGGCAGGTCCACATACAATGTATTTTAGAAAAGCTGGACTGGCTGAGTTCCTTGGAAAAAAGGTAACGATACTGAGAAAAAATGAAGAAAATAAATACTTTCCCAGTATTAGTATTATATTTTAAACTATAAATTGAGTACAGTTCATCTGTGCTTGATTGAACTTCATTTGATCTAGACGTTGACCACAAAATTCAATCGTACATACAATATGAATATGGTTTTATGTATATAAGCATGAATCCTGGCAACAGAAGAACAAGCTCTACCTCAAGTTCTCAGTCTAATCCGTCTTGTCACACCAGGGACCTGGAATGGCTGAACCTAGTAAGCAGGACTTCATTCTGGCAGTCATCATTTTCTTATTTCTTTTCCCAAAAAAATAAATAAATAAAATAGCACCTTAGACCTTTGGCGCCTCCGTGTGGTCAAGGTGAGTGTTTCAGTTGCAGACAGCATACCTGATTCACCCATATTCCACACTCCAAGCAGAGGCATAAAAGTCCTGAAGCAGGTGGTGGTCACAAAGTTTATTGTTCTGATATAAATCAGGTCCAATATGTTCTCCATAAATGCACAATTCCAGTTTTAATATCACCATTATCATTTACTGTTGAAATGATACGTTTTAAAAGTACCAAAGTCATTTTCGGGACCAGAAAACAGTTCATGAGCACACATATAAAAGCAGTATAAAAATACTTTAGAAAATTACAAACAACAGGTATTAGAATGGAATGTTACACTGAAACGTTTAAGCATAAACCTATGCATAAATACCGACAGACACAAACACATACGGCCGCGCACACATATTTGCACGCACAGGAGCATACGAACACAGACATACTGACAATATCAACATCTTGTCCTCCGTTAGAGGGAAATATTTTTCACACGACTACATGAACACACAGGGAAAAAAGTTTCTTTTTGACTTTGGCATAAGTCATCCAGTTGTCTTAGACACATAAAGCATTGCGGTAAATATGGCATTTTAAATAGGTTGTTCACAATTGAGCGAATGTGAAATAAACCCCGGGGTCAACAGAATGCGAATCGGTGCTATAAATTCGGAGTAACAACATTGCGGCAGGAGGCGGGGGGATGATGATAAAACACTGAGCAGTGTGCGGCACACACACTCTAAGCAAGCAGTGGGCCACGCTGAGGTGCTCAGCTAACTTCTACAGCCTGTTAGTACCACAGCTCTCTTGGTCATCTTTCGCACGTCGCCCTGTCCAGCCTAGAAAATTCCGTTTGCACGAACGCCAAAGTCGATGCGAGCAAATGCAAGGACCCTTGCGCCGTGGCCTTTTTGTGGGCCCGAAGGACACGCGCTTGTATTCTGCCTGCCCTTGGCGCACAACGTCAGCACAGAAACTGTTCACCCATAAAGTAATTCACCATAAATAAAGTGAAAACAGGTTTCAAACAATGATGCCTCCTGCTTCTCGAAAGTTTTTAACAAAAATTTGGGAGGGGGAGGACAACAATTCACGCGTTACAGTAAAAATGTGGGACAAATGTCGTAAATGTGTATAATAACGCAGCGAGCTGCCAATAATGAGAGTGTATGTATCATCACCACACAGTCAGCAGTTACTGCCCACTATTAACAGTCAGTTGTGTGTGTAAGAGCAATAAATCACATACATTACACATTTATTCTCAAATAATAGTGGATATTTAACCCTTGGGTTGTGTTTGACCCAGCTTTCCACGTCCAGGGGTTTCCACCCAAAATTGAGTGACCCCTTATAACTGTGCACAAAGCACTTATAAAACAGATGATCGGTTAATGTTGTGCTAAACCTTCAAATTTATTCCTAGCTGCTTTCACAGGTTCTATACTTTTCCCGGCAAGCTGGGATGCACAGACCTCATTTATCCGAAATGACACCTGAATTGGGCAGTGGACGCTCTTTACTCTTTATTACAGCCTCGTTCATTTCCACACCACAGAAGCATAAAATGTGAACAGAACACTTGAGGCCCGCCGAAGCCGGCGGTCGTTCGTTTTATGCATTCGGATGACCGCTGTGGGGGACGTTACGGCGGCTTGTGGCAACCAGATGAAAGACACCGTTTTTATGACAAAAGGAAGCAAACGGGTTGAATTTGACGGGAACACTACCTGAGGGTTAAACACCAGCATTGGTTTAGTATCTGTGCAAGCATTTAAATCAGTGCAGCATTGAAACATCGATATTTAAAAACTTCTCGGATATTTTAACTATTTTAAGTAGATCTCTGCTCGTCGTGGAATATGCTCACAGACCGCAGAGGTGCTAAGCATAAAAATATCAACTTTGTGGCAGTGGTATTAGTAAAATGCTATAAAGTTTACATTGTCGTAAACATACTACTGTATATCTACTTTGCATTTTTAAATGTTGATATAAATGTCTATAGACCTGGAGCAATGCAAAACACTTCTGCTGAGATGATGTAACAAATACGTGGCCTGGATATAAGAACTGTATAACCAGAATGGTACATGTGAACAGTCTTAGTTGTTCTGGTGATGAAAGGGTCAATTTTTTATGTGTTTTAAATGCAATGCACAGTTCTGTTCTTTTTGTGCTTCCTGATTTTTTTAACTCTCTGTAATATTGAGATTGGAAACAAGTGGCAGAAACGTGTGCATGTGTGGCTTTGTGGCTGTGGGTAGCTTAGGAGCCAGTGGCCACGGACTCGCCGCTCTAAGGCGCGCACGAGAAGCGCAGGACACCACGCGGTCAGCGTTTGACGGAGGGAACAGTTGCCGATGGAAACAGCAGCGACTAAACGACCCGGTCACATTCGTAGTCAGGAACATGTGGGCACGTGGGCCTGGAATGGTCGAGAAGCACAGTGATGGTACAAAGACGTCCTGGAGTCCCCCCGGCACAAGTGACCACAGTCGGTCGGGGTCTCTACACAGTGTCCGACTCCTGACCGGTCCCCTGTTTAGTCCTTCAGAGGACACATGAGAGAGCCTCTCGGGCTGGCCACCTGCTGAAAGCACGTTTACATAGAAGGCCAGTAGGGGGCGGTGTGGTTAGGCAATAAGGAAGGTGCGCAGATAGATCTGTCTCTCGATCCACTCGACAAAGTGGCTCACATTGCTGTAGACGCCGGGTCCCAGGACTTTGGAGAAGCAGACGGACCCCCAAGAAGTGAGACCATAGAGACTCCAGCGCCCGTCTGTTTCCTGGCAGACAAGCGGCCCCCCGCTGTCCCCCTGGAATCAGACACGCAGACACCTTCATTGGCACCCAAGATTAGCACATAAACATCATCTCCAATGCATAAAATGTTGTAGGGAGAAGACTCAAAGACTTCTCATTTCTTTATTATGGTGGCTCATTTACACAAAATGCCTACATTCATATTTTCAGACAATATACAGTGTAGGCATAACTACGGTGACACTGAAGCTGTACAGTGCATTTTCTTATCCGCTGTGAAATGCTCAGCCTATTTTACAGTAAACTGAGGTCCAAATTTCATTTTCAGTGTATTTTTATGCAGTTAACCCTTGCATGACCAGACAAATGTGGGGGGGGGGGTCCACTCTCGTAGCTAACTGGTCAGATTATACACAGCTATCCCCTGAGATACAAGTCTTTGACTTAACAATTTTTCATGTGTATGAGTGAAATTATTTAATATCCTTTATTTAGTTACAAGCAAATAGGCCGATTTTTGTGTTTTGTGATTAAAAAGAGTTAAATGTGGAGGAGCGTTCAAGGCTACATCTCCAACTTACAAGATTTCACTTCCTGAGCCAATTTACCGGAACTTATTACGTTCATAAGTAGCTGCACGCTTGCATGTGATTCTGTAAATTATTATTCTAAAAATGATAACTTCACTATAAATGAAATGTTTTACTGCATTAAAGTATAGCATAACATGGCGAAATGAGGGCACAGAATATACTAATTGTGCTGGGAGAGGGGACTTTCCTACCAAACTTAGTAATATAACATTAAAAAAGTATTATTATATTAAATTTATATAATAATAATAATAATAATAATAATAATAATAATAATAATAACAACTGTGTGCAAGTAAAATATTCAATAAATATATAAATTAAAAAAGTGTTTCTCCGCATTTTTTTTCATTTCTATTGTTTTTTAACTCTGGGAAAAAATATTAAAAACTAATTCTATGATGCACTGGGTTGTTCAGTCATTATTTCACCCAGGGTTTGGTCAAGCAGAGATGAACTGTATAGCAGTCTTCCCAGAAAAGCTGTCCCAAAGTTCTTAGCATAAGATCAAGCACAAAAAATGATCAAGTCATGTGCAGCCTGCAGCATTAGTGGTAACAAATCCTGGAAGGAAACACCTTTTTTTTTTTTTTTTCCCTGCAGTTAAGTTCTGATCATAAAGGAACCCAATGAATGGAAATGATGAAATGTTCACAGCATGCAAAGCTGCGATGCCACTGGGAAACAAATGACTCACCATGCAGGAGTCCACGGTTCCTGAGTCGTAGCCGGCGCACAGCATGCGGGTCGTGATGGTCTTCATGTCGAAGTAAGATTGACACTGGTTGAGGGAGATGATCCGCACCTCACCTTCTTGCAGCTTGAAAGGCACTGGACACAAAATATACACAAATATAATGGGCATAAGACATGAAAAATTAAAGGGCAAAAAGGGAGTACCGTGGACTTTCCATGTTCACCGTGGGTTCACATGGGTCTCCTTCAGGTACTCCAGGGTCCTCCCTCCAGTGGGGGAGACTGAACGAATGCATTAATGAATTAGCAGTATCAATTCCAAACCATCCTGTCTAAAGTATGTTACAACCTACACTTCTGGGAAAGGCTTTGGTCTACCATCACCTTGCACTGGATGGATGGATGGATGGATGGAATGTCAGTTATGTCAGAAGTTTATTGACCAGAGAGGAGACTCAAGTGAGTTGTGTTTTGACATGATTCGGGAACATCAAAAGGGATTCAGCAGCTTCAAGGGACAGAGGGAGCTTATTTAACTACCTTGGAGCCAAAACTGTTAACCTATAGATCCCTTGTGAGTGGAACTGCCATGCAGTGAGAGATGGAGATGTACAGCTGGTGTGTAGAGTGCTGGAATTTAGGCAGTGATCAGGTCCTGTAGGTTTGAGGGCGCAGATGTTTTGACTGTTAGGCCGTAACCAGCATCTTGGACTTAATGTGGATGGCTACAGGATGGATGAATAAACAGATGCGTGGATGGACTATAACCTGAAACCTATTAGTGTCCAGATCTTCAGAGTCACCTATGGGAACAGCCAAGTTACCCCAGTGTAACAGTTTTGCATTGTGCGCTAGCAACTAATATGAGAGGTACACAGTGGTTTCAGTTCAATATTTTGGAAAGTTCTTCAGATTGTTACAGAAGCTGTTAGACAGGTGATGAAATAACAGTAACAAAGAAGAGCGATGCTCACTCCTGTTGCCCATGTGGCCCCAGCCAGTGATATAGCAGTAGGTGTCCGGCTGGGGCAGCTGGCCACGGTGGGGGAGACAGACAGGTCGTACGTAGCTGGTCTCTTCCACTTCTTCATCCAGCTCCACCACGCTGATGTCGTAGTCCACCACTGCCCGGTTGTACCGTGGGTGAACAATGATGCTCTTCACCTTCCTCGTCTGCATGAAAGGCGATGGGTGGTCCAGGTTGTTGATGCCCAGGACCACCTTCCACACATCTGCATTCTCTCGCCTGAAGATTAAACAATTTTCTCCATTATGGTGTTAAAGGAAAAGTGGTACAAACTGGCTGTAAATATGAAGAACCTTTTATTTATCTTCAGCAAAGTAATACTAACAAGGCAAATATAAGCCTGAAGATGTTTTTTCTGGGAATTACATCTAAAAATATGGTCATCTTATATTCGAGAATGAGATGTATAAAGGGCATATATAACACCAGTAGGTAGTATCACTTATCCACTGGTGTCAATTATCCATAGAAATAATAAACTGGAGCTAGCGAACATGAAAGATGGCAAAACCTTGAGATGTTCTGGAAAAAAAAGAAGCTCAAAGTTGGGCTAAATTGACCAAGGACTAAGGAGGAGTTATGATGCCAATTTTAAGAAAATAGTGATCAATAAGGCAGTGTTAAACAACTCCCAAGCAACCAAAAAATAAAAAGTTATAGAATGTCATTTTCAAAGATGGCAGGTCTAAAAAGGCAGTCTTTAAAAATGCAAATCCGGTAATTATGAATAAATATGATTTTTCTTTCAAAAGATAAGAGTCCAAAAACCTTGTTCCTAAAATGAGTGCTGAAAAGGAGGGGGTCCTCTTATAATCAGGATCCTCTTATATTTGGGACAATGGTATTATTTTGTCTAGCTTTACACCCGAGTATTTTGTCCCAAATTCATTACTACTGCTGCTACAGCCTTGTGCAATTTTCTCCAGGATAAATAAATTATTGTTCTATGAAAATTACTTCTCAGTGATTTGAGACTCTGGTCAACAGCTGCAATAAGCATTTAGTTGCAGTTGTTACAACTAAAGGTGACAAAAGCAGCTGATATTGACTGCTTTTTTATACCTATGATTGCATGTTTCATTATATTTCACACCAAGGAAAATACACAAAAATAACACTGGTGTCATTTTTTCTCTTAGACTCTGTCCAGATACAGTGGGGGAAAAGAACAGATTAAATTTAATGTCAGTAAACTGGGAAAACAGAAACAGAGGGCAAATACTCTGTGTCTACTTGTTTTTTGTTGGAAAATATACTGCAGAACACAGCAGCATACAGCCAACACAACTTGTTTGGAAAAAAGAAAAAAAAAAACAGTTTTGCTAATATTAGAATTGCTAATGTGACATGTGGTCGGTTCTGGAACGCGTACCAGAAAACACATTCTGACTTGCTAAATAAAGATATTTTTTCCTGGTTTTGTGCAAAAGGAATCTCTAGAAATATCCTGGTGTGATGAGGAAAATGTGACAAGAAGGGCTCATGGCTTGAGTGTTCAGATCTCAAATGTCAAGGTTTGCTGTTTTCTGCGCTTGAGAAACCAGGAGGGGGGCTCACCCCTCAAAGCAGTGGGCCACGGTAAGAGCCCACTTCCTGCCGATGATCACGCAGCCGCAAATGTGCCCGCTGGGGTCGCTCTGCAGCGAGCACTGCCAGGGCCAGCGGCCGGGGCGACTCGTGCGTCCACCTAGGATCCTCTTGGACATGCGAGCAGCCGGTCGCCTCCCGCAGTCTTAGCGGGTGGAGAAAACATCGATCAACCAATCGATCAATCAGAACATCCATCAACTTGTATCATTTTGCATCAGATATTCTATGAATTTTTTTTAATTTTTATATACTACTGATAATGGTTTGGAGAGATATTCTTTAAAAATGTTAGATACATTTCCCTTGTTTTAGCTTGACAAACTCAAGGAGGCAGTTCTTACCTTCTTTGGTACAATGAAGCGATACTCTTCTTCGGGAGTGACAGGAATGTCTGAATATAGAAATTAAAAGAAAAAATGTGAATGAATTTTCCTTTGTAAGGTTAAAAAAAACTATCAATTCAGTTAGCTACTACTGTACATTCAGAAAGTATTCAGACCCCTTCACTTTTTTCACATTTTGTTGCAGCCTTATGCTAACTTTTCATATTAAATTTTTCCCCTCATCAAGCAACATTCAATACCCCAGGATGACAAAGCAAAAACAGGATTTTAGAAATTTTTGCAAATATATTAAAAGAAAAAATCTGAATTATCACACTGACACAAGTAATCAGATCCTTTGCTTTGACACAAATTTAGCTCAGGAGCATCCATTCTAATGATCATCACTGAGATGTTTCTACATCTTTTTGGAGTCCACCTGTGGTAAATTGAACTGATCAACAGTTAACAAATACATGAAAAATATATATGCATATTTATACACACTATGCTGTCCTACATTATACTATACTGTAATGTTAAAATCTTCACTATATTATATTTTTACTACTCTATGGGCAAGGTCCAAAATCGAAAGCCAGTTTTGATGCCAATGTGATAGAATGAGCTCCCTTTGTCCCTCAAAGCAGCTGAATCCCTATCAATTGTCCAAAACCCATCTTCTTCAGGCTCACTTTGATCCCAAAGTCCTAACAGCTACATATACTTGGATCACACCATCTGCCACTGGTGTGCACCTGCACAAATGGTGGTACTGGACAAACTCACTGTGCTTCAACAGTTGCATGTCTGCATGAAAAGTTCTTTGTTGTGAAATGTACTTTGTTTACTCTAAATGACTAACTGTGAATGTTGTGTACTGCTGGCTCACTGAGCCTCAGACAGTTACCCCCTCTTCTCCAGCATGGCCTGCAGAGCTGAGCCATTCCTCTGGGTCCAATTGGGGTGAACGTGGAGCCACCGTCTACGCCCTAGCTGGTTGGCCTGCTCCGGTATTGTCTCAACAGTAGCTGGGACCCTGTAAACAGAAGCAGACGCAGACCACAGATCCAGAAAACATAATTTACTTGAAATAGATGCTGCGCACAGCAGTGGATGCAGACAGCAGATTGGAAAAAATCATTACGCTGTATGGGTGTGGATACATTCTTCATCCCTCTTACAGTTAAAAGCACAAGACAGGGGATAAGACGGCTGCTGGGAAGAGTTTGTATTTTACTCTGGGTCCCAGTGGATACACATCTGGATTTCATCCAGCATCTAAAAACAAATTGTTCAGCCCAGACAATAAATATAAACAGCTTTTAGTGTATAACAGTGAGACTGCATGTACAGCATGTTGTGTATAAGTGCCAAGTGTGTAAGTGCATCACTGCTGAGAAAGACCCATTATAAAAATAAACTGACTTGATGCTACAAAATGTTTACAACCAACCAACAACTATACAGCCACTGCTTGTTAAATATAAGTAGGCATCACACAGTCCTTCCTGTGGAAGCTATGACCTCAGACTGTATGTACACCAGGGAACACTGCCAGTTTTTGCAGACAGTCTACTGTCAACTACTGACCTTACCCTAAACCCATCTGCCTGCATGCCAGGCGACTGAGCTGTGGGTGCCAGTTGTCAGCACAGACTTGGTATTCCGATGCTGTCTTATGAACTGTCAGGAGGGACAAGGACGTGTTGGACAGGGAGACTGCAGGAGAGATGCCAGATGTGAATACAAATGAGGCACTTACAGTAGAATCCAGTCAATAGATTTAGACACGTGTGGTTCTTCTAGAATGAAATAAGACACTCAATGCAAAATACAGTTTAACTAGTTGGCGGTAAGTTAATATACACTTGCCAGCCAAAAAAAAAGTCACCACCTGGATTTTAAGTGTATAAGGCTGCATATATGTATGGTTTGTATGGATAGATTAATACTGAACTATATTCAAAATATATCACCTCTATATACTGGTATACAGTGCAGAGAAAAAGTAGTTGCCCCCTTCCTGATTCCACTATTACTGCATATTTATCACACTGAATAGTTTTACATTCATAAAATTAAATACTAGACAAAAGGAATCTGAGTAAACACCTGACAGTTTTTTTAAAATTATTTATCTATTTATTTATTTATTTAAACACCCATATCATTCATGTGAAAATGTAACCGCTCTTTAGTTGCTCAAATCAAATTTATTTGATAATAAGATTGATTGAGCACAGAGAGCCCTGTTGAGAGTAAACCTCACAATACATTGAACCTGACCATGAGAGTGAAGTAGTCACCACCAAGTTCCTACAAGAATGCAATAATGTAGGAAATCATGAAGGGAGAAAATACTTTTTCACAGCACTCTATATACAGAGGAGGTAACAAACAGGCAGATACTGACCGCAGTCCCACTCATCGGAGCTGTCGGAACAGTGTTTCTTCCCGTCACACCACAGAGTACGATGTACACACTCATGATTGTTGCATGGCAACTCATTATCACTGCACACGGCTGGAGCGTAAAAAAAAAAAAATGTTATTGTTTAGAACAATTTTTATTGTTGGCTGCTTTTATGCTTTTATGCTGATGTTATTAGCTTTGTATGAGAGTGCAGATTATTGCTCTGTAATTTTTTTTCTCATAATATAATATACAAATGTTTCATGTAGGTAATCAAAGTACAGCACATACACTGCCTATCACTGCAACTGGGACCAGTTGTCTGATAAAATAAAAAAAGTTTGCATTTAGGTAGACCCACTACCTATGGATGGAGCTGCCAGGCAAGAGGAAGAGAGGAAGGCCTAAGAGGAGATTTATGGATGTGGTGAAGGAGGACATGCAAGTGGTGGGGGTGACGGAGAGAGATGCAGAGGACAGGAGGAAGTGGAAGCTTTTGATCCGCTGTGGCGACCCCTAACGGGAGCGGCCGAAAGAAGAAGAAGAAGAAGAAGATTTAGGTAGACCCACATGCCTATGTTGGTTGTTTGCTCTTTACCGCCATCTAAGGGCTTGATGGGTAGTACAGGTTGCATTTACTCCACAGAAATGGAAAATGCAGCTGAAGATGAATAAATAAATGGCAGTGAGCTCTAAAATTTGTGAGTTGTTCGCAACGTGAGTCGCCAGCATATAGCGGCCCCAGGGTTCCCCTTTGGTGTGGGTGTTCTGTGGAGACGGCCACTCACAGCAGTTCCTCTCATCAGCCAGGTCAGCGCAGTCTGGGAACCCATCGCAGATCATTGAGTGCTGGATGCAGGCTTTGTTGCTGGGGCATTCCCACAATCCCCTCTCCTTACAACCTGGTAACAGGAAAGGTCACAGACTAAATACCAGAGCAGGAACATGTTTTCATCTGTGACACATTTATCATCCTAGCCCTCCCTTCCCTACACATCCATCCCACTGTCACACCACTACTGAATGGCTGTGAGTACAGTGGTGTTTACTCTGGACCTTTGGGTAAAATGGGCACATTTTTCAGTGACTTAGCCAAATATACAGTCGATTTATACATACGTGGTATAAAAGAATTTGGTGCTTCTTCTTGCAGTTTGTTTCCCACTTTCCATCAATATAAAATTTGCACTATGTAGGCAATACTACTCTCCAAAAGAACTTACAGTTTCAAGTTTCTATTTAGAATTATTTTGTTCATTTGTACAGCAGGGTATTTTTAACACGTATTTATTTATTTACAGGAGAAGTCTAGGGCAAGCAGCTACTTTGCACAAAGATATTACACCAGGAGGTGGAATTTTAATCCATATCCACTGAGTACAAAGCCAAGGGCTGTAATCACTATGCCACCTCCTGACCCCACATATAATATATTTCAGGAACTAGTAGGTTCAGTTTGTTTTTTTTAAATGTCTGGGACAATGGAAAAAAAAAAAAAAACAAAAAGAAATCCCTGTTTTGAGCATAGAATAAATAAAGTCTTTATGTAATGTTCTTTGTCATTTTAAATAACACAGTATGTGCTTATAATACACAGTGTTTCCAGTAAGTAATATTTTACATTAGACAGTGAGTGTTTTAAACACCAGACAAGCATTTGCTCAGTGACACTGTTGGCTGGGTTGAGACCCTCCCCACCACTCAACAACAAATAGGCATCTTTTGTGCATATTAACATTTGTAAGCAAGCGGAGAACCCAGCCATTTAGTACTGAAAGAGCATGAGATGTCCTTCGGTAATGCTATTAGTCTAGGTCAATTCAATTCAAAGTCCTCTCATGTCTATGTCCACCGTCTCAAGAACTTCTCCTTTCAGCCTTGATTTGTGTTACCTTTCTGCCAGTTCACTGCACCATATTTTTCAGTAACCTGTAAATCCACTTATGCACAGCCATATGTCGCATTAAAAAATTAAAAAGAGATTTTAAAAAATTGTCCATTTGTGTCAGAAATTTCAAATGCTTTCAAAGCTGAATCAACTGTAGTTTGTCTCTTCCGCTAGGACATGATAAAGAGCGTATAATGGATGGGATTAATAGGAGGTCAGCAGAGGACAGTGACAAGGCCATGGTGAACAAGCTCCACCACATTGACCTTCTGAATGCAGTTCCTGTTGAGCTCAATGCCTCACCACAGTTGTCTTCATCGCTGTCGTCATCGCAGTCCGCATGTCCGTCACACCTCTTGGAGGACAGGACACAGCGACCAGACTGGCACTTGAAGTGACTGGGTGAACACTCTTCTCATGGCAGAAGAACAAGAGTTTTCATCACATATGTCAAACTTTACAAGTGACTTTTAATGGAAAATGTAACAAAATTGGGTATTGGTATTGAGAGTTTGGTGAAAAAATATCCAGTCATCCCTCAATTTACATGCCTAACTGGTTCCAGAAAAGGCTGCCTTGTGCGAAAATGGGTAAATCAAGATTATTTCCACTATGTCCGTTATTTCTCATACTGAAAAATATTATGCATTCCAAGCCAACCAAAAAACCCCAAATGATTTCACTAAATTTCAGTAGAACAATGAAAAAGCATACACTTGGTGAACATTATTGTGGTACCGTTTAAAAGGATTTGCCACTGTCGGGTAACTGAAATAAATGAAAGCGTTTCACTAACAACCAGCAAATATAGCTTTCTTGCACAAACAAAACTCTTATAACAAATTCTTTTCTGTTAACTTACATCCTCACCAGCTTCACTTATGTACATTAACACTAAAGATTACCATATTAAGCTATGTAGAAGAGCACAAAATACTGGCATATTCACCCATATAGAACAGCATTCAGTATTATCACATTCACCCATGGAGCACAGTACCAAATAGTTACCACCATTTACAGTATGTGAGGTGGGTGTTGGATGTTGTTCTTTGACCAATTTTTTTTTTGCCCAGAGTGTGTTGCATTGTGTAGATTTGCATATAAGTTGAGCAATGATATTTAAAATCAAATAGCGTTCTAATGAAAACGCATCGTGCAAGTGCTTGTAAATTGAGGGATCGCTGTATTATGAATGATTGGTGTTAAGTTGTTACTACCGACCATCTACATCGGGGTCAGGCAGCAGACAAGTGCTGTTCTCCTGGCCCTCCTCTGGAAACTGAGTACAGTCGGTGTCCTCTGGCCACTGCAGACCCACGATGCCCAGCACTGACTCGCAACGCTCTTTTGCATTCCTGCACAATGACCTGCACAGACACAGAGAGCCACCACAGAAATGATCGCAAGTTGCTTGTTCGTACAGTTATTCATTCATCCATCCATCACCAGTGGTTGTTTGTCTAATTCAGAGCAGTGGAGGTCTTGGAAGCTTAGTATGTGATCCTGAAACTGTATTTCAAATGTACAGCTGCTTCTTGCATGGCTAGATTAATACAGGCATGTGAAAAAGAAAGTACACCCTCTTGCAGTTCTATGGTTTTACGTATTAGGACATAATAAAAAAAAAAATTTAAAAATCATCTGGTCCTTACCAGGTTCTAAAATAATTTAAATCTAACCTCACGTGTAAAACAATACATAATAGATTCCACCGTGTCATTATTTAAAAAAAAAAAAAAAAAACGACTTTCGGCTGCTCCCATCAGGGGTCGCCACAGCGGATCGGCTCGTCCGCATATTTGGTTTGGCAGATTTAACAAAAATGAAGCCAAAATGGAGAAGCCTTGTCTGAAAAACTAAGTACACCCCATGATTCAATAACTTGTAGAAGCACCTTTAGCAGCAATAACTCGAAGTAACCGTTTTCTGTATGACCATCAGTTTCTCACATCGTTGTGTAGGAATTTTGTCCTACTCTTCTTTACAATGTTGCTTCAGTTCATTGAGCTTTGCGGGCATTCATTTATGCACAGCTTTTTTAAGGTCCTGCTACAGCATTTCAATCGGGTTGAGGTCTGGACTTTGACTGGGCCATTGCAACACCTTAATTCTTTTCTTTTTCAGCCATTCTGTTGTAGATTTGCTGATGTGCTTGGCATTATTGTCCTGTTTCATGACCCAATTTCAGCCAAGCTTTCGCTGTCAGACAGATGGCCTTGCATTTGACTCTAGAATACTTTGGTATACAGAGAAGTTTATGGTCGACTCAATGACTGCAAGGTGCCCGGGTCCTGTGGCTGCAAAACAAACCCAAGTCATCATCCCTCCACCACTGTGCTTAACAGTTGATATGAGGTGTTTGTGCTGATATGCTGTATTTGGTTTTTGCCAAACGTGGCGTTGGCCATTATGGCCAAACATCTCCACTTTGGTCTCGTCTGTCCAAAGGACATTGTTCCAGAAGTCTTGTGGTTTGTTCAGATGCAACTTTGCAAACCTAAGCCATGCTGCCATGTTCTTTTTAGAGAGAAGAAGCTTTCTTCTGGCAACCTTTCCAAACAAGCCATACTTGTTCAGTCTTTTTCTAATTGTACAGTCATGAACTTTAACATTTAACATGCTAACTGAGGCCTGTAGAGTCTGAGATGTAGCTCTTGGGTCTTTGGAATTTCTCTGAACATTGCACGGTCTGACCTTGGGGTGAATTTGCTGAGTCATCCACTCCTGAGAAGATTGGCAACTGTCTTGAATGTTTTCCATTTGTGAATAATCTTTCTCACTGTAGAATGATGGCCTTCAATTTGTTTGGAAATGGCCTTATAACCCTTCCCAAACTGATGGGCAGCAACAATTACTTCTCTAAGATCATTGCTGATGTCTTTTCACCTTGGCATTGCATTATCACACACCTGAATGCTCCAGACCAGCAAACTGCCAAAACTTCTGCTTTTGTAAAGGTGCTCACACTTGCTGAGGATCAATTAATCGAATGCATTTGATTCACAGCACCTGGGTGCTTTACCCTCTTAAATCCTATCGAAGCAGTAAGGGTGCACTTAATTTTGCACACACTGCTTCTGCATTTTGTTAAATAAATAATGACACGGTGTAATATGTCATGTGTTGTTGTTCATCTGAGATTGTATTTACCTAATTTTAAGACCTGCTAAGGACCAGATGGGTTTTTTTTTTATTATTATGCCCTGATATGTAAAACCTTAGAATTGAAAGAGGGTGTACTTTCTTTTTCACCAGACTGTACATATAAAGGGGGATCTGGTCATTCCAATGTATCATATACATATGCAATTTTTTTAAAAATCATGTTGACTTGATAGTAATCTTGTTACATCCAAATAAAATGTTTTAGGAAAAGGAAAGGAAAACTACCAATACTCTTAAATAGAAGGAGGAGACTGGTGAAAGAATAAGATGATTCCTTCCAACTCTGCACTTCCAAGCAAAAAATAGTTACTGAACATTATGTATTGAGATTTAAATGCTTGAAAAGTACAAGTAGAGTCCATCTTTGAACTCCCAAATTATAAGGGGAAGGAGGTGATCAGACATGCCATCCTGCCATGATTTTTACATTTCAGTGCTTGAATTGTAAATAAATTTTATCTGCCACCTTTCATGGGCTCTAGCAGGCAGACATACCATCACCCAACTGCAGGTCACACTGGCACATGAGCAAAAATCATGGAAAAAAATCCCAGAGAGGGAATTTAAACAGTCCAATATAAACGGTTCACTATTGTGGATTTCCTTTAACTCATGCCAACAGTGTAAAAACGAATGATATACATATATAATGAATATATACAGTCCATCATCTATCTTCCAGAATAAATCGGGGAGGAGGTGACTGGATATGACTAAAGTCCAGAAAATCAAAAGTATAAATTAAGCATAATATATTTTTTTTTACTGTACTGTTCTACATACTATGGTAACACTTTTATACCCTAATGTAATGTATAGTAAACATGTAATCTTCTTCTTCTTCTTCTTCTTCTTCTTCTTCTTCTTCTTCTTCTTTCGGCCGCTCCCGTTAGGGGTCGCCACAGCGGATCAAAAGCTTCCACTTCCTCCTGTCCTCTGCATCTCTCCGTCACCCCCACCACCTGCATGTCCTCCTTCACCACATCCATAAATCTCCTCTTAGGCCCTCCTCTCTTCCTCTTGCCTGGCAGCTCCATCCCTAGCATCCTTCTCCCAATATATCCAGAATCTCTCCTCTGCACATGTCCAAACCAACGCAATCTCGCCTCTCTGACTTTGTCTCCAAACCGTCCAACCTGTGCTGACCCTCTCATATACTCATTTCTAATCCTGTCCATCCTTGTCACACCCAATGCAAACCTTAACATCTTTAACTCTGCCACCTCCAGCTCTGCCTCCTGTCTTTTGGTCAGTGCCACCGTCTCCAACCCATAAAGCATAGCTGGTCTCACTACCGTCTTGTAGACCTTCCCTTTCACTCTTGCTGGTACCCTTCTGTCGCAGATCACTCCTGACACTCTTCTCCACCCACTCCACCCTGCCTGCACTCTCTTCTTCACCTCTCTTCCACACTCCCCATTACTCTGGACTGTTGATCCTAAGTATTTAAATTCACCTACCTTCACCAACTCTATTCCCTGCATCCTCACCATTCCTCTGTCCTTCCTCTCATTTATGCACATGTATTCTGTCTTAGTCCTACTGACCTTCATTCCTCTTCTCTCTAGAGCATATCGCCACCTCTCCAGGGTCTCTTCAACCTGCTCCCTACTCTCACTACAGATCACAATGTCATCTGCAAACATCATAGTCCACGGTGACTCCTGTCTGATCTCATCTGTCAACCTGTCCATTGTGGGTAATAAATATACTGTATGAATGTGTCAACAGAGCATCAACATTATGTGCATTGAGGCTGTCTGTGTGCAGTTTCATTCTCCACCTTCACGCTTCAGTCTTGCCTGCTTCTCTGTTGTGTGTGACTGCAGCAGGGTCTCCTGGGCTCACCTGCAAGGGGGAACCTTCCACTGGCTCTCCGGGTCACATTTGGGCACGAGGACAGTGCAGGCGAAGAACATGAGGTACTTGTAGCAGTTGGTCTGCACCAGCGCGGGGAACAGGGACGACTCCCAGCTGATGGAGGCCTCTTTCTGTGTCTGGTGGCCCAGGTAGTTGGGAAAGCGTGTAGTGTTGTAGGGGAGGTTCATGCACAGCTCAAGGGTGATGGGCTCACAGTGGCCTACAAGGACAATTCAAGCTGTCTAAAAAAAGTAGGAATCACCTTTGGGAACTTTTAGCAAACAGTTTGGAAAAGAAAAAAAAAAAACTTTGCGAACGTCTTGGTATTATCTGTAGTAATGTGGTCTGATCTTCAGCTACGCTGCAGACAGAAAAAAAAAAACTGAAAAAAAAACAATCTGCTTAAACTAACGGCACACAAATAATTTTATCTCTTCAATAATGCATGCATCATTTAAACATTCATATTTTGAGCTAGAAAAGGTATGTGCACATCCAGGCTAATGGCTTCTCCTCAAGATAACTGGGGTAGCCTTGAAGGGCCCAGGTTCAAATCCCACCCCTGTTGAAGTGCACCTGATCAAGCTACTTCAGTGATACAACTCATTGAGTAAAAGTTACTCCGCTGTAGTACTGGACAAAAATATTAGCCAAATGGATAGATATAAACCAACAAGCTGCTAAGGAATGTTATTTGTTAGCCATACTTACTGCAGTTGGAGCTGCTGTTGCGGCTATCGCAAGGACCGTGACATCCTTGGGCACACGCATTGGACATGCAGCTTGGGTGTCCAGGAGTGCATGGGTTCTGACCTGTAGAGAGGGCCATGGGGCAAACACAAGCAAGCATATAAAACAAACCAAATAACAAGTAGGGAAAATGAGCCAAACTTTTCATCCTTGGAACATCCCAACCACAGGAATACACTGTGATCCGGTCAAGGGGTCGAATCGGGCGGTGTTGTTACTCTGCAGATGGGTGCAGTTCTCTTCATCGCTGCCATCCTTACAGTCCTCATCCCCATCGCAGCGGAAGGCGCTGGGCACACACTGGCCACTGCGGCACTCCAGCAACCCTTGGCTCTTGCAGGCTGTACAGACCGCACATACTAACTATGAGTATCAAACTTAGTTTAATAGACAGGAATTAAACCAGCGGCAGAACGTGTGTTCCTCTTTTTTCATTGTTGCAAGGACCTACAGAGCTCATTTTCATCACCTGTTGAGCAAACAGCTTTGGCACTCTTCTCCACTGGGAAAAACCCTCATACTAACAACAGAGGAAGGAATTATCTTTTTAAGTCTTTTTTTTTTATCTTGTTTATATCTTTCTGTGCTTTGTAAAAATCTGCTGTTCTATTCTCGGGCAGTTTTGCTCTTCTCTTTTCGGCAAAGCACTTCACGGACAAATGTTCTTTCATTTTTTCCCCAATTGAAAATGCATGGATACTTAAAGGCAGTCTATCTTCAGAAGGTGTGTGCTCTCTCCTTTGTAAACATCACCCTTTATGCATTTTTTTCAGAGTATGGGGGGCATTCTTGTATTAAGTTTTTTGCACTGCATGTGGAAATCGAAAAGGGCATAAGCTTCCATTAGTCGTTTTAGCAGTTTTCCATTGTATGGGAACACATTAAATAACAGCCTATTATACTGCTGTAGACTATGTGTGTTGCTGTTATAAAGCATGGCTTTATGAATGATAACTTGTATTCATTTTGCAAAAAAGCTTGCATAGCTAATAGAAATTATTTTTCCCCCCTTTCCTGTTTTTTCACCGGAGTCTGTGAAATGCAACTCACAGCAGTTGACTTCATCGCTCTTGTCGATGCAGTCATGGTCCCCATCGCACAGCCAATCCTTTGTGATACACCGTCCATCCCCACACTTGTGCTCCTTGTCTGGATCGCAAACTGTAGGATGGTGATGTGAAGAAAGCGGGGATCAGTGCTCTCATGCCCCACACACCACATACAGGTACAATATTGCTGAGGCCAACAAGCTCATAAATATTAAATAATATAATATTATATGATAATATAACACAGTGTATAAATGTGAAAACAGAGTGGTCACCACCAGAAGAGAAGTTGCTTCCTTCCCAGCAGTGGTTGCTTACACAAATTCTGTAAATATCTGCTGTGCTAATTACTTGGATAAGAAGATGGACTGCTGCACATTGCCTGTTTCGACTTGGGAAGAATATCAAACATTAATTTAAAAAATGAAGTTCAGGAATATACACCAGGATGACATTTAGTTGGCTTCCCCTGCCAGGATTAATAATAGATTCTTTTTTTTTTTTGTTTTTGTGCCATTTACAAGAGACATGTTTGAAAGTACGGACAGAGGCATGTTGTGGAACGGTTCAAAGTCACACACAGAGACCATTATGAGCAGTTAGCAGCAGATTAGCAGTTGCCAGTTTGTAGTTCAGTGATCATGCAAAACAACTAAGCCTACTGAATTCTGTACTTCCAAAAGCAACAAAGCTGACGTGAACGGGCCAGATTAGGGAACAATACAACAGAGCTAAAGACAAATCGTGTGACAATGACAACTGCCCCCAGTGCTGCCCTTACCCGTGATGAACATTTTCAAAATGCCATGTGCATGGAATCGCCATGGCAGCAAGGCCATTGCCATATACCATAAATTAGCTGGAATGCGAGGCCTCAATCCCTCCCCCAAACATTATCTCCCCTCATACCCTAGGAAGCTGGGATGACAACTGCTGAGGATTACACAGTAATTCCTGGCTGCCCGTTGAGGAAAAGTCCCCCTATTAAAAGCCCAAACAGATGCCCGTCTTTTTGGCTGCATCTGAATCACGCGTTGAGGGAGTTGTAATTCAGCTGGGAAAGGTAAAAAAAGGCAGAAGCTGCTTTTTGTGGGTACGTTCCTGCTGGAACCACCTGTTGGCAGCTTCTTGAACTCCCACAGTGTTGTGAAGACAAGCATGCATGAAGGCTTATGGGAGTTACTAGCAGGGTGGGTTTCCCTCACCAGATTTGCATCATGTGCCTCCACCCCAGTGGAAAGTTTCTGGGGCTGTGCCTGATCCCCTGAACACGGGCCCATACCAGTCTGGTGGGAAACAATGTGTGGGGGGGGACTCACCACAGTGTTGCTCATCACTCAGGTCCCCGCAGTCATCGTAACCGTCGCACACAAGGCTGGGGCTCAGGCAGCGGCCCGTCCCACACTGGAACTGATCAACACCACAGCCTGGGGACGATAGGGACATGGGCGTTTAATGCTGAAAGGTCCAACAAAGGGATGTCAAAGCCCATGAAGGAAAAGTTCATAGTTAACTGTCTGCCCATCCATCCATCCATCCATCTATCCATCTATCCATCCATCATTATTAACTACTTAATCCTGGTCAGCAACGTAGCAGTCAGGATTTTAATCCTGGTGTCCAATGATTTTGGCATAGACTCCAGACCGCCAACCTTGCTCAGGATTAAGCAGTTAAATGATGAATGGATGTTTTAATGATCAAATTTTGTTTAACCAATTAGAAAACAAGACAACACAAAATGCAGGGTGCTGGTTAGAGCCACTGCCTTGCACTACCAAGAATCCAGGTTTAAATCCAATGTCCTGCTGTAGAACCCTAATCACCTACTACAGTATACAAATGGGCAGATCAATGCGAGTACTGTAGCTTAAAAGTGTAAGTTGCATTGGAGAGAAGCATCAGTCAAATGAATTATTGCAAACATGAGACAAACTGACTGGATGCAGCAGCATTTAGCATAACTGCCAGGGCTGCTTAGACTGAGCTTGAGATCACTGCTCTTAATGTGGCTGGATGGGGCTTTGCAAAACTCGCGTTCATTAAACGTGAGAAGTGTCACGCTGCAAAGCTGAAAAGAAAAAATGAGGTTGACTCATTCGTCAGGCTTAAGATTTCTGTGAAAAATAATTAGAGGTGCGATCCACCGACACCAAGGCTCTCTTAGCAACCATGGAAAGGAGGGGGCGGGGCTTCACTGTCAATGATGAGGAATGATAACCCCCTCCGTGTTTCTCTGGTGTCAGCACACAGTTTATGCAAAATATGCAGTGATGACCAACATGTGGATTCATTTGTAAGAGGCAGGCTTCTAGCACCCTTCTAATACAACAAACCAGCACCCTTCATAAAAAGCCAATTCATTATCTTAACTTGAAATGACCTTCCTCTAAAGCTAAGCAGCGCGGCGCACGCCCATCCTACTACTCTACATCTTAAAGACAGGCAAACTTCTTGCGTGCAGCTGCTCTGAAACCCGATCGCCGAGGATGCTGAAAATGTTAACTCTGTGATAAACCGAGCCATATGTCACAGACCGAGAGATGCTTGGTATAATTCAGGCTATACAGCAGGACACATTCTATTTATGTCTGCCCTTGCAGGTTGCGATATTTATATGCTGTTTCTGCTGGATTCGGTATGATGCTCAAATTCGCTGAACATCCTTCAGCCAAGAACATACTGCAGATGTTTGTTGACGTTTACGTTACTGCGCTCTTACTAAAGTTAGCTATGGAGGAAGAGTCAGCGTTTCAAACAGTGTTACTGTTAAAAAGCAAAGGGAACGGAATGGAAGGCCGTGCTTCTGCATAAGTAGGGGAAGTTCTGGGTGTCAGTAACCCAAAAGGCTGCTTTGTAAACACCGCCTTCCCCATCCTGGAAAAGTCCACCATGGCTGGATACAGGCCGAGACTGGGTCACCAAGTTCATCAGGGGCTTTGGACGTTTGACTTCTCACACCAGCATCCTGGCTGATATTTGCAGTCTGGCAGGGCCTTTATGCTCATGGGAACCTAGTGATGCCCTAGGGTCTGAGTTTGAACTTGTTGTAATAAAGTTCCCAGAAGGCTTTACATGCTCTGTGCGCAGATGTTGCCTGGTTGGCTGGTGAGGAAAGTTAGCGGGAAACAATTGGACACCAAAATAGCATGTGACATTTGACAACAATAAATGTGTAATTTTCTTTACACATCAGCCATTGCTGAGCTGTCAGGGCTCATCTCCCCATGCAGTAACACAATCTGCTGCCGACCAGTTTGTTTTTCTGCTTTTCACGGCTCAGACAAATGCATCAGTAGAGGTTTTCTCGCACTGTCTTCTTTCCAAAAAAAAAAAAAATACTCCTGTTCACTTCTTCCGCTAGCTACAGAGGTTAAGGGCAGAGGATGGTGGCTTAATGTTTGCATTGGTAAAAATAATCATTATATAGAGAGGTGCAGCTGGTAGCATTTTTGTTAGTAAAAGAAAGATACCTATTGCACCATCAAGCTTAGGAAAAGTTCTTTTTGTCAGGCTCTTGAATTCTGGACAGGATAGGTCCTGATCACAACCAGCACCACTGACCACCTCCCACTGTATCATCATACCCATCGCTACTGACATTGTTTGCACTAATTCTCTTTAACCTTCGTAGCCATTTATTTATCCATGGCTACCTATTTACCTACTTGCTTATATTCAAACTCAATTTGTTTATTTTGTGTGCCATTACTATGCTCTGCGGTGCAGGAGAAAATACATTTTGCTCTCTTTTGTACAACTGTATAATTGCAAAATGACAAAAAAGTGAATTTTGAACCTGGAAATACCCAGGTCTGAATCACCAGCTCCTGCTGTAGAACCCTGGAAGAAAGCACTCACCCTAAGTTGGTACAGTAAAAATTACCTAGATGCATAATATCAATGCAGACAGCTTAATATCAAATTACTTTGCAGAAGGTGTCAGACAAAGGTGAATATTAAAATATGCATGTTTTGAGGACTAAGATTTACAAATAAAGGCAAATATTAAAATGTACACGTTTTAAGGACCAAGACCTACGGCATTCTGCCTCGTCGCTCCAGTCATCACAGTCATTGTAGCCATTGCACACCAGCTTCCGAGGGATGCAAATCCCAGTAGCGCACAGGAAGTTGTCTCGCCCGCCGCACAGAGCTGGAGGATCAGTTCAAGAAAACAACAGAAACAACAACACAGTTGAATGTCAGTCTGACTTTTGGCTCTAAAATAATCTACAGGAGATAGGAATGGGTGCTGCTCCATCGAGGCAGTATTCAGCACGTGAAACTTGGAGTGTCATGCGGCACCAGGAGGTGACATGGGCAGTTTTGACACCAGGGAGCTCTTCATGTGGAATGTGAAGAGTGTGAACTCAGTGGTGTTCACACATAGTGACAGAGAAGGCGCGTGTGTGTGAGGGAGAAGCCAAGGAGAAAACCACTGGTTAGGGCTAACATCTGAAGTGCATGTCTTGTGTTTTAGATCATTTTAACAATGCGGTGGCTTGGGGGGAAAAATCCTGAACAGCTGAAAGTCATTTTTCATAATTCAATTGTTGTTTTTTTTTTTTTTGAGAAACATTTTTCCTTTGAAGATTTAAGGACAAAATCCACTACATAGTGAATTACACAGCTGAACCTCCTGTGAAGACAGTAAATGATGTTTTCTCAACATGTGCCAGCAGCCTTTCCAGTGATGTCGAGAGATCCATAAACAGCAAAGCGACAAACTAAACAAACAAAATGCATTCAGCTAAGGCATTTAACTCTTTTCAAGTCAGTTTGTGAGTGCTGATGTTCAGAAGAAAGCAAACATGAACCACTTAAAGATGTATAGATGTAGATCAATACAAAAATAAATAAATATATTTTTTTCTCATCCAGTTTTCCGTTGCAGGTGGTAACTTTCCTCAGACCCCAAGTGCTCTCACTACAATAAGGACTACCGTGGTTTTCACCGCCTACATTTCCTCCAGTTCCTTTTTCAATTCCTGATATTTCTCCAGCTTCTCTTATTCCCTTCCATATTCCTGTATATTCAGATTGTCAACTAGTGATTTATTTTATTGCATTGTTATTGTTGTGTGTAATAGCATTGCTTTTTGTTGTCATTTCTTATTATTATAATTTGGCTTGAGGACTACACAACGTAAACACAAAAAGTGGCCCAGGCCAGAAGAGACACCACAATGCGCTGGCATGTTTTTTCCACATTTTGGAAGCCATAGGCATCTGGTGCTTGATGTCTACCGGTCTTTCTGAACACTATGCTCAAATTTGGCATGGAGAAATGAAACCATCTGCGGCCATGTTGGAACATTATGTTTCATCAAGCAGCTCATTCGTAACACAAATGATAACCAGTTCAAAAGAAGCCACCCTTGCTTACGTCAATGTTAATTTTTTTTTTTACTTAGAAGATATATTTGGAAGACAATAGTCACAGAACCAAATTTACTCATACTGAAGTGAGTCCAGGTGTGTGTAATATGTTAATATTCAAACACTGAAGATTTTATCACTGCTGCTCATTGAACACCTGCTACACGTTGATGGCACTGCATCTGATTGTTCTCTCTTATCAGAGCTGGATGTTTCACCAGCATCTTCTGGAACAACTGTTGAGTCAGAAAGAGTGTGATACTATTGTAGTTTTAACTCATTGCAGGCAGTGACTGCGCTTATGTAGCAAGAAAAGCTCTGGGAGGCACATGGCCAGATACTGTCTGACACCGATTACTAAAGATCAGGAAGAGCAGGACTTCAATGTCTGTTGGCTCACAGTTTTGAAGACATCTAACTCAGAGCATCATTCTCTGCAGTATACGGGTCTTTTGCCAAAACACATAATACGTTCAGTGTGTGCACTCATTAGCATCCCTTAGATGTAGTTTTAAGAAACCGCGATTGCAGGATCTTTACACAACCTTGAGGCTAACAGCACAATGCGGCCTATTGAAGGACCTATTAGCTTTCATTGCGCCATCCTCTATAAATACCTGCGTGTGGCATCACTTAGTTCACATTGCCACAAGCAGAAACTTGTGCTTCCTTTCTGGTCCAAGCTGAAACCCATGCTGGAGAATACTTACAGGGCTTCCCCTTGACCTGCCGAGGACTGTAGCAAGTGTCGCTGGCGTTGCTCGCCACGGAGCGGTTGGAGAACTGTGAGCAGCGCAAAAAGTCAGGCCAGGAAGCATTGAACATCTGCAAGACGGGCTCACAGCCTTCCCGGGCTGCTTCGCAGAAGGACATGCAGGGGAAGATCAATCGCCTAGGAGGAAGCGGACAGACGGGTTACCGAACCAGAGTAATGCACTTTTGTTCTATTGGGAGTAGTCGTTTCCTTTGCTGATGCTTTCATGCACAGAGACCAGACAAAAAGCTGTATCCATTTCAGTGAGAGGGGTTCAAGCGATCAACTGTGCCTTGCTGTTGTTTACTGCAACACATCCTATTATGGGGCTTGAACTAACAACTATCTTGGTCACAGTAGAATAAGGTATGGCAGCAGCAACTTAGTCTTAAATCTCTCCCAATCCTACCAGCTATCGTCAAACAAGGAGGAAAAAAAACAGTTTGTGTTTTTTTTTTTATAACTACATGTAGTTTTTTTATACTTTCTGCAGCAAAAAAAATTGTTTGCACAAGCAAAGCAGTTCAGAAAAATTTTGTGCAGTGACTTTGAAAGAACAAACAAGCTGACACCTTGCACACAAAGGTTGAGAGTTGAATCCTGAATTCAGAGTTGAATTCTGAATTTAGAGCTGAATCCTGAATTCAGAATTGAATCCTTCCTTCTTCTGTAGTATCCTTCAGTAAAGTAGTTGATGCCATAAAATTTAATGTGTTGTGTATATATATGTGTGTGTGTGTGTGTGTGTGTGTGTGTGTGTGTGTGTGTGTGTGTGTGTGTAAATAGCTTAAAACTGTAAGATGCTATGAAGAAAAGCAAATCAACAAATAAATAAAAGCTGGCATACTTGTCCTCTCCCTCATTGATGCACTCTGGGAGTGCCAGGCTGCACCCGAAGAGCATTATGTGGCGGTAGCAGCTGAGGCGGTTCAGGTAGCTGAAGAACTTGAGGAACATCTCCACCTCGACACTCTTGACGATGGCATGGCGTGACGACAGACTCGTCTGGTTGTAGGGCAGCATATGACACTGACTCTCGCTGATGTCCGAACACACGTCTGCAGGGAAGGAGGGAGACGGACGTTATGGATGCGCTCCACAAAGGCCAAAGGAATTCTGACAGGTTAAATGGACATTGCAAAAAAAAATTGGGGGGAAAAAAACTATTGGAATAAAGGAATATTTTACCTCATGTGTTGTTCAAAAGAGAATTTCATGGCATAAATATGTAAACACATCTGACAAGTAATAAAATTAAACTAAACCTTGTCCTTAAGTAGTTACCGCTGCATATGGTGTCATAAATCAAACTGTGTCTATGGTTGTTAAATGGAACTGTTTGATATTTTATAATGCCTTGTAATGCCAGTCCAGTACATAGCTTAAGAAATGAAATGTTTCCAAATCTTATTTTATGGACATCTACAAATACAGAAATAAATATGGCAAAATTTTACAGCTTGACTCTGCCTTTTGATTGATTTTATGAGCGCATCATCGAACAACACCGGTTGGGTTAATGAACCGCAGAAATTCACTCTGCTCACTCATTTACAAACACATCTCCACCCAAGATAAAATCCATGATCATGCTATTAAAACACATTTTGGAATAATTTCATGTGGGTTAAATTGACCTTGGTAATGGTCGCTCTCAGTAGGTCAGAGCTGTGATATAATGGAGTCATTATGACTTGCGGGAATTTTATCTTTTAGTGGCTGTGTGAACATAATAGCAAACTCAGAGCTTTTCTCTCACTATAACACTTTTTTTTTTCATTTTGCCAACTACTTTCCATTGTTTCAAATGCAGTTGCTTGGGTTACACTTCCATAACGGTGTTAACAATGTTGGCTGTAGTCATAAAATATAAGCAGTCCATGTGCAGTTGCTTATATTTTAATCCAGTTTGTTGAGATATTCAAAGTAAAGAAGTGCCTGGGTCACAGAAATGTAAATGGCCCATTTAATGATGGTAAATGGTCTTGTGACCTTAATTTAAGAATAGTTTTTATCTTTCCTTGCTCATTATAATTCTTCAGATCCTGCCACTTTGAGGGCTACTGGGTATTTGGCTGTATTTGCTTGATGATTTATCTTTATGGTGTTTGGACCATCAGATGGAAGCGGAGCGACCGTGTACTGCTTCCACAGAGGTCGACGATGTAGGACGAAACGTGGCACCGTATCAGAATTCCAGTCACCATCTCCATCTTCGCAAAGGACATGCACTGCGGATATAATGCACCCTTCACCGGAGTCCAAGAAATGACCTGCACCCACCGTTCGCATTAGTTAAGTCCAAAAAAAAAAAAAAAAAAATCAGATTGCAGTCAGATTGTAGGACACAGCATGAGCGCAGAAAATTTAACATGACTACTCAGAGATGGAGTGATTAGCAATATTAAAAAGACAAGCGACTGCTGGAAAGATTTTATTGTTAATTATCTTACACTTTCTCCAAAGTGACTTCTCATAAGGCGCTTAATGATAAGTTACAGTGATTTACACATTTATTCAGCTGGGCAAGTTTTTTTTTTTATTATACCTATTGAGGGTGAGCACCTTGCTAAATGGGAGGGGATTTCAGTCTTGGTTCTTCGAGTAGAAGATAGAGGCTCTAATCATTATGCCACTATACTACACTATGCCAGTGTCATTTTATAGACATTACCTTGATCAAGGGAAGTACAGCAGCAGGTGGGATTTGAATCCAGTACAAAGGTAAGGGCTGTAACCATTAGGCTATTTGCTATCCCCATGTTAAACATTTTAATTTATTAAGTATAAAAAATTAAGCAACGTGACCTTTATGCATGAAGCGATACAATGCAGCAGCAGTAAGGCCACAGGGCCCAAGAAAGCTATGAAAGTGAAGGTCAGTAAAGAAGTTTTTGCACCAGAAGCTTTGAAGAAGAAGAAGAAGAAGAAGAAGAAGAAGAAGAAGAAGAAGAAGAAGAAGAAGAAGAAGAAGAAGAAGAAGAGTTTATTTGTCAAGTACATAGCAACCGAGTATACCATGCATCGAAAAGCGCCCTGATTGAATAGGAGACTGTGTGTGGTTACATTCCAGAAAGAAGAAAATTTACGAGTAAAGAACAACTCCTAACCTTGGTCTGTGTTGAAGCCCACAGTCTCCTGAGTGGTGACCAGCAGTAGGGGGCTCAGGGTGGACAGTGATGTTGCCCAGTGGGGAGTGCTGGTGATACTGGGTTCCTCTGGGGTGGTGGTTAGGACTGGGGTCCATGAAGAAGAAGAAGAGGAGGAGGAGGACGAGTTGCTTGAGCGAGGCATCCAGTGGCCCATACCCTGGTTGGCTTTGTCACGGCCAGCAATTTCTGGCACTGATGGCGTGCTGAGCTCTAGCTCCGTGGCTGTCTCGGGCAGGTCTGTGTTGAGACTAGTCACCGCCACGTCTGCAGTGGGAGCGCTTTTGCTGGCAGACAGGTGGTTGGTGTCACCGGACTCCAATAAACCATTTCCAATAATACCTGTGCCAATATTTACAAAAATATAACATTAAAAAGAGGAATACAATGGAATGTGTTAATGGAATACAATGAGAAAAAGGTTTCATTTAAAAGTTCTTTGTTACAGGAACTGCATTTTATAATATTTTTCCTTCTGTGAACACACACACACACACACACACACACACACACACACACACACACACACACACACCAGTCACTTTATTAGACCTATAAAGTACTGCTGGGAGCCTCTTTTGCTTCCAGAAGAGCATGGATTCAGCAGGAAGATGCTAGAGACACTCCACAAGGTTTTTGGTCCATATTGGCTTGACAGCTTAGTAAATATTTTCATTTGTTCTGTGTACATCATATTCCACCTCATCCCAAAGATTCTCTACTGGTTTGAGAAGTGGAGACTGTAAAAAGCACCAAAGCAAAGGCCCTGTAGCATTTGTGGAGCCATCCTGAGGTGATTCAGCCATTGCATGCGAGCAGCAATAAAAAATTCTCCCCACCATTATGCTGCCACCATCAGTGTGTACCAAGCATTATCCGTGAGTGAGTCCATCAGTGAACAAGTGTGTGTGTGTGTGTGTGTGTGTGTGTGTGTGTGTGTGTGTGTGTGTGTGTGTGTGTGTGTGTAAAAATCATTAAACACTGAGAAATAATAATATCAAACAATATATAATGGATGAAGAACTGATTAATGATGGGTCTGATAATCTGGCCATCATTTACTGCACTACTATTGTGTAATACACACTCACTGCCTGGTACATGTATTATATTTTCCATTCCAGCAAATTTCACATTAAATGTTGCATTATCTGAATAGTTAACCATAATACTGACACAGTTCATGTGCACCCTTGCCAACCAGGTATTCCCATAAACAGACAAGAGAAAAAAGCAGCAAATGAAGTGATTTACTTTGGTGACACTTAATAATACCATAAACTATGTTTTTTTTTTCCCTTAAAAATAGTTTTTTGATAAGGAAATGTTAATAATGAAGCACGGTCTGTATACATGGCACAATGATCAAATGCAATTTTTTTTGAGTGGCTGGCTATTGGATGAAATATTAAAATTAAAATCTTTTATTTAGGTAAACATGATTACTAAAATGAGTTTTTTTAAAAAATCACATATATGAGAAAACTCAATTGACCTGTCCATCTTTTAATAAAAAATGTAGAAATGGACAAATATAAGACCGAACTACACATTTCAGTGAAGCTTCTAAATATTCAGCTTCATTAGGTCTTGTATAAGAGCTTGGAACTTTCAGACTTGACATATTAGAAATTCATGAGGGCATTTGCATACTGCATCTTTTTTAAATACACATACGTATTTCAGCAGCTGTGACTAAAAGCGCGAGCTGCCACAGGCCGAAGTATTAATATCACCGTGCAGGCCGACGAAGAGGAGCGGCCTGACATCTGTTGAGTTGCTCACTATTGCGACAGGTGCTTCTGTGCTCATGACTAACCCGCACTTGTTTTTATAATGACTGAGCACAGTGGAAGGTGTAACATTAGGGGCTAAACAATCCAATTTTGGACATTTGGACCGACAGCCACCCGAGAAGCCGGAACGCCTTTACATAAGCACGGCAATCGTGGGAAGCATAGTCTGTGAATGAACTGCAGCTCATTGACAGAAGTGTGTGACTCACTATTTTGTACAGATGCTAAAAGTGAGTAAAACGAAAGCCCTGTTAGGCCAAACCAGCCCTGATATGAACTTGCAAACTGAACATAAAATATAGCTTATAGTCAATCTGAAGGTTAAATGGGGCAGCAGGGGGGCTTACTGGCTAGATCCCCACCTTTGGCCCCTAAAGAATCAGGTTTAAATCTCACCTTCCGCCATAGTACACCTAAGCATGGTACTTAGTCTGAATTAGTACGGTAAAAATTACTGAAGGGTGCATTATGTCTGTAGTTGTTTTGCAGAAAAGCATGAGATAAATGTAAATGCCATACTGTGTCCCTCTAATGGTAAAGGCAGCAGCACTTATTCATTACAAACGCATTTTTCCATATATTTAAAAAATGTAAATATATTTCATTTTCTAAATCAGAAAAAATAGAAAAGGGAAAACGAAAAACCACCCAAAGCCATAAACTGAATTAAACAAGTCCTACTGGAGTTAATAGCTGGTAGAGTCCATTTTCCAGCTATGACGGTGAATTGTGACAAGGAGGGTAGAGGACAGGTAAAGGACAGTGTAGCCCCATGTCGCCGAGCTGAGTTAACCCTCTGAGGGCAGACCACCGCTCGTCTTAGTTATCAGCATTTATCCCTCGAAAGACCCAAGTAAAAAGCCCAACTACTGCCTTGGTACCCTCAATATTACCCCGAAATGACAGCAATAATTGCTGTGAGCAGCTTAAAGCTGTACGTCACTTTCGAAAACAGTGTCCAGCCACTAAATAAAGGCAAATTTAAACTGGGAACCACTTCCTTTGGCAATGAAAAACCAACGGATACTCGGTGGTTGCAACATCATGAACCTCGCTGTTGGTTCTGAAGAAGGTGGACACATTTCACAGAGGATCCCAGCGCACATCCAGCAGCAGGGCGTTCCTTTCAATTTTCGGATACAGACCGAACACGTTGAGGAGACAGAGGGAAATTTTGTTTCAGCCCTGACCTCTCAGCACCCTCCTTCTAAAACGTGCCAGCTGCTGCCATGCTGTAAACTCGTTCAGCTTTATAGGCAACAAATAAAAGAGGTAGCCTTGCAACTCCACAAGGGTAAAACTAAAGGTATAAAAGCCTAAATTTTAAAGACAGAGGCTGATGCTTCCTTTTGCTTAAGCCTTCAATTCGGACAAATGTCCAGTAGAACATTTTAGTCAGTGGAAATGTGTCCTTTTCAATGCTGTATAATTAAAAAACCTATTATTCCACCGATTCATTAAATCTGCCATTAAACCTAGGGGAAGGGCAATAGGCGAACCATGGAGGGGGGATGTGTAGATATGTTTGATAAACGAAACAAGAAGATATTAATATCCCCCAATTTCTTGGGATCAGCAGTCACCTTGTATAAGGAGAAATAACCAAGGGTATGACTTTTAATTCGGGTAATGATCCATATCCCATCACTGTAACGCCATTAAGTGATTTTCTAGGATCTGTAAATCAGAAATGTTGTTATTCCTAGTACAGCAGAAGAACAGGTGAGACACATTTACCGGAAACAGATTCTTTTGTGCCCATGTCTGTTTTGTCTGCCGTTAAAAACGCAGACACTAGCGAGCGACTTGTTTTTCCAATCCGGCTTGGTTATGATGCGCGTCTTGCCGGGAAAATCAGTTTGTTTTCCATGTGCCCTTAAAAAGTTTAGCGTTTATGACTCATAGGGCTCCACTGACATAATTAGATATCTGGAGATTACATCCAAAGCGTCCAAATCTACGCCATCTGTGGGCGACAGGAAATCGGGGGAAAGTTGGGTGAGAATAATGATGGCAAACAGAAAAATTGCCTAACATGGTCATATTACAGTGACACAGATTTGTTTTTTTGTTTTTTTTTTTTTAAACTGACACAAGAAGAACATGGTAAATGTAGACAGGAACCCACTTTGGCTCATCCTTTACACCCTCTATGTGACTTACTGCTGACCCAGGTTTCATGCAGGCATCTGTACCACAGTATAGGAAGTAAACCGTGACATAAATGAGAATTTTTCAGAAATAAAATTATATAAACATTGCAGGAATACTGGACAACACTGATCTGTTACTGAGATGTGTAGGGAGTTTACCATATTGTGTCTTATACTAAGTCACCTTGGGTAAAGCTCTACATAAATAATAATTAATAAACATCTATTAATAGATAAATACTAGTTGACAATCCCTATGCGGATTTTGAGATAAACATGTTAAATTAAGAAATGTGAATAGAAATTTAGCATTCAATAATGATAATGGACACTGCCCACTCCTGTCTGTCTGGTGGATCTTTTCTTCTAGTAATGAAAGCTGTATAAATGTTTTTTTTTTCCTCAGCTACTTTATTTACTAAAATGCACATTTTTCTTAAAATCTACAGCGAGTCATCCTTGCAGCTGATGGAAAGTTGCCAAGTATACTCTTAAGTGGCTTCAAATATCACTGTCACTAGCATACTGTAAAGTGTGAGCGTTGCTGCTAAAGAATACGGTAAATTATTACTGCAAGTAGGGCAGGGTATGGTAAACTTATGGTAAAGTTACTGTCTTAACTGGCACTAAGACTAAGTTTCAGCATTAATAAGTAACATAACAAGGCCGAGGAGAGTGGATATGTGTTCAGGTAATTTCAGTGGGCCCCTCTGGTACTTGTGTGTAATTCCACTGAGGACTCTAGTTATTTTTTGCCCTCCCCCCCCCCCCCCCCAAAACCTTACAAAGTGTTTCACCACTCATGTAGTCAATTTACAGAAAAGTACAAGGTCTCATCCATACAGATGAAAAATTTGAACAAAAAATTTCACTGAGTGTCAGTTTTGAATTCAATATGATGGAATTAATTCCCTCTGGCCCCCAGAACTGCTGAATCCCTTTCCCTTTCTGTGTGCATTACTCTGGAGAAAAGTATCTACTAAATTAATACATGTAGATGCAAATGGTCTTTTACTATAATTGTACAATTAGAAGTTAAGATGAGAATAATTCCTTTATAGAACATTCACTCAGTCTATGTGTAGCTCTATATCATGTCATTAATTTCATATCCCTGCATGTGCACATTTACAATTTAGGATAATGTGTTTGAATTGACAGTTAAGAGCATTTACACTGCAAGTGCACCAGAGGACAATGGCATTTAATGATTGTCTAAAACATTAATTTAAAGCATTTAAAACAAAACCAATATGGAACAAAAAAAATAAATTTACAGATGGGAAATTCCCGGTCTCTCTCAGGGGATCCAAGTGCATACATCTTTTAACAGACAGGAAAACCGCTTTCTGGCTGTTTCTCACGTGTTTGTTTATCAAAAAGCAAACCAGAGAGGGGATGACTCAACATGACATCCATTTATAAACTTTGAGCAGTTTGCCCATCATTGTCTCCCGTTCTTTTTTAGCGCGCTGATCACAATCTGTGGGCAACGACTGCTTTCAAAGCACGACCGCGGCTGGAATATGAAATCCTGCGCATCTTTCGCCACCTACCAGCGAGTGGGAGGACAAAAAGAGATGACTCCAGGATGACAAAGCAACAAAGCGCCGATGGTATTTCAGCTTCAATGAGTGTTTATTCTCAATAGACTCTCATCTTGACGCATGGCTCTTTCTACCCATCTGAAGGACCGAATTTCTCCTTTCCTCTTCATACGTTACACATTTATTTGATGCTTTTTTTATGTTAAAATACTAGCAATTTATAATCACAAAAAAACGACCAAGGTAATGAAGGGTGGCACATGCATAGTGCTTGTATAGCTAACGGCTGGGTCTCCATTTGTGAGATCGAACAAGCAATTTGCTTCTTATTTATGATGCCATGGTAGCAATAGTAAACAATGAAATATTATTCAACTCACTTTATTTTATAGAGTGCTCTTCTCACAAAGCAAGACAGAGAAATGAAAAAAAGGAATGGCAGGAGCAGACAGATATAAAACAAGTCTATACATATAATGGCTATAAAAACAGCTAGAAAGGCTACAAAGTTAGCCAGCTGGCAGGTGAGGAGATGAAAACAAAATATAACAGGAAGGGAGAAAAATAAACCATAATGCCAAGGTAATACTGGAGTGGCTCAAGAACAAAAAAGGTGGCTGTCCTTCAGTCACCTGGTCAAAGTCCTGACCTCAGTCCCACTGAGAATATGTGACACTATTTGTAAACTGTGTTCCATAATCATTACCCAGCCAACTTCAACCACCTGCTGCAGATTTGCCAAGATGAATGAGAACAAAATAATTCCTAAACTCCGTGCAAAGCTGTTATTACAGCAAAAGGTAGTGTCACAAATTATTAATTCGTGGGGATCGAATATTTATGCAAGCTGCACATTTTAGTTTTTCCATTTTCTTTATTTTTTGTACAAATAAACAATTCATTCTGGCTCTGATAAGTTATTGCTAGATAATATGAGCTCAGAAAAAAAAATATATATATTGATTGGAAAAATATGTTTACATATAATTTGAAACCCAGGCAACGTTCAAGGGGTTTGAATACTTTTGCAAGGCACTGTATGTTTTAACTGAAATTAGTGCAAATCGAGGGTGATCCTTCTCCATAATTGCCGATAAGCAATAATTGAACATCGAGGACCTTAAAGCAGAGTAGCGAGCCGCAGTAAGAAGGAAAAGGAAGATGACTTACCAACAAAAGTGAGGAAGATGACCAGCACACAGATGAGAGCGCAGATGCAGGGGATCAGGATGAACAGGAGGAGCCGGAGGTACTTGGCTGATCCCGCTTTCTGAGAGCAAGCATCCCCCATATTGTCTTCATTTGTCCCCAGCACCTGCCTCAGACAGAAGAGCATTGGACAAGTGTGGTCAAAGTGCACTTGGGGACAAACTGAACTCACTCCACAAACAAGGTTTCAACCATATGCATCTAACAGCAATTACCTGATAGCTTCTCCCCAAAGCAATTTACAGCGCTGAGCTACTTGCACTGATTTACCCATTTATACAGCTGGGTAATTTTTACTGTATTAATTCAGGGTCAGTATATTTATTATAGTAATTACAGGTGAAGGTGGGATTGAAACCTAGGTCCTGCACAGGTGAAAGCTCTATCTAGCTATCTATCTATACCCCTTTCTTCAGGAGTTACTTTAATAAGTTTTGAAATTTTAAGTGTCAGACATTCCAAATGATGCAGAATAAATTCAGCTGCCCTTAAAACAAGTACATTATATACTTTTAAATAGCTGTATACTTTTAAACAAACAAACGATAGATAGATAGATAGATAGATAGATAGATAGATAGATAGATAGATAGATAGATAGATAGATAGATAGAAACCTTAACCACATTTTTATGTGACAGTGGCTCCAAATATTAGCATGCAACCCTTTCCATACAGTTTTAAGCGATACCGCAGAGTAGGTATAAATAAAGCAAGGCGGCTTTGACAAACTGTCACAGAAATATGAGGGTTAAGTCACAGTGCGTGTTGATGTACTGAACGGTTAATAATAATAATAATAATAATAATAATAATAATAATAATAATAATAATAATAGTTTAAAGAGCCGCGGTACCTGGCAGCAGTCTCGGTCTCACGGTGCTCCGCTAACACTTTGCAGCGGGAGCGCGCACTTGCGGAACTTGCCCTGGGGGACCCTTCGGCGACGCGCTGAAGGACATCGTCCGGCTCGAGGACACGGGCGCCAGTGCGCGTCTCAGCGCGCGATCCCGAGTTTTTTTTTTTTTTTACACGTGGTGGGGACCTGAGTCCCTCCGCGCAGCCCGCCGGGTCCTAGCGCCGAACAACGTCTGTATCCACGGGCTTTAAAATCAATGCCATCGATCTGGCCGAACGCTATCGATCAGCGTGAGCGTAACACGCATGCGTACTCCTTCCTTTTTTTTTTTTAATCTCAAAATTACATAAAGCACTAACGCGTTTTGGGCAGTGTGTCAAAATAACGGGATAAACAAAAACTTTATAAAGACACAAGAGGATTTCGAAAAAAATCGAATTTTGTCTTACACAACATACCGAGAAGCGTACAATTACGGAATTAAAATTACTTATAAAAGTAAAGTATAACTAACAAGAACAACAGCAATAATAATAATAATAATAATGTGTTATATAGTTGTATAATTTTAATGTTATTATAATATTATACGGGAAACGAGAGTGTTTTAAAGGCGAGATATTTGGAGCGAGTTCTGCTGTTTATACGGAGCACGTGGCGGCGATTTTCGGCAGGGTGTCCCGATATAGCGGCTCCTATTTATAACCCAGGTATGAGTTCACTCAGGATTTTCCACTGAGGTGCTCTATAGAACAACCCATCTCGAGTGTCATCTTGCCAGAAAAGCTATTTCCAGACTTGAGCAGTGGGGGGCAAAATCACAGAGCTTGTGACAAAGTGAATGAATGAATGAATGTTTCAGACTCGAGGTCTTCAAACAGCGGCAAACAAAGCCATTCAGAGCGATGACTGATGAAGCGAATGAATGGGTGCGTGTGAATGACTGAATCCGTGTGAATGAATGAACCTCTCAGTGACCACAGTAGTGAAAGTGGTAACTCGGGTTAACCTTACGGACAAGGAAATAATCACTTTGACACAAACTCATCACAGTTCCCACCCCTGCAGTTTAAATTCAAGCCCAGTGTAGATAATGCTAAAATACAGGTAAAAAGCAGCACGATTAAAAATAAGAATTGAACACTTGCATACAAGTATTACTCTTTAACAGCATCGCATGAACATATAGTATATAAAGCATTTGTAAGATTAAAAAACTGAGTTACTTCACAAATTGTTGAGTACAGGCTCATACATGAGAAACTGAAACTGAATTTATTACCCCTAAACTTAAAACTTACTGAGTAATATTTTTGTTCAAATTGTTCAATTCTTTTTGAACTGCTCTATATGAGATACATTGGTTCCATACTGATATATACTTACTCATTTATATAGATATATTTTATATCTATATATACAAGGGCTAAAGGTCAGAAGGTTACAACATTTTGCCTGTGTGGTTATCAGTATGAAGTTGCAAGTTTTATTTTTTTTAAACTGTATAGTTGCTGAGCTACACAACATTTCATTCCCAGTCTATGCTTGCACTGTAATATCGAAACATGAAATAAAGTGAGTACAGTACATGCAGAGTTGAGTAAAGTTGATCTTACCCCGCTGGCAAAGCTGGAGTGGTAACATTGTTCTTCCGAATTCGGCATTGTTTGCATACGACGGCTCTCGTCCCTGCTTCACTCTCGCTGTTTTGTCATCATGAAATTTCAGAAAAAAGGGCTGGTTTCACGTACACCCCCCCCCCACCTCTCTTTTGTGTGCCAGCAGCCCACATGGAGCAGCACTTAGACATCTCATGCCAACATTGTCTCAGAACTCCACCCTCAAAGTGATCTGTCCAGCCCTTTGCCTTTCTCCCCCTTTTGTCCAATTTACTCTGGAAAGGGAAAACGAAGGAAAATTTTAACTCATTTAAGTCAAGTTTTTCAAAATTCACATGCAGGCTGCTGTAACATAAGATATCTTACTGGGGGGAGAAAAAATGTTAAATCATTTTGTAGCCTGCATTCAAACCCCTGTGGTGTTCAGGAATTCAAAGTAGCCTTTGAATATCAAAATATACATTAACTATGAACATTTGGAAAGATGCTTTCTGTTGCTGTGGACCCCACCTGAAGCTCACTCACCAAGTTGACTGAAGTTCTCATCCACTAGGAAAAGTTAACATGCATTATAATTATGAATTGCAAACATTTTAAGATTTGATCATCTTTTTTCAAACCTCTTACATGGTGTTACATGATCTGCTGAATAGTGTAAACTTTTTTCCTGGTGTTGAATTATGTACCCATCTAATTTATTATTTTTAAGTATACTGTTCTCCCAATGTATGTTGTGTCCCATTTCAACTCTGTTGTCGATTTAAAAAGACTCCTACGCCAAGGAATTTTACCACTGAAACTTTTCTAGAGAATCTCAGGCCAATGACTCTTTTTTATGACTTTGCCAACTGTGTGCAGCTCTTGAAGCTGAATCTAAGTTCACTCAGAGTTCATCCTATAGAAGAAAAAAGACAAAGCAGGTTGTTTCTCCATTGTTTTCTTTAGTTGCCATTGTAGCAGATTTAACATGGCCCATTTGAACATAGCATGAAAGATGCATTTTTATTACATTTTCAATATTTAAAATCACTTTCACATTTCCCAGAAGAATACAAGAAAGGATAGAAACCAAAGAAGACCAGTTAACACCAGATTTTATTCCAGAATGTAAGCACTTTGAGTGAACAGTTTCCAATTTAATGACATTTCATACTGACTTGGTTTGAATTTTCAACTTTGCTACACTAAACAAAAACCTCATATTGAAGTATCAGCAGTCAACAGTAACTGCACCAAAGGTGCATTTATGAATAATGAATTGAGAGCTCATACAATAGATATTTCAAATAAAGTCCAAAAAGTGTATAGCTATATTTTTCCCAACATATTTTTTTTTTCATTTAAACAATTACAAGGGTAGGTGACTGCTTCTTAAATTGTTACTTTTTTTATTTTCCTTATAGTTAAGATTTTCTCAACACAAGTAAATACAGAGAGAGAAAAAAAAATAAGAAAAAAAGTCTTGAAAATAAATATTCTGGCTTGTAAGTGTTGCAAATGACATCGCATCTGAAGGGTCTGAAGTTCCGTGATGTTGCTACTGGGTTTGAGAATCCTGCTGTTGTTCAGAGTCACAGAATAAACCCTGGATATGATATGTAATGAGAATTCGGTGCATCTTGCCTACCACTAGTGTGTTCTGAAGCCTGCAGTTGCTCCTCAATGGTCTAACTGGCATGCTTAGCTGGCCTGAAGCATGTAGAAAGTGGCTACGGCCAACAGCACCCCACAGATGGGCACCATCATGTACTTCTTATACTTCTGCCATAGGCTCTCCTCAGCCTCCACCTCCGTGTTCCTCCGGCTTTTCTTGCGCCGCCCCTTCTGCCGCTTCTCAAAGGCCTCCAGCTCAGCCTGAACAAAAGCACACAGGAAGTTCAGCTGCTTAGTGACCCCCTCCCCCTCCACCCTGCACCTCTCCCCACCCCACCATACCCCACACTCCTCCGCCTACAGGTCAGGGCATCCAGGCAGCCAGGCCTGACCTCTCCCTTCCCGCTGCTGGTAACTGCTTGATAAAGACCTGGAGTGAAGTGTTGGAGGAAGGCACTCCAAGGGGGGCCAATAATAACAATGACAGGAGGCAAGTCAGATAGGAGCCTGATGGTTTGCACACTGGGCCCATGAATGACCTGCCGTGCACTGCAAAAAGCAGCCAAACCCCCCCCAGCCAAAGAAAAGATCCATGCTGAGAAAAGCAGTTTAAGTTTAATTACAAGTAAACAAAAATAAAACATAGAATATAAAACATAGAACATGGAATAGAGAATTCCAGTCTAATTTCAGAAGGTCATTTCAAACATTTTTACACACACACACACACACACACACACAACCTTCACGCATATATACCTAGATCACCATATGCCAAAACAATCAAATATAAAAAGTTTATATTTCTTTCCCCAACACTGTTAAATCCATGAACAGCTGATTTTTTTTTTTTTGTTATTCTGTGCAATTATTCCCTCCCTCATTATTTATTCTTCTTCTTTGGCACTGATATGCATCTTACACTTGTTGTATGTAGGTATGTTTGTATGTGTGTATGTATGCATCTTGTGTTTGTTTAATGAACACTGAGCCATTGGGAACCAAAGCCAAATTCCATATATGCATGTGCATACTTGCCCAAATAAATCTGATTCTTTTATATATATATATATATATATATATATATATGTATATATATGGAGAGAGAGAGAGAGAGAGAGAGAGAGAGAGAGCAAGCAATAGACACAACAGCTCAACTTCACAAATATAAAAATCATGAATATTTGTATTTTCCATTATTTAATTTTCTTGGAGAAAATAATTCATCTTGGGACCAGAAGCAAAAAACTTCACATTTGTCCAGAGAATCCACCTTTCCCCATTATGTCTCCATAGGATGTTTCTGGGGTCAACGTAGCTGTGTGTTAAATGTAAAGCTGTTCCTGGCACTTTGATATATGTATTTTGTGATAAGATGTGATAAGATATATGGAAGAGAGTTCACTCCACCATGCAAAAAACCATTAATAGGAACTTTGATTTGTCCAAATCTATTTTGTCATCAAACCACAACCCAAACTCCTTTTTTGATGAAATCATGGAGCACAGGTTGTTTACACAGACATACTTCTAAAATGTAGAAATGTATTCTGATGCTCTGGTCTACAACTAAAGTACCCTCTACAAATACGTGGCTGTCTGAAATGTTTAATTTCCTACCACTCAGAAAATTAACAGCTGACCCGCACAATAACTCAAAAAAATTTTGGAATGTATGCCCACCATTCTGGAACTTACTAGCCAGCACTGAATGCATCACGGGTATGATCACAGTTCTCATCCGACCTCAGCCCCTGCTCTATAGATGTATATACAGCCTCTCAGCACCCTGTCTCTGCCTGTATGCAGCTGTGACCTATTTTCTATGTTGCTAATACATAGAAATAACAAATAAATAAGTCAATGCATTTAAAGACATTTTCCTGTCATAAAATAAACTTGTATTTACTCTGAGTTGTATGTCTTTTGATGAAAAGTGGTAAATTAATGAATGTAATGCAAACTGCTTATATAAAAAAAAAAAGTTAACAATTTTGATATCATATCACAAAAAAGAACCATGCAGCCATCTCTAATGTTAGTTTGATGAACAGTGCAGTGTCTCTTAGTCCCCTGTTCTGATCATACTGGCATGTAAACCCCTGATTTCCTCATATAATCCACTGTAGTGTGCATGTTTCAGTTATTGTGCTATTTTTCAGGCATATTAAAAATTAATTACAAATTAGGTTACAAAAGTGTACACAGTACAGTACTATAGCACAGCATAGTAAAAGTATTATGATTATTTTACTTTCCCTGTACTTCTGCTATATCCAAGCACCTGTCATATAGTCTAGAAAAAAAATCAAGGTGTTTATTTTGTATATATGCATCACCACATGACCTGCTGCTTCTTAAACAATATAGTAAACTACACCAGCACTGTTCCTGAAAAATTATATTATTCCAAGCTTGCTGTCTTCAAAAACAAGATGGGAAACAGCTCTAACTATTCAGCTTTTGAAGTGGAAAAAGTAAGTGTGTGTAAGCTGGGTATACAAGCAGCATGTACTGCTGGCCTTCTACACCACAAGCTAAATACAGATTCTACACACCACATAAGCTACATTAATACAGTGCAACTCATATTAACACAATTTTCCATTAGTGTTGCTTTTTCTATACTGGTCCCAGTTCTGTAAAGGAGGGGATCTGAATCCACTGTTTTTTTTTTTTTCTTCATACCGAAAACACTTAACATGGACAGGTGACAACGGCACCCAGATGAAAATCCGCTCTGAAATACCTTAAATACTCCAATGCGTTTATTACATCAGTTCCAGAATGAAACTGACACTGAATGGAGTAGAAAATACTAAAATATTATATACAACAAAAAAAAACTCACCTGCTGTTTCTTCTTTTCCTCTTCAACTGCTGCTCTTTCTTCAGCTTCTTTCACCTGAAACACACACAGCATGCATGACAACACTGATTATCATTTTTTCATGTAAATGTAATAATGCATAAAATTTTAGAAATTGCCTATAAAAGAAGAAATTGCCTATTAAAAAAAAAAAAAAAAAAAAAAAAAAAAAAACAAAAACCTCAAAAACAATGTGTCCCGTTTACAAGTACAAAATAAAAAGGGCTAAAAATTCCCTTACACACTGTGATAATTGCAGGACAGTTTTTTTTTTTTTTTTTTAAACTTCAGTTCTGATGCTTTCAAAATATACAATTCAATAAGACATTATTTTTCATTCAATACCTCTGAGGCCCTCTTCTGCAGCTGTTTGCAGGCTTCATCACACTGAACAACGGCCTGTCCCTCACACACCTTTGAACAAGGGTATTCCTGTGCATGCGTATAGAAACAAACATACATATTTTACTTAAGCAGTGCATTTATGTGTGAATCAAAGTTATGCAGGCTTATTGTAGAGGCAACACTTTCTCACTGGTCAACATGAAGGAAAAGTAACACAAGGCAATCTTCTCTCCACCTGAGAATAACTGTGCTGTTTATGGATCCAATCCCACCACTGAAATGAGCACAGAGCATAAAAATATCTGGAATGCTTGTTAAACCATGCATTATTTAAACACTGCACTGCATTGTGGTTCGGCCCATCAGATAGAGGGGACAACTACACAAAACACACCTTCTTGATCCTTTTGCAGGGACACTTGACTTTGACTTTCTGGTTGCAGGTCTCCTTGCAGGCACCGGGGTGGCACGTTTCCTTGCACCGATGAGTGCAGGGCAACTGCAAAATGTGGAAGACAACAGTTCAACCAGCTAAGCCTCTTGCACATCCTGGCATTATCATCAGAACAGGACAACTTGCAACCATACCAAATATCAACACAAATGACCACAATATGCCTTCAAGTACTGAAAAAAATGACTCCTTCACTTATAAAAGTAAAACAAAATACTCCAATCCCTTCTTCTGGCATAAACTAAAAAGAAAAAAGAAAATTTATTTGGATGCCAGTACCTTCATCTCATCCATCTACTCTGAAATTGAACCAAAAACAAAAAAAAAAAAATCCGAAATAAAGTTAAACTAGCCAAATCGCTAAGCATTTAACTAAACAAATTGTTCACTTGCTTAATATAATATGAACTTACTTATCACCTGTATATGTGTGTGTGTGTGTGTGTATTTTTTTGTTTATTCATCTCTCAATTATCATTAACCACTTGGCCAATGCAAACTCTCGGTGATCCAGAGAGTATCGGGTAAGTATAGAGTGTGAGGCAGAGTACACCATGCACAGCAGTCCATCGGGGCAATGACACTCACACCTGAAACACAGATCTTTGGGCCGTGGAAGAACCTGCAGGAAACCCCCACAGACATGTTGAGAACATCCAAACTCCACACGCTGAAAAGGATTAGAACCCATGTCTGAACCCACAACCCAGGTGCTGTGAGGCACCAAAGCTACCTGCTGCCCACTGGCACACATAAGAGCTCAAACATTATATTTGAAGAAACTATATACACCCCAGAAAAATGTATAAGACAGTTAAAAAAAAAAATCACCTAATATAATAAAAAAAAAATTAATATTTCTGGAAAGAATGAGGAGCATTAACAGGAACCTGACGGGACCGGCTGTACTCAATGACCGCTGGCCTCGATCTTGAACCAGATCTGCTCAGGGAAATGGCATATTTATACTTGGCAGCGCTGCAGCAAGCCTTAAAGGGCATCAGAGAACATTTTGTCCTTCGTCGAGACGGCGATATACGAGAGGAAATAAATTGCTACCAGACAACGCCAATGCTAACGAAATGAGTGTGCTAAAATTAGACAAAACACACCACACCGCCTTTGAAAGCATCGATTACTGTGTACGCAAAAAAAAAAAAAGGTTCATCGCCTAACATGGGCACACATTTTTGCATCTGCAAAGTGATTTGTTTGAGCAGTACAACTGTCAGCTCTGCTCACCATCTCAAACCTGAAATACCTGGGGCAACAGAGAAGAAAGGGAAGAGTAAAAGAAAACAGGAAAAGTTTAATTCAACCCAGAGCAAGGACTTTAATGAGATTTGTAAGTTACAGAAGCAGCTTTAAAAAGGATCTGTTAAGCTAATAAATGATGTAATGCTGTATTATTTACAGAACTTTAACCACAGGGTAGTTTGACCAAAGAAAAATCAGAAAATGATATCACAGCTGAAAGTCTAATTTTGTGTGGTTACTGTTTTTTTTTCTTTTTTTTTTTTTAACTGAATGCAAAGCAACTTTAAATGTTAGGTCTACTTCTTAGAGTGATTCTGTCAGGAGGATAAGTAAAAAGGATAACACTTTCAGAAGCATTCATACTTTGGTGCGCTTAGTTCAATATTTCTCAAATTTCTTTTACAGTACAATGTAAAATACCTGTCCATGCATTTCAACAGGACTGGCAGACTTTGGGTATTGTTGCATGACTTGGGACGCAGGAGACGCAGGTCTTTACCTTTTATTTATCGGATTCTTTTCTGGCTTAGTGTTAACCTACTTACAATGACTTACCCATTTATACAGCTAGGAAACTTTTACTTTATCAGTTTATGTAAGTATCGATCAGCGGAACTACAGGATTAGATGCGATTCAACTGTGGACCCTCCGATCAGGATGGAGGCTAAAGTCACAAAGTTTCTACTAACAGAAATCATTATTTACATCAACTACATCAAAAAATGCAACTTTGACATGTTACAAACCAGGGTATCGTGTTCATCTGCTTGCTTGGTCATAGTAATGTGACACTTCTTAATTCATGATTACTGTGTGTTTCATTATGATCAAATTTATTCACTTTTCATTGGATAAAATGTTCTTGTGCAATCTGATGATATAATGCTGCTCTAGTTGGTCAACAGATTAACATATTGCCAAAAGTGATGCTCACCTGCCTACGCCAACAGATTTTAATGGTCTTTGTACCAATCTGATCATAGAATTCTGTTTTATTCAACCGCTCACTGCTTTCGCACAAACGCCGAGTTAGTCATTCCCACACCTCCCACCTGACTCGGCGCTTGACAGCTTGCTTAAAATTTCAGACATGGAAAAAGGCCAGATATGTCCAACTTGTGATATCATCACATTCACAAATAGGCAATCTTTAGCCAAAACTGCACAGGTTTAGAAAACGTACCCAGGATGATGGGTGGAAGTGTGACATTAAAACCACAGAAATACTCAAGATCACCTTCACCATCCAGCCAGGCAATATCCGCACAGCAACACAAGTGTGTGACCAGCAGTAAGACTGAACAAAGAAAAAAGGGGAAAAAAGCTGAACATGCTACTCACCTCTTTAGGACACTGGTTCTTACAGGATCCCAGCAACTTTTTCGTTTCACCATCAGCAGTTGTCAGTTTCCTGGGAAAAGAAGAGTAAAATAAATTCACTATTAAAAATAATGAATTTGTACATAAAATCCTAACTGCAATTCAAATTTCACTATGTTTATACCTTTAGTTGGTACTTTTTTCTAAAATGACTAGCAATGTTAAGCTACTTATACATCTGCGTGACTTTTCTTCTATCAGTTAAGAAACACTAAGTACACTTCAAGGGTGCTAGAGCAAAAAGTAGGATTCAAACTGGGTCCTTCTAGTCCAGTGAAGGGGGCTCTAAGTACTATGCCACCCACTGGCCCAAACACGTTTAATATGATACTAAAAATAAAAAATATGGTACACGGCTCATTTGTTATAAACACAGTGAAAGCCACTGGCTCAGTAGTTAAGAATATGGTCATTCAACCAAGGGCTGGTTTATAAGAAAACTGAACTGAAGCAGTGCATTAAATGCAATCTTATCTTATTATGTCATCCACATGCGTCAAACAAATTTTTGGTAAGAGGTGAGGCTGCCGACTTAATGGGGGTATGTCAGATGTGAGTGTGGCGTGAGCCAAATAATTCATAACTAATATAGCAGTATAGAAATTAAAATTTTCATTCTGCAAAATTCCTTGCTGATAAGCAACTAAACCTTAATGCTGCCGAGTCTATGCAACTGAAAGAAACTTGAGCAGGAAGGTGTGCAAGAAGACAGTAGCCTACATCAGATGGTTAGTATGGTATCAGAGACCATTTCCAGCTGCAAGTGGTGCCACTTGGGGGTAGAACTGCATAGATGGTAACACATTTTATGTACTGTATGGTGACAGCTTTTCGGCTTTAGCTACGAGATGCCAAGTTGTAAAACTAAACAGTACAACTGAATTTCAGTTTCATAAACTTCATAAAGGTACTCACAAGCACTCAACAAAGAGGGTGGCAATCCTACAGTGGCACTTCAAGCGGACCATCTGCTTGCATGGGGGGCAGGCCCCAGGGTGACACGGCAGGGGGCAGGGGTGAGGGCAGCCCGGGGGCCGGGGGTAGCTGCAGTTCTCCTCACAGTGTTGACACTCCTTCCCGGCCTGTTGGGGTTGGGGCAGGGGGACAGGGCAGTCAAAAGAGGGCGGAGCCAAGATCAGAGCAAGCCAGACATCTAGTTGACAGCAATCAACTCCCCCTTCCTTTAAAGAATACTGATCGCACAATTGGTATTCCTTTGGCATATGTGGATGGCAGAGGAACTGATAAAGCACTGCCACAAACAAAATCGGAATTAATAAAGCTGTCCTCCAAAGAAGCTTTATATGCTAACAAACGTTTGCCAGCACTTGAATGATATACACTAAAGACATAAAATTTTGTATGCACTAATCCCTTATATTACATGGTTAATTCATTCCATAAAATTACCGCTCGGAAAATTCAGTTTCTTATGAGGAAAATATTGTTCTCTTTTGTATAAAAAAAGTTCCAACTTATCTTTTAACATTATCATTTCAACTTCGAGCCTTTTCTGATGCCTTTTACACTGTTCAACCTCTTTTTAGGAATTTTGATAATTTGCTTTATGAAGATTTGACAAGAATAAACAAAGTTCACAAGATCATTGCCTGTGTCATTCACTCTTAGAGGCACAGTGTAACATCACTCACAAAGACTTTAAGCCAGATGCTTTGCTTAAGCTTTGTTTGATCACTACATTATCAGTTTATTTATGTTAGAAATCACTATTTCCAGAGTAATGTTGAAGTTAACACACTAGAATTTGCCAGAAATTTGGCAATGAGGGACAAAAATGCAGAGACACTGTGTGTGTTTCTCGGTTCTAAAACATCTGCTATAAAGGATGATGGTATTGTACAGTATAAAATGTATGTATAGAATCAGAATGACCACACAATGGGCAAAAATGCTGCAGTACTGAGTAATACAGCCACTGTATGAGAAAAGGGTATCCATGAGCTAGTGCAATGGTTTGTGTCATATGTCACCTTTGTTATATAAGGGCTAGGTGAGTGTATTTGCCTCCTTAAGTTGTCATCATGCACACATAGCTCACTGTAAACTCTCAATGCTCCAGAATGTATAATTCTATTTTTACCCTCATTATTTAATATGAAAAGCCCACTCTTTGTAGGTCCCTCTGCGCTATTAATTTAAAAAAGGCCGCTTGTGTCTCCACTGTGCTGTTATGCTGAGTGTGTTATATAAACGTTTTGGAGAATGACAGATATAGTGGCTAAACGTGAACTTTGTCTCCTCGTGAAAATAATGGACGCTGATGAAACAAGCAAAGCATTTGGAGAGTTTTACTCCATATCAGGAAGGTTTCTAATTCAGTCTCAGTTCATGTCCACCTTCTAAAAGGTTCCCATCTCCTTCCATTAACCGGTTATTATTAAGACATGCGGTGCCGTCCGGTGATGGCAGCAAGGGTCCTTTCAGTGCTGTTAGGGAGCAGGGGATAATTTTAGAGAAAGATATGAACACATACTCCTCGCACCACTGCTGCGGGTCACGTGGCTTGGCTGCATGCCCCATGCCCACTACGCCAGGAAAAAGTTTCAAATGTTTTATTCTACGGTCATGGAGAGTCACATACATTTCCTGATTACACACCGGACCAACCAGAAATAAAATGTTGCTCCCAAGCAGTTCGCAGAACAAAGCTATAACAAACTGTGACAAGTCCTCACTAATATTTCCTCTGATAAAAAATTACTGCTCATTTTGCATAAGAATTTAGAAATTTCTGGTCTCCTGTTTGAAACTCTTTACACAGTACATGCACTGCTTCTGTCATTACGTTACTGTTATTCGCTGCTGTTCTGTTGCTGATAAATAAATAAAGTAACTGCAAGTTGCAGACAACCAAAACAAAAAAGTGAAACTCCTTTCAACAGAAACAAGGACTCCACGGATGCTTGCACGGGTGATGAACTTCAAGGCTTTATCAGGTCACGAGAAAAAGCCGGCAGAGCTTTCCAGTCAATTGCAAACCCTGGGCACAGCAATTCCCAAAGAGCTGGATGCCCGAAAAGAGCAGAAAGGGAAAGTACTTGGAGTGTACACATACACACAGTCTACCTCCTGGCGCTTCTATATTGGGACCCTGAGGTCTCTGCTGAGGTTAAAGCTATTTGAGGGGAGCTATTTACTCAGTAACCTCCTGTCTGCATTTTTCTACCTCTCTACATGGTGAGGGACTCGCTGGCAATTTGCTAAGTCGTAGTCTTAATGAATAATAAAGACCAGTGGTTCAAAACTTTGGAGGCAAAAAGGTGAAGAAAAGTAAGAAGAGCCAAACATGGAAGCATTTTCAAAGTTTGTCGTAATGGTAATTACGTCTCCAACTTGTGTGATTTCACCTCTAGAACAGATATCCAGGAACGCATTACGCTCATAAGTAGTGGGATGTTGGCACTTAAAATTCCCATCCAAATAATAACTGCTTGTCGAGTGCAGACATGACGGGATCCCTAGACAGGACACCACTTCATTGCATGCTTATTGTGTACTGTTATTCACCTGCACACACAGGCAAAGGGTAATTTACTGTCACCAATTCACCTGAGACATTTTTGAAGTATGACTTTGAGTGCATCTAAACTTACAGCCTATTACCTATGCGAGGTACCAGTGCTATCCTCTAAATTTAAAACTTGTGCAATATACACTTCAGAAAATGACAAAGGCAGAGGGTGCAAATTTTAACCCCTAACAGCGTACATCACTTGGGTGAGTGCAGACTGCAACCGGGTTACCTGCTGCTTGTCATCTGTGGCACTTGCCGGAGTCACACCGTGGCACTCCTTAGTACAGCTGTGGTTGCCGCAGGCCAGAAACCGGCCACATAGCCTGCCACAGGAGAAGGGTCCGCAGGAGTGGCAAGGCAGAGGACTCACCTGAAATATAAACACCTGTGTGAGAACACACTTTTATATGCCAGTTTGTTCAGGACAAACTTTTCTCATTCACATTTACTCATTTAGCAGCTGCATTTCATCAAAGCCATGCAAAACCCACAGTAAACAAAAGTGCATTTTTTAACAAATGAAGACCTTTTGGATACAGACATGTTGATTGAGGAAGGACAGTCAGTTTGTCCAACATGACTGCTTTTCCCAGAGGTAGCTGAATATAGAATACAGAAAATACAAAAATGATTTGTAATAGATGGTGAAAGAGATCGGTGTTGAGACTATCCTTAAATTTTTAAAGGAATTCAGCAGCTCAGGGGAACAGAGGATGCCCTTTCCACCATATTGGGGTAAAATCAAGCACAGACTTTCCACTTTAGACCCCTTATGACCATATAAGTGAGAACCAAAGGTATCTATCTTTCATCTAAACTTAGGGACAAAGGAAACTAAACAAGAAGTGATAGTTGCTGAACAACTCCTAGCTACTAATACACCTCAACTAAATTTTGCTTTTAATCCACTAAGCATATACCATGTGGTATATCAAAAGTTTTCAACCATTCACAATGACATATTTTACTGAAGAAAACAAATGTACTCAAGTGTAAGACTACCACCACAACAACTATGTTGATAGATGAATTAAGTTTCTTTGTAGCCCACAATGATGACTTTAAAGTTAAAATAAAAAAAAAGAACCTCCAGTCATGAATGCAAGCTGCTGAAACTTTTTTTTGGTCTTATTTGGTACTTCAAAAACATTGCCTGTTGACATAAAAATAAACATTACTGTCATGTTTGCAATTCATCAAACCCTGTGTGTATTTATCTTTTACTGAAAAAAAATTAAGACTTCTTCAACTGATGAATTACTTTTCAGCAAAGTAAAACAGTGCCTCCTGTGTTTTTATTAACTCTAAAAAAAGCAAACCCTGGGAATACCTAATGAGGACGCCAGCTACACCGCAGTGGCGTGCAAACCCTACTAAAATAGGAGAGATTAACAATGCCATTTGCAGGGAAATTTATCAGCGGTTTCAAACCACTCTGGTCAAATGCAGAAACTACAGAAAGTTTAGGTGCTGAATATAAAAACTGGCTTAAAGCTTTTCTTTAAATCCCAAATAAATGGCCATAAAATAATGAAAAACTCAAATGTGGCATGCGACAAAGTATTTAAGTGCTGTTGTGTTGACTTTTCCAATGCATAAATAAACAGCCTTGAGAAGGTTTAGCCAACTTGGAACCACTAAATCCATCCATGTGGTTGCTGGCTGTCTCCGCAGTCTGAGAAAATCCTGTCTGTTTTATAACCTCGCCCTCATTAGTTGTATTGCCGTTAAGAAGTTAGGTTTGATTCCATGGTGTCCATAAAAGTCTCATGCACCATCTCAAAGGAGTCCATGCCTTTCACATTTATATACAGAAATAAAAAAAATAAGGAAAAATAAAAACGAGAGAATAAATCCAAGCACTTTAGTGGTTGAGTTGGGTGGAGGAAGAGTCTAAATACTAACTCTAATCCTAAATAAGAGTTATAAATAAAGGGCCTTCTTTCCTACAAAATGCTGAAATTCCATTTTCTTAAGAAATGCATGTCTGCTTCTCTAAAGTGTTTGTAACAGAATAATACAAATATTATTTCTCAGTGGGGTGTCTAGGTTTTACCCAAGAACTTTTTACAACATTTGGCCAGAGGTACTGGTCAAGCAAACACCAACAAACCTTGTACTTTGTAAAAACATTTGTCTCGCTGGTATTCTAACATATTGTCACTGATGGATTGGATGACAGAGATAGATTTCTACTGAAGACAATTTAACGATGGCAATTTTTCCAAAAGAAACCGCAGGAGGCTACAGCAGCATGTGTATAAGTAGTGACAGGATGAATAAACAGAGCAAATGCAGAGAGCGCTGCAGTAAGTAAAATGTTAAAAAAAATTAATATTCACAACTCAGTACCAACTGATGTTGATCATAGTGTGAGAGGCCACAGCAGTAGCAGAATATTGCAAACTAAAGTTAACCAAGACAATGTGGAACACCCAAACCAGCAATGGTACATACAAAACTGGGCCAAAAAAATGCCATGTGTCTAAAATGGACATGTGTACAAGATCAGATTCTAACACACGTAAAACATTAACAAGCAACACAATGATTTTAACAAATTAAAACTAAGAAAAGTTAATCTTGGGATTTAGTGGCGAAGAGAGAAAACACATAGATCCAGCTGCCTTTCAGAAGATAATGCAACAAATTGCTGCAGACAACAAGACTACAGAAAGTTTTACACCATGACATTCTTTAAAAGGATGTTTTAAACATCTGCAACAGTTCCAGTGTTGGTTAATAACACAGTGCTTTTAAAATATAATATCCAGTAGCCTGCAAGTACTAAATCATAAAAGCCTTTTTTACACATCACTGCTTAGCATACCAAAATCTATGCTGTTTTATTTTCGGTAGCAGGTCTTTATTTCCAAGAAAGTATCACTGAAGATTGCCATTACAGATGGACAAGCGTTTCTCAACCTTTCACCACTAAGCCCTAAAACAACTCACTCATTATTATAATAAATGATTCAAATCAGAAACAAGCATGGTCTTAAAGGAGCTCGTTTCTCTGGAGATGACATTTGAAACAATGACGTGAAAATAAGAATAACACCAGGTACCCAAGCCCTGCTTGTCTGCCAGAGGTTTGCAGTAACCTTTCTTATCGCGGGCTGAATACATCCCTATCTCGGACTCTACTCAGCCTGAGTCCGTGGTAGGCGTCAATGACAGACATGCCGTGTCCTTCAGCTGTCACCAGGATGCTATCTATGCTGCCTGTGGAGCTTTATCGCTTGGCAACATCGCATTAGGGCCAGCTGCCCATTGGCTGTAGCCGAGTCCAGTTGACCAGTGACAGCAAGCAAGGCATGTTGCTTTCTACAATGAGGTCTGCAGCTACACTGCTGTCGTGAAGGTGTGTGAACCTTAGCCGTTCTACCAATGTCATATTGCGGATATGAAACTCTTTACCTCAACAATTTCATTCAGCAGATGCTTTTCATTAAAGCAACACTCATATCTTACAAAAAAAATACAGTCTGACAGTAGCTGAAGAGTTTACATATACACATGTGATTGTTCAAGTTAGTCTAATAGCACCATTTTTGTACACGAGTGGCTGCATGTAGAACTGACAGGAAACACAAAGTCAATAGTGACAGATGATGTGGTGAAAGTTAATGGAGAAAATAGGAGATCAGAACAAAAATGGGTCTGGAAGATGGGTTTCAAAACGCTTCTTGAATTGTGAAAATGATTCAGCAGCTCTCAGGAAAAATTATTTAACTACAAATTGTTACTTTCACAAAAGAATGGATAAACTCCACATTGTTTAAACAAGTGAAAGGAGATAACCAAAAATTGTGAACTATAATCAGATGTCATTTAAGCGTATAAGACAAGAAAAACCATAGGGGAAGTTTAAGAACCTCCAAAACAATTCTAGGAAACAAGGCTTCATTGCTGGAGCCGATATCAACGATCATATGTTAATAAAAGTACAAGCTGTACAGGCAAAAGAAAACCTTTGCTTTCAAAACTAAATATCACTGGTTGTCCAACAGATTTTCCATAGAATGCACAGAAGAACAAAAACAAACTTTTCAGACCACAGTTCACAGCACCATATTCACTGCTCTGCCAACAGCATGCAGATGGGAATGTAATGTTTAGGAATATTTTGTCTGTGGACCTTGTCTCATACTCACTGAGGAACTGACAAAGTCAGAATTTCACCATGCAGAATACAATGCTTATTGTATGCATCTAAGACCACTGAAATCCATCCTCAGAAAGCTGAAGGTGCTATTTAGTAGGCTGACATAAATTTGAGTCTGAAGTCAAAATGCATACCATTTATTAAATAAAAAAAAAAAGACATTTTCAAATTAAATAGGCAAGCAAGCACATGATAATGTTCTTCAGAGCTTAGCTTAACAGGAAAGGTGACAAAGTTAATTTCCTGTGTGGGATGTCAACAACTCTCAGGATTAACAGCTAGGCAGCAGGGACCATTTCACACATCCATGCATCCATGTCACTGACATATTGTACTTTCAATAAGGTGCAGGGCTCCCCAGACTGTAGGGTCTCTGCCAGAGTCGTAACATTCCTCTCAGCAAAGTACCAACCAACCGCAACACGCAAACTCCACCCAGGGAACTGATCTGTTTAAGGACCGGGGCTTCAAAATATACAGTGATGTGAAAGTACACCATCTTACAATTCCACAGGTTAGTATAGTTTGACATAACAAAAATATCACTTGGTCCTCACCAGGTTCTAAAATTAGGTAAACGTAACCTCAGCTGACAAACACATAAGATTTCACTATGTCATTACTCATGTGACTGACAGACAGACAGACAGATAATTTCTACATGTTGGTCTAAGTACAGCCCGCAACTCAGCAATCTGGAGAGTCATCTATTGCACCAATAACAAACTATTTGTTTTGTTTCTGCATGAGTGTCACATTGGTTTAGAAGCGTTTTGGTTGTGTTATTTGCAACATTCCTTCTGTCCACTGATAAGGACATTTGTTTATGCACAACTCTGCTGAGGTCCTGAAATGGTCGAGTCAAACCCTCCCATCTGACAGCCTTGATTCTTTTCTTTTTCAGCCACTCACTTGAAGATTTGCTGGGCTGCTCATCGTCCTGTTGCAGCTTTAGTTGTCAGATAGATGGCCTCACAATTGTTCATAGGATATTTTCCTGTAAAGAGGAACTGATGGTCGACTCGATGACTGCAAGGCGCCCAGGTACCGTGGCTGCCAAACAAGCCCAAATCATCACCCTTCCACCAACGTGCTTGACAGCTGGTATGAGGTGTTTGTGGCGATTCATTGTTTAGTGCATTATGGCCAAACATCTCCACTTTCATCTCATCTGTCCAAAGGACACCGCAACAGAAATCTTGTGGTTCAGTAAGATGCAACTTTGCAAATCCAAGTCATGATGCTTATTGGAAAGAAGAGGCTTTCTCTTCACTACACTTCCACTAAAGCCACTTATGCTCAGGCTTTTTCTGATCATGAAGTCATGAATTTTAATATTTATCATGTTAAACTGAGGCTCTTAGATCCCTATAGTTACTGGGTTCTCTGATTTCTTTGAGCATTATACAGTCTGACCTCAGTGTGAGTTTGCTAGGATGCCCACTCTTGGAAATCTTCTCCATTTGTAAATAATCCTTCTTACTCCAGAATGACGGGCTTCAAACTATTTGGAAATTACCTTATAATTCTTCCCAGATTGATGAGCAGCAACATTTCCTTCCCTGAGTTTACAGCAGATGTCTTTTTTCTTGGAATGATGTTCACATGAATGCTCCAGAGCACCAAAAGTTCTGCTTTTATAGAGGTGTATCAGCTAATCAACCATAACTTATTATAAAATCTGCCTGCTACTGACCTTCCGTTCCTATGGAAGCAAGACTGTGCTTAATTTTTCCCCACATGGCAATCAGCAATTTTTTTAAGCATATAATGGCAATGAAACCTATTGTGTAGTCTTATCTGAGACCAGATTTGTCTGCTACAGAAGCTGGTGAGGATGAGACAATTGATTATGTCGATATGTAAAAGCAGTGACCTAAAAAAAGGTGCACTTTCTTTTTAATATCACTGTTCGATTAATGAAAAAACACACCCAATGCTATCCAAGTTTCTTCCATCAATTTCTTGCATCTCATCTTTCATAGGCTGTTTATTTAAAGCATGCATGCACTCCTCATAAACACCACGAACAACAGAGCTAAGGGAAAAATTCATGGTGGCACCATCAGGGCTCGGTGCAGTAATATGAATAAAGCAGTACATTCCAAATCTGATAAACAGACACAAGTGTGATGCTGGACTCACCTCATGTTCCCCAAGGCAAGCTCTGCAATAAGAAAACACAAGTGTGGTTTAATCCACCAAAGAGGACCTTTGGAGGGAACATAAACAAAGTGCAGAGCTCCGAACAGTGGAAACACATGCGCCAACTCAGCCTGGGCTGTCATGCATCGGCTGGTATGGTTATGGTTCAAGAAGCAATCAAAACGCCAACATTGCATATTTTTTCCTCCACCTCCCTCAAGGATCCAGGAATTTACCAACGTGTCATGAACATATGTGGCCAAAAGTGAGACACTGATGTACACCTTTTACTGGGGTACTTTAGGGATTAAACTGACAGAACAAAGTCTAAAATAACAGTATGAATAACAGCCAATTTAGTGCATGCATTTTTTCTTTTAGAAAATACTCCAGAGTCCTTAAAATATCTTGGCAAACAGGGCGCTAAACCAACATAACAACCTGGCTTACAGAAACATCTTAAGTTCTCGCTGTTTTGAAATGATGGCCTAAAACCGCATGCTGCACGAGTAATCGTTTGAGCCTCTCCAGAGTTTTATGGCAGTAATGAATATTAAAATGAGACGGAACAACAGGATCCGCAGTGAAAATAAAATTTTGAAAGTGCTTTCATCTAAGCTGCTGTACATTCACATTTAGTTCCAATACAAGTTCAGTGGGGTGATGACAAAGTTTTAAATGACTAATGGTTAACATCCAGCAGGATTTAAGCTGACAGTTATTCAAAATAAAGTCATAGCAAACAACTATTAGAATTACAACCATTTTTTTTAAATCATGAACCTTTGATTTGCAGCACATCCTGGATTTTATGGATTAACTGCAGTAGTGGGTGTCCAATACTGATGAATATCTATTAAAACCTAATGACAAATATTTTAAAGCACCAACACTGCCCCACAAATTTTACTACGCATTAGAAAATAAATTTCTAACAAATTACCTATCCACTCTGATGGTTTGTTTCTTCAACACAAAATTATTTTTTAAACACGTGTGATGGATACCCCCAATTCTAATTTTTCAATTAATTCTAGTTTTTGTTTTATACTCAGGTTTCTACCTTTCCTTTTTGTCTCTGATGTGTGTGCACATGCACTTTTTTAGACACAGTACAAAATAAATTTAATTTAGAAACTATGTAGTTGATACTCATTATATTTGAGGCCTCTCACTTTTCTTTAGCTAACTATTTAGTTTGATTATTATGTCTAACATAGCATATGGAAACAGGAATAATCCTTTATATTTATAACATTTTTGTTTAATATACCTTCCCTTTGCTTCTGCATTTATCCAAAACATACATAGATGTATGCATGCATGTACAAATGCTGAAGTGCAATATATTACAGGTAGGTGATAGACCACATATATGACGGTGGTCCCATAAGATTATATACAGTACATAAACGTACTTGAAAATTTAATAAACAACTATGTTACTGGTTTATGCATTTACTGTACTTTTTATCGTAGAGTGTACTCTTTTTACTTTAAAAAAAAAAAAAAAAAAAAAAAATGTGTAAAACAGTATACCGTGTTAAGCCAGCAGCAACCTCATACGTCTCGTGTTTACTGCATCTGCTGTACAAGTTTGTTGCCTAGGAGCAATAGGCTATACCATATACAACAATAATATAACTAAAAACAGACGTGATGTGGTGCATGTACACTATGTTCACGGAATGACAAAATTGCGTATCAAAGCATTTCTCAGAAAGTATCCCCATTTTTAAGTGATGCATACCTGTAGTGTAACAGCTTTTAGCAATTCTGATAACTGTATTTTCTATTGAGATAAAAATCATATTTCTTAATATATTTGGGTTTGAGTGATTTTCACATGTATATGGATCTTAGATGCATAATAAATTTTCTCCACAAATATTGGTTGACACAAATATTGGTTGACATCTTTCAAATCCATTTTTTAAACCTTTTGCCTGGATTTCTGTGAATGAAATTGACACATGAACTGAGGAACAGGTGCAGGCTTCAGATTTCAATTAATGAATTGGATTGCTAGAGGACACATACGTGGGTATGGGCACATGGCATGGGGGGCATGGAAGGGCCTTGCAGACAAAAGCTGGTTCCGACAGCTGCTCCCATGGGCCAGCCAGCTGAGCCTGAAACAACACAACCGGCATTACGACGCAGAACAGTTGGTGACTGTTGCCAAGAAGCCCCTCCTCCCACCCATGTGGAGCACAAATGTCTGTGGAATGCTGTCGACACATCGCATGGCAAGTACCCCACTTAAAGCACTTTCTCCCTGTTCTTACCCGGTCAGTCTTTTTCACCATCACTTCATCATGGCATGGGGATGGGCAGGTGTGCCCACATGCTCCCAGGACACGTTGGCAGATCTGCCGGCAGGGTGGGCAAGCCCCAAAGTGACAGCGGTGCTTTTCACGGCTGCTGTGATGGCACGTCGGCAGTGACCTGTTCGGGAGAAAGTGTCCGCAGACAGACTGGTGACGCACACAGAACAAGGTCCCTGTCTGTCAGTCCTGCAAGAAACTCGCTACACCATCCCACCAAAAACATCCCGCCAGTTACACCAAACCCCTTCAGAATCTTAAAGAGAATACCAGCTTGTCCTACAGAAGGGGCACGAAGACCAGAAGTAGGTCAACTCCTGGATATCCAGAAGTCATTCCACAAGCACTGATCCTACGATACTTCTAATTACTCAGTAGATGTGACTACAAAGGGCAGGCCAACCTTGTGGACTTATTACATTCTGTCCCTCTTTATGGAGGGAGTGCTGTGCGCATACCAGAGCACAGTGATGCCTTGGAAATCAATCAGCTGCATCAGACTGTATTGTCATTTCACGTGACCAGAGCTGCTGCAGGAATTACAATATACATCAATTGAATTACTTCCATGGACCACCTCTGTAAGAACTCCACTTCTTTACAAAATCTGTCTCTGAAGTCCAGGCAGCAAGCGGAGGATCTGCACTTCAGACTGGAAAGATGGAGGCTTACACACTTTTCAGGCCCCAATGAAGAACCCTCTATGGACTGCATTACCTGGGGACTCACCTGCACAGTTCCTTACACCTTGGTGGCCTGGTGCTCTTCTCCCGTCCACAGGGCACAGTGAGCGCTGTCGAGCCACAGTGGCACCTCACCTGCACTGTCTCAGGACACGGATAGCAGCTGCCTGTAGCACACGCACACAAATGCACATATTTAACTATGGACTGGCTGAACCACTGAGTTGCAGCCAGTTGCACTTTTTAATACAACCAAAATTATTTGTTTTGGATTCATTACAGTGGGTTTTCAAAGTTTTTTATTGCAATTCATCATGAATATTTTGAAGATGCAGCTTTGCAAACCTAAGTCATGCCACCATGTTCTAAACTTCACTAAAGCCATTCATGTTCAGTTTTTTTTCTGATCAGAGTGATGAACTGTAACATTTAGAAATGTCTGTATTTCTAGGAAGCTGTCCAAGCGTCACCCCCAAATAGGTGGTATCATTTAAAATTATATAATGCCCCCTATAAAGTATATTAGGACTGAGTAGAGTAGCAGTAGTACAGTTTGGGAGATGTGCTCAAAAATTGATAAAAGGAGCTAAAGGACATTAAATGGATTAGTTTATCATCTAAAGTCAGGAAGTAAAAGGCAAGAAAATGTGAGTATTGAGTGCCTGAATACAAGAGCCATGTAACGGAACACAGCACACACTAACAAACACTCCATTCACATTATGCCCGTATGACATTTTGTTTCTGTCTCTATATGCTCTTTCACACATGCATGTCGAAAAAGAAAACAGACCAGTCGATAACCTATAAACCTGGCAATTAAGAAACCCATCATTCTGCCCTGATATCTCTGTCACATTTCAGGCAGATGGTTAAAGGTCAATAAGTTAAATATCAAATAAAACAAATGAGCAAATTCTATTGTCATTCCCTGTCTGCAGATAACAACTCAGTTTTATCGTAAATACAATATGAAGTCAACCATGCTGGCTTAGGAAAAGCAAGGCTCAATTTTAATAAAAATATTCAGTAAAATCTGAACCCAGATTCATTACCTTTTCAATCTTAATGTTTACAATTATGTAAGCAAGAGAAATGTTCAAAAACACTAACCCAATAACCTCAGGAAATATTAAACTACCCAAATGTACAACTACAGGATTTCAACTAACCAATGGAATCAGTAAAAGGGAAAAGAAATGTTGGCTGTCAAAACCAAACCCTTGAAAGTATATAAACTGCATTGAACTGAAAAAAATGCAGGTTCAAATCCCACCCTGTGCTGCAATACCCTTGAACAACGTACTTACCCTGAAATGATAGAATAAAAATCACTCTGCTATATAAATGGATGAACAATTGTAAGCAGTTTACCAGCATCAGTCAGTTGGATAGAGGCATTAGCTAAATGAAAGTAGAAGCATTTGTCAGTTGAGCATAATAAAGAGTATTGCAACCGGCTACAAAACACCACTAGCACCAAGCTTAAAGCTTCTCTCTAATGTCCAGTTAATAAGCAGCGAAGAGTGCCAGCTGGTGTGCTTTGACACATGTGACTTCCTGCTGATCTGACCTGGATGTCTGGTCAGTCAGGGTCCCGGAAAACTAGTGGCAAAATTAGCAGAAGCTCAGTGGGCTTCTGAACGGCTTTTATGTCTCTGGAGTTGGACTGGCAGAGTAAACTGTGCGGTCTGCTCTGTCATTAGACCCAGGGGGTGAGTGGATGTTTACCCTGGTGACAGACAGAAGGGCACTTGTGGTTCCGACAACCCAGGGTCCGGCCACAGTTCTGGTCACATGGTGGACAGTTCCCTGGGCAGCACTGCAATTGAAGAAGAAAAAAAACTATGTCAAAATTACTATGAAAGAACTTCTTGGCTGCAGTTTCCACTAGTGTTTCCCCAAACCTATTAAACAGACCAGCAAGGAGCCAACTGTATTTTTTTCCCACAAATTTATCCAATTAAAAACTCTTCATCACTATGTGATGGCAATTAGTTCAGAAAAATTATTAGGAATAAATATTTTTCTTTCAACATGAAAGGTTACTACCATGTACTAGGGTCACCAGACTAGAACAAGGGCAAATTCAGGAAGGAGGGGGGGGGTCCCCAGGGACTGCTGTTTTACACCTTACTGGACACCTTACTAGGATGGGGTTTGTGAATGAGTTTTGGAATTATCTGATTTTCTGTATGAATGGCTCCCTAAAATGTGACCTGATCTTCACCTAAGTCATAGCAAAAATAAATATGCAATATTTTATACTTTCCCATTTCTTATAAACAAATGGTATAATCAGAAACAGATTTAGACAGTAGGCACACACATGCAGGGAATTCGGCTTCAGTTCGCAATGGCTCAGAGTTCACAGATTTATACTCATTTAGTTACTCCTATTTAGTAACTATTTGTTTATTTAGAAGATTCCTTCACTGGGGGCAACCCAAAAGCAACCTGCAGCTGCTGATCAGAAATACAGAGGTGTAGGAAGCGTGGTCACCTATTTCTCTAAACAAAACTTTTATATGTGTAAATATAAGCATATGCAACAAGGTGTTACAATACATATTTTGGGAAATCTTGCTTAAAGGGGGTACTTCAGGTCACGACATGGTAGGTCAGGGCAACTGAGGCCAGGACTCTGACTTGGCCATTGTAGATATGGAATGTCTTCGGTTTGAGCTCCTTTTGTTGTTCATTTTCTCCTGTGTTTTGGATCATTTTCATGTTGCAACACCCAAAGTACTTTTAAATTTTAGATTACAAACAGATGCTCTGTACATTTGCCAAAAATCTCAAGTTTTGTTTCAGTTGCAAAATGTTCCGGTAGTGCTCTGGCTTCCTCTGTGACAACCTTCCATGCTCACCACTCAGTATTCAGTGTTTTTTTTTTTTTTTTTTTTTTTTTTGGAGTTAACTCTTGAAAACACAGGTTAACTGCAAGAGATGCCTGCAGATCCGTCATGATCTCATCTTTTTTATAAGGTGAACGCTAACATTGAATTTTGTAGGACAACCACTGGGAAGGAAAGTAGCAATGGTGCTGAATTTCATCCATTTGTAATCTCTGCCTGACTGTGGACTAACAGAAACCCAAGTCTTCTGAAGTTCTTTTGCAGCCTTTTCCAGTGTTCTAACCTTCAACTCCTTCGCTCAGGTTTTCTGAAATCTTTTTTGGTTGGGTCATTTCACACTTCACACTTCTGTTGTCAAGAGGATGAAACCAAAAGAGTATTTTTATTTATTTATTTATTTATTTATTTTTTAATGGCAGGGCAGGTAAAACCAGCACCTGAATTCTTTGGAACAAGATACCATTATATTAGAGGTTCACATACTTTTTACCCTGTAACCTTGATTGTTCATTTGCTCAATAAAGATATGTAAAATATATATTTTAAATTGAAAATATATATTACTGACTTGAATGAAGATCAGACAACATATTAGGAACAATTTGTGAAGATATCCAGTTAATCCCCAACAGTCCACAAACGTTTTCCTTACAACCATAGACATACACTCAAGCTCTCAACTTATAGACACAACTGAGAGCAAGAAGTCTTCTCGTAACTCCAAACTCATTTTCCAGTTGACTGACAACCCCTTCCAGTTTAGACTGCATTGTGCATTACTGCAGGATGGGGAGTTGTTGCTGACTATACCACTTCTTCCATCAACTTTGAACAGGCTCACCTTTCTCTTACACTGGTGCCGCTGGCAGCTGCGTATCTTGGTGCACTTAGACTCGCACACGTACTCCTTGTGGCACGGCATACGCCGTGTATACTTCCCACAGCGGCACTGCTTCTCCACCTCCTGCCAGAAAGAAAGATCATGTTCACAAAACTTGTGGCCACAACAACTCCTAAGTTTATTAAGGTGACCATGTAAAAACAGTTTCCACAAAGAAAGTATTGCTCTTTGCAAAGAACACAAAAAGTAATTTCAACAAATGCATGAATGCCCACATACAAAACATTTAAGGATTTTGCTAAGAATAGTAAAACAATGCCAGAAAAACTGAAAACATGCTTTAAAAGGCTACAAACACCCATTTTACAGGGTTAAGACATAAATGCAGTTGGTTTAAAATTCTGCACTTCTATACACTTTATTATTATTGCCATCTTTGAAATCCACGATGTATGTTTATGATAATTAAAGTTAACTGGGGGGTTTTATTACAGCAGCAGCAATGCAAAATTATAGAAACAAATAATATACATCTTTAAACATTAAATTAAGTATGAAAAATCCTTTGAATTTACATTTTAAAAAATTTGGGTTTAAAGTCCTGGACAGAGGAGGAGACTTTAGCAAATCATCGCCATCTAGTGGTTTCAAGACAAAAATGTTGCATGGCGTTGCAAACAACTTACAAAAACAAACAGATTTCTGCTACGTTTGTGCTGCATTTTAATTTTTTTTTTTTTTTTTTTTTAAATTCTGAATTTGTGCAGTTTTGTTTGGTGGCAGATGTGTAGTCAAACTGACCCTTAACTGAACAGGATCATTTTTCAGGTTACATTTCATTTTTGTTTAATGTTTATTTTTATAAAATGGAAAAAAAAAAAAAAAAAAAAAAAAAACTGTACTTTTTATGGCTGTTTATAAAAATGCATTTTTGAAACCCGATTACTCAACTAGTCATCAGAATAATCGATATTCAAGTCACAACCCTAAAATTTATATGTTTTTTGCTGGAGCAATGTGGGGTACCTTGTTTAACAATACTATAAGCAACAGATGATACTTGAACCTGGGTTATTCACAAAGCAAGGTGATGGCTAACACCACCTGCAGCCTCACACAGAAGGTTAATAACTGTGTATGTGATTGTGATGAGTGAGAGGGGAGGAATCACTTTTTTTTTTTCCACCCTACAACCATGACTTAGAGGAGGAGGCCTTACCTGGCGGCATGTCTCACAGGGTCCCCGGTGGCAACGCATGGAGCAGGAGTGCAGGCCGCAGGACAGGACCTTCCCACAGGTGTCCCCGCAGGTGGGCACATCCTCAGTGCATGGCAGGGAGTACTCTGACAAACACCATATAATAACCCGTCATACAGATGGTCACTCTCAGTTCGGTAGGATCCTAATAATCTGCAAGTGTTATCTTATTCAACTTTTTTGACAGTGCTGTAGAAAATGTATGGGTAACCAAAGCTGGTTGTCACACTGCTGTGCTATCAACGTTTTACCTTCTTGTCTTCATCATAGTCGTCAAGCATACAAGTAATCAAGTTAGTTGTCAAGCAAGTTACAAAAATTTGATGCTTAAACACTAGGAACAAAACATTTTACACACAGGATATTCATTCCACCCATTTTATAATTTATCTAGTGTTACCAGCTTAAAAAATGGAAAAGATAGTTAGGGATCTTCAAGCTTTCCTCTGATGCTGGATTAAGTCCCTACAATGGACTCACACTGAAAAATTCTCACAAGTGTAAAAAGTGTGTAACCAGTGCCCATTTCCCACACTGCATCTTTTCTAACTAGCCATTTTTACAGCTTTTTCCACAATAAATTAAATCACATCCTTTTGTCAGTTCAAGCAGTAAATAAATACAGCCTGAAAGAGGAAAAGTGAGACAACTATTGTTTTTAAATTATTTACTTGGTGTGGACTATTGAACATAAAGCGCCACATAGAACAAAGGCAGAGGAGCAAAGAATTACTTGCCATAATGCTTTTGACGAAAGAAGTGAACAAAAAAGTTCATAGTATATCAACATTAACAGTGTTCCCTGAAAGGGGAAAGAAATGCACTTACTGGACTTGCCACAGGGGCACAGTCTGTTTCCTGAACGAGGACAGTCCCCGCATAGCCCTGAGTGACACACCTTCTCGCATGTGTGATTTCCACAGGGCAGCAATTTCCCACAGGCCTTTGAAAAGGACACAGTCAAGCACACAGGCGGAGTTACTGGGAAACTTAAATCTTTTTTGAAGTATCATTTGAGTATGTGTTTAAAGTGACAGTTCATTATGTGACCGGACTAATGGTGGGACACAGTCAGTCTAAAGTAACACTTGTGAGATTTAGTCTTTATGTTTTTTAAAACTAATCTTGTCATATGTAAAAAGTGTTATTTTAATAAAAGTATGACAATAAAACATCTTTATAGTAACTAGACATTTAAACTGTAACAATAATACAAAGGAAGTAAATCACTTAAAATACCAAAGAAATAATTCTATTAATTTATCTTGCACTTTGCTTTTTTCATAAAAATTCTGGAAAATATATTTAAAACATTTTTTGGGATCTCTTGAGGCTGTCTGGTCAGATCTGGATGAGTTGCATGTTAAGAAAGTCACACACCTGATCACAGTGCCACACGGGGCTGGCGCAAAGCCTCTGTGACACCTGTCTGCCGCACACACAGCGCTGCTTGCTTACCCGGGGACAAGGTTCACAGTCACCTGGCAGCAAACAGAGAACAGAGTCATGACACCAATCCAAGGAACTGTAACATAGGCAGCTAATCTAACAGCAGCCTAACTTATGCTTCTTCTAGGACATGACCAGCTATAGCAGACAAAATCAACTTAGAACACTTACAACCTACACTACTACCAATTTTAAATTTAAGTCAAACTAAACTTGAATATCTGCTAAAAGTATATCAGGTCAACTCGCAAAAGGTACTTGCGGCACACAGGATAAGACAACAGGTCTTCAGAAATGACTGCAATTCATTTATAGTTCATTACTGGTCAAAATGAGAACTTTTCCCCTGAAGCAAGAAGCTGAGAATATTGACCTGTCCTGACCACCATTTACTCTGAGTTCCAATAAACTTTAAAACTCCAGAGAGCAGCAGCCATGCCTCCTCTTATACTACTAACCAGTGCATTTGTCACAGCACCAAAGCAAAGCTTCACAAGGGATGTGAGTCAACCACTTTGTGGTTAGAAGACCACGTTGCCCACACCTCACCAATCAGCAATACCGATAAGTACAGTTATTCACTTACCCAAATCTATTTTTTTTTTTTTTTTTTTTTAAATCAGTCCAGATTTCCATTTGTTCAGTCTGGCATGTTTGGTTAGGCATGATAAACAGACAACGTGAAAATTTTGCCCAGTGCCCATATGAGGAAGACTGAGCCACATTGTAATGTGGGAATCAGGTACCCACACTCCCAGTAGTAACAGTCTGACACTCTACAGTCTCACATAATCACTGGCCCACTGTGTTTTATTTTTTTTAATTATTAATTCATATAAATGGGATCTATAACCTTAGCCTTCCTTAAGCCAGCTTGCATTTATTTTATTTATTTAAATATTTTTTATGAATTTTATACAGTTATTTTTACTCATTCTATTTTAAGCGCTACACAACTTTTTCCTTGCAAAGTGATGCATAATTTAGGGTGGTTCCTGGATGGAACTGCGATGGGCTTGGTATGAACTGGAATTTTTTCCTACTAATGGAATATGTAATAGAATTATCTGGTTTTTCAATATTCTGTCTGCATTCAGGAATAAATTAGAACTGGGTAACAGTGAATATGTGTATAGTATGACTGTGTTACAGCATGACTTACCTGCATGGCACAAGTTCTCACAGTTGTGCTGGCTGCAGGGGAGGATCCTGCCACAGCGCTGCTGGCAGGACCACGCCTTGGCGCTGCAGCGCCTTGGCACAGGAGTCGCCTTCTTACACATGCATGAGACTTGTACCATCTTCGGGCAGGGTGGACAAGGACCTAAAACATAGGTAAACTAACCATAAAACCTTTTCTGCTCAGTAATTATCTGAATTGGTAGTTAGAGCTTGAAGACCCAGTTTATAACCATGCCTGCAGCACCAAATTAGCACTGGGGGAAAAAAAAAAGTGTGAATTTCACTGCAAAAAGATGCAGAAGTGGTATTCCATTAGCTGAGCCACCCCCCACCACACTTCCCACCTTTCTCCTAGAAGGAAGCAGTTTAATACCTGGGTGACAGAGCAGAAGACAGCGATGGCCACAAGTAGGCTTGAATTCGCGGTCGCACACCTGTCCACAGGAGTGAGGTAGAAGCCAAGGGTCCAGAGGCGGATTTTCCACCTTCCCACAGTAGCAGTGGTACCTATTTGGTGTTTCGTGTGCCTTGTATTCATGACGACACTTGGGGCTATGTAGGGGAAAAAAATACTAGCCTTAACCCTTGTAATTTGTCTTGCTGATAAACAAGTTTTTCTCCCTTGCGCAGAAAAGTAAAATACATTTTGCTCTACTTGCATGAAAAAAGCACGCTACTCAACTGTTTTTCGTTTCATGGCCATAAGTTCTCCGTTGTAATTATGTTATTCTTATTAGATTTCATGTAGCCACACTTGTGTATTACTATATAAGCTGTGGGACAGCTCCGCTTGGAGAGAAGCTCTATTGGGTTTTCCCAATAATGCTGGTGTATTAGCCGACTGTCAGATCAACGAGACTCCTCATTGATTACCAATTGGACTGTATTCCTCAACAGTTGGACTGGAATGTCAAAAAAACTCTTTAGTGGCTTCAAAGACCCACTGCAATTGCCTTACCATGGCCAAGGGTGTTCTTTCTTCCCAAAATCCTCATCCGTCACAGAAGAAACAAGGAAAATGCTGTCCTTTGCCCACTTCTGAATGCAGGGTAGGTGGAATATGCAGTAACAACCAGAACAGCTCCAAACCTGGGACAAGAAGATGTACCAGTGTGAGCATTTTTTTTTTGAAAATTTAATTAGGTACTTAGTACAAATAACTATCAATTATTAAATAAGTATCGTAAGTTAAATAAACTGGACACGTACATTTAAATGCAATCCCTCAACTTAATCCTGCTACTATGGTGCACTGGAGTCAGACATTTGTTTCCTTGCAGAAAGCAAAAAGTAAACCATCTAGAAGCTGATATTCTTAAACTAAACAAACAGTGCCATGTAGATCCTGCCATACCGCTTGGTTCCTTTTCACAGAGGCAATGCAGATGAGACAGGTAAGGGCTCCAGACTGGAAGGCATCGTTCAAGTACTGCCTGGTGCGCTCCAGATCTGTGATGTCTCCACCTAGTTTGAGAGTCAGTTAACACAAAAAAAAAAACACCAAGGCCCATCAAAATGGAGATAAATAATATTTTTTAAAAATAAAAATAAATAAATAAATAAAAAGACATTTTCGTTAACTATATATTATATATCACAATGTAATAATGCACTAGATAAATTTAGATGAGATCACAAAATCACACATGGGAAGTATAGAAGAACTTTAATCGAAAGTGACCATAACTGGACAAAAAGAGATGGTGGCAAACACCAGCAGACTGGGTGTGGCTGCTGTGTCCTTGTAGGTGACTCAGCAAATATTAAAAAGGGCTCAGTCAGGAAACACATTTTCAAAACAATTTTTACAGAACTCCAAAGACATCAAACATTCACAGCTCTCATACTGTTGCTTACACATATTCATTCACACATGCAACAATTATGCAACCAGTGTTGTAGGTTTTTAATTTTAATTACCTGTCCCAATAATTGTCTTTAATTTACTGGTTTGAAAGTTACATTAATCATATAAAAATGTCTGACATGATTTACCTTGATTTGTGGCATTATAAAAATCAGCAATTTCAATATAACACGCACGCACGCACACACATCTAGTTAAGACCAAGTTACACTCATGCAAATGTAACCTAACAGAGATATCCAATCTAACTCATGCCCTCACTCATGCAATACACTGGCAGTAGGGCAGGAACTTTGAACATCCTCCGCAGTCAGCTCTTTTACAAGGGAAAAAAAAACTCATATTGATAGTAATTTAGTAAAAGGATACTAAAGTTCACTCATTCACAAAAAGGTAAATCAAAGATTCTTATCATGATGGTTAATAGTATAATAAAACATTTATTTCATAAAAAAAGAGACCAGCTTCCCAAAAGTCAGGACCCCTAAGTTTAACACCAGGTCTCTTTAGTTTCACCTGTCTGATGAGTGTATGTTGTGAATGTAGAATCCAGAATCTTCCCGTGTTTTCCATTGAGCTCTTCTTCGCCCTCATCTTCCTCCGATGATGAGCTGAACTGGTTCTCTACAAACTTTTGTGCCGCAGATTGGTTGGATCTTCTGATCTCTTCAAACTTGGACTGGGATGAAAGCTCTGTCAGAAAAAGTGGTCACATTAAACACTTCAGCTCCCCACCATATGCCATGTCTGGTAAAGGTGTTGACATCTTTGGGAAAAGAAAAAACAGACACTAACCTTTGTTTGCAACTGGCTCAGTAACAGCCATCGGAGGTCTTCTGTTCCCCCTCCCTGCCCAGGGATTGGTGTCTCCTCGAACATCGGGAGGCTGAACACTCCTCCCATGCAGGGGCCTGCCGACAGTGCTCTGCGGCAAGGGCTGGCCCCTGGCTTGGCCCCGGCCTCTTCCTTTACCCTGCTGCCTCCAAGCAGGCTCCATGGATGTTGGTGGTATGAGGCTTCCTTGGATGAGGCCACAAGCATGAATCAGAAACAGGGGCACAGATCCACTACCTTTAGAGATTGATGGGGTGCACTTCACCACAGTAACTTTACCTATATGCAAAGTGCTTTAAATTAACTACATATTATGGCACCTCTGCAAATAAATATTTCATTGCTTTACTGCTAATAAGTAGTTCTGCATAGCTGAAGCAAACAAAGAAATGGAAAAAGGGGAAATTAAGATAACTGGGTACTTACACTAGCTGCATTAAGCAGCAGAAAGAAAAAAATCAACAATTAATTTAGCCTTGTCAGGAAAAATGTAGCAACTGCTAAGCTACTATAGCTTGTCTGCTAACTAAACGGTTTATGCTAGCATAGCAACAGCTAGCCGGGTGGCAGGCACAGAGCCTTACGTTTTTACAACGCCAATATTGAATCTAAGAACCCACCTTATGCAAAATTATGATTCGAAAAGCACATTTCTGTGTTGGCGCAAATTCCTTAATTAAAGTTCGCTGGCGCAGCTTAAAAAAAATCTAAATCTAGTTTTCCATTCAAAAGAAACACCTATTGGACTCACATGCAACTCACCGCTTAAAACCCTTCCGCTGTCATCAGCGCAACCGTTCAAGGTGCAAGGTGGGAAACGGAACCCAACGGCGCAGCCAATCAAAATCCCCGTAGACAGCACCCGCACAAAGCTCAGCCAATGAGTATTGCCACAGAAAGTCCACCCACCGCCACGCAATCTATAGATGCCGAGCGCGGCCATACAGAGCGCGGATAAAGAAATGATCATGCATTATGAAAAAAGCGGCAATTTACGCCTTTATTGAATTCCGGTATTGTTCATTTTTTACTGATATATGCGAAATCCTGTATTCATAAACGGAAATTCTGTAATGCTACCCCAGAGCTGCGTTGCTTTACTATTTACATGAATTTTATACACTCTGTGGGAGTTAACATGCAGTTGTTCCCCCTTCGCTGCTGTAACAGCCCCCACTCTTTTTGGAAGGATCTCCACCAGATTTTGGGAATTTGTGCCCATTCAGCCATAAGAGCATCAGTGAGGTTGGGCACCAATTTTAGGCAAAAAGGCCTGGCTCACAGTTTCATACCCAAAAATTGTTCTCTTTTGTCTGAGCCATCCACTATAGTTTGACCAAATCTGTGGTTTTTAATACTATCCATCCTTATATTAATTTATAACTGCTTGTCCTGGTGAAGCCTATCCCAATCTGGAACCTATAGACCTGGAGATTAAACTCTTAATGGGACTCTAGCACATTGCAAAGGAGATTTTTGATATTAAACAAACATATTTGCACATGTAAACTCTTCTGATGTGCAGTCACAAGATCTGGACCAAATACATGAAATATGACAATCAGTCAGATCACTACTGCTGCAAATAATAATAGAGGTCAATTATAGTAACAGGGAAAGTATACACAGCATTTAATTTTTCTCTCTTTTTGTGCATACTACTAGGGATATATAGAGGCATAAAATTAAAAAACTTTACAGCCAAAACGAATCTTGTTTTTACAAAAAATGTCATTGTGTGATCTAAACATGAGCATGGACCATTATAAGAACAACATCAAATCCCAAACAAAATATCACAGAATATGTTAGGAATTGTTTTTATTTCCATTCTTATACATGCCTTTCTGAAAGCCAGCAGTATGTGTGCCTCATTTATATGCTATACTGATGCAGTCATTTATAGATATACAGTATATCATTCTATATTTAACGTTAGATCTATGAAAAAAGAAATTACTTTTGTGTTTTGATGTTTTCCGTCCCAAACCGATGAAGCAACTCTGGGAAAATGGCGCAATACAGCTACGTAAACAATTAAATAAACATTGTAGTTGGAAAATCTCTTACTATTTACACTGTAAATCAATAAAACACATTTTTGATTACCAAGTTAAGAAAATAAAATATACATTCAATCACTGCCTTTGTCATCTTCTCAATATTGACACACATGTAAGTAATTTTTGTATACAAGTTATTGCCAAAAGGCTTAAAATGATTCAAGAACATAGTTTTTCTTGTTATTCTATATTTTAATGAGCAGTTGTCCTTAAGACCAAAAAATTATAATAAATAAATACAGTCATTGTACTGTTAACATTACATGCTGTTAACAGTAGTACACTTCATTGACAGCCATTTTTGGACATGTTCACTAATGCTCATTTTAGGGATTATGTTGATAAATGATCTGCAACAGCTGTACATTATTTTTATTTATTTTTTATTTTTTTATTTACAGCTCTGGTGCTTATTTGTAATGTGTTATTTCAACAAATGTTTACTAAAGTAACCCTATATCATAATTTTCCAACTATATAAATAAATGGTGTCAGTCACAGGGTGCAGGCATGTTCCCCAGTCAAACGGTTAGTATGCAAGTGTAGTTCCTGCAACTGTTTGGTTACTAACCCTGATGTTAAATGGACAATAACTTTGCGTTTTTCCCCTTTAGAAAATGTGCCACCTGAAAGAAATGTGCAATTCTACAGTAATTTGCAGTCAACATACAGTACAACAATATGCTATAACCAAATTTTCAAGTACAGCACAAAATCTGTCCATCCATCCAAGAGCAAAGTTCAGAATTCCACCTTCTTTTCATTATTTCTTCTCCTCAGGCTTCTCTCCCTCCACAGTAGGAGTAACTGCTTCTGGAGCTGCTGTCTCAGGGAAGAGAACACCTCCCGAGGCCGTGATCTTTTTCTCCAGTTTAGACATGCGCTGCTTCAGCTTGAGCTGTGCACCCTCGTGGTCGGCCAGCATTCGCGCAAACTTGGTCTGCAGGACTTCCAGAGTGCCAGTCATCCGGTTGACCTTCTCCTCCATGTCTTTGGGGTCTGGACCCTGCTTGGCAACTTCTAAGTCCAGCAGACCATCCTTCATGAGAATCTGCCTTCCCTTTTCTTCCAGCATGGCCTTGGCATCCGGGTACTCTGTCAGCGCTTCCATCAGGTCGTCCTTGGAGAGGAGGAATAAGTCAGAATAGCCAATGCTGCGGATATTGGCTGTTCTTCGGTTTCCAGCTTTGCTGCCTTTAATGTTCAAGATGCTGATCTCCCCAAAGTAGCTTCCATCACTGAGGACCACAAACTGTGTGATGCCATCATCTGCCACAACAGCCAGTTTTCCTTCCTTGATGATATACATCTCTCTCCCAATGTCACCCTTTTTGCAAATGTAGTCTCCAGGACTGAAAACTTGTGGTTGCAGCTTCAGCACCAATTCCACCAGCAGTCCTGCTTCACAATCAGCAAAAATGCGGACTTTCTTCAGCGTGTCTAGGTGGACGTTAATGGCAATTTCTGCCCTCAGCTTGTCCGGTAGATACCTCAACACAGCCCTTTCATCCACAGCTTTCTTATTGGTCCACAGGTAGTCAAACCACTTTATGACTCTCTTTTCTAGGTCCTTGCTGACCTTTCGGAAGCTCATGTACTGCTTTATGGCATCGATTCTGGCCTGGAAGTCTGCCCTTGCGGCGTTCATGTTGGAGATCATGGAACCAACATTACCAACAATGGTAGCGAAAATCAAAACACCAACCAAGAAGTCAAAAACAACAAAAAAGAATTCGGAATTTCGGACTGGAGGTGGGGTTTCACCGATGGTGGTTAATGTCAGAGTGGACCAGTACAGGCTGTATGCATATTTTCTGACCAGTCGACCGTACTCCGGATGGGACACGTTTGGGTAGACAAAGGTGTCTGATCCAAACCCAATTGCCTTTGAGAAAGAATAGTAGAGGCATGCATTCCAGTGGATGATTATCACGATGTACATGACAAGGTTTGAAATCCGGAACATGTTTGGGAAGTTGGTTCTTGTCTCTGTTCGCTGGAAGAACTCAAACATACGATTCACACGAAAGAGCTTATTGAGCCGAATTTCTGGATATCTGACTCCGAATTTAAAGTAAAAAATGTCAGTTGGTATCATTGATATTAGGTCTAATTTAAATTGCACGCTGTCCACATATCGATCACGTAGCTTCTTTTCATCTTTTACAAGCAGGCCTTGTTCCAGGTAGCCTGCATGTACAGAAAGAAAAACAACGCAAGTTAGCGTTGACTAGCATAAAGCTTACAGTTCTGAACATTTAAACAGTTTTTAAATTCCATTAAGTCACCTGTTCTTGTTCTGAAGACCATGTCAGCAAGGTATGTTAGGTCTGCTAATGCATCTACGATGAACCAGAATATCAAATAATCACTTTGAAGTTCTTCAAAGCAAGCTCTGCAATAAAGATAAAAAACATCATGGGACAACACTATGTAGCCATATTAAACAATACTTTGGGTTTTCATTTTTTGCCACTGTTCTTCAAACCGATTTCCCTCGAAATATTTTAATAACTCATCTAAGAGATTTAAACAGACAGACAACAGCTGCTATAAAGTACAGAGTGGTTTTAAAAGAATTTTTTTTTTAAATCATAAATATTTTACTCAAGAATAAGTAACATATGTACATGTACAGTAGTATACACCAAAATGCAGTTGCCTTAATATTTTCCCAATTTTGGCATTTTAAAGTTTAGACTACATGTTCTACTTTAATAAATGTACAATACCTGGCAATTATCAAGGTCCAGTTATACATTACAGGCATGGTGATGATAAGTAGCCAGTTGTAATATGTGTTACCAGCTGGGTCAATAACAGTGATTTCTTTGGGCCTAGAACAAACATTTCAGAATATTTTGTTAGATCATTCTCTTATTGATTGCCCTTTAAAGCAAAAAGTAATTTGACAAATAATGGATAAACATACTCTTCTTTTTTTTCCTTGTCTTTCTCCTTTTCTTTCTCCTTTTCTGGCTTTTCCTTCTGCTGTTCCTTTCCTTTTTGTTTCTTCTTTTCCTTTCTATCCTTCTTATCTTTCTTTCTGAAAGGTAAAATACAGGAGAATTGCTGATTTATTTATTCTCAAAAGTATAATTTTTACCAGTTTTATTCAGGGTTTGGGATATCCTTACTCCTTTTTTTCCTTTTTGTCCTTTTTTTCTTTTTTCGTTTTCTTCTCATCCCTGCAAAAACAGGGACATTTAAGGTCAAAAGTGAAGGGTGGCCTGAACAAGCTGAATTCGGCATCTGGAAATTTTGGCACACAGAGTTTTTGAAAAATTGCGGTTTTTCAAGAACACGTCTCATACTCACTCCTCATTGTTGTTGCTGTTGTTTGCGTTGAACAGAACACCTGGGCTTGGCTGATGGGGATCTCTAAAAACAGGCAGTCAGATAAATATTGTGAATTTCTAGATTTCACCTGGTAAAAAAATGGCTAGAAGGAAAGGAATCCAACATTTCTGTCACTTCAACGTGGTGACACTCACAGTATTTCATCACATTCCTCCTCTGTGTTTTCATCCACGTCCTGCAGGATGATCCGAGGTGGTACCAGCAAGACGCGCTGTGGTTGTACCATAGATGACATGACTGCACACTTTTCACCTGTCAGACACATCAGCACAGATTCATGTGTGATGGATGTTGTTTGTCCTTCCCCATATCCAAATAAGTTTGAAATTTCCAGATTGATCTTTGATATATAAGCAACCCAAGTTAATGGGAATAAGATGGGAAGAAAACTAAAAATAAAATGATTGAGTATTCAATGGAATTTAGTTCAGAAAAGACAGTGTTATGTAGTGGAGTGTGGTTAAACACAGGACAAAATATCTTTTACTGCAATGTAAAAATGCACAAATCCACAAAATAATCGCGAATAACAAAATGCCCAGAGGCAGATTCTCCTCCTAGATGTGTCAGTATCTTAGAAAGTCATAACAAAACAAACCATTTAAATGTGGATTTAACTCTGGCTATTTTGAACTAACTAACTAACTAACTAACTAACTAACTAACTAACTAAATACATTTCACATTTTTAAAGAAATGAGAGCCTTATTTAATTTCAAGGAATATTAATTTAAAAAATTAATGTACTACTACCCAAAAAACAAACAAAGAAACAAACAAACAAATAAATATTCATTTAGTCATTTGTAAACTAAGGAGAGTATTTCTTAATGTCCAAGAATAATACATTTAAAAAATTGCATTAACTATTACATACATAATTTGAAATGATTTAAAATATTTCTCATGCTGCAATGATTATTCTTCAGTTATTTGAAATAGTAAAAAAGTAAATTTAGCATTAAAGGGCTAAAAAAACAAATCGGTATGAGCTGTAAAGATACAGAAGGTTTAGCTGCAGTGCTTTAAAATGTCTCATTTATTATTAATCTTGGATTTATTGCTTTTTACTAAATCTTGTGTAGTAAACTAGATGTGGCAAAAAGAATTGTAAAGGCAGTTTTATGTTTAATCGCTATACAGACAGCATTTGAAAGTTTTAAGCATAGCTGTGAAAAGAATACTTCATTAAAAAGAATGACTTCAATCCCACTAAGCAATGCGAGAAAAAAAAAATCAGTGAAGAAAATATATTTCTAAATATCTCAAACTAAGAGTAGATTTTAAAAGCAGGCCACTCACCTAATCCTAGTCCTTTGCGTAATCCAGTGCCTTTAGTTATTTAACCGCTGTATGTCATGGTAATGCCCTAAAAGCAGTACCTGTCTGGCACTGACTCATTTTCACAGACAAATTAGCAAAGAAATCCTAAATAGTCTGCAAAACATCAAATTTTCAAATTATTAGGCATATTATACCCAGGCGTCGACATGGCTCGTTCAGTGTGTTATGGAACCTCATTGACCCTGAGTGGGATTTGGGGATTAAGGCATGGATGAAAATGAGAATCGCAGAGTCACCCCGATCCTCCCACACCTGACGGGCACCTCATTAATATGCATGAATTGCTTCATAAATATGCATAAAGAGCAAGGCGGTGCAGGTGGAGGTTAATTTGCATTTCCTTTCAGATACCAAATCTTGTAGACACAGGAGAACACACCTTGGCAATCTCAATACTGGGTAAATAAAATGCAGTTTACACTTGGAACATTTTGTGGTAAATGACCATTTGCTTGTCAGCCAGCTTGGTTGTAGAGGAAACAAAATTTTCCTTTTTTTAAAAAAATTGTACAGATCCTGCAGGACAATAGAAATGTCCTCTGTCTGAGCTTCACCAGTGTTTAGTTAGGCGTGAGTTACGTTAAGGGTCAGCTTTTCACTTGGAATGAGCACAACTATATCAGTCTCACTCCAAAAACAAAAAAAGAAAAGAAAGAATAATAAAATGTTTTGGGTTTAGGATTTTATAAAAGGAACTAGTAAAAAAAAGTGACAGCTTTGAATTTTTTCAGTTTTAAAACTGTATTTATTTTTACGTTTATTCCAAAGCAACGTACAACTTCAGGTACATTTCAGAATGGAAGAAGTGTATATTTTATTATTTTAAAGTTATGAAAGCATCCTCCACACAGTAAATCTCTCATGAATGACCCTTGACCTTTGAATTGTAATTTGTAGGGGATGTAACCACTGTCTTGATATTTAGGTGAATAATTATGAGCTGGATTCATTTTCCCAGAGTGCCGCTGGAACAGGTGAACAGGCCTTTGGTCTCATGCAGGGCTTCACCTTGAGCTTCGCTGCTCCACTTCCTTGGCTGGGTGGTCCGGATTAGCCAGGTTAGCGCAGCTATCTCCTGTTCTGCCCAGTCAGCATACTGCCAGATCTCTTAATCCTATTAAACACCTCCTCACACACACACACACACACACACACACACACACACACACACACACACACACACACACACTACACACTCAGTGAGAGTGAACTAGGTGTCCATTTGCGTTCCCAAACAAATCACGGAAACTTCAAGCTCACATTCTTATTCATAAATCGCATTTGTAAACCTGTGCTGAAAATGAAGCTTTCAACAGTTTTGAAGCAAATCCTTCAACCAAGTATTTAAAAAAAAAAATGTAGTTAATGCAAGTCCAGTTGTCCAAGTTTGTCTTTGTTTAATATGTGTTTAGTTTTTTTCTGTGAGTTCCTCATAACAGATTAGGATTAGTAGTTCTAGCCACTCATGTTTTTGCTTAGGGGTGTGACTTACAGCCCCTGGGTTGTGGGGGTGTGAATCCACCTCAGTCTGTGTGGAGTCTGCATTCTTTTCCCCTGTCTGCGCAGGTTTTCTCCCACGGTCCAAAGAAGTATTTCTGGATGAACCAACCAGACCGGTGTCCTCTCTAGTCCATATTGGCTACCTGCAATTGTACTATATGCTCCTGACCAGCACGAGTAGTGGTTTGAGGATAATCATTACACATTTTTGTTTGCTCTTGTCAGTTTATTGTATTTAACCTTTGATCAAAACACACAATTAAACTTTCTGGCAGTCAGAAAAACACAATTCCAGTTGCTTGCATTTTCCATCCTTTTTTTTGCCATGACAAGGGAAACGATGCCATTCTTTACAACATTTGCATATCAGCTCAAATTTACACAAAGTATATGTATGATGATAAAGTAAAAGATAACTATGTCACTTATGCTTTTTACGTTCCATTTAACATTTTTTATTTTTTTCATTACTTTTTTGGTTTGCTCCAAAGGAGAGTGGACCTCACCTACTCACCAATATTGTAACTATTCTGATCATTTGAACTTTACTGTGTTAAACTGAATGAAATGTGTAAAAGCTGTGCTATAAGCCATGCTTCTCGTGTCTCTACTTTCTATTACTGATACTGTAGTGATAACAAGGGGGTAAGATACCACTGCGCAAGGCCACCAGCAGAGCAAACTACACAAAGGCCTGTAGGTAGGTGTCCTGATTTGGGGGGCATCTACCATATGGGGGATCTCAGCCGGGAGGTCCACATGTGGGTTATGGGCCAATGCTTCATCCGGCTGCCTAACGCTTCCTTGTTCAGGTCATGCAATGAGCAGAAGAGGGTTAGCATCCCCTCTAGCAGGGACAACCGGTGTGGTGACTGGGACATCCACTGGGATGGTGGGACCCTCTCCAGGGGCTGGGGTGGTAGAAGCAGCAACAGTCACGCTGGGGTCCACTACATTAGGGGGAACCGTTGTTTGAGGACCAGGTGTGGTAGGAACGTGGACGGGGCTCTGAGTTTCAGCCGGGACAGGTGCCTGTGTAGGCTCCGGTTCAGGCCCCTCATTCACTGCCACTGCATCTTCCTCCGATTCGGCGTCACTGGCCGACATGGGCTTGTTGCCTTCAGATGGTGGCCTCTGAACAGATAGAAAACTCAAAAGTCTGTAAAGTTTCTGCATAACTAAAATTTGAAAATTGAAACCTTGGAATATTATTGATTGTAAATTTTTACAAACATTACCATGTGTTCTTCATCTGACCCATCTTCTTGTTGTTTCATCTATACAAGACATTGTTGTAAAACATTACACAGCATCATATATTTTCTTTAATTTTGTGTCAAAGAAGTAAAGTAACCTGTATTCATCCACTGATCCCGTAGAGAATAGAAAGTGTTGGAAAGCCTTATTCAAGTCACTTCCACAGTGTTTATAGCTTATTTTTGGCATTCACGTGTACTGGTGAGCAATAATATGTGGATAAATCTTGTTGTGCATGTTAGTGAGATCAGTCATGAACTGTGAGTTATGTTAAAAAAAGGAAACATTTGCTAGCCATACCCTAACCTAAAAATAAATGGAAGAATGTCTGCTTCAGTAAGTTTATACAATTGATGACAAAACTCAAACTGGGTACAGTGACACAGGATTTAAAACCTATTGCCCTATCTATTCATAATTTGAAAGCATACAGTAATAGTACAAACGTATGCAACGAGCATGCAACTGGTTTCATAGTTATTTTGTCTAAAAGGCATGAGCCCTCTTGGCCAAAAAGGTAAAAAAATTAAATAATTAGCCATCATAAGCTAACATTAATAAAGTATGAAGATAATCTGTACCATTCTGGGATACATGACAAAGATACCACCATATCCCCAGCACGAAAAAGGGAGTGTATTATTCTACTTTTAAATGGTAGGGAATGTGTGGGTTGCCACTCGGCCTTTTCTGGCACCTGCCAGACTCTCCCTGTCCTCTTGTTGCAACAGAATGACATGTGAGGCCTCCTGAAAGTTTGGGTTAACAGTTCTCAAAGCTGGATGGCCAAAAGAAGACTGCATTACTACAATCTAAAACCATCACTTAATACTGAGAAGATTTGTTAAAGTAAATTAAATTTTCTTTGAAATAACTTGTTTTTATAATAATATGGGGGTATAAAGGGATAGTGAGAAAGGTTGTCACAAAGAAGACAGTCCTATGCCTCCACTACAGGACCAAAATTATTCTGTAAATATATTGTGTGTGTGTGTGTGTGTGTGTGTGTGTGTGTGTGTGTGTGTGTGTATATATATATATATATATAGTGTGTGTGTGTTTGTGTGTGTGTGTGTGTGTATATATATATATATATATATATATATATATAGTGTGTGTGTGTTTGAACGTGTGTGTGCGCACATATATATTAAAAGTAAATGATTCTTACCTCTTCGCTATTGCTCTCTGCCTGAAAAAATATAGATAGATTTATTACACATATTCTCAATTTAATCAGTTTTCTTAAAAGCTTCTTTTCATATTAATAAGTAAATATTATATTTAACCATTTAAGCATGTAGATATTAATATGAAGTAAAACATAAATATGTGAGTGCATCAGGATGACACACATTGGACTTTCTGGTGTCGGTGCACTTCTGAAATATTTGTTTTCATAACTCTGTGCATGTGAAATGTTTGCTTGCAGCAGAAAAATAAGGATTTTACTGACTAACAACCTGAAACAACACCAGGGTTAATAATAATAATAATAATAATAATAATAATAATAATAATAATAATAATAATAATAGAAGAAGAAGAAGAATACAAGATTAAAATTGTATTAAAAATCATGATGGATAACTTCAAAACTATATTTAGAAATAGTTTTACCTTTTAATGTACCCAGAAGTGCCGCTTAATGAAATGGAAGTATATAAAGCCAGAATATCATAAGGCGATACAGTTTCCTCACTCTTCTTCTGCCTGCTGCCAAAAAGGAGCCTTTAAATCCCCTCAAAATTCTCACACAACCAATCAAAATTTCCCAAAGCCAATTTATAACATAATCAATTTTTTTTGTTTTTTTGTTTTTTGCAAATATGGCCACACCGCAAAATACTGTGGGCGGGACGTGATAATTAAAAATGAAATTTAATTATATTGTGGGAAATGTTACTTTGTAGGCATTTCTTAACTCTCCATTGGCCTATGCTTCTTGTATATAAATCATTTGTGTTGCAATAAGTCAAGGATGTAAATTCTGCCCATCACTCCATATTCAAAGTCTAAATGACCTCATCAATTTAGAGCGTATTTTTGTGTTTTTGTCAGAAATCTCAGATAAAATGACCCTGCTGTATTTTTTGGTGTGCAAAAAAGTTTAACATATCAGTATTTTAACTGGTTCAGGCTTGCCTGCCTGAGTAGAAATACGCTCAAGGCAGGCCTGGAGGAAGAAGGATTTACTGTGATGGAGAACGTCATGTACTGAGTTTGGTCCAGATCAGATAGGCGGTTAATTACATTGCTATTTGTCATGTCGATTCAGCACTAAAAATGCAATCCTTAACCTCATCAGCAAAAAAAAATAAACTTCTCATCTGTTGTGTGATGCAAAACCCCAGACGTCTGGTAAATACAGTAATTACTTTCTGTCCCTTCTGCTTTATGAAATTTTTCTCCTTTCACTTAAACAATTTCAACAGAAAACTTTTTAAATAATGAACAAAATAATAAAAACTGTTTTCTTTCCTCAGATGTAAGACATTTCATTGAATTAAAAACATTCTGTTTAAAACATTTAATGATTAAAAAAAAAAGAGCATATAAACTGAGGTTATATAATAAACTAAAAAAAGTGAACTATTATTATTATAATCCTAGGATGTATTTATAGTATTAATGTATTATTTGATTAAAGTATATTATTGTATCCTGGAATACGTGACAAAATGCAATTCTTAATGAATGACCTCTGAATCTACAAAATTTACACAGAAAACCCGTTTTTTCACACATATAGAGAAGTTTTCCAAAATGTGTTAATAGATAAATCACAGTAAAAATCTTCAAATTATAAGCTGCTTTGGAGAAAGGTGTGAGTTAAGCATTTACACATGATCATGTAAATATAGTGTAATATTTTGTGTTCTATATTTATTCTAGCTAAATTAAGATTAAGAGAAAAAACACCTTATTTTAGTTACAAGTTTTGAAACATGCATTTTTCAACATATTAAATGATTTGCAAACAGTGACTCAAAACTGATTTAGAAACAAACAAATAATTTATAAAATGTGGAAAGTTTCCATGTTTGCTTGAGATAGCTTTTTTTTTACTAACAATTAGTAAAAATGATTTTTACTAAAAGTAAAAAATAAAGCAAACAGAGCAGCCAGTTTGTCTGTCAGTCAGTCTCCTGCCCGCTTTTCCTGGTGAGGGTCATGATGGGGGGCAGACTAAGAAGGTGGAACCTGTGGTGGTCTCCAGCTCTGTCTGGTGGATCTCCAGGGGTTCCCAGGTAACCCCTCCAACATGTCCTGGGTCTGCCCTGGGGTCTCCTCCCAGTATCTGATATAACTGAGGGGCTTCACCATTGGGAATCATTCCAACATGTCAAAATCACCTTATCTGGCTCTTCCTCTGCTCCATTGATCCACACTGAGAAAAACTTTGACTGTGTAACATGGTCTTAATTTAGTGCAGATTTGTTGTTCTTTTATTCATCAGATTAAAAACTCATTGAAAACCATTATATGTCGGTAAATTCAGTGAAACAATGTAATACTTCTTGTACCTGTGTTGAGGTCGGACACAAAAACAGCAACAACCTCTCTGCAGCATCTCACAAGCACAAATACAGCAGTGAGTGGAAAAACTGTAATCTTTATAAAATAAATACGACCTTGTTTACTTTCTGTTTGTAATATGTTTATTACAATAGTTATTAAAATAAAAACATTTGCACTGTAGCACACAAAAAACCTGCCTTGAAATCAAAGTGAAATGTTTCTTAAAATTTGGTCAACAAGCCATTAAAGGTAGAATATTTTATTTGCCTTAGCTTTTCATGCATATGTGACTGTCTAAATGATTCTGTTTCCACATATGGCAATAACCCAGTTAGGGGTAGATGAGCGATTTGCCTTTTTTCAGTACGGTGCTGGGAGAAGGTGAAACTTCAGGGACAGGGTTGTTTAGAATAGCAGGGATTCTTTGGGATTCTTCTGGTGATACAGTTGCTTCAGAAGATGAGGACCAGCAGCCACCTGCCCTGCATTGGGTGGAACTGCCTCCACACCTAGAGCTGGAACACCAGGTATTGGAATGCCTCCAATTTGACCTGGTATGGCAAGCACACTGGGATTTACTGCCTGGTTGGTAATAGGTGCTTCTGGGAAGACCGGGAAGTTGCCAGTGGGTGGCATGTTTTCACTGAAAGCGGGCATGAAGAATCCAAATCTGGGCATGATGCTGGGTAGCTGTGGAGGACCCACAGTGTGCCATTATATCTCTGATGGTCTGATATTGGTCAATATTGATTTTTGGCAAAAATTTAAAAAATATTCTAAGCAAACTGACATTTACCTTTGCAGATGACTCTTCTGAACTTACTCCTGCAGGTAAATCACTCTGAAATTATAAAAGCATGAAAACATGAAAAGAGGAGTAAGTTAGACGATCGAATTTATGGAACGGGATATTTATTTATTTTTTTTTTACATATTCACAAAACAAATATATTTACCGTATATGTGTAGAAGACTCGAGGTCTCTATATGTAAGGGGGAAAATGAATTACATCACTTTTAAAACAAACTGCTATCTCAAAATTAAAAAAAAACACTTTGATGTTGTATTTTGGTATTATTGAGATTCAGTATTCTCTGCTATCAAGGGTATATTTAGCATTTTTCTTTTTTGTTGAATAAAATCTTACTTCTTGTTGGCCTGTTTGTGCTTGAAAATACGGCGAAGATCCATAGGAGAACATCTGTAGTACGGAATCAGCAAAGGAATTTTTTGGCAAGCAGATAGAATGCTGAACTGAAGTGATTGCACGTTCATCCCATGTTACCATAGGTTTCCTTATACAGTCCAAAGACATGTTTCGGGTGAACTGGCAACTCTGGAGAGCCTGTGTGTTACACTGATCTGCTGCATAAATGTGAAAATGATTCTAGAGAGTCTAATGTATCTAGTAAGTCTGTAAGTCACCTTGGATATCAGTAAAATGTTATTTAGTAACACGACTCTGTTAAACGGATAAATGTATTTAAAACAAATTAATTTGGCAGATATGTGTAAAGAAAATCCAGTTTGCTCCTAGGGTACCTCAGCATATTGTGGTGGAACTGAGCCTTGAAAAGCCAGCTGGGGTGTTTGAGAGTTGGGTTGAAGCGGCATCATGAAGGGTACGCCAGGCTGCCAAGCCTGGTTGTTGGTATTCCTAGATAGGTACACCTGGCTGCCTGCTGGGCCAGCCTGGTTCCTGGGTGAGGAAGGCTCTGGTAATCGAACCCTCGGATGAAGCACCTGAGGAACAACAATCTGTAACATAGAAAGCAAAATTACATAGAGGCATCATACAGGTGCCTAAAAAAAGCAACAGGTGCCATAGTTGTCGTAGCCACTGCCTCAAAGAACCCAGGTTCAAAGGTGACTTCTGGACATAGTACCCTCAGTGAAGGTATTTACCCTAAAATGACCCAGTAAACATCGTGAAAGGCATTAACTAATTTAACAAATAATTCATTGGTAAAACATGTGGCAATTAACAATGTGTGGATGTATAACAGTGTTTTATAATTGTTCTTTTCATTGTACATATTAGATAGATAGACACTGGAGCAGCACAGAAGAAATACCTTACTGGCCTGAATATAAGACAAGCTTTTTTCTGGGAATTACAACTAAAAAAGAAGTGGGGTCATCTGATATTTGAGGACTACACCTATTAAGGTTACAAACTATATAATTCGAGTAGGTGGTGTCATTTATCCACAGAAACGATCAGGAGCCAGTGAATGTGAAAGATGCCAAATTCTCGAGATGGTCTGGACAAAAGCAGCTCAACGTTAAGCCAAACTGACCAAGGACTGAGGAGAAGTTATGATGCCAATTTTAAGGTAGCAGTCATCAGTGAGGTAGAGATGTTAAACAACTCCCAAACAGCTGAGCAATATAAAATTACAGGATGCCATGTTCGAAGATGGCGAGTCCAAAAGACCATCTTGATTTTTCTTCCTAAAGACTGGATATAAGGTCCCAAAAACCTTTTTTCTAAAATTAAGTGTCAAAAAAGAGGGGGTTCTTTATAATCATGGTTGTCTTATATTCAGACCAATACACTGAATAACATATACACTAAAACCCGTGATTATGTGTCCCATGATTATGTGAATTTGGATATAACACAACTGGCGACTAACTCCCCTCCTCCTGCTCCCTTTCAGTCACTAACATCTCTTTCTAACTGGGATGAAAGTACCAGATTTTCTCAAGACAACACATATTTAGGTAAAAACTTATATAAGTACAATTGGTATTGTAAGAAGAGCTGTCTGTCCCAGATTATACTGCAACAGCCTGACTGTAAATAGTTGTGCCCAGTTGAAGAGAGATTGTTGACCTCCTATGTGCTCACTATCATCCAAGAGGTATTTTGTTGTTGTACCCACTGAGTGCCTGTGTTTAAAACATGTCACAGAAAACCAAAGCTTGTTTCCATAGTCCCATCTCTCGAGGCCTTCTTTAGTAACACTGTCAACAGCATGGCCAAAGCAGGTTGCTACAATAATGTTATTCCATTAATCTTAATACATAAGACATTTGTAATGTGTATGGTTTGTTTTTTGCAATAATCTCTCTATTTCCTACATGAATAAATGAAAACATTTTTCCCTTTTCTTTTCAAACACTAACTCGGAGATCGACTGAAAAACCTCTCAGTAAGACAATAGGACAATTTTACACTATCGAATATTTTGAACTCCACTTTTGCATGTTATGGGAGGGTTTTCATGTACATCACACATAGATAGTGAGTGTTGCACAAAAGAAAATATATTATTGGCTCATTCATTTTTAAAGAAGCAGAGGTAGGCAAATACGAAAAGCAGGAACAGTATTAATTGATGGAATATAATACATTAAATATTAAATATAATATAAATATCCCCAACAATAATACCGTACTTACCTGACACCTTTGTCAAAGACAATTTTCCATTCAACTTTAATCCAATAAGCGACTTACAATTGTTCACCCGTGCAAACAACTGGGGATCTTTTGCTGCAATTATTCTGGGTATCTTCCTCAAAGGTTCTATAGCAGGAGCAGGGATGTAAATTTGGGTCCTGTGGTTGCGCGAAAGCAGGTCTGATCACTATACCAACTCCCATCATTCATGCTTTCTAATAATACTCTGCCTGGATCCTCAAATAACACCGTACCTCTTTACAGGATCCCACACTGGTTTCTTTCTGCTGCAGGAGCTGAATCTGGTGCTTCAGGAGCTGCTGGGGTGATATAATGTGCACCTGTAGCACATGGGGTCACATCAGTCACACAGGAGAACTCTAATCCGTAACAGAGGCGTACATCTGAATGATGGAGATGACATCCAGGATACTCACAGGGTTGCTGTATCCCACTGCTGCAAGGCAGGCCAAAATGAGAAGCACACTCATCTTAGAATCCTGCAGAATGAAAAAAGAAAAAAATATGCACAGATTGAACGACTCTGGCTGCAGTCAACAGTACTCTTAACCTGCAAACAAATATAGGTACATACAGCACATATACTGTATATACAGTATAAACAGCTTTCAGGATGTACCTTCCTGTGCTAAATAAGTTCAGTGAATGACAGTCAGGAAATATGTACCTTTCTGTGTGGGCGCAAAACTGCTGAGGACTCGTGAATTTAAAGGCAGCCACTGGGTGACGCATACGCTAAAGGAATGGCACATTCTCGCCTGAATTTGGGAAAGACAGACAACCACCGATTATATTTAATTGCATTTTGGCCACTCTTGCAATGAACCAGGGTCTCAGACAGAGGAGCATTAATTTGAAAAAGAGGAGCCGGTGCAGACATAGTTCACCTGTTTGTCATAGGAACCAGAAAGACCCAACCAAGAGTTATGAAAACTTGGGCCTATCTGTGCACTTTAACAAATTTCCTCATTTGTTAACCACTGCTGTGGCACAGAAATGTTTTGGATTCCAGTCTGTGGAGCACTTTTGCTTTTCTTATTTTTATTGCTCATAGCATCACAATAACCACTCATCATCAGCTTAAACATTCTGATGTGATGGTAGACAACCAAAGAGGGAGAGCAAAGATGTTCTGCTGCATCACTTCCACGTCTCTGTAGTCACTTCTCCTCAGGAATTTAGTATCAAGCCCCATTATTTATTCATTTTTTTAAATCCTCAAGAAAACCATTTGCAGACCCCCCAGTCCACCCAAAATACCACCCAAAATATTAAATCAGTTTGGCGAGGAATACCGTCATGTTGGAAAATGCCTGTTGCTATACAAATTGCATTGGACAGGCCTGAATCTAAAGAAAAATCGGCTTGAAAAATCTTACTAGATTTTTCGGTCATTCAAAGGGGCGAGCAGCACTGGAATCCCTTTTTAAAAAGAAGTAATTATAGTTTATTAAACAGCAGGAGTAAAATTCTAGTGTTTAAAGCGCCAACTGAAAATTATCTTATTTATAATTTATATGATTTGACATGGTGTGATGACATTTACTTACTGTTAATAACATGGTGACACGGTGGTTCGACGAGCTCATATCTAACCCGTTCTTTCTAGATAGACAGATAGGTAAAGAAAGGCAGAACTTCACACAGACTGAATAGGCAACACACATACGTATGTCCAATCCCAGCTCAAAGGCCTTGTGAGATGTGATGGTCAAGCAAATATACATAGTGGACAGAATAACAAGAATAATAATAATTTAATGTGTGGGACAATAGGAAAGAAAAGTGGCAGGGAAATGCCAAGTCATGGTGTCAAGCTTAGAGCAATGAGGTACGTTCAGTGTAGTGCAGCATAGGCCTGCTTCTCCTCCTACTTGGTTGGGGTTTATGCCATGTAGAAGGTCTCTGTACCTCTCTCCACTGCATTATGGTGTCATTCCTTTCCAAAATAAGTGTTTGTACATGTCAAACAAAACACTGCAAATCAATTAAAGCGGGAACGCAGATCTTATCTGAGTGGAGATGATGGTTTCTGAGCCTTGGGGCTGTGTGTTGCTGACATGGCAGCGTGCCACCATAAGGTGTGGGCAACTCCAGCCAGTCGTTGCCCAGGTCTGTGACTGCCATCATTACACTGGTATGACATTCACGTTTCAAAACACCTTCTCACTATTGTTCCACATATGCCTCTATCTGACCACTTTTTATATGTAGGGAGAGGGTAGTAAAATGAGTTATTTATATTATTTTTATTCATGAATTTTACCTGTGAGATGAAACAACGAAAAAGAAGCTGAAGTAAAAATTGCCAGCTTTTATTTCTGGTTAACGTTTTCTTGCCGGTTATACTGTGTTGGAAGAATGAGATTTTTATTTTTTCCCCCCAGGCTAAAATTAAAGTTGTGTAAAGTTGGCATTTCATTATAGACCCCTTACATATGATAAGCATCCAAAAAACTGGCATTACCAAGCGGTTAATATCTTCTTTAGTGATGCACTGCTGAGCCGTGAAGGCCTCTCCTTTAGGCTGGGTTTTCAAAAAATGAAACGTGAGTCTGGTTGGATTTAAATCAGGAGACTGACTCAGCCGATTTAATATATTCCATCCTTTCTTTTGAATGAACTCCTTGGTTAAGCATGCAGTATGGCTTAGACTGTTGTCTTGCTGCACTATGGACATCTGTCCAACAAGTTTGAAGGTATTTTTTTGGACATGGGAAGACCATCGTCACTTACATCATCAGTAAAGATCAGTGAGCCACTTCCAAGAAGACCCATGACCCATGAAGAACCCATAGCAATGAGGAGGTTCTGTGTTTGCAGACTCTCTTTCTTCACACTTTCCCCTTTCTGTTACTTCACAAAGGTTTATCTTCACCTCATCTGTCCATAAAACATTGTTCCACAACTCTTCTGGCTCAGCTTTGAACATCCTTGCAAATCCCCACCTGGTCTTGTTGTTCTGGGTGATGATGAGAGATCTGCAGCTTACAGTGTGACTTCTGTTATACTTTCACCCCACAATGCAGATTCTTTGTGTTCTCTTTGGCTGCTGTTTTGGGGTTTTACTTCTCAGCTCTGGTAATCTTTCTTTTTATTGTTGTCTTTCATGGATAACTTGACTCACAAATTGCTTACTGTTCTAGGAGTTGCTTTACCTTTCTTTTTCTTTCTGATGGAGCTGCTTTTCCAACTTATGGGTTATAACCACAAGTTCTCCTACCATCGTTGCAACTACCTTGGTTTTCACCTTCTACATTCTCTCCAGTTTTTCTTTTAATCTTTGGCATTTCTCCAACTTCTTATACTCCTTCTTCCTGATGTTTCTATTAATTCAGAATCACCACATCTATCCCAGCACTGTTTTATCCTCCTTATCTATTACCACTTCTGTCTGGTTAGTAACCATTACCTGTTTGTCTGTCTGGATGTGGAAGTCCCACAGGATCTTAGCTTTGTTTTTCGCCACCATCCTCTGTGGTGCCTCCCATTTAGACTTGATGGAGTCCAGGCTGTATTCATTACTGAGGTTCCTGTATATGATCCCACCCACTTGGTTGTGCCTCTCAGTATCTGCTCTTCATCCTTACATCCTACAGCCGCTATAAGGTATTGAACAGTCTCAGGGGCTTCTTTGCACTTTGTATCTGGTCTTACCTGAAATGGTTAATCTCTGTTGTGACTGACCTGGTGCTCGGAGCTTGTTTTTGTGCTGCCATGATTAGTACCTCTGTACTGTTTTTCAATCCTGCTTGTTCCAGCCATATATAGTTTTGCTTTTGCTTAAAAATCCCTTTATGTGTTTTAGAAATTTATTTATTCAGTTCAATAGTATCCTTCCCAGAATGGCACCATTAGTTAGTAAAGGAGAGCTGGCATCTAACCTCTCGGGCATATTCAGACTAAATAATATGAAAAAGCTTTTTGTGCATAACATGAGTTTTAAGGTTGCTAAATCATGTTTCTGTGTTGGATTTGCATTGCCTATAGGGTGTGGTTTTGTAGCTTGGCACCCGGTGATTCCAGGGTAGGCTCCAGACTGCAGTGACCCTGACACAATAAAGCAGTTAAGGATAATGGATGGATGGATGGATGGATGGATGGTTAAATTGTACTATTTTTGCAGGACCAGTTGAATTGGGCCTCAGGTATCAAGAGGCCTTTCCTGAGAGCACCCATTTGCTTTATACATTTTGAATCTGTGTGAAATCAGTTGCATAGATTATAATATGCAAACTAGTTGAGAAAGAATGCCTAAAGCTGAAGCTAAATAATACACTGTGATGTTTTCTGTAAATATAGACTTCTCAATAAAATGAGGGGCTTCATAACATGAAATGGCCTAGGCCTCATCTGAGACGGCTGCGGGTCTGGTTATCCAAATTATAAATCATTCCCTCCAATGAAGAATGTAAAGTTTTTCCAGTTTATTTATAGCAAATTGAGCACTATGATCACACCCATTTGTACAGCAAAATGAATCAGAGCTTTCAAGTAGTTCCACTGTATGAGCCAGCATATGACCAAATTCCCCTGCTCATTTTCAGTAAGCAGTGATGTTAGAAAAGTACGAAAATACAAAAAACCAAAGAGTACAAATTAAAAAGTATATTTTGTTAGATGGCATCACCTCTGTGTGTGGGTTTTAGAGGTGTTCTAGCAGAGCCTTTTTCAGCCATGGAGGCTGTTGAGTTATTTTGCCCTTTACTCCATGGTGCAGCTTTAACCCTGATGGGTAGCCAAGATGCAGCTTGCCGTGTCTTTGGGGAAGGGGTGACCTTTGACCCAGCGGAAGGTGCCATCTCTTTGCCACATGGTGCTGAAGTCTTGGCATGGGTGGCACCCACAGCTTCCTGACGGACCGCGGCTAAGGGCTCCCTGGCAGTCTCACTGGAAATGGGCGTTCCCTGAACCACTGGACCATTTTCTTGAAGGGCTGGGTCAACAGCATCGGTGTTACCCGGGCTGGGCAAAAGACCCTCTGGGTTGGGGGCATCTTCATCTGGGGTTTCTCCATTCTTAATACCCATGTTCTGTCCTCCAGGGATCATGGCCATTAGAACCCTACCGTAGATCATCTGCAGTGAAAAGAAAAACCATGCTGTAGGGATACAGAACATAATGTGGCCTGAAGTACATCTACATTTAATCTGGATATATTTGTTTAACAGACCCTTTTCTCCAAAGCAACATAACTCATGATAAACAGCCATACAAAAGCACTGAGTGAATTTCTCTAAAACACTATTAAGTGCTTTAATAAAAATAAGGTTTTACTTGTACAATATTTGAAATATTAAAATCAAGCTTCTATGTGGTTCAGGTGTTATGCTTCACTGGCATGCAAACATAGGATAAATATTACAAAATACATTTTAAAATTCAACTCACGGGTTGCTGGACACCACCTTCTTCTGAGCTCACTGAGCCTGACTGGAAAAAAAAATGTTTAAATTGAAAATGTAGAGTAAAAAAGAAGTTTAAAAAAAATGCAATGGTGTTTTTTGTGAAGTTTAGAAGTGTGTGTTTTATTGTCAGATGTTGACTGCTTACTGCCAAAGGCTGCTGAATCACCAGCGTGTAGACCTGTTGACAGACAAACACGATGCAGCTGTTAGAAACACTGAAGGATGAAGAAAGTGATGCTGGTGGTGTGAACCTTCATATGTGGTGTGTGTCCTGGAAGTGAGAGTCTTACCGGGGCCTGAACATCTGTGTCTGCTAATGGACCTGTTGTCTGGGTCATTGGAAAGAAAGGGACTCCAGCCTAGAAGGAAACCATTTGTTTTTCTTATTTATTTATTACTTTTTACCCATCTATCTATCTATCTATCTATCTATCTATCTATCTATCTATCTATCTATCTATCTATCTATCTATCATCTGCCTCATCCTTGCTTTTAGTCTTTCTTTTATTCCACAGTTTATTAGATTAATGATGGCGTGTTTGCGTAACCAGTTTAAGATGTCACTAATAATACTTTAAGATTTAGGTGAAGGAATGATGTACAAGGATGATGGAAGAAACCCACTTACTGCTCCTGGCTGTGAAGGAAATGCTGGAGGTAACGGTAAGAAACCGAACAATGGTGGCATCTGTGGTGAGGTGCAAACACAGAAGCTGCTGTTATTGAGAAGGGATGCTGTACGAGCAATTTTATGAACCCTATAATTTGATATTTTAACAAAATGACAGCGAAAAGAGGAAAAACACCTGAGTCTGTTGGTCCTCCAGCAAAGTGTGGAGCTGTGGTACTTGGAGTATAAATGGGAGGTTCTCCTGGATGGGATTCACAGGATCCAGGTGTAAAAACTGAAAGATACATCAAAAAGCAGATTTTTAAAATTTAAAAGATGATGAGACACTTTTCTCCAAAGCAGCTTACAGTGATCTACTTCTTTGTAAGCAGGGTAATTTTTACTATATAGTTCAGGGTAAAGACCTTGATCCCAGATACTATAGCAGGAGATGGGATTCAAACGTGAATTCTTTCACCACTGTGCCACCTGTTATGCCCCCACCCCGCTCTGCCTCCACCCCCCACTATGGCAAGGAAATGTGACCGTATTAATTGGTCCTCGGAGGGGGCCACCGTACCTGACCCTGTGGAGACGAGGGTTCAGTGTGTGGTGCCGTTGGGTCCTGCGCATGTATAGGAGGCAGAGGAAGGCGACTTGGTGGTTTCACAGCTGGATCTGCTGGCCCTGGCTGTGGTGCGCAGCAACATGCAAATAAGATCAACACCTGGCGTTACGATTTCTGGTCCACAGAAGATCAAAATAGATCAGCAGAACATAGAATATTTGTAAAATCATTGAAACAATTTTTTGTGCTGATTGTTACGCTGGATTTTAAAACATGCAAATAGATCAAGAGCAAATTTACTAATACTGATCCCTGTAAGTCTGGAATGTTCCACCTTCATGACCGTCTCTTACTGGCTTTAACTCAGTACTTACTGGCCGCCCACTTGCAGCTCCAAGAAGACAGAAAATGAGGAAAGGGCTCAACATGGCCATCGTAACCTGCTGATGACAGCATAAGTAATTATACTAAAACAAACAAACAAACAAACATCAAACCATAAACATATGTACATTTTCTCTTACCTCTGTTGGGTTCTACAGCAGTTTTTCAATAGAATTATTCCTCTAGGCCTCTTCTACTGTATGGTGCTGATCACAACAGCTCCCCAGTGGGAGATTCTGAGGTTCTGTTGAGTTCTGTGCAGAATTTAAACTTGGTCCATTTTTGAAAGTGGCCAATCGCACGCCGGTGTTGAAAATGTGCCGCGTCCGCCGTAGACGTTGTGAAATGTCTGAATGGTAGATTCAGCACTGCGTGTCGCGGCTGCCCCTGCAGACATACCTACGTGTGATTATCCAGTATTACATGTCATTACGACAGGCTTTTCAAACTTTGAAGTTTTATCTGAAAATATCTGTATTATTATGCTACTCAGTGTCTGGACTCGGCACGAAACACTTTCAGTAAATTAAACTATATGATATGCTTTTTATTGAGGTTATTCTATTTTGATTTATGACATACATTATATGCAACATACGTAGTAAAAATTTTAATTTGTGACATAAGTTCTCATTGAAATCAATAATAATAATAATAATAATAATAATAATAATAATAATAATAATGGATCATCATGTTGCTGAGATGCACCAGCAGGTAAAGAGGGTTGTAGCAAAGGAAGCCGCCAATGCAAAAGCTTGAGCATTGGATTACTTTTAAAGAGGCCATGGAGAAGGATTGCCAGTTGGCTTCTAGGATGTTTTGACCAACAGTTGCTTCATGAGAGGAAGCTGTGTTTCTGCCCAGGCTCTGCTAAGCAGGGGTGGAGAAATGCTGACCACTTCTGCGGGTGCAGTAGGCTGGTTGAAGGAGCATTTTCAGGAGCTTCTCAACATAGTGGACATGTTTCATGCCTCTGGTGGATTAGACTGCTTTCTTGTTCCTGAGGTTGCTCAGGTGGTGTATGGCCTCCAAGGCAGCAGGTTTGCAGGGTGCAGGTGATTTAACCACAGATGTTAAAAGAACTGGACAAGGTGGGAGATGTGGGGCTCAGGGAGCTCTTTGGTGCAGCAGGAAAGGTTGATAGGGTAGGTTGGAAACCTCTGGATTGGAAAATTGAGGTGGAGGTCCCTGTTTTTAAGAAAAGGGAGGAGACACTGCGTTTCAGCTATGGGGGGGGGTCACACTCCTCATTCTATCTGGTAAAGCCTATGCTAGAGTACTGGAATGGAGATTCAATTCATTTAAACCTCAGATTCAGGAGAGATAATGTAGATTTTTTCCTGGTCATGGAACAGTGGACTATCATCTGCTTGGTGCAGTGCATTTGAGGGCTTGTGGAAATATGCTAATCATCTACATGTCCCTCAGCGCAAGCTTTTGGAGATACTGCAGGATCTACTATGGGGTATCCAGACCGCTGCGCCATGCTATCTGCTCTTTGCATGAGCGAGATTCCAGTTCCTTGTTTGTCAAGTCCATTCCATGTGGGCATCAGACATCCACAAGACTGTGTTTTACTTCCTCTCCTGTTTGTAATTTTCAGGAGCAGGGTTTTCAGGTGAACCGAGGTCAACGGAGTGTTTGGCTGAGGAGCCTAAGGGTGGCATTGGTGTGTTTTGTGGGAGACGTTACCATTTTGGCCATCGAGTATCATGTCATGTTCAAAGTCACTGAGTTCACTTATTTACCCTTTCCAGTATTCAGTCTGGTGATACAAATATCGATCTTGTTGATTTGTATCACACAACATAGTCACATGACAGATGACTTACTGGAATGCACTATTTATGTGAAGGTGAGGGGTGTGTGCATCTGTGGTTACCATCCAGTAAACCGGCAACCCTTTTAGGGTGTGATTATATAATAATAATAATAATAATAATAATAATAATAAGAAGAAGAAGAAGAAGAAGAAGAAGAAGAATACAAGAGCTTCCTGTACTAAAATTATACATTTTCAAAGAGCCAACATTTTCAAATTTATTCATTTTCATTATTTGCTTACTATTTCTATTATTTTTGCAAAGTTAATCTGCATTTTCTCTACCTAGCCATTATTTGGCAGTAAAATATAAAATAAAAGTAACAAATAATAAAAGTAAACAATAAAAGTAAAGTATTATTCCGTGGGTATCTGTGATCACTAACAACAGACCACAGTAGGCATTCAGTAGCTTTATTTTAATTTTCATTCATTTTCTCTTTTTAAATCAGCATCCATTTTAGAGTGAAGGTAACAAATATGTGAAACAAAAATCTTGCAGTGCATTTTTAAGGACCCAACTAGTAATAGAATTGGAGAGCTCTGTTTTCCACTTTAGTTGATTGTGTAGATAATAAAACAAACGGCAAGCGGCCAGGAATAGGTGTACATGGCAGTGATTTGTGCTTTCTCCTTTCCCGTGGATAGAATCAGAGAAAATGTGCTTTGCAGCATTCAGACCAATTTCTGAAACCTCCCTCCTTTGAGCTACAGCCATCATGTAATAACTATGTGTTTTATGTATTCAGAGAAGGCCTTCAGACCGTGTGGTTAATGCTGCAAGAGAAGCCTCCTTTATTCGGATGTCTAAGCAGGAGTGGGATTGGTAGGTGGGCAGAAAGCACATTTTTTCCCTCTGAAACTCTGACGCTGGACACAACCAAGCATCTGTCAGCATGACGCATTTCCCCAAGCGGCACAAATTGAAGGGTTAGCGGTGAGACGGCCACAGTCGTGTCCAGGCAGCTTCTCACACACCTTCAGTCTCACACACTTTCTTTCTGATGCAGAATGACAGAGTGCTGATCCCAGATGCGGTGTGAGGTGTGAGGGTGTCTGTCAGCCTGAAATAAGGGCATTACAACAGCAGCCTGTGCTGTCCTGTCTGCTACTATTTTTACGCTCAGCAAAGGTTCCTGTCAGAAAGCAGCTTGAAGTTTCGCCGGCCTCAAAAAGATACATTTGTCATTTATAAAAATCATGCAACTCATTCCTTATCTGACACACGGACTTTTAAAATCAAACATCCACTAAAGTGTATTTTTAAACACATGCATATATAAAATTTTCTAATTAAAAAGTATACCCAGTAGTTGTATAAGTTAAGGTTAGGATAAATTGTAAGCGCAGTTTTTTCTGCCTATTTAATTCCTTTTTTTTTTTACAATATATAAAGCCAAAAAGGACATTTGTGGAGCTATATTTCTCAACGCACAATTCAAATAACATCTATAATTTAAACACAAATTACCTTTTTGGATTTAATTAAAACATTTTGGATATGCAGATAAAAATTAAATATATCTGTAAAAAAAATTACAGTCCAGCATTGATCTAAATTTTTGTGGCAGCAATGTTTTTTTTTTTTTTGACCAGACTAAAGCATTGATGTATGAGACGTGAAAGTTTTTGAAATGGCCTTATCTCATATTTTCAAGTTTAAAACATTTAGTGAATTAAATATATCAGTAAAAATAGCTTTAACCAGTTGCATTAGTTAATACCTGCCTTTCAAAGTGTCCAGCAGTGAAGTTCATTTCACTTTTTCACGTTTGTTTGGATACAGAGATGTGCAGTCTGCTGTTACCTCTTCTCTGCAGTAGAGGGCGCTGCGACAGCCAAAAACAGAAAACTTTTTTATTACATCATTAAATCATAAACTTTAAAATGATTGAATTATGTTCATTTTTATGCAAGTCAGCAGCAAGTATGATGAATACACAAAGAAATTCAGAAATATTTGTCCAGTTGTTAATTCTGCTAATCAAATATGTAATTCCTAGGATATCAAAGTGCTAAATATTTTCATATGTCCCTATTGTGTTATTATAGTGAAATGATGAAGAATGTGAACCTGATTTCATGTGTCACATACCTGCTTATAGTGTATGGTTCTGTATATTAATCATAAACTTAGAATAATGCATTTAATTTTGGTCAGTTGAGCAACTAAAAGGGCAGTTACTTTCTCCTGCAAGTGAAACAGGTATTGGACAATTTTGTTCCTTAAATGAATCAAGAAATTGTTTAAAAACTGCGTTATGTGTTTTCTTCAGTTCCCTTTGTCTAAAGATGTGAAACCGTTCCGCATGACAAACATGCAATAACAGTGGAAGCTAGGAAGGGGGCAAAAACTTTTTCACAGCACTACATGACAGATTTATTTATTTATTATTTTTTATTTTTTTTATTAAAGCATTGTACATTGCATGAGTAGCTTGTACCTCTTATTTTTTCATTAGTTATTTATTGTAAAATCATAACATTTGTTTGTCACAACAGTGACTGAAATAAAAGAAAGTTATCAAAGCATCAGCACGTTCCAGACAAAATAAGTACTAAAGACAGTGCCAACGGGAGCTAAATAACACAGTGATGCAGTTTTACAATTTAGTTTAATTGTATTTCAACTACTTTTGGAAAAGTGAAACACTGGTTTCCATTCCGATATAATCAAAAATGTTTAATTCCTCTGGATTGTGGGCCTAAAGTCAAAGTCAAAAGAGTTTATTTGTCAAGCACATGGTTGTGTACCATGTGTTGAAATGTGCACCGATCTGAACCAGGATGACTGTGCGAACAATCTATAATGGAAAATGAAGCAAACACATATCCAAACACTAAGAAGAATAGAGACAGAAACAAGCAGTAAATAGATAAATAAGTAAGTAAATAAGTAAATAAATAAGTAAATAAATAGGGAAAATGGTACGGAACAGTTAAGGTGCCCCGGAAGGGCAGTGACAGTGGGGGGGGGGGGGGGTTGGAGCGGAGTGGTCAGAGATTACGTGAGGGTAGTCATGTCATGTCCGGGTTCAGAAGTCTTATGGCCTGTGGGTAGAAGCTCCTCCTTAGCCTCTCCGTTCTGGCCATAATGCTTCTGTAGCGTTTGCCTGATTTCATCAAGATGAATAGATGGTTGCTGGGATGAGACAGGTCACCGACGATCCTACTCGCTCTGGTCCTGCATCTCCTGGTATAGATGTCATGTAGGGACGGTAGATCAGATCTGGTGCAGCGTTTCGCTGCCCGGATCACTCTCTGCAGTGCCTTGATGTCCCGAGCACAGCTGTTCCCAAACCAGGAGATGATGTTCTGAGTCAGCACAGTTTGTACAGCACCAGAGTAAAAGGTCTTAAGGATAGCTGGAGAGACCTGTAGCTTCCTCAGCTGCCGGAGGTGGTAGAGCCGCTGCTTTGCTCTACTGGCTTGAGCTCGGATGTGTACAGTCCATGTCAAGTCCTCAGTGACATGAACGCCCAGGTATTTGTAACTGCTCACCCTCTCCACTGCAGTCCCGTTGATTTTAAGGGGGGTGTAGGACCGCTGCTGGCGCCTACCAAAGTCCACCACCATCTCTTTCGTTTTGCCGACATTCAGTTGGAGGCAGTTCTCCTGGCACCATGATGCCAGGTTATCCACCTCCTCCAAGTATGCTGTCTCATCGTTGTTGGAGATGAGGCCCAGCACCACCGTGTCGTCAGCAAATTTGATGATGGAGTTGGAGGCGTGTGTGGCCACACAGTCGTGAGTGTAGAGGGCATAGAGCAGAGGGCTAAGTACACAACCTTGCGGAGCTCCTGTGTTGAGTGTGATGATGCCTGAGGTGCAACTACCCACTCTCACCACCTGTGGTCTGCCTGTGAGGAAACTGAGAACCCAGGCACACAGGTGGCGGTTCAATCCCAAGTCATTCAGTTTAGTGAACAGTCTACGGGGGACAATGGTGTTGAAAGCTGAACTGTAATCGATGAACAGCAGTCGCACATAGTTCCCCTGTTTCCTGTCCACATGACTGAGGGTGGTGTGCAGGACGTGGGATATGGCATCGTCCGTGGATCTGTTGGGGCGGTAGGCAAACTGAAGTGGGTCTACAAAGTTGGAGATGGATGCTGTGATGATGGCTTTGATGAGTCTCTCAAAGACCTTCATGACTACCGAGGTCAGTGCAACGGGCCGGTAGTCATTTGGGCATGAGGGCTTATTGTTCTTTGGTACCGGGACAATGGTGGATGTTTTAAAGCACTGAGGGACTGTGGACTGAGCCAGAGACTCGTTGAAGATGGCTGTGAGAACTCCGGTCAGCTGGTCGGCGCAGCAGCGCAACAGGCGCCCGGAGATGCCGTCCGGCCCCGGCGCTTTCCTGATGTTGACGCGCTTCAGCTCCCTCCGCACATCGGACTCAGCGACGGTGATGAAGTCACCACATTCCTTCGCCAGGCTGCGGGTCTCGCTGCGGTCGTGGGTGACTTTAGCGCAATCGGACTCGAAGCGGGCATAGAATGCGTTGAGTTCGTTAGCGAACCCAGAATCGGCACTCATAGCCACGCTAGATTTCCTTCCGAAATCTGTGATGGTACGCAGTCCTTGCCACAATTTGCGCGCGTCACCCTGGAGGAAAAGCGACTCGACCCGCTCCCGGTATCGGCGCTTCGCGTCCTTCACTGCACGCCGTACGCCGTATTTAGCCGCTCTGTAAGCGCTCATGTCGCCCGTGCCGAGACCTGCGTTGTACGCCTACCTTCATATGCAAGCGACTACCCCCCACCCTCCCCATCTAATATGTGGAAATGTGTTTGCAAGCTGTTTCTGAGCCCCACCAGAGGAATGTCCGGTGCGAGGTGACTCACGCTGCTGTAAGTGCATTTTGCCCACAGTTGGGGCTCTCTGACATTTGCTGGTGAGCCAGAATAATGTAATAATAGCACAGAGCAGACAGAGAACCAGGCTACAGCCTTCATTACTGAATAGAAGCTGTGGATCATGTGAACTCCTGCAAAGAGCTGTCAACCCAGAACAAACTCCCTCGCTGCCAAACTGGGAACTCCTCACTGGGTTCATTATTTTGGAGCCACATGCCAGGAACTTCAGATCTGCTGACAAAAGAGACAGGCGGAGAGCCCCCTGCTTGCATGTGGCATGAAGGAAGCAGGAGATGTTTACTGTACAAGGCAAGGAAAATACAGCAGTATCCTATTGAGAAGTATTTTTCAGATTTGCAGGCCTTCAGAGCTCTGTGAAGCTGCCACCAGCCCTCTGGAACAAACAGGGCAAACACAAAAATCTCTCATTTCTCCTTAGTGCTGTGTTGTTGCCATTTAATTCTGTGATGCTTTTAAAGTAATAGCGATTATTTTTTCAGGCTGGGACATCACACAACACCCCTATAGTTGTGTTCGGGACCGGGTCAGCTTAGTTAGATTAATATTTCTCTATTAAAATGTGTTATTTTTAAACATGAATGAATACCAGTGTATGTGGTAAATATTTGAGACCAGTGTTTCCTATTTCCCCTTTTTCTGACTTAAACCCATACTACATTAAGCAAATACAAGACGGACAAATGTGAAGGAATTATGGTGAAAAAAGAGGAAAAAAGCATCCAGTGAGAGACCCAGGATGACTGATATCATTTGGCATCTCCTCGCCTGGGGGTGATGGGAGCTATGGTCGGTGGGGGTCCTGGGACAGGCAACAGAGGGGGTGCCGGGTGGGGAGGAGGGGGGGCAAGGATGAGATTCCAGAAGGCCAGCTGAAATTGAGTGGGCGGTGGCCCCGGAACATAATATGCGGGAAGCCCAAAAAAGTGCAGCTTCTGGAACAAAATGAGGTGCAAAGACTGCATAAACCAGGAAAGCACATCAGGCTCAGCTCATCTGATGGGTTCATGAAGTCAAAAGTTGCAAAAGTGTTTGTTGATCGTTTCGTAAAAATAGCACAGGAATAAAACAAAAGCAGTAACAAGATGACTTTACAAATTTGCTCTTTTATATGTACAGGATGAACATACAAATTTTATAACATTAAATAGCAGTAGCATTTGACATATTTTTGTTTTGCTATTTTAAAGACAGATACTTTTATTAGTTTATATGGCTGCTAAATGATTAGGACTTATCTGGGAGAAAAAATGGAAAAAGTGAAAAGGATCTGAGTTGACATTTCTCACCTCTTTGCTGTTGGAGTTACTGTGATGGCGATGGTGTCTGGGAAGCTGCAAAATTAGATGAAACTATAAGTAGGTGCCGGACCTTTTCTAAACCACCCGTAAGTCATCATGGATTCACATAGGCAGAACAATACATTTTAAATGCTGTACCTGTATAATAGAACAAAAAAGCTAAAGCCAAAAACTGAAAACTGAAATCATGCTAGTTTCTGCTTACCGTCTCTTTCCAAAAGACTCCGCAGCTGTTGTGCACCTAACTTTGCATCCTTCTTCCTAAACGCAACTGCTCGTGTTTTCTGTGTCTGATCTGACCTGTTCCATGCTGCTGACTCAGCTCCAGTCAACCTCTTCAGCTCTTCCATGATCTTTCCAAGCTAACATCCTATTATGAACAGGTGAGCTGGGGCTGTGTGTCAACACCTGACTGACCAGTGAGAGACACTACTGCAGTCACTAAGGCTGTGGCCCAATGGCAGCTCCTCCCACGTGTGGCAGTAAAGCCGGATTTGTCCTGCTACTGCAAAATTCCATGCCGAAAGCAGCAGATTAACAGAATACAGTTACGAATGATGAATCCAATGAAAATACAAATATGCTGAATTGTGAGCACGAATGACTTACAAACACAGCTGGGATCAGAAATCCTGTTTAACTGGACCTGTTCATAAGTCCAAAAACCCCGATTGCCTGTATTGATCAGTTTCAATCAATACAGTTTAGGTCTTGGATATAGCCAGCACATTGAAGGGCCTGTACATCTACTTATTCATATTTCATTGTCTAGAAGATGTTTTTTCATCAAAGAAAATTAAGTAAGCAGCAGTGCATTTGACAACAGATGAAACTCTTTAAATGCAAACTGTGTCAATGCACAGTTGGGTTTTGTTACACCAGTAGCTGCATGCAGGACCAACAGGAAAGGCTTAGGTGATGATGCCAGATGCTGTTATGCAAGTTTACGGAGCTGTCACACATCAGAAGGGAAGTGGGACTGAAGATGTGCTTTGCTGAGACCCTTGAATTCTAGAAGAAAAATCTGATCCTTGTAAAAACGAATTTAATATGGCTCAGAAGAGAAACAGCTTTTCTGACAGGACCAAGGCAAGGCAGGTTGGTGACAGACAGAAATTTTAGAAAATGGAGAAGTGAACAAAGTGCATTTGAAAATAAAAAAAGAATAAAACATCTGGAAAATGTTTGGGTTTTTGAAAACCTGTAACTGTCATATTTGTAAGCTGAGGGTCCATTGTGTGGTCATGTTCTGAGCATAACCTCTTTGTACCATAGGTAGTTTAGGCACAAACAACACTTAAGCAATTGGCCACAAAATGTTCATAAAACCAAAAAAACTGTGACTGTGACTTTCAATCATTTAAACTCATTCAGATAATAAATAATAATAATAATAATAATAATAATAATAATAATGTGGTACTTACATTTCCAGGAAACAGTAAACAAAATGTCAGGAAGAGCAGTGCACCTCTCATAATGCCAGTATTAAAGTGTAGTTAATAATGCCTATGAATACATAAAAATAAAGTATTTACAAGATCTGATCCTTTCTGTGTTTGGCAAAGAAAGTGATGCGTAATTCTGCAATTATTTAACCATTTAAATAAATGCAAAAAAATTAGTTCATGTAAAAAAAAAAATGAGTTAAAATTTGAAATTCTGAAAACACAAAACATTCCCTCTAGCTAAAAATTCATTCCTTAAAAACCATATTTGTCACAAATATATTTATTGTTTCACCTGGCTGTCATGTTGTGACACAGTGTGGTCTGCAGGTATCAGTGAAGCTCCTCTCAGCTTCTTGTGGTTCAAGCCCCCAGCAGCTTGCAGTGCTCCCTCAGTTAAAGCCCTTTTCCTGATGGTGGACCATTTGGATTGGCTTCTCCCGGGTGTCAGATGGATGACACTTCTTTGTCTCCCTCCTTTCCACTGTGGTGGCACAGCAGCGTATAAGTTGACTCTTCCCGGTGAGACTGTGACCTCACATTACCTCTTGAGCCACAAGAGATGGCCACAGCTCTGGCAAACATATTGCAACCATGTTCATTTCACAATTATAGTTAGTCATTACATTCAGGTTATAAGCAGCAAGGTGGCACAGCAGCCTGTGGAGTTCTCCTTTGGCATTGCCAGGATTATTTTGGGATGCTGTGGGAAACAGCCTGCAGCTTAATATTTGTCTGGATGACTATATGGGAGTCTATAAGACTAGAGTCTATAAGTCTAAGGGTCAGGGTTGCACATAAATGGGGAAAAAGGGTTTGGCCTTCAAAGGGGTTTCCCATCCAAACAGCACACCAGGAATGAAACCAAGGGGAATTTGGGGAAGGGTTTTGTTGTGAGGAAAGTTAGTGATTTATAGTGAATATCCTCATATAAAAGTGATATACTCAAAGGTATCAAAGTGAAAACAAACCAACTGTTCTACTGTATGTGAACCAAAGACCAACTGGTTACCCTAAACCCAGAAAGAAAAAGTGGCAAAGCCAAAACAAACCCTTCCCTGCCTGACTGATCAAAAAGCAAGCAAAACATACAAACAGGACATCTCTCTCTATATATATATAAACCGTACAAGAACATACCAAGGAGAACAAATCACACTAAACCAATACATGCCACCACAGCCATGGAAATTCAAATCCTTTTCTTCTTGTGTGGGAATCTTTATAGGCACAGGAGGTGAGGCCACAAAACTGAGGTTAATGGGCACAGGTGATGTCCATTTGGAGTCTCCACAGGCCTAATTGGAAAGCAAGGGAGAGACACAGATGCTCAGCTGGACGCTGGGCCATCACACAGTGCATATGAGAAAGGAATGCCCTCCTGTGGTCTCACCTCCCAGAAAGAGTGCAGCCCATCATACAACTCTGAACAAGAATTTATCAGAAATGTATGCATCAAGTGTTTGACTAACATCTCACATGTGAGCATTTTATAAATAATTTCAAAGGAATGGCAGGTAAGCTAAAAGGTGGAACTGCTGCCCTGCGTCGGATCAGCATTTGACATCTGCTATAGTGCCCTTAATAAAGGTATTTACCATAAAACGTTACAGTAGAAAATTCCCCAGCTATACAAAGGGGTAAATCATGGTAAGTAGCCACATAAAAAAAAAATTGTCTGCTAAATTTAAAAGCGATCATTTGCTACTTAAGTCTAATTCCACTGTACAACCAACACGTAACCACTAGATGGAACTACACGCCAAATTCTGCTCCCTAAATCTGTGCAGTTTATTAGATTTTTTTTTCCTTTGCTTCAATACAGAAGAAGTATTTGTGTGTGTGTGGTGGGGCAGTCACAGCTACACAGAGGTTAGCACCCAGAGACAGAGATCTTCTTCCTGATCATCTGCTTATTTCATTTAGCAGATTATAGCGTGCAGCCTGCTTAGACATCCTTGCATGTCTAACCAAACTAAATGTTTTGCACCAACTTATAGAAACTGTCAGAAAAACAAAAGTTAGCTGCAAGAGACCTCGAAGACTTTCTTCTGGCCTTCTTAAGAAGAATGAAAATTTTTCATGCAGAAAGCTTTGTGTTAAAATAATGCAAGCATTTAGGTTTTGTTGTCCTGCATTTGACAAGTGTGAATACAATAAAAAATGAAGGATGTAAACACTTTCGCTCTGAAAGCCACTGGAAATAATCTCCTTTCCTGAGGAATACCACGCTGTCTACTAACTATATCCTCTCATTATTCGGCAGACTGCAAATCACACCCTTACTAAAGAAACCCACTATTGAATCCTCAGATGCCTTGAATTATCTGTTTCCTTTCTCCATGTTCTTTCAGAATCTCTACAGTGTGTTATTTTATACATCTCTCCACCTTTTTATTCCAAAGAGACCTGTGTGCTTCCAGTGAGTTTCAAAGTTTGGGCACCCTGTGCAGACCATCTGAGTGTCACCGTAGCTCTATTTAAAGCCTCCATTTTTAAGGATGTTACTGGTCTAGAACTCTGAAGCTGTTGCCTTGGTTGATTCTGGAGACCTTCTAGATCCCACTTCTGCTACTGTGGCATATAGTTGAATGAAATACAGCTGAAGGTCGCCTTAAAAAGGGTTTTATTACGTTGTAGAATACAGGGGATGGGCACACATGAGAACATGAAACCACTGCCTCAGGAAGGCTGCCATAAGCTGGAGTGTACTTCCCACAAATGCCATGTAGCGCCACAAATCTGCCATACTTCATTTTGTGGCATTCACCAACAGCACTGTGAGTAAACAGGGGCCAATTCAAATGTTATTTCTTGGGCCCTGCCTACCACTGGGTATTTATGGGCTCCATTGGACATTGTCATTTAGTTATTTAACTTGCACTTCTTCCCCGAAGTGGTTAAAAATATAAAAAGTACTTGCAGTGCATCACACATTTAAATAGCTGAGAAAACTTTACTGCATCATTTTGAGGTATGGACCTTACTTAAGGGTACTGCAGCAAAAGGTGGGGTTCAACCCTCGATCAATACTGGGTCAACTGAATTCACCACCTATTTCCGGTATGTCACCAGCTGCACATTTTCTCAAAGTTTCTCAAGCACAACAACGTTTAATAAGTAACTATGGATAAATATTACCACATTGCGTCAGTACCTATACATACAGTGTAACCTCAGGAGAACCTCCCTGTTTCACAAGGCCTGAAACTCTTGTTCATGGGGGTTTCGTCTTAATCCTTTGGAATCTGGCTTGTTAGCAGGTGATCACATATTTACTACAAGATTGTTCCATCTTGCCCTAAAAGTGGTTGGGAAATTGATTTTGGTCAACAGACCTGACATATAGTGTATGCACCACAGCTGAAACTTCACTAGACTGGACACCAAAAGATGCACCGATCTACATCACCGGTCCAAGGTTTGGCTACACTTGCTGGATCACCTGCTTTCTAAGGAGCCTGGCAAACAGGTGGGGTAAGAAAAACTGGGGAAACGCATCTTCCCAGCTTTTCTGCAGCAGTTCCCAGAAATGTAGGACACTTGTGGATTGCATTAATTTCTCTGCCTGGTTCATCCCATACAGGTAGTGCATAGGCGCCCCGGGTGTCATCACATTTTTCACTGGAACTGTATGTCTAAAAAAAAAAGTTCTGCAAGATTAATAAAATAAAAATAAAATTCCTTCAGACTCACAGAACTGGATTCCTTTAATAGTTTCGGAAAGCAGAAAGAACAGAGCAAGGGTTTGTTTATTTCATTTATTTGTTGCGGCATTTTCAAGCGCTTTTTGCTGTGCTTCACGCTGTCTTAAAAAATATGGATTCATCTCAGTTGATGCCAGACTGGGACAGGTTTCTCTTCCATTCCAGATGGAGTTGGTACTATCCCGGTGGGAACCTGAGCGTGAACAGATATCATAATTATATGATACGACTCCACAACTTAATCATTTAGCAAGTTTTGTGCCGTGCTAAACTGTCAAAATCAGGCTTTAAGCTGTGCCTAATCCGGCATATGAGAGAAATTAAACAGCACATTTAATACCTGATTTTCCAAGACAGGTTTCTCGGTACAGTCCTTTCTCAAAGCTGAACGTTGAGATTATTTAAAAGTGAATTCCACAGTATCCGCAAACAACGTAATAGTTTCTAGGGGGCCTAAGCCACTGTATGACCTCTGACCCCATACCTTGTAAGTTCTAAGAGGTCCAATATGGGGTGTTGCTTGTGGCTGATTGGTGATCCCAACTCCACATAGTCATCTCTGAGGGTAAATGTTTGACAGAAGTTCTTTTATGAAGAACGATGCCCCTTAGCCACAGTGATGCTCCTTCACAAACATGTCCGACTGTATCACTAGCATTCATAATCATACCTGTGGACAAGCTTTTCAAAATGGAAGCTCCTGATATGAAGTGCATGCTTGAATAGTAAAACATTGCAGCAAGTGGATCTTCAGCCTGACCGTGACCTTACCATAGCTTGTTACTGTTCTATATTTGCTGGCTGTGGCACTCCAGGGTAATAAGGCAGCGCCTGGGTGGGAACGACATACCGCAAACCTCTCTCGGAGACCAAAAACATAGTGTGTTGCGGCAAATGTGTGTTTACTGCACTGCATGATTTACCTTACTGGTTGGCAGGATACTCTGTCCCAGGAAGGGATGTGGTTGCTGCAACCTCAGGACAGTGGCAAAAGAAATGGGAACCACTGGCATTGCTGGAGGCCACAGGGCATAGGCTGGGATAGCGGAAGCCACCTGTAGAGAGGAAGTCAGTTCTACCTTTCTAGGTGTCTTACCTAATACAGGGACCAGGCTTCAACTGTCTTATTTTGGACACATGGTGAGGAGAGAACAGTCACTGGAAAAGGATATTATTCTCGGCAAAGTGGAAGGTCAACGCAAAAGAGGAAGTCCTGCAATGTGGTGGATGGACACGGTCACCACAGCCATGGATGCCCCTTTGTCAAGTCTTAGCCAACTTGCTGAAAACCGGATGTTTTTCAGGATAGCTGAAACATTCCAATGTTGAGTCCAATGCTGAGTCACCATGACTCAACATTGACTTGACAGTATTTAGCAACAACAACAACCACTTAATACAGCTTACACTGAATTGTCATTTAATTGTCATTAAATGTCTGTTAAATTGTATGTTTTTCTTTATAGCACTCTTTTCAACTAAGTAATACACCTATACCCTGGTATTCAAGCTCCCAGTTTCCAAGTTCCCCATATAATAATAAGTGCATATTAATATTTGTCTCTTGTTTCTGAATCAAGAAATGCCAGCATAACACATGCTATATTACTGAGCAGAGCTGCAGGGCTCCAGAGAAAGTCAACACTGGTCGAAGTGTGAGTGTGAAGCCGGTGGCAATACTGCTCCAAACATCTATGTTCTCAGTCTTTGCCTCATGTAGCTCGTGCTCAAATGTAGTTTGCAGTTTCGTCATTTTGCTCACTTGTGTTCAGTCCACAAGTTTCCCAGTAAGAGTCTGTCACAGTAACAGGACATTACTGTAGTTAAAGTTTATTTTTATTTAATATTATTTTTATTTAAACTTCATTTTTTACATAACTTTGATTATTAAATGTTTGTTTTTTTGCTACTTATCACAGGGCACAAAACAATGTTTTAGAGCAAATAAAAGAGTGAAAAGTAAATTACACTTGGATACTGGGGTATAGGTGTACTGAACAATAGAACACATTAAGCTGACAGCTGCATTTTTATTTATTCTTTTAACAAGCTGACTTTAAATACACAAGCAGAATTGCAGCGGGAAGCAAAAATAATGGCAGTCACTCACATTCTGACATGTTTCTCTAAATACTTTTAACCACTGTGCTACCTGCCTCATGGTGCTCCCAAAAGCAAAGACAAACTAGAAACAACCAAGGCGGTGATGATAATGTACTGGTCTGAAGGGGACCATTTGGCAGCTGAGACAGGGAAAAAACTTCAATGCAAGGAACTGAGAGAAAAACTGTTATTGAAAAGCTCAGATTTACAGAACTGAAAACATCAAAATTGTTGGAGCAGTGGCCTTACAAACACAAATGTCTCCATTCTGGGGTTTTTCAATTCCTCCCGTCGCATTCAAGAGCATAGGGTTAACCCCCCCCCCCCCGCAACCATTCCCAGGTTTAGACCTCCCACCCTTCTTCCGTCAGACCTGCTACCAGCCTCAGTTTCTGAAAGTGTAAATAAAGTATAGTAAAATCCACATACAGAAGAAGCCCTGACATATTGATGCACACCGAACACCACAGTACTTAGACTAGCACGGTAGCTATATTTTACCTCAATCCTAATTGGTGGGTGCTATACAATATTCCATCCTCTTGGTTATTTACCCTGTCTGCCCTGACCTAGAGAAAGAAAAAGGTAGAAAAAATAGTGCCTCTATGCATAAACATCCATCCATCCATCCATCCATCCTGCCAGGTAAAGCTGTAGCCATTTATAAGACATACTCACATGAAACACAAAGACTGCAAAGGCTACTAAGGTGATGAGCTTTATTTTCCACCTTGTTTCGAATAAAAACACAGAACAACTCAAAGTCATCACACTCATTTGTACTTTTATTGCATATAAACTTAAAACAAACTCCACCAGGAATTCACAACAGAGTTGGGAGCCAAATGTCCATTATTATAAGGATCCATAAGGTACCATTTATACAAAATGACTTAACATTTATAAATTCACAACAAAGATGTTACCTGATTTTTAGAGCTCGGTCTGTGCCAAAGTTTAAATTCAGTGTTTTAGAATGAGGCTGCTTAGGGAGGTCCAACACACTGAAAGTCACCTTGTGCATGATGGTAAAGGTAAACTCAGTGAAAATATGGTGCGGTGTGATGGGTTGAGGAGCAAGGCTGTGTGGCAAAGCATTTAAAAGCTTAATTAATCCACTCTGTGCTTTAAAATATGGAAGGTTTGCTTGAATAAAACATGCATAAATTCAGATTATGGCATCCTCAAGAGGACTTTTCGGGGAAAAGTGTCTCTGAGCTCATGCATAAGGCAATGACATATTTGGATTTGTGTGAAGAAATGGCTCACGGATGTGAAAACGTTTGAAAAGCTCACTGACACCGACTAACAATACAGATAATCTTGTTTACAGTGGATTAAGTCTGAGATTTATTACCCAGAGATGAAAGTAAGTGCTACATTTTAATAAATACACCAAATACAGAAAACTTTTGCATCAAGGTTATTTTTAATATGGACTATTAATTTAGTTCCTTAAAATTTTTCAAAATGTTCCAGTTGTTGTTGTTGTTGTTGTTGTTGTTGTTGTTATTATTATTATTATTATTATTATTATTCACAGGGTGCAATGTTATTTCAAACCTCTATGTTATAAAGTTAATGAAATAACCCCCCCCATAAAACTTTTTTAACAGTAACTGGTTTCTAAAATACATATAATTAATCTTAAATTACATATCCAAGAGTAGCAGCACCATGAAAATTTGTATTTTTTTCCCCACATTTAATTAAATCTGGTTGGGCGTGCACATGAAACCATACATTTACCAGTGTAACAGTACCCTGCTTCTGTGTACCAAGTTGCTGATTTATATAATTCCCAGCGTTAAAAATACATTTTTTCATTCCTAAACTTTATTAAAGTGAACAATTTACAAGAGCTCAGCAAGTGAACTGCATATAATGGCACCTTTTTAGCAATCGCTGAATATGCAAATATGAGATGTACGCAGCCCTCAGATCTCCCACAATTTCGTATTTTTGTTTGCTTGTTAAAGTAATAATAAAATAAAAGAAAAGTCACGATCACTGCTTCATTTGCAACAACGGCTCTTTACACCCATGACAGCATTTTATGCTGACATACAGTCTCATATTTATATTCTTATTATATCTTTTGTATTTATATATTTTTTTAATTTATTGCACGTACTAGTGTGACACTGAATGTTGCAGAAAGTTTCAAAAAGCATGCCTGTAAGCTGGCAATGGGGATTGGAGCTCCAAAGGCCTTGAGTGGCTTTTTGTTTCGAAAGCAGAGCTGATGAGATGTTCTTTGCAAAAATTTCTCTTCAGCAGATGGATGAATAAGGCCTGGCTGAGAAACAAAATAAAATAAAAAATATTTTTAAGCGTTTGCTGCATGTCTGGAAGTTTTGTTTGAGGGCCACGTGCTGAGTTCAATTGCAGTTTCAGTCGGTTTCCTCTTACATTTTTCCACTGTTTTGGATCAAAAAGTCACTCCTTGGTTTGGTGTTCATGGGGACATACAGAGAGTTGCTGAACATTTAAGACATTTGTCAAACATTTAATTTATTTGTTAGCATTTTAACTCAGATATGATAGCGTGATGCAAAGTTAAAGATGCTGATTATAATTTATTCCTATAGTTGGTGAATTTTTATTAATTTCTATTAACTTTTTTAGAATGAGCCATTTACCCATTTATACTGCAGGGTCATTTTTACTGTATCAGTTCAGTATAAGATTGATCAAGGGTAGTAAAGCAGGAGGTGGGAATTCTGGTTCTTCGGTTGCCGCTGTAGCTGCTATACCACCTGTTACCCCATACTGGTAATTATGCAAACTACAGCACTGGTTTACTGTATTTGCACACTTATGTGCGGCAGAGATTTTGCAAAAGTATAAATGCAGTATAGCTAAAGAGAACTGTGAGGAAGACGCATTGTTTTTATCAAACTAAATGCAATATCTTGATGTCGAAACGTGTAAAAGTAGCTAGCAAAACACAAAAAATAATAAGGCACAGATTACAACTGAGCGTTGTCTGAAATGCAAATCTAATCTGATAGTTTGCCCCAAAAATTATATTTCAAATTTTTATTTAACATATAAAGGCTGTGAACCTCCTGAACGTTGGATCTTGATTTATGCTCAAATTGCAGTGACAAAAGTTTATGCAAACTTGTCATGGACCAAAGCGGCCTTTTTAAGTGTCAGAAAGGTCATAAACACAAAGAGCTGGAATAACTTTTGTTGAGCAAGCTTGTTTATCGTGAATACGCTGGTATTGTCCACACACCCTGGAAGTGTGTAACAGCCACTTGCTGTGGCAGTAAACCAGCATATTTGCCGCACCTCCGTTCCTCTGTGGCCAACTTGTCGACGGCTGCGGGGATGTCGGTAAAGCTGCAATTACACCAGGCGCTCCTAATATTCAATGAATCATCTAGGGTTTCACAATGAAGACAGCTAAGCCCCTGAGTGTCCATGGGAACATCACACGGTTCACTTGATCCCTTTTGGGCAGCATTTGGAAACTGAGTTTTGGCCGAGAAGAGGCAGCAAGAAAATGATGTGGTCTCAACTAATTGCAGGGTAGCAAAGAGCATTTGGGACTCAGAGGCCTGAGGGAAAATAAAAACAACCCAGCTTCTTAAAGAAAGCCAGCACAGGGGCTGAATATGGATCTTCTGGATGTGGCAGGCAGTTAAAGTATTAAGCAGTATTTCAAGTTTTCTATATTTGTATGCATTATTGTACGTTAAACTTTACTCAGTCACTCAGTCCCTATTATTAACTGCTTGTCAAGGTCATGGTACTTCAGATGCTGGACACCACGCCAGGGAGGGACACCTTAGATGGGACACCAAAGCGTGACAGGCCAGAATTCCCAAAGTCCAAAAGATTGTCATTATACAAAGGACAACTTTTGCATATCAGCTGCTGAGCTGTTATTACATTTTAAACTGCAGGAAAATTACTTGCAAGGTTCATGATAGATAGATAGATAGATAGATAGATAGATAGATAGATAGCTAGATAGATAGATAGATAGATAGATTGTACCTTAGTGCACCCTGGGAAATAAAATGTAGCTATGAGGCTTCTGTGAATAATGATCATGTAGTACAGTAGGCTTTCAACAGCTCAGGTAATTGGGGTGTAGAAAAAAGTACTGAGGGATTATGGGAAATAAGCGTTCAATACAAAAAGTTCCAGTACTGGAAAGAGCATAGAGCATAGAAGTCCCTCTACTGCATACTACTGAATATCATCCACTTCAAGCTCTGGATATGGGAGCATGACCTTGTCTTTTAGTCACGATGAACAGTTATCTGTATGTGTAACCATTTTGCAGCTCCCTTGGCATCCACTTTGAGCTCTTTTGACACCCCAGCATGTCTACATAGGATGTTGCTGTGGTCCTCTCTGCTGTGTTTCTGGACTGCGATAGAATAAAAGCCCCCTGTTGTGGTGTTCGTTCTAAAAAATGGATTTGTTTTGTACTTTTCCCTTAAACCGCAGCCCACATTCTGTTTTGATGGATTTACAGAACATAGGTTAAGTTTTTACATATCTACCAAGGAATGTATTTTTCTCCTATGGTCCACACCTCTACAAATATGTGGTTGAACCAAGTGTCTAACTTTCTTCCTACATTAAAGGCAGAATTTAAACACTATTACATTTCAGTGAATTCTGGAATATCTGGTATCCCTACTGGAACTTCTTACACAGCTCTGCTTCACCACCTCTGCCAAATATTGCACCCTTTCTCTATTGCGTTGTATTTTACATTTTGTTTGCGCTGTTTATTTATCAGCATTGCTGTGTCCCAGCTCCATTCAGATGTTGATAAGAAAAAAAAAGCTTGCACAACCCAAGGATAGAATATGAGTGCAAAGCAACCCACACTCAAATTTCGCAATTGTTATTTGTCCATTGTGTGTGCTTCATACCAAACCAAAGTAGAGGATTGCTTTTTCTGAGAGCAAAATAAGTCTAAAAAGAGCTCACAGGAAGGAAGATGGCACTAGGCAGACATGCTTCCCCATGCCTTCTAGAGGCTGAAAACCCTAGGGGGTCATTCAGCGGCTGCCCACCGCACAACGGTGACTTAAGGCTAAGGTCTAGTAAGACCTTGAATGGGAGAGGGAGTGGAGGCAACCCCAAACCAGAGCTGTGCTGTGAATCGTGCAGATCTGCGAGGTTGAGGGAACGTGGGGGAGTCAAGTGGGCTGCGAGGGATTTTTCTGACACCTTGGGGACTGTTTGTCTTTGTCAAAATGTTGGGATCCCTTGGATATTTAAGTCTGTCTCAGGCTCTTGGCATCTCACTTAGCCACCTTCAGGATTCTGTGTTTCGCTTGCTATCTGGTTGTGAAGGCCCTGTGTTGCCGCGAGTACAGAATGGCCTGGGAGAGGTAACACTTTGCTTATTTCCCCATGACACAAAAATAGGATTTATGCATGCATTGGTGTAAAGGATAATATATGGCATTGGTGTGATATTGTGATGTGCACCATTATCATTACTCATTCTTCCTGTAAATGTAAAACACTGACTCGGTGATGTTTCACTTCATTCCAGGCTTCTGAAAAGTTGCATTTTCTAATATATGTACTGTTTGTTACCACTGATAGTTTAATTCATGCCTTTAGATTACAATTATTATGAATAACCAAGTAGCAAATAGTTTGATTTTATCGCCAATGGTGTTTACATGTATATTTCTTTATCAGAATGGCGGCTGCTTTAATGCTGTGCTGCCTTTGGTTGGACTCTGCATTTTCAAATCCTTTGCAGGTAAGACAATTTATCTAAATATTAAGCTAGTAAATACAAATATCAAAAACAAAATTCAGAGCTAGTTTTGCTTTTGACAGATCTATCAAAAAGATGCTTTTGATGATCCTGCTGAAGAGCGTTTGGTGAGCAATGTTGATGATGCTCTGTAAATAGCTACATTTTTTGTTATTGTATTATTTTGTGGTGTTTGTCTATAGAAACTAATAAATTTAACGTGTCATTAAATTATTGTATAGAACATCCCCTCAAATTTTGCTTTCATTTTCTCTCGTTCTGCTTACAGAGTAATATGACAACCCTTGGACCCCATTTGCCTGAAAACAATGTAATAAACTTTTAAATTCTTTTGTAGAGCCAGTAATAATAGCGAATTAGTGGACTAAAATTTTGTATAAAAATTTAACATTTTTACATAATGTAATATTAGAACAGATATCCAAAGGCTGCAAAGTGTTGCTGCTTACATGTATTTACTTCTCAGCAGCGTTTTCGAGGCACACTGGATGAAATTGCCTTGGATACAAATTCGGTGAGTAATACTGATTTTTCCTTATGAAGGAAATAACTCTAGTAACCTTGTCGCTTTTTTACTGAGATTAGAAATATTCATTTAAAATGAAAATAAAAAACAAACAGTAAACAAGCAACGACAATGACTTTATAACCCCCTCATTGTAGCGGACGAACCTTTTCATTTTTGGAATTGGCACCTGCTGCTAATCTGTGTTTACGCTGGAGTACAGGTACACATGATGCAGGCACCCATGCTGTTAGCAAGTGACCTGTAAATGATGTGTAAATATAAAATCCCACCGGCTGTTTTCATCCTTTTTGTAAACTTTTGGAATTTGATGTCCGACTGATTTTGGTTTGCAGTCCAAACAAATCAAAGTCAAAATAATCAACCCCTGGTCATGCAATAAAAGACGGCAGGAATTTTTTTTTCCTGTTTATGTGGTGCTAAGAATAGTTTTGCCGAAACCAAACTGTCAGATAAAAAGTGATATTAATCTTTTAGTATGGTGTGATGCTTTTTGAACAAACAGATAAAGGAAGTTTGCATTTCGGCAGCATTTTTTTTGTGCAAAGTAATAACATATTATTTCACGACCTTATCAAAATCATCTCAGAATTGTGTACCCTTTACATTTATTCATATCAAATGCAAAAATGAAATGCTGCATATATCTCCAAGGCACTGCATTAACTTTTCTTTTGTAATATTAAACATCTCGGTCTAATCTCTGCTTTACAGACACAGCCTGACAGTTCCTCTTCGCAGAGTCTCGATCAAAGTGACACCTCAGAGTCCAAGGTAGCTGAAGTTACATTTCATGACCAAATTTTACATACATATAGAGGTATTTAAAAATATTTAATCTGTATTTTATTTTATTTATGGCACCGGCATTTTCGTGATTTGCTATATTTTTTCCGTCAGAGTTCACCTGAAGATACCTCGGAAAATACTTCTGAACATATGGTAACATGTGCTAATAGCAAAGTTATAGCACCTTGACATAATTTTAATGCAGTCATTTCTTTTTTTTTACAACAGTGGGAGCTGTGTTTGAAAACCCTGCTAATGACTGTTTCACTTACAGGACTCTGAGGAAGACAATACATCTGAAAGCAAGGTACTTTTGGGGGCCTTTAATAAGCGTTAAAGTTCAACATAAAAAAATTGTATGGAACTGTAAGGATTTCACTGCAATGTGGAATTTCATCCTGACTGTGCAGTAAACCTGCTAACAAAAGCGGATTTTTAAATATTTTTTTTTTTTACATTTTTTTTCAAAGATGTATTTGACAATAAACTGAGGTTAACCATTTCCTGCATGCAAATCCTGTTTACTCACACGCTATAAAACAGAAAGAGAAACAGACACACAAATCAAATGACAGAAATTATTATTATTTATTTATTTATTAGTACTTATTTATTTATTTATGTTTTGATTTTGCAGAGTCAGGAGTCAGTAGACACCACATCCGAGGTAAATGTAAACAATAGCACGATTGTTCATTGTAAACCGTGGTAAACTGTCTGTGCTGTAGGATATAATCTGTAATATCTTGTTTGTTTTATAAGAATTCTCAAAGCTTTCACTTTTGCAGGAATCAGATGAGACTGACACACAGTCTCAAAACCAGGTAAAAAAGTGCATGTCTATGGAGGTAGATACATATCTACAGAGGTAGGGACACATCTATACTTCATGTGGTTGTCATAGGTTCAGTTTGTTGCAAGACTGCAGTTCACCTACAAAGTGGAGGACTACCTGTACCTCCAAAAGAGGACCTTAACTGTACTATTGGATTCAGTAGGATATGCATTCCCTACATGTATGCATCACTTTCCAGCTGCCTTTATCGCACGTTTTTTTGCGCAGAGTGACTCTGACGAAAATGGAGACACAAGAGATGACAGCCAAGGAAGTGAAGAACAAACTCTGAAGGTGAGTCCCATGACTACGGGTTCCATTTTTCTCAAGCAGCCCATGGAATTGTTTCACAGCACTGTGAATTTTGGCACAAATGAAAATTCACCTTTGTCTTTCCACAGAACTGGATGAAAGTTTTCCATCTGACTGGAGACACGGAGAATGATACTGCAGTCAATGAAGATACTAGTCAGACAGAGCAGCATGTCAGAGAGGAAGCGCAGGTGGTGAACATCTCCAAGGCAGAGCGTTCCGATGGTGGCACCAGTGATAACACGCAGAGCGAGGAACGTGTGGCTGGTCAAAACCGGCTAATGGGATGTCAGCAGGGGGTGAATTATGGTGGCTGTGACCACAGCGAATTCTTTCCACCTCCAGACAGTGCAGACGACTCGCACGACTCACTAATGCCGAATTACAAACAAGAGGAATTGCAGTTGCGCTGATCCTCCTTTCCCCCATGGTTAAAACTGACTCTTCCAGGTACACTATTTGCTTCTGCGTATATGGTGCCACTCACACATGGGCATTACTGAGAGACACAGATAGCGCAACACAAGCGTAAGAAAACACCAAACGGGAGCTTTTGGCCTCAAAAGTCCAAGCTGCACTATACAAAGCCTCGTGACCCTAAATCTGTGCATTTAATACTGAGGCCTTGCCTGCAGCCCGTTGTCCAAGAGGGCGGTCTGGCAGAGCTCTAGCATGCCACAAATATTTTTTTTATTCATTTTGTAATCACCGGTGCTTGCTTTTAATGCGTAACGTTTTATTTCAGCAAATGTCTTGTGCAATACCGGCCGGAAGACCTCAGAGGTCGGTGCATTTAACCCAGTTGTGCAGGTGGCAGACAAGTACAGTTACCCCGAAGGTGGCAGGGCAGTGACTCTGTTTCACCTCGGAGAAACACTTCAGCGCTCCAGCTTTGTCTGCCCATCACAGATCACCTCAGTCACACAGTCTACCTAATTATTTTCATTTTACTTTATACATCCCATATTCAGTATTTTTTCAGCTTAAAGTATTGTGTATGTCTTATTAGAAATAAATATCAGCCTATTACAAGTCTTAAATGTCCTCATGAAAACATGTATTTTTGTTTACTATAATGTAGTCAGATATGTACATTATATTCAGAGTTTTATTATCTGTCAGTACGTAAATTACAAGTAATCCAGATGTAGACTTAATATACGGTCACATCTACAATTATGCCTGTTTCAAATACGTGTGCACAGTTTTTATTGTTTTTTTTTTTTTGAGAGATGGGTGGAGTGGGGGTTTCAAGACGGGTGAATCCCAAAATGCTGAAAACCACATCACAATATTACACCAACACAGTAAAATCGTAGATTTACTGTGATGTTAAAAATGTAGCACGGTTAAAATTCAAAGCAAAATAGCTCCAAATACAGATCACATACAAAATGGTTATATATTTCTTTGAAAGCTATAACTTATAGACCACAGTATAAATTAAATCATGTTTTTGAGCAAAACAACGCATCAGTATTAATAATGATTTTGCAACATTGTGATATCATTTGTATTATAATCGTGAATTTGTAATATTCAGCAATTGCTGTGAATTTTGATGGATTAATTTTTTTCACTATCAATTTTTAATTTTGAGATATTTAAAGGAACCAGCGTGTAGACGCACGAGGAGAAAAATAAAACGAATCTCTGGTTCAGCTATAATCTTCAAAGCAGGCAAATGAATTTGCATGGACGGGTAACGCAAACAAAAGCAGATTTTAAAATATTTTTTTTTTTACATTTTTTTTCAAAGATGTATTTGAAAATAAACTGAGCTATATGAGTTTAGATTTTTTTTGATTTTCTGGCACACTTTTGATTTGTTTATGTGGTTCACGGGTTTAAAAAAGTGCAAGTGGAAGGATGACGGGATCAGCAACGTTGTGTAATAATGCACCTACACATCGAGGCAAAATACAACAGGGATAAAATCTGTGTATCCGAAAGTTACCTGAATAAATATAATCTTTCCTTTTTCTTCCATGGATAATTGTACGGATTTAAATAGAAAAACACAAATCTTTGGCCGAACACACAATTACAATGAGGGCGTCCTTATCATTAACCGGCCACAGGTGTAGTTTAGCCTAAAGATCGGTTCAAGACAAAGAGGTGTGTGATGGTGTTACTTCTTTTAGGGAAAGTTAGCCACACCTTGTGACATCACTTTTTCATCTTCGGGATTTTTTTGGTCTAGCTGTAGACTCTTTAAATAGGCAAACCACAACGCTCAATCGCTTCAAATCAGACTCCCTTGTCACGGGCCGACCACAATCTGACAGGCGGAGGAGGAGGAGTGCCCCAGCAGGTAGGAGAAATCTGCTGCTATTTTACAAAAGCTGGGTTTTGAGCTACTTGCATTAATGTTTACTCATTTCAGATAAATGAGACATAATTTAGAGTTAATTCCATACCTGTCAGTGATGCTTCCAGGTGTGCAGTACAGAGCTATGGAAGCAGATTTACTCATCAAATGTGGTCCATTTAATGAAATTTATTCTAAATATTTCTTTTAACAACTTATGCAATAATTAATTTGTACAGTTTATAGAGTCCAGCCTAATGTGACACCTGCAAGGAATAAAAAGCACATGTAATTTTTTTTACAGGAAAAACAACCATGGCAGCTGAACTGCTACTCTTCTGTATGTTTGGGACGCTTTTTGCAGTTCCAGTAAGTAAATAGCTTTTTACCCATTATCCATTGTGTCAGGCTAGTCCTAAATTAATTAAGGGATTATTTTTATTGTTATGTTTTTATTTTCATAAACTATATATGCTAATGTATTTGCCTTGCAGATTATCCAGGATGACGGCTTGTACGCAGTAAGTATCCATCTTACGAAAGATAACTGAAATGCTGGTTAAATGAAATTGCGTAGATTTTCATGCTTTTCAGTCTGTTTCTTGTCTAGAAATCGTTTTTCAGATACCATTCAGATACTTCAAAACTATTTCTCAGAGTTTCGTCTTCTGAAAAATGTCTGTAATGTTATACAAATATTGAGATGTCCAGATTATTTTTGACAAAGGATTTGTATGTCGCAAAGTTAGAAATCAATTAGACAATTTGTAATTTTGTCGATTATGACCTCTTTTTGTCACAGAACCATTACAATGTGAGTCAAAGGCTTCTGGACGCTTCTAACACGACTTTTACCAATGGAAGCAGTAGTGAGGAGTCTTTCAGTAGTTCATCTGAAAGTTCTGAGAGCAGCTCTGAGGAACAGTCTGGTTTTGGCTCTGGTGGGCATTTGAATGTCAAAAGTATTGAGGATGTTTTTCTGAGCAACGCCTTGCAAAATGTGAATGACAGTTCTCGATATCTTAATGACACTGAAAGTGAGAATGAAAGCCATGAAATAAAAAGTACTGAAGCTCTTCTGCTGAAAGTCAATGCAACTGTAGTTGATAAATATGAACAGGAAGGCCAAAAAGTATACATTTATACTGAGCATCTAAATGACAGTGCTGAGGGCAAGGAGCATGACCAGGGCTACAGAGCACACAAAATGGATCGAAGAGCAGTGGACAGTGAGACATCTGACAGTTCAAATACATTCGGTGATACAACAGGCCAAGAGAAGCAGCCTAGTTTAATACCAGACCAAACGAACGCCTTGACCTCTGAACATCAGACTGATGAGTATAACTTTGATGACCACAGTATGCAAGGTGATAGTCCATTTGGTGGCAGTTCAAGTTCTTCTGTGGCTAATGGTGACTCATGTAAATCTGATTCAATTTCATGTGACCAAGATGAGTCCAATGGTTCAGACAACAAAAGTGATTCTGGGAATCACAGCGATTCAACTGACTCTAGTGATTCAAGCAGTTCAAGTGATTCCAGTGACTCCAAAGACTCCAGTGATTCAAGTGATTCCAGTGACTCCAGTAGCTCCAGTGACTCAAGCAGTTCTAGTGACTCTAGTGACTCAAGCAGTTCAAGTGACTCTAGTGACTCAAGCAATTCAAGTGATTCCAGTGACTCAAGCAATTCGAGTGATTCCAGTGACTCCAGTAGCTCCAGTGACTCTAGTGACTCAAGCAATTCGAGTGATTCGAGTGACTCCAGTAGCTCCAGTGACTCTAGTGACTCCAGCAGTTCTAGTGACTCAAGTGGTTCTAGTGACTCCAGTGACTCAAGCAATTCCAGCAACTCGGATGACTCCAGTAATTCAAGTGACTCCAGCGATTCCACCGATTCGTCTGATTCAAGTGATTCTAGTGACTCCAGCGATTCAAGTGATTCCAAAGACCCCAGTAACTCTAACAACTAAAGCAACTAATGTTTCTACACAGTCTAGAATTCTCCTGGCTCCAAACCCAAAGCATCAGATGATTTTAGCTCTAACACATCCAAACATGTAAATGCCACCATAAATTATAGTCCACAATGTAGCTGGAAAGGCTTCAGAAGTTTCTCAGACTCCTGTAAAACAAGCAACACCACAATCTGGTCTACAGATCAACATCAAGCAGAACATCAACTAGGAGAGCAAATGACCATGGGAAGGAAATCTGTGGAGGATCCCCTTCCCGAAGTTCAGACATAGGTGTGAAGCACTGGAGTGTGGGCCTTAAACTTGTAAATTGTTTATTTCTTCATTTTTTCTTAATAAAATATCAAATTCTGTAATGCTAGCATATGAATACAGGTTCAGAAGGATTACTCTGCCTTTATATTGTATAAATCTTCTTTTCATTGTTTGATATGTATGATATTTTATGTTTGTTCATGAAAGTAAATAAAACTGATTACATATGAAATGCTACCTTTTATTTTTCAATGGAAACAGTTGAGCAAGTTAACTTTGAACCAATGCTTAGCAATGGGATAATGGAAGTATCTAAGCATCTAATTTGTTTGGTTCAACTGGCCAGTTATCCATTATATGATTCTATCTCCAGTTTGAAGAGAAACACACCCTCACCAACATGGGATGAGTAAACATGTGAACACACCTCTTATCGGCACAGTGCAAGCAATCTGCTTCTTGTTATTATAGTTGGATGGGTTACAAATAGATCTGGACATTGGTGCCAGTATGACCAGTGAGACGCAGAGAATCTCAATCATTTCACCTTTTCAGCAGAACAAGGCCCAGCAGATACTGTAGCAGATCAGCATGGAGGTCCATGTGTTCACTTTTGACTTCGTGACCTGGTTTGGGGAATGCGATTGGTTTACACCAATGACACCTCAGAATAACAGTAAAGACAATCTGGAAAGAAGCCAACGGTGTCAACTTTGGCTTCACTTTCTGCACCTTTTTCACTTCAAGTCCTTAAAGAAAGGTATACACATCCTTAAAAACTGAAAAATCATCCATTACAAATTTGGTGAAACTTGGTGAAGCTGCCCCAACTCAAGCCCACCCATAACCACATCACATGTATGAACCATGAAAACAGGAAGTCAAAACAATAATGTAAAAGAAAATGCTAATAACAATAGATGAATATTTTTGAACTAACATTTTCGAGAGACACCAAGAGACATAGACACAAAGACAAACAGAAATAGGACCAGAAATGATTGCATCGACAGCAATAATCTACAGTTTCTGTTCAAGAGGAGACAAGAACGTCCCAGTATCTGCGCACACTGATAGTCGCAGCATCTTTTTTTGGCATCAATTAACTGGTACATTTTTGGATTTAGCAACTGCATGGCAGATTTAATGAAATTTGCCTGACTGATGTTTATGAAGCGTGGGTTTCTGTAATTTCCGTTCCTTTCTCTCCTGGGCCTCTTCCTACTCGAATCCATAAAAGCGTTATGTTTACGGTCAACATCTCGGCTTTGAACATCTGCATAAACATTTGTGCTAAACGTGGAAGCAGAGATACAGTATTTGAGGCCTTGATGAACTTCCACGAGAAGATGGACTCCTGACGTTGCTGCTCAGCAGGGGTTTTTGCGGCGGTCCATGTCAGCTGTCTGAGAGTTCAGCTCAGCTTTAAGTTTACCTGCACAGTCAGTACCATAATGCTTGGACAAGAGTGTCAGTGTGAGTAACTGGAGACCTTTAACACATTCATACATTTTTCCCCTCACGTTGCCTAAATTTTGGGAAGTTGAAGACCAAGGTATTGTACAGTTTTACAATAAATTTTTCATATCGTTCAAAATACGTTCTCTAAAAAGTTATTTATTTTATATTTGTTGCTTTTTGCTGCTTTAAAACGTGTCAGTGGGAACAGTCAGGAACATTTTTGTGATTAAAAAAAAATAAATGCTAAAAATGTGCAATAACCGCATTTAAGCTTGAAAGGGAAATTTATGTGACATAATTTGAATTTGTAAATAGCGATTGTCATTTTTTCATATAGGCTCAGCCGGATCTTCGGACCTGGTGTGTGGACTTAAACAATGCGAAGTGGAATAAATTAAAATGAAAAAATCTACATCAACATTTGAAATAATGGCTGTTCGAGGACAGTCTGTCTCCTAACAGCCACCCGCTTCTTCCTTTGTTATCCGCCTGTGGCTGCGAGAGGTTCAGGTTGACATGTTATTACATTTCTATTTTGTCCCTCAGGTAGGAGGACACTGAGCTCCACCCACATCTCAGAACCAAAGATGTTGAAGGAGAGCCGTCGTGATTGGCCAGCACAGTGACACCTTAGTCACACCTCACCAAGCACTTAGGACAGGACCTCTAGCCCTGCTTCTAACAGGACTTTGCCAGTTTCCTTTCTCTGTCTTGAAACTAAATTATTGTGTTAACATGATCTGCGGTTGTATGACTGTAATAAAAGAGCAGCACGAGTTGCAGCACTGCTGCCTAACAGAGCACAGGCTGGGTGGGTGTGGGTTTGAATCCAGCTCGGTTTGTGCTGAGTTTGCATTTCTGTCTGTGTGGGTTTCCTCCCACAGTCCAGAGATATGTGTTTCGGGAGAACTTTTCAGTCTAAAATGGCCATAATCACCCTGTTGTGTGCTGGAACCCGGCACCCAGTGAGTCGGACCACCGATGAATGGATAAATAATTAAAACAAATAAATTGCACACTTTGCAAAGGACTGGAGTCCCCTGCCTAAGGTACTGGCCCATGTGTCCGGGATGGACTCTGGACCACAGTAACTTTGACTCTCAGGTAGGTAATAGAGCGAGAAGGACGTTAATCACAATGAAACAGTTTAACTTTTTACTGCAAAATATATATTGCATAGGCAGACAGACAGATAGACATACAAACAGACAAACAGACAGGCAGGCAGGCAGATAGACAGTAAAAAGTACAGTAACTCCTAGAAAATGAGGTTCTGCTAGTCAAGCTGTGTAGAGGACACCACTGGCCATGTGTTGCTCTGGTTTTGGCCAGTGTGGTTCCAGACCCGTCAGACATGAGCACAGTGTGGGCGGCCCCTGACCCATAACTTTATCACAGTTGTCCGCAAGTCCGTAGGTGTAACTATCACACAAACGTGCTGTTTACCCCGTTTGACTGTCTGGGAAAGCCCTGTAAAACCGTGATCACTTCTTTGTGTGAGCTTGTGTCAGATCCCAATAAAAGGTCCAGCGGTTGGAATTTTGCAGATTTCCTTTTCATTTAATTGAAAGTCTGGGTTACAGAGTAGATCAAGTATGTCCAATTTGCCAAAAGCAGAAACACATATGTACATTTCTTCAAGGCCCAAGTACTGCTTTAACAATTCCCTGTCGCAAAAATGAATAAATCACTGCATCATTTTTCATCTAACCTTTTAAACCTGGTTGAATAAGACCATCAGCTAAATAATGTCAGCTAATCCTAGTGATAATATGATAATAATATGATAATAATATATGATAATGTGATAATATAATTATGATTATTGCCATACTCAATACTTAGTTTTAGTGTATCAGTTCACATTTTATTATTATTATTATTATTATTATTATTATTATTATTATTATTATTATTATTATTATTATTATTATTATTGCTGTTGTTGTTGTCTTGTAATTAATTCAGTAGCCCCCCATTTTGGTCAGCCACTGATTCTTATTCTTATAAAGAGTTTCATAAGTCGCATGGCAAAAAGCAGGTTGTTTGCATGACGTCAAGAGCCAGACAGAGAGAGCAGTTAAGCAGAAATTATTTCAAGAACAAAAAAGTTACTGAAATGTGAAATAAAGCTAAAAATAGGAGGACATAAAATGGAAGCAAAAGGGCAGGTTGCTGGCTTGTGGTACAAGGACTTCCTCTGTTTTCTCATCCCATGTTGGAGAGGCTCCAGGCCCACATTTGTGTGGCGTATGACACCCCCCCCCCCATACACCCGCCATCCTCATGTCCATTGGTGCAGGAGGACTGAGCTGCTGTTTAAATGGGGTCTTGCTGCTTTGTGCAACTGCATATTTGACAAGAACTTCACTTCTTTCAGCTGTTCTGTCCTGCAGGCAAGAAACTTTTTCTGGTGTTTGTAATGTGACTGTTTCTTGTTAGCAACTAGCAATTGGCAACTGGCTGGCACCTGTACAGTGCAGTTGTGTGATTTACTACATGGACAACATTATTGCTTATTGTATTTTGTACTTGCACTGATTTTACTTCACCGTGTTTTAACATGCATTTATTAGTCAATTTATCTCCACACAGTGTTGCAAAATGAAGATCGCTTTGCTATGCATCTGCCTTCTGGCGGCCAGCCTTGCTTTACCTGTGCGTACCACTTTTTCACCTTTCTCACCTTTCCTCATTCTATTTGGATGAATAACTGACATCACTGTAAAATGACCACAGGTGCAAAGGCGACGGATCGCCAGGTCGGATAGTTGGGACGACACAAAGGTGAGCAGCACCTGAACGTTCTGCTGGGAGATGCTTGCTTTTATGGAGTATTTATTTGTTTACATTGAGCAATTGTGAAAATGCCTTACATTTTTGAGCTTTCATATTTTCACAGGCTTCAAAATTCCTATCTATCTACCTTTAGTTTGATGACTAATATTATTGTAATTATTGTAATTTGTTTGCATTATTTATTTAATATTCATCTTGTACCTTGGGTTTTGAAACATGTGACGTTTCAAAAAATACATATTTAAATATGAGCACTTTATGATGAATAATTTTTTCCATCATATAAATTCAGCATTCTGCTCAAGTGATCATTATGACACAAAATTGGATAATGTGGAGCCAGGAAAAAATATTTATATATTTTATCCCTTATCTCAAGTATGTTCAGCTCTAAATAATGTCATTTCTTTCTTGCAGGATGACGGTGGCTCCTCTGAAAGGATAAGCGATAACACTGCTGATGTACTGCAAATTTGCCTCTTTATTGCCAATATTTTTTCTAAATTTTACAATACCCTCGAACATGAAATTACTGTGTGTGAAGGAAAATAAAACACAGAGACATTGTAGCTTTCCTGTGGTCTACAGGGTGAGTCGCGTGGGACAGGCAATGACGGCAAGGAGAAAGCCGAAGCGGGCGAAGGAAATGGGAATGAGGAAGGAGGAACGGAAGGAGGAAAAGGAGAAGGTGATGAGGAAAACGAACTAGGAGATAAAATTGAGGGAGGTGATGAAGGAGAGGAGGAGGGAGGCGAAGATGAAGAAGAGGGAAATGGAGGGGAAGAAGAGGAAGAAGAAGAGGATGATGATGAGGAGGAGGAAGATGATGAGGAGGACGATGACGATGAGGAGGAGGATGAAGAGGACAAAGAGGGGGAAGAAAATAATTATGAAGAAGCAGAGGGGGAGAATGAAAACAATGAAGAAGAGGGTAAGGATGGAGAGGGGGAGAATGGAGAAAATAAAGAAGCAGTAGAAGAAACAGAGATCGAGGTGAAGGAGAGTAAGCAGCCCGACAACACTGAGAAGAAAAGTGGTGCACAGGTGAGTTTTGTCGTTCATTTCCTCAAATTATTCTATGTTATGGAAACCATGGTGACCTACAGACTTCATTCCATTCATTCTTCAAATATTTGCCACAGCAGCAGCTGTGCAGCTGGAAATTTTAATAAATGTACACTCACTGACCACTTTATCCCTGACACCTACCAAGTACTGGGTGGGAGCCTCTTTTGAGTGCAGGAGATCATGAATTGAGCAACAAGGTGCTGTACACACTCCATTTGGCCCTTGGTGCATTCTGCCTTGAGGGGTTCATACAGTTTCAAAGGATTTTTCAAAGGCTCATTTATTCTGTTGGCATCACATTCCACCTCATCCCAAAGATTCTGCTTTGCGACACAGCACATTCTTCTGCTGAAAGTCTGAGAAAGACTAGACTGACTGTGAAGAGATACGTGTGGACAGAAACAATGTTTTGATATTTGGTAGAATTCAAATGATGCTCATTTTTTGCTCAGAAAAACCTCAGTGTAAGCAAATAAAATGTTCCCCATACAATTACACCACAAACACCATTCTGTGCTGGCCTGGCGTACCTAATAAAATGGCCAGTAAGTACATGAGACATACACCATGATACCGAACGTCTTCAGCGTAGCAAACACCATGATGTCATAGCGACCACCACGGCTAGTGGTCTCACCCACTCTGCGTGCTAGGCAAGCACACCACCTCGGAGTTGTTTTTATCATTCCTCCCATACAACGCATTTACTACCGTCTACCAGCATTTTATATAATTCCTGGTCACTTCACACGCCTGTGTGTGCGTTTGTGTATGTGTGTGTGGTCAATTTAATTTCCAGGAAGCTGAAAGCAGACAAGGCGGAGAAGCAACGGGTGTGGAGAACGGCGAGGATGAGAACAGCGGGGTCAACAGTTATGATGACATGAACAACGGCGTCGATTATGCTGCTTTGTGATGCACGGTGGCATCAGAAAAAAAAAAATTAAGGATAAAGGGTGAAAACAAACACAAACTTTGCAAAAGAGTAATATGAGTTAAAAAAAAAAAAAAAAAACATTGTTTCAAAATTATACTTAAACTAAAGCTATCGTGAAGGAAAATAAGCCGTGTATTTTACAAAATATATAAAAATTTCACCTTGTCTTTAACAGTTAGTAGACAAACCAAGTAAAATTCATGGTGAGGAAAACCTCTGAATATATGTTTATGAAATATCTCCTCATTTTTGATGTTCTTTAAAATAAACAAGTAGCAGCTGTAGTTTTGGAAAGACATAAGAGTTGATAACATGAATTTATGGTGTATAATCTTTATGCACAATATCTAGCCTTGCTTTTGTACTTAAAGTTTTTCCACTAAAAGTGCAATTTATTCAAAGCAGTGTAAATGCCAAATACGTCCATTTTATTATCAAATACAAGTCGATGAATTTATTCAAGGTTTTTTCATTCTTGCTGTCTCTAAAAGCAGAACATGGTGACTCACCAAGTTGGGGGTTTGAATCCAAGTGAAGCTTTGTGTATGCTCAGTATGGCTTGGGTCAAGGAAGGTCCACTTTTCACCCCATTTACATGATTCATTTGGATAGAGAAACTGACATGAACTGAGGAAGAACAAGTGGCTGCGTGTGAGCTCAGTGTCGGTCTACTGCCCTCTGCAAAGTGTTACTGCACCTAAATTTCAGAATTTCTGACAAACTAATGTCTTCAGACAGGAGTCTCCTCCTTCATCCTTTCAACCCTTCATTGTGCCATAGGACAAATCGGGTATGGCTGGTGCTGTAGGCTATGGTGGTACCACACTGTACCTGGGTTATGGATTCAGACTTACAATATATTTAAATCAGGCTCTGTGGAGTTTGTTGGTTCTCGCAGTGTTCCCTTCCACAATCCAAAGGTGTTTCAGGTGGGTTGGTGAATATAATGTTTGACAGGGTTACATTGTTTGGATAAGCAGGTAACAGTTAGCGGCTTAGTGTATATGCAACACTACAAGTCACAAATTTTTAGCTTTTAGCGAGACAAACTTCATTCATGCATTAAGTCAGCACAGCGCCCCCAGTCCCCCTCTAGCAGTGTTCTAGTAGAGCTGTATTGGTGCCTTATTTACTGCATTTGTTTTAGGTACAGCACTCACTTTATTCCATTTTATTGCCTACATTACAAGTTTATTACACATTAAATTAGCTTATTAAAGTTAAAGTGTTACTTGAGTACATAGTGCAGTACTACAAAGAACCATAAAATATTAACCTCTTAATTTTGCGAATTTTGCTAATATCCAGACACCTCCTCCCCATATCTGTCTAGAAAAATCAAGGTGGAACCTTAATAATAATAAAGAAAACAGAGATTCTTCAAATATCCATTAATCCATTATAATGAACAACTAAAACCTAAGGAGGACTGTGGAAGTCTATAGCCTATCCTGGAATCACTGGGCATTAGGAGGATGGCCACACACACACACACACACACACACACACACACACACACACACACACACACACACACACACACACACACAAAATAACCAATTGTGATTGACCATTTAACTTGAAACACATCTCTTTGGACTGTGAGAGGAAACTGAAGTACCTGGAGGAAACCCACACAGGTGAGAACATGCAAACATGCAAACTTCACACTGACTGAGCTGGATTCGACCAGCCTGGATGGCATCCTTAGGCCCTGAGCCACTGTGTCACCCATTTTTCAAACAGCTTTGATGAATTTAAGAACACAAACTACCCCTCAGTTCCAGATGCACCTTGAAAAGACCTGATGTCATATCAAGCAAGCACGCAAACACATTTTTTTTTTGTAGAAATGATTTTTATTTTTTCTGTCTTTCCTTCTTTTTAAGTTATGCAAAAATATCAATTTTGCCAAAATTAATGAAAGACCTCTGCAGCATAGTGAAGGTAAGGCAGCGTTCGCTCAGAGGGAAGCGCTGTTTGCAGCAGGACTGGATCACCATGGGTCCATCAGTGGCCAGCAAAAGTGGCCTTTTTAAAGCTAAAGTGGGACCAGTTGATTGACAGTCGTTGTCGCGTCTGTCTAGCAGAATCCAGGCAAAACCTGGGAAAGAAAGGCAAACAAATATCAGGAAAACTAATAAAAATATAAGGCAAAAGCTACATAAGGTCTGGCCAAAAAGTATCCAGACTAGTCATATCCTACAAATAAATAAATAAATAAATAAATACTACTAAGATTCAAAGCTTTAATTCCCGTCAAAATATTCACATTCAGATATCGCAAACTTGTCCCAGTGATCATTCCGAATTCAGTTGACTATTCTTTTACCATTACTCTGCAGTCAAATTGAACTGCTTCACAAGAAGGAAAGAGACCAGGAACGCTGCTCACTCTCTACAGAAGGGCTCCTTTAAAGCACCAAAACTGCCGAAAAACTTAGGTACGACTCATCAACTCCTCCATCTAAGTTCTTTTCATCTCCTCAAACTCTACAGAAGGCAAATGGCCAAGTTTTTGACAAAACTTGATGCAAACACAGATTTTTTGTCCCTCATTAACAATGCTGCCCAACAACAACCACAAACAACGCAACAACCACCATCTTGACCGAATCATAAAAACCCATGACTGTTCATACGCAAACAGCAAAGCTTCACCGACCTTCTTGCGCTACCATAACTCATTATGAAATGCAAATCAGATAAAATGTTATGAAATGGTTAGCTTGCATGAAGTCTGCAAACAAAAGTCATGAAGCTAAAGAGGATCAATAACCATTTAATTCATTTATTTAACACACTTTTCTCCAAAGTGACTTGAACTGGTAAGCTGCTTACTATGATTTATGCAGCTTGACCTTTATTGCTTTATAAATTTAGGGTACACACCTCAACAAAGGGTACTAAAGCAATAGGTGCCGCGCAAAGACACAGCTCTAACCACCGCGCCACCTGCTGCCCATTTTTGTCATTAGCACTGTTCAGTTGCACCGTATGGTAACACGTAAGACAACTAGAGATGCGTGTTTCTCCTGTATAAACAGAAGAATATCATAAACTCTAACATGTTCAGAAAATGGTGAGGTGTGTAAATGCCCACCTTTTGAAGTACTCCACCTCCCGCTCTGTCTCATCCATTTCCACGCTGTTTAAGTCGATGTCTTTGGGCAGGAACACATCATCTGTGGCACATCACACGCTATTTTGAATTAAAAGCTCCCAAAAGAGGTAAAAGGTAAACATTTAAATTTCCAACTTCCTAATTTTTGCTAAAAATAACTAATGCTGTTTTAATTATTCACCTGATGCCTTGGCCCAAGGTGACTTAAGATGTTTTATTTGAACATTAGGCTTTTTTTTAAATGGATAACAGATATATACACTTGGGTAGCTTTTATTGTATCACCTTGGGGTAAGTACCAAGCTCAAGTGCAACGCAGTTCAAACCTTCAATTTCAAGGCAAAAACAATAATTATCAATTATCAATAAGTGATTATAATCACTGCACCACTTCCTGGATACACATATCTGATATACCGTATTGGCCCGAATATAAGATGGCATTTTTTTTCTGGGAATGACATCTTAAAAATAAAAAAATAAAAAAAGATGGAGCCATCTTATATTTGAGGATGGGACCTATAAAGGTCTTTATAACACTAGTAGGTAGCGTCACTTATCCACTGGCATCAAATATCCACAGAAATGATCAAGTGGAGCCAGCAAGTATGAAAGATGGCAAAACCTCAAGACAGTCTGGGGGAAAAAAAAGCTCAAAGTTTGGCCAAACTGTCCAAGGACTGAAGAGGAGTTATGATGCCAATTTTAAGAAAATGGTGATCAATAAGGCAGAGGTATTAAACAACTCCCAAACAGCTAAGCAATATAAAGTTACAAGATGTAGTGTTTGAAGGTGGTGAGCCCAGAAAGACCGCCTTAAAAACACAAATACGGTAAATATGAGTAAATATGATTTTTCTTTCTAAAGATATAAGGTTTCAAAAACGTTTTTTTTTTTTCTCAAACATGACTGTTGAAAAAGATGTTGCCTTACAATTGGGATCCTCTTATGTTCAAGCCAATATGGTAAATCCTGTTACAGTACAGGTACAGTATCTCCCTCCCTACAAGCGGAATGCATTGGTGGAAATCAACTCATCACAGTTCAAACTTTCAAAATTCCCACCCCACAATTTGCTGTTGTTGGTTGCGATCATAATTTTCTTTGCAACTCGCTAAAAGGTATTAAATAATTTCACTCATACATGCAAAGACTTGCATCTTGAGGGATTCCTGCATTTGTTTGTTTGAGCTGATCTGTAAAGAAATCTTCAGGCTGTCTGCTAAATACAATTGTTTTTCAGCCCATGTTATTAAGCTCACCTAAATTATTCATTATCTACCCATTTACAAAGCCACATAATTTATCTTAGTGTATTAGTTCAGTGTATAAAGGAACAAGACTGAGAGATGGACGTAATAACCACTCCGCCACCTGCTGTCCCAGTAGAACAATTTAAACTTTGTGATAAGTAAAGTAACAAATGAATGCATACACATTAATTTAAATGGTGGCCTCTATTTCTATATTCAGGTGAAAAAGTGTGCCTACCAATGTAGTTATTTAGCTTCTCCCCTTTCTTCTTCTTCTTGTTCTTGGCCTTGCTTCTGGGCTGTGGAGATTCGGCACCGTCAGGCTTTCCGTTCTGCTGCTCTGTTTCTGCAAATGTGGCCTCCACTGCAGTGCTCATCTTCTCCTCCACCTGGGCTGCTTCCATCTGTTTCCTGCAGCCATTCTTGGTGGCGGGGCTTTCAGGGGGTATGAGCCCCGTTTCTGGCTGGGGGCAGCAGGATGTTTCCAGAGGAAGTGCCTCTGGTTCTTTGGGGGTTTGTGCTGAATCTCCTGCCATGTCACCAAGTGGCCCATGGGACCAGGCTGGCTTGCCATTGGGCTCCATTTGTGATTGTGACTTGGAAATGGGCAGGGCTTCTGTAATCTTCTCCTTGCTGCCATTTTGGCTCAGCAGCTGGCAGAGCTGCCTTAGGTGATCCCGGTTTACGTCCCCATCTCCCAAGGTGGACTCAAACAGCAGTTGAGTCTTGCCATTTATGAGGCTCTCCAAGGCGTGCTGAGCAGACTCCTTCAATAGCCGTGGGCTATAGAGGCCTGGTGCCTCTCTGATCCGGTCTTTCCTCTTCTTTTTGGCTACACGGAGCTGCGTGATGATCTCTTGCTTCAGAGCCTCATCATCCCTCTGCATCTGGTGAGCAAGCAGCTCTTGGTGCTCCCTTTTGCGTGCCTCCTCTTCCAGACTGGCCTGTTGGCGCTCCCTCTCACGGGTCTCCTCCTCCAGGCGTGCTCTCTCCTCCATCTGGAACAAGCACAACAGATGTTAAGCGCACAAGCTGAGCCGGATCACAAGGTACCCAACACATACAAATTCAGCAAACAGAACAGGAGCATGGGGCATCTATAATTCAGCTGTCCCACACAGAGTTTACAGCTAATGTATGACATCTGTGAGAGCTGGTGATGAATGACAACATACAGAGCGTTGGATATTTATGGGATGAATCAGTCATGAGTAAACAGGTGTTTATGAAGAAGGTTTTTTTTTGCCATTTCATCTACCTTGAAGTTAGTAACTATTGAAAATTCTTGCAAAATACAATTATTAAATGTATTATTATTAAATGCATACATTATTATAAAAAGTCATATCTGAGAAATAAAAAGAATAAATCAAAAGATGGCTGTATTATAAACGGTGAATTAGGAGTAAATCCATTCAGTTATGAATAAAACTAAGTATGAAGGGACTAGATGGTATGTGTGAGATTGAGGAAACAATAAAATATCATTTATTTAAAATTAAAAAATCATTCAAATTTTGAGCAAAATGACACAATCGATGTAGCAGTGGCAATTGGGACAGTTGGGACTTTTCCCTGTGGATCGGAAAAAGTTTTTGGTTGAATGGTCCTCAATGGCCAGCCTGAGCAAAGAACTTGCCAGTTTTCACTCTGAGCTTCTTTCTAGGCTCTGTAGCTGATCCACACATAAACAGACATGCACACACAGGCATTGTTGGTCAGAACCTGTACGTTATTGGACTTTCATATTTTGAAGATGGGTTTGCAGTTCTATGGCGAAATGAGAGATAGTGGGCAAAGATAAATGTACTTGAGAAATTTTGTTATGACCTTGGATGGCAGTGCCCAATGGGCTGCTTATGTTCTAAGCCCAGTCTTTATTTACCAAGATTTTCTGAAAAAAGTGACACATGTCTGAGCCACATGTAACTTTGGGTTATTGGCTTCAGAAATTAAAACAGATTATTTTTCATTCATGTGTCTTTTCTTTTATGCATCATTGTTTAATCTATCACAGGGATTATTTGGTATGTGGCGGCATTACAGCTACTGTAGATGGCGTGTTTCACCGTTCAGTAGGGCTGACTTCTGGGTCAGGGTACCTTCAGTAAAATTGAACAGTTCTGGCCACTTATCCATCAGTTACCCTGTCTCAAATGAAGGAAAACAGTGATCACCTTCCTCTGTTTGTGTCGTGCCCTCTTGGCAGCGCGGGAGCTGCTGGTGGGCTTAGCATCCTCGCTGTTTATAAACTGCAGCAACTCCTCTACATTGCGGTGGTCCTCCACGTTCTCCCTGTCCACCACCTGTTGGATCTCTCTTTTGGGCTGCTCCTCCTTCCTCTTTGTAAGTCGCAGGCGTAGTTTCTCCCGCATCTCAGCATAGTTCCGGCTCGTAGGGGCCGCTGGAGGCTGATAAACAAAGTGTTAAAAGGACCTATAAATCAGCCCTTCATTGGCATTTTTAATGCATAGTTTTTGTTGTGTGCTAACACAAAAACAATTTACAGTTAGAAGCTACTTTCCATTGATTTACACATTTACACAACCTGGAAACTTTTACTGGAGCAATATTAGGGTAGGTACTTTGCTCAAGGGTACTACAGCAGGAGGTAGGATTTGAACTTGGGTTCTTTGGGTCCAAATGTGGTGGTTCCAACCACTATACCACCTGCTGCCCCATAACACAACATTAACTGTAAGCCCACTAAAAAAACAAAAATCAAAAGGTCCTAACCCCTCCGTGGCCAAAAAATTCACAGTAGCAGCAGTCACAGTATTTTCCCTCTTTCTGGTTGGTAGATGTGGAGGTGCTGGAGCTGTGTTCTGAGCAGCTGTCATCATCCTGACTCTCTTCCCCCTCATACGTCTGTGGGTCATAGGCACTGTTGCCTTCACAGCAATGGGCCTCACAGTCCGGGTCGCTGCCAATACAAATATCGCACAACAGCAAGACAATAGCGAGAAGCTACTGTTACCCAGCACAGCAGGAACCAAAAAACCAAAACAAAATGACTTAAACATGTCAGCTAAGTTCTGAGTACTTGCTACAATTTGGGCTATTTGGTCTGTTCCTATCAGCTGTGCATTTTATCGTATCAATCAGATAAGTACCCTGCTCTAGGGTGCAACATCAAACAACAAATTTTAAAAAATCTAATAAAATCAACTTGGGCAATAGTACTAATAAAACACAGTTAATGTGTGGAGGACCAGACCTCAGGCGACCAGATACTGGAATGACCAGTCTAGTGCATTAAAATATTATTCAATTATAATACATTTTCCAGAATGTAAACGAAAAAAAAATTCAGTGTAAAAACAAACTGGGTAAAAAAAAAAAAAAAAAAGAAACTTAGTATATATTTATACATTTTATGTCATTTATTTATAAAACAAATTTTAAAAATTACTATTCATGGAGATTGGGTAAGCAAGTGTTGTAAATGTTGCCCCATTTTCAAACATAGCATCCAAAGCATAAGTCATCTTTCTCAAGTGGTTGGTTAACTGGCAAATGAAAAGAAGCTAAAATAAATGTTTTATGTACATAAAACATGTATAACCTTGCAACAATTATTTAAAAAAAAAAATTATTTATGTGATAACATTGAATGACTGGTCAATGACATGACCCGAGCTCTCACAACCCCTAGTCTAGTCTTGCGAGGTGAACTTAACACCTGTTAACCCAACACACATACCCCTGCAGTCAGCCATTATTTAAGAGTGTGTTCAGTGCAACCCACCTGCACACGCTGGGAGGGGCCCTGGCTGAGCCTTCGGTTTGAGAGGGGAGCAGTTCGGCAGAGGAGGAGCAGAGGCTGTGGTGAACATCCAGGAATGCAGGGGCTGTGGATGCTGCTTTGGGTAAATGCTGGGGCCCCGTGGAGGGATGCGTGGCCAGGGGTACGTGCAAAGGTGACACAGTGAGGGCAGGGAGGGGGGAGAGTGAAGTGGGGCTGGTTCTCGGTGCAGTGGGACTTGTGTGCCTGTGCTCTTCTTTAGCAACGCTGTGAAATATGTCACCTGCAAGAGAGTGAGCAAAGTGTGCAGCGACACAGCTGTAAGCTCACCTGATCCTTCACAGTTTAATTAATTCATTAATCAATCAATTAATAAGATGATTGATAGCACCTATAAATCAGAGGGAAACCACATGTACTGAAAAGCACCGAATTAAAGAAAGAACACTTTTGGTTCCCTTTTACCATAGTATAAACACCTACAAGACAGTATGCTTTAATGTTAATATTAATACAAGATGATGTATGAGCCACTTACATAGCTATCTGTCTGATGTAGTACATTTTGTGTTTGGTTGCCCACAAAAACAGGAACAACAATATAAATGTAAATATTTGTATGAAATGTAAACAATTTTTATAATACATGAACTATATTTAAATTTTATATAGATATATAAATTATAAAGTCAATATAAATTTAAAAGTCACAGTAAAACATTATGTAATAGTAGTGTTTCCTTAAAAAGAAACTGCCAAAAACAGCAAGATATTGGGGCTATTTTACTTAATTTTTTACTAAGTTTAAGCACTTTCTATCGAGACACGTATAGCATCACCTTTATTCATATTTTACTGTATGAAAATGTAAGCAAATTATTAGAGGTGTTTACTTATTCCCTGTGCTTTTCTCACCTAGTAACGCGGGCCTTTTAGATGAGACCTTCATCTGGTTGCTGCTCGACTGCACGGTGGTGGCCGTGCTGGAGACAGATGACGTGGCTGACGACGTGGCCATCACCACCCTGCCGCCCTCTGGTAATGCCTCCGCAAAGTTGTACGGACATTTCTTTTTGATGCCAACCTTCGCCTCCTTGGTTTCCACAGACATGACGGGCTTGTCACTGGAGGACGGTAAGGGGCCATCCAGCGATGTTTCGAGAAGAGCAGGTCCAAGTATGTCACCTTCCACGACAGAAAGGCCCAAAGCCACAGCAGATCAAGTTTAATTCAATGGTTCCCAGTCATCTTCAAAGAATCAAAGAATCAGTTACAGTTAACTAGAAGCAGCAGATGGCATAGTGGTTAGAGGTTCCAGGTTGCAGTACCCTTGTTCAGAGTGCTTGCCCTCAACTGATCCAGTAAATATTACCCAGTTGTTTACAGGGGAAAATCATTATACGTGTGTTACCAGTGGGGAAAAAAAATAGCTAAATGCAGTAAAATGAAAATTAAGCAGATAATTGTTTTGTTCAAAATGAAATGTCAGATTTCCGTTTCCACCTAAACACATATTTGGAACTATGGGAGGAAACCAGAGCCAGGGAAAACATGCAAACACCACACAGACTGAACAGGAATGAAACCTATGTCCTATCACACAGCCCAGATTTTCTGAGGCATCGTCACCATTCACTGTGTGGATCTGTAAATATCCAGTTATAGCCATAAAGCTACACCATGTTTCACTAATATTCAAGTTCTGCAAAGGAATGAGTCACCTGCAACTGTACCTGGTGTCCCCTCACCTGGAAGTGGTTCCTCAAAAAAGGAAGGGGGGTTCCAGGTCTTTAGAGTTGTGTCCCAGATGTTTTCCAACTTCAGTGCCTGGCAGTGTGGGTTGCGACCCCAGTCTGTTGTGGCCCCAAAGCAGTTCTGATATACATGCTCTGGCAGTGAGGGGCCAAAGGCCTGCTGTTTGCCTGTGTGCTCTGAAATGGGACCTGACGGAAGGATCTGGAAGACATGATATCGAGACGTGGAATTTTTACAGAAAAGGGGCACAAATGTAGAAGGAAACTGCAAGTCATCAACCCTAACCTTATTAACCCAGGCACTCAACAGCTTCAGGACCTGTCAGAAAATGTGCTTTGTCTTTGCCATTTACACAGTTTTATGGTACTCATGGAGAATTTCTCCAGCTGGTCAATGTATGTCTGTACTAAGGTTTGGATGGGGGTCCACTGTATCATATACATTATTTTCTAAACACAAGTGGAAGGGGGAAATATAATAAAGAGGAGAATTGCACAAAGCATCTGTGGCTGTATACTGTATACAGCCATACCAGTTCTCCATTTTATACATTTAAGTTGAGAGTTTAGATTGGTAGGCCTGTAAATCATGTGAAACACTGAATTAAAGTTACGCTTTAACACATTTTCATTTCTCTGAATATCCTATAACCAGGAGGTGGGGTATCCATGATCCATGATAAGAGGGGAGAAGGCAGGTGATTCCTTCAAATTCTGCAGTATATAATGTTATATGCATTTGCATGCTTAAAAATCTGTTTAAATATTTAACTTTTTTTTTTTTAATCTATTTTGGTTTTAACCAACCACTGTATTTAGATTACACACACACACACACAGTTTTTATAATTTGTCCTTTTGTTGATCATGTTTTTAAAAGAAAATAATTAAAATAATAATAAAAAGTGATACAGCAGGCATATCCAGTTGAGGTGTATTTAAACAAAAAATTGTTTTGCATTGCCTTCTGAAGACAGTATTTGGCTCATGTACCGAGTTCTCACCTTGCTGTGTGGAAAGGCAGCGTTTGGGAAGGATGGTTGTCGAAGGGGAGGCCTGGGAAAATGGTTGACATTGTGCAGGGGCAGCTGCCCATGGATGTGTGGGTAGAGGTGTAGAGATGGATGCGAGGCATTATCTGTGAAGAATGGAGGGCTGGCATGCTGCCTGCTGGCGGGAGACCCCACAATCCCGGTGTGCTCAGGTACCTCCTGTTTGCAGACGTGGCACTCACATACATGCTGGAGCCGCTCCGCCTGTAAAATGTAAACAATACTGTAATTCAGAGTTTCCTTGAGGCTCTTTAAGGAAAAAAGAAATTTAAAAAAGGTCTCCAAACAGCCATAATTCATACTGATTGCTACCTAAATCATGCCATAAATATCTGCATCCTTGCTCAGATTATTATTGATTATTAATACTCATAAAAATCAGATAAGAGCTACCACATTACTCCTCAGCTTCAGTACATTTTGCTGCCAGCTAATGACTAGACACAAAAATGGCATTCACTATACAACATATTTTTAAAAACAGGCTGATGAAGAAAATACAATTAAACTAAATCAAAGTAAAATTGTATCTTTTAAAATGTGCAACTTAAATATTCCCAGTACTGTTTTATTGTTCTTCTACTTCGATAACAGCGATAACAAAAGCCATCTGAAGTTCATGAGAACGAGAATACAGTAATACCTTAGAAAGACCTCAGAATATGTTCCTAGAACATGGAGTGCTAGCAGAAACAGTGCTAACTGGGGTGAAAATACCAATAAAGCAGAACAATAACAATGTACTTGTACTGAAAATCTTCTCAGAATTGCAAAAAATACTTGTTTATCTTTCTAATTAAATTGTATATGTCCATTAAAATAGGTAGGGAGATAACTTGAAATACAGTAAAATGATGGAGGATGGGAGACCTCCTCCTCCTTATCTGGTCAGCATCCTTGGTATGCGTTTTATCTCAATAACACAGACAACCCTAAATGTATGCAAAAAATAAAGCCAGGAAAAATTAAATGCAAAATGAAAAAATTATAACAAAATGACGTTCAAAGTCCTTCAGTTATTGTAAAACAATAAGATAAAAAAAAAAAAAAAAAATTGTGTGATGCACGTGAAATTGGTGGAACAGAGGTGCTGGTCGTGTGTATGAACAAAAGGGATATGAGAGTGTGTGCCTGCAAGTTATGTGCAATGTACATACCAGAGGTGCAGAATTGGGGGGCATGAACAAACCACAGAGAATACACTGCCCCCAGTAGAGATGTATGGAGAATGAGGATTATAATAGTATTAATAACAAATAAAGGAGCCAAACAATGCTGAGTGCTTTATAAGGTTATAGCATAAGCTTGTGTGCTAAAATAAAACAGCACCAGATGAGACTGCATTAAGCAGAGCATTACTGGATTCTATAAACTATGCAGCAGCATAAGACTGTTTGTACCTGTTGGCTGAGAAAAGGTCCTGGGTTGACTCCATTTCTTAAGTCCTCCTTCACAGTGCTCCTCTTCCCTGGGGGCGATTCTTCGCTGCTCTCCCTGTCACCCCCTTCCCCATCCACCTCAGAGGAGCTGCAGCTGCTATGGCTGCTCCTGCTGGTCTGTGGTAACTGTAAAGAAACAATACAAGAAAAAGATGGTTATCACAGAGCTTATGGTCTTATTAGCTGGATGCAAACAGGAAAAAAGATCATTAAAACTATTTTTACACATCAGAATTAGTTTTGTATGTACATCAGTAACCCATAAAAGACAAGGATTACCCATGAAACCAACTGCTGTAACTGATCTCAGTGATTTGCAGTATCATCTAGATACAGCACTGCATTTTGGATTTTACTGTCTGTAACTCATGTTTTTAACTCCAGTTACCTTCATCAGTAAATGTCAAACAGTAAAGTATTAATAATACAGACATAGCTTAATTTATTCCTTCTGTGTAAATATGAAATACCTGAAATACTATCACAAACATCAGACACCGTGCGAACACAGTGAAAACGAGTGAATTAAGTCAGTTCCACATTCCTTTTGTTTCAGTATGATTTACTACCATCTATTGGCTGGAAGTGAAAGTACAGGTCATATTGCCCACAGAAAAAATATATACAGTGCCTGGCCAAAAAAAGAAAAAAAAAAGTCATCACCTGGATTTTACTTAGTGTTATGATGTGAGGTTGCTTCAGTTGGTCAAGTCTAGGTTTAACAACGTTATTTGGCCAAAAAATGAGCTCAGCTGACTACCTGAATATACTGAATGACCAGGTTTTTCCATCACTGGATTTTTTCTTCCCCGATGGCACGGGCATATTCCAAGATGACAATGGTAGGATTCATCAGGCTCAAATTGTGAAAGAGTGCTTCAGGGAACATGAGGGAGGCATCATTTTCACACATGGATTGGCCATCACAGAGTTCAGACCTTAACCCCATTGAGAATCTTTGGTATGTTCTGGAGAAGACTTTATGCGGCAGTCCAACTCTTCCATCATCAATACAAGATCTTGGCGAAAAATTAATGCAACTCTGGACATAAATGTTGTGAGATTGCATAAGCTTATCAAAATGATGCCACGTCAAACGCGTGCCATAATCAAAGCTAAAGGCAGTCCAATGAAATATTAGTGTGTGTGTGACTTTTTTTTTGGCCAGGGAGTGTACACACACACACACACACACACACACACACACACACACACACACACACACACACACACACACACACACACAAAAAAAAAACAGATAAGTGGGGGAAAAAGTGCAATTAAAATGAAAAAACAGAGGAACATGTTGGTATCTTAGCAAAAAGAAGCCAGCATACCAACACAAACACCTTGAAACTTATAGCTATATTAGAAAGTAAATTTCTCTGGCTCCCACGTGATCTTAAAAATAATGTTCTCAACATAATGTCTTTGACCATACCTCATCTTTCGGAATCATTTTCTCTCCTCCGCAGCCCCCGTTCAAACTGGTCCCCATGTGGTGGTAGTCATATACGTCAGCAAATGATTTTACCAATGCAGAAGGATCATCGCTGCTGCCAATAAAATTAAAAATAAAAAAAAAATTTTAAAAAGTGAAGTACAGAAATACATAAAAGTGGAGCTACAACTTTTTAATACAGGTAATGTGTTAAATGTAAGTAAATCAAATGTTGAAATTCAAGAATTGACATTAAGACCAATTTGTGTTCCACTTTGTAGTAATACTGTGATGCACTGGACTGACTGGTCACTCCAATATCTCATGACTCAAGGATTGTTGGTGCAGATAAATCATATTCTGAACAGCTGCTATGTTAAGACCTCTTCTAAAGCTATGATTTGTTGGCTCTTCCACTACCCTTTGTCATCTGCAGCCCATGTCCTCTGTATTGCCAATACTGTAAGGTGTAAACATACCATTCAGTAGGGTGCATAGCAATGTTTTGGAATATAATTGAGGGAATTATGAAAAAGCAATTTTTTCCCTTGGCATAAAATACAGCTCCCCTGTGCAGGTGGCACCTTGCCTCACAAAAACCACCACAAAGGGAGGACCTACAAAGGCAGACTCCGGCCTGTCCTGAGCATGCAGGGGTGCTGGTGCATGACGGTGGAGCTGGATACAGGAGGGCACTCCTCAGGCAAAAAGGCTCCTGAGGACTCGACGTGGGGGTCTGCGGTGCTGCAGGTTAAGATGTGTGAAAGACTGCATTCGTCGCAGGTGCACCTGAGACAAGAATATAGACAATATTGTTTCAAAACGAGCATAATGCATTCATGGAAATCAGCTCTTAAGATTAAATCTCTTAAATCAGATTGCCATTACAGCACAAACCTAAAATTTAAAAGTTCCCCAACACTTGGCTTGTATCTCATAACAGCAAAAAAACTGCCTTATATTTGGTTGTGGCTTGGTCAAGGGAATTAAATAATTTTACTCATTTATGCAAAAAAATCAAAGTGAAAGTCTTATATCTCAAGGGATAGCTCTATGTACCTACAATAATCAATTTAACCATAATCAGCATTACTTTTACACAAAAAACTTCACAAGAAACATAAAAATAACGGAATCAGAAATATTTTTAATAGACCTACACATTTTCAAGACGGTAACATGTATCAACATTATAACTATTCATACATGTAAATGCTGTCTACATACCTTCTTCGGTAACTGCAGTTTGGACAATCTGGAATACTCAGCTTCGATGACAGCGCATCTCTCATTGTATCAGTGAAGCTGCCATCTGTCAGGGATATCTTAGGGGTGATTATCTGGAAATAAAAATAGAGATATAAACAAAATAAGGAAAATCAGCTAATTTTAATGCATTTAAAGTTACAGTTAAATAAAATACATTCGTAGTGCCATCCTACCTCCTCGTCAATAAAATTTCGCTGCTTAAAGAACTCCCAGTCATCCTTCAGCATTTGATGTTTCACTTTTAATGGCGTCTTGCAGCAAAAAAAGGGTTTGAAAACTTTTCATGATTTAATCCTTTTTATTCAGAGTTCAAACCAAATCATCAGTTTCCACTAGCCAAGTAACAAAGCTTTTTAATTTTTGTTTACTTAAAAAAATAAGTCATATTACGAATATGTTATTAATACTTACATTTTTGCTAAATAATGATTTGTGAGGAGTCCTTTGATTTGTGTGGATCTGTCCTTCAATGTTGAAGAGCAACTAATAAAAATATAAACGCATTAATAAATACAAAATGATCCATTCAATTTATCTGACCAAAGCAATTTACTATTATTCACCCATTGTACAGCTGGTTCATTCTTACTGCAGTAATTCAGGGTAAGTACTTTACGCAAGGGTTCTGCAATAGGAGGTGGGATTGGAACCTGCATCTCTTAAGTGGGAGGCAGCAACCCTAACCACTATGCTACCTGCTGCCCCATGACACTTAGATCATGTGCACTTTAACACATCTCAAGTTTATTTAAGAAACTAGCACAAGATGAGCAAGATAGCAAATTTAACCCACTCTGGTGAAGTAATGTGAAAACTGTTCACCTGCTGATCAACATAGTCATCAATGCGCTTTTCACACTCCAGCCACTGCATGGAGACCTCATTCATGTCCTGTTCCAGCTGCTGGCATCGCTTCAACAGGGTTGTGTACATGTCCTCACTGAAGGAGTACTGGGGGGATGCGCTTTGCCTGGACATTCAATATTGTGTGGAAATGTCGTGAAGTAATACAAAACAGATGCCACAGAGGTGCTTGAGTGTTCATAAGCTGCAGAAAGACATTTTCATCCAAATGCAGCAGATGTTCTATCGATATCTGCCATTTTCTTTGGGCCATAAAAAACAATTAAAGGGTATGTCCCTGTTCATAACAGCAAATTGTTATTATTATTATCCATTATTAACAGATGTCTTACAATGTGGTGTTCGTATTTTAACTCAGTTAAGAATTATTTACCCATTTATAAAGCAGAGTAATTTTATTAAAGTGATCCAAGGTAGGTACCTTACTCAAGGATACCACAGGAGGTGGGATTCAACCCCAGTTCCCAGGAATGTATGGAGATGACAGGTGGAGCAGTGCTTAGAGTTGCCACCCTACACTGGAAGGACACAGATTTGAATCCTACCTCCTGCTGTAGTGCCCTTGATCAAGGTATTTACCCTGAATTGATACAGTAAAATTACCCTGCTATATAAATGGGCGAATCACTGTAAGCAGCTTTTGAGAAAAGAATCAGTTATGTACAGTCAGCACTATATATATGGTTTGAATTATACTGTTATGATGGCTAAATTAAGACTAATTTAACCATCATAACAGTATGACAGTATAAAAGCACTAAGAACTTAAGTGCAAAATCAGGAATATCAGTTTTAGATATATTTGTCTCTATTAAGACAAATATATCTAAAACTGATATTCCTGATTTTGCACTTAAGTTCTTAGCATCAGATAAATGTTTACAAAAACAGCTCTGCAGTAAATGGAATAATGGAACTGAGCATCAGTGTTTTTCATGCTATTAAATGTAGTTTGCACGTGTCCTACCTGAGCTGAATGATGAGGGACGGCCAGTTGTTGCGCAAAAGGGGTTCTGAAAACACCAGGTTCTCGAACAGGTGCTTGTTGTGCAGCTCCCAGGTCACATGAAACCTTCCCAGGTGCTCATTTTCCTGCAGAGCCGAAAGACATGCACCACACTGCATTTCCTCCACTGCTATTACATACAAGATCTGCTGAGTATGGCAGACATTACCGCAATATACATCTACTGCTAAAGAGGAAAAAAAAGCCCCCCATGGACAAAGCAGTATAATGATTAAGGACACAGCTTTGTTGCATAAAGGTGTCCCATGGAGGTCCTGGCAGCGGTTAAGCGTTAGCTGAAAGCATTGACTAAGTGACCCAGCGGTAATGATGTAAAACCTCTCTCCAAGGGCCTTGGTGTATTTTAATGCTGTAGCAGCCTCTCCCCAAGGGTCCTCACCAGCGTGGGCAGGAAGGCGCTGATGGTGCAGGCTGCCTGGCACAGTGAGCTGTACTCCTCTAGCAGCAGAGACAGGAAGTGGTGCGCCTCAGAAAGGCCCCGTTCCACTGAAGACTCTCTGGCCCCCTGGGGTAGGTGTTTCAGCAGACGCTCGCTCAGTTCCAGCACATACTCCCGCGCCTGTTGCTCTAGTCGCTGGTACAGCTGGTAGGGGTCTTTTCCACAGAGTCTGGTGGAAAAGATACCTTTCAGTTTAACTTTCAACTTAACAGTTTTGTATCCAGGCTAAAACTATAAAAGGACCCCTTCCTACAGAAGATTCAGGAATCCAAACAAAACATTTTCTGTCTAGATCATTAATTCCCTCTGGCCAGAAAGTATTTTCATTGTGGAAAACTTTACTTTAGTTTACACTACTCAGTGTAAAAGTAACCCCACAAACAATGCAAAAATGTAACAGATATTCCACTCAGAGGTGTGGTCATGCGGTCCTCAAATTACAACACGACACTTACAACCACTAAAACTTGCAACAGCTGTTGCAATACCCAAAAAAATAATATTTACTATTATTAAATATATTTTATTATTAAATATATTAATTTTGATTCCTGAAATCTGCTCATAATGTACTGTATAATAACCATTCCATCTGCTAGCCATGCCGTATTTGTTGTTGTTGGGGTCTCTGTTTAAGAAAACTGTGCGTACCTGTCAACCAGCTCTTTCATGTTCTCCTTTTCCTGGTCCAGGGGAGGATCCTGACTCTCGGCCAGCGGGGTTCCTGTTTGCCGGTATATGCACCTGACCGTGTATCGTACCTCTGACCAGCACTTCTGCAGATACTGGGATTCCCTTTCCATGTCGGTGGACATTTCCCTGAAAGAGCCAATCATGTCACATCCTTGTGAATGGCACACAGTATGAAGTCACTTTGCCAGTGTTTCTTGCCCCCAGCCCACCTTTGTTCATTGCAGGTCCTACAGCTACATGATCCCTCAGTGGAAGGAGGAGAACTGGAGTCCAAGCCTGGGGGACTCACTGGCCCGGGTACGAGCCGCCCTGATCCGATGGCCTCTGGCAGCAGACCACTGGTTCCGACAGGGAGGTGCAAGAGACAGTCCTGATTCTGTGCCAAACCAGTAAGAATTAAATGAACAATTGAATAATTAAATGACTTAAGTCAAACTATTGGCACTGTGTGTTTAATACGAACCTGTATATTTTATAACAAAATAGATTTTTTTTAATTATTGATAACCATTATCAATTTAAAAAAATTACAGTACATCACTGTAAAAAGTTTTGCAGAAAAGTTCACTTCAAGATTGGTGGCTCTTACTACAGTGCATTAAACCACACCATTCACTGCCCCACCTTGGAAGCAACAGCATGAGGGTCTTACCACCAGCGATTGCTCTACGAGGCTGTGCCGCTCCTCCCTCTCCACAGTGCTCCTGCAGTCAGGACACACCCACAAGGGCAGCTGGTGCAAGCTGTTTGTTTTGGGCGGCACAAAGAAGCCCCCTGGGTTGCAACCATGGGTCCAGGAGTCTGGCAGCGAAGAGTCTTTCCTCTCCCCTCGGCAGAGTAAGCAGCGCTCCTCAGCAGGGAATGGGGCCTTCTGGCTGAGCCCGAAGGTGAATGGTGTCTGAAACCATTCAGCCAGCAAAATGCAGCCACAGTAAGAAAACATCAAGCAACCGCAGTGAGAAGTAACAGAAAATACTGCTTGTGTTTCTTCATATAAAAAAAAATACACAAATTCAAAAACTAATCAAGTTACATGCATAAAATATATACAAATATACCTAAAAATATAACTGCACAAACAATATACAAGGATACAAAAAAAACACAAAATATATGCAATTATATATAAAACACAAAAAAACTAATTATAAAATATACAAAAACAAATGCATGAATAATGCACAAAAACAATACACACACACACACACACACACATTTATAGACAAACAATGAGGGCAAGTCAAAAAATATCTCCAGCAAAGAGTATAATTGAAGATGTTTTTAACTTAGCCTTGTATGTGTGTATAAAACACAACAACAGCACAACCAGCACAACACAGCAACAAATTTCTCTTTGTATTACAACTTTAATGAGAAATCATAATAAAAACATTTCTGAAGTATCGGGCAAAACAAAGAGGAATTACCTGCAATGTTCCTGCAAACTGCGAATTCAACAGGCCTTCAGTGAACTGTGCACAAGTCCCTGGAATCTATTAGGGACAAAATAACGTGGAAAACACAAATTAAAACCAAAATACTAACAACAGCAAGAATATATATATATATTTTTTTTTTTTTTTTTAACCAGTTTACACATTGTTGTCATAGCTCATCACTAATAAAGAACAACTTTGGTGCCAGTTTCCTAGTTGAATAATGTCCTCGGGGAGGTGGACAGGTTCTGAAAACTCTGGATGAACCATTGGATGGGGGCTGAAAGTAGAGCATATATTCTGCTTATCTACTGGCATTCAGTCTAAGGTATACCTTGCTTTACACTCAATACTTCCGTAACAAACTGTGGACCACTGACACCCTCCACCAAACAACCAGATATTAAAAAAACCCTGAGTTGATGGATGTACAGACAGGCAGTGACTTCTCTTCTACCAGCATGAAGATGTTTAAGTAGTATCTGGAAACTTAAAGATGCATAGCATGGTGGCTAAAGACCATAGTTCTCACAGTCCCACATGAGCCTCAAGCAAAGTTCTGAAGATCCTCTAGTATAAAACAGTAAAATCACAACAGCAGATTTGTCCTGGACCAAACCTTCACTTACTAAATTATCTGCTCTGAGAATACTTAAAAGGAGTGCTCCAAAAAGGCTAATAAGCTAAAGTTAAATGAATATTAACCTACAAGAAGAGGGGAAAAATTAAATAAACCTGTACCCAATTTCCCTGCGTTTGTGGAAACTTTACATAAGCAACCTTGGTAAAATTAACTGACACCTTAAGGTCAAGTATCTGCTGAGAGTACAGAGCTTTTCCAGAGAATAAGTTGTGAATTTGAAGTCTTGGTTTCTACTTTTAGACTAAGTAAATATTTTATGAGTATTTTATCTCAAATAGTAACATCTAGAGATGCTGCAAATAAGCGGTGTCACGACTAACTTCGTCATGCCTTCCACTCTAAGAATTTTACAAGCTTCGCGTTTCAAGCAGTCCTCTAGCAACTGAGTTAGTGTCCGTGTGCTGTGCCTGGTTCGGTTCGGCTGGCCGGTCCAATACCACTTTTATTAGCATACAGAGAGCAGATGCACAACAAAAATGACAGAGCAGTACTGTATCTTAGCTTTATATTCACCAAAAATGTACCTTAAATCTGTGATGGGGGAGCATTTTGAAAATCTAAAAAGCTAGCAGGGGATAGGAGAAAACAGCAGATACCCAATTTGAAAAGTGCAAAAGGTTCAAATACGACTAATATGCATCATTACCTCCTTGACCCATTTCTCTATAAACATGTAAAAAAAGTTATTGTTGCATAAGTTATCTTAAGTTAGAATTTATCCTAGAAGGAATTGTTCACAGTGAAGCAGCTTTAACATTGCTTTAATTTGAGTTAATCATGCAGTGATAGCTGTATAACAAATTATAAGGGATTTTCAGTTTAAAAAAAGTTACTTGTATATATTTTAAATATACCCACATCCTGGTATTTGAGCTTCCAGCTTCCGGAATACCAAAGAACGAGTGGTACCTATTAAGATACCCAAATTGGTATTTCACTCAAGAAGTACCAGGACAGGTGTTATCCAAGGGAAGCTCAAGTACAATAAATTTAAAAAAAAAAAAAAAAGAAATTTGAATGAGTGAAAACTATAAAGCAGCACTGCATCCAGCATCTGTATTCTATTTTTCCTCCTGTGGTCTGGGTTCAAATGCAGATGGTGCTCCCCCTCACTGAGGAGCTGAACACTTTCTACGCACAGTTTGAGAAGAACCACCCACGCCTGGCTGTGGACCTGAACCAGGATGCTTGCACACTGCAGGTGTCTAGGGCAGACGTATGTAAATCCTTTAAAAGGATAAACATACACAAAGCTCCTGGACCAGATAACATCCCTGGTAGGGTTCTTAAGGCTTGTGCGGACCAGCTGGCATGTGTGTTCTCCGACATCTTCAACCTTTCCCTGCTGCAGTCCGTTGTCCCCACATGTTTCAAGTCAACCATCATTGTTCCTGTACCCAAGAAACCCCAAGTCCTCTGCCTAAATGACTACCGCCCTGTCGCACTTACGTCCATCATCATGAAGAGCTTTGAGCGGTTAGTCAGGTCACACATCGTTGCCTCTCTGCCAGACACACGGGACCCACTTCAGTTCGCCTACAGACCAAATAGGTCTACTGACGACGCAATCGCCTTCACTCTCCACAAGGCTCTCTCCCACCTGGAACAGAGGAACACGTACGTGCGAATGCTCTTCATCGATTACAGCTCAGCATTCAACACCATCGTGCCCTCTAAGCTGGTCGCCAAGCTCAGGAACCTAGGACTTAACCCGACTTTGTGCAGTTAGACCATGGACTTCCTGACAGGCAGGCCCCAGGTGGTGAGATTGGGGAACACCATCTCCTCAGCACTGACTCTCAGCACAGGGACCCCCCAGGGCTGCGTGCCTAACCCTCTGCTATACTCCCCGTTCACGCACGACTGCGTCACCTTGCTCAGCTCCAATATCATAGTCCAGTTTTCTGAAGACACTACAGTCATCGGCCTGATCACCAACAACGATGAGCGGGCCTATAGAGAAGAGGTGAGAACCTTGACCTCATGGTGTCAGGACAATGACCTCCATCTCAACGTCAGCAAAACAAAGGAGCTGATCGTGGACTTCAGGAGACAGCAGGGGAATGGCCATGCGCCCATCTCTATAGCCGGCACCCCAGTGGAGAGAGTGAACAGCTTCAGGTTCCTCGGAGTTAATATCACTGAGGACCTGTCCCGGTCACGGCATGCCAGCGTCGTCATCAAGGCAGCAACACAACGCCTCTTCTTCCTCCATCAGCTGAGGAGGTTTGGCATGGACAACAGGATACTTGTCAATTTCTACAGATCTACCACTGAAAGTATCCTGACTGGCTGTTTCACGGCCTGGTATGGCAGCTGCAGTGCGTCAGACCGTAAAGCTCTGCAAAGAGTGGTCAAGACAGCACAGACCATTACCAGGACTAATCTGCCAGCCCTGCGGGACCTCCACACCCAGCACTGCAAGAAGAAGGCATATAACATCCAGACGGACAGCAGTCACCCCAGCCACAAACTATTCTCCTTGCTCCCGTCCGGAAAACACTTTAGAAGTGTTCGGACAAGGACGCAAAGGTTCCAGGACAGTTTTTTCCATCACACCGTAACACAACTAAACCACTGACCCCTCCCTAGGCAGTGGGAACAGTCGATCGGGGTCGGTCTGTCTGTCTGTCTGTATGGCTGGCTGCCCCCCCCCACTGTGTAAGATAACCGGTGGTGTGTTGTTGTAGGTTTGGTTTCTGTGTGCTGTTGGTTTGGCTGCTGTGTCTTCACCCCCCATGTATATCATTATACCTATTTTCATTTATTTACTCTATTTATTATTATTATTTATTTGTTTTCCTTTTCCTGATTGTAGTATTTATTTAACTATCCTGTACCTTATTTACTTATACTTTTACATATTTATGTTCGTATTTATATTACTGAAGATGCCCGGAAACAAAACTTTTCATGGTGACAATACTGCTATGCTGTGTTGTTCACCCATGACAAATAAACCTTGACAATAATAATAATAATATACTTAGTTTCTCTAATGAACCTGGAATGAATAATAATTTCATTATAAGAAATTAAGGAAATAGCATCTTGATTTTTGAGTCTATCAAGTCATTTCTATTAACCAATTGCACTTGGATACCAAGGAATGTGTCTCATTTATTTTTGTCTATTCAAAATGTAGATACTGTACTTTGGTTTCTAAAGACATCTACAGCGAATTCATAAATTGGCCTACTTTGCCCAATCATATTTATGTTTTTCTAATAAAAAACAGACTGAACTCAGCTATAATGGGTAATAGTTTAGACCCATTTGTTGTGCATCCCATTTATAATGGCTGAAAAATTGGTCCGGTGTGTTCACATCCAATTGTGTGAAAAACGCAAACATTCTTCTTCTGCAAACAAGATGATTCATTACCTTCATGGTCATTCAGTTTAGCCCTCACTTTTGCTCGTTGACTTTTCTTTTACTAAAAAACAAAATGATGCTGAACAGATAGCAACACATAAATGCAACACTATTTAGATTACCCTGTAAAATGGACAGAGTGCTGGAGACAGTAAAGAAAATAAATATGGTGCAACTGCATTAATTTAGTGCGCAACCAGATGCCATGAGTGGTGTCTTAATGTCCATTCAAGACTGGATATGGATTTCCTTCAACATTTCATTAGATGACACCTAACATATCTTATGTATTCATACAGAAACTCAGTGTAAACAATCTGCTTAGCAGTAACACAGAATGGTGTTGCACCATGTCCTGAACCAAAGTTTGCAGCTGCTCCTATTGCATAAAAAGGTTTATTCCGGCTAGAGTTCACCAAGCAGAAAGATACCCACTGACAGATTAACGAGAGTAAATGGTGGGATGTGATAGAACAACCTTATGTTTGCAACTGCCAGCACCAGGCAGAAGAGGAACCGCTCTGAGTACCACCCACCTCTTTCAGGACAGCAAAACCCCGCTACATTCTGTATTTACATTCATTTTCGCATCTGGCGCTTTTTCCAAAGTACAGTGTCAAGCTATTTTCACCGATTTACCCGTTTACACAACTGAGTAATTTTTACTGTATCAATTTAAGGCACAGTAAGTAGCTTACTTAAGAGTACTACAGCACAAGGTGGAAAAGATCCCAAGGTCCTTTGAGTGAAACACTTCAATTTTAACCACTACGCCACCCACTGCCCAATCACAAGGTATCAGTCTGATGCTGCTGAGCGACTGTGATGCTGAATGGTTGTGTTGACTGACAGATGCTCATGAATGGAGCTGATCAAGTGCTGTTAACTCAGTGTTAACTGATGACTACTTCACAGGTGGTGCTGAAGATGCTGGTGCTGACTGGTAATATAGACTGACACACTGCTTTTCAGCTGATGATGCTGAATGATGGAACTGCTTGCTAATGCTGATTTATTCGTGGTGTTGGTTAAACAATCATGTGCAGTTGTACTGACTGATGGTCTAACTGATGGAGTGGATTGAGGGTTGGTCATTGGTGCTGACTTATAGCCATGTTCAGAGCATCTGTCTGATAAAAGTGCTTGCTGGGGATTAACTGATGGCGATGATGGTGCTGATAGATTACGGTGATGCTGAATGTAGTGGTGACTGATGTTGCTGTTTGATAGTGTTGAGTAATTGATGTTGACCAACGGTACTAAGTGATGGTGCTGACCGAGGATGACTGATGATATTGATTTGACAGTACTGACTGATGTTGGCTGATATAGCTGATTTACAGCACTGTTTGATGGTGCTGACCGATAGTACTAAATAAATGTTAGTGCCTGATGGTGTAAATGGGGTATAACTGATAATAGTAATCTGAAAGTTCATTGGAAAAGTTGAATGATGGTGCTGTTGGCTGGTGCTGACTGCTTGATGGTCAAGTCTATAGTGTTCAGTGATTGATTCTATTGACCAGTGGTTCTGACTCTGTATGACTGATTGGTACCGATTTAACGGCACTGACTGGAGGGACTCATTGATGGGAGTTCGTGCAAGGCACTCTTTGGCCATATTGCCTGAAGGATATATTCAGCAGCACTGACTGCTGGTTCTGATTGAGGATAAGTACCGACACTGAATGTACTGACCGAGGATGACCGATTCATACTGATCTGATAGTACTGATGGTTCTGACTGAGAAGGACTGATTTAACAGTGTTGACTGCAGAGCAGATAACTGATTGCACTGACTAATAGTTTTGATCGATACCGATTGAACAATACCGACAGATGGTCCTGATGGGAGTTGAGGATGCCCTTCAGTGATGCTGACGGAAGGTTTTGTTCTGTGGCACCGCTTCACTGACGGTATTGCCTGATATGGGTAACTGATGATTGAAGGTGTAGATGGTGGTAGATGATTGAAGATGTTGAGCAGTTAATGGCACCGGCAAATGGTGCTGAGCGATGATGACTGACACGGATTTGACGGCTTAACGGACGGTGTTGTTTGGTGGCGTTCGCTAAAACCATTCATTCATGTTACGGACTGACGGTGCGGATGGAGGGTAACCGATTATATTGATTTGACAGAACTGACTGATGGAGTTGACTGGGCTCCTGGCTGATAGGGTTGATTGTCTGGCGTTGACCGATTGATGGTATTGATTACTGATACTGATCCTAATTAAGAGTGACTGATCGATCAAAATGACCAAAAGTGTTGTTTGAGGGAGGTCTGTGCCTGTCAGCGCTGACCGAATGATGGTGCTGAAGGCACACAAAGCCCCACCGTTCAAGGGGTCACACCCCGCACCCTGCCAGTACCTCGTTCACCATCCCGTCTGTCCTGCTGCTCTCAGCCACACACACCCGCGGGGACTCTCTCACCTCTCCGTTCATTCCTGCCACTCCTCCCGGGGTCCCAGCTGACAGTAACCCCACTGAGGAAGCCGGAGTGTCGACCGCTCGGGGAACGCTGTCTACGCCCGGAGTCCCGGCCTGGACCGACAGGCTGCCGCTCCCGCTGCCACCGCCCCGCTTGCTCTTTCTGCGCTTAGCTCCTCGTTTAGCGTCCGTCGGGCTCATCCCTCCCCAAATGTCGCAGACACCCGGTCCTCTATAGAAGGCGGATATGGAGCTGCAGTGTCAACCTCAAAAGCTCACTTTTAAAGTGTAAATTTGAGCGTGTGTAGCGCTTCCACTGTCAACAGTCTCGATAGTCGACACCAGTGTCCAATATGGCCTACAACAGGAACAAGCTGCTGACGATACGTCTAAGCCTGACGTCACAAAACGTCAGGACGTCCTTGTGTTGAATTCTGGGTAATGATGTTTTTTTTTTACTCGAATAATTTGTGGACGCCACATTTTTTTAAATAAATTTTATTCTAAAAAATCACTAATACTTTTAAGAGCAACAACACAAAATATAATACAAACGAGAGTACATATCATATTTAGAAACAATGCCAAGGTGTTACATTTCAACGTGGATACATATTAAACAAAGTAAACACACAAAAGGTGTGTATTGGTTTCTTGTTTTGCGATTTCAAAATAGGTTGCAAATAAGTATTCTTATCAGTTTTAAAAACGTTCAAACATACAACTGCCTTTTTATCAATATAAGAACGTGCTGTTATAATAAAGTCAGTCACAAAGAAAATATTTTGGCATTATTTTCAAGGGGAGTGAAGCATGTCACAACATTTATTTCTCTAAAACTAGTATAAGTTTTGGATGAATGTTTAATACAAGTTGGCATTTCAGTCCAAAAATTTTTAACCACAGGTCAGAGGTAGAATAGATGCTGAACAGTTTCAGGTCTGCTTGCACAATTTATGGGCATTTCATGTCACAACCACTTTCTGGCCTCCAACTTGATCAGGCAGCTTGTAGTACAGCACTTCATGTTTAACTTGGTTCTTTCACAGATTGCTCCAGAAATACTATTTGATGCATAAAAAATTCTCAATTACTTGTTATTTATTTATTTTTTAACTGGGGCAAAAAGAATAAAACAACCGAAATGCAACGCAATGTGTCGGGGATCAAACACCAAAAAGTTCGCAGATTAATCTCTCCCCAAATACGAAAGAATAGTTAACCCCAGAAATGACGCAAACGGCAAAACATACACCAAGAATTCAGAACCACAGGCTGGCAGATAATGATACACTGAACAAAAATATTAAGACATTGAACAACAGGTGTACACATATTACACACATAATAAGTTATGATAAGCCATAAGATATTTTAAGCAATTTTTTGAACAGTGAAACAGATTATTTTAAAAATGAATATGATATAAAAAATCATAAATTATTATTTAAAAAATTGTAAATGATTAATATGTCAACAAAGTTTAAAGTTGATCAATTTTAAAGACTTCATATCAGGGAAAAATAAGGAGATCACACAAGTGTGAACAGTTAGAGGGATTTTTAAAGAAATTTTATAGTGGCAATATTATTTTCTTTCTAATGGCAATTTCATTCACTTTCCATTCTTTAATGGTGGTTCATTTTTCCCTCTGAAAAAGGAAAGCTAGAATGAATGCATAAATGCAGTGAGAGCATAAATGCAATTAAAATTATTTAGAAGATGGGATTCTGGTACCATCTGCTCTTTAATTGTTGAAGTGCACACAAGTGAGATGCTGGTACAATGTCTTGAATGTCACACCTGAAACATGATGCCTTTGTGCAACAGAATGTGACAAACAGCAGGGGAGGTGTCAGTGAATCATGGGTATTGTGTATTTACTGTATGTATATATACCTCATACATTCTGTAGCCATGGATGCTACGGTGCTGTTGTTAGCAAACTGAATTTATGGCTTACAGTCAACAATCTGGTTTGTAAATAAATGGAGCTGCCCAGTGCAAATAACAGATGGAGCTCTAGTTGATGGATGTATATGTTTTGCAATAAAGACGGCAGAGAATAGGAGAGATATTAAATATAGTCGTTTTTTTTTTTTTTTTTTTAATGATTTTCATGATTTTCATTTGGTGCCACATCTTGAGGAATCACAAATAACAGACAACTCTGATACTTATCATTGTTTTGCTGCTTCCTTGTTTCTTTCCTCCTTCCAACTCAGCAGGATGATCTATAAGAAAAATGTTTCCGTTATACAGGGGAAATTGACATTTAATTCCCACTTTTCTCCAAAGAGATTTACAATGTCAGGCTGCTTACCCTGATTTACCAATTCGTGCAGTGGGGTCACTGAGGGCAGCTACCTTGATCAAGGCCACTACAGCAGGAGGTGGGCTTCAAACATGCAACCTCTGACCACTACACCACCTGCTGCCACTTCATCTACTATATTAATGCATTTGTGTCAGAAAATATTCAAGTAGTTGCTGCATTTCCACCCTCAACAACGCAAACTCAACGCACTGAAGAAATATCGGCAGGGCTCTCCTCTCCAAGTGTTGCCCGCTTCTTCGGTTTGTTTTATCGCTGCAGTGGACTGTTTGTCCAGGGTTTACACATTCATCTTTGGAGGATTATGCTTGGCTTTATTCCATTTATGCATTTGTTGTCCTCGCCTCCCACTTTTCCCACTGCTAATAAAGCTAACTGCTCTGGGCTGTCAGTAGAGGCATCTGGAGAGGGGTCTGCTGTACCACGAGGGCGTTAGCTGCGAAATGCACAGTTGCCGCACTCAGTTACTGTGGTACACGCGACGCCTGGGTATTCTGTCATGGCAGTGAGCTTTTTCTGCAGATCTGCCAAAACAAATGTCAGCTTAACTATCTAATTGCATGTTTCCTTTTAAATAGGAGGAAGACTTTTGTTTTTCAGCTTTTCTTAACAACAAACCTTTCTAAAGCTCATGCTCACCAGTGGAAGTGTGTCTGACCGCTGATACGGTTCCATTTTTTTTTTTGTATTTTTATTTATTTATTTTTTTTTTAAATTCAAAGTAATGAACTACTATGCTGATTCAGAATTTTAAAAATGTGTTTACTTCTGCAGCTCCCACGCAGGAACATTTGATGTGCTTCCTTGCTGCGGTCAGCAAAGCCCAGGCCTTTACCTAAAGTGTTCCTATGCTGCAAAGGCTCTGCAAGAATAATAAAAATGAAAATAAATATAAAGAAATTATGCCAGCACGTTCCAACAACACAACTGCGTTCTGTTGTTGTTTATCTCCATATGGATGACACAGATGATCAAATCCATTTTACTAAAGTTAACATTTAATCGATTCAATTTATAGGAACTCTGCCGACTTTTTAGAGCAATGGACTTAGAAAATGGTACCTGTCTCTCTGGGATGTTGTTTTTTGGTTTTTATTGCTGCAGTTCAGTGTCATTATTTTTACCATTAAGAAAAAGAAAGAAATTAGTGTGAGGAGACGATGTTCGACCCATCAAAGTACGTCTCCAAAACAAAGCAGGATGCTAAAATAATATTTGGAATCAATATTTTAATACTTCAGCTTTCTCTGAATATGACATTCTCAGGTGTGGTGTCCCACCCAGAGTGAATCCCCTCCCAACCTGGTGTCCAGTGACTCCAGGATGGGTTCCGGATCACCGCGAGCCCAGTGAGGACACGCGGTTGAGGATGGCGAGCCAGTGTGCATTTTCACAAAATGGAGTTCAGTCAAATTTTCGTTGCGTTTGTTCTGTTTTTTCCGGCAGAGACAAAGCGTGGGATCCGGTCGAAAGACAAATTTAGTCGAGAAGCACGTTTAAACGTAATGCTGAAGCAGTACAGGTCGACTTTTGCACAATCCTATTCTCAGCATTCACAGTGCAGAACAAGAACACAAACTGTTTCCTTTTGCATGTCGCATATTAATGCGCTCACCGTTTCTGCTTTTATAAGAACTGAAAATGAAAAAATAAAAATCTGAGCGCAGAGGACTGTTTTCTAGCATTTGGTCACAGTTAACAGATCACCTGGCAATGCAGTTATCTGTTTTGCTTTACTCATACCAAAGCCCTCCTTTGACACCTCCCGTCCTCTACTGCAGGCCCTTGCGAAATTAAAACCCTCTCGGAAACAAACTCTGCGATAAATTATTTTTGATACAATTTTGCCGCGGTTTTATTTTTCTGTGTTCGCTCTGAGCCTAGGTTTTTATGACAACACCAGTGGCATTTTATTACAAAACGCTTATTGCACCTAAAATATCGCAAGTTCCAAAAGTATTAACTAATATTTCAGAGTAGCAAGGGAATGGAGGCAAACTTGTCCCTGATTTAATTTATTATGCTAAAGAGATACAGGGATAAATTTCACTTCATTGAGAATGAAAATGAAATATTTGTCTTTCACCTTAAGGTATTCTAGCCAGAATGGATTTTAATTGAGAATGCGGGGCAAGTTTATAGGCATCAACATACCCAAGCATCTGAGTGTTCTGATATCCTAAATATTAAAGCGTTAATTTAACAAACTCGCAACCTTAATACTTATAGGCTAGTCTGTGATATAGCTTTTTTGAAAAAGTTGAACTGGGTATGAATGTTTATAGCAGCTGAAGCACTCATCCGAAATATAAACAGTACATAAGTACTACGATTGGGTATTGTTGAGCATTTTGGTTGTTTTGGATACAGATGCGATACAGATACTTAATTTTTTTGGTATTCGTTTTTTGGTTCCTATGAAATGTTCCGTTTTTGCGCCGCAGTTAAGTTTTCAAAAATATTCTTAAATTTCCTAAAAATGAGAAATCACTATACTGAGGTGTTTTAGTTGCAAAAAAATGTAGTAGCGGCATAAAATATTTTACAGTAAACGAAGATGTGGTAAAGAAGTGCTGTGTTTTTTCTCTTATCTTTTCTGAGCCTCTTCTCTTAATTCTCTTGACAGAAGCGCTGTGATTTTCTCTTAATCACATAACCAGATTATTGGTCGTATGGGATGTTTCATTTAAGAGTAAAGTTAAATTTACTTATATGGAAGATACACAGAAAAAAATTAATTCCCTAACCCAGCTCCCGAGGACATGCATATTAAAAACTGTCTCCTTATTAGTAGGAAGTTCCAGATTAAAGGACTCCCCCAGTGTTCCCAAGTCTGGAAGGGTGGTTTCAAAATACATCACCAATGTTCCTTCTCAGATTTATGTAGAAGTCCATCACAGCATACTGTTTTGTTTTTTGGATGGTTTATTCTTCTTTTTAAAGAGGCTAGACATGTGCACACACTTTGGGAAATTTAAAGGGACTAATGAACCAGAAAGATATCTCTTTGGACTGTGGGAGGAAACAGGAGCACCCAGAGGAAACCAACAGAAGTGCAATGATGCTTTGAGGCAGCAGCCCTCCTCACTGCTCCACCATGCTGCTCACATGAACTATAATTACACCTAAACTGTATAATATACACTGCCTGGCCAAAAAAAGTCACACACTCTAATATTTGGTTGGACCGCCTTTAGCTTTCAGTTTGGCACGCATTCGCTGTGACATTGTTTCGATAAGCTTATGCAATGTCATAACATTTATGTCCATCCAGAGTTGCATTAATTTTTCGTCAAGATCTTGTATTGATGATGGGAGAGTCGGACCGCCGCGTAAAGTCTTCTCCAGCACATCCCAAAGATTCTCAATGGGGTTAAGGGCTGGACTCTGTGGTGGCCAATCCATGTGTGAAAATGATGCCTCCCTCATGCTCCCCGAAGCACTCTTTCACAATTTGCACCTGATGAATCCTACCATTGTCATCTTGGAATATGCCCGTGCCATCAGGGAAGAAAAAATCCATTGATGGAAAAACCTGGTCATTCAGTATATTCAGGTAGTCAGCTCACCTCATTTTTTGGGCACATAACGTTGCTGAACCTAAACCTGGCCAACTGAAGCAATCCCACATCATAACACTAAGTTAAATCCAGGTGGTGACTTTTTTTGACCGGGCCATGTATAAAATTTGATCTATTTAATGAACAATATTTTATCTGTTACAAAATGTAACGTTAGGAAGATGTGATTACACAGTGAAGTAAGCTGGTGCCTCGCAGCTCCTGGGCTGCTAACCTGATATGAGGTTCAGTTCTAGCTCAGGGGTGTGTGTGTGTGTGTGTGTGTGTGTGTGTGTGTGTGTGTGTGTGTGTGTGTGTGTGTGTGTGTGCGTGCGTGTGTATGTGGAGTTTGCATGTTGTCCTCTGTGTTTGCATCCCTCTAAGGACAAAACATGCTGGAAGAAGGTACTGGCAAATGACTTCTGTCCCTCCTTGCCTTAAAAACCAAACTTGTGGTCACATAGGAATCACACTTGACTCAGTGATGCCTTCCAATTCCACAAAGGTACACAAAGCTTGTATAAAAGAAAAAAGAACCAAAATGAAAGCAAAATCTAAAAGAATTAAAAACATACAGTACATACGAATGTGACTCAAACAAGTGGCATAAAATTTCCATCCATTCAACCCGACTGCTGCGCTCTTGCCACAGAAGTGGTTAGCGCTGACATGTATGAATTTTGCCATCTTAATCTGCCACGTTGTGTGAGGATTCGGCTGTGACATTTCATCTCTGTGTCACATGCAGATCTATGACATGCACGGTCCCCTCCCCAACCGGTAATTATTCTAAATGCCATTTTCCACACCGAAACGTCAACTCGGCTTTTCGGAGCCAGCGGAATTCAATACGGGGCCCTGCATCTTCAGCGCTCTCTGTCACGACTGTCAAAAGTCTTTGATTAATTTAGATTCCACACAATGGGGGGAACTGGCACCGAGAATCAATGTAACCTTTTCAGTTTTGAATAATGAAGCGAATGGGAACGGTTGCCAGCGTGAGTTCCCATTACACATGGCAACAAGAGCTATAATTAATCGGCGGATGCCGAGTAGCAATAAATAAATATATAAATAAATAGATGGATAAATAAATAAAGCAAGCCTAAAGGAAAAGCTTGTTCTTTCTTTCTTTTTTTTTTAATTATTATTATTTTAGTCCATTTTCGCTTCTCCAAAGCTCCTCGCATATGGTAGAGCCGTCACCTTGAATTGCTGCCTTTAGTGGTTAAGGATTTGTAAGCAGAGAGCTGGACAAGGAGAAGTCCTTGGAGACCCAGCTCAGCAGCAGTGCTCAGTGTTTATGCTACGTAATGTGGTGAATTTTTTATTGATCCAGCCAATGCTTTTCTCCAGATGACTTAAAAGTTAGGGTATAGATAGATAGATGGATGGATGGATGGAAGGGTGAACAGACAGACAGACAGGCAGTCAGATAGATAGATAGATAGATAGATAGATAGATAGATAGAAGAATGGAGAAGGTAAGTGCAAAGAGACAGTAGTGGTGGTCTGTAGTGGTGGTGATCAGTCCCTATGCTGTCCAGAATTCAGTAGCCTGTGGTATAAATCTGTTCCTGCATCTGGTGGTGTTAGCCCACAAGCTGTGATAAGATTGTTCAAACCTCTGGTTCTCACCCACATCAGACTGTCATGTGACAAACGTGGCTTCGTGCAGTGAAGGTCACAGCACGCATGTTGAGCTCTTGCACAAATAATGAGAACAATAACAGCTATCAGAACACCAACACAAGAGTATGAGGTGAAAACCTTACCCTACAGGGCTGGAGGAGGAGCATGGATTCAAACTCAGACCCTCTGGCTCGAACCACTACACTACCTGCTGCCCCCCTCTGAACTCAGGTCCAGGCTTCTGATTCGTCCTGTTGAACCGTGGAGCACAGTGCACACCTGTATTGTTCCTTATCTGCCCATTGCCTAAATATCCAAATCATGCCCCAAAATAATACTGCCAATTGGCCATCTACCCAATGCCTATTCAGCACCTTCTTCCCAACAGTGTTTCATGTACGGTATAAACTAGTAAGCACAGTTACTTACTGGCCACTTTATTAGGTACATCAGGCTGTTACAGACTGGTAATGGAAGTGCAATGAGGGGGACGTTTTTTTTTTTTTGCACAGATCAGGCTTTTTAGCACAGACAGAGCATTGTTTGAATGTTGCAAAGTAACAAAATGTTGCTGTTGGCCAGTTGCACCTCTTTATGGTCAGTACAGTCTTTCTCCAACTGGATAAAATACACCTCAACAGAGCATGACAGTCCCCCTTTACTTTACTCCAGGGGCCTTCACAGTCACCATCTCTCAACCCAGCTGAACATCTTTGGGATGAAGTGGAACACAATGTTAGCAAAATGAATTGGCTGGCAAAAATTCTACAGAAACTGTATGAAGCTGTCAAGCCAGCATGGACCAAGAACACTCAGGAACGCTGCCAGCACCTTCTTGCTGAATCCATGCTCTTCTTAAAAACGGCTCCCACCCAGCACTTGATAGGTGTACCTAACAAAGTGGCCAGTGAGCATACCCGGTGCAGCAGAGCAATTAGCCTGGGTGAAGTCTGTTTTCCATGCTACATTTTTTCAAACTACTGTGCTGTTTGGCTTGTTTTATATTCTGCAGCGTAAGCAGGCCATGCAATATGTAGCAGTTGCTTTAAAATTTCTGCTCCTCTTTCTAACACTTCATAAGAAATTAATTTTGCAAATATGAATAATGAATGGGTCAGGATTAGCGGGTTCGAGCGGAGAGGCGTATGGGGGTGGGGGGTGGGTGAGAGGGGACTGCCACAGGACCCACTAGAGGGCAGCGTTGCACAGGGACGCAGGCCACTGCCGGGCCTCGCAGGTGGCCAAGTCATCCATCTGGTGATTACGCCCACCGCCCATCGGGAGGAAGACACTGGTCTGAGGAATAAGGACCAATAAATCTGGGGGTTAATAATGCATTCATCACATAAACATGCCCCAGAATTCACCGGATGATTCATTTGTCTCCCCTGCTGCCACTATTGATCCCCCAGAATGCTCCTAAAAGGAAGCGGAAAAAGGCGAGGGAGGCCACATTAAAGTGCATCTTATTCAAGGGAATGCCGGTGCCATAATTCACGGTTCGGGTGCTGCCCAGCAGCACCCGGGTCCATATGCAGTAAATGGGGTTTTTAGGGTCACCCTGCACTGCTGTAAAGGGATCTTATTGCAGGTAATTGGCCACCTAATGAATTGCATGGGTGGACCTCTTGCTCTCGGAGGCCCCGGCTCAAGGGCATCGGTAGCCAATCTGGGGAACGAACAAAGACCCTACAAAAACATGGAATAATCGATCATGTTTTCAGGCCTGTCAGAAAGTAGCATTTTTTTCTTTGTTATTTTATTCAGGAAAAAGGTCTTCAAATTATGCACGGTGCCGAGAAATAAAATTAATACTCTAATACAGGTCCACAGTCACTAATTCAAAACCTATGGGAATCGGTGTGCTTCAGAATTTTAGAGATTTTACAAAGGTAAAGGTCTGTATGCTTCCCTATACACCCAGCAGGGTCTGGGGCAGCGTTCTGTAATGAAAAACATTAATATTTTTGCCGTAAAACATATAAATATTCTCAGTGTTCAGCTGTTCTTGGTATATTCTAGCTTGTTTCATGACTAACAAACCAGTCGGTGGCAAACGTTCACTTCTCTGACAAATCCACTCAATCGATGCAGAGTCAAGATCTTCATTTTTTGCCCTATACAATGTTTTGCTGCTTCTCACAAGTTCTTGGTCATCACTATTACTGTAAATCTTCAACAACTTGTGTTTCTATTTCTTAAGGCCATACATTGTGGCCGTTTCTATACCACACCATGCCATATCATACTTATTAATGTATGAATGAACAACCTTATCATTATTATTAGCAGATTCTGTTTCCCTAAGTGATCATTACTATGTAGAACAAGCAGCTTTCCAGTGATTTACCCCTTTACAAAGAGGATGTTTTTTGGGAGCAGTTCAGTACACTGATTTATTGCACTGCACTCTGGGATTTTTTTTGTCTCACAAGGTAACCACTGCACCACCTGCTGTTCAAAGTAATAAGCCGACAAAGAAATTTAGACTTTCCAGTTTATCATTTTGATGACAATAAATGTAGCATTGCATGTCCTACTGTAGCTTCAGCATTATTATTAGAGTGATATTATTGTTATACGTCCATCCATCCATCCATTTTCATAAGCCGCTTATCCAGAGCAGGGCTGCGGTGGTCTAGAGGGCACTAGGCCGTGAAACTTCACCTGGATATGATGCAAGTCCATCTCAGGGTATAATAATAATAATAATAATAATAATAATAATAATAATAATATAGCAGTAGTTTTAGTAGTTGTAATAGCAGTATTAATACCATTTTATTGGTGTTGTGTGTGTCAGGCTGTGTTATTACAACTATTCAGCATGTACGTAGTATGAAATTGTATAAAGTAAACCCAGTGTTCCTATATTTTTCACACTGTACCACAGTTCAGTCTTGTCTGCACAAGTCTTCTTTGTTATGAGAAGTAATATGAAATTCTGCAGTTATGCCTCCTTCAGATATCGCTGAGTTGGGAGGCTACGTTCAGAATCAGTTCCGAATTGGTACCGCTAGAGCTTTATTTTGTCTTGATACAACCACATGAAGCTCAGTGTGCGAATAAGAATCTTGGAGTAATATGAAGAAAAAACCAAAGCTGTATTTTTATTATCTTGTAATGAATGTACAGTATATTACACTAAATTGAATTACTGCGATGGCCTGGCATCCCATGCAGGTTGTAGTCTCACAGATTGGGGTTCAGTGATCCTGGGACATTCCCCCCCGCGCCCAACTCCACCAGAATGCAGCAGTTAAGCATAGTAGATGGATGGATAAATTCTAAATTTATCCAACATTACACCATAACATCACTTCCTCCTGAGAAGTCAAATCCATAACAGTGAATAAAATCCTGTCATGTTCTATGGAGAAACAATAATTAATGGTTAATAAAATAACTATTATTTATCTTAAAATAATTCATAAGAGCTAATGGCTGCTTGGAAGGGGCATTTTAATGAAGTATATTGCATGTGGCTGATGTACAGTAAATTAATATTTTAAGCCCCGTCTCTCTGTTATTTTAAAGGGACAGGAAGTGGATGCTCGTGCTGGTATCCTTTTGACACGAGGTACTTAATCAGTGTTAGCGCTGAACGGGTTCGAATCAGTACAATGGCTTGCTCGGGCTCTCCTCAAAGCAGTCTGTCAGTGTATCGATTTTACATCCATCTGATAACCTTTCCGCAGCCACCCGGCTCAGAAACATTGGATATACATTATTTTACTGCTGGACAATGAATCAAATAGCTAAACACTGAAAGTTAAGGATGGAGGTGATATAGTGTTTAATTGAGGCAAAATAGTTGTGCAAATGCAATATAGACCCATTAAAATTTCAGACGTTCACATATTTTCACTTTGACGCCTGTTGATCTTAAATAATGTTCTGGTTCAATTAGTGTTGACAGAAATTTGTTGGGTATGTCAGCTTGATGTCTGTTGTCCCTGGCAACAAATTTTACCCCTTTTCCCTTGCTTTGATGCACACCATTCAGTGCTGTACAATTTTTTTGCCGTTTATTTTGTGCTGATGTGCGCTCATCCCTGTGTGTCTCTATCTGTAATGCTGAAGCTCTGTCTGTTTGTTCATTTTGTTTGTCCTTTATGCATAGCTTTGCTTTTCAAGCCACTGACTTTTTTTTTGGCACACAGGTACCTCTCACCATAATTTAGGTTTTTGCATAGTCAAAGATACGCACACACAATGCTGCACACATTCATGACGTAAGGATAATAAAGTGTGGTGTTTTATGTATATTTTTCCTTTTGACTTGACTGTACTAAATACAACCACTTCAATGGTAATACAGTTTGGTGATTATATAATGTGCTACTAGTTTTCACCTTTACATGCTACACCTATAGCTTGACCTGAGTAGTGCTGGGTAACAAAGCTAGTGAAATATAACAATGAAAATAGCAGCATGGCAAATATTGATTTGTTTTATGGATGCTTTTCTCAAAAGTGACTTGTTCACCACATTCAGCTACTTGCTGTAATTCACATATTTAAATAGCTGGGTGATTTTATTGTCCCTGTTCAGGGTAAGTTTAAGGGTACTACAGGAGCAAGAAGGATTCAAACTTAGGTCCGTAGAGTCTAAGGTGGAAGAGCAAACCTCTACACCTGTAGCTGCTCCCATATTTATTTTATTGCAATAAAACATCTTTGTAGGATGTAAACAATATAGCATAGCTTCTTTGTTTTATATATATATATATATATATATTAGAGTGAATTTTAGGTGTATTTCTATTGATTTCTCCTAGCCACTGGTCTACCGATAAGAATTTCAGCATGTGGAAACCTTCTCTTCTCTATATACCGCTTAACCAGCTTACACACAGCTCTTAGACTGACTTATAACCGCCTCTCACTCAAGGCTGAGTTTAGAAGAAATGTCAAATATCTTCCTATCTCATTAATCTTAAATTCAATCAGGTGTAGGTGTTCAAAGTGAAATGAATGCAATCGCTGGCAGGTTGTGAAAATCTGTAAAGTTAACACAGTTGTAAATGAGAACCAATGCACTGGTAATCGTGGTAACTTACCCTTCTAGCACAGTGTCTCACAAATGTAACAAACTTTTTGGCAATAGCATGATGTAGTACACCAGGGAATATTTGGTCTAGGGAGTTATCAGGTGGAGGAGATAAGTGTGGGACGTTTGCTGCATTCATGCCTCTTTTTCATGTTCAAATATGAAGTGTAACAGAGAACCAAGTTGCAGCAACACCACAACCATCCAGACTATAAAGCCACAGCAACCCCATGGACCAGCAATCACTCCAGCAGCTTTATACCCTCCTATCCCACTCCTCCTGCACCTCTTAGTTTAGATCTTTTATTTTGTCCTTCATTAACTTATGGGCTGCACCTGTGGCTTAATAACTTGGTCCTAACTGGTGCAGCTGTCCATCTTGTCAGGTCAAAGTGAATATGGTGCTTTTCTTCCCAGAGAAATATATTTGTGAGGTTTCCTTTGTATCTGGTCATTTTTATGTGGAGCCAGATGCATTATTTATTTATTCACATTACAACGACCCACTGGCATGAAAAAAATCTCAGATGATAGAAATCTTTTATGATATAGTGGGATTGCCTGAGGGGGAGAGCAGTCGCTGAGCTCTGCTGACTTGCCCATAAGAACCTGACCACCAGTTGGTTCCACCTAAGTAAAATGTGAAGTCAAAAGCACAGGATCAGCATCTCGTCTTGTTGCCAAGCTCCCGGCTCATACATGCCATGCATTACCTGGCCATCTCCTGAGATGGTCATTAGGCCAGGAACTGCCTTGCTTGCCCTTCTTATCTCAGCCGGTCACCAGCAGCACATCCTCAAGCCTGCTACATGGAGGAGTGCCCCTCTATTTCTTTCCCGTCCATCAAGCAGACGTGGTTTCTGCTGGTCTCCTTTGCCTCTGGCTTGTTTATTACAAACTTACAGGGTTCGGTATGCCTTCTTCTTTATTATAATCAATTTATTTATTTAATTTATTTATATATTATAATTTATTTATTTCCTTTTTAACAATTACATATTTATTTAATCTCAGAAACAACTCTAGTCAGCTGAACTCAGTTTTCAGCAGGGTGTTTTGCGGTATAAAAACATTTAACAGATTGTTTCCCGATGGTTCTCCTATTTTCTATTTGTTTCCGAATAAAATGTGGGAAAAAATGCAGTTCAATTATGAAAACAATATATTTTTACAGTAGAATAGTAAATAAAAAATAGATGCAGTTTCCAAAGTAAGCACACTTAAAAAGTGTTCTTCAAACAGATAAACTGAGGTTTAACCGCACACTCAACTGCTGACATTATTGTGCTACACTCACATACACACACACACACACACACACACACACACACACACTCACTCACTCACTCACTCACTCACTATGGGCAACATACAGCATACAGTTAACTTGAAACACACATCTTTGGACTGTGGAAGGAAACCAAAGCACCCAAAGAACTTATTTTTTATATATTCACTCACTATTCCTAACGTGATCCTGTGCAGTAAATTCACTGCCAAATGGGGCGCCAGTCCATCCCTAGGCTACTAGTTATGTACATGCAAAGTCATATTCTCAGACCTGGCTGATACTATATCCCTTTCGGTCCATCAACCTTGTTTTTTTGTGCCGCATACCATTTTTAATGCAAACTCTTTTAATCATCTCTAGCCTGTAGTCCTAAAGTCAAGTGAAACCAGTCCTGTCTGCAATACATGTTAAATAATGTCACTCTAAGGTCACTCCTAAATTGAATGTACAGCATCCAGCTTATCTTTGTTGTGCTTATAATGGATGCTTAAAGTGCTAATAAAGACAACAGCGCTCCTTGGAAGTCGACTGCATTCTCATTACGCAGCGCAGCTGTGGAGCGAGAGGCTGTCAGCGGTGCAGAAAAGCACAGATGCAATTAATAGTCAAATCTGGCTTCAAAGTGGATGAAAGTTTCCCTGCTTCCAATCAGATATCGGAAAGGCGGAGGCACTAAACAACAGGAGATTATATCTCGCTTTTTCCATCGAGTTATTCCCTCTTTTCGTATCAGGCACGACTCGATGATAAGGAATAAGAAATGAGGCCGAGATGGCCGTCCGCTAATGAACGCCTGCGGACACAACATGGCAAGCCCTCCGTGACGACACGCTGTCACGGTCAGATGTGGCATCTGCGGCACGACGATCAAACGTTAGCAGGATCGCGGCTCGGTCCCGCGCTAGTTGGGCGCGCGGCACAGTGGAACCGTGAGCGATGCCCTTGGCAGAACTGGGAAACGGTTGCATGTGCGCCAAACAGGAAGCTACAAAGTAACCAAACAGTTAGGGCAACAGTGGCACAGTCGCTAGAGCTGCTAGGTTTAAATCCCATCTCCTGCTGTAGTATCGTTGATCGAATGGCTTACCCTGAACTCATACAGGACAAATTGCCCTGCCCTATAAGCTGGTACATCCGCAAAAAACACCTTAACACTGTAAGCTGCCAGTCCGTAAGTGTCAGATAAAAATAATGGTAACAAATGCAAAATGCTAATTGTATTTCTAAATTATTTTAATGACCAATTGTATTAATATGACCACTGTGTCACCTGTATTAAAAAAAACATATTTCACTTTCCATGGTGCCTATATGATGGGTAGATACTTCAGAGGGTTATAAATGTGCAAAATAGCAATTCGATAAAGAGCCAATTAACACATCACATTAGTCTGAACGGACTGCCAAAAAATGAACAATGTAAAAGTACTTAAAATAAAATAATGCAGGGCATGATTCCTTGAAAAGCTTAACATTTGTCACCCTGAGTTATAAATTATATGTAATTTCGGCCTACTTATAGCCTTGACTTCTCTCGAGTTCTGTATTCGCACTTAACTCGCTTAATGACACTGTTGTATGGATTTTGCAATTACAAGTCTTACATTCAAAATGTTGCTGAATTTATAGCAGCTTATTCAGTCTGCTAAGACAACATTAATGGGGGGCCCTTAGCATTACTTAACACTTTTCCACATTTAAAACTGAATTATTGTCAACTTTATCCCCCCCTGTTTGTTTATGTGTCTCACACTGGCACAGATTCTCTACATGCAAGTATGATACAGAAATGTAAATACACCTTCAGTTATTTTAACACCAGGTACGAAATATTTCTCCTGTTCCAAATATAGGTGAGCAGAAATTAAACCAGCTATTATCATTTTTTTAATGCATTATTTGCATTTATATCCATGGTTTTATCCACAGGGCATCCTAGTGGTACAGTGTGGTAGGACTGGAGCATCAAAGTGCCTGGGCTGCGGATTTTGATGTGGATTTGAATCCAATTCAGTCGGTGTGAAGTTTGCACGTTCCCCCCATCTCCGGGTTTCCTCTAGGTGCTCTGGGTTCCTTCCACAGTCCAAAGACGTGTGCTTTATGTAAATTAAATTGCTGAATTACCCATTAAGTGTGCATGATTGAATGAGAACATTTGGGCGACTGGGGCACCCTGCCTCACCTCCTGTGCCTACGGGACAGATGGTGCACCGGCACGATCCTGTACTGGGCAAGTTGTTATCCATAATGGATGGACTGGTTTTATCTGTGGACTTACGCAGTTGCTGTATGTGCCAACGCTCAGGTGTGGATGGAAAATTCAGGGAAAAAAGTGTTATGACCACCTTCACACAAATCTTATCAACTTTTTCCTCACATTTTGAACTGCTAAATAAATAAATAAATCTGCCCATTCATCCGTTTTCACAAACAACTTAATCCCGAGTAGGGTTGCAAGGGTCTGGAGTCTATTGCGGTATCACAGGGCACTAGTCTACGAAACAATGCCCAGATGCAAATAAATAAATAAATAAATAAATAAACCAGTAGAAATAAAACAGCTTGTTGGATTAGTTGGATGATGAGCTGCCAAGGAGATCACAAGAGGTATTAATGCAAAGGACGGGCCTCAGATTATCTTGTCTTTCTTAGTGTCTCAAGGTCAGCTCCTTCTCTGATGTGGTGGCATGAACCCCGAAGAAAAGCGCCTTTCAGAGCCAGCTGAGAAGCAACAGCAAAGATCTTCAAGCATTTAGCTCGGCCTACACTCCTCTGCTGTTCCCACGCTGGATGCTCCTTTTGTAGCTTGAAGCCTGGCTACTCAACGTCGGCCCTGTTTGCTGGGCATGTGCAGTAACATAAGAAAAATATATCCGGCTTTGAAGGGTGCAGCAATTGTACATGGGAGGCGTAGCGGTGAAGAGCTGTGCCTGCCCGTGTTTGGGTGTGGGTTCAAATCCGGCTCAGCCTGAGAAGAGCTCGGATGACCTTTGTGTGTCTGCATAGGTTTTTGCCAGGTGCTTCAGTTTCCTCCCACAGTCCAAAATCAAATTCCAGGTTAATCTGTCACTGCAAATTGTCCAAAATGTGTAAGTGTATGTGTGTGTGTGTGTGTATTTAGGGCCACCCTGTAACAGACTGCCATTTCATCCACAGTGTAGTTTCACAGCCATTTCTGAAATGGCAGTACTCCTATCCTCAAGGCTGCAGATCCCTGTGACCCTGACCAGGATAAAGCAGTTATAATAATGGAGGCATGGATGGAATTAGTGTATATACATCAATTACAAATGTTTAAATAATATATAATATATATGTACAATGTACCATTTTGTGAGCTAAGTTTGTCTTGCATTTTCTTTCTTTCTTTCTTCCTTTTTTAAATGACAATATATGCCAGCTGGCTCAAATACTCTGGAAGTGTTACTGTTTAACTCAAGTTGTCATTTCATACTTATGGTATGTAGGCGTTGTGGTGTGTTGCCAATAAAAATGTTATGGGAAAAAAATGTTAGAAATCTGTTTTCACAATTTGCATAGCTTCCTGATTTCTACATAAATAGATTCTAAAAAAATGCGTTTTTGAGCTCCACATGTCGGAACAAAGTAGACACGATTCTCATTTCTCGTGCCGTTTTCTGAAAATACTTTTAGCTTGAATGTCAAGATGTCCATCCGAACAGGCTACAGAATTGCTGGCTGCGGAATTTAAGCTGGTCTTTCACTGCAGATGCACTGCTTGGGCCTAGCAGTGTAAGGACAGTCTTCTGTAAAATATTATTATCGAATGAATGAATGAATTGCATCTGTCTGGCGGATGTTTATGTGGAAGCATAATCGTGTAATCTCTGCCTGTCTAGAGGAGTGCGCAGATTAGGCCTCAGTTTAAAATGAAAATCTTTTGTTTCAGTTTGATTTAGGACAGCCAATCAAATTAACCGATGCTCCCAAAATATCAGGCATTTCAAAAAAAAAAAGGAGGAATCATTTCCAACAAACGAAAAATATTACAGGGAACCGGAAGCCAAACAAAAGAAAATAAATACAGGATGAAAAAAATAATACTTTGAAAAGACAAACATTTCAGTAAAAATATTTAAATTAATTTTTATTTTTACTTTTAAAAAAAATGCTTTATTTGTTTTTTAGCTTAGTGGTACCCCACCCCCACTATTAGAGTGTAGTCGGGTGTCACTGGGTGGTTATAGTAATAATCTGTCTCATGGCTGCAGCATCAGTTGCCACTTAGACTATGGATCAGCCTCGCCTGAAATTGATTCACACGGGGCTTCACTTAGGGACTGCTTGTTTAGGGACCACTTTTGCTGTCTGAAAGAGATCCATCACGGGGCGACTTCAGCGAGACGACATAATGAGATTTTGAGGCAGATGTATTCCTGACATTGGATATTACAAGCCCAGCGCACTGCTCTTAGAGGAGACGGCGGCACCGCGCTATTTCACATCTTATTTCAGTCACGTGTACAATTTTGCAAACTATTCTGCTTGAAATTAATGTAACCGAATCTAATCGAAGCTTTGTTTTGTGATATACGGCCATTCCCAGTCATATGGCAAGGCTGACGCTCACTGTGAACGCTCAGCAATGCATCATAGCTGTAAAATAAATCTTTTTTTCAGTGTTTATGGGTAAAGTTACGCAAATAAAGAGAAAAGCTTTGTTTTCAGTTTCCATCATACAAATAAGTGTGTTCAAATCCAGCTCAGTCTGCGGGGAGCCTGCATTTTTGTTCCCTGTGTGGGTTTTTTCCCGGTGCTCTGGTTTCCTCCCACAGTCTACGCATACGCATTCCAGGTTTATTGGTTGGTCTAAATTCCCCAGTGTGCGTATGTGTTTGGCCCTGGGTGCATGTGTGTAGCCACCCTATGATGCACTGGTGTTGTAACTGGGGCTGTGGTTTTCTAGCCTTGCATTCACTAACTGGAGACCACAGCAACCCTGACTGGGATTAAGCAGTGAATGGTAATGGCTCAGCTGTGCAAGAAGTAGAATGGATGTTTGACAGCACCTAGGCAGTGTGAGAGTACATGGGTCTAGCACCTGTGGATTTCTCCCCATCATCGCTTAGGTGTTTCAGGTGAACTGTTGACCTTAAAGTTCTCATACAATGTATGTGTGGTGCCCCATCCATAGTCTATCACATCCACCTCACACCCTGAGCTGCTGGAATGGACTCTCCACCAGAGTGACCCATTATCTCCTACCACTGAAGTGCACGCCACCAACATTAAATCCAATTTAATTTTGAACTAAGCTGAAGAGCTGCACGCCCAGAGGAAAGTTCACACCTAACACACGCCATCATTTACTTCCTAACAACTTTTACTCCACCTCCTCAGCCTCCAGGACTGCATGTTTCAAGTGGATTCACCTTTGATTTGGTGACTTTTCCAAAGCTAACTGCTGTTCAGAAGTAATTGAATTCTAAGAGAAATGATGCTCTGCAGTAACTACCAATTGGGCTGTCTGTTTATCACTCATGATCTGCCAAGCATGGGTTGCCATAGTATTACCCCATGTGTGACTTTGAAGCACACTATTTCTTCTTTTTTTTGGCAGAAAATTTAAAAAATAAGACACGTACAAAGCAACAGTGTATTTTTTGTCCCTGACCCTTGTATTAACATTTAAATAATAATGAGAGAAGTGTATACTTCTATGCCATTATGTTTCCCCCTTTCTGCTCTGATTTTTCCTAGATTTTCACCTACAGTAATAAAAGCTCGCGATAGCACTTTATAGAGCAACTGCAGCTGTAATGTCCATGTTTTCTTCAGCAGCCCCACGGTTGTTTACTTATCGCCACTGCAGTCCACATGGCCACAAAACTTGGATGAGCTTCCCATTTGTGGGCAAAATCACTGAACTGATATCATGGTGACGGGATTTTGACTTCATTGTACCAAATCTTGAAGCAGATCACATGACACACATTAGCAATGCTCAGCAATGCTTCTGAGGTACAATTTACAAATATTATTATTTTAATTATTATATTTTATGTTGTGTATATATTATATTGTTTTTTATAATATACACAACATTTATTATTATTATTATTATTATTATTATTATTATTATTGTTGTTTGTATTTTTATTTGTATTTGAATTAATACTATTACATGTACTGTATCTGTATATGGTTGTGCAACGTACTCAACAAGCATTATCTTAGCATTTTCTTAACATTGTTTTGTTACTATAGTAATTAAAATAGAGCTTCCTTGGTGCATATTTGTTAAATTTCAACCTAGCATTTAAATCACCACTTTAAAAAATATCAATATGTTATTGGCTCACTCATGGAACCAAAAAGAAATTATTTTTATTCACTTGGGGACGTTACAACCCTAGGTTCACCCCTCAGGGTTGTAATAGGGAACTGTACACCTTCCAATGAATTGCTTAAAGCCACTTAAAGCTGCCATGAATGAAGATTTAACCCCGAACATAAAGGGGAAATCTGTGAAAATTTGTGATGAATTCATTTCTTTCTTTCTTTCCTTCTTTCTTTAATACCTGTTCACAATTTTTAAAGCTCAGGAATGTCAGAGCTTCACATTAAGTGCATCAACCTCCCCGGCGCAAAGTAACGGAATATAGGGAACATTCTTTAGATTTATTCCAAGTATACAAGCAAGGTTTGTGTCTATATTCTCCTGTTTTCCTCATGAGTACAAGAGGTGAAACCAATGCAATCATTTATGCACTTATTTGTCAGTTTATTAGGTACACCCCCCCCCCACCTTTATTCAAACTGTACCTTTCAACAACTCATATGTCACACAACAACAGCAACATTTACTTGTATAGCACATTTTCATACAGTAGTCTGTAGCTCAAAGTGCTTTACAAGGTGAGAGAGACAACAATAAGAAAGAAACAGTAGACAAGAATAATGAGAAAATGGTAGACAGGAATAATGAATGAAGTCAGACTGAATATGAGGTTGCACAGATGAAAAGCAGGGTTGAAAAGCTGGGAGGACAGAAAAAACAAAAAAACTCCAGGTGGACTGGAGAAAAATCAGATAACACATGACCACAGCATCTGCCAGAAATGAGCATTTCTAGAATCATACAAAATTAAATTGAGCTTTGGAAAGGGAAAAATGATGGACTTCTCAGATTTTAAATGCGGCATGATAGCCGATGCTGGGTGTGTAAGTTCTGGCATCTCCCAAACAGCTGTCATCCGGAGTTTTTCATGCACAACTGTTATACGGGTTTACAGAGAGCGGTGCAAAAACTAAAAGAAGCAGCGATCAGTGATTCAGTGAATGAGATGTTTGTGGATCGGAGGGATCAAAGAAGAATGGGGAGAAGTGTGTGAGTAAACAGATCACAAGCTGGAAAATCACTTCCAAGTTCAACACCGGTTTGTAGAACACCATCACATAACACACCACTTCTTAGGCTTGGTCTTGAATGGGCAGCAGTAGCTGAAGAACACATCGGGTGCTAAAGCTGTCTGGCATGAATAAGAAACTGTGTCTCCAGTGGGCATGGGAACAGCAAAACTGGACCACTGAGGAGTAGGGAAAAGTTTGACTGAATTCAAGCTCAGAATTTGGAGCAACAGAAGTCAACTGAGGCATTGCATTTGGTGTCAACGGTGCAAGTCGACTGTGTGGCAGAAAAACATTCTCCACATAGTCGACTTGCACCGTTGACACCAAATGCAATGCCTCAGTTGACTTCTGTTGCTCCAAATTAGGGTTCCTGATATCTGCTGAGGAACATCTGAATAGCACAGCATGTCTGAACATCATTGCTGAGGAAGTTCACCCCTTCGTGGTTAAAGCTTTTCTCACTCAGTTGGACACTTCCAGCTTTCCTACACACCATGTCACACCTAAGGGTTCCAGGACCATGATAGTGAGTTTTCATTGCTTCCATAACATGCACAGTCTCCAGATTTGAATCCCATCCCATCGAACATCTTTGGGATGAGGTGGAAAGAGCTGCCGCCACCCGATTTGCAGCAACTACACAACATATTCATTTCTACATGGTACAGCATTCCTGCACAACACATTCAGCATGTTGTGGAGTCCGTGCCTAGACAGATTCATGCTCTTCTGCAGGCCAAAAGAGGCATAACATGCCATTACATGGGTGTAGCTAATAAACTGGCCACTCAGTGTGTTATACACAAAATCTGAGTACAGCAGGGTATTTTATGGTACACTGCCCGGTCAAAAAAAAAGTCACCACCTGCATTTAACTTAGTGTTATGATGTGGGGTTGCTTCACTTGGTCAGGTTTAGGTTCAGCACTCTTATGTGCCCGAAAAATGAGGTCAGCTGACTACCTGAATATACTGAATGACCAGGTTTTTCCGTCAGTGGGTTTTTTCTTCCCCGATGGCACGGGCATATTCCAAGATGACAATGGTAGGATTCATCAGGTTCAAATTGTGAAAGAGTGCTTCAGGGAGCATGAGGGAGACATCATTTTCACACATGGATTGGCCACCACAGAGTCCAGCCCTTAACCCCATTGAGAATCTTTGGGATGTGCTAGAGAAGACTTTACGCGGCGGTCCGACTCTCCCATCATCAATACAAGATCTTGGCAAAAAATTAACACGACTCTGGAGGGAAATAAAATGTTGTGACATTGCATAAGCTTATCGAAACGATGCCACGGCGAATGTGTGCCGTAATCGAAGCTAAAGGCGGTCCAACAAAATATTAGAGGGTGTGACTTTTTTTGGCCGGGCAGTGTACATTCTAAATAATTAAAAGAAAGACTTGGTGAATATAAGAACAGGCAGTATACTGAACACATCTAAACATTTTTTGTTCTATGACAAAAGCTTTAAAACTTTCTCATTTGTTGGGCTATTGCACAATATCTGTTGCTTTTTTATTCATCCTTTGTTTAAGTATCTGATCAAAACACATAATTTTATGTATAGTAAGAAAGAGCCAGAATCCCACAGCTTCAGAGAATAAACAGACATCACCAAGCAAACAGATCTGCATTAGAAAAAGTGACATTTTCAAACACTGTGATATTTTGTTAGATTCATTTGTTATCTGGTGGAAGGCCAGCTAGACCAAAATTGAAGCCCAAAATTCAAAACAAAAAATCTAGATGTTTGTTAAAATAAACAAGCAAACAAATAAACAAATAAATATACACTGTATGGCCAAAAGTCTGTAGACTGCCCTTCTAATGACTGAGCTGAGCTGTTGCAGCTGCACCCACACAGCATACAAACGCATTCTAGACAACCGTGTGCTTCCAGCTTTGTGGCCACTGTTTGAAGAAGAAGCTCCTTTCCTGCTCCAGCATGACTGTGCACAAAGCGAGCTCCATAAACACATGGTTTGATCAGGTTGGTGTGGAAGAACTCAGATGTCTGCACAGAGCCCTGACCTCAACTCCACAGAACACTTCTGGGATGAACTAGAACACAGACCATGAGCCAGGCCTTCTTGCACGACGTCACTGATACTCTTGTGGCCAAATGGGCGCAAATTCCCAAAATGTTGGGGAAAGCCTTCCCAAAAGAGTGGAGGCTGTTATACCAGCAAAGGGGGGACCTGTTCCATGTTAATGCCCATGGGTTTGGAATGGGATGTTCAGCAAGCAGACATCCATGTACTCGGGTTATTTTTTTGTGTTCAGTAAGTGAAATCCAGCCAGGTTAGCAGGTCACATAACCAAAAAATAGGTGTTTAGCACCACCAAACACATCCATAAGAAACAATCATTTTTCTGCAAATCAAATAAAATGACATAACTTTTTTTAAACAGCCATCTGGTAAGCAACTGTCCAACAGAATCCATTTCTAAGAGTCATATACAATACATCTGCTTACTATTTACTTTGTTAAAAGTTCTTATATAGGGTTATTTATTGGATGGTTTTCTCCAAAGTGGCTTAAACGTATTAAGTTATTTGCACCGATGCAGCTGCTTGACTCTTACAGGAGCAATTTTAGGTGCTTTGCTAATGGTTAGATGATTAGTTGGGTAATGGCTTAGACTGACAGTACTGACCACTGTGCCACCTGCCACATTGAAAGAAACAAGGGAACAATTTGATGGTCACCAGTATGAATAACCAGTGCGCCACATAGGAGAGGAAAGTTGTTCAGCTAGTATACGCTGTGAATTGTAGCGTAGCAAAACAAGCTCAAATTTTTCTCCCCCTCATTTATATTTTATGAAACACACGTGTGCCACATATTTACTCTGAATGTTAGTTAGAACCTCATGTCCGCTTTCCAGACTCCAGGCTGCAATGTTAGCTGTTTATTGCTGGCAGAGTACAATACTTAGGCACAATGTGTTGGAGAAAAAGACCGCTCAGGAGATCACGCACACCACTGGGATGAGCTTTTGCATGGGATGCAGTTTATATACAAAATAGCACGCTCATTAAGCTGCCCAAAATAAGGACTACGGCTAAGGAATATCTCATAGTTTCACTAGCATGAATTTCTATGCATTCAGCAAAGGTTTATCTACTGCAAAATCACGCTCGGTTATCCAGAGATCAAGAATTCATACAGAAGAGGGGTCAGGCTTATTTTCAAATTAAATTCTCTAGTTTTAAGACCCCACTTAATCTGTAATGCATTTGAGAGCCCAAAAAGTACACTTTCCCAAACCATTATGTAAGGTATTAATTTTAAACAACTTTTTAATATGCTCGCCCTGGAAGAAAACCAGCCTCTTCATTTCTGTTGGAGAATTGATTGTTCACTCACTCTAAGCAGCAAAGACAGCCAGCTCGCATCTCACGCTGGATTATTAAAATTGCATCGCAAGAAAAAAATTGACCGTATCTTGGAGGTCCTCAGCGTGATGTTATTGAATATGAACGCAGCTGCTTTTAGCTTGACGTTTCATTTGCAGACTCAAATAAGGCTTGACGTGAATGTCGTGCTACATAACATTTATGCTACATTTTTTCCCCACTTTTTTTCATATTAACCTTTTTCCATATCAGAGTGGAATTCTGACAAGAAAAAGTCTGCAAGCATCGAATCCCAGTGGGCCGTTTTCCAGTGCATTTTCTTTCCTTTTCTGATCTACATAAATTAATAATATGATGGCATAAAAAGAAAACAGAGTCACTCTCAACTGTTTCCGCTCAAAAAAAAAAAAGGTTTAAAAAAAATTCTTGATTCTCATGAAAGAATTCGGTCTTCATAAACAACAAACAATTAACAGCTCATTGCTTTTCTTCATCTTACACCTTTTTTTAACCAGAGCAACCTGTGCATTTTACCCATTTTTAAAACAGGGTATCCTTACTTGAACTTGAAAACACTTGAACAAATAGTGTTTCTTCACCACTGCAACAACTATGGACCATGTTTACATCTCAAGAGACAAGTGGGGGACAGAAAGTTTTGGATTCACCTGGCTTGGTTAAGGGTCTACAACAGGGATTGGATTCCATTCATACCCCCAGGAGATTTTAGTAACTTTCTCTGGGACATTTCAGGGTAAGGACCCTGATCTTTTGTAATCTGTGCTCGGAGGTTGGGACGGTGAAACATATTCTAGTTGGTTGTAAGGTTAGTTTAGCGCTGGGTAGGTACACATGGAGGCATAACCAGGTGCTAAGGTGCCTGGCTGCGGCCATTGAAGACTGGAGGAGGTAGGCACGGTCGGGACATGAGGTTTTAGGTGCAGTAGTACAGTTTATTAAGGAAGGGGGGAGGGTAGGAGATGCAGAGGTAGGAAGGAGTTAGGTGTAGTAAGGGGGAGACTGGAGATGCAGGTTGACCTGGGAGGAAGATTAGTGGTGCCCCCAGAAATAGTTAGTACAAGCATGAGACCAGATATGGTGCTGTGGTCAGCAAGTCAGCGAGTAGTTTATTTTATAGAACTCACGGTTCCGTGGGAAGGAAGTTCACAGAAAATTAGCTGTGGAAGTAAAGGGGCGGGGCTGGAACACAAAAGTGAGGCCAATTGAGGTTGGATGCCGTGGATTTATAGCCCGATCCACTTTTGCATTATTCCACGAGCTTGGTATCCGGGGGCGAAAGTTGCAACGGGCGGTGAAGGAGTTGTCACAAGCTGCGGAGCAAGGAAGTCTCTGGGTTTGGACTAAAAGGACCAGCGCGGATGGTAGCGGGGCGGCGAAGCGGTAAGCAGGTGGATGCCGGCGAAGCATTAGCGAGTAGTTGTGATGGCGGTTAGCTGTTAGCAGGCGGCGGTGTCGGTGTGGTTAGTTGTTGGGAAGCATGATAAAGGTAAAGTAGGTGGCGAGGGGCTTCTTCCTTTGAGACGGCGGGTAGAAAGAGCGGTGAGTGTGAGGACACTAAGGCAAAGGGTAGGTAATGTGAGGAGCGGCGGGGTGACGCAGTGGTGCGCGCGGTAGTGGAGGGGAGCAGCTCTGGGATGCCTGAGCTGCGGTTCAGCCTTCTGGAGGTGTCGTGGGCCTAACTCGACGAAGCACCGACGAAGGAAGGTGCCCACTTGATAATCCAATGAGATGCTGCGCCATTACTGCGCCACGCTACGTTTGGATTTATAGTTAGTTGGCGCTAGTTTTGATAAGTTAGCCATTGTGTAGCGGTTTTGTAGGCGTGCTGTGGGATTGCCATGGGGGTTAGGACAGGGTTATATGAGTAATGGGATCCCCTTTATAATCCAAACTCTTTTTTTTGGCACTGTGTGTTTAATGCGATCCGCTTTTGTTGAGAAGCCAGGTGAGCTGCAAGGTGAGCAAGCTGGCAGCGTTTGCAAAGAAAATTCACCAAAAATGTAAGCTCTTATAAGCCATACAAAAATGTCCAATGAGCTTTCTCGCAAGCCTGCGGCCACATAATTTTGGGAGTTGGCTCGGGACAAAGTGCCGGCCTCGGATCGCGATCTTCCCAACCCGAGCTTTCAGCGTTCTTTATACCTTACAGATCTCCACAGAAATGGACGTGGAAGCGGTCGATAATTTAACCAGCTGATGTAAAACATTCGCTCCACAGTGATTGCTAATTCACTTTAACAACAGGGCAGAGACGGATTTATGGACCTGATATAATGGCACAGACACCAACTCTGCAAGGTGAGAGTGCATTAAATCACCAGAATGTTTACTCTCATTTACTCAAGTGTTGCGGGCCTTTGCGCAGCACGTTCCCCTCTGCTTGCTCCTCTGCAGTGTCACGCGCTGGCATCACTCGGTTGCATTTTCTAATTTTCCCAGAAGCAACATGCAGCACAAATAGCACAACTGAAAATGTTGCTTTTCTTAGCTTCTTATGGAAAATTATTTATGAACGTTCTTTTATACGACTCCTCGCTTTTAACAATGTAGCTATGGCAACGCTCGACGGCACACATCCCTGAAAGACCGTATATTTTTGTTTTTCAGACCCCGCGCAAACAACGCTGACTAAAATAAGGCCTAATAAATTTTAAAATGAAGGCTGACATGCACTGGATATATGAATGATAAATTATCCAGGAAGAAGAAGAATATTTTTCATAGCTACAATAAACTTATTTTGACTCAAATATTTTACTTGTCGTACAGATGCCATGTTAGCATTTGTCTTCAAAAACAATTCCCTGTATAATTAATAGGAGTCCATTTCTTGATTAATCTGGCAGCTTCAGTAAGACGTTTACCCTGGATGGAATTCACTCCAGCGTATATGTGAAGTTTTAACAAAAAAATATGATTTGCAAACATAAGTTAAAGGAATCGCTTTTGGAATAAATACAAAAATCAAATTAAGCCAATTTCTAGATATTTTTAATCAAACGCATGCAGTGCTTTTTAAAATTCTTTTTGTTTAGTACCGCAAAGCTATGTGAAATAAATCCTTTAAATACTTTTTTGTCAATGTAAGCATTTTTTTTTTTTACAGTATATTTTTGATTTAACTGACTAACCTAACCGGGAGAAGGGAGTGTCTGTTAATTCTGGATGTCTGCAAAATAGCATCTGCACGAAATCACCCTGTGAAATAACAAATGTTGTTTTGAAGCATGTTTGGAATGCATAAACCAGACCATTACAGGGGAGTACCAAAGAACAGCAGACATATCAAGCGGAAAATAACAGGAAGCAGAGATTTTGTCCAAGTCCAAAGTCTGTTAAATCGCCGTCCAGTAAAAGGAGGATTTACCGTAATGCTCATTACTAAATTGTTTTGTTTCTGCCTTTAATAATATTTTAATAATATTTATTTCACAAGGCATAGTTCATTCAGAATTATCCCTTACGCAGGAGCACAGAAATGACTGAAGGAAATTCTTGCGCTCATATCCTATAGATGACGCTTGATAGATAACAGAGTAAAATGCCGCACTTTGAACGTTTGTTTACTCCAAAACACGTTTCCCCACGCCCAAGCGAGCAAAGAATCGAGGCGTAGCCTCCGAAGAGCAAAGCGCTGCATTGGAAAGAGTGGATTTTTTTATTTATAGGCCCGCCAGGTCATTAATGATATCGCTGCTGAGCGGCGGATGAGGGCCACTCCCAAGACGGCCGCGCTGCAGCATAGGTGCAGGAGCAGGAAGATGAAAAACGACTGTCATTCGGTTATGGAGGAGAAAGCAATCACGTCTGTAACAGCAAGGCTTTCTTCCAATGAGCGCCTGACTAATAGCCGCATTTATTCACGGGGCATTCATCACAGCAGGTGTGTAAACAAGCAGACAGGTATACAGAAGGCCGCATGTCGCTGCCTGAGGCTGGCTCACCTAAGCACTCCTGGCTCTTTCAGACTCACTGAGCAGTCCATGTCTTAAGAAACAAAAACAAAGCAAAAAATAATAATAAAAAAAACAACATCCCTCAAAGCACTCCTCTTGTCCTAAGAGAGTTCCAGTTGCCTTTCTTGTTATTTTTCCCACAAGAACAATTGTTTGAACAGAAAACTTCCCCGGCCGCAAAGTCTGAAGTCGCGACAATCGATCTTTGTGCATTACACGTCGCAAATAGCTTTTTAAAAGGTGGCGCTTGAAAGACTTCAGGTGATCTTCAGGTGTTTGTCGATTGATATCTATCATAAGGATGTGGAAAGCTGGAATAAAAATTTTAAAATGTGAATAGCATTGCATCAGTGGTTGGCAGCCGACACATCCACCCCGGACCTATTAAAGAGCCCAGGGCTGTCATTATGAGCAACAAAAAGCAAATATTTTTAATACATTTTAACAGATTAATCATTGCAAAGGATGGTCAGTGTATTTTATTATAGAAGCAGACTGATATTTAATTTAAACATGGAGGTCAGTCCAGGCATGAACTGTCATTCTTGCAAAAACATCAGAATTATGGATACTTTGATGTTATCTTTACAAAGGTAATAAGGAAATACCGAACTGACCAGAGTGGTCGACCTTGGCTACCCGCTGAATAATAAAGTGTCCAGATAAAATGTTAAAATAATTTATGCATCGGCCAGAGAATTTTTCTCTGTCTCTGCTGGAAGGAAAGTGACCTTCTGAGCTGACTCCAGACTACAGGATGTTATGCTGGGAAACATTTAATGTCAATAATATCAGGATACGTATCAATAAATCCGATTAAGGCAAAATGCGTTAATACGCAGCGTCCAAAGGTTGTACAATGAATCGATACTGAAAATACAACTGGGCATCCTCTGGGATTAACCTCTAGGGCAGTCACATAAATGTACACTCACAGCTTGCTGTGAGCCGCCATACTGTAGGTGCAATAGTACAAAGTCCTGTGTAAGCAGAGCGCTGTACTACTGTAAACACAGTGAGGCTGTATGAAACAGTCTGCTCAGGTTTTAGGATGGGAAAAATGTGTGAAAATAAGATGAGAGTGCACCAATTGCGTACCATGGGTTATTGATCCATGATATGAGAAGTAGTACAAATTAAAATAGATGTAAAGGGCTCTACGGTGACATAAAAGGAATTTTAAAAAATGAAAAAAATTGAATTTTGCAGATTAACAATTGAAAAGGCTAAGGTTCACAGGTGTTTCAGATGAGAGTTCGGCTAAATTTGCTGCAATTCTGACAGTCGTTGAATATGGAGAGGAAAGCAAACAACGGAGAGAGGGACAAAGAAAAACAAACAGCATGAACGCAACCGTTCTTGAAAACAGCAAGCCAGGCAAATGCAGGCCTCTCAAACACACATCAAACACGCGTCTCAGGAGAAGACGTTTACATGCAAAACTGCCGCCGCTCCACCTGTGCCTCTCGTAGTCCGGTGCTCCTTCAAGGCAACGCGGTTATGATGTCCTTTCCCGGGCCGTCACGGCATCCCGGAAATGGGTTTAATTCCAAGTTTGCATTGACCGACTGTCGTTCAAACTCAGCGCACATCACTCTGGGTTGCCGTGATCCCCCCGTGAGAAGGAGGGCTAGAAGCATCCGCAGGCTAAGATAATTATGAAAATGGCCTCCCCTTTCCCCCTTCCTGCTGTATTCTGACTGACGTTCACCCGCCGTTCAATTCCATTTGCAGGCTTAAACTGCGCAAAACCTTTTCGCTCGGTATCGTCGCACTTAAATTGATACCCGGTGCACAGACATCCGCAGGACGAAGTAGCCTGAACAAGTTTATTTAGTTTGTCTGTGGGACAGCCTAAAAGATACTTCCTTTGCCCACCTTTTAAAATTATGACGACTGACAGCGGGCTGTTAAGCATAAGATAAAAAGTCAGGGTGTCCATCAACTGGCTGTAACCCTAACCTTGAGATAAACAAGTGTACTAATTCAAGGTACAGTAGGTGTATAAAATCGTATGTGGTGTTTTATAGGCTGCTGTCATTACACAGGGGGATGTTGGGATGCGGCGGCATAAGGTGCTGCCTCGCAGCTCCTGGGCTGCTTGCCTGATGTGGGGTTCAAGTCCAGCGTCGGAGGAGTTTGAAGGTTCTCCTCCGTGTTTGCACCCCTCTAAGGAAAGAATACGCTGGAGGAAGACAATGGTAAATCGTTTCCGTTCCTCCTCGCCATGAAAACCACACCAAGGAGTCAGACCTTTGATCATTAGGATTCAAACCTGGGTCCTTCAAGTACAACATGGCAGCTGTGACCCATAAACCACCTGTCTGCACTATATTAGCCATGCTACACACATAAAAAATATGGAATAACTATTAGCATACCATAAAAACCTTTGTTAAAATATGTTTGCATATATTAATTATTTCAGAAGTAAGAAGACTATGGAATGTAACGCAACGTAACTGTATCTGTTTTGCTAAACTGTACATATGAACAGTAAAAATAAAGACTTGTAATTTTAGGCCTTTCAAAGAGAATTATGGGAAGAAGGGCCGTTATTATTACAATGATAATGCAGACATTCAAAGTTGCCCCTTCTCTTCGGATTCCTTGTTTCTTTGTAATGTTAATGTAATAAGCTTAATAAAAACATTTTTAGAAGAGGGGATTTAAACTGCTGGCAGCAGAAGTAACGGCGGCAGCTGCATCATAAATTCATAATAGCTCATCAAGCCTAAAAGAAACGGCACTTAATGGGTACCCTGCCGAGAATTCGCCGTGCCGATGCTTCGGAGCAGGACGAGTGAGCCACGGCCATCCCGGCGGAGTGCATTAAGACACGGCGTGCACCGTCACGGCACACCCGCATTAGCAAGGTCACGCAGGCTTCGCGTATGAGGAAATGGGAAAGGGACCCGCAAGAAAGAAAGTGGGTAGCAAAGACGTGGACCCAGCGCCCGAGCGGCACACTGTGTTCTCGTGGTCTTATCGCTCCCGACACCACCTGGGATGTGAGGACGCCGAAAGACACTGACTCATGTAGTGCCGCTTTCCAGAAAGATAATGGCTAATGCAGCAGGGAGTCTAACGGGGCTACGGGTGGATAAGTCGAGCTTCTGGAGGGAGGTGATGACTATGCTGACTAAGGACAGTGAGAGACATACAGACTTAAGTAGGAACTTAGTACAGACCAAAACCAATATTTAGTACAGGCTCAAGCAAAAATGCTTCTAAGGGGTAGCAGACCAAAACCCACATTTAGTACCGGCTCAAGCAAAAATGCTTCTAAGGGGTAGCAGACCAAAACCCACATTTAGTACAGGCTCAAGCAAAAATGCTTCTGGGGGGCAAACTGAGACAGGGATGGTTTTCAGAGAAATGAAGAATAAAATTATTTTCAAAGTGAGACTAAGACTGATCCAGTGTTCTTTGGGAGCTGTGGAGTAACACAGTGAGCATTTTGACAGAAATGCTGGCCAACACAGCTGGAGAGCAACACAGACGGAAACAAAAGTGCTTCCAAGGCAGATTGAATAAAATGGGATTTTCACACAAATGCAGCTCAGTAAAATGCACTGCGAGATACAGACTGATGCAGTCGTGATGTTGAGGGAGGTGAAGACAAATACTGTGAAGCTTCTCAGGGAAACGGACTGAAGGGATGGGGTATCTTAGGTATGGCCTCAGACTAATTTGCTGGTGAAGGTTTTCTTGGGCAGGAGGAAGTGAGAGGGGATCCTGCTTGGGGCACGTGAGGCACATATCTGTGAAATTAGGTTTTTGTCAAAAATCAAATTATGTGTCACCGCTTGGAAACTCCCCAAAGGCTTTAAATCACAAGGCTGTTTTGCTGGTCTTCACACTCCTATGGCTCTTGTTCACTGTCAAGAATTATTTGTCATAATGACATGTGCTCCAGCAGATGGCTTATTTTAAGCATATATTTAGCATTCAGAGCAAAAGCGCAATTTATCCTATTTTAGCAAATTTACAAGCGCAAGGGCTGCAGGAGATGCACCGATCATGAACATTAGCTTCTAACATGAAATTCCAGAAGGAGTGCTGGATTTTGTGCCAGCTACTAATGTACTTACCATGAGTTACCGCGGTGCAGTGCTACATTGAACGAGCAGAGATTTAAAGCCACTTCTGAAAAAAGGTGGCCGAGCAACAGAATGATAACCGCTTCGGTAAAAAAGCGAGGCGACCGCAGCCTCAAAAGACTCCTAAATAACGGTCATTAAATGGTTTTGAAAGAAGAGTTAATTTATGCCGAGAATCTTAGCGCATGTAAATAGTGACTGCGAATTGAGCTTGTCTGAAACCTTCTTCAGATCTGTGTCACACCGGGGAGCTTTACACCTTTACGCTGCAGTTTATAAACTTAGCATTGACTTCCTTTCTCTTAACCACCTAATAAATCAGCATGCAGGCTAATAAATGAGCCAGTAGGTTGCAAGAGACTGCAGCGCAGAAAACAATGCAGGTACTCCAATTACCAATGGCTTGTGGTTATGCCATTAGAATGAAGCAATGGAATAGTTAGATAGGCAGTAAATATAGCAAGAGACCTCATGTTGCTGATGATAAGCTGTACATCCTTATTGCTAAAAGTATGCAAACTCTTCTCATCCAGACAAATTCAATTGCGCGGCCAACGGCAGGTGAGGACGTCAGGGCGGCAGCCCCTGAAAGCGGCAGTCAGGCTAAATGTTTTCAACCAGATTAGAGTGCATTTGATCAGTCCACGCTGAGGCGTACGTAGGTCTTAATTCATAAGGGATAACACGGGTAACCGCTGGTAGAAACGTTTCTTCATAGTGCAAACTACACACTTTGAATGTATTGTCCTATAGTTTTTCCCACTTTTTCGCATTAAACTCTTAAAAGTTAAAGCCACATGCACATTTATTTCAGGTCCTGTGTTTCCAGGATTACTGAGGGTGACAATGACTCAGGCCCTGCTGCCAGTATTTTTAGCTGAAATCATACCTAAGGGGATGACTGTTGAGTATAAAAGGATTCGAGCCATTCACACTTCCCCGTGTGGCTCATACACTGAGGTGATGCACAGCGTCGAGTTAGTCGGCGCGCAAATCACAGAAGATCTCGCTTGGAAGCACAGTATGACCAGCCAGTTCTACGGATGAGCCACAGAGAGCATCCTGACTTACTGCATCTCGGTCTGGTATAGGAGCTGCACTGCCTCTGACCGAGGTGCTCCGCAACGGGTGGTGAGGACTGCCCAGTCCGCCATGGTCCAGGAGAAAGTGCGTTTCATTTTCTTGCACATCTGTGTAAGTCCAGACTGACAATAAAACGAACCTCGGACTTTGAAGAAAGCATTTTCTCAATGTATTTTAATAAGAATGATCGCATATACATGTACATAGACTTTCTGGCGAATAGCTTGATGTACACAGACGTCAGCTTTCTTTTTTCGCTTTGTTTTTTTGGAGTGTGGCGGTCTCTTGATTGAAAGAAACTGCTTACCTCCATCGGCTGCTAAATTCACGTCTGCATCTGTGTAATTCCAGTTTAATGGATGTCTCCTTGGGGATTGGGGCAGCTGCATAAAGCAGCTTGTCGTCTTTCAGGAAGGCTTTATTTCTCAGAGACAGGATCTTGATCGAGATTAACTTTAATTAAGATAAATGTTGGCTGCTTAGTCATCTGTTTAATGGGATCTGGGCACAATGATCAGCATGTCCTGGATGACAAAACGGAATCAAAATTGTTTTGCTTTGTATTATACGTAGAAAAGAAATAATTTACTATACCAGAAAAATGATCCTCCATATTTTGTAATCCATGTTAAGTAGAAAAATATTGCAAGATACTAATCCATTTATCAATTTGCATTCTTTTTACATAACTGTAATATATCAGGACATTTCTTCATTCCAGCCCTGCCATACTATACATGTGAATAATTCTAAAGCTAACAGCTCGTGTCAGTTGTCTTACCTGTTTTATTGCGGAATAACGCTATGCTTAACATAGCTATAATACATTTGCTGTTTTGAGTTTAAAACATTATGCTGAATATCTGCGATGAAATATTGTCTCATCCAAAATGTCATCTCTTAGAATTGCACCCGAGAATTCTGGGACAGGTCACACTGCGACCCATGCAGAACAAGTGGTTCATAAAGATGGAAGATTGGATGAATGGGTGGAATATTATATATACTCCATTGACTTTTTCTAATTTTGGAAAATGTGTTTGTGTGTAGATCAGCAAGGTGGGCCCTTTAACAACTTCCCGAAAGTGGTGATATTGATTCATTTCCTCAAAACATCACTGAAGTGGGTAAAGTACCATAAAAATTTTCTGAAGATTTAGGTAAGAAAGTACGAAGCAAGTTGCATTAAAGTAGGTCAGCAGAAATGAGTGATCCTGGTAGAAAGAGACCCAGAGAACCATGGTAATTTAATCCATCTCGGATAGGGTTTTAGACCACGGTACTAAAACGAGAGCCACTAGAGCTGTGAGTGGCTGCTTATTAAAAGACGTTTGCATGCTACAGCACCACCGCAGAGATGAATCTTCAACAGCTTGTACCACATTTGCAGCCACCGCTATGCAGAAAACAATTCCAGCCTATTAATGGAACCGGACCTAAGGAAGAATCGATACATTGAATCTTGGAAGGAAAAACCAGCATGGTATTCAAAATAATTCTACAGCAAGCAGGAATAAAGTATCGCTATGTTTGGCTCTATTTTGTCACCCAGCACAGCTTGGTCTGTCTCATAGGATAAATAAATGGTTCGTACTAACTAAATTAGCAATATCTAATAAAATAAATCTGTGCATACGAACAGTAAAACAATATCTAATAAAATATGGAATTTCAGAGAAAATTTGGAATGCCAAGTATTCATTCTACATGTATTGGTTGACTAACTAACAATTAACTGACTGGTTAATTTGATGCTTGATTTGTATTAAAAAAGTTTTAATTTTCTTTCTTTTGTTTTTTCCCCTTTTTTGTTAAAAGAACCACTTTTTGATCAACTGGTTTTGCTGTTGACACAATAAAATAGGCACAGTATCTTTAGGTTATTGGCGAGAGAAACGCAACATAACACAGCATAACACCCTCAGCCCCACACACTTACGCTCACGACGACTTCTTTTTCTTTTCTATTCTGTGCTTTACCATAGAAACAAAGTTTTAAAAAAATGAAATCTCTATTAGAATCCACCCAGTGCAATAGTGTATGCGTGCAAAATATCAGGAATTATTCTATCCAACACAAGAATGAATATGTGTTATTTTGTTTGTGTGTTAAGTTGAAAACTGTGTCAGTTCTTGTCAAACTTGTCAGAGAAGCATAGCGAGCTCCGGTGAGAAGCAGAACCTCACCTTGCCAGAAGCATTTTACATCTGCACCTTCACAGTCAGCCCCAAGCTGCTCCGCACGCGCTTCCTGGACCAGCTGGAGTCAACATCCTCAGGTGCTGCCCCCCCCCCCCCGCACACCTCCACTGCATCAACCGCAGAAAAGAATCAAACACGAATCCTCACCTAAACCACAAACACAGACGGCTCCGAGCCGCTGTAGGTACACTAAAGATGCTGGAAGTATTGGTGACACTTCTGTCCAAAACGGTGCAAAACTTTCCTCATTTCTACTGGCTCATGAGTTTACATCACTTTAAAGTTGATAATAAGCACATGGTCAAAGGCATCTGCTTTTACGGAAATGAATAAGCAAACATAATTGTTTACAGGACTTGTACTGTTAATAATGTCCCTATTTAGACAACTGGATAATATTTACCATGCTAGTTAAGGATAAATAAAAAGATGGGTGCCAAACCAGGAGGTAGCAGTCAAAATCAATTCCTTTGAATGTGAAATAGCAGCTCCAACCACTACACCATCCACTCTCCAGTCTTGTTTTATTTTTCCTATATCCTTAATTCAAAACAATAATATTTATTTATTAATTTAAAACACGCAAAATTATATAAAGAACTTTCTGATCATATTTTTTCCAGATGTTGTTAAGGATTTTTCCCCTTTTTTGGGTGAACTTTTCCAGCTTTGTACACGTACTTTTTTTAACGTATCACCTTAAACTGCAAGAGTGGAGGGGGATTGCTAGCTAAATGTGGCAAGACTGAACAAAATGTACATTTACATTCAGCCCATGTCTCCAGATCAGTTTAAAGTATTAAGATACAGTGATTTACCCCTTTATCCAGGTGTGTAATTTTCACTGTGTCAGTCCAGGGTAAGTTCCTTCCTCAGGGCTGCAGCAATACCTGTAAGCACTACTGCAAAATAATATTTTGCAAATAAATATTTTAAGGCCTTTAAGTGTATTGATGCCCCAGCAGAAAATATAAAATATGTGGGTGAGAACAGAATATGTTTATATTTGCTGCAGTAAAACAGACCGAGAAAATACAGTGTGTGTGTCTCTCTCTCTCTCTCTATATATATATATATATATATATATATATATATATATATATATATATATATATATATATATATATATATATATGTGAAAACCAAGACCATATATAGTGGCTATTTTTGGAAAGCACTTGTAAATAAGAACCGTGAACCAATCAGTTGGAGCTAAGGAACAAAACCCATCAGTCACTTCCTTCCTTGGGAATGGCTTGTTAGGAGCAGAGGAACAGAGGGGTTCGGGGTCTGTTTGCCACTGTGCTGCAGAGCTCCTCGCACCACTGAGGAGCAGATGGCTGGCTAACGTCGGCAGGCCTCAGACCCCCACGGAGACGGGCTTTGCCTGGCAAGCTCCTGGCGGAACCCACCGGAGGAGGCTTGTCACCAGGAGAAATGTGCCTCTTGAGACCTCAGCTTGGGGGGGGGGGGCTGCGGTTGCACCACATTTACTGCTTCAGCACCTCCTGCTCAAGGCAGCCCTCAGGAGAGCTTCTATGAAAGAGCACCCTATATATACTGTATTCTGCATATTATTTTCCATATCTTCACTATATCTCAACATTCTGCTGATCAGCCAAGGTAACCCTCTCCACAACAACTGAGCTGGATTCAAACCCACATCTGAAGGGCTATGAGGCAGCAACCCTACTTACTGCATCGCTTATTGTGCTTGTTTATATTTAGTCCTGCTGTTATTCTTACTTCTGTTCTTGTCCCATTTATACAGGATGTACAGTATTTTTTTCAAACTGCATTGCTTTTTAATTGTCACTTTAGGGTGCTTTAATGTTTGTTGTGTCTCTTTGTGTTAAATGTCCCTGTATGAGCTCCCAGCGAATCGAAGGGCTGTTGTTTTCATTTAAATCCTTTATCAAGTACAGTATATTTATAATATGATCCGTGTTCTCCTAACAATGCTCTTTCTGAAATATCAATATAAACTATATAAACAAATCTAATTTTGCTCACAGAACTCCTACAGCACAACACATTGCTTTAAAACAGCTTGTTAAAGTCAAGCCAAGGTATGAATTCTAACATATGTGCTTATATATTGTACATATATATGAGAAAGCAAAAATTGTCGCGTGAATTGCTAAAAACAAGTAGCTTTTCATTTAAGGCCTCCCTGCAAAAATGTGTATTTACAAAAGGTAATAGCAAAAATAAACACACCACGCTATAAATTTTGCACCTAAAATAATCTACATAGATGGGTAGGTAGTTCAAAGATGAACCATTAATTTGGAAGATTGTGGATTAATTCTCATCCTTTTATCGACAAAAATGTAGATCCGAAGGTCATAAATCGGCTTAGCTGGCATTGTTTGCAAATAACCTCTCATATGGACGCAGCAAGCAATTAGGCATTCAAACATATTTTCGTATTAAGCTGAAATGCCAGTTAAATGCACTTTTTATTGTAGGTCAGTGAACCGCACCCATTGCGTCTTCAAAACCCCATCCGACTTCAGCAAAATAAACAAACAAGTCTGGTTTGTTTCCGGGTTTTTTTTTTTTTTTCCCACGAAGCTTCAGCGGCATCGGCATTCCGCACAACTTCTCCAGGAGATGCCGACAATTCTCAAAGAGGTTCGCCTCAGCAAACAATGGCTGGAGACCAGGCCCAGGGGGTCGACAGTTTTCCTTACCTGCGTTGTTCAGCTTCCCTCGCAGGCCTGATCTCGATTTCCCAATGAGAATGTTTTTCCCGTCAATTTTATCAGAATAAACAGCACAACCAGATAACATAGTAATTACTAGATAAACACGGGCAAGAAATAGCAAATACGCAGTGCCAGTATTGCGTCCTATAGACAGGCCGGTACAGATACCATCAGATGCTGTCCTATCGTTTGAATAGGGATTATAAAAACTCTAATGAGAATGAGTTTGAGGGGCTTTTCAGCTTCCTTATAGCACTGTCTTATCTACTGAATTTTTACTCAAAATTTAGCTAAAATTTAGTTTAGCTAAAACTTGCAAATTTTATTCGCTCAGCTACATTTGCAATTATTCTTCACGTTGGTGCATTTTTCTAGAGCAACCTACTGTCTGCATGTTTATATATTTTTTTTAACACAGTTCCGGTGTGTTTAAACATCTCGAATTTTAAATATGAAGGCCAGATTTAAAATACAGCGCACGATTTGCGGTGCAAAAAGCTTCCAGTCTTATCGTCTTTTGAGCGGTGAAGTGAGAACAGTCAGGCTGCAAAGCAAGATCAAAATGCCTGCGAGATGTTTGACAGGATACTTGGCTGCCTCCACCACATGGCCAGGGGGACAATGCCTTGGTAGCACAGTGATGGAAATGAGATATTTTCTTGCTCTGCAGATGCTAACTACTGGAGCTCAAACTGTGCTTGTCAACACCTGAAAATGGAGAAAAAAGCAAAACGCCGAATGCGAATGCCAGCACTTTGCAGACATGCGCAGGCGGCTGGTAATAAGGAAAGAGGTTTGTGTTTACTTGCTTATTTGTCTTTTATCCCTGTTGAGGAAGCCAAGCCATTCCCTGAAGGCCACATTTGATCTGTTTTTCGAGGGCAAATCTTTACGATTAAACCGTTCCTTGGACCTGGACTGCATCTGATTTGGTCTGACTTTTTTTAAAATCCATCTTCTAAATTAATGAAAGTAAAATTGATGCAACTAAATATCTGGTACACAAAGTATACTAACAAGTAAATAACAAAAAAAGTTCTGGACAAACTGCATGATATGGCCAAAAGTATGTGGATACCTGAGTATCCACTGTATGTACTTGTTTAACTTCCCATTCCAAACTCATAGGAATTCATATGGAGCCATTCTCCCCTTTGCTGCTGCGACAGCCTCCTTCTCCTAGGAAGACTTTCCACCAGATTTTGGGAATTTGTGCCCATTCGGCCACAAGAGTATCAGTGAGGTCGGGCAAGAAGGCTTGGCTCGCAGTCTGCGTTCCAGTTCATCCCAAAGGAGTTCAGTGGGGTTGAAGTCAGGGCTGTGTGCAGGCAATTCAAGTTCTTCCACACCAACCTGGGCAAACCATGTGTTTATGGAGCCCACTAAATGCACGGGGGGGCCATATAATGTACATGAATGTGATATGATAAGACTATTTCTGCATGATCTTGTTCCCTCAAAAGTTGAATACTGTAGCCTTTTTCCAGTGAAAAAGAATGCTCCCGGGTGCAACTTCAAAATCTCGCTGCTCTTTGAGGCCCGCTCCAGTGTCCAAGGTTGTGATTATGCCGTGACACTCTGGGGGGCATCAGTGAAATGAAATCACAAGACAAGGAATTTATAAGCGTGGGATGTAATTGCCAAATTTCTAAATTCCTTTGTCATGAGCATATAGGGTCATTGGGTTAAGGGGAGGGCATATTATGGGTCACCCTGCTCATCTTTGAAGAACCAACCACTAGTTAATAATCCCTCTCCGGATTATTATGGCGTGTGACAGCGGACGCCGCTAAAGTACTGGAACAGTCAGCATTACGTCGTTGTCTCAGAATAAAAATATCCCTTGTGTTAATACAATAAAGCGTTTATGACATGTCATGGCAAATTCACAATGGCAGCAAACAGCAAAGGCAGTTACTGGGCTTGAGATCCAGTTAACAGAGTCTTTACAGGTTTAATGAATAGTGATAAATTTTGGATCCGTCTATTTGGCAGATTTTAATTTACTTTAATTACAAGCGGAATGACCTTTGGATCCCAGCATCCTCGCGAGTTTAAAGCAAAGGTTTGTAATTTATTTGTGTAGATATTAGGATGGGAAGTGCTGAATACGGAAACATAGGTTATTCATCGCATTACATCCATCATAATAATGTGAAGGTCACAGCAATATATATACTTGCATATAATGGGGCGATCGGCTTTTTTATTGCACGCAGTCATTTCATAAATTAATCCGCGTCCAGCGTAACGCAAATCTCCTGGCTGACCTCAGCCATCTTGTTGTTTGCAGTCTACGATGAAATGTGGAACATCGAGCACGTGTAACAAAAGATTTGAAGCATGCTCGGGAAAAAACAAAAAAAAAAAAAAGGAGGCGGCAGATATTGTTCAATAAATCCATAATTTTGCTTTGGCACCGGAGTCGCTAATGTGTAACTTGAAAGTGCGCTGAAGTGTGTACAAGTCTTAGATAAAAAGTGGAAAGGAGTAAAACTTGTAATGGAATCCCATATTAATCCAGTGAACGACAAAGTCATGCATTTATATATTTATACAATTTACAGTGGACAAAATATGAAGTTAAATTTGCTTCAAAGCCATTATGTTATTATTCATAAATCAGAAGGCTTACAAATGAACTGGTTCCTTTTTAATTTTTTTTCTTTTGCTACATGCTTAATTCTAAAGAATAATGCATCGCTATTGATATAAAATACTAGCAAGATAGTCCTTTCAATCATGTCTTTTCCAGTTTTTGAAAGGATTTGTATTTTTTTTGTTTCATTAGAACAATTTTTTTTATTGTTATGTCCCTATCATTTTACTGCTTTTTAAAGTATCGGATTAAACTGCAGTTGGATTTTTTTTTACAAATCTGAGCTCCAGAGTGAATGCAGGGGGTGTGGCTACTAAATCTTGCGAAAGTGATGTTTCTTTAGCTGACAATCGCCTTCATGAAAGCTTTCAGTTTTAAGCTCCTGATAGCAGTGTTCCTCTTTATACAGCAGGGTAATTTTTACCGGATCGGGTTAGACTAAGCATGACCTTGCCCAAGGGTACGACTGCTGGTGGGCGATTTGAACTCAGGCCCTTTGACTTCAAGACGACAGCATTAACCGCTGCGCTTCCCCTAAAAATGGGTAGGTGTGTAACATTACGAGGCCTGCTGGTGTTGCCAGTTTACCCTCATAGCTGTGCAATACGATCCTTGTAGAAGCAAACGGCATGAAAATTCCTGCAGCGAACTCTCAAACAATCCCACACCCATGCAAATGAGGCAGGAGAAGCAACTTGGATCCGATTCCGTTATCAGGGGCGCGTGATGGATGTTCGACCCCCTGGGTTTCAGTACTTGCCATTGATCTCAGAATCGTGCCTTTTTCGTAACGCCGACCGGCCGATGCGCCGCTGCCGGCACAACAGCTTCCGTTCACCGGGTTTTTCTCTCCTTTGCACGTCCCGCCACAAATTTCCCACAGACGAAGTCAAGTGATTTACGACTCGGAGAACTCTCTGTGGCTGACAGGACAAGAGCTAATTCCGCAGCTGAGACGCACGGCTCTTCTCCCATTACTTGTTACCTCTGATTTCAACAGCCGAAAATAAAACACTGCCTGATGCAAGAGATACTAAATATGACATGATGTATGATGCTCTGGAGACATTCGCAGTAAGCTACACCATGGCTGTTTTACGATAGACCGTAACTTGCGATATAATTTGTTGCTTTTCAGAATAGATATTTAAGTGCACGTTGTCCTCACTAAGTGCCTTTTTATTCTTTCCCTTGACACCTACAAACTTGACGCTGTTATGTTTGCGCTTTGCTGACGTCCGAAAAACAGAGCAAAAAGAATTTGTGTGTGGTTTTGGTCTAGTGAGGCAAATGCACTTAAGGAGCTCCAAGTGTAAGATTTTTTTTTTTTCCCCCTCTCACTGCTTTTGAGCGCAAACAGCATCTTCCTGGGTATTGAAAAGAATGCTCTGAAACTGATAATGTACAGTCGTGGCCAAAAGTTTTGGCAGTGACACAAATGTGTTTTGCAAAATTTGCAGCTTCAGTTTTTGTGATGGCAATTCAAGGATTCAAAGGTTTATTTGTCATGGGTGAACAACACAGCATAGCAGTGTTGTCCCCATGAAAAGTTTTGTTTCCAGGCATCCTCAGTGCAAATGTGGACATAATATGTAAGGTATAACTAAGTAAGGTAACAGGATAGGGGAGAGAACACATTGTTTTTAGATTTTTGTGCAGAGATCAGATGCATATTCCACCTGAAAGAACCGTTTACCGGATCATCAAGAACTTCAAGGTAAGATGTTCAATTGAGGTGAAGAAGGCTTCAGGATGTCCAAGAGTGCCCAGCAAGCACCAGAACTGTCTCCTCCTGAGGAGTCGGCTACAGAATCGTTTTGCCACCAGTGCAGAGCTTGCTCAATACTGGCAGCAGGTGGGTGTGAGTGGATCTGCACATACAGTGAGACAAAGACTTTTGGACAACGGTCTTATGTCAAGAAGGGCAGCAAAGAAGCCACTTCTTTCCAAGAAAAACATCAAGGACAGACTGAAATTCTGCAGGAAGTACAAGGATTGGACAGCAGAAGACTGGTGTAAAGTTATTTTCTTAGATGAATCCTCCATCCGACTGTTTGGGACATCTGGAAAATCGATTGTCCGGAGAAGAAAAGGTGAACGCTACCATGAGTCCTGTGTCGTGCCAACAGTGAAGCATCCTGAGACAATCCATGTGCGAGGTTGCTTCTCATCCAAGGGAGTGGGCTCACTCACAATTCTGCCCAAGAACATTGCCATGAATTAATAATGGTATTGAAACATCCTCCAAGAGCAACTTCTCCCAATAATCTGGGTGCAATTTGTTGATGATCTGTGTATTTTCTAGCATGATGGAGCACCATGTCACAAGGCAAAAGTAATAATAAAGTGGCTCAGAGATCATGACATTAAAATTTTGTACCCGTGGCCAGGAAACTCTCCAGATCTTAATCCCACTGAGAACCTGTGGTCAGTTCTCAAAAATTGGATGTATTTGCCAATGAAAGCCTTTGAAACTTATGAAATGTTTATAATTGTTCTTCAGTATACCACAGAAACATTTTTTTTAAAAAATCAAAAAATGCTGAAGCAGCACAGTTTGCAAAACACAACGTTTGTGTCACTGTACGTTTCTGAGGGAGATCTGGGTTTAAAGGGTGGCACGACGGCACAGTAGGTAGCGATGGTACCTCAGAGCACCTTGGGTTGGAATGTTCAACCTGGGTGGACTTTAGACGGTCTCCCGTCATTCACATGGATTCCCCCCAGGTGCTGCAGTCCAAAGATATGTGTTTCCAGTGAATTGCTGAGCCTATGAATTGTTCATAGCGTGTGTATGGCTGATACAGCGAGTGTGTATGGTTGCAGTTATGGACTAGAATCTCGTCCACGGTGTACCACACCTCACACTCTGTTCTTCCACAAAGACTGTGGCTCACCCTCTGATGGGGGAAGTCATTTTTGAACGCAGATGGATGGGTGTGTATGAGTGGTCAGATCACTCATGTGTGCTGATGGATATATTTCTGTAGGGAGCTGAGTATAGTGTATAATAATAATAATAATAATAATAATAATAATAATAATAATAATAATGATGATGATGATGATGATGATGATGATGATGATGATGATCATCATCATCATCATCTCTTAATGTCACTTTAGAGGAAACCAGACACTGTTTGAATGAATCTACAGAATCAATGCATGTTGTTCATCCATCCATCCATCCATCCATCCATCTACCCATCTGTGGTCCTGGTTAGGGTTGTGGCAGTCCAGAGCCTTAAATGTAAAATATACATCAGCGAAATACCTCACCAGTGGACTGGATAATATTTAGACACTACTAAAGAGAACATCAAGGGAACTGCATGAAACAACAAAACTGTTCCCGAGACAAAAAGTTCACCGCAGAGATTTCGGGACCTGGATCGGTCCTTTCGGCCGCTGAGAACTCTCTGAATGGTTTGCAATTTATTTAAATTGGACGCTGAGGAAAGTGCAAATAACTGCTGGGAAAAAACGCAAAAAACGCGATTACTAAATTAACTGAATTCCAAATGAAGCCGCTGCACCCCGCGCACAGACTTGCGGGCCCGAAATTGCAGTCGCCAGCGCTTGGCTCTGCGAGGGAAACGTATGATTAAATTTCTCTTGCCTGACTGAGACAAACGACTCGGGCGCCGCTTTCTGCGTAGCTTTGGGACCGACTCTACGGATACAAATGTCAAATTAATCCCGGGGAGGGAAAGGTTCGGCACTCCCAGTCAACACTGGCCTCGATAAGCCAGTATGGCCCAAACCCCTTGGCGTTGTTTAGCATACAGACATTAACCCCTGTAACACAGGCAGATGGTGGTGCGGCAGCGGCCCCCGCTCAACCCCCAGCAGGCCCCGGCGACGGTGTCGTTACCGCGGTTAATGGGGTATTTCTGGAACTAATTCGGTCCAGAAACCCGGGCGCTTTCTCTCACTCCGCTATTAGCGCTGCTGCCGCGCTCCGGAAAGCAGACCACCGTCAAAAAAGCTAAACGCAGATCGGGTCTGGGGTTCGGACTCGGGTTTATCTACCGATGCTTCAGCAGCCGAATCCGTTCGTGTTGATTCAGAGGTCTGAAATCGAAAGGCGAGACTTTGTCGGGTTTGGCTTGAATGAGCTCCGTGTGTACTTCGGTACTGCTGAATCCCTTCCAACATACCAGAAGGGTCTCACAACTCCACTCTTTGAGACCCGCTTCTCCTTAACAGACAATTTATCTGTCGCAGTCACCTTTGTGTTTCCTGGTTCCTTCTGGTTTTTCACTCACTCATTTAAGCGCTACTTCCTGTAAAATTGGACACTTTGCGGAACGTTGTTCATGCAATGCATGACACCACTACAGCTTGTACACATATCAGACTTTTTAGCTCTTCAGCTCCCTCCATAAAAAATGGTTAACCCAAGTATCTTGCTTGTATCTACTGAAAAAACTTTCATTTTATAAAATCATCTATAAAAACATTTATAAAATCAGTATAAGAATTATGGAAGATATTGACACCTCTTTGAAATGTTGTACATGATGCTGCACAATAACCTGGGTGAAGTATTTTAACATTTTCTTTTAAAAATAGCATTTAACCTGGATTTGAACATTCAACCTGGATTTGAAGAAGCTAGGATCACATGTCTCTCCTTATCCTTGAGCAACATACCTACTCTACTGTATAAATGGGTGAATAATAGTAAGTGACTTTTGGAGAAAATTGTTATCTAAACAAATAAATTTTCAAGCGACTGACATCATCTAAGTCTTATGTGGTGGTAAGTCATACTGTAGTTTTTTTACTCTTTTTCATTTTTGAGCTCCGGGAAAGACGAACATTTTTTGTTGAGTCCGCATTCCTGTGTCTCAGGTGCACAAAGCCTCAACCTTGACTGGAACAGCAGAACAGCAGCAGAGACAAGTTGTGTCATGTTTTACCCTCGCAAGACCTTTTCCAGCTTATAGATGTTCCTCATCCTGGCTGAACAGTGCAGACTTACCTCCGCAAATTTTTATGTCTGTCATGCAAAATGTACTTCAGGCTTCAGACTGTTGCCGGATACATTTCTCTGCCGCAAAGTTACTTCTGCCCTTGCCTGACATCAAAGATCTTAATATAGATATCATTTCATTCCAAGTGTGCACCTGACTAATATATTCCACCTCTGGGCATTCTTACCCAAAGAAGAAGATGGAATTGAAATCTGATACCTTAGCATCTCAAAATAAAAGTTGCAGATGTTATAGTAAAAATGCCCCAGAGGGTGGAGATGTCACAGAAGAGAGATGAGACCATCTATTTAGTTACTCATTTTTATCACACGTTGCGCGATGCATTTGATGTTTTGAAATGTATACTCGCACCCATTACCATGCACTTAAACATTGGGTTTGAGATATTACTGTTTTAATAAAGTGAACAGATCACTCAGATTACCCAGAAGAAAGTATCTGCTGGTCCTCTATTAGGTCAAGAAGAACCCAGCGGACGATCTACTAGGAGGGCAATTTCAGCCTTGTCCCATTGCAATTAATTAGATTTTAAAATCTTGAAAAACATCTAACGTCACGATGAATTCTTAAATCACGGCAACTGTTTTGTAGTTTAAAAGAGGAGAAAACATCGTGGCCCTGACTGATGCTTGAGGCGAGTCAGGAAGCCCATATGAAAATGAAGCTCTGCTTCAGAGTTGTGCTCAGCAAGCTGACAGGCAGTCTGCAGCGCATTCCCCTTATCACACGCTACAGCAGCATTTATTCGAAATGTGACATTGGGATTTATCCATGTTTTTTTCCTATCTGCTATGGCAAATTTATGTCCACAGCAGTCTGAAGATGATCAGCACTTTAAATGTATGTTCATCCAGTGGCAAAGTAATGTTAAGTACCTGGATGGATAAATACGGCCTGTTTCAGACCATGTGTCACTGTTAATATTGATTGTCTGTAACTTGTACAAGTCAGGTCACATATTATTTAGAGGCGAACATGTATTTCACATAAATGAATGTAGTGGTTTTACACGCTACTGTGTAAGAGCTGACGGTCATTTGGTCACAGGTGATGCACTGCTGCACCTTTAAGGGCCTGGAATGGAAAGGGAACTCAAGACAATGTTGTCAAGGCAAGGAGGAATAGAAGTGGATTGCCATTGCCTTCTTCCGGTGTATTTTTTCCTTAGAAGGGTGCAAAGAGAGGAGAACTCCACACACACACACACACACACACACACACACACTCCTAAGCTGGACTTGAACCCCACATCAGGTAAGCAGCCAAGGAGCTGTGAGTCACCAGCTTACCCTGCTGCCCCACCACACCCCTGTTGAATGGCTTAAACCTGCTTTATTCCAAGAAAATAATCAATAGATAAAAACGTCTCATTTGAGATTAAACATGCAATGCCACCATGTAATGAGAACGTACAGGGCAGCAGAGGAAGTGATGGACGGTGTTACAGCCTTTGAACACAGAAGTCTCATGTTTGTCTCTTGCTGTGGTACCCTGGATCACAGCAACATGACTCGCTCAGGTTAAAAAATAACCAACTGCACCTAAGCTAACGTTTCAACACTGAGCTGGAGACAAGTGTCACCTAGATGAATGCATGAAAATATTCTGTCTATTGCTGTCCTGTCTCATTTGTATCTCTTTCTTTTTTGCTGCATCTACAGTACCGAAAAACAGACTTTTTCCATTCTGCATGTACTTGTCCAATTATTCGCCAGTACATCGTTCCTGAAATCTGATGTCTTTTTATATCATTTTTTAACTCTTCTACAGCAAATTATAAATAATTCAGGGATCAGATATAGATGTGTTATTTTACGGCTGCTATTTTTTGTGCTTTATTGGATCCGTTGGATAATGGCGAACTGTTTGTACAAATTTCATTTATGAAGAGTCTATAGTGAACATAAAATACTTTTTTAAAAATTCATTGACCCTCCTAGTTTGTGTGGACTGGCTTGAGGAGGACAAAGGTTGTGTGTTACGTTTATGTAAATGGATTAACAAATTAAAACACAATGGTGCAATACAAGACAAACGCAAACAGGTGAGTAGCCAAGCCAAGGTACCAGACCACAAATGAGCGTGAGAATACTCGTTTCCCACAATGCACTGTGGTGCAGTTTCTCTCACACAGCCGGCTGGTGCGGTCTTCAAATATGATCTCAGTTTACTGAGAAAGACTAACTGTAGCGACCCAGGGCTCGAAGTTGCAGACCGGATAAAGGAAAATTCAAAGGCAAAAACAGTAATTTGGTTTCATTATCATTGACTGTAAGTAGCTTAACATTGCGAGCCACTATGGTAAAAAGCATCAACTAAATCATGGTTTGCCAACCTGAAGTGTATAAAAAGATATATGGGAAGTAGCATGTACCAGCTTATTAAGTAATAATGTAGCCATGTGTGAAAACCCGTAGGAAATCAGTTTTAAAGTTGCTCTGTCACAGTGATGGGGTCCACAGTTGAACTTAATTCATCCATCCAACTGAGAATTATATGGCACCTAGCATAGCTGGAACTCACTTTGAAAAGGGACCAATGTTGCCTAATCGCTTTCAAATTGTTTTTGTTTGAGAAGCAGTGGAACTTGGAGACAGCTCCTGGCTAAGTTACACTGTCAGCCAAACCTGGATTTTACGGCCCTCGGAAGTGCACTGCCTGTTTTGTGTACTTGGGGTGTTTCTATGGCAGCTTCCACTTGCTGCAGGGTGCGATTCAATCTGGAAATTATCCTGGTATCAATTAGACCTGCTATGTATGTAGCTTCATTTCCATATGCCCTGCTTACTCATCAAAAGAAACTTCTTGAAGACAAAGTGAGAGAAAAAAGCTGAATTTGTAATGCAACACAGCGGCCTTTGCATGCCGTATACTTTATCTTTACTTCTAGTTTTATATCTACCTCCGAAATTAGGATAACTACATGGTAAAGCTGTTTTACAACAGAAAGATTTTGATCTCTAAACATGACCAGTTAAGCGCTTCAGTGATCCAAGAAGTGTGTTGCCTATGCTGCTATACAATATTTTACATATACAGGCATCCCTCAATTTATGCACCTAACTGGTTTCTGAAAAGGCCACTTTGTGCGAAAACACGTAAATCAAGCCTGCTATTTCCATTATTTCTTGTGGACAAAATTATATTGTTTCGCATCTCAACCCAAAAAACCAGAAACAATTTTCCTAAATTTTACTCGAGCACCAAAAAAAAGGTTACGTAAGTATGTACACTGTCGTGGAAGCGTTAAAAAGAATTTGCCACTGCAATGTAATCGGAAACAATAAAAGTTTTATTAACAAAAAAGTGTGCATATGGCTTTTTTCCCATATACTGTATGACATCCCAAGAACCCTTTTCTTGCAGTCAGCAATAACTTATGCTCGTACCATATTCACGAGCATAAGTTATTGCGTACCGGGGAGAATAGAACTAAATATTATTGGGTTCACCTATGCATGCACAATATGTTGCCATATCCACTGATGTAACACAGTGCCAAACTGACACCACCAAAAACACTATGGCAGAATATTTTTCCCATTTTGTGGCAGATTTTTTTTTGCCTCAGATTGTACAGATTAGCAGGTAAATCAAAAATTGTGTATAAAATCAAATTCCATTGCCATAGAAAACATGTTGTGCGATTGTGTGTCAAAGAATCACTTAGCAGGAGTGGGGTTTGAGCGGATCGACAGCTGTCTGTTGCCCACCCCTGCTTAGCCCCCTAAAGAGCTTAATGGGAACTAGGTTGGCCATTTCAGGGACAAAAGGCTGGGATGGTTAAGACAGCTGCTTTGAAGAATAAGGACTGCTGACATGGCTCAGCCCAACAGCTCGAGTCTATTTGGGGTTGCTGGCCTTGTCCTGTTGCAGGTGATGGAGGCATATCCTCAAGTTGTGTTGGGCCGAAACAGAAACTGGTGGAACAATAGGCAGGTATATTGGGTTGAGCCACCTCTGGAGCAATGTTGGACTGTCCTCCAGGTGTATGTCCTGAAAGGACTCCATGGAGGCAACTGCTGGACATGCTGACAAGACAGAGGGGCCAGGGTGGGATTCAAAAGTCTGAGAGGCAAGGACATGATGAGGTATGTTGAGAGTCCTCTGGAACTCACAACTGAAAGTGATAATACAGTCTTTAGTGATTACAGCACCAACTCTTCAATTGTAGTCAAGGCCGTTCCCCAGTTCCTTTTTCTTTCTTGCCCAGTACTGTCAGTGAAGAGTCCCAGGTAGCTGCCTTTGTCCTTCACATAACCCATCCAGGGGCTCTGCAGATGTCTAACAATAGATGCTTGAGGTTCCCATACCTAAAGGTGGTCCATACGAGACACTGAGCCTGAATGGGACCCAGAATGGGTCCCTGAACTTGAATGAAACCAATGGGGTGGGATCTAGTGAAGGTTCCTGAAACATACAGTAGTACCACCTTGAGCAACAGGGAACAATCTCAGAGCTCAAGAACCCACACTTCCAGGTGGACTGCCACCCAGCAAAGGTGGAGCAGCCACCTGAAAGGAATCTTGCCCTACCCTCATATACCCACAGCAGGTATCCACTCCAGATGGGCTGGGATATTGAAGGGATACTGTGGTACATCTACTCATCTGAAGACTGCTGTTTCTGAGAGAGAGCCTGCGCTGGGGAGTGAGCTGTTGCACAGGTCTTCCTTTTGTTCTTCTTGTGTTCTTCGCTAGCTTGGATTATTAAAGTCCTGTTTGCTGGTGAAGCCTGCTGCCCTGTGCTTTTGGTCTTGCCTATGGAACCACCTCCACCCTGCAAGTGGCCACAGCTGAAATAATAATTTTAGATGTCTTGCTCCTTTTCTCAGTAAATACAGAAAATAAATTAAGAAAATAGTATTGCGACGGAGTGTCAGGTCATTCTAATATCTGGTGACCTGAGGTGCAGGTGCAATGTAATAAATTAATTATTTAATTGATACATTTTTATTATTAAATAAAGACCAGGTTAAATAAAAAGGACAATTCTGGGTAATAGACCAGGTCTCTCAGCATGCTTTTGTGTATATTTTGATGTTATTATTTGGACTAAGGCCTGTCATTGGTTCAGCATTCTATGCCACTCAGCTGTTCTGTGCAGATGGACATTACTGTATTGTCAAATACCAAGGCATAAATCATCAAGCACATTTCAAATACTGGCATATTTCAAGCAAAGCATAACTTTCTAGTATGTCTAGGTAATTGGCCTGGACAGCTGCAGCGTCCTGGATCATTTGGAAGGAGGGCACTTTCAGGTGGTGTTGAATAGGTGATGAGCAGCTCGGCCCCTGACAGGTTTGGGGCTCAGACTGCGAAGCATGCCGAGGGTTTTACTCCAAGATTGACGTTTTTTTTGGATAACAGGGGACCCAGCAGGTGGCATTTGAGAGTGCAGCAATGACAAAGAAGGAGGTCAGGTCAGACACTGGCAAAACCCTGACATGCTTTCTGACTCGAAAACCCGGTTGATGTCAAAAGGCTCTTTATTAAAGATGTTGCCTTTAAGAGCAGTGAAAAGGCTGACGAGGGCCGGGGAACCGGGAGCCGAGGAAGGATGAAGGTGTAAAAAATAGATTACATTACACAGTACGCTGGCTGTAAGTTTGGTTGGCAGCTGGGAGAGAACAGGTGGGGGAAAACAGGGGCTCCAGCAGCTAGCAACTGAGATCAGAGGTAACCTTGAGTTTCTTCTGCTTCTTTTCTGCTGTTGACAGACCTGTTCAGGCCATTCCCCTTTCAAAGGGGTGAAACAGTTGCGCAGTGGTTAGATATGAGTTCAGTCCCTCCTCGGCATGTGTGAAATTTACTTGCGCTCCTCATTTCTCTGACTTTCTGGGTGCTCTGGTTTCCTCCCACGCTTCAAAGACATGCATTTCAGACTAACCGATCACCCTAAATTGCCCATAGTACAATTGTAAAAAAAATCTATGCAGTCTGAAGCCTCCACGCTGACACTCATTTAAGTAAAAATATCACCAAATACAAATTAAACTGTCCCATTTATTTCTATAATTAACATTATGTATCATTACACAGGATAGCAAAACAGTTTCCCTTCATCAGCTATTTCATAATAATGTACGGCTGCCCGCCTGCATTCATTCACCTCCACTGTATATTTAACACTGACAAATAAACATACTTATGCATTAATTCAACCTTTAATGGAAAAATCCTCCAGCAGAGGTGTAAAGGCAAAACAAATCAGCAAACGCACTGACGGTTACTGGGTAATGGTTTGACATCGCGCCGCTGTGTAAATGTGTGCACGACTGCAGGGAGTTCAGCCCAGGCTGTCTAATATAAGTCATACTGGACAAAGGGGGTCAGGGGCCTCCGGGGTGCTGCAGTGAGTTATGCTGCCGGCCTACCTGCGGTGGTCAGGTGCAAGCGGGTTCAGGTTCTGCTCAGCTAGCGTGGAGTTTGCATGTTCTCCCTGTGTGTGTATTGATTTCCTCTGACAGACATGGGTTTCGGTTGAATTATTCACTCTAAATTGCTCATTGTGTCTGTTTTTGTGCAGGGGTCCACAAAAGAAAGGGCGGTAAAAAAATTCCTGCTCCAACCTTGACTCCCCATAGGGCGCACATGCATCTAGGGGTCAACGGCTCCTTTTGGGTTCTCTGCTAAATCAGCAATTGAGAATATATTGGTGAACACTTTTGTATAACGGGTACACGAGGAAGCATAAAATTAAGTTTCTCGGGTCCACAGTGTGCAGAATAGGAGGAAAGAACATGTACACTGTAGAGAATAGATAAATAAAATAATAATACTGTTTGTTTTAGAGGAATGATCTGCTAAATGAATAAATTTAATGTGAAGGTGTGGAGGCTGAAGAATTTCTGCAGCTGAAGTAGCCGTTAGAGCAAAGGTAACATTGCCAACAGGGATGGTGGGGAGATGAACTTTTGAGGGGGGGGGCAGTGGATAAGACTGCAGGTGGGAGTACATGGAGGGGCACAGCAAATACAGGCACAGCTGAGGGCGATCACTTGACAAAGGATGGTAGACAGAGATGAATCTGCTGTCAGGGAAGCAAAGGCTTATAGCAGACGTATCAGACGTGGAACAACCTTTGGGGAGCAAAGGGTCGAGCTGCACGTCTACGTTAAGGGCCGGCGGCAACCAAAGCTGCGGGAACGACAGGTTGAATCGGAGGAGCGTGGAACACACCTGCTGGAGTGGCTGAAGGTCTGAAGGATTACCGTGACACCGTCAAAGATGGCCATCTTCAGGGAAGTTAAGACAAGTGAGCTTCTTGGGTTTGCGGAGGCACCGAGAAGCAGTTTTGTTGCATTAAATTATGTCTGCATCAACAGATAAATTATTGAATAATACAAAGAATAAGCTGTTCTCCTGCAATTATTGGTTGGCAGACTCGTATACCAAACATTTGATTAAGTAACTTTGGATGTGGGGGTTCAATGAGCAATTTTTTATCCAAGAGATTTATTTTGAATTAAACAGAGCTGCACAGATGGCGCTCTCATTTCAAAAACCTGCTGAGTTCCAAAGGCTAAAAGGCTATGTGATGGAGTCAAACTAATTTTGCCGCTCCCTCAGGACGAACCACCTGTGGTTACCGAAGACTTAAGCTAAAATCCCTTCAGCAAAAAAAAAAAAAAAAAAAAATCTGTGAGAAAGCAATGATGTTTTATTACAATATTGATAATTCTAAAATATGCATCATTTATCACAACACAGTAGAGTAATAATCCCCTTGTCCTATAGCACACTTCTGTTTAGCTCTGCAATATTTTAGCCTGTGAACAAGTTGACCTTTCTTAATTTTACATTTATCATCCTTAAAATAGACTGTTTTCTATGTTTATTTAGCATTCCTAAATGCATAAGTATTCTATATCATGTTGTGTTTGCTCACTTTTCAAGCTCCATTAATGCAAAATACTGTTTTAATGGCCTCTTATAGCAGTTTCTATAAAGACGCCATTTCACAAGAACGCATCCAGAACACAAATGGAATCATTACTGTATTTAAATTTAATACATACTATATATACATATAAAACATCTTTGTTTAAAATAAGAAGCATACTTGTTTTTCAAATGTTTGGATTGCCACACTGAGTTCTATTAACCAGCGTAGCAGCAGAAATGTCCTTGGTGGGATATTTTTCTGGCACTGTGTAATAAATGTGTGAGTTAATATGTGTTATGAGGCAAGATACTGTGCTGTATATCAAATTTATTTTCTTTTGCGGCATGTTTATTTATACACTGCACATAATACTCTAAAAATCAGTGATATGGTGACACCATGCTAGTGCCTCACAGCTTCTCAGCTGCAGTTTTGGATGTGGGTTCAAATATGGCTTTGAACCCCCCCACCCATTGCCCCTCCCTGTCACCAGCATTGAAATCTAGTAGTGTAGAGAAGAATATGTGTGTGTGTGTGTGTGTGTGTGTGTGTGTGTGAGAGATTTTGTGTAACTACATTAAGTCCTGTGTGTGACGTAATAACATTTATTCCAAAGACCAAAGCAGAAATTTGTAAGATACTAAGTGGACTTTTCGGCATTTAATGAACTTGACCGCGTAATAACCTCATTTAGGAGGAAACACCACTGCGTCAAATTTTCAAAAGTCTGTGATTCGAAAAACTTTTAGCTGTGCATAAAGACCAAATGGACAAGACATAGTGAAAAAGAGAGACTAAGCTTTATAGATGGAGTGCAAATATTCCACAGTTTATGTGGCAGGAAAAAGTTTAGTTTGAATCACATTCAGTTTTGCTAAGGGGGGGGGGGGGGCTGGATGAGCCCATCAACCCAGGGGAAGTATTTTTATCAAATTATATGGATATATAGTAATTTTAAGGAAAAAAATACCCTCTTTCTGAGTCAGTCTGGCCATGTTCATGGTCCATGTACAGTAGTACAGTACAATAGGAGACCCAAAACTGCCAGTTGTGTGATTTTTCAGCTCCATATAGACAGGTACAGAAATATCACAATAAATAATACATGCGCAGTTCCTTTGGGTTTCCCCATCTACATAAATATTTCATGTTCCTCTTTCATTTCTGCTTTATGAAGACAACAAACATTTAACAAAATAGACAAGATTAATTTATTCATTTTCAAAATAAATTGAGATTCCCATGTCATTTTTTTGCCTCATTAGCAATGTTTTGTATAATAATGAAGTGCTCTCCAAGAAGACAGGTAAGCAAACAAATAGCAAATACTGTAAGCGAGAGTACATTTTTAGGATATTTTTTGCGCTGAGCAAACTCCATTGTGAGAAAATATAAACTACAGATGCATTTATCCAGCAGCTGAAATTTTATTCTAAGTAATGCGGATTAAGTTTATTTTAAAAAACAGGCCCACGATACCGCCGAATTTCTTTCATTGCTTCATATGTTTTCTTCAAACAGAAATCACCTTTTACTAAATTATCTTTGTTAACATAATAATAAAGCAGTCATTCCCCAGCAGTACTTTTCCTGCATTCCTTGTTAGCATGAATCATACATTGTCAAACATAATGAAAAAATGAGAACAAATTTCCCCAACGTTGCTCCTGCAGTCGTCCAGTCACCATTTATTAAATACTCTGCTGCAGAACTACAACAGCGGCAGTATTAATAGCAGTGCTTCTGTTATTATACAACCTAGATTTAAACTTCAGCAATAATTCACAACTTCATAAATATGATAAATACTGTATAGTGATGTGTTTCGCATGAAAACCAGAGAAAAATAATATCTCTCCAAATGTCCCTATTTAATTCTATTCAAACCACCCTTTTACCACATTTATTGTACCAAACGGCTTAAAAACAGAGAAGTGATTGGTGTTGATACACGCTGAGGCGGTTTGAGATAAGCACATTGAATGGAAGGGTGCCGCACTGATGGATTGAATCGGGGCATAGCTAATTGGATGATAAATGGTGTTTATGCATATTCAACTTCATATTTCTGTACTATTTCAGTATGAATATGATATATTGTAGTATTGCTGCTTAAACGTCTGGGATCAAACCTTGGGAGGATGGCGCTTCGGCGTTTCCACCGCAACCTTATCCAGGAACTGCCGGAATTTGGAACTGGGAAAAATTCTGCATACCTTCACGTCACCTCAAGTTTAATTTTTTTTTCCTTTTGCTCTGCCACAAAGGTGTGCCACATTCCACTCACTAGAATGGCTATAAAATAATTCAAAAAGATGATTACTGTTATGCATTATACTATTTACCCAGTCAGCCAATTTTAGGAGCTAAGCACATTTATATTACATACACTTACATATACGTACATACATCATATACAAATATATATCAACGTGCCTTTCTCACATTCATTTCAACAAATTCAACAGAAAGACATTACAGGAGTGAAATTATCAAACAGGTGAGGTGCCTCAAAAGAGGTGAGGCACCTCCAAAGATGTGAAGTGCCTCCAGTAAGGTAAAGTATTTCCAAAATGTGAGATGCCTCCAAAGATGTGAGGTGCCCCCAATAAGGTGATGTACTTCCAAAAAATGAGTTCCAAAATGTGAGGTATTTCCAAAATGTGTGGTGCCTCCAGTAAGGTGAAATTCCCCCAATGTCCACATGCAGTATAAAAAATTCTAAAGATACTGGACCAAACCATTCCAAACAATAAAGTCATTATGAAATCTTAACATTTTTTGCCTTCATGGGGTCATATACAGTAAATGCATGAATAAGAATCAGTTTCACCAACAAGATTCATTAAATGGTGTACTCGCTCTTACTTTTGCATATGATTTACAGCACCATCTGTTGGTGGGACAGCTCATTTTATTGTATATTATTGTTATTATTATTATTATTATTATTACTGTTGTTGTTGCTGTTTTTGACAGTGTTACTATAGAGACTTTTTAAAAAATTTTATTTTAAGACTTTTTCCCCTGGATATAAACGAAACCATTCTCTTGGGGGTGGAGGGGTGAGCTTCAATAGTCAATAATCCAAGAGTGGAATTCAAAGACACTTAGAAGCACTCAGCAGTGAAGACTAAAACATAAAATCAATGAAGTCTGCATGCAGTGTGTTTATCCCCTTAGGAGATATTAAAAAAAAAAACAAATTGTGTCGAAAAGAAGGACTGGGGGTAATAATATTTGTAATGCCAATAATTATAAGATTATGGATTTTTTTCCCTTTTTCACTGAACGGTAAAAGTCAGGCAGGACACTTTCGTGCCGACCTGTTATTAACATATTATGAACATTATCCACGTCGCTTTGGTGAAGTGGAAGCCACGTAAAAATAACTTGTAAAATGATGTGAAAGGATTAAGAAAGCATAAATGCGTATGCTGGAGTGGAGTTGGAGTGGAAACCGTTCGCGCTCTGTTTTGTCGCAACTTTACATCTTACATAAATGGCATTCAACTGTCAAGCCCGATAAATTTAAGATGATTCAAGCACTTCCTTGCGGTCCCCTGAAGAAGCTGCGCGGTCGTCACCGCACTGGCATCGTTTTGTCTGGGGATGCGTCCTCATAACCTTCTGGTAATGCACATTGAAATGAGCCTCTCGTGGGCTGGAGTGGGGGTGCGTGGGCGGGAGGTGCGGGGCTGGATGGGGTTGCGGGTGGGGGTCGTGCACCGATGCTGATGCTACCGCCGCCGCTTGAGACACATTGCGACCCCACGCGCGTGGTCGCGGCGACAATGGGAGGCGCGCGTGGCGCGCGCCGCAGCGACGTCAGTCTTGCGCGGAAAGCAGACTGGAAGCCGGGAAAGCAGTCTTGGGGGGGGGGTTGCCGCCTCGCTGTGCGGCGAGGGATGCGACTCGGCCCCCCCCCTCCTCCTCCTACCTCACCGGACGCTCGCGTTGTCGGGAACGCGCCGAGATCTGACCCGCGCGTAAGTCGTGCGCGGCTCCCCCGAGAAAGGCGCGCGCACGCCGAAGTAAGTCGCGCTTCGTCAGTCGCGCCCCGCAAGCATATCCTTCCTCTCGCCCGTAACAGGTTTGTAAAGTGGAATGTTCCGCGGACGGCGGCATTTCTTCGGCGCGTAGAGACGTCGTGGAAGGCGTGGAGCAGTCGCGGGTCACGAACGCATGACGGACTGAGCGCCGTACGTCGAGCAGGCGAAAGTTTCCACAGCCGCAAGCCCGGACGCCCCGAGCCCGGACGCTCCGCGATGACGGCTCTGCGCATCCAGGCGGCGCCTCACGCTCACCCGCACAGAACTGGCTCGCTGCCCCCGTGGCGCCTCTTCCCCCCCAAGGTGAGGCTCAGGAGGCTCCTTCAGGTGGTCTTCGTGTCCGCGGTGGCCCTCGTCTTCCTGCCACACGTGGGTCTGTGGTCCCTCTACAAGGAGAAGCAGCACTTGAAGACGCAGGAGGCGCCGGAGCAGGTGAGGCACCTGGAGACGCCGGGAAAGTTTGCGCCTTGCCGTGCTGAAGCGTGTGCGCCATTGTGACGCGATGGCTGCTCGGACGACCCGACAACTTTAATTTTGTTTCGGAAAACGCTCAAAAGAACGAATGCCTCATTTTTACACCCTCCACAGTGTGGCTTCTTTCCCCTTAAAGAAAAAAATCGAGCATTTTTATTTATTTATTTTTTAAACATTTTTTATTTTTTTTTTACATCCCATGCGAACGGAGTGCCTCTTCTACACGGCAAAGGTTTTTATTAAATGTTATTATTAACTATTTAGCTCTCTTTACGTAATTCCTTGCTCCAAAGATGGGTTTGAGTTATCACAAGTTGCCATGTTGGAAAAGTTGCTTTGCACTTCGACCTTTATGCAGGAGGTCAGTTTTGGCTCCAGTAAAGCTGGGTAGCAGCCTGAACTTTTTTTAGTGGTCACTATCTTGGTTAAAGTAGTATCCAAGCAAATTTAACAATAGTTTTTTCTTTGTTTTCTTGGTTCCTGTGCAGAATTACATTTTTAAGGTTCCTGAGGACTGTTCTCATAACTATTTCGCCAATGAAGGGCCAAAGTTGCAGTTAGACAAGCTACCTTGAACTTATTCTTTCTTTTATACAGCGGGGTAGTTTTTACCTGAGTAATGCAGGGAACTTGCAAATTTCATTGAAGAAGCCCTAAATGTTGTGTGCTGACAAAATGTGCAAAGCCTGCCATTTTATTAAATTAGGTAGCAAACACTTGGATGTAAACCACCCGGCAGAATTTTATCTTCGGGAAAGTCGAGCGGTTTAATTTTGCCCTTCTTTACTTCTTGGTTGTCATGGATTTCCGCACGCCACTTTCTCCTACGCAGACATACTCGTGCGACGCGGCGTTTCGGCGCACCGCGGAAAGCGACCGTTTTGCCTCGGCAAAATTAAGCAGCCCCCTATGTAGAGGCCCGTTTGCTCGGTAGTTCACGCTGAGAGCTCTCACGCAGGAGGAGGCCGAAAACAGGGCAGTGCCAGACAGACATCTTTTTGAAGCATTGGGCAGCAGCAACCACATGACTTAAAATCGTATTTCGGGCATACATCAGTGGATAAATGCTGCTGAGGACTTGATGCGTGCCAGCCCTTATCTTATATATGGCAGTTGTACATCTAAAATATTAGTGAGCCGCACTGTAGTTGTACTTTTATCCCAACACGCATCAACGTTTCTCCATCTTTTATGGTTGTACTTACTGGTTACAGTAGCGAAGCTTTCAGATGCCCTCATGCCTGTCATGTTGTGATGTGTAACAGAAGCTTTACCAGCTTGTATATTTGTGCTTTTTTTACTCTTCGGTTGCCCTTTTATGATCCTGCAAATGTTGTAAGGGTTTTTTCTGTTTTTCCCTCATAGAGTCCGTCGTTCGCTCACTCACTTTTGGTAACAGCTCGCCCTTTTCAGGGCTCGGGTGGTCTGGAATCTATCCTATCCTCAGAAACACTGGCTGGCGCTGACCCTCATACTGACCTTAAAATTTTACCTGCTAACTATAAACATTTATTAAAACCATTGCATATTTTTGAATTTCAACTAGCACCCCATCCATAGCTAATTTCATATAACACAACCCAGTGATTAAAGGTTAAGCTCAAGACCACTGCAGCACTGACCAGACTGAAGTGGTTGTAATGGATGGATTTTTGGCTAGATTGATAGATGGATGGATATTTTTGAATTTTTAAAACATTTTTAAATCACATTAGCCTTTAATTACAGCTTTAATGTAATTTTACACAAATTTCTTATGTCGATAGATGTTTTACAAGTTATTTTTGTTTTTATGTTATATGTATGTTTTGTATATATAGTTTATCCATAGCATTTATGGTATTTTTTCCACTTTTTCTGCTGAATGACTATCAGCAGAATACCATTTTTTTTTTCATTTTGATGATATTTTTCTTATTTTGGTTAAATGCGCTGTACGACCATGAGAGCTCAGTTTGTTTGGTTTTCTCTGCACTATCTGGGTCTGTTTCACAGTGAAAAAGTGCCTTTGATAACAAACCCTTGAATTAATTTAGTCCCAGCATTAAAAAGAGACAAAAAGCACCATGTTAGCTGGATGAGAGAATGACTGCAGTAGCCTCCTATATGCCACAGTGGAACTCAAGTGTTGTTATAGTTCTGTCCATGTGTGCATGAGTACATTTTTATCCAAACAGCAGCAGGGTATTTCATATAAGCAAATCAGTGTTAAGTGACTTCCTGCGGTGAGCCTTCCAGTTCGGTGTTATTCTTCACAGTCTGGTGCATTTTATCATGCTTAACATCGCTCCATTAACTTTTCTTTAGCACCATTTTTCTATTATTCAGTTTAGCACTGTTTTTATTATTTGTCTAATATAAATAATAGTATATAAAGTAATAATAAATAATACATAGAAATATTCATTGTAAGGAGCGTGAGTGTGGGCTCTGATGGAGACACTGAGGACCCCATTAAAAGGTTCCACAAGGTAGCGTTTATTTTTGCACACTGCATGCCAACCTCACTGGCAACACATACAATCCTCATTATGGTTGCACATATGCACTGCTGTTTGTATGTATATACAAAGTATTTACATGAAGTGCTAGCCCCTACTTTAGTTTATTAATATTGCAAATATCCTACTGATACATGGTGTAGGAATGTAGCAGGAGAAGATGAGTGCAGCAGATTGCATAATGTTTAAGGATAGATAGATAGAAAGCAACTGAGTGATTGAATGACTGACTGATTTATTGATTGATTACAAATTTATTAATCCCATTGAAGATTGCAAAGATATTACAGATATGCGCCACTTAGCAACAGGGATATGTTCCGAAAAATGCTTCGTTTGGCTATTATTATTATTATATACAGTATAGCCCATTGCTCCTAGGCTACAAACCTGTACCGCATGTTAAAGCAGACAAAGTAAACACAAGATGTATGTGGCAGCTGCCGGGGTAACAAGGCATACAGTTTTACAGTAAACTTTTTTAGAAGTAGAAAGAGTACACTCTAAAATAACGATAAAAAGTACAGTATAGGAAATACATAAACTAGTGAAAATAGTTTATTATTATTAAGTATTATGTACTGTATATAATCTTATGGGACCACCATTGTATATGCGGTTCGTCATTGACTGGCATGTCACTATGAGGCGCATGCATGTATTATGTTGCATCATAATGAGATTTATTTTTTAGCAGAAATCCATTTTTCAGAAACATTGAGTATTTCAGAAACTATAGTTGTATCAGGACCTTTGTCTATTCATGCCCTTTCATAAATTGCGTTAGCACAGTGGTATCACCATGTTTTACCAATGGTAAGGGAAGCCCCATGCAGACGACTAAACATAGAAAAGGGAAGATGAGCTAAAATTTCTGGATTACAGCGCCAGGCTAAAATCATGCAAGGTGTTCTGTTCGCATTCACTCAGCCTCGCTGTTTCAGCCTCCTGGCCCCTATTTATTCCCCACCAGGCTGATTATTCCCCCATCAAGGGCAGCGGGGCTTCATTTTCCACGGGGCTGGAATCAATGGTCCGTGCGCCCTGTGAACTAGCCCTCTGCCCTGCCTCCTCCAGTCCGCGGTGTTTTTGGCAGTTCCACGTGGCTTGGCATGTAAAGGCACTCATCCTAAGAACAGGCTTAGTCTCTTACCTTGAACCAGACCATTTGAGTCTGTGTAATTTGCTGCTTGTGACAGGCTGTTCCACATGGACGGAAGGTAATTGGCATTGTTCAGCTGCATGCCAGTGGAGGGCTTATGTCAGCCGAGTTATCTTGCTGGACCACCGTATGAGCATTCTGTATAAAACTTTCACAAGCCTGCACATTTGGTTTTTTTGGCCCAATCAGTGTTTGCTTGAAAGTGGGTGCATTCAGCAATGCATATTGCCACAGATTAGTCGCTATTAGAAATATCAGTATTGACTTGTACAATTATATTTTTACTATTTTTTTTTTTTTTACACCTAGTTTACACCTTATTTTCCCTTAGGTTATCACGTAGGGGTTAACTGTCACTGATTGTCATTAGGGTTTGGGGTTAATGGTTAGGGATAAATGTTAGGAGTTATGGGTTCAGGTTAGGGACAGATGTTAGGGGATAGTTATTATTGGTTAATCTTAGGGGTTAGAGGGTGGGGTTTGTGGTTTGGATGAAAGTGGTCAGGGATAGTGGTTAGGAATAGCGCTTAGGGGTTAGGCATTAGTGGTTAATCATAGGAGTTTGTGGTTTGTATCAGGGTTAGTGGTTAAGAATTAGTTAAGGGGAGTATCACAGGGCACCAGGTGTACCACCCAAGCTGAATATTTCAGGCAGGCTGTGGCTGTGTTTAGAGAAAAATGTGACAATTTAGGAAAAATTATTCTAAAAACAAGCATCTGAATATGCTACCATTATTGTACTTGTTCAATAGTGTCATACGGGCCTTACCAAACTGTTTGACTTTTGGGTAAAGGCCTGAAGAATGAGCACATAGTACCCATGCAAAGTATTTAGCCTCCAGTTCATCTGTGTGTTGTGTAAGTTTATAAATAAAAACAATGTATTGGAGTATACTGAATTCTGTATGGGTACTGCCTACTAGCTGGTGTGGAAAAAAAGGATAGTGATTTTACTTATTTACTTTCGACAGCCTGCAGCCAGAGCGTGCTTGAAAACCAAGGTCTGAGAATCCATATGTACAGCTCAAGGTATCTTTAGACTTTTCTTTTCAGCAGCCTGTGTCTGTATAGTAGCAACATTCATAAGATATTCCAAAAAAAGATAAGCTGGAAAGATTTTTAAGATCAAGAAAAGTGCTTTGGGGATGTTTCAGGGTTTATAATGTGGTCAGTCTTTTTTGCACTTGGATGTTTATGAGAAAGCTATTTTTTGTCCTTTCACCTTCCTTGTGTGTTCTGGTGAATGTGTGCACAAGGGCTCTAGATGGTGCATCATTGTTTTTCTCCTTCCACTGCTTGGCTATCACCACTTGTTGTAAGTCACTCCCGTATTTCAGGTGTGACTCTTCAGTAGCCTATCATAATACATCTTTGGTCTTACTGCACACTGGGCACTGTGCGGCCTTTCCTGTAACATATAGCAACACCCGTATGTATGTGTCTAACCTTTGCAAAAGGAGCAGAAACCCACTTTTGCTCCACTGACCAATGTCCATCAATAGGTACTACAACAGGAAGTGGGATTCGAAGTTGGGTTCTCAAGTTCAAGGCAGCTGTTGCCTCCATTTTCAATATACCTAAAAGTAATATGAAGTAATTCAAAGTCAGAAAAGCTTCCATTGTCAAGCTTGGTCTACATGGTAAACATCACGTTTTAAAAGTCTGTAAAGTATTATTTATGCAAACTCAAAATAAATATTGCCAATATATTTAAGCAACTTCAGTAAAATGAATTGTAGATACATTGACTTTTTTTACTTGCAATAATAAATATAAATATACACTGCCCAGTCAAAAAAAGTCACACACACTAATATTTCATTGGACTGCCTTTAGCTTTGATTATGGCACGCGTTTCACGTGGCATCGTTTCGATAAGCTTATGCAATGTCACAACATTTTTTTCCCTCCAGAGTTGCATTAATTTTTTGCCAAGATCTTGTATTGATGATGGGAGAGTTGGACTGCCGTCTTCTCCAGCACATCCCAAAGATTCTCAGTGGTTAAGGTCTGGATTCTATGGTGGCCAATCCATGTGTGAAAATGATGTCTCCCTTATGCTCCCTGAAGCACTCTTTCACAATTTGAGTCCGATGAATCCTGGCATTATCATCTTGGAATATGCCTGTGCCATCAGGGAAGAAAAGAATCCATTAATGGAAAAACCTGGTCCTTCTGTATATTCAGGTAGTCATCTGAGCTAATTTTTTGGGCACATAACGTTGCTGAACCTAGACCTGACCAACTGAAGCAACCCCACATCATAACACTAAGTTAAATCCAGGTGGTGACTTTTTTTTTGGCTGGGCAGTGTATATTCTGCATGTTATGGCAGCCAGAGGTTGCGTTGTTCAAAGCTTTTGACTGATGGAAGGTGTAATGAGGAAGAGCAGGTTGCTCAATGTTAAAGGAAATACAATAGATAGAGTGCAAAAATAGACAACAGAAAGGAATAAGTTTAAAAACATGAATAATAAGGGGTACTAACAGTGACAGTTTAGGGTCCTCTTCTTGCTCCTGTTGCAGTACCGTTGAGTAAGCTGCTTACCTTCGATTGCTTCAGCAAAAATATCCAACTGTTAAAATCCATTAAATACTGTACATACCTTTGGATAAAAAGTATCAGCAAAATCAAAGTATGAAGCTGGAATGTGGTATTATTTATACTGACAGCTTATAGGCTATTGATGGCAATACAAAACAGTACTTTTGTGTCACCGTACCTTTGTTCTACTTTACTCATTTTTCATTTTGGAAACTTTTTTTTTTTTTGTAGAGTTTCTACATCAGGATTGAAAATAGGAGAAGGTTTAACCCCCCAGGTACCAATGGCCTCATTAGAGTGGCACTCGAGGCTGTAAGACAGATGTTCATATTTGAATGAACTAAAAGCAGAATCGTCTCCGAAGTTGACTGTGGACTCATGCAGATGTGACTTGCAGGTTTTGACAATGTTTCAGCAGATGCCAAGATGTCACTTCTTTGCTCTGAACTTGAGTGGGAGGCGAGCCGTAACCAGTATGTCGCTTCGCTTCATCATTTAAAGCACAATAGTGACTTGCTGAAATCCTCTGCTTAGAAACGGCTCCGTTACCAACGTCCCACATAGTTGTCTAGTTCTACATACTTGTCGACGTCCCACGTGGTTGTCAACATCCTACATAGTTCATCATTTATTGCTTTTTTTTTTGTTTCTTTCTGATATCGTTGCCTTCATTGCCAGTGAACGGTGTTCACCTTGCAGTTGGTAAGCATCAGTGTCAACTTCTTGAAGCATCTCAAGACATCTCGCATACAAAGGTGACTGTGATAGGATTGGCCTGATTTACAGAACGGCTCAGCCGAGGATTCTACCTTAGACAAAATGCATGTTTATCATTCTTGTGGAATGGTGGTTACACTAAGCACACTGGAAATGGTACATAATATTTTAATGCACTATTTATGGAATATATTTATATATTACATTTTACCTTTTAAATACTCTTTAAATACTTAAATGTAAGTTTGCCTAAGGTAAGGAATTTAGCCTTATCTGATCCCTAATTGGTCAGAATTTAGTTGCTCATTATAAGGAAAGCTTACTTGTGACAGAGCTGCACTTGAACCATTAGAGCTACTGAGCATCTGTCTGAATAACCGAGTCACAGGGACAGCAGGTGGTGTACGGTTCAGAACTGCTACTTTGCACTTGAAGGACCCAGGTTCAAGTCCCACCTCTTACTGCCAAAATTAAGACTGCAAAAATTCCCATTTTGGATAAATCAATGCAAGTAGCATACTATTGTTAAGGTGCTTTGAAAAAAGTATGCTATAAATTAATGTAATGGTCAGATGCAGTAGTGCACGTGAGAATAGCATCGTATGCAGCCGTGAATCCACCTCCAGATATGCAAGATTGAGTGCCAGGAAATCAAATGGAGATGTGGTAATATTGTCTCATCTTAAGTCAGCTTCATTTGTAAGATTTAAGGGCAGCGCTTGTTCGGAATCCTGCTTTAATCTTAGCTTTGAAGACAGACAAGCAATGAGATTCAAAGCCAAAGTCAACATCCTTTGCACAAAACGACCTTCCAGTGTTCCCACGTTCCAGGTGTGGACATTTCACTGTCCATATACATTAAGCAGCTCAGGCAGAATTGACTGAAAAGGAAATTGCCATGTCTTTCAGTTATGGCAGCAAGTGGTACAGTGGGAAGAGCCACAATCTTCAATTTAAAGGTTGGACCCCACCACTATTTGTAGTACCCTTGGTCTTAGTACTCAGCCTGAATTGCTCCAGTAAAAATTTCTCAGCTGTTTGAATATGTAAATCACAGTTTAATATAGTGAGTAGCTTTGGACAAAAGTATCAGGGAAATAATACATGGGAGAGGTCATGTTAGCAGTTATTCGCCCCACTCACTATTTACCTCTAACTTATATTTGTGCATAGGATATGGATATAAAATAGCGAATAGTGAATGTATTGTGCTGGGCAGTAGGCAGCACTGCAATTAGAGACCTTAACTGGATAAACTAGTTATTTCCAGTTCCTGAAGGAGCCCTGCTGGAGTAACCTTGAAGAATGGCGTTTTTAATTATTACCTGACATGTTTCTCCAAGGCAGCAGTGTTTAATAACAAACTGTACAGTGCTTTATCCTTTTAAATATCTGGGTGTTTGTACCATCTCAGTTCAGAAGTACCTGGAACAAGGATATGACAGCAGGAGCAGGGATTTAAATCTTAGGACTTCCCAACTTCAGCCACCTACCTTAAACCTGTGCTGCTTTTGTCACCATGGAGAAATTTGTCAGATAATCTTCAAAATGATGTTAGTGGGTAGCGGGGGTTTGAGTTTTGAAGGTTCTTGCAGCTGCAGCGTGGGTAAGTCTCAAGACAACTACAACTCATGACTAAGCATCACCTACAGACGTGTGGGGTGCCCAGTTGCTGGATGCAGGTTGTGGGAGGGCAGCGGCGTGACACTAGTGCTGGCTCAGCTGACCCGCAGTAAGCTGGTGGAGAGCGTGCTCACCATTTAATAACTCTAACAAATTAATAAAAAAAAACTACCCTTAACTAATGAACTTCCTGCTTCATTAAATGAAAATTCTTCACTACTTTTAACTTCTGAATCCTTGCTTTGCTAGGCTTCACCAGTCTTGTTTCTTTTAAAGTATTTACTGTTCCCCCCAAAAAATCACAGCTGTGTATATGAAAAATAAAAGGTAAATGATGAAAATTAATGTTCATCAAGTTTGTTAAGATGATGAAACTGATATGATTGTATAGACGTATGCGTATAGATTTAAGCATGTTTCAGAAATGGGGGCCCCCATTAAAGATGTACAAAATTTTTTTTGAACACAGCTTGAGAATATAACACCGTTTCCTTTATGCAAAATGTATGTAATGACTGTTTTCAGTGGGAAGAGAAAAGAAATTGAGACAAAACCTACTTTCTACAAAAGGCAGGTGATATTTATTGCAGCACACTGATGCCTGGAGGTTGAAGCGCAGCCTGTGAGCATACATCAGTTTTAATAATCATAGGTTGTGTGTACCAGCTTGGTGTGTGAACATGCCATCTGCTTAAATAATAAGCATTTTACAATGCGGCTGCCCTTTACCACTGGAACCAAGAGTTCCTTAAACAAATACATGGTTAAGCAACAGCGGCAGTTCAGTTGCAGACAGAAAGCACCAGGTATCTGGTAAAAACTGAAACTATGAAATGTATATATTCAGCTCCGTTTTCAGTACCATTGGGGCTGCGAGACATTTTCTTTTAATGTGTTTATTCGTTTCCTCACTGCTTTGTAAGCTGTCAAGTCCCCCTATAATATATTCATTAGCTACAACTTCTCGCTCAGAAGAAGCGACTGCAGTGCTTCTCAACAAACTCATTTTAAACTGCTTAATTTAGATGGCCTTTGTTTATGACATGCTGTCACAACATTTTGAAACATTGATATTGACTAAGCACTGGTGATAGGCAATTAATGTCAGTTTTAGAAGTGAAGCATTCCTAGCCTTGACAGATAGTTAATCATATTAGCTGATTTTCTGCGATTGAACGCAAAGGAGGGTGTTTGTCTTTACGGTTTTCATGGAATTTTTACTATCAGACTTTTTTACATGTCCAGCAGGGTAGGTCTGCTGCTCAAAAAGAGCTGAGAAAAATATGCCTGGATGTGATACACCGATCTACCACATTAAAACCACTTACAGGTGAAGTGAACAACATTGATTATCTTGTTACAGTGGCACCTGTCAAGGGGTGGGGGGAGATATTAGGCAGCAAGTGAGCAGTCAGTTGTTGAAGTTGAGGTGTTGGAAGCAGGAAAATGGGCAAAGGTAAGGATCTAAGGGCCAAATTTTGATGGCTACACAACTGGGACAGAGCATCTCCAAAATGGCAGGTCTTGTGGGGTGTTTCCAGTATGCAGTGGTTAGTACCTACAGTACCAAAAGTGGTCTAATGACGGACAACCGGTGAATTGGCAACAGGGTGATGCTCTGGGCAATGTTCTACTGGGAAACCTTGGGTTCTGGCATTCATTCTTTGACACGTACTACCTACCTAAACATTGTTGCAGATTATGTACACCCCTTCATGGTAATGGTATTCCTTGAAGTCAGTGGCCCTGCCACACTGCAAAAATTGTTCAGGAATGATTTGAGGAACATGACGAAGAGTTCAAGGTGCTGTTTTGCCCTCAATTCCTCAGATCTAAATCCGATTAAACATCTGTGGGATGTGCTGGAAACACGAGTCCGATCTATGGAGGCCCCATCTCGCAACTTATAGGACTTAAAGGATCTGCTCGTAACATGTTGGTGCCAGATACCACAGGACACCTTCAAATGTCTTGTGGAGTCTATGCCTTGATGGATCACAGCTGTTTTGGTGGCATGAGGGGGAGCTACACAATATTAGGTTTTAATGTTGTGGCTGATCAGTGTATGTGGTAAAAACAAACAGAGTGAAGTGCTACTTCCCCTTGAGATACAGCTTAACCACTTTCTGGAAGGTTGCTTGTAACGCATGTTGAGTGAAACTAGGAGCTCTTTACCCCAGGCCCGCCATCCCTTTTTCCTTTCAGCCAAGTTTTCAGCAAGGTCTGCTGACTTCTGGGTTTTCAGGGCCATGCTTTGATACTTCCTCTCTATACACTCATTCTTGTACATTTATTTTGGTGATGCTTTTCTTCAAAGCAACTTGCAGTGTTAAGCTACCCAGTTTATTCATTTATACAAAAGTACTACAGGAGGAGGGGGAACTCAAACATGCAAGGTCCAAATCCAAATGCAGAAGCTTTAACTGCTATTTCACCTGCTACCCCGATACTTATAAATTCATGCATATTTAAAGTAAGAATATGGAACTTCATCAGAGGTTCCTTGGCCAACAGTTGGCGTAGTGATCACAGTTACCACCCTTGCACAAAAATGAGGTATTAAAAATGACCCCCGAAGCATATTTTTTTCCAACTTAAAAAATATTTGCTCATTAAATAAAATCTGACATTTAACTGGGGTTTGTCCGAACCTCACCTGATGCTTTCATACCAGGTGTGTATTAAACCTATTAACCCTACAGGAGCCACAGTTGTGCTCTTGTAACCTGAAGCAGGAATAAACTGTTTTGACCTAAGAGAAAAACACATTTCTAAGGGATCACTGAAATTTTGAGACAAATGCAGCAACATACGGAAATTACGGGCACATCGATTGCAACACACCCAGGTGATGAAGTACAACAGTTCTAAACATGTGTGCATAGTTCTTATGAGTTATACAGATTCAATTTTAACTTTATCCAACAGCCAAGTCATCATCCATACACAGATGAAAGTTTGAATAAAGGCAACCACAACAGAATGTTCCTAAGATTAAAAAATACCAGGACTTCATTACGATTTTCTTTTTATATATCATTTAAAGGAATTTAAGTCTTGCTACCTATAGTAGTACCTGTAGTAGTAGTGGAATTATGAATTGTAAATTCAACTAAAAGCTAAGTACAATATTACTGGTAGAAGAACGGTAACTCCAATCGTAGTTGGTCATGTTACATACAACTGGATCCACTCCAACTAAAATGTGACCTGGTGCAATAAAAAATGGCAAAAAATCAGAGAGAGAGAGAGAGAGAAGGTGCACAAACAACAGCAAAATCTACCCAAGATAACAAATAACAACCCCACCTCCAAAAAACTAGTCAGTCGGTCAACTATGTTTACAGAGATGACACCTTAGGGATGAATCCTCCTTTTCAACTCCTAACTAAACACGCTTGGATACACCTTTTCCACTAAGACCCCCTACCGATAAAACAGGAAGAATAAAGCCCTCATCCATAATTAATAAATTATGAATTAAGAACTGTACTAAAGGGTCTACAACAGGGGACAGAGAGGAATGGTAGAAGACTATGTAAAGTGACCATAAATGTATCTTGAGCTCTTCCAAAGTGTTTATGCTTAGAATAAAGTCTTAGTTTTTCAGATCACAAAAGTGGTGGTGAACACGGAGCTGTCAAACAGGCGGATCCTTCCTTTGTGCAGACATCCCAGTCAGGCAGGAAAAGTGAAATTTTTGTTTAAAAGCTCTGAAAACCCTGTTGAACTTGCATCTCTTATGGATGATTTCAGCTTGCATATCAGGGTAGAGTCACAGATGGCAGTCTTTAAAGGTGATCACATTTTATTTGTTTATTTACAGCAACTTTTTGGATGTTTCCTTTGTCAGAAAGGTGCAAAAACCAAACTAGCTCGGTGGCTTGGATTGGGAGTGTGGCAAGGGATCATCGGAATGAATCTCAATAGGAGGAAAATCAGGCAACAGTCCAACCCAAGTGTGTAGTCCTGCAGAAGTTCTTCTGCATACCCACCATTTTTAAATCATTGCAATGATTTTTAGCTTTCATTTCATCCAGTCTTGCTTGTTGCAGCTTCACCTACTGCTCCAGGGTACCTGTTAAATTAGTATTTGATTTTGACAAATCCCCCAGTTGAGAGATCCTGCTATATATTCAGACTTATCAAAGTGAGTCTAGAGTTTATCTATATGGTCAGTTAAATAGAAGAATTTAATTCCAAGTCTCCAATGCAGGAGGAAAGTTTCTTTAAGTTCAGCGATAACATCATCCAGCTGAGTTTCCAAGGCCTTGCTTAGCTTAGATTCAGATAGTCTAACACAAGCAACTGGTGTGATAAATTTTTTTGAATATCACATCTAGGGGTGACTTGTTGTGGCAGAACAGGTGACCAGACCCCCAGATTCTTCTTCTTCTTCATCAAAAATGCAGTTGGACTTTTCGCTCTAGATTTTACTTTAGATTTTTTCCTTTTTGAAAGCGTGATGATGCAGAAATAATCCTTAGGATAAGGATAATCCCTTTTGTCCTTAAAGTGAGCCATTCTATGAAGTTTAGCAACCCGAGGTCATATAAAGAAAGACAAATACAAAAGTTGTTGGCCTTTGCTGGAGGGGAGACAAAAATTTTTGTGGCCATTTTGGAAAACAGCCATGTGACCTCAAACCCCCTCCTCAATTGGTTTCTAATTAATACATGGCACTAAAAGTTAGCTGAGCAGACCAGACAGACAATACATTTTTCATTGGTTTAACCGGCTCGGGTGATGACTATAAATAGAGATAGATCATATCTGCATTCTTCAGCGACACTGTGGTTACAAACCTCACATTAAACTGGAAGCAACTCTTCATTTGGCTGATCAATATAGCCAGCTGTAGGCACTCTAAAGTCTGTTATGCGTTATGGGTTTTTTAAACATTGTATTCATATTTACCCCAAGGGACAAATATTGGTGAAAAACCATGGGATTTTTTAAATTAAAGAGGACGATACTGATTATAACATCACCCCTTCATTTTCGAAAAAAGATTTTTGGAACCTTATACCGTATCTAATCTTTAGAAAGAAAAATCATATTTATTCATATGTAGCGTATTTGCACTTTTAAGATGGTTTTTTTAGACTTGCTATCTTCGAACATGACATTCTGCAACTTTCTATTTCTTGGCTGCTTGGGAGTTGTTTGACACGCCTACCTTATTGATCAAAATGACCTGAAAATTGGCATCATAACTCCTCCTCAGTCCATGGTAAGTTTGTCCAAACTTTGAGTTGCTTTTTTCCAGACCATCTTGAGGTTTTTCCATCTTTCATACTTGCTGGCTCCAATTCATCATTTCTATGGATAACTGATGCCAGTGGATAAGTATATAATACCTACTGGTGTTATATATGACCTTTGTAGGTCTTGTTCTCAAATATAAGATGACCTCATCTTTTTTTTTTTTTTTTTAATGTAATTCCCAGAAAAAATTTATATTTGGACCAATATGGTATGTGCTATTATACATGATGCATTAGTCCGCTTACTATTTGTTATGACAAGGCAGCAAAACACCAGCACAATGAAAAAGAAATGTGATTTTGATTAATTATTGCCACTTTATAAGCAATTTTATCTGCCCACTCACACCAGTAACCAATTCTACTGGTGAAATGAGCTCTACCCATACGTACATTGCAGATTATTTGCATGTATATTAACCTGTTTTTGCCTTATTGATTTGTGCCTACAGTTTGAAATGTAAGTAGCTGTAGAAACCAAGTGTGAAATGTTATTACATATTTTTAGCATGCCTGGAAAATGTGCAATCTCATCTAAAGCAAGCTTTAGTAAATTTCCCGGGCAAGCTTCTGGCATTGCTTCTTTTCTTTGATCGGGTATATCAATGCCATTTATATCCCATATTTCCTTCCTTCTGAACATGTATGGGAACTAATGTAATACACCAGAGTTGGGGCAGTTATTTTGAATTTCAGCTGTAGAATTACATTACTTTGTTTCATTAATATCCAGCTGGACAGTAGTGTGGGGAAAAGGAGATTGTAAGTGAGGTTAATTCTTCCTGGTGCAATAACTGATCTTGAATAACAGCACTCATATCACCACTGTGTCTAAAATTAAACTGGCATAACTGCGGAAACGCTTTTTACTCATAAACTCTACCAACATATGGTACCTATCAAGGGATATGCTGTGTACAGTGTGGCGGAGTCTGGTAATTGTGCTCAAGATTGAATTATTGCACAAATGTCAGTGTGGTTCTCAGATGAAATAAAGCCGTCTTGCTGCTCCACTTGTTATCCTTCACAAAGGTAATTACTTTCTCCGCTTTCTGATTGATATGTCAGAAATGCAAGTGTAATTAATCTGCCAAGTTTAACTGATAATTGATATTGCGCAGTGAAGACGACCCTAATAGTTTTGTCTTATTAGTTGGTATTATGAACTGAAAATAAAATAAATGTCTTGACTTGGTTGAGTCTAATCTAACCGTGTAAAAAGTGACTGAGCCGCTCGGAGAGGCAATTTATTTTTCCAGCAGAGAAAAGAGAGGCAGTCGTCGTAGGAGAGCAAAGAGGATCAGTGTCACAGTTTAGCTTTACCCATATGTGCGTGTGCGTGCATGTACCACAGCTTGTCTCAAAGTCAATCACACTGTCTGTGCAGCCGTCACACTCCATATTTTGGGAAAGTATTTCTCGCCCCCGCTATCAGGATCCCCTTCTGACAGGGATCTGAGGTGCGAGAAGTACTCTGTCACACTGCCCACACTCCTACAGATGGAAAGATTTGGAGATGTCACAGCCAGCATCTTAAGACAGCGGGAGTGGCCACGCGATGCAGGGGGGTCATGTAAAACCATCGACTCTCCTCCCGGTGAAGAGACGCTCGGCTTCACAGCTCTCACCGTGCCTTCGGGGTGGAGAGACCCTCGGAGTCACGCCAAGACAGCAGGGACACACACAGATGCACACAGAGACACTCAAATTCACTTGCACTGGTCACAGTCAGTATCCATAAAGCTGTCTGTCTGTCTATCTATCTATCTATGTTAGGATGGTGGATCCTGTTTGGAGCACTAGTCCTTTTATTACCCCGTTTGTGCTTCTTCTTCTTCTTATTGTTATTATTATATATTCCTAAAATGCTAACATTTCAACAATGAAACTGTACTGATGTCTAAAAATATTTTGGTGTGATGTGTTAAAGTGACAAAGAATCGTGCGTTCCCTAGTGTACTTACTGGGGAGCCTCCCCACGTGAGTGAACACTCGTGCCACAGTGTATGAGAGACTCTTTGAAACATGACTAGAAATAAAAAGAGGAAAAATTGGAAGAAACTAATTCGCACAGGAGTCGCAGACCTGAAATCAAACCTTCCTGTTGTACATTTGAGTAAAGAAACGGTGAACCTGAAGGAGCTTTTGGACAAGAAAGTTGCCATTTCCCAAGGCAGGGCCTCGCCGATCGTGCTCAGTCAGACGGCAACGTTACGTACAGTTTGCATCTTGGGGTGCCAAGGACTGTGAGCGCCTGCTGGATGACAACAACATCCGTCAACGTTCGTGCATGTACGAGCGGCATGAATCGCTTCAAATGGAATTTGTTGCCGACACTTCGGAGCTCTCCTGCAGGCTCTCCAGTTGTCTTGCTGGGGGGTTGTAACTGTTTATTTCGGTTTGACAGGCCACACGCCTCTGATGATCCCCCACAGCTTTTGCGTGTGCAGAGGTTCATGGTGCTCGCAAATAGGTGATGTTTTTGCAATGTCTCTGCATTTTAAAAGTGGAAGAACCACAGGTGACTCCCAGGGACCAGTTAAGCGACCTTTAATCCATAGTTTGCCTGCTGAACAACGGATATAGTACATCTGTTATTTTTGACTATTAGTCCTGGCTGTGCGATCAGAAGCCTCACCCAGAATCATGGGGCAAAAAGGCAAGGAAAATAGCTTAAATATATACATTGTAAAATGATCCTTTGCATCTGTACAGTAGCTAACAGGCGATAATGGTAACAAATACACTTTGGTATTAGGCGGCAGTGTTTTAACACGAAGTAGCAACTTTTTCAGCGAACTCCAGGTTTTTTCCGAAACATCATGCTGTTATAAACGGTTAACAATTTTGGTGACACCTCTCCATTACTTTCTGTCTCATCACCCTCCAGCCCAGAGTTATTTATACTTCCTTGTCCGTCTGTACCTCTTGCTCTTAATTATTCTGGGCTATTAAGATTAATCGTGGGTTTCTGCTGCCTTCATCTGCTGGGCTTACCTTTGTTTGGCCTGTCTGATTTAATGAGGGTCGAGACGGATTCCCCCGTGGAACCGAGGGGGACAAAGATTGATCATCTGCAAGACTCGGAAGAACAGCTTCACTTTGAGTTTGCCGCAGGGCCAAAGCGCATGAAAATGATGCGGGGTGGGGAACATCGCAAACCCATTATTTACCAAGTATTTTCTTTCCAGGCTCCTCTGTTCTTTGGATTTTCCTTCTTTTGAGCTACAGTATGTCTTCTGCTAAACCTTTATGCTTCATCTTGTCTCTTACCACACATTTGTTTGTTGAACAGATGCTTTTTTCCCAAAAGACGTGTACAATTATTGTTAACTAGTACAGCAGTACCTCAATTAGCACTACCTGCTGTACTGCTGTTTTGCCAAAGCAATCTTTTATTTATTTATCTTTTGTTTCAGCTCTTTGAGTAATAATTTACCATCCATCCATCAATCCATCCATCCATCCAACCAACCAACCATCCATTTTCATGAACTGCTGATCCAGAATAGGGTGACAGTGGTCCAGAGCCTATCCCAGAAGGAATGGATGCCAGATCATGAAACTGCTCACAGATGGGATGTCAGTTAATAATTCAACATTTATTTAATGATGTGAAAATTTCACTGCATTTATCATGATTTAAGCTGCTTAATTCATACAGTAAACCTCACGAGCCTTTCTTCTTCACTTTATTTGATGAGAACCAAGTGAAAGTTGTTTGCCTTGTGCATTTAAATTGTATAAGAATTAAAAAAAAAAAATGCACCGTGCGTTATGAATATACAAATAAATGAAAACATGAATTGTTTTCTAGTTAGGTAGCTGGTGTTTAGAGTGGAATATCATGTGGAAGACATGGCTTGATGGTTATATAAGTGTTTTCAGATGGGGTGGGCTCACATTGTAATTATTTTTTTTCCCCAGTTTAAAATAATGGGAAATTAGGATCTGGGATTCAGGACTAATTTGATTTGGGTACTGAGGGGGTTACTGCATTTCAGACATATGGAGATTCGCTGCACTAAACTGCCGTGAATCAGTCATCCATTTATAAAACAAAGAAATGTATCTCACACACACACACACACACACACACACACACACACACACACACACACACACACACACACACACACACACACACAGAGAGAGTAAGGAAAACATAGTCCTTGTTTCACCTGAATTGCATGTCTTTAGATTATGTGAGAAAGTCCAAATGAACACAGGGGCAACTTGAAGCAGATGGATTCAAACCCATGCACAGCCCAGGTGGTGCGCTACTTTCTGTGCCACAGTTTGGCTTCTTTCTTCTTTTTTTTTTTCCCCTTTTTATACTACGCTCTACAGAAAGTGCCTGTGTCTTGAAACATCAAACACACTACTAGACTGCATTGTGTCTGAAGTGATGTTATGTCGCTGCTGTGCTAAGACAGTCACTGAACTGTCATGCAGTAACCGACTTTAAAAAATCAGCACAGGTTTATTTCCCTTTGGCTGATGTCAGACTCAGCATAAAATGCATACATTTTCATTATTTCCTCATTAGTGGACATAATCTGTTTTGTAAACTCCCTCCGCTAAGTCGATCAACCTTTTATTCCCATCTATCATCCACACGGCCTTTTCTCCACTTATAAACTGGGCAAAGTTTAAAAATTAAATATTTTTTAACTCGACTTTTTGCCAACACAAGATTTACAATAATTTTTCAAAGAAAGGAACATTGCATGAAATGTACAGGGTGACACACTGATATATACTGCAAAATGACAATAGATACATTAATTTTCATTAAATTCATTAGGTATTAATTATATATTGGCTATAAAGCAAATATATGTATAATATTAGGTGTTATTAGATATTAATCTATTCATTAGATTAATCAGATAATACATTTAAATATCTATTGTCATTTTACTGTAAATAAATTATCTTAAGAAATAGATCTTAACAATATTGCTGCCGAGCACAAATTATGCTTATTACAATGAATGCAGTCTGCATTCAAGTATGGTTTGGATGCCAGAACCGACATGCTTGATCTGTTAGCGTATCTGAGAGACCGGCTTCTGGTCCCACGTTAGCATAAGTTGGTGGACGGACCAAGCCCACGATGTGGTGTTTTTAACCTGCCCTGAGCATCAGATAAATTCAAAGCCATTATTCTCTGCTTCCTGTTGAAAGTGTGCAAAGATAATCGAGCTGGTGTGCTCATTTTACATATGGATGAAAATAGGTTTGCTGCCTTTTCAGATGTTGCTTAGCGAGTTGTTTTGCTCCCAGTGTGGCTTCAACACGGTTATGTAAACAGCACCTAATTTGGGTCGGCTCTGTATCATTCATGAAAACATACATATTAATTGAAACGCACCGAGGCAGTCAGGATCTGCGGCGGGTGCTGTTCTGGTGGCTGTGGGGGTGACAAATCACTTCTTATTTGTACATGTTTGCAGGGATCTTATGCATGAGGCCACACAATGTCTAAATTAATTTTGACTGCATTACCATTTACTGCAGCGCTGCAATGCTTCAGACAAAATATTTCAAATTGCATCCTAACAACATTGCTGGCTTTTTAAGTACAGTGCATATTAATGTATTGTGTGGTTAGCACTCAGATATCCGTTCATTCCTTATCCTTAACTGCTTACCCTGGTCAGGACTGCGAAGTCCAGAGCCTATCCCGGAATTACTGTGTGTGAGGATAGTAGATTGTATGAAGGAAAGCACTCCACAGTTCAATTTTTATACATATTTCAAATGTAGTTCCCAAAATTGTCTTGTTTTTCTCTTTTTTTGCACCATTCCTAACAGATTTTTTTTTTCTTTTTCCCGAGCCAGTGAACAAAATAATGCAAATAGAAAGAACATCCAGTAAGCATTGTTAAGGGTTGCATAGGAGCCTAAAACACCTTTGTAGGCCAACTCACTGCCCTCCCTTTTTATACAATTATGAGACACACATGTACACACTATTGGCGATTTAGAGCGATTAATTAACCTGAAATGCAGGTATTTTGACTGTGGGAGGAAACCAGAGCACACAGAGGAAACCTGTGCAGACATGGGCTGAACATGAAAACTCCATGCAAGCTGGATTTGAACCTCCACATCCAAACAGCCCGGACACAACACAAAATTCTTATGAATCACATTGCAAATTATAAATGTTTGATCTTTTGAAGGTAATACTGTCCATATTTAGTTTCCATCAAAATATATCTGCTGAATAAATGGCTATATACTTGTGATAAACTTTATGTAGACAAATGGGCCACCACCATGGCACGCAAAGGACCCGGGTCCAAATCTGCTCCCTGTGGAGTTACCTTGAGCAGTGCAGTTACCATGAATTCACACATGAAACATTAAAGACAATGCCACTGTATGCAAGACAATATGTAAATATGTAACTGAAAGCAGAGTAGAAGATGACAACCAAGTGTGGCTAAGTAAGTGGCCTTAAGGTTAGACTACAAGACTACAAGAGTTTTATGTGATCATTCTTGTGGATTGTAGTTCCTCTTCTTGTGTTTGGTTACGTTGCTGCACTGCTTATTTTATGTCAAAAGCAAAGCTCCATACATCCACCCACTCCAGGGAAAGGAGACACATCGGTGTGTAAAATGTGTATTCAATTTTGTCAGCATCTTCAAGAGGAGATCGAGAATTGGTTAGGACATGCAGCATTTTCCATACTTGTAGAAACCCACTGCATGCAACCTAATTTTACTTGTTGGATCCCTATAGAGAGAGAGGGGAAAAAAACAAGTCTGGTCTCTGCAAGCACTCACTTAGTAAATTTAAATTGACTCTATAAACCTGTCTCAATGTTATTAGGTCATTATAGTAAGTATCCTATCTTAACATATAAGTATGTTCTTTCATCCCTGCTTTGGATTGCACATGGCACGTCATACAGCAAAAAATATCCTTATCAAAATTCATTAACGCCTTCTTAGTACAATTCTATAACCAACCATCAGCTTAACTTGTACCAGCAAGTGCATGATGTGTTTTGTGCAGATATGTGAGCATTAGTTGAATACTAGCTTTTGCTTTTGTTCAAAGGCTGATAAACCAGGGGCTGGACATGGCCAGAGCTCCTGAATGTCACTGCATGGGATAACTTCCATTTGTTTGTTTAGCTGATGCTTTTCTTCAGAGCTACACAGAATGTTTCGCCACATTTATGCAGCTGGATAATATTTACTGTTTCTGTTCAGGGTAAGTAGGTACCTTGCTCTGGAGTAGTAAAACGGGATAAATGTATCTACACTTGTTGGCGCAACTGGTGAAATCGTGCTGCTATCAGAACATGGGCCAAGTGGTATAGTAGGCAGAGGGGGTTGTGTGGCTGGACACGGGTTTCACCCATGCTCAGATTGTATGGAGTTTGTATGTTCTCCTCATGTTTGTGTGCGCTTTCTCCAGGTGCTCTGATTTCTTCTCACAGCCCACGGGTATGTTTCTGTGGGGCAGTAAGAATGTAGGGTACATAGATGGCGTAGCGGGTTTAGTGCACCAGTTCACCTTGGGACACAGGAGTCCGCTAAATATTACTTAATAGTCATCTGTGAGACAAATGTGCGCAAATGCCACACGTTCTTTATAGTGTGTATAACAGCATCAAAAGCCCAGGAAAAATATGCAGCTCTGCTCTTTTTTTTTTTTTTTTTTTTTTCCCCCCCTCTAGAGGTCATCTAGATTTTTTCAAGCATAGACTCACTGAAAGCCCCCCTTTGTGAATGCAGTAAAATGACTGCAATGAATGAATTTCTCATTAACCAAACACAAATCAGCATAGCAGCCATGATGTGAAGTGCACTTAAAGGGAGGCAACATCACAAGCGTGTTCTCCTGATTTGTATTTGTGTCTCAAATCGAGCAAGCCTTAAGTGACTCTTCAGTATAAAATTTCCCATCTCTTTAATTGGTTTCGTAGCTGGTTATTTTCAGCGGGCTCTTTGGCTTAGGGTCGAATGAGATAAACTCTCTTTAACAATTTGCTTAATGGTTTTTCGCCTTTCAGCTGTGCCGGCCAAACTTGAGACAAATTAAAAATCATTAACGTGGAAACGGCAACATCCCATAGGTACACTAACAGCAACAATAAATCCGGCAGGCTGTGAGCTTACAAACAGTGGGAAAGAGGAAACATCAGCAAATGTGGGTTAAAATATAGATATTTAAGTGGTTTTATTGAGGATGCGATAAAGAGGAACAGCAGTGTGATTCATATCCTGAAAGGTGGCAAAACCTTTTAGCCGCTGCCGCAGCTAGTTTATCCCCTTGCAGTCGGTAGCAGTCTTTTTACTAAGTCTCAGAGCTGGATGGAGGCCAGAACGTTATTAAAAATTCACACGAAACCTCCGCAGCCCGTTCGCATGTTTCATGAGTCATCGATTGGCACCCTTGGGCACTTTTCAGTTTGTTTTTTCTTAAGGAACGTGTTCCCAACATTGCTGACTCAGAGCCTGGGGGACGTGAGGCAGCAACGGACCGAAATGTGCAATAAAAAATGTTTGGTTTTTTTTTTTTTTTTTTTTGGTAGTGAATATTCAGTTCCTATAATTAACAGTGTTAAGTTCAGGAAAAGTATTTGGAAGCAGTGTGTACGTAATAAAAAGTGCATTACACATATATAGATTTAAATAAACAAGGATTTGACGGAGTTGGTTTAGGATTTGCCGCATGTATTTTAACATTTGATTTTATGGATGTAAATCGTGATTTACTTTGTCCGAGACAGAACGCACGGCTGGATCGATATTAACTTTTGTCAAAGAACTGAAGTGCATTTTCTGTTGCAGAGTGATTCAAAATAACACAAAGGAAGGCATATGGATGTAGGATGGGTGGTTTTACCTGATAATAAAAGGAAATGTGAAAATATCACAGTCAGTAATGAAGAAAGAGACGCACTGTTTTTGCAGATTATCTATTTAATCTGCATTTAATAATTATTTATAATTATCCCTCCGTTTTTGACGTTACAACAAAACGTCAAAACTTCTGCATTGTGGATCGAACTGTTCGAAGCTGCCGTTAAACATAAATTATTGTCGAGCATGCCTGATAGAAGCAAGGACTTTTCAATGTGATAATTCTGTAACATTTGAAAAAGTAGAACTTGAGGGAAGGTTATGGCCAGTTTGTTGCAGGTAGCATAGTGGTAAATGTGCTGTCCTGCAGGTGAAAGAGCCTTTGCTGTGGTCATACTTTTGGTCAAGGGACTTACCTTCAATTCATATAGAAGGTTATATAGTTGTGTAAATGTGTAAGTCATGGCAAAGGTAATCATAATAGATGTTAAAAACATGTTTATGTTTTTTGTTGAAAAAGACAAGGCATCTCCACCTTCTGCATGGTGGATACTTACAGTATATGCTATATTATTATTATTATTATTATTATTATTATTATTATTATTATTTCACAAAAGGCATCTGAAATGTTATGAGTTAGAAAAATGAATTATGGCTCCTTAACAAATGAGTTTCATTTCAATTACATTTATATACAGGCTAAAGATACTTAATATTTAAACTGGTTAAAAAGTGTGATTGTGAAACTGTGCCTATTACATATTAATAAGTAGATGAATGTCAGTTTCTTATATAATTTATAGACGTTTTGCAAATCCATCAGAAATAATGTTCTTTAAAAGTCTAATACTTGCAGATGATGGAGTGCTTTAAATGTGCTTCATTAAAAATGAAGATGTGGACCTTTTTCCAACATCTTGTCCTTTATGCAAAGAAATATGAATTATAATGGTTTTTCTTTTTATTTAATTTTGAAAGGGTGCATTTTGGCATTTTAACATTGTGTAGCTGCTTGCAGCATATTATGTTTTCTGTTTCAATAGCTGGGATAGTGTTAGTGTTAGACGTGAAGGGGTTTGTTAAGGTACTGATTTTTCTGTATTTGCCTGTGATTTTTCTTTACTGGCGCTTTCATGTTCCCTTTAAGTTTCTGTAACATTTCAGTTGAATACTTTAAATAAATCAGTGCAATATTAGGTGTACAAAGCACCAAATTATGCCTCTTTTATCTGAGTAGTTTAGGTTGCCGACCAAAGAGTAATATTTTTGCAATGCGCACAACTCTTTTATTTAATTCACCCGACTGCAAAAGAAATTGGAGTTTTCGAGGACTGGCATGCTAGTAACTGTCTCCTCTGAGCCTGTAAAATGCAGAGGGGGTCATCCTCAAAGTGCAGCGCATCAGAGGAGAGCCTCCCATTCACAGTCCTCCATATCTCTTATACACTCCTGAAATCAAAAGTACAATGAAACACTGACAGGGAGAGGGTTTCAGATTTTATGCTTTCAATTCCATGATGTTTTTAATTGCTCCAATTGTCCTTGAATGGTATGTTTCCTCATGTGAGGCGCAGCAGCACTGATCATGTTCTTTCGAGAGTCTGAATGTGGAGAAACTTGGAGAGAAATACCAACCTTGGAAAACCTTTTTTTTTTTTTTTGAATGCCAGAGTGGCATTGACACATAAAGGCCAGGCAAGGTGCCATTAATCATAATGGCCCTCAGGTCCCAGGCATTGAGGATTCAATGTTAGTTAGAGATAACTTCTACCAAGAAGCCTTCTTCTGGTCATTTTTTGAGTTATTGAGCACAGCGAACAGCTATAGCGACCTAGTAAAATGGATTTGAATTTCATTATTTTTTTGTTTAATTACTATTTACAGTATATTATAGGCAAGAAAGAGCATTGATAAACTTAAAAGATTACTTTGCGTATTTGGTGGGAACAGGGCTGAGTGATTTGTTTGCAGAAGACCCGGTATCGCTCATCACAGCATCTCACTTGAAACCGAAACATCTGTGAACAAACAAGCATCTATAAATGGTGCAATGCCCGCGCCTAATAATCTGACAATTTTTGTATACTGTACAGGGCAATGAAAAAATATTTGCTCCCTTGTACAGGTGAGTGACTGTCAAAATGTCCATCCATGTAGCCATTATCCTTTACCACTTTATCCTGGTCAGGGTTTGCCGGGTCCAGAGCCCTTCATGAAGTCGCTGTGAGCCTGCTAAAAAGTGTGAGGGGTTAAATACTTTTTTTTCCACAGCACTGTATTGCAGAAGGATAAGCCAAAAAACACTTTCTTTTAAAATCTTTAGCCAGAGGTGCGAATGACATTGGGGCTGAAATGTTGGCAAATGCGTTTTCCAGGGTGCCATTTTGTCCTAGGGGAATCTACTGCAAAAGATGGGGGGATTGAGTGTGTTGCCCATTTGCAGAGTTTAGTTAATTTTTCATTATTTAACATTTTTATTCAGAGTTTTATGGCGTTATTTCTCACTTTTAGTTAAACTGCGTCAACGATCAAGTTAATGTGTTGTGATGACATTTCGGTACTGTACTCCCGTGGCCTGCTGGTCTTCACCTATTATGCAGACACATGTGTAGAAGGAGGTAAAATTTGAATAACACACACACACAGTTTTGCTTTCGGTCTGCTCTTTTGACATTGAACCAACAGGGCCCCATTACTCTAACCTTTGAGAAGTGATATTGGGAATGAAGATGGCAAATATAGACTTCAGCATATGTCAACCACTCTGAAGGCTTGGAAGAATATCAAAAAAATAATCCATGCAAATTTATTATGCAAATGTGTTAAATCCTCTCCAGTATGCCACAAGTTCCACCTTCTAACTAGACTGCAATCTTTTTTACATTCTCCATGCTTAAAATGGGGATTTTTACACTGAATGATATTTTTATCCAATGCTTATGTATAGTAAATAAAGAGTATGGCTGATGTTTCTCATGCGCCTATATCTCAGCAGTGCAGGCTTACAGACTGCTTTTAAACTCTTGGCAATGGCTTTGTCATTTAGCTCGTATTTTCTATAGTTATAGTACATTTCTAACTTTAGTCACATTTCTAAAACATTTACTATATCATGGTATTTTGCCGATTCTTGAATGTGGATATATAGTTAAAGCCTTACCAAAGCCAGGGCAAACCATAGCAAATAGCATTTTCCAGGTAACTGTGTTAAAGGTGACAGACTGAGACACACCTTAAAGTTTGTACAGAAGGTGTTGAGTACAAATGTATTAAACGTTAACAGATTAGCAAAAACTTTCTCTGAATGCTAATGTTGTGACCCAGAGTCCTCACCATAACTTGCTGAGTAAACAGTACTTTTTCCACACCTGTAAAATCCAGAAGTCCCTCACCTTTATATACACAGGAGCAAAAAAAAAATCAACTTTGTTGAAGTTTCTGGTTATCCTAATGCACACGGAAACAAAAAGGTCAATGCAGTGTTTTCAGATTAGGCACTGTGATATTTCTCCCAAGTGAACTGTTGAGGATGCAGTAAAAATCATTTTGACATCAGCAGACCACGAAGGCGTGCACCACAGTAAGAGGAGATAATCGCCCTGCTTATTCCACCCACAAAGTTCCACCTTTTCCCAGGGTTCCTTCCTTTCCTCCTTTATATTAACAAGTGCTTGTGCCCGGGGTGTTCATTAAAGCAAAAATAAGTTAAACATTTATTATATCAGAAACACTGCAGTGCATAACACTACTTAACCAATAAATATGTCAAAATGATGCATTGTTTTTTTTTCCCCCAATCTTTTTTACTTCTTAGGTTCAGAAGGTGTGATGTAGAACAAATACCTTCAGTCTTAAGAAAAGTAACAAGGGAGAGAAATGGGTTGTTAGGGTAAGGTTAAATACAATTTAAAGCCCTATTAACAGTAAGTGACTTTTACAGCGACTATCCATCTGTAGAAAGCATTCGGCTGTGGGTTTGCTCATGAATGTGGCTCTTTCTGGGTTTGTGTGGTTACCTCAAGGTGCTCTGGTTTCCTCTGGCAGCCTAAAGATGCTTTTTCAGTTGTCTCTGAGTTGTCCTCAGTGTGTGATGTGTGACTGAGTATGTGTGTTTGGACAAGTGATTATTGATGGAGGAATGAATGGATGAATTAATATTTTTGTATAGTTTTAAAGGAAGGTTACAAGCTATATATGTATTTATCTATCAGATTAAAAAAAACATTTTCTAAACAACACAAAGTTGAAGTCCTCTGTACTGAGTTGCCGGTTTATAAGGTAACCCCCACCTTTGCATAAAATTTACATTCCAACAAGTTGTACATCACATGACTGTGGTGTGTGGCATAAATCAGACAGAATGGCATTTCTAAGGTCAGTTAGGACTCAGTTAAATGTCAGAATGGGGCAAAATAAGTAATCTTGGTATCTCGCAATGTGGCATGACACTGGCAGTAGATCTATCATTTTCAGCATCTTCCAAACAGCTGACGTCCCGCACTTCTCGCACTGAACCGTTTCAAGAGTTTCCCAAGAATGTTATGAAAGACAAGAATGTAGTAGTGATCAGCAATCCTGTGGATGAAAACAGGTTGTGGATCAGAGAGGTCAAAAGGTAATGGCAAGAATCATGCAAACGGTCAGGCCACAACCAGGAAAATTACATCCAAATTCATCATTTGTGCGCAGAATATAATCTCAACACATCACTTATCAGACTTTGTGTCAAATAGGCAGCAGCTAAGACCATGTTGAGTGCCGGTACTGTCAGTGAAGAACAGTAAAGTGTGTCCAGTGGACACAGGAGCCTCAGAACTGGACCACTGAGAAGTGGAAAAAAAAGTTTTCTGGTCGGATGGATACCGGTTGTGTTTGCTGAAGGATCAGAATTCGGCGCAAGCAACATGAGTCCATGGAACATTCTGTTTGGTGTCAACGGTACACACTGGTGGCAGCAGCATGATGGTGTGGGGAATGTTTTTCTGGCACACATTACAGCCTTGATACCTACTGAAGAGCATCTGCATGACACGGTGTGCCTGAACATCATTGCTGACCAAGTTCATCCATGTCAAATAGCCCGTACCATCACCTAATGACTGCAGGAACATCACAGTGAGTTTTCACTGTTTGATGACCTGCACGCTTCCCACATCTGAACCCTATCCCATGTTTGGGATGAGGTGGAAAGGGCTGTTTGCAGCAACACTGTGCAGGTGTCCCAATTTGCAGCAACTACACCACATATTCATTTCCACACGATACAGCATTCTTGTACAACACATCCAGCATGTTGTGGAGTGTACTGCAAATTAAAATATTACAGTGGGGAAAATTTGGTGTTCAATTTTTACTTCTGAACTGCTTTTTTATTTTAGAGTTTTCTGAAGAAAAAAGCAAAAAATAAATAAAATGCATACTTGAACTGCATGTAAATATACTCTTGTGCCATTTTTATGCTTTTACAGAGGCATTAATAGATAAATAGATTAGTGTGCATTTGTTAATATGACTTCGATAATGACTTTTGTGCTGCAAACATAAACATCGGCACAGATCATAACCATAAATCCTACACAGATAAACATTAACTAGGTTGTGCTTTGTAAGAAATTAGACACAGTTTTTGAAGAAAGTGACGGGGCCATTATTCTTCTGTGCTTCAGAAATAGTATAAATGTTTTAAAAGAACTTGATGTGCACAATAACTGCTTAAAAGCTGTGTGATTCCTTGTGTACAAATTAATTTGGGAAGGATGGATGTGGGGAATAAAGCTCTAGAGTATCTGAATGTGAATCCGGAAAAGGACCTGCAGGTCGTGTCAGTAGCCATTATGGATGACAATGTTGGGTATTCCATTTTTGTGTTTATATATTAAATTATATCTTGTAACAGCTTACAGCTATACTACCTTTTTTAGTGGAGCAGCTTATAGTGAAGTGCTGTATGAGATGTAATTTTGGGAAAGAAATGTTAGATCGAACCTCTGGCCACACCCAGCTGTCAATCAAGCATATAAGCATCCACCTACTTCTGTCTTGCCAGAGCTGTTTTCATAAACTGACCATCACCCCACTGCCACCTCTGTCCTGTTCATGGGGGGTGTGGGGGCGTGACACATCTTCACTATATGGTGGTTAGTCTGATATGCTCTGAAATAAAGACTAAGAACAATGCCACCTATGCCAACTGTTACTAAAATATTACAGCTTCTTTTTTTGGATTTGCTTCTTTGTGCGCTATTTAGTTGTTTATTATAGTCAGGCAGCTGCTGCTAAAGAACCGTGTATTGAAGACCGTGTATTATGTTCCTCTGTTATGTAGGTGTACAACTCCTGCTAGTTTATACGGTAAAAAATTGCATTCTTGGTGTATCCAAGTTTTCAATTTTTGTCACCCGGAAATAGCATGGAATATAAAAAAAAAAAAAAAGACAGAAATTGCTTGTAGTAATGCATTATCACATCAAAAAAAAAAATTACAGAATTATACCAAGTGATCGCCATGTATTTTACAACAAAGCTTATATTATCTTGATATGCAGGCAACATTAAGCCTCTCTTGTTTCTGGCAGGGGTAGCTGACATTTACAGGTTCTTGCAGAAGCTGTTAAAGGAAAGGCAAATTACTTTTAGAGCAGGAGAGCTTTTAACATGAATTGGGAGATGTGGTAGAGGACCACTGCTGAAGTAAACATTTCAAGTTCAGCTTGAGTCTGACCTCCTGAGGAAAATAACAGACAATATGTCACTTATTCAATATTGGGGAATGGTGCCATTAGAAATATAATGCCATTTTGAACTTGGAGAGTTTGTAGCTGATGGCAGCTGGCATAGAATTTATTCAGTCCTGGAATGCAGAGGGTAAAATGTACAGCATATGCAATAAAAAACAGTTATGGTAGAAGCAGACAATGCCTTGCACAGCATTACTGGACTGCAAAGGATTACACTGGCGCAAACTTGTTTCATTTTTATGTACACTTTGGAGTTTTCTCATTTATGTAGACTGGTGTTTTTTATTGCATTATTTATTTGGCAATGCAGTGCCAGTCCTGTCATTTAAACCATACAAAAATGTTGTTTAAATATTCATTTATTTAATGCTGGCACCTGAAGGACCTTTGATGAAAAACAGAGGGTTTTATGCAGAACTCAAAACTTTAGTTCAGGAATAATTAAAAAAATAAATAAATAAAATAAATGTAAAAAAAACTGAAAATAAATTACAGCAAGTTTTCTTGGCTATTGTCGCAACGGTTTTTGATGTCAATTTATATTTTTAATATATTATTTGTGCTACAGTACTGAAAATGTGCATTTATATTTCTGCAACCTGTGTGAAAATCTCGGTCTCTGTCTGTTTATTTGTTTGTTCTTTATACACGGCTCTGTTGTTCAAGCCACAGACTTAAAATGTACTTCTCACATCAAGCGAGGCTTTTGCACAGTCAACTTCATTCAACTCCAGTAAAACAACTGACTGTGTTAAAAGTTTAATAGTCAGTCTCTGACAAGGCTTCGAATGGCAGGAACGTACGTAAAAGGATGGGAAGATGGGGGGGGGGCACTCTTGCTTGGAGTAAAGAGCAAAACTGGTAATGGTGGGAGGAGACAGTGCTGGACTGGTGAGAAGGAGGGGTGATGGGTGCGCTTCACAGATGGAAAAACACCATCATCATCACCCCATTTCCAAGCAACCTCCGGAGCCAATAAATGTAATTTGTGCACAAATAAAAAGTACAATTTGTATAATCTCTACAAAGTGAAAATGTAAAAATGAATAAGAAATCATATGACACGCACATGGCGCTGCACATTCGAGTGACAGCAACTGTAATAAAGACTGGTGATATATTTTGTTTTTTCCTCTTTCCACTTGACTACGACCGGGGCGCACGTCTCCCTATATAGCATTCACGTGTCCGACCTCACTAACAATATTTATGTACTAAATCCAACTACTGTTACGGTGCAACAATTGGGTGATTATGTAAGGTGTTATTTCTTTTTACCTTTCCAGCGCTATACCTTTTTCATCACAGGCAGGGCCAGGTAACTGAGCTAATGCAATCATATTGTAGTGATTAGAGCAGAAGCCTTAGGACTGAAAGGTTCAAATTCAACATCCTTCTGTAGTACCCTTGGGCGAGGTACTTAACCTGAACTGATGCGGAAAATAATAACTTTTAAAAAAGTAATACCAGCTCAATATATGAGTAAGTAATTTTAAATAGCTTTGAATAAAGCACTGGATGAATAAATTAATGTAAGCAGTATTTCATATGATGCTATATTAAAAAAACTCCTCCTTTTGAGAGAACAAATATAGATGGAGTAATTTGGCAGTCGCAGAGCTGGCATGGGTTGGAATTTAGTTTAATTCTCACTTTGCCATGTCAATGAAGTGCCTGGCTGCTAAAAATAATGACTTTGTCAGAGGTGTAAAACGCTGTCAGCGGCAGGCTCCTAACTGTATGCAGAACAGACATGCCGATTCAAGGAAAAGCAGCGTCCTGAAGATCGGCCAATGTCAAAAAAGATGTAGTACGTGAGATTCTTTCTATACCATTTAAATAAATGACACGAGAGATGCAAAATCAGGAGCAATTTTTTAAAAGGGAAAAATTTGGGTTCTCTATATGCTGGCTATAGAGTGTATAGCAGCAGTGTCACATTATGGAAAATCTTAGAAGTTATTGTTGTTAATGCACCATGTATACAGTCTATGTCAGAGGCTTGAATGATTTATGGATATGCAGAACTGTGTAAACAAGGGGAATAGTTATTAGAATTACAGTAGTTAAATAGTTATAGAATTCTTGCTAGAGCTGCCACTTTCTCTTGAACGTGTTGCTGTATAAATGGCAAAATCAAACTTTCTTTTTATAGCATGTCAAACTGATAAATAAGTGATTTTTTTTCCAACTAATATTTAACTGTCCTATACAGTATTTGTGTTTCACATCTCAGTGGCAAATTATATGATCACATGTTGTGAGTTTTGTATTAAATGCCAGTTGAATTTTTGTGAGAAGTCAAGGAAGATTGTCACATGGAAGCAAAGAGCCCAACAGGAGTAAATGTCTTACTGTAGCCGTGAGACAAACTGCTTTTGAATTTCACCTTTGATCGGTAATTTATAACTGATAACTGTTTTGTCTATGCTCCATTTCCCCATTTTTTATTTTTTTTTTCTGGTACAGCTCTATCTGTATATATCTCAATTTTGAAGAACGTCCAAAATGTTTTCGCAAGGGTGTAAGTGGCAAACAAAAAACAAAAATTCTAGCTGACTGTAAACTTTTAGCTTTGACTGAAATGATGCAGTACATTTTCTTTAATTTTGAGTTAAATGAACATTGAGTTATCAAATACAGAGTGTCACTGCCTGCCTTGTATAACAAAAGGTTATAAAGGCAAAGCAGAAATTATGAAACTTGTAGAAGAGAGAGGGAGTGGTGCTATATTTCAATTTTTTTTGGCATTTAAATTTACATTTTCGTTTACATATCTACAGTACATATATTCATTTTGCACATTTCCTTTTCTAAGAACCTTACAATGTTAAGCTACTGTATTTACAGTGATTTGCTTATTTTTACAGCTGGGTAATTTTTACTGTATCAATTCAGTGTAAGTACCTTGCTCAAGGGTACAACAGCTGGAGGCGTAGGGTTCTGAATCAAAAAAATGGCCAAGGTGACAGGAAGGTGAGCCCTTAGATAGCACAGACCCCTTATCAGCACTTACAGTTCAGGGGGCCTGGGGGTTAATGTGGAAAGTCAAAAACAACTGCAAAGCAATGTTACCTCTTGGTGGAGAAGGTACACCGCTGTACACTGGCACTCCCTCACCTCTGCTGTCACACCACAGTGGCTGCAACCAGGTGCCAGCTGCTCGGTGGCCGCAGTCAACTGCCGCATCCTCCCTGCACGGTGCCGTAATCCAGCATCACCGTTCCGCTGCTGCCACCTGGAAAATGGCTCCGTGTTCCACCCCTCCACCCCTCTGCCAGACAGGAAAACATGACACACATCAGTTGTCAGTGCAGACAGGATAGATGTCTTTTTTTCAAAATAAGTCACACGTGTTTGTGTTAGAGCAAATGTAAAATATTTACATTTACAGTGTTTGTTTATCTATCTACTGCACTAAGCTGTTTGCACTGATTCAGCCATTTATACAGCTGGGTAGTTTTTACTTTATCAGTATAGTGTTTAAGAGTACTGCAGCAGGAGGTGGGATTCCAGCATGGAGGTCTTCAGAGTACAAGGAGGCTCTAACCATCACACAACCTAATGAATGCTTTTGTGTTGTGGTTTAAACAAAGAAAAGTAGATTTTCTGAAATATGTACCTCTTTCTACTTTGACACCTTCTTCTCATTAACCCCCAACCATGTTGCAAATAAATTATGTGAACCTTATCTCACATCCACGTGTGGCGTCACCAAACACGACCAGAGATGGAGCATATGTTGCCAGTACGTGTAAATTTGCTGGCGTGCACTGCGTTGCTTTTGCATTCTCCACATGCCCCCCCCCCCAGTGTATTTTGGTTGGTGGGGCTGATCTTTCCGGAGAGAAACAAAGCCACACAGTGGAACAGACAGGAGTAGGAGATAAGATGCATTAGCATGCAGGGACTGTTCACCCTTGAGGATTATTGGCAGTGTGTGGTCATGTCTACCAGCGACTCTGAGATAACATAACACTTGGGCTACATCAACTCGTAACTTTCAGGATGGCAGGAAAATGTGTGTACACGGACTAATGAACGAACATTAATAGCGATTAAACAGATCATTCTTTAGCGAGAGCAAACACGAAACTATCACACTCGCTTTCAAAAAATATAACCTTTTATTTAAATACTTTTTCACACTAATTTTCATTTTGGGACTCAACCTGACAATTTTCCCTTTATAAATCCACTTATATAATTGTCAGGACTCCTCCCTGGACTGCTGGCCATTCTGTGTGTTGCAAGGCCGCGTGCTTCTGTTTGTTCCTGTCCGCTCCTTGCCACTTCTTCCCCACCTGATCACCATTATTACCTTCATGTTTACCTTTTGTGTCCCTCCAATCTTCGTTGCTTATTGTTTTAGGTGTTTAAGTCCTGTGTTTGTGCCTGTTCCTTGTCAGATTGTGACCGTGTTTTCCTGTGCCAGCTCTGCAAAAGTGTTCCATTTCACCGTTTTTGCCCGATGAATTGGATTCTCCTGAAATAAATCATCTTCACTCCCTTGAATCTGCGCTTGGGTCCTGACCTGAAACCCTGACAGTGATATTGACAATGCTTGCTTTCATTCACTGGCAAAAGGAAGTGAAAATAGATTAGATTCTGATTCTTAACTTTTATTTGTTTCTATTAATTATTTAATGCATTTCTACAGGAGCATTTAAGATGAGAATATCAGTGCAACACTGGGCAACACAGCAGGTAGCATTTATGATATCAGACATCCCACACTCATCCTCACCAGCTGCTACAGTTATGCCATGCTGACCCCCTGCATGATAGACTGGTAGGGGAACCACACTGCCTCTGACCAGGGAACTCTGCAGGGTCAGTAAACACTGCCCAGTCCATCAGCAGTACCCTGCTACCCACCATCCAGACCACCTAGAACAAGAGGTGTTCCAAGTGAGCTCATTTTTAAAAATCTCATGCTTAGTTACCTTTAATTTATTTATAAATTCTTTTTTTTTTTAATTCTCCTCACTCCATGGACCACAGGAACTTCATTTTGAGCTCACTGGTATACCTGCTATGTAGAGGGATTGCCAATAAACAATTCTTTATTCTGCAAGCAGTCCAGCTTCTTAAAGCACATTACATACATTATATATGCAAAACTAAAGCTATTTTACGTCCTTTTAATTTGTAAAAGGCACCCTAAACAATAACTTACTGTCTTCAGAACCTGCCTGAACTTAACTGCTTGTGAACTAAATTCCAGCCGTTTTTACCACACAATGTCAAGAAAGGTTTGCTTTAGCATTCTTCTACGAAACTGGTGCACTTTAGGCTAGCATTAAAGGGGAAAGAAAAACACATAAAAACATTTTAGTCTGCTTATTCTAAGCCACCAACAAAATCGATTCTGCCATGATATTTAAAACCCATTCAGTGAGAAATGTTGAAACTTCTCCATTTGCAGACATATCTACAGTTTCACAAAGAGATGTTCAAAAACGGCGTTGTTTTGTTGTTTCTTTAACATTTGTGGTCATTTAGTCTTTACAGGCTTAAGTCATAATACGGCCATAGCTGTCCTTTGCTCTTTATCACAGCACGGATGACACAACAAGGGTTTTACCAACCAAAGGGAGAAAAGCACCAATGCAAAAAAAAACTGCATAGACATTTATTCTGATGGGCTCTTCAAATGAATCACAATTATAGCTTAAAGACTTTTTACACTTATTTTTACCATTTCGGGTCATGTGTACCGTGTTAAATGTATTCAGCCTACACTTACATTACCATGAATTTATTATGGCCGGTGTCATCATGTGTCATTTTAGATCAGAAAATGTCAAGAATTTGAGAAAACTGGGCTTGGCAGAAGATTGCTAGTTTACCTCACTGGAGGAGGTAGTAGCCTAGAGTAGAACTCTAAATTTTTCAATTCCATCATCCCACCAGACATTTTAGAGTAACAGTATGCAATCGGAATTGGCTGTAAACAGGCAAGATGCATGGTAATGCCCTTAAGTGTTTCAGAATCCCACAACCTTCTGGCCATTGATTTGGGGTGTGTGCTGAGAACCTAATGCAGTAGAACACTGCATATACCCACATGCATGCAAGATGTCACCACATCGTGGGCTTTATTCAGTCACTCATTCTACTTGCAATACTATCTGCTGCAACAGTATCTGTACCTTCACAGTCACTCATGCTTGTGCGGTACTACATTTACCATACTATGCGGTGTAGAACCCAGTCTCATGTTATAGACGTAGATGTAGTAAAGAACACATGAACACGTTGGTTTCAGCCACACCCCTTCCCCTGCTGCAGCATTCTCTGCAATGCACTTACTGTAAAAATACTGCATATCCAGTGTAAATACAAAAAAGTTGATAGAATCTACGTATGATATAACGTGGTATTTGAGTATTGTCTTTAGCTTTATGTTAGACACAAGGTGCTGATTTTTGGTCTGAATGTGGATATTCTGACAATGAGTAGTTTGATCTTTCATTTGCATTAATAGGTGCAAGCCACCGAGCCAGGTGAATGTCTACTTGAGCACTTTGTTACAAACCAAGACAATACTTCACACTAACCTGTTAGTCTTTTCTAACAGTCGGTGTGACAACTTGCAGTGTTCATTATGCTTGAAAGAACTACACCAACAGTTTCATTTCATTAATATTACAAGACTGTCCCGCTATACTACCGCTAAACAAGGCTCCACTATCCAGCATGGCCTTGTTATTCCTACTCTTTCTTTCTTATGTGAAGCTGATTTTTTTCTTCTAACACATACTTTCTAGTTCACTTTAGAAACAGCAAATTAGCAAATACGCAGTTCTGTGTTTCATTATCCGGCCTTTGAGAAAAAGAGGAGAAGAGGTGAAAAAAGTGTTGATGTACAGCTCTGCAATGATTTACCTGGGCCTCCCTACCTAGGGAGTGCAGATGATTAGGAAAAAATAACAGCTTAATACAATACAAGAGAAATTTTTAGCTTGTTTGTAATTATATGTCATTATCCGTAAAGGTGACATCCAAATTGGACTTTACTCAGGTTTAGCCAGTAAATACACCTTAGAACTATTGTCGGTGTGAGTCATTTTTTTTTTTTACCGTCCATGCAATCAAAAGTACCAAACACCTATTTATTTATTTATTTATTTATTTATTAATTACCCATTACAAATAAAGCACATGAATTCGCACTTTGCTGATAAAATATTACTTTAGTTAAAATTGCATTTCTCGTAGATTGCATTTGTGTTACGTGCGGGACATCGATTTGGCGAACCGTTTCGGCTTTTCAACGTTTATTGTGAATTACAGGTGAATTATCTCGCAAAAACGTCGCCAGTGTGCATCGCAGAGGTGTGGGTTTTGCAGAGCGAGCGAGACGTGAACCGAACGAGAGAAACTCGGGCTGAACACAGATGCTATGGATGTGCGACTGCGGCAGCAGAAGAAGTAGTCTGTAAACGCCTTGGGATTAAGGCCGGTTCCCTAAGGCCTGCTGGTAATTTGTGCCAAAACTATCCTCCACGGAAAACTACCGTGCGACTGCTGCTGTTCATAGCCCTCTCACGAGTTCATACTCTTTAACTGTGCAAATGAGCAGAAATGATCAAAAACATGCAGGAACCAAACTGATCTCATGAAACTCCGCCGCACTCACTGTTACCACCATTTTACAGTTTAATGTAAAAATGCTCTTGCTTGAAACTGCATATTATATTTCGTTTTATCATTTTGTTTCCCAGGAATGCGCTAAAGAAAATGTTCCAGTTTGAAGAAGTGCAAAACCAGCAGTAAACTCAAAGAATTTGCCCACAGATGCACTTTACGGTTGGGGTGAGCAAATGAAAGCAGAGCGTCGAGAGCTGCCTGAAACAAAGAGTTTCCACATCGCCTTTGATGCATAACAAATGACACAATTCACACTATTTGCCAGCATTAATTTAACATGAATCGCAGTGTGTTGTTGACTTTGTTGGCAGTTCCAGGAGTGAATTTTGAGATGGGTGCCTTTCTTCTTCAGGTGTTAGCAAAGCTGACAGTTTGGTAGCAGAGTGCTGTATTGCTGTGGATTGAGGCCCGAGACAAAAGGAGTGGACTGCTGCCTCATAGGCACAGAAGCGAGATCTAGTGCGCGAATGTAGCAGTTTATTTATTTATTTTACTTTTCACTTATTTATTTTTTTTAACCACCTTCTGCCGCTTTGCATCACCCTGCCAAGTTCTCATGCACTATGTTATTTTTGTTAGCCGAAAATTCGCTGTCTTCCACATACTGCACCTCAAGGGATACACAACTTTGATGAAGAAAAATGATTACAGTGGCAGGATAACAACATATGCCTACAAACGGAGAACAAGATAATCATCTGAAGGGGTTCCAGTTAGCTGCTCTGCGTACTGTGTGGGACCGATGGGTACTGGACTGAGAATGGGCTTGTGTGAAGCAAAGAGGCAGAAGAAAAGGGGCGTAAAGATGCCTACTTGACTGGCTGACACTTTTCTCTAAAGCAGCATACAGTGTTAACCTACTAAACCATTTACACTGCAGGGTAATTTTTACTGTACCAAAGCAGGGTAAGCACACTGATCAAGGGCACTACAGCCAGAGGTGGGATTCAAACCTGGGTCATTTCTAGTTCAAAGGCCTTGCCCTCTACCTGTTGCCCTTAAAATAGTTTCAACTTATTAAAATCTTAAATATTTTGAAACTGTGTGTAAAATAATGTTGAAACAATTGTTTTTTTTTGTTTTTTTTGGGTTTTTTTTACACTTTGTTTCCTGCATTAATTTTTACATCATTACACCGTAAAATCATTGCGGACTTTAAAGAAACAATAAAAGGTTTCAAATTCAAATTTTAACTACATACAAGAAAACGGAATTCGTTGAGGTGATGAATGGGCTGATTTTGTAAATTGGCAGATCCTTATAAATATTTGAAATTATATTATTAGAAGTTTGTAATTCCTCTGGCCTTCTCACTCTCTGTGTGTGTGCGTGGGTGTGCGCGCGCGTGCACGCACAAGTTTTTGTTTAGTACAGAATACCATAACTTTTTGTTGAAGACAAATTTCCGCTGGTTAAATTCTTAAAGTGTTAAATTCTTAAAGGCTAAATAAATGAGTTGCATGTACATTGATCGGAGCTCCATCAGCAACCGGAGCTCATGGGCGCTTGAGTGACCGACTGTGGGACCTGTCTGACCAAACCTGCTCATGATGGAAGACTTCTTTACTTGAGCTGCTTCCCTTGTGCCTCTATTTTCACAGCAGGTTATGCTGACACATTTGGATTTTGCTTGCAAATGTTTGTTAATGTAAAACCAAGTGCAGGTTTGCTTTATGAGGCTCTCAGGCCAACGTGTGCAAAATGACCGGGAAGAAGATTTCGCTGCACGGGTTTTTCTGCGAATGGGTCCAGCTGCTCGGGAGTCTGAACTGTCACGCTTTTGGATCATTTACAATGTCACCCAAAAGCCTCTGTAGCCCCTCTGCGGGTTACACGAACCCTTCGGGGATTTGAGTAATTAATTTTGTGCTCGCAATTGTTGGTTGAATTAGACAAAACATAGGAGATGTTAAAGCCCATATCGATTGGTAAATTGTGTCAAGACGCCATGTAAGTAAACATCAGCAGCATTTTGAATGTGCCGGATCAGCACCCTTAGCGCTTTGAAAAAATTTTTAAAAAGGCTGACGTGAAATTTTGGACCCAGCGCTGGATCCAGCAGCGATCACTCTAATACTTTAGCATAAATTAAATTACTGTTAATTGTTACACCGGATCCTTTACATTCTTTTCATTAAAATTACTGGACCTCCCTTGTCCATTTGATATAATTTGGTACTGATTCTGCGAACGAATGCCAAAAGTGCAACAGCTTTCAGCATATTCTAATGACTGTGGACCACTTGTAAGAATGCCCCATATAACTAGGCATTTCCATCCTGTATGGACAATAAAATTTGACAATAAAAATAATTGCAACTAAATGGCAGCATTTCAGTACAGTATAGTAGAAGTGTTGCTGTAAGCAACCACGAGAAATTATCTCCACTCATCATTTGTATAAAAATGCATTTATTATTACTGTTACTGTAAAAAAAAAAAAAAAAAAAGTGACGGCTTATTATACAGTGATGCAGACATTTAGACATTACCTGAGAAACATGGATAAAATTTCCTTCTGTTGTAACTGAAGCAAGGTAATAAATTTAAAACAATTTTCAGCCCCATGGAATATTGAATAGGACTTAGATAAGTTAGCAAATTTTCTCTCAAAGTAAGTAAAATTAAAGTGAAAAATAAGGATATGCAGGATAAATTATAACAATTAATAAATGGAAAACAGAATGGCTGAAAGAATAAAATTCAGGAAAAAGGTTGAAGGTGGATTAAATGCTTAAAAAGAATTTACGTGGACTAGTTAATATATCAGTGTCTTACTTTAGATTACAAGCTGTTGAAAACAGACATGTAATAGGGAATAAATCCAGAATAAAATCTCATTCAACGTTACCTGCTTACAGTACATTTTCAACAGTTCTGCTCCAACAATGATATATGTTTGCCTTGTCAGGGATTTCTGCTAGACGGGAATGAAGGGCACGTTTACTCTTGGACGGATGGTTTGAGGAGAAAAGACTGGCATGACAACGAAAGCATTCGGAGGGACGAGATGCGTGTAGGTAAGGTCCCAAATGATCAAACTCTTGCTGTTGCACCATAGACCACATGTTAACCTCCCACGGTTGCATAGTCCAAACATATTTTCAATGATACATATGAAAAATTTGACTTTGCAATAATTTATTCAACGAAAAATGAACAGATGTGCCATTTCCATCTGAGGGAAAAGTAAGTACAGCCTTGGCCAAGAGCACGCCCACAATAAGTACACCAAAACTAAATGTCCAAAGTTAAAACAAAGCAGGTTCCTCCAAATTATTGTAAAGTCAAATTTTCTTTTTTTTTCTTTTAGTTACACCATCCTTATCTAAAGATGCTGTTTAAATGATCAAATGTAGAAAATAAATCAAGAGAAAACATTTCATGCACTGCACTTACTTTTTTACACGACTGTATAAAATATATGTATTATGTTCACCAACAAGTATAAGGGATAAATTAGAGATTAGCAGTAGCAGCAGGGTTAGTAATTTGTTGGTCAAGTTGTTCATTTAAGGTGCACTTCTTTGAGAGTGTGTCTTTCTTATTTATAGCATCTTGAAAGCATGTAATTTTAACATCATTATCTGTACTCCAGCTGTTCAAAATCTGCAAACAAGGAAACAAGTGCAAAAATAGCTCCTGTCTCCAGCATATCTACACAGAATGACTTACAGCATATGCATTTCATCATATACATCATCTTACCGAGTGCTGCCTGGGTCAGAAAGGTGTAGCCCATGTTGCAGTACACCTTAAAGGCAACTCGACCTCTTCAGATGACTGACATTAACATTGTGGAGGAGGTTTGTTCCTGTGTTTACCCCTCCTGACTTTCCATCGGTCCGACACTGAGACAAAAACAAATAAAATTACCAAAAAAAAGTGTTGCGTAAAAATTTTGATAAAAGGATCCCAAGGCTTTATTTTGAATAGTGAGATGCCAGTGACAGTAAAAACACGACGGAGAAGCCGCCTATTGGATGTCACTTTGCTTTGTGTAAATAGCTTAAACTCTAGCCTTGGCTGCCAAAACTCACATTGTTATTACGTTTTGATAAGTACACATCCAAGTTGAAAAAAAGATTTTAAAAAGTAATGAAAATAATCCAGAAACAAAATTAAAACGATCCTGATGTGGGCAGCATGGAAGTGCATTGAACAGTATGGTTGCCTCACAACATCTCGACGTTGTGGCTGGCTGGATCCCCGTTCAGTCTGTGTGGAGTTTCCGTGGGTTTCTTATCACAGTCCAAATATATGTGTTCCATGAGATTTTGTGACTCTAAATTTCCCTTTGTGTGTGTGTGTGTGTGTTAGTTATACTGATCTGCTGTAAAAATGTGTAAATGTTTCCTATAGTTTATCTATTGCTAAAAGCCAGGTAGCTACTGTGCAATAATGGTTGGGCATCATTTATTTAGCATTTTATAAATAAATATAAAGATGCTGCAGACTACATAGCCAACAAAATGGTCTTATACTGTACATTGGTAACGTGTTAACTGATGTTTCTAAAATGGAAACCAGGAGGATCAGTCATTACAATTGCTGATAGGTCAAAGAGACGGAAACGGGAGCTTTCCCGTCTTGTGCAGTGGCAGGGTTATGGCGTTTCAGAAGGGTGACTTCCCTGCATTGGACATGTTGAAATGCACAGTTGCGAGTAAATGGAGCCCCAGGTGTCACGTTCGTTCCTGTCTGACTGGCAGCTTTAGTGAGATGAAGCGCTTCTCTTACTGTAGCCGGACCCTGCGCCTTGATTTATGGTGGACAATGCATCAGAATGGAGACAGTAATGTGTATTGCCTGAGGTTAGCCAATAATTCAGCTCCCAAACCCATATTACACAGCTGAAATCCAGGCTGCAAGCTTAGGTCATACATATTTCCTGCAACTCGTTGTGCACAATACAGGGAGTGCAATTCCAGGATTTTGAAAATGTAAATGGATACCATGATACCATACAATTGTATAGCTATTGTATACTCTTAGCAGTAAATAAATAAAAGCCTTTCAAATACACACGTACACATACACACGCACCGATAGTGAGTTGATTGGCGTGTGGCAGGCAGCCAGCGTTGCATCCCTTTGCGGACACACCTGAATGGGGGCTCCTGATCTCATCTGGGCACAGGTGTGCGATTATTATTTAAAGAGGCTCCGGAGGACTGAGAGGTAAAGGCACACATGTTTTGGACTGGTTTGGCTGTATGGATACTTGAAAAGGTGTTTCCTTCGCTGCCCTTTTTTTTTTTTTTTTTAGTAAATGTATAAAAGTGCCATGGCGTGTCATGAAGTATAGTACATGAGGACATTTATCATAGTTAGATTTGTTTATTTACTTTATTTTATTTTTTTTAACTTAAAAGTGACTTCCATTGTTAAGTTATTTGCAATAATGCACCCATTTATACAGCTGGGTAATTTTTACTGCATTGGTTTGGCATAAGAACTTTAGTCCAAGGTGCTACAGCATGTCATGGGATTTGAACATGGCTACAGCCAGTGGAAGGTGGCAGTTTTAGCTGCTACTCCTGTTGCTGCTTTCACTTAATGAAACACTTTAAGAATGAATAAAATAATGACTTTGCAGTGTATTCTTAGCCATTGGTGAGATGTTCTAGTAGTATCATCTGGGACTTTTTTAAATCAAATTTAATGTGATCTCTTAAATTTCATAATCATTTTTACGTGGTTTTCATCTGTAAAACCATGTTTCGTTTTAATATTTCTGATGCATTCCTGTGGTATTTTAAGGGAAAGGTGAACAGGGCAAACCCTACCCTCTCGCTGAGGATGAATGCGATGACTCCGTCTACAAGGACAATGGCTTCAACATCTATGTGAGCGACAACATTGCTCTGGACCGCTCGCTCCCAGACATAAGGCACCCAAAGTAAGTGGACAGATCTTGCCAGTGCTGCTCCATCAAATTTACAGTAGCCCGAAGTGTACAAACGGGTCCCGAGCACGGTGCCCCAACACACGCACACGCACAACTGGTGTGACTTGTGTGTGTTTTCATTTGCAAATACCACATTTATTCACAGGTGAAGTCATTACTCTTTCTTTGGAGTGCTGCTAGGGGAGATATTGGTGTGCCAGAGATCAGAGATCAATTATTCCAAATAGAGATTCAAGTGGTACAACCAAAGTAAAGCGATTAAGGACATTGCATGGAATGCCTGGATGAGGGTTTTTTGATGGATTGACACCTAATTCCCACACAAGACAGATGCGTTGCAAGGAGCGATTGCTTCACACCATTAACTTTTCATATAAAACTCACTTAATAGATTTTCCTCTCACAAATTTTGATATCTCTGGCAGTTATTTACACACGCAGAGCTGAGAGAAAGTATTTTCCCCATCCTGATTTCCCATCGTTGCATATTTATTACCCCGAATGGCTTCATGTCTTTAGACAAAATGTAATATTAGACAAAGGGAATGAGTGAATACACAACAGTTTTTTGAATTATTACTTCATTTATTTAAGTAACAAAGTTATCTGATACCCAAGTGAAAGAAACAATTGCCTCTTTAATAGCCGATTGCATATGGGAAACCAGGAAGAGGGCAAATATTTTTTCACATTACTACACAGATGGTCCCTGATTTACGATTGGGTTACGTTCCAGTAAACCTATTGTTAGTTGAAAATATTGTAAGTCGAAAATGCATTTAATACATCTAACCTGCTGTCACGCATGTGGCCGATTCAGCAACGGAACGTAGGCGGTCTCTCCGCCCCCATCTTTAGACTGAGCATTGATAGAAACCAATCATGGACGGGATTTTATTCTTACCCGGACTTCCTGTCAGTGTTTCGTTTCTGCTATCCCTTGTGAACTCTCCTGCAACCACTGTCTTGCTAAAACCTTGTATTTTGTTTATTTTGAATTGTGGCAATTGTGTTCCGTTTTTGTTTCCTGCCATTTACTAATGTTTAGGGCTAGCTCCCGGCTAATGGCAGCACTCTTTCTTGGAAACAACACTCAGTAAAGAGTTTAATGGAACTTAAACTTATTACCATGGTATCTTGCAATTGCTTTCAACAACCCACACCATAACACTTACCGAACATCATAGCCTAGTCTACCTTGAGCATCATTACGGGCTTTCATGCCGGTTTCAGAAGACACAGACACAAATGGGCGTTTCATAGACATTACTGATACACAAAACACAACGTAGATAAGGGGGTATCCAAAAAACGCTGGCAACACAGAACACTGTAGAGCATTGGTTGTGTACAATAGTAGTAGTGCATGGTAGACTGTGAAATACAGATCGCTGCCATTGCCCAGCATCATGAGAAATCATACCACATACTGCTTGCCCGGGGAAAAAAATCTAAATTCAAAATTTAAAGTATGGTTTCTACTGAATGCTTATTGCTATCGCACCATCGTGAAGTTGAAAAATCGTAACCCGGAGACCATCTGTACATATATTCTAATCGCTCAAAAACAAAAAAGCGGATATCCTGTAGCAGCCCGGTCGAAGACCTGCCTCAATCCTGGTGAGAATCTGTGGCACAGTTCAAAAACTGTGGTCTACGACTGTCATCCAACCAACCTGGACAACCTGCTGCAGATTTACCAAGATGAAAGGGAGAAAATAACTCCTGAATGGTGTGCAAATGTGGTACAAACTTGCCTCAAAAGGCCAAAAGCTGTTATTGCAGCAAAAAGCAGCTTGACCAAATATTAAGGTGCACAGTTTGATTACTTATGCAAGTGACATGTTTCAGCTTTTCATTTTCTTTAAAATATCTGAAATCAAATAGTTCATTTTGGCTCTGACAATTATGTCCTCAAGACCCTGAGTTCATAAGAAAAAAACTGATAAGAAAAATACATATAATTTGTAATCCAGGCAATGTTTATGACTTTCAAGGTTTCTGAATACTTGGATACTTACAAGGCACTCTGCTGCCATGGGACGTTGAGTGAGCCACTGATGGACATGTATGTGAAGTTATCTCAGAAAGCAAGGGAGAGACAGTATTATTTTGAAGGGATCATATGGGATCACTTCAAATTAATTCACTTCAAATAAACTGTGTTTTGTGTTAGTTTAACAACATCAACACGGGGCAGTTAGATCTGGGCTCGATGGGAACAGATAAAGGTGCTGATAATACCGGTACATTTCATTGCACAGTACATGTATGGTGTTTTGAAGAAGTTTAGACCACAGCGCTTCGTGGAATGAGAACAATATTCATTTGCAGATATTCCTGCAGAATGAAAGTACAGAATCGATAAATATTTGTCAAATAGCTGTTGCTTTTTAGAAGCGATAAGACATATAATTGTGTCGTTCCATAATCTTTCTTTCTTACTCTTGGATGTCAGTGATTTTGTTTCAGAGGTTAGGAAATGTAGATGTGTTACCCTTTTAAACTGCAGACTGAGGATGATTGATATAATCCTTTGAACCCAAAGACCACAAATGGGCAACAGAACTTTCTGAACGCATTGTGAATATGTGGCCGCTAAGAGTCGACATTAACTCGGCGACGCTAAATGGTGGTCTGAACCTAGCAATGAGCTCGAAAGGGTGTTGAGTTTCATGGCTCTTTTGTTGCTTCACCTTTTCTTTATAAATTTATATTGTGTTCATAAAAGACCTTTAATATCTTACCAAGTATCACAAGCCTATTGCGTTATTCACCATTTAAGCTCAGCAGAAATACATAACAGCAGGGTTTTACCTTGTTTGTTCTCGACAAGATTAATCTGGAGGTTAAAAGGTTTCACATTCTATTTTCGATGCACAATTACGAATCGAAGTGCAAACATATTCCACTTGCCTCGTGCATTCCTCCGTATTTGTTTGGCATGTTTTATTTAATTTTTTCATACTAGGAAGACACAAGATTTGTCCTTCTCCTTTCTGTATTTGAGCATTGTTTCATCTCGTGCAGCTGCAGGCAGAAACTGTACCTGGAAAGCCTGCCCAACACGAGTATCATCATCCCGTTTCACAATGAGGGCTGGTCATCTCTGCTGAGGACCATACACAGCATTAGCAACCGTACGCCCGACCACCTCATCGCAGAGATCATCCTCGTGGATGACTTCAGCGACAGAGGTAAGCGCTGCTTATCCTTCCTCGTTCGCTGACTGGCCTACTGCTCTGCAGCTCCTAGAAAAGGTCATTACCTTTAAGCTACTCTGTCCTTTTGCATCCTTATGTCATTCCGCATCTTTTCAGCTGTCCTTCTGCCGGTTAACTTGCTTGCTTCACTGTACGGATGTGTAGCCTCGAGGAAATAGATGGTACACATTCAGCTCTCCTCCTCTAGCGTCGCTCTCTTTCTTCCATGGTTTCCATTCGCATGATGTTGGTCCAGTCACTGCTGATTCACACAGTTCTGTCCTTCAGGCCTTGTGCAAAAAGAGATTTCTGGGACACTTTATACCACAACTTGAACCATACCGGTTAAGTAACGTATACATTTGCATTTTATTTCCTCTTGATCTGCTGGCAAGCAGGCATGTTGAATGACCCCAGGTGCCCTTCCACTCTAAAGTTTGGTTTGAGCGTAGACCCTAGGCTGGATATTGAATCACTTGTGAGATTTATATGTTACAAAATGTATGAATCTGTCCAATGATGAAAAAAATGCCTGAAAGTTAATGCAAGAATCATGTGTTACTGGGTGCATGGAGTGACTATTCCTCTTGTATTACTTTGAAGACACAGGGATGTTAACTAGCGCGCTAAAAATTAAATGCCCCACAGAGGAACTGTAAAAAATATATAAAGGCCAAATATGTTCTGTGCCCTGCGTATGAGAATTTTTATTTTGCAAGTAAAAAAACTAATTATTTCTAATAATTTCACTATATTTTAAGTGTTTCTGTGAAGCTATTTAGCTAAAGTGTATTCAACTTTTATCTGCTGTAGTTGGTGACAAACAAGTCAGTGCACTGAAATGTGGATTGTTTTTGTTTTTGTTATTATTTTTTTTTTTTTGCATTTTAACATGATGTATTATATCGTGGTTGAAAGAACAAGCGCTGAAATCCGAAAAAAGAAAAACATTCTTTGCACGAGCTAATTGTTTTAAACTGTTTTAAACTGATAAATCGCCCACCATGTGTCTTGTAAATGTCAGCATCACGCATGTCTTCGGGGAAAGACTTAGCAAGCCAGGAGTTTTAAGGACTATAAGAATGTAATGCTCTGTTTGCCAAATTAAAAATGCTGTATGTGCACAAACTTGGCTTCAGCGAATAGATTTGCCAGTGTGGTCAGGGACATCTGTTTGTTATGGACACGGACCCAGCACTGGCAGGGTTTGAGTTAGCCGAGCTATTTGTGATGTGCGTCCCGGTGGTGGCGTTGCCGTGAGGCCCACCAGATGGTCACAACTGGTGCTGATGCCCAGGCTGCAGCCCAGTGAGTTGTGCCATCGTGAACGGAGGCCCGTCTTGTGGACATGCCAGCAATTGTCTTTCCAAGCAGGACAACGGGTCCAGTTTTTTTAAGAGACCTGGATTTTGTTCTTGAATTTTAACCCTTCTGAGCCTATTTTGGTAGGGTGGTGGTGCAGGGTAGTAAATCTATCTATCCGTCCGTCCGTCCGTCCGTCCTTCCTTCCTTCCTTACTGTTTTGGTTGATATCTCATCAATGTATCAATTAAATTTGCACTGATTATTAATTTGTCATTTAATTAAGATTCACTGTGAAGAGACAGAACAGGGTCAGATAGCTGAAAGTAGACTTGTTCATATAAATGTTAAAAAAATAATAAAATAAAATACGTAAAAATAAAATAACAGTTGATCAGAAAATGTGGTTTGGGCAATTTCAGCAATTTGAAGGCTCTAAGAGCCTTATAAACCCGTACTGTTTTGATATACAGCATTCGAACACATGCGGGCGCACACACACACACACACACACACACACACATCATATCATTGTGTGTTTTTCAATGCAGTCACCGTAAAACTTGAAATTTTTACTACCTCGGTGATCATATTTAATTTATTATTTATCCAATTTTCCTTGCTCTTCTGGGTCTATCGTCAAAAAACCATGCATAAATTACATTTAAATTTAAATGTCTGCTGGCACATACTTTTCAGAGCTTTTAAAAAAACTGAACTTCAAAAACAAATACTTATTGTTTATCAACAATTATTCTCATTCATTATAAGCTAATAAACAATTAATGACAGATACAGGACGCAAACCCCTCTAGAAGGGTAAGAGAGCTGTTATGCACCACCACTGTGGCACTACCCTCCCACCAGGTGTGTCAGCAGTAGGGAAAGCATCAACATGGTAAAAACAGCACACATACATTGAAGAGGTCACCTTCAATGCTCTGCCCACCCCTCCAGGGCAAAAGAGACCTTCCTGCTGCCACTAGTGACTGGCAAGTACAACCTCTATGTCTCTTTCACATGCCAGATAAACGTAACTGGCAAAATCTGTGCTTCTCCAACCTTCTTGGCACCTCACAAAATGTCACAAGTGCAGGGGAAGCTGGGGGAGGGATTCTTTTAGGGTCATTTAAAGGCCCCTCCGGGGCTACAGGGAGTCGGTGGGAGGGCGAGGAACGGCAGTGTCGGGTAATGGCTTGTTACGGTGGCTGAGTGCAAACTGCTGCTCATTGAGCTGTGCATCGCGAGCACGGGAGGGATGCTGGCTCACCGTAAATCACATTCACCCTGCAAGAGAAAGAGGTGTCCTCCATTCCTCCTGCTCAAAGAATCTTTTCAACTTTAAAATGAATAAATAAAAATAGAAAAATGATTAAAGGTACCATAACAAACAACAGGCCCACGGTAATGAATCAAAGGAGTCTTGTGCAAAATGTTATTTGCAATATATGTTACAAACGATTATGGTTTTTCAAATGTTCTTTCGTGCCTGAAAAATGAGACCGATGCCAGAAGTCAGCCTCTCCGCAATACTCAGTGTATCTTTCATTAAAAATGTATTTTTCAGGTTCATTTGTTAAAGCCAATGCACGACTGTTGTTATAATTAGATTTGCAGACTTGCAAAATTAATTCACAGTTGAAGTCCACAGAGCCTCAACCTTGGTTAAGTTTTCAGACCTGAGAAACAAATATATTCATCTTTCTCATGAATGTCAGCCAAGAAGAGCAAACCAGCTTTATTGGGTTTTTTTTTCCCCCCAAACAAGCCTTGCGGAGAGCACCGTCCTTCATACAAATTCCCGCTCCAGCTGTCTCCCATGATCCTTGCTGATCCATGACTGATGTGCTGGGGTAACTGTGTTACTTCTGCATGGCAGTAATTAATGCATCTCGCAGTGCTCCTTGGCCAATCAGAGCTTTGCTTTTTTCGGCAAGGCGACTCGTGCGTTACAAGTCCTGGTTTATCGCAGATATTGATACTGACCTCCCCCATACGCAATAAAATGAGGACTTCGCTATTTTCAAAAATAAAACAAGGTCAGTACAGAAAGTTTGAGCAACCCAAATAGTCTGGAACTTTCCAAGGCATCATCCAGAGATATAATATCAATTAACCCCAAAGCTGAACTCCTGCAATTTAAATTTCAGTAGAAGAAAATTATACCAAAGTCAATTGCATAAATGGAACTGAGGTTGTGGAATAATTAAAAAAAGTAAAGACTAATTACATAAAAGGAACTGAAACCTCATGACCCTTCTTAGTACATATTATACGTATATAATTTCTTTCTCACCCCACTTTTCCGTTGTGGGTGGTAACTTTCCTCAGACTTTGGCCTCTTACCAGAAGCCTGGGAGACTTGGGATACAGTGCAGTATTTTTTGCTGTTCCTAGGATTGTGGTCTTTTGGACTGAGACCAGCATTGTCATTTCTGGCATCTGATGGAGGCACTCTTACAACTTAGGGGTCACGGCCCCAAGTGCTCCCACCACTATTAGGACTACCATGGTTTTCACCTTCCACATTCCCTCCAGTCCCTCTCTCAGGCCCTGATGTTTTAACTTCTCTTCTTCTTTCTTTCTAATGTTTCTATTGCTTGGAATCACCACATCTGTCACCGTATCTGCTGCCAGAATATACAGCTTCGCTGGATCCTTCAGGGTGTTTAGATGATAGATAGATAGATAAAATAATTCTGAAACATTTGTATAGCTCCAGCACTTGCTTTTGAATAATGAGACATGGGAGCAATGACATTTGACACAGGAATAATTCATTTGCAAAAAATGCCTCTTCTGATTACAGGGCTGAAAGCTTTGTAGCTTCTCCTCACCCATATCCCACCATAGCACTCTTCCTCACCTCCACCCCTACCCTCAGTCCTCGCTGGGATTGTTCTCACCTGCGATTAAAACATTTTACTTTTCTACCAGCACAGGAGAATTGGAGGGACAAAAGATTAAGATGCCCTTTTTTGTTGGCCTTTTGAAGCTGCTGGAAATGCCAATTGTTGTCATGAATGGATGGAGATTGGATTGATTAGTGCAGGTAAAAGAGACAGTGATGTACTCTGTCATTACCGTCACCTTGTGGCCCTTCTACCATTGACATAGGCATTAAAGGAAAATCAATCGCGTGTGAGTTTCACAGCTTATCAATAGGCTGAGAGTGTCTGACCTTTCTGAAAGTGTTCAGCTGGCGCTTTCAAAATCTGCTTTTCTCTCAGACCCCACCTTTACCTTTAGTGTACATAGGAACTGTTTCACTAAATGTGAAAATGAAGGATTTTGCAGACCTGATCCTATAATACACCGTTTGGGCCACAACATTAAAACCACTGCCAAGTGAAGTGAATAGCACTGATTATCTTGTTACGTTGGCACCTGTCAAGGGGTGGGGAAGATATAATAGGCAGCAAGTGAGCAGTCAGTTGTTGGAGTTGATGTGTTGGAAGCAGGAAAAAGGGGCAAGCGTAAGGATCTGAGCGACTTTGGCAAGGGCTGCATGACTGGGTCAGAGCATCTCCAAAATGGAAGGTCTTGTGGGGTGTCCTCGGTATGCAGTGGTTTGTACCTACAGTATCAAAAATGGTCAGAGGAAAGACAACCAGTGAATTGGCAACAAGGTCATGGGTGCCCAAGGCTCACTGATGTGCGTGGAGAGCAAAGGGTAGCCTGTCTGGTCCAGTCCCACAGAAGAGCTACTGTAGCACAAATAGCTGAAAACTCGGACTGGCCATGATAGAAAGATGTCAGAACACACAGTGTATTCCAGCTCGCTGCATATGGGGCTCTGTTACTGCAGATTGGTCAGAGTGCCCCTGCTGACCCCTGTCCACTACCAGAAGTGCCTACAATAGGCATGTGGGTGTCAGAACTGGACCACGAAGCAATGGAAGAACGTGGCCTGGTCTGGCAAATCACGTTTACTTTTAGACCATGTGGATGGCTGGGTGCATGTGCATTGTTTACCTGGGGATGACATGGCACTATGGGAAGAAGGCAGCGTGATGCTCTGGGCAATGGTCAATGGGAAACCTTGCTCATTGCTGTTGTCTTACGGTGTACTCCAGTTTTTGGTGGCACAAGATAGCGAGTTCGAAAATATACTAAAATAGCTCTTAATTTTAAACATTTCTGAGTATTGAATAGAATTTTTATTCTCATTTTTAAACCAGCAGTGTTTTCTAAACTATGGGTTTGGAACGGAGCTGTATGGAGAGTAGACGGTGTGAGGCTGGGCACATGTGGCATGGGACAGCAAGTCACACGGCAGTAACACGCTTAGAGTTCACAGTCTTAGCGTTACGAATTCTGTTGAAACATGTATCTTTGGACTGTGAGAGGAAAATAGGAAGACCCAAAGAAAAGTCACAAGATAATTTTGCAGAACTTGCAGACCCTATGCTGTTCATATCCTCAGAGCAACTCTTTGCACAACAGAAAAAAGGGCAAAATAAAACAACATAACAGTAAGGTACATGATGACATAGAAAGTAGGAAAGACCATAGATGAAACTCGGACTTTTAATAAGGAATTTTTTAAAAATGGGTGCAAAGCATGGAACTGAAAACGTCTTGAGCAGTTCTGATACGCCGGACTGAATTTTGATTTAGATTTTCTAAGGCGGAAATCTTGCACGTTTGGTTAAAAAGAAATGGCTACCGAACACATTATGCATTTTTCCCATTTGAGTAAACAGTAACTGAAAGCGAATGAAGCGAAATAACAAATGAACCAAACGAACATTATTTGAATTCCTTTTTGTTCACAAAAAGTGACACCCATGTCGGCTTTTACACAATGTAGACGGATTAGCGCATTAGCAGTATTTGCGTTTTACGTAAAGTGTGTGCAGGAAACCTGCTGTGACAGGGTTTAATGTGCTTCCCTGACTCCTGGTTTTCCTCTTGAGGACAAATACAGGATGTCTTAGCACAGCCAGGTCAGCTCAGAGGACAGAAACCCATCACCTGCTCCAACCTTCACCCTTATGTGCAAGGTGTGCACATGTCGGAGGGAAATGTTAGTTGCATTTGTCTCAGGTGTTGATTCTCAGCCATAGTTACACTCACTATCAGACTACATGTGTGCAGAACATTTGTTTATTTAGCTGCCACTTTTCTCCAGAGTGACAGTGTTAAGCTACTTATAGGGATTTATCCAGCTGTATGACAGGGCAGTGTTTGGTGCTCAGAATCCTCAAGCGAACTACAGCAGAGTACCTGAACATGGGTTCATTGTGAGTGGTGGCAAATATACTAATGCCCAACAAGCAATGGAAATGAGACACTGCTAAGAGCAACATCAAAACCTTCAACAAGGCAAAAACTATTAATGCACAAAAAAGCTAGAAATGGAAGGAATGGTTTCAAAGGATTCCTTAATGTATACTGTTAGCTTGATCAAAAGTAAAAGCATCACTCATCTCCACATATTTTTTTTTTTTAAATTATATATGTGTATACATATTTTTATAATCACATTCTGATGAACAGCATTTGACATCAAGTGCGTTTTCATAAAATGCATTTACTGAATTGTTGGAATGTCAAAGCTGATTTAATTGACTTTCATTTAATTGTCTATGAAGTCTGTGCCATAGGATTTTTATCATCGAAAAATTGTCAGTATTTGAAAATGAAGCATTTCAGCAATTATCTCTGCATTAGCGCTGGCACATTTTTTAAAGGCATTAATAAGTCACAGATTTCAAAAGCATTTGCAATTAATTCTCAGACTTTGTTCTCTATTAATTTTCCTTTGACATGCTTGCATTTTCTGGAACACCTGAAGGCACCTGTCCAAACCCAGAGACTGTTGGTAAAAACACGCTTGAGGAATTTAAGGTGTTACAGGTTAGCACTGGAGCTGCAGCCTCAGGGCTGTCCACCATCTCTGGCTTACAGTATGACTTGGGATCCGTTAGGCAAAAGCTCCATAAGCTGAGAAAAATGTAATTTCACAAAAATTGAAGGCAAGTTTGTCACCAAGTAAATGGTTGCTGCACCTCATTAAAATAATAAAAAAAAAAAACCGTTATGGTTGGATATAATTCATAACCTTTTCCCATCTCCCAACACCTGTTTACTGTTTAAGCCATTGATTCATCCTGAACGCTTCATGTTTTAATGTTTCATTATAAGCTGTAATAACAAAACAGACGCAATTGTCTTTCAGGAAAAAGGGAATTTATCTCGGAGGTATTTTAAAAAGCTTTCACACAGGTCTTTATATACGCTCAATTGCCATTTATTGATGAACTGATGTCCGCTTTAAAGCATTTGTGTCCTTTGTAATAGAAGCAAGTATTTACGTTTAAATGTAATCATTTAGCACGTTTTTCTCCTTTAGCAGTGTTCAACTCAAAAAGAACAAAAGTACATTTTACCAACAGAGCAAAGCAAATGGTGAGAATTTTGAAGTATAACATTTAAAGTAGTATTTTAATGAAAATGTTCAATTCTTTTTGAATCACCCTGTGCAGTGGCTTAGTAACTGCTTTTCCTAGAGCACTTTATAAGGTTAGCTGTACAGAGTATATAGAATTGGAGTACTTTTTTATATTTTTGTCTTTAAAGAAGTGAAGGTGAAGTGAAGGTTTATGGACCAGACAAGAGGTCATGACAGAAGCGGGCCAGAAAGAGATGTGTTTCTAACACATTTCTTGAATGGCAAGAGAATGGCAGTTTTGAGTGCAGAAGGGAGCTCATTCCACTTTTGATTTCGATCCCCATGTTCATGGAACCCTCTAAACAGCCAGAGGTGGAAGAGTATAGTGGCCAGCTGGTGGTGTGCGGAGTGATCAGGTCCTGCAGGTATTGGGGAGCAGATCTTCTGGTGGTCATGTAAGACAGTACCAGAGGCTTGACCTTGATATGGGCAGCTACAGGGAGCAAACATAGAGAGAGACAAAGAGGTGAGAGACATGGGAACGCTTTGACAGCTCAAACATGTCTCACGTAGCACTATTGTGAAACGGCTCGAGAGGCTTGATGGTGGAGGCCTGGAGGGCAGACGTCAGGGAAGTGCAGTAGTCCAGGCAAGATACCTTTATGGACTGGAGAAGACAAATAAATCAAATATAAAAAAGTGTATACACAAGTACATTACTTTACAATATAGTGTTTCACACTAAGCACAATACATTTTGTAACCCCGTGTATTCACAAATTTTTTTAGTTATGAGCTGTTGTAGTCTGTTTTAGCAAAGGTGAATGCGCTTTGTACCTCTGTCGCAGGTGCGTCCTTTGTGACGAACTGTGTTTGCTCTGCGATTACGGCACCATGTTGGTTAACCAAATCGTTGCAGAGTTAGGCACGACGAGGACTGGCTGAATAATGCAGAGATAATGGCTAACAGCTGTTCTCCTAGCGACGCCTGTCCAGCTATTGAAGCCAGTTTGGCAGGAGAGGCTAGCAGAGCTTCATTAGGATAGACAGGACCGGCTATGGAACCGGGCCGATAGCTGCAGCCGTGAGCGACGGAAACAATCAGATGATCTCTAGAAGCTCACCGCTAATCTCACCTTTCATAGAAAGGGTTTCAGTGGGTTTTTTTTTTTTTTTTAACATATTCATTGTGAATGCAAAACAGGCTTCCTAAAACGTTCATGTCAGAATTCCTTTTGTGTAAGAACAAAATGTTGAGGATCTCAACATCTGATTGTTGGCACTCCTTCTTTATACAGCAGCTGAAATTGTGCTCTTTCTCTCTCTCAGAATGGCTTTAAGGAATCAGAAATTGTTTGATAAATTACCTTTGAAATCATGCTTAATTCATGGAACTTGAAAGACATTTCCCATTGTTTTACAATTTAAGTCATTTGTCCTCTTTCTCTTTAGAAGTTAAAATGAAATTAATGCCTTTGTGCATCCAGTCATCAATCTCTAGTAAGTGCTTCTTGCTGAATTGTATTTATTAATTGAATTTTATGGGGTTTAAGGTTGAAATTATACTATAAAACAATATATACTATATGTATCATAATGTCTTGCTGTTGATACAGATTCCGTTAGATGTGAAATATGTCTGTATTAGTTGATGGACAACCCAAAGCATTCAGTGTATCTGCCAGTCTCTGTCTCCTTTTCCCATAAAGCAGAACTCTGAACACAAGCAGCTGAAAACCAGAGCTGCACTTTAGTGTTTTTCCCATCTCCTTTTAATCCAAATTCCACAGAAATCCCATACAGGGTACAATCCGAGGATTACTGGCTCAGGCAGGGAGAAACCAGTGGCACCGGAGGATGAAAATGCACTGTTGGATGAAAATGGAAATACAGGCTTCAGTCCCACAACAGCCCGAGACAACTGCTGTAGTTTATGTATTTTTTTAATTGTTCAAAATCATTCCATTAACCTTAGTTTGTTGAGGAAAACAGGTGAAGAGAGACAACTTTATGAAACACTACACTCAGTCCGGACACACTCAATATTTATAATTTAGCAATTACACACATTTCCATTTTGTATAGGGGATGAGCGTTGAAAACTGGTGGTTCTTTTTAAGGTGGGACCTTTCTTTTCATTTTGCTTGTTAAGGAGCCCATCTGTTCCTCAGAAATTTGTCTGATTTGTGTTATCATCTTTGGTTCCAGCGTGCAAGTATTCAGGTTGTAAGAGGGAACAATGCCTGCAAACAGGGGCAACCTGGGTGAGTGCGATTTAGTGGCTAAGTAGCTTGTTGGCGATGACCCATGGGAAACGGAAACGGCAAGCAAAACTCACTTAGAGCCAAGGATCTGCAGATGCGTTCGGCAGTGGTTCATGGCTCTGAGGAAAACCGCTCGGGGTGTAATTGCTTTTTTATGGAAGACACGTTGCTACGTGGAAATGCTTTAGGCCAAATAGGGCTGAAAATTAAAGCTGATATGGGTAATAGGCATTTGTATTAACTGTGTGGCTATATTTTCCATTAAATTGTAAAATCTGTGTATATTCAAGGCTAACATTTTTTTCTAGACATCTTTAAGTTTTCAAACATGCGACCGTCAGGTGACATAGTGATTAGAGCTGCTGCCTTGAGTGTCCAGCGTTCAAATGGCACCTTTTGCAATATTCCCCCTGATCATAGGATTTACTCTAACCCTTCTCTCATGTTCCACTCAAATCTGGTTGATCGATGACTTTTCTGTATGATAAATATGGTTTTGATCATCCACATTCTGTAGTGAAGGCAGGGTTACCAGAAAAATGCAGTGCTAGATTCACAGATTTCTTGGATGGCAAAGTTGCAGACACACAAATGCAGTAAAAGTGAAAGTGGTTGATGCCTTTGTGAATACTGCCGGACTACTTGCAGGTCCCAGCAGGAAACATAATGTAAACCACAGACCTGACAGCATGTAGGTGCTGACCAACTGCAGTGCTTCCACTTACTTCTCCTTACAGTTCTGGTCATCTTTATTGGCACCCATGCATTTCAGGTATGTCATGTGCAATATTTTTAGAAATAATTGGAAATGTTTCAGCAATACAAAATTTTAATAGGTTGTCCAAAGTTATACAAAAATAAATGTTTGTTCAACTTACTTGTAGTTTTTTCACAGAAGAAAAAGAAAATATGACCTGAACAATATGAAAGGCACCTTCTCTAATACATGGTTGAACAACCTATGGCAGTCATCTATAAGCTTCTTGCCTCTTTCTTCTGATAGTTCTCCCACTCTGTAACTGCAGTTTGTTTTAGGTCTTGAATGTTTTCCTTTTAGCAGCAGCAGATGTCAGCTCTTTCCAAAGATTTTCATTTGAACTGAGATGAGGAGTCATTGCTGGACAGTTTATCACAGTCTATTTTTCCCTTTTTAACCATTCTTCCATGTTTTTGATGTGTGTTTCAGTCACTATCCTGCTGGAGAACCCATGGTCTTTGCCCCATACCTACAGTAGTTTTATTATACTGAGTAGACATGTCTTAATAATCCTCTCATACATATTGAAGGAATTTCATGATTTCAAACATATTGAGGGAATTTCATGATTCCCTCAATATGTTTAAGGCACCACAATATTATAGAAACTCCACCATATTTACCTTCATTGCCAAATAACTCTTTTTTGGTTTCATCAGTCCACAGATATCTTTCCAGTAGGATGTTAGTTTCACAAGGTAGGTTTGGGCAAAGATCAGTTGTGCCTTTTTATGTTTGCCTGTCAACAGTGGGTCCCTCCTTGGCTTTGCCCCTTAAGCCCATCTTAGTTTCGTGTGTCACATGTAGTATGGGTTGAAACAATCATTCCAGAAGGCGTAAGTTCAGCTTAAAGTTCTTTGAATGTTTTGTTTTGTGACATTTTACATGAACCTATGAAGACTTCTTTGATCAATTTTCCTTTTCCATCGCATCCTGTGAGGTTCTTTACCACTCCATTAGCAGCAAACTTACTAATAATGTGAACTGTGGAAACAGGATGCAAAGATGTCTGGAGATAGTCTTGTACCCTTTTGAATTTTTATGTTTGGTGATAATAGCTTTTTCTCATGATATTCTGCAGCTCTTGTGTCTTCACAACTATCAAAAAGATACAGGAAAGGAAAGTGACATTTTTCAAGCATTAAAGCCATCAGTCATAGGTTAATTTGTGTAGTGTAGCTGCAGTTAATCACAGACGACTCTAATTTTACTCCAGTGAGAATTTAGTTCTTCTAATCAAACAGATTCGAAATGTTCAAAAGTGCCAAAAATTCTGTAATGGCAACTTTTCAGTTTTTGTACCATTTTCACACCTGTCCTTTTTAACTGTTGTTGTTTTATCCTGCGCTGCTCTCTATCAAACAAATAGGTATCAAAAGACCAAAACTGTTCCATTTGCCACTTTTATCAAGGGATATTGAAATTAATATACATAAAATGAGATATTAATATGCATAAAATCCAAGGGTCCCAATAATGTTGACCAGAAATGTACTGTAGCCCTGAAATAACTGTGTGCAAGGCTACAGAAACAGCTACTGAATCATAGTAAATTTTATCTGTAGCAATATGACCTACCACTGTGTTTTAATGTGCACTAAAATGATGATGTGATGTAGTATTTTTTAGAGTTTGCCTCATTTCCAATATTGTTTGAGAGGCTATAGGGTTCCTATAGATCTATCTAAACTACTGTACTGAGACAGTTGCATTGCAAGTAATTTGTAGTTACATTTTTCTGCCCTGGCTTAAATTTGACTACAAAGTGCCAGAATCAACAAGCCGACTGTTTCACTGTTGTCTTTCGTTGCATCGGCCCAGGTGAGCTTGCTGTGTTTTGTATAGTGGATGAATTTTTGACTTAGCACCACTTAATTGCTGGACACTCTTTTTGACTGCAAAATACTTGGATTCTCTTTGCAGTAGTTTTTGGCTTTGGTGCACAGCTGGTCTCTCTTCCCCTTCCTCATCATGTGCTAGAATTGCCTACAGTTCAGCTCCCAATGAAACCCCGCTGCTCCCACTGAAACCACAAATGGTTTGCCAAAACCAGGGCTTTACTGCTGGAAGTTTTTGTTGTCATGTTGATTATTGGAGTAGCTATGGTGGCAAAGTAACCCTAAATATGAGTGACAGGCAGGGATGACACATTCTAATTCCTAACCCCTAACTAGGCTAACCCCTGGCTACAACTCACCCCTCAGGACCCATATTAGGTAAAATAAAGAGTAAAACGTCAAATATGACACAAGCACTCATAGAAGACAATGAAGTCCACAGTAGAAACTGTATCAAAAAGAAGTTTTAGCTCTTCCAGTACATGTACTGTATGATGGACTGTCAGTATCAGTCCTTCAGATTAGCCAGGAAAGTGATGGTGTTTGCTGCAGCTTTTTCACTGTATTCTTTCTCAAGGATAGAAACCCAGTCCTTGGACAGGCATTTGGGTTAAAAGTGCAGCCAGATGGTAGGTGAAATCAAACTCTATAGAAGCACAATCAGTTAAGAAATCACTCTAGAAAACTCATCCTGCAGAATTTGCTTCAAGAAACATTACCTTCAAGCTTTTCAGGCAGATCCACGATTTTCAGATTGCAGTTTTTATATTCATTTCATTCAGCTTTGCTTTCTGCAGTGCTACTTTCTAAATTGGGTGGCAATTAAATTAACTTTTGATTTTAAATAATCTTCCAGATTAGACATCATATATTCAGCCTCAGCAATATCAGGTTCGAGTGTATCCAAAAAGTCAGTTAAATCAATGCTTTTGATTCCAGAGCTGCAAAAAAGGAGGAATGTTTCACTAGTTTAGCATTAACAGTGTTTAGCTGAGTTTGTGTGGTGTCTAACTTGTTTAGCTTAGCTACCATACAGTTTTTTTTTTTTTCCAATAACTGATGTAATAAATCTCTCACGTACACAGCCAAGTCTGTCCCTGGGGGTAAATTGGCATGGCTGATGGTGGAATGGACAGCCAGAACCCCAATATCTTGATCAAAGAAATTCAGTGCATCCATAGTAATGTTTCTTTGGTTGTGTAGGTTCAATCTGACCTCTCTGTGTAGACTCTACTTATGATCTTTTCCCGTTTTGACAGCATGTTGAAGCTAAAATCGGATAATCTTTGTCATCCTTAAAGCAAGATGGTTCAAGTTCTATTAACTGTAGCAACCCAAGATCGTATAAAGAGAACAAAAATTTTAAAGTTGTCGGTCTCTTAAAAGGAGACAAAATTTATGCAGACATCTTGGAAAATGGCCATGTGACCTCATGCCTCCCAATTCTGGAAAGGACCAACATAGCTCAACACATTGCTAAATCGTTGCAGTTGCTCAGCTTAGCTATATAAATGGATAATTAGATGTATGTAGCTTAACGCTGTAAGTGTGTAATTTTTTAGAAAGTTGTCAGCTAAATAAATGTAAGTGCAGGCCTTGTTTCAACTTTTTAAAGAGAGAAGAATTTTGGACACTGTCTCACCACAAAGATTAAAGCCAAGAGACGATGCATTCTTAGGAAGTAGGATTTTGTCTATTTTTCATGGTTGCTGGATGTGATTGGAGAAAATCACCACTTGGGCCTCTGGAAAAACTGGAAACAGAATGATTGCGCTGAATAGTGGATGGAAGACTAAGTTGCAGACTGCTAGATGATTGGTCCGTTTTTGGGCAACATTTTTATTTTTCTCCCAATACGCCAAACTGATGAAAATGCCAGACATAAGAGATGAACCTGTGGGTCCTGTGGTTTCTTCATGTGCAATGCATCTCCATGGAGCATTGCAGAGACAGGGTAACATTGAGTCATATATATGCATTCCAATTTCTGTGCCCGTGATTACATTTGTAGGAGCTACACGAAATCAATATTACTTTAGCAGAGCTCAGAGGAAGGATGCACCAGAGCTGATGAACGCACGGCACCTGCACAGCCAGGAACATTTGTTTCCACGAAAGCACATGCACGAGGTATGGGCAGGGGGGGCATGGAACATCTGCACATGACAAATCAATATGCAGGCAGGCAGGGCTGCATGCACGGTAAGTTACTGCTGCATGACAAATTCATAAATAACTGTAATAATGTTTTATATGTGCAAATGTGACATTTCTTTTATGAGAATTGCTGTCTGTGATGGGTGTTGATGACTGAGTGCATTTGGGAAAGGTAATGTGTAGATGATTGGGGAAAAGTAAACATACGCTAACTAACAGGCCAAGTAAATAGAAACGAAATCTTTTTTTTAACCTTTAATTTTGAATAACTTATCAGCCTGCATGAATAATGGGTTTATAACAACATTTAATATTTCAGTTGCAATTCAGGTGCCGATCTGAAGTTGTATAGCATCAGGCATGTTTTTCAGTTAAACGAAATCAACTATTTCCGATGTCTATCAATAGTGTGAAATAACATAGTACAAAATTACATAACTATCATTCTACAGCCTGGCGGGCAAGACAAGCCAGTGACTTTTTTGACCAAATTTTGGAGATTATTTAAACTGCACCGGTGACATGCCTAAATGCACAGTGTTTCTGGGACGGTGATGGGTGATCTCATAATGAGTAAATACGGCAGACAGAAATGAAAACACCTGCTCGAAACTAAATACAAAAAGGCAGTGTCTAAACTCTGCTTTCACAATTAAGAATCTCACTACACAATTTTGTAAATTCCTTTTTTGAGTAATTGGCTGCACCTGGTTCTTGCACAGTGGTCCTCGCAATATTAAGAATAAAATAAAAGTTATCTAGCGGTCCAATTTGGCAAATTGTTGTAAACTGCTTTTAAGAAAAGAGTTTCATTCATTATTGTGGACTCAACATTGTAGTTCTAGTTCAAATTCTAAAATGCAAAGAATCTTGGTAAAATTTCATAATGTGATTATAGGATGGTTATGAGATCTCATTAACAAATTAAAGACTTAAACAGAGAGGGTGATGGACAGTCTGCAGTTCGAAAACTCATGACCTTCTGAATAACAAGACCTCAAAGATATCGCTGCCTATGGTTGTCTCAAGTCCCCTGCTGAGCATTCTGTGCAGCTTTCATTATTTGGATCCCTTCGAATCACCATTAAAGGTGGAAAGAATGAACAGATTCATTAGGAAGGGGCCATCAAAGTGTCATGAAAAGAAGACACAATAGGTAGTAGCTGTCCCGAGTCCAACTTAGATCCTCACAGAAATGCTCACGTCTCTCCCTGACACTACTGTTATGAGAGGCGCAGACATATGCTTACCCAGTGATCCTTTGTGACCTATTGCATCCATCTTGCGAGTCCTGTATAGACAGCTTCTCAATAGGCTGTCCATGTTCGGTGTAATCTTTAAGAAGGTGTTTGTTCCACTGTTTTTTGTGAGTGGGTTATCGTTAGAAATCAGCAGAAGCCCTTGTAAGCCAAGCAGAAAAACCTTCAGCAGGTGCCATTGATCCTATTGATTACCAAACTCAGCATGTACAGCTTGACGGTGGGTTCATGCGGCCATCTGAAGACCAAGGAAACACAGGGGAAGGTGACATGGGAGTAATAACTGTCACAGGTCACCTGCCAGAAGTTTTGACTCCTGACATTCTTGACACATGTACAAACATTTCATTGTTTAAATCTGGCCTGGTTGGAAAGAGCCATTGACTCAAGTCTGACTCCTAGGGAACCACTGGTATAGTTTTCGAGCCAAAGAGAAAGGGAAGTGGTTGCCCATTGCCTTCTTCCATCATATTTTGACCTTTCAGAGGTCCAGACATGAAGGAGAACTTGCAAACTCCACACACACCCTAGAGCTGGACTTGAACCCCACAGTGTGCACATAAAATCACTTAACAGGTTGTAAATGTTAGACCTGTAATTTGTTAAACTGCATGTACACATTGTGTATTGCATTAGGATGTGGTATATATGACACTGCTAATAGCCCAGACAGCCAAAATGGTGACCATCTGTGAGATGGTTTTTCAGCTTCTAACAGAGGAACAGGCACTGTTATTGATAATGGTTGTTACACCTACAGTATATACCTGATAAGTCTTGAAACACTATTTTTTATTAATTTACGACATAGTTTGGTGAATGAGAGTTCTTTGAAGTGTTTTTTTTTTTTTTTAATGAGGATAGGAGTGGGCCATCTTACAGTTTTTGTTTGCTTTACTGTACATTTTTCTAATGTGCGTGTCATTGACAGAGTTGTCCAACCGCCTGTAAAGCCCCTGTCCTCAAATGTCTCTCATTTTAACTGCCTAACATTGTGCATTTTTTCACTCCACTGTTACTTAAACATTTTAATGGTTTTCTTTCTGTTTCTGATGACCCGAAGTACATGGTGTTTATGAATGATGGTTAAGTGCCGTCAGTCTGGACTCATGGTGACGCTACAGTTAGTTGCTTTGAATTGTGTTTGGCTTCCAGTGAATGATGTAGGTCATTTAAAAGTTTAAGTTTGGCTTCTTCTTTCATAGGGCACACTGATGGATTGTACTTCTTTCATGTTGCCTTATTATTTAGTATTTACCTCGTACATAGCCTTTCTTACAATAGTTTTATTTTTATTTGTGTCATTTTTACCTTTAATTTTTGTCCTTTTTCATTTATGTCTTTGAGTACATGCAGATAGTTAAGCTTCGGACTGCATTACAAGGACAAAGCAGAAATGTGCATGCATGGACACAGACACGCAGGTTCATGAAAATCAGCGCAGCCATAGATCCTTTGCAAGTGTGTGCGGATGTCAGTGAGGAACACCGGCTGAATTTCTGCAGAGCCGTAATAAACCTTTTTTTTTCCACCTTTATGATGATTAGACTCCAAAGATCCATGAAGTGTCTGAAAAAAGTGCAGTTCCTGCTCGGTCATCTGGAGAGAATGAGGTTTTTCATTAGTCTCTCCTTATCAGTATGCCAGGATGCTGAAATAGTGCAAACATTAGTTTGTGTTTTTTTGCTTTAATACTTATCCTCACTAATTTTATGGAAAACTTACCAAGATTCAAACAGCAGAACTATTTCAAATCATTCACTCATACCTGACAGCACCCTGCAACAAATAGCTGCATTTTTGGAAAGCTGTAGCTCGGGCAGTATTTTATTGGCAGTAATAATTGCATTGTTATGTGTGATTATTAAATATGTATATTCATCATCTGTGCTCCTATCGTAATATGGTGTTATAATCTTAATGTTACTTTGAGATTACTAAGAGATGTAACATTTTAAATTTGGTTGTACAGTATAGTCCTTAACAGTATTCATGAATTGTGTTATTCATTATGAGGATGTGGTAAATGAATTTCACTCCTAAGGATTCTGATCTGTAAGATTTATAAATGCAAAGGGTTATTAAATATCTACTGTGGTGATGATGAATTTAGCAATGAAAGTTCAGACAGATTAATTTAATGTATGTAACAGTGAGTTTATTTCCACGTGGTGCTCTTCTCAAGAAGATGGCACAGATTTCGTCCATGTGGGCTTTATGTGCAGAATATGCTGTAATTTCCACTGCAGATGTCATTATGGAAGTTTCAATGTATTTGAAGCTTAGACTCCAGAAGGATCTTGGAGAAAGGAGGACAGAGGACATAAAATGGAAGTGCGGTGAAGACAGCTGCACAGGGTTCTTTTGTGTACACCTGCACAGTATAGTGTTCTTGTTCATTTGAGCTGAGCTGCTCTCCCGATCCGCTCCTGCAGCAGCTGCCCCGGCCTTGCTTTGTCTACCTCTCATCTGGCAGCCTGATGTATTATTCATCCAGACAGGTTAGCGATGGGATTATCTTGCCAAGGCCTGGTTTGCGTGCCGTCCACAGCAAGGAGCCAGGCTGCTTAGCGATCGGACGGGTTCCCAGGAAATAGGTGCTGCATCTGCCGCGGAGCGTTGTCTGCCAAGCATCCACGCTCCAAATGGGATAAAAGGCAGCCAGGCAGCTGATGTCGATCCACAAAGCCTCAGATTTGCTAGGATTTAATTGATCATCAACGGGAACAGGGTTCAAGGGTGCACTTTGCAGTGTTGTGGCCCCGTTTTACTTTCATTGCTAATTGTGCCATTCTGAACCTTGTAAAGGGGGACTGGCCTCCTCTTCTGAGTGTTTGAGTTATCATTATAACTAATGATGTATAATAGGAATTGAGATTGAGCATTAATATGACCAGAAAACAAATTTAAAAGGAGGAACACTAGGTAACGTGTGTAACGGATTATTTTTGCATTAATAATAAAAGCATTATTACATAACCGGCTTTATTATACATTCAAAACAACATCTAAGTCACATCTGGATTATGGAGTTTGTGTGTGTATGTGTGAGAGATGATTCTGGGTTATAAGTGTAATGTCGGTAACTCAAGATAAAATGCTGTTGCCTTATGCCACTTCACTGGTTGCCTTAGATGATGAATGTTTCACACAAGCGCTCTTCTTGTTACGAGTTATGAAAAATCATCAGGAAAACTGTGGTGCAGAATGAGGTCACAGTTGTGGAAGAGGAGCTCACGGAAGGGACGCACAGCTGGGTCTTAGAGAAAACGGCAAAACTGGCTTTCATAATATCTTAAGAGAAGAGCCAAAGTTGAAAAGAGAGGCATAGCATTAAATCACCATTCTTTCACATATTTATTTTGTGTTGTTGTAAAGCATAAACAGGATCTAATTCAGAAAAAAGGAAGAAGAAAGTCATGAATGTTTTGCAGGAAAGCACTTCAATTCTCAGGATTTTGATTCTCCTCATTCAGACTGATTGTCTGTAGTACTACTGTTTGACTCAGGTTCAGCCACAGTGTTTATTATTGGTTCCTGTTACAAGGTCTGAAGGAGTAAGGTCATCCTCCAGCAGGGGGCTTTCACTTAACAGCCAGAGTGGAATATACAGTAGACTGCCATCTGAGCTCTCAAGAGCAGTGTAGAAGCATACCAAACTGCAGATTATTGTTTAGACTTTTGAGGCAGCTGTAGGGTAGTGTGGATTCTTGAGGCGACTGTGAGGTAAACAGTATCCTTGGCAGTAGTGTGGATTCTTGAGGTGACTATGAGGTAAACAGTACCCTTGGCAGTAGTGTGGATTCTTGAGGTGACTGTGAGGTAAACAGTATCCTTGGCAGTAGTGTGGATTCTTGAGGCGACTGTGAGGTAAACAGTACCCTTGGCAGTAGTGTGGATTCTTGAGGCAACTATGAGGTAAACAGTACCCTTGGCAGTAGTGTGGATTCTTGAGGTGACTGTGAGGTAAACAGTACCCTTGGCAGTAGTGTGGATTCTTGAAAGTTGGGCAGATTCTAATATAGGTTATTAAATGGACTGTAGAGTTCAGGTAAAGAGGAGATTCAACTGAAGACTCAGATTGACTGAATGGTAGAGCAAACTAATGTGTCCTATGGATTAGACTGCACAGCAGACTGGATACATTTTAGGTTAAACTCTCAAAAGGACTAGGGGATGACAGAGTGGAATCCAGTGTAGCCTGTCAAAAAATGTAGGATGTACCATAGATGAATGCTTCCACTGCCCATTTGCTTTCTCAAATTAAATGTTTCAAGTTACTGTAGAGATTTTGAATGCTTTTTTATGACTCCTGTGAGGTGAATTATTTAAAATGTTAAAATCAATCTGTGTCCAGTATTGAAAATTAAATATGTTTGTATAAAGACAAAGTACTTAGGGGGACATGGAAATCTCAGTATCTCTACTAGGACAAAAGTTAATTTCATCAACATCTCAGAAATAAGCCACCATGTCCTCTGCTGTTGGGTCCCTTGGAGACACCAGGCTACGGTTTGGACAGAAGTGGCTACAGGGTTGTTTGCTGATGTTGCTGCTGAGTTTTCTGAACCTGTTTATTCTCTCATTACTGGTGAGCAACACTCCTTAGCTAATGAAATATTGCTGCGTTGTGAAGTCTAATTCCACACTGTTTGGAGAACAGCGACTATTAAAGGAGGGTGCTGTGGGAAATTGCCTTTATGTAGCCAGCGCTCAATCATTTTCAACAAGCTTTTTTCTGTCAGTGAAAGCATTCACTGTGGGCTCAGCTCATGGGAAGGCTCCAGAGAGGTAATGGAGTCTGTAATTTTCATCATGCAAACAAAGTGTGGGTGATTAAGAAAATCTACAGAATCGTTTCCCTGACTTTGCTGAAATTAACATCATAATACAGCTTAGGTGCCAAAATTGATGGAGAAAGATGCAGGGGACAGGAAGAAGTGGAAACAATTGATCCGCTGTGGGAACCCCTAATGGGAGCAGCTGAAAGATGAAGAATACAGCTTAGGTGCCACATACAAAAATTATTGGTTCACTAAATGCAGTGTGAATTTATGAAAAGCTAATTTAACAACAACTATATTATTATTATTATTATTATTATTATTATTATTATTATGCTCATCCTAGGCTACTATTAGGCAGAAAGAAAGAACTGTATTTCTACAGAAAGAACGAATGTGACAAATAGACACTTATTTGCTGACAGTGATGAATTCCTTATGTTTAGTAGAATATATAGGGGTACATAATAATTTACCGCAACCTAATCTGGAATCCTGGGTGCTCTGGTCATTGCTTCCACCAGAAATGCTTGTATTATTTACACTTCCTCTGCCTGTCCATCCATGAATGGTTAATCCCATTTCTTGTAAACAACATAGACATATTTTTAATTGAGTAGCAAGGGAGACAAATGCAGGCTGAACAAAAACAAGCACAACATTTTGTGGTTTGGCATTTTTTGGGCCCCTACTGTGTTTAAGAAAGAAATACAGTATGAAAATTAGGCATTCTGATAATGGCATGCTAAAGTGATTTAGTATGCAATGAAATCTATCACACACTTTTAATTCCACTTCAGAATGGTAAACGCTGTTATCAAACAAAGAACTTCAAAGGGAAAAAATGCAGTTTAAAATGTTTGATTTATTTTGATTCATTTATTTGTAGTATCAACTGCTGTTTTTACTTTGTGCTTTTACTTTTTTTTCCTGTTCAGTTTGATTGCATTTCCATCCACATCTATGCACAAGGACAAACAGAGGGTTTCCTGCTTAAAAACTTAACTGGGATCAACTGGGATCAAGAGTCAGTTCGTTGTACCAAAAGTTTTTCAGTTGAACGTGACACAGGCTCATTGTGAATTGAATATCCAGGTACCGGTATAAAGCGGTTCTATTGGACTGACTGCACTTTGACAATCACATGCCGTTGTCCATATCTGTATCTGTAAGTCTGCTGGTAAAATGCACAGTTTATTCTGAGCTAGTTCTTTCGGAATGAAATGAAAAATGAATGAACATAATGTAAAACTTAGTAACCAGTGGGATAGGAGGCAACAGCGGGGCTTTTCAGATGGATCCGTTTTCCTCTGCCCTTCTCACTTTGGGGACTTTATTCATACACCTGGAGTTCTGAGTCACCTGGCAGGAAGTGTTTATGACTTTAACACTTTATTGCAATGCCCAGTAGCTGTGATCTTTATTCCACACATCCCATGAAATTCATTAATACCCGGTACCACTGCCATAGTAACTAAAATCATAGTTATTAGATTTTTAAAAATATGTACGTTGTTTACCTTGAAGTGCAGAGAACAATCGTGCATCTACCAGTTTAGATCCAAAATTCATTGATGGCTCTAAACTGGTGGATGCAGAAGCCATAGAATCATCTACAGCTTGTTCACCTTCTTTTTGCTTCTTTTTCTCCAAGAATTGCGGATTAATTTTATATATACTTTTACAGTTTATACAGTGTGTATTCATTACAATTTAACATTTTTTTTTGTTTTGTTTCAGAATAAACCAGAAAGATTTTTTTTAATCTGCTTTACTTCAGTATTTTGGTCTATCTGCCTTTTAAATGAAGCTCTCTTGACTGAAATGTTTACTAAATAAACTGAATTACTCAAGTCGAGGCAAACGGTAGATACCAGCGCGGAAAAGATCGAGAAGATTTCACGTCAAACAGAACTTGTGTCTCAAAGTACCAGTTACAGTAAAGAGGTGTGTACATGCCAACAAAACATCCTTTCATCACTTGTGAAACTTGAATCAGAATATATTAGCATTTCAATTACTTTAAAGATTAATTTAATTTATGTAATTATCGAAGCTTAAACAATCTTAATTGTAATCACTGATTGGAAATCACAAACCCTTGTATGCTCAAAAAAGCTAAAAATGAATGAAATTAATGTTTTAAGTGTTGCAGGCTCGGTTAAAGAAACTTTAAATCTGGAGGTAGATGCTTATATGGTAAGAGCAAGAAAAAACGTGAATTTATGTAGCTGGATAAAGTCTCTGATTGTATTCGTTTCTGTCCTAAGGCAGAACTCAGAGAAGATGCCCTCTAAAGATGCAGTTTGCCTCTCGCTGCTTATTAATTACTTTTTTTAACTTTGCTTTTCTCCAAAGTGTATTAATTCTGTGTGAGTATCTCAAGGGCACTACAGCAAGACGAAAGATTCAAACCTGGATTGGTAAAAAAGTGTAAAGCAGCAGCTATAACCAGTACCCCACCTGTTGGCCTAAACTGTTATCACTGTCCCTATGCTTAAAAGAGCCCTAAGCCTGTAGAGTATATAGCATAAATCAGTGCACCCCTCTCTAGAAGCTAACAAATTCAGCTGGTCTTAAGAGTAAGAAATATTTAGGGTTCCTAATATGATGGAAATGTATCAGCAACACCGGTTTGTCAGTTACCAGTGAAACATGTCAATACTAAACAGGAAGGTGTGTTTTTGTAGCAAAATGTTGCAAAAATTTGTACACCCTCTTAAAAATTTGTATATTAAAACTCGAGAATTTGTTTGCTGAGCCTGGTTATGGGTAACTGATTAGCAGATGAGTTTGTTGAACCATCACACTCAGTTAAGAGTGGTGTGAAGGAGTAGTGTCATGTCAGTAAGCATTATTGTATGTATGGGACTAAAATGTAATGTTAACATCCTTGCTGCTATAAGTTAATTACTATGTCCCACAGGCATGACTGAATACAGAACCAACTGGAAGTCGTATAAATTGTTTGTTTTAATATTTAAGACTGAGAAGTGCTGCTAGCTTTATGTTCTTACCTGTGTGGTTCTGCTATAAATATCAGAACACCTACCAGCTCACCGAGAGAGAGACACACACGTGCGCTGCATGGTGTGACTGGTCTCAAGGTGTCTGCTGTGATGAAACAGATCCAATAAAGGCAAATGTATATTTGGAACCTCTCGGCTTTTAAATTCCTTGACAATAGTACTTAACCCATTGACTGACTCACAGGCTTAATGTATGGAATGGCACCACACGGGAGAGAATTTGCTGGAAACTTAGGAGAAAAATTATTCAATTGCACAAAAAAATCAGCAAATCATTGTAGAAAAAGTGATGAAGAAATTGAAGAAGTATGGACTTTCCACAAGCACCCTGAAATGTTCAGGTCATCGCTGTAAGCTGTTACCTCATGATGAGTGTTTTTTGCTGAGAAAAGTGCAGGAAAATCGCAAGGCAAGAGCCTCTGAGCTGTCAAAAGCTGTGGAAAGCTAAACTGGAGTGATCATTTCATCTCATACAGTAAGACACATCTTGAAGTTCATTCCATGAGGTGAAATGCATGGCTATTGTTCATGCAGGAAGCCACTGCCGAAGCCAAAGCCCAAGAAGGCCCTTTTAGCCTTTGCCAAGACCCTTATTAAGGTGAAGAATTTTGGGAATCTATTCTCTGGTCTGATGGGACCAAAATCAATATTTTTTGCATTTTATGGTGCCCAAAATGTATGAGGCCACAAAGGGGACGAGCACAGTGAGAGGTGCATGGTTCCTACAATGAACCATGGTGGTGGTAGAGTTCTTACATGGGGATGTATAAGCAGTGAAGGTGCAGGAGAACTGGACTTTATGGACGGCATCGTGATTTCACAAATGCACTGCAAAATCTTGAAAGAAAAGATGCTGCCTTCTTCCACACCCTGGTCCATTGGGCAATTTTTTAACAAGGCAGTAACGGCAAAAATTCTTCCAAAGCCACTGCTGCATTCTTAAGGAAGAATAGCGCGAACGTGCTGGAGTGGCCAAGTATGTCACCCGACCTCCACCCTATTGAGCAAATGGAGAATTTTGAAGGTACAGGTTGATCAGCCTCCCCATCAAACATCAAGACACTCGAGGTGGTCTTGCAAGAGTAGAACAGGACATATGTGACAATATGCTGTGAAATTGTGCACTGCATGCCAAGAAGGATCAGTGTGGTACTAAGAAGTAAAAGTGGACAAACAAAAGTACCAGAATATTACATATTTGTTGAATTTACCCACCAATGTACTCATTTTGAAACCCTTGATTTAAGAAATGTTGCCTAATTTACTTACTTTACAGAAACTGATTGCATATTGTTCTATATTGCTCAGAATATGTCTAATACCTTTATATTTAGGTGTTTTTCCAAAAATTGCAATGGGGATAATATACAGTAGAAACAGAAATATATCTTTATGTTTAGAGGGGGTGTCCTCATTTATGTTCTGTGTCATTGGCTCAGCACTCTCCGTAAAGACAGTGTGATACTGCGTATGTCTGAAAGTCTGTTCCATTTCAACAGCATCGGCATGTTAGCCCTGCATCTGTGTGACCTCTGGGCCAAGCGACACCTCCCTAATAATGGGAATAATTCAGTGTCAAACTTCCATCTGAATGGCTGGGTAATGGGACCTAGTGAGTCCAGCAATGTGTCCCCTTCCATCTGTGCCATGAATGAGAATTGAACCTCCTCAGCATTTGTATGGAGGTACAGTAGATACACCAGCTGTTTCTAAAGTGTGTGTGCAAGTGTGACATCTCATCCAGCTGCTAGGTATTTGTTTTCTCAGTTTAAAACTTTTTCACCCTTATAACACCTTCTATACTGTAACTGTCATATCCAGTCACTTAAATTTCCATATCATTATATTATTTTGACAACACATTGTCAAAATGCATTTCTAAAAAATAAAAATCCTGAATAAAAGTTTACTGAAGTCTATTAAAGATTATTTTATTTAAGTTGTGCTTATTTCTGTATTGTTACACATTATTGTATGCAATAGTATAAAAAATTATAAATAAATTATATTATTAACATAGTCATTTATTTATATTCAACAATACTAGTTTTATACATTTAAAATGTAGTATTTATTTTAAGACTTATAATAATAATAATAATGCATTATTGCATAACCTTGTATACAGAAAATTAATGTCATTTGGTTACCGTGTAGCTTTCCAATCAAAACTTAATTAATTGACTTTTGTTTACTATTAAGTTTCATTTCATGGATTTCATCCAAGTGACTTTTAGTTCATTTCAAGTTAATAAAATTACTATTAGTAATGGGTTGGACACCATATGCCTGCATTAAGTTTCACTGAGATTAGCAACTTAGCCTGAGCAGGAGTGACGCAAGAGCAGTGAAAATATTAATATCACTGAAAGCAGCCTCTGACAGAGGCCTGGTAATTTAATCTGTTTCATAATTTAGCTGAAGTCCAAGTTCTCCAAATCCAGAAAATTATGGTATGTAACCAATCTGTTGGAAATGATCCGTTATTGTACTTAATGTAACGTTAGTTATTCGAAGTCACACATATTTCGAGTAGAAACATATGCAGCTGTGATTAAAGAAACACAATGAGCTAAAATAAAATATGGAAATACTATTTTCGTGTATATTAGGACGATGATTTATATATTTTATATTATTTTCATTTAGCTATCAAGTTCAATCAGGAAGAAGTACAAAAGCCAAGCCAAATACAAAATTATTGGTTCACTGAAACAGTGATACCATTACAAACTTAATAATAATAATAATAATAATAATAATAATAATAATAATAATATGTCTGCAGATAAACGACATCTTGATTTGCCCGTTCTTGATTTTTATCAGTATTTGTTTTTTTTTTTTTTGGCCTTCTTTTCAGCTTTTTTTTCCTGACTTTGACTTCATTCGTTCGTGATTGAACACAGACACCGTGCTGCGCTTCACGTTTATTCCTCCGCACGTTTAGTGTCTCTGGGGTCTATTCTGCAGAAAACTGCTAAACTTTGAGCTTGGTTTCTGTGATATCTTTGGAATCCGAAAAAAAAAAAAAAAAAAAAAAAAACAACAATTCTGGGGAATGTCACTGCTGGGTCCTAGACCTGTCGTGGTCAACTGCTTTTTTGGTAACTGAAACATTACTGTTTTGATTCATTACAGTTTGAATTAACTAAGGAGTTGGTACAATTTCTTAATTAGAAGTTCAAGTCCCGACATATATCTTGAAGCGTTCGTACTTGTCATCATGACTAAGTACAGATCGCAGCAGTTTGATTTATAGCCGAATATGAATGAGCATTTTGCTTGGAACTTTGTTGTGAACAATGGTTCTCACTTCCAAGAAAGAGCCCACGCCTTCCACCCACATCCACCGCTTCTCTTTGCGGTGCATAAACAAGGTATATTAATAGTATTGTGGCAAAACGGGAATACGAGAGTTATTTGCATGCGGTGAAAAGCAGACAAGGAAAAGCTGAGAAAGAATGCAAAAGGGATTAAAAACAAGACAACATGATGTAAAAAGAAACATGCGTGAGAGGAAAAACCAAAATCTAAATGGTGTTATAAAAGTGAACAACTAAACAGTGTTTCAGAAATAGAAAAAAAATTAATGTTGTGCATAAATAATATATATTATTACACACACGTATAGCAAAGCAATATCTATTAAAAAAAAATCATTAGTGCTTTTTTCAATTTATCTTGAGATTTTTTAAAGTTTAATGTCATTTTGTTTTCATTTCATCCTGTATCAATGCGCACATGTAATTGTTATCATCTCGTGATTTTGACTCAGTTTCTGCCCTCGTGTTGGGACAGGATGGCACTTTTGCTGTTGCTGTTGTAATAACTTTACCAGACTTCAAGTTTTGACAGTTTCCACTTTTATATTTTTGCAAAGACTCCAAAAAGCTAGAAACACATTTCAAATGACAGAAAGTGCCTGTTTCATCTTTGAACAAGTTATGCTGAACTGATACATATTTCCCTGCTGTATGAATGGGCAAATCACCCCAAGTGGCTTAACATTGTGAAATGCTTAGGAGAAAAGCATTAGTTAGATGCTAAATAATAATGATGATGGTTGTAATAAGTTAATGTATATAGTTTAAGGAATTTACTGTGTTCTGTAATTCTCTTAAATGCTCCCAGGAGCGTTTGCTCCATCTTTGCTTTATGGCTGCCGTGTTGGCTGATTGTTCTGACCTGGTAACCCGGGCTGGCAGTTGTGTGGTCAAGGAGGCACCTATGTGAGGTTCGCTGCAACCTGCATGTTGTGGGGCTGTCCTGATCACACAAGGGATAAAAATGCTACTGTATTGAAGGTATTCACTGTTTCACTGTGTACAAGGCAGTGCTATTCCTAATGCACATTGGGGTATGTAGCAGGGGAGGAAGGCGGGTGATGGTGGATCACATTAGGTGGATGCAGTCAAGTTGAGATTTTAAGAACCCCCTCTGTGTCTAATTTGGATTTAAGACACAACTTTAGTTTTGAGTAGCAGCTGTCAGCAAAATCTCCTTCTGCAAACAAATGTCCGTGATAAAATTTACGGATGATGTAGCTGGTGTGAAAGTTGACGCACCGCCGACCTGCTGGTACATGCACTTAAGGAAACAGGTAGATAATACAGTGGAATTAAGAATATTTTCAAAGAGCTCCTTATAAGTAATCCAGCTGGGAATTGGGAAGGGGTGAAAACATGGAACCCAAATAAATAGGAAAAATAAACTTCCCGGGGCCAAATGCTGTAACATTTGCTTGTCAGCCTTCCTGGGAAGTGAGAAATGTTTAAGGACACAGAGATGCCTATCATGAGCACTGATGTACCGTATATTTCTACTTATATTTGCCATCCGTGGAGAAGAAAACAATAGATCCCAGAATGACGAATTGTAAGGAAAAGTATGCTAAAACTTTTTTGGGCTCCCATGTACCAGCGGACCAAGCCGTCGAGTGAGCGGAAAGTCTGCAGTTCAAGCTACCCCGGCAGAATATACTGGGACCTGCTTTGCTCAGACGGCAAATTATTTTGGACGCAAGTGGCGGCTAACGGAAAATTTCTGTTTTCACACTTTTTGGCAGAAGATAGACTTGCGGTTGGGGGGGGGAATGAAAGCAATCTTCATAAAAGAAAGAAATCTTTATCATCGCCGTTTGATTTGAATCAGCTGGAGAAACGCGGACGTGCGTTCTCTTTTTTGGAGACTTTTCTCGGTTTGTTTGCGTCACGCGCTCCTCAAGTCCCCGAGCTCAGCCATGCACGCTGCGGCGGGCGAGCGCGAGGAAAGCAGAGTGGAAATTTAACCAAAATTGACAGTAAAGCAAAATGCAAAACACATGCCTCGTGGGATGTCTCTTGGAACAAAGCAACGTGGCAGCTGGGTTTAGTGTTTGTAATTAGATTTCTTACTTCTTACAAAGCAGCTACCTTCTGAAAGCTCTGTAAACACTCATGAGCGTTTGTCAGTTTGTTTTTAGCAGAAGCCGCGGCGAGCGAAGGCTCTATTTTCATACTTTGGCAAAGGCCCTCGAGTTTTGCCCGAACAAACAGATTGTTAGACGTGTCTTACAAGGGAAGAATGTATCCCGCGCATCTCAAACTCCTTCCACTTTCGATGCTGTCTGATTTACTGACCCAATTTTGCATCCGAGGGGAAATTCTTGCTTTCTGCGAGACATCCAAACATCTCCGGCATAAATGCTTCTCGCAACACCTGTGCTGATAGCAGGTTGGCTTTTTCAGCTGTGCTCTGTGCTTTTTACCTTTGTCTTCAGCACGGTACCAACAGCTCTGTGAGATGATGCGTCGCAGTCCGAACGCTGAAGAACTCGATCGGATCTTCAGGTGATTTACCCCGAGAGGCTTCTGAGTTTTGGTAGCAGTACGTTTTCACCAAGAAAGCCTGTGCCTCAAGAATTTTGTTTCATTTTCAATATATTTTTAATCTGAAAATGTGGAACAGACACTGGGCTAACAAAGATGTACAAGTGTAGTGGTTATTCGTTCTGCTGCCACTCTTCTTCAGAGTAACTTCTAGGGTTGCTTATCACGGTTTTCTCATTTATATATCGAGTACAGGTCATTTTTACAGCGTCAGGTCGCGTTTTGCATTTTGGTGACACTTTTCTGAAGCGAAAGAGGCGTTTTTAACCCAGGTCCTTCTGTCAGCAAGACAAAGACTCCATGGGCAATGCTAGCTGCTTACAGGTTGCTCTGCTGCAAGTCGCCAGGGTCAGCACCTTGGAATAAGAGAACCGCAGCACGATATGGGATCTGAACCTGGGTTTTTAGAGTGCAGAGTGAGAGCTGGACCCCACCTGTGAATGCGTGCATTGAGAAAAGTACAACAGATGGTGGCTCTGATACTGCAGCACCCCAACTGAACCGGATTGCAGAAGCGCGTGTGATGTACAGTAGCCTAACTCGGTTACCCGTAAATCTTGTTTGCGCAATAAGCATGTCTGCTCCTCTTTGTAAATATTTGCTCTTTGACAGATTGCTCTCGTTCCTGCGAGCTGGCTGCCGCCTCTGAGCGATGGCGTTTGATTCCCATCTGCGTGCCATTTAATCCTTAGAAGCGTTTGCCTCGACGTCTCCCGCTAACAGAGCCCAAACTGATGTTTTAACGTGGCGCCAGTGGCGTTTGAAAGCCAGGGCGGCGTGGGAGCAGGAGCCTTGTTCCTGTTTTATTGAAACAGGAGAGATCAAACTGCCGACACGACGGACAGACTCATTAATTGACTCGAATGACACGTGGGCCCGGAATACAAATTGAGGCCTGTTGACTTACGGTCCTTTCTCACGGTCATCTGTGGTTCCTCCAGGCTGCAGGGCATAAAGCATAAATCTGTGGGGTTTATTTGCTCGTCCATTTACCTGTGTGTAGTCGGCTCATAAATAGCAGCCAATCCTGAAGCCAAGTGAGTAAAATTTAAGTCGTAGTAGTGCTGGAATTCCCACTCTGCTGTTGAATGGTAGAAAAATTCCCCAAGCAGTAAATTCGGTTAAAGGAGGAGAACCACAGAGCTTGTGGTTGATGGTAAAACCTCCTTAGGAGGAGCTCCTCAGGTGCTGTGAGCCTGCAGTTTTAAGATTTAATTTTATAGACCTCGAGCTTTGCCATAGGCAGTAATCATTGCAGGAAAGTCCGGTTTTAAGCCAGTTTCTCCGGGGTCAAGTGACCTGTCAGTCTACGTTTCGGTTTCCTTGCAGCCCCAAAGAAAAAGTGCTTCTCTGTAAAACATGCTGGGATACAAAATGTATATGAAAAGAAAGCAACATAACACAAAACACAGAAACAAAAAAAACTGTAGGGAATGTTTCAGCTATTTGAATTCCAGGGGGGAAAAAACACCTTTTTAAAAATACCTTTACAAAATCATGAAGAAAAATGTACAATACAGCTTGCTCTTCATATTTTATTATAAATAACTTCCATCCATGGTATGGAAGAGTGATGCGTGCCATGGTATCCATATTAGTTAAGGGGAAAAATCCACTCATTGTCCTTAGTCACATTATTATTATTATTATTATTTTTTTATTATTATTATTATCATCTCACAGATGGTTGTAAAAACAGAGATTATATGTGAATTATGATGCATGCAATCTATAGGCAACAGATGACAGTTGCAGCTGGTGTGTATGCAAAAGTCCCTAAATGGAAAAGCATAAAATCCCATTACAAATAATAAGAGCAAAAATATGGAGAGAACTGAAGGGCTTGGAGACGCTTTGATGGAGCTCCTGGCTGCCCGTGCTACTCGTGGCTCCCTGAGGCGCACAATAAATGTAGGCCTGCTGGTATGTGTACCCCTCACTTGTCTTTTATGTCAATTACAGTCCCTCTGCTATGTGTACTGTAAGTACAGTATAAGTGTCTGAGGATCAGTGGGGGGGACAAAAAATCTTCTGTTTGGGGATCATATAGGAGAACGATCAAGCAAGTCAGAGAAAGGCTGGTTTACATTACCCTGATCATGGAGGGTGCAGGTAAGGAGTGAAGGCCTGAGCTGAGCCCACTAATGTTTTGTCCCCTGTTGTCTTTCTGCCAGCTGATCTCCTCTGGCTACTACTGCTTGTCTTTGGCTTCTTCTTCCTCCTTTCCTGCTCCTGAGCCTCCTAGTCCTGGTTCTGACCCTAAAGCTCGATTTATTTATTTATCCCCCCCCCCCTTTTTCTTTGAGCAAGATCTTAGTTAAGGTGAAAAAGATCTGATGTGCTTGGTCTTGAACATCAGAAAGGTGTTGACTTTTGAAATTTCAAAATTCTCTGTATCGCTGTACAGTGCTGCATGATTTTAAAAAAAGCATAACAAATCTTATTTTCTTGTCCAGATTTCATCATTCCTACATCCATCCAGTAAATGTGAGCAGCGGAAATTAAAGTTAATGGCTCCTAACTGCACTTAAAGGCTGCTGTTCCATTTAGTTTGTGGCTCCTTCAGCCACTGGAACATCAGCCAATGTAGAGTGATGCGTGCCGCATTATTCCATATCCCTTATTTCTGTCTAAATATGAAAGCCCTCGTTCTCTTTCAAATTACTTCCTAGCCATTCCATTCCTAGGAAAAGAACAAATTCTGTATTTCTGGATCAACACGAATGTTTGAGAAACACAAGTCCTGCAAAATAATGACATGTAGCCATGTAGATGCTCTTTAGTTTACTTTAAAATGTTGCACAGATAAAAATTTATTGCATATTAATTCATGCAAGTCAAATTATTCTTCATTTTATAATTCATACAAAGCTTTTTTAATTGCCTCCACAGTGTCATGCTTGCTTGTTTTCATGCAGCCAGATGTGAAGGAAAATGGTGTAGAAACGTGTAAGCAACTCTAAGCTCTGGGAACATCTGTAGTTGAGAGAGACTCGGTCCTCGGTTTCCTGCGCTTACCTTAGCGTAGGCTAAGGTGTGTGGAAGGGGTTCAAGTTGGCGTCTGGAGCTCAACACTTATCTTATGCTTAAAGAATTTAGGTTTGTTCAGTCGGTTTGAATAAAACATCACAAATTCAACCGCTGAATTTGGACAACCTTTAAAAAACTACTTTTTCTCTCAGTATTCGGCGGCTGAATAGTCGCCCACTTCCCCGCACAACCTCCTGTCGCGAGTGCCAGACTACCTTCCCTGCACAAGTGTGGCACAGAAAAAGCCAGTAAAGGTGAGCTTTTGCTGCATGGACAGTTTCTGAGAAGCTCATGCCCCCCCTTGATGTGTCATCAGCCATCAGCCCCTTGAAACCCCTTCAACAGGGACTATACTGGCTTTTCATGGGGCCCGAGGGGAGGTGCCCTCTGTATTATCTTCCTGCTTAACTTAAAGCTTCACCTCACAAATGTGCCCTGCATTTTTTAGACTTTCCCCAAAAGTCAGGAAAGGGAAAACAAAAAAAAAAAAAAAGGAAAGAAAGGGGTATCCTTGCAGTTGTTGCTTTATTCATGTTGTCACGGATTTTGCTAGCATGACTAAATGGTACGGCTCTAAAATATGAGAAGACGGATTGCATGGAGGGACACTGCTTTATTTCCAAAGCAATCCAAAGCTCAGGCATCCATGAAATCAGAACTATTCATAGAATTTGGACAATGTCCCTTTCTTAAAGGTTTTTTCGCGCTATGTATTCATAAAATATGCTCGGAGCATATCGATGTCTTGCTTTATACAAAGTAGCCAACATGTAATTTAGATTCATTGTGTAGATATGATTGTGTTTGCACTGATTTGGAAGTTGAAAATTGCATTACGCGCCGAAACCATGCCATTTAAAAAAAGGCAAGAGGCTTTCCATCTGTCACACAGGAAAAATGATTCCTGCGTAAGCTGTGATTCGAGGGGAGATTGGTGTTGGTAATGAATATGAGAATCGCTGTACATGGCTGACGTTTGCTTTGTCTGTCTCATTAGTGGCCTTTTTATGCATAACCCAGCATTTCAACGCATTCATTTTACCTGCTGTTTGTTTGTTACATTGAATTGGAAGTGGCTGTGCCTCACCTTGCTGTACAGTTCACATTACCTGTATGTATGCCTGCCTGCCTGTCTGCATGTTTGTCTGTCTGTCTCTGTCTGCCCACCTGTCTACCTGCCTGTCTGTCTGCCTGCATGTCTGTTTGTCTGTCTGCCTGCCTGCCTTCCTGCCTGCCTGCCTGCCTATCTGTCTGTCTGTCCGTCTGTCTGCCTGCCTATCTGTTTGTCTGCTTCCTTGTCTGCCTGTCTGCCTGCCTATCTGTTTGTCTGCCTCCTTGCCTGTTTGTCTGCCTCCTTGCCTGTCTGTCTGTCTGTCTGCCTGCCTGCCTGTTTGTCTTTCTGGCTGCCTGTCTGCTTGTCAGCCTGTCTGTTGGTCTCTCTGTCTGTCTGCCTGTCTGCCTGCCTGCCTGCCTGTCTGTTTGTCTGCCTGTCTGCCTGCCTGCCTGTCTGTTTGTCAGCCTGCCTGTGTGTCTGCCTGTCTATCTGCCTGCCTGCCTGCCTGTCTGCCTGCCTGCCTCTTTGTCTATTTATATATATATTCATATCTACCAAGTAATATTGTCAATAATAATATTTGAGTACACACTGTGTGTGTGTGTGTGTGTGTGTGTGTGTGTGTGTGTGTGTGTGTGTGTGTGTGTCTTTGGGTCTGTTAACTCGTGGTTCATGCATAGGCATATGTGGTATAGGAAGTATCAAGCATAAATAATAAATTGTCCATTTTTGAGATGTATGTCAGATGATGGCAGCTCTGCTGGTAACACAATGGTCCCTGTAAAGTCCGTGGATCCACAATGTGTGCCGTTTCTCTTAATGAGGTGAACCTTACTATGGCTTCTTTTCACAGAAAGACAATACTTGTGCTCCCCATTGCCCACCTCTACAGTCCCAGACACAGCTGTCAGGCCTCTCACCTAACTGATAGCCCCACACAGAGCTGCGATATCATTGATTTCCTGCGAGGGAGGATTATGGCCAGGCTCTTCATGGCCAAAAGCGTGTGTGCACGAGCATCGCATTTTCTAATTGGGTTCAACCCCAGAGGAGGCCGAGAGCACGCCTGTGCCCTTACTAAGTTTGCCTGAAGGACAGGCTTTATTAAACAGAGCCCAATTACGCCTTCTGGTCAGAAATCCAATTAAACTCAGCTGATACTGATACCACAGAGCGTGTACGGTGAATTGCGGAGTCATTACCGAATCAAAAAAGAAAAAATACAATCCGGCGCCGACACTCGCTGCCAACAATATGTACAGTAAGTTTGCATCTCATCTTATACCTCAGTGGCGATAAAAATATCCATAATAATTCAGCACCAAATTGTGTAACTAAAACAAACCACCGAGACAGAACAATAAGTGTCCGACAGAAGACAGCAAGTTCCAGCATATGGCATTTTTCCGTTGTCTTTGTTTTACACAACAATTGCTGTGTAGAACACAGGGCCAACAAGATATATTAATTTGGGAAACGGTGACTGTTTATGTTTTGCTCCCTTCAGCATTTGAGGCTAAAATGGAGCCACTTTTAATGAAATTGAATGCCACTAACATTTTAGAGAAGAAAAAAATATTTTTTCCCCAGTTATGAGTGAAGTCGTGTCACATTTAGTTTATTTCTTCATATGATATTATTACGATGGACTGTTCGTGCCTGCTGTACCTTCCGTGTTGCATCTGAGCTCCCACTCTGTCACAGCAGAGGTCGTGAGTGACAGCAATTAAACCGGAACCGTATTTCATGTGCCGAACACTGGACTTTTAGGACCGACTTTGTAAACCAGAACGCATGCCTTTTTCCAGCGTGATAATTGGAGTATCATATTGATTTTCTGCTTAAAAAGGATTACATGGAAAACAGAGTAAATACAGAGGTAATTGGTTTAGCCGCAGTATTGAGGATGGGGAGTGACGAAAGGTGCCAGGTTAGAGTAACCAGCCCCTTGAGGCCAGTCAATATGGCACCGATGAAGGAATTTGCATGTAAATTATATATTACATTTATTGTTTAAAGGAGGATTGTAAAGATCCCCAGAAAAATACCTGTTTTGCTTGCAGCAGGAAGATCATAAACTGCTTCTTCTGGGATTTGCAGGGTACAGAAACTGTTTTAGCTTGAATTACAAATCACTGCTCTTTCAGTTTAATCATTAGAAGTCTCACAGTTGCTTTCACAGAATGAATTATATAGCGCAGTCAAAGAAAATGTTGCAGTTATTGCAATATAAGAGCAAAAGCATTTAAATACTTTCCATTACTGAGGGGACGATTTGGAAGTCCCAATTAGAAATGCTTCAGATTCCTTCAACTTCACGTGATGCAACTGTTGCTGTACATCGATGCCAAGAGGTCTCAGGGTTTACTTAGGAATGTGCTTCTGCGTCTGAGCTTACACTGCTATTTCGGCAAATACGTGCTGGCGTTCCAATACCTGACCCCTCTTATGTTGACATCTGTATTGTTTCTGCTGTACATTTGTAACGCCTTTTTTCATTCATGCCCCTCACATCTTTAAAGGTTTTCAATTTCTCTTCTCTTCTTTTTCTCCTTTTCGGTTATACAGCTGATTAAAATTCAGGTGTCCTTCGCTGCATGAACCCTTAATAATAATGAATGGAAAAAATTAGTTCCGAAAATTCGGTATCCAAGCTGAAAACCTGCTGTAATGAATCTGCATTCAAAAAAAGTTTAACGTGCAGACGTTTAAAAAAGTATCTTATGTTTTTGTTTTTTTTTTTTTCCCTCGAAGTCTTGTACGGGTTGTGCAAGAGGATGTGAAGTGCACTGTTCTGATGTCAGGATTGCCTGATAGTGTCAAAATGTCCTAAGAATTTTAAATAGCCTTGTTCACATTAATTTGCTAAGTGTTGTTTGCATTCATTATGTATTTTTGTCATGTCAGTACATTATTTACATTACAGTGCATGTCTGTTGCAGTGTAGGAGGAAAGCGGCAACAAATTCGATGCTGTACAGTATCACTGCTTACTGCATATGAACATACCCATTAATTTAGGGTTGGTGTGCTATTTTTAAATACCGGTTGTGATTTTCAGGACACAGTATTATTTTTCCCCAGTTAAAATGATGGAGTATAGACTCCTGCTATATGGCAAAAGGAAATATATAGCTTTTTGCATATGGTTTCAAATTTATCTCTACTGATGCTATTCACTTGGTCGTTCGTCTGCTTCATTACAACAAATGCGTATTTACAACCAAACCTGGAAAAGAAACGCACGATTTTCCCTGGCAGCGTTTGCGCAAGTAGTTTGCTATTTCACCGAGAGAACAAGAATTTTGCATTTATATGTAAAGTAAGTAGATATTTGATCAATAAATCTGTCCCTAACAACATGAACCCTTAGAGCTTCTCTCGTCCTTACCTGCAAAGCATTCATCCAGCCCCAAAGATAAATTTATAACCAGTATTGCAGCTCCCTGCCATTTTGTGCTGTGGACAACTGCATCGCAAAATATAGGAATTTGTCTGTCTATTCTGATTAGATTCCACGTAGCCTTGACATTTTCGGCAGTAATGCAGCTTTCTAGGTTAATCACAAAGGAAGCAGAGGAAATGGGGAGACATTATCTTAGGAAAAACACACACACACGGCAAGAGCCTGTAATAGGCTGTGCGAGAACATCTGAGCACTGCGATGCAGGTTCATGCACTTTCATAAATTGCAGCCATGTACTGTATGGTTAGCCATGAATATTTCTGCTGAAGCTGTTTGTCTGGCCCTCGGGAGCAGGAAAGTAGCTGTGCATTAGCAAAAAGGAGAGCGCCACTTATCCGGTCAGAATTCGGCCTCAGGATGACACACCGGCCGAACTTTCGGCCAACGCTAATCAGTCAACAGTTGTGGAGAGCGTATGCTTACATGCCGAAAAGTTAGGGAAAAGGGAAAAAAGACACTTTTTCATTTTTACCGATTGTCTTATTTTCTGTATTAGGACAGGAGGAAAGAATGGTGCACGCTGGTCCTGCGACACAGGGAGTGATGCTGTACCGCGAAAGCAGCGGACGAAACAGAGTATGGTTTATAATAATTGGCTATTATTTACCCATGAGCTCTGAGGGTCCAGAAAATCTACAAAAGAATCAAATGTAACCCTTGCAGAAGAGGAACATTCATATGTGTACTTAAAACTATAGACCCCAGTTTATTATTATTTTTATTTAAGCATAAATATATCCCACAAGGAATGAGTTGCATGAGAGTAAATGTCTTTTTCCAAGGCCTCCAGATTAACTGAGATAATAGGCTTGCATGCTAAACGTACAGCGCATAAATCTTTTCTGCTCTTCTACCAAGTCTGCTGTCTGTTCATTCATACAACCTTTTAAAAAAATCTGCCATTGTTGTGAATGAAGTACAGCGAAGCTGTGAATGGCAACAGGAACTGGAGATGGAGATCATGAATGAGAAGAATGCGCTCTTTGCGTGAAACAAATCGAGAGAGGCAGGATCCGTCGATGAAGTCGGCTGCTGAGTTGCGTACCCTCGGGTTGCTTTTCATGCAGCGAAATGGGAGGAATGTATGTCGTGGCTGGAGCTGCAAGATTGCTTACAGAGGGGAGAAGGCGATCAAAGGCTTGTGCCTTTAATACACACTGTGCTGAAAATAAATATTCATAAAAATTGGTGTCTTTAACAATTTGTTGGACTGGCCTTGTTTAAAGTCTGATGCAAAATGGCTTCTGGCTTAAAGCTTTCAGCTGAGTAAAATAGAAGAAATCAACTTTGAAGAAGACTGCTGGGTTATACAATGACCCCAATTATTTCTTTTTTGTTGCTTTTTAGTTCCTATGTCGTATTTTGGGACGTTCTTCTGCTGTCACTTTGCACTTCTAAAGATTTCTGGTGCAGCAGTATTACTATTACTAATGCAATATTTGAATTTATTTGTATTATTGTTACAACTAGTGTCCCATTCATGGTGTAGCTTGCTTTGTGTATGTGAGAGACTCCAGGCCATGGCAACCCTACACGGGTCCAGTGGTCAGTGATCAGGGTGGGACTGAACTTGCTATCTTTTAAATAGAGCCCTTAGAAAAAACATCTAATATCTGATATCTTGTAATGAGGGAGCAAATATATAAAACCGACTTTCGGCTGCTCCCATTAAATACGCAAAAAATATGGTTTTGATGTGCCACGCCTTCTACCTTCTTATGCCAACCTTCAATGAGTGCTGCTTTCATAGCCATGTTCATTTTGCGCATATCCTGTTTTTTTTTTTATTTATTATATGATATTAGTTGACAGATTTATCCATGGTGACTTAAAATGTCAGGTTTGTTTACTAAGCTACTTATTTTTATTTTCATTTTATTTATTTATTTACTAACATACACATCTGGAGTCATATTTTATGTAATAAAAATTGTTGGGAAAAAATGTTTCCTCTTCAGCTTGACAAAAAATTCCAGATTAAACATAACAGGTACAATTAAAAGGTTTTGGGATGTTGCAATCTGCTATTTTTGCCTTCATTTAATGTCTCATGAAATGGATAAAAACCACTGCTGCTGTCTTAGAAAAATGTCATAAATTTTTGAAAGCTGACAAATGCTTCACTCTCAAGTCTGGCAAATGGCATAAATCCATAAATACTGTGTTATGCCTTATGTTACATTAGCGGCATCAGTTCCGGTGACAAAAGTGAGGGGGGGGGGATCAGTACTGTGATTTTACTGTTGCCTTTGTCACTTTTCACACCGCACGACAGCATTTTTTGACTACAGGTCTTTTAACTTCATAAACCCTGATACAGGTACATTATTAATACAATAATTGTTTATTACATAACAGATTTATCTGCGATTCAACCAGAGAGTTCTGAGGGTGTTACATTCCTGCATGAACATAGAGTAAACTATTATGGTCACCGAGTGAGCAAATGTTGATGAACCAGTATCCAAACAGTTGACATATCCAAACACGTTTTACATTTTTAAAAAAAGTGGGTTTATTAAACATTTCATGACATTTAAAGACAAAGTAGGGGTTTGAGGTTGTAGGCTTTTTTTTTGTTTGTTTTAACCTTGCATTTGATTTTAAAAAGCTGCATCTGTACAGGAAATGTGATGTAAATGAAGACACATTATAGCTGTAGATAATGTTGTGCAGGTATACACTGCCATGTACACAACTAAGCAGATCTGGGGCACCATACAGAGACTGTACAGTATCGTGTGCTATTGGGAAAAGTGCCAGGGCCAGATGGGTTCACAGTGGAATTCTACATGAAATTTTGGTCCAAAATATGCTCTGATTTAATGGCTTCAATTAACAAATGATTAAGGAGAGGTGGTCTTTGTTTCAGTTTGCTTAATTTTATAGAAAGACACAAATCCTTTAAACTGCTCCTATCAGTTTGCTGAATATTGATTTGAAAACTGTAACCAAAACACTGGCATGTAGGTTAGAAACTACTACTACAAAATTATAAAATTAAGACCAAACTCGCTCGGTTGAGGCCAGGTTCAGAAAATGTATGTATGAGTTCACTCCACCGGTTAAAAGACCATTAATACGACGTTTTATTTGTCAAAATCTATTTTACTGTCAAACCACAACCCAAACTCCCTTTTAATAAAGTCATGGAGTACAGGTTGTTCACTCAGACATACTTTGAAAATTTAGAAATGTACTCAGATGCTCTGGTCTATAACTGAAGTACCCTCCATAAATGTGTGGTTGTCTGAAATGTTCAATTTTCTACCATTCAGAAAATTAACAGCTGACCCACACAATAACTCAAAACAATTTTGGAATGGATGCCCACCATTCTAGAACCAAAGCTGTGTGATCATACCTGTGATGCACTGTCATCACCTGACCCTCAGCCCCTGCTCTATAGATGTATATACAGCCTCTCAGTGTCCTGTTGTCCATCTTGCTGTAGCCTAATGCTGATAATAATTCAATGAATTATTTATTTATTTATTTTTATTGAAATGTTCTGTTCTTATAAGGTTTCCAGTTGATAGCTCAATACATTTACATTTCCTTATAAGTTTCCATTCTTGTATAAAGAATCATCATTAAAGAAATTTAAACTGCAATTTCAGTTTGGGGATCAGTTCCTCCACTCAGGTGTGAAGGATAAACAACACTGTGACCCAGACTCCAGTCTATAAAAGCTGTACAATGTGTGTGGGACAGAGCTGAACCCATTATATAATCGCCGAAAGTGTTGAGCATTTTGATGAAACAACCAAACATACATTATTATCTTTTAACAGCTATGCCCGAGAGTTGAAAACAGACTTTTTTACATTATCACACAATCTCACATACGCTTCGGGACCTCACAGACGGCTGAAGGTGCAAGACCCAAGGAGGCCGTTTCTATAGCGTCCGCCCACCTGCTCTTAGCAATCACCGATTTTTCCATGGTTTGCGAAGTCACAGGCTGTCGTCTGCAGTTTCTATGAATAATTTTGTCTGGTCTAGTGCCAGTGAATATTAACTGGCTTTATCTTCAGATGAAGTTAACTTGCATGTAATGTACTTGCATTTGCCGCAGATTAAAAGAACTTGTATGCAATTTATTTCACGGATAAATGTTTTATGGAAAAACAGCGGAAAGTCAGCGCTAATTACTCGCGCGTGATTTTTCATTAGACACATGTACACCGGTGTTGTTCCATCCCGCTACGATAATATCAAGATGGGTCTTACATGAGTGCTCGCAGTTATTACAACACGTCAGAGAATGCTTTGAAAGACAACATTTTCTGTGGCCGGAGGTCTCGGGTGTAAACACGCTGTTGTGCTTTCCCAGTTATGGAATACAGGGGCGATCTTTATGGTAACAGTATTGCTGTGAGGGGGGCTGTAAGGGTGTTTCTGCAAACGCGTTCTTGTAGCAGCTTGCTGGTTCGGCTATTTTTTATCATCGTATCGTGTAGCTTATTGATCCACACTGGGATAAGCAGGTGGATGCCAATCCTTTATGTCCATTGAAATGAGCCTGTAGCTAAAAATATGTTTAAATATAACGTTGATCCTTTTATGGGCTGATAGAAAACTCTTACCACATTCTTTTCAAATTGTTTAACAAGGGCTAATTGTTATGTGTAGGTATTACAATGACAGATTTTAACAAACTGTGCGATCTTATTAACAAACATTTTCTATCTTATTGGTCCTGAGTTTTTATTTCATTTATCTGCTAGCCTGCGATAGAGTGGCATCCCATCCAGGCAATATTGTCCCTTCCTTGTGCCCGGTGATTCTCAGAGTCTGGATCGTCATACCCTTGACCAGGACAAGCGGTTAAGAATGACGGATGTGTGTGTGTCTGTCTATTTCACAAACCTTATTTTCATTATTATACCTGTGGCCAATATTATCAGTGCATTATTTTATACACGATGTATACTTGGAGAATAAAAAAAGTCACAGGTTTTCTGTTTTTATTAGTTTACCTTGTTATGAGTCCTAGTCACAAACTTATGAACGCAGAAGACAGGGAACATTACGTGGACGTGACTTAATTTAACTTATCTGCACGATACTGCTTAATATCCATCACTGCACCATGATTACTTTTCATTTGTGCCCACAAATTTCACCGCTTTAAATTGCTAAAACACTGCTCCTTATATTAAGCGTTGTGCAATTAATAGCCTTGTTATCTCTTTATTTAAGTTCTGGCACAGCACTACCCTTTCACTTGCTTAGAAACTTTACTGAAGAAAAAAGCTTAAAGTTTGCCAAAGTTTGCATAATTACGACATCCCAACAATCTGTACTGTATATGATGGGACCAAGTTATCTTAAAGCACAGTACACATACTGCAAGCTGTTAGGAAATATTACAGTGTGAATAATGTGTGACTATTGTTAGAATATTAGTTGTTTTCGCCTTTTGAAATAATTGCATTATTTTGCGACTACTGTTATCCAGTAACAGTAGTCACAACAGTGACCTGTAACAAAATACCACAAGCAGTCGAACTTGCTGGTGGTCCCTAGGCTTTCCAGTTGATTTCAGATTTTTGGCTTTGATTTTTTTGACAATATTTTGTGATGGATGCGGGGGCATACTCGACAACTTATTCAAGATGTCTATAATTGTCATTTCATGGAAGATACAGTAGTTAATAGATAGTTAGTTTAAACATAACTGGCAACTATGTGGGATAAAGCAAACAAAGCAGGTCGGGGACTCCCCTTGCATGCCCCTTCAGTCTGATTAATCCCGATAAAAAAAGTAAAAATAGTTAAACATAGTGGCTATAATTGAAATTTGTGTACGTCTACAATATTTCTACTAAATGATGTGCAGAGTAAGCAGAATATACATTCATTTCTAATGAAACTGTAATGTATATTTAACAAGCAGGTTCACATTGAGAGAAGGAAGTAAAAACTGTTAAGCTTTACTATTTTTGAACTCAAATAATGGTCGTCAGCAATGCTAAGCTTTTTTCCTCTGTAGATCTGGATTACTGTCATTGCACTCTTACATGATAAGAATATACAGTAGCATTAAATTCCAGTTCTCACACATTCAAGCCATACATACATACACATATATATTCCATCCAGCGTGTGTGTGTGTGTACATTTATATAAGCATCTTTTTTTTCCACATATATGCAGCTTTTTCATTTACTTCATTTAAAAGAGTGCGGTGTAGAAAATGTAAATGGCAAAATATCGCCAAAACGTTTTCAGAGTCTCTCTTCTGCAGCAATCCGGCTTAACAAGTCCAACAACCTTTTGTTTCGCTCTAGCACAATTTTTTGATAATAACACTGATTTATGCTGTGAGTAACACCTGTTTGGGCATGCACCATGACAGAAAAATTGGCCCATAGCATTTTGCCACAAAGTTCTGTCTCCAGCAATTTGAGGAATTACACATCTTGATCAATACGAAGCTGTTGCTGGGCATCGGAGTAGAAAGACCTGTTAGTGGAGAAACATAAAGTAGGCTTATTGTGATTCCTCGGTCGTCTTGAGAGAAGAGCCGACACTTATTTTTACTCCATTATATAACCATCCTACACATCCTTCTCATGACCTTGCGATATAGACAGCTCTATAAATTATTTACTATCATAATTTCATTACTTAGCTGTGTCTTTTATCCAAAGTCATGTGTAGCTGTACCTATTTATCCGGGTAGCTGTTTCGCAGCAGCCCTTTAGGATCTAAGTGGTACCATAGCAGAGGCTCTCCTGGGACTTCCCTGGCTGCCATTACCTCAGAAGCCAGCATACCATCCATCGTGCTGCCAGATTCCCTGCTGCACACTGTTTACTGCCGTTGTCTGCTGTTCTGCTCGGAAAATCCTTTCTCTCTTTCTTATCCACTTCTTTGCCATTTGAATTTTTTTTTTTTACTTTCCTCTCCTCAGTTGCTAGTTGGCTTATGTAACCAGCTAACTAAAGTATCTCTGCTATTTTCTCTGTTGTCTTTGGCCCTTTGCTCAGCACTTTGTGTCAGTCTGGTGAAAAGAGCTCTAAAAAATTGAAATAAATTGTATTTAAATAAAGTGGCATTCTGTCCAGGGGGTAGTTTAGTAGCCCATTTGCTAGTGATTCTGGAGTAGAATGAACCTCTGTAACAGTGACCAGGACAGAGAGTTTAAGGGTAATGCATGAACTGTACCCAACTGAAGTTAAGAAAATTCATGCAGCATTACAACTTTCACACTCTTTCAAACGTGCATCAGTAGACACATACGGTTCATACTGCATGTATCTATTAAAAATAGTGCCATTATTATACACTATCACTGCTTTATTATCTGAGTTCAGCAGTTAAGCCTATTTATGTTTTCTATGCCTTGGACAAATATGTCAGCCAAATGCCATTTAACAGAACAAACATTAATATATCTGCTCTAGGATCATTTTATCTTCCAGTCAGTGAATAAATGCTTAAAATATTCATCAGAAAAAGTAGAAGTGTAAAAGAATAAACTCAAATTGAGAGCAAGGAGAGTGCAGATGTGCAGCTAAAACAACGCGAGGGCACCTTAAAAAGATGTACATGGCTTCTTAAAAAGACTGTCACTTATTTGCACACAGGACGACGAAACCAGATTAATGAATACAAATAAAGGACGAAAGAAAGCAGTGCAGCATGCATTAAATATGACTACATAACTGTCAAGGTTGTTTGTTTTCATTTTGACACATAAAGAACTGTTTGCCGTAATTAATTCTCTCAGGTCATTACACCGTTGGCAGGCGTGTCACATCCTGCAGGATGTCAGTTCAATTTCCAGCAGCACCACATTTGATAAAAGCACACACAGCCTCCGATTCCATCTTTAAAAAGTTTGTTTTGGGCAACCGGAGCAGTATTTAGGCGGATAGATAAAGTCATATGGAATGAGTACAGCTCATTCATCGAGTTTGCAAGTTAATAATAATTATTGTCCACAATGCAGCGAGAGCCGAGGAGGAACCAGGCTGAAGGTCATCCGTGAAGGGATCTCCTTTCTTGCAGTCACAGTTAATTAACAGGACTTTGTTGGACCTCGATATTAATTATACCTCCAGAATTAATATTCTCTCATCTTGGGAGACGCACTTTCAAAGCCCCGAAGGTCCAAGCGGTGGAGGTGTTCACCTCGCTGTGTTTGGGGCGAGTGTACACCGTAGACCCAGAGGAGTGTAAAGCCCAAGGTCCGCTACAAGGTGCCCTCGACTCTTCTTTGTTTGCAGGTCCTGGGGAGATCATTAGCTGATCCCAGGGACCCATGTGATTAATTCTTAGTGCACGTTAATCATTATTTCAAAAGACAAGGTCAAGCATAGAAAAGAATGGAAATTAAATTAGAATAATTCTTTTACTCGGATATGTTGTCTATAGAAATAACTTGGTGGTTTGTTTAAACGTAATTTAAGCTGAAGGACCAAGTTTTTTCTAAAAATGAGAACCTTGGATTTGTAAATATAAATATACCAACACCATCAAGAATTAACACAAAAAAAAAAAACAGTCTTCAGAGTATTTAACTATACACGAGTTCATTGCAATGAGTATGCACTCAGTTATTCTTAGGTTTTAAGAATTAAATTGAATAAAGCTTCTGTGTGCAGCACTAATTTATTCGAGTTTCATAAATGAAAACATGAACACGAGTACCTGATATTTTAACTTATACATTTACAGCAATCCTTCCACATCCAAACTTTCTATATTTGAATTTTCACTATAATGGTTCTTGAAAATTAATATTTAAATATCGGTATGCAGATGGGAAACTTTTGCTACAATGAATTTTTTTCTGAATATTATCTATAGTAAAATAAAAAAACAAAGCTAATAAACATCAAAATAAATGTTAAAAAATCAACAAATTAATGCCGTGCGGTACCATACTGTCTACAGTCGTTCCCATGTATCTGCTGATTCATTATCCGCAGTTTCAGTAATCAAAAGACATTGGGAAATTAAAGAAATAAACGCTTTATAAGATTCAAAACGCACACCAAGTGAGAACGGGTCGTAACATGGTGAAATCCAGCAGCCTAAGCGCATCGAGTACTTGACTCATTTTCCTTTGTCCCCATACCCACGCTTCCTGGCAGAACTTGCCTCCATTCTGCTTCTAGCGTTCTCGCTAGTCGCATTGATATATAGCGTTCAGTATTATCCACGATTTCACATAACCACGGTAAGTCTTGGAACATATTACCTACGGATACAAGGTACTGTAATAAAAAAAATAATCTTTGTATTGTAATAAACTCCAGTGAAATTATATGTATTGTAATTTTGCATTCTGTTTTATTTAAGTTATGTGCGTGAGTGCTGGTGTCTTAATACCTGTTTCCGCTAGGTTTTGCTTTGTGTAAACATATTTGTGCCGCGTTACAAGTGTACTGTGCAGTTCTTTTTTTGCATAAACCCATTTATTGAAATGCCGTTTTTTACATAAAACAAAGATGTGGATGTGGCAGGTTACTTTGACACACAGCTTCCCTTTAGTCAACATGTTATAGCACTGAAGTCCCGCTCCAAAGCCCCATATGCACAGTTTTGTTTGTGTGTAATGCAGTGTTAAAACCATCCAAATAAATCCCCACATTAAGTGTTTTCTAATTAGGTAACTTGTGTTTACAATGTTTTATCTGTAGAAACTATGAGTTGATTGTTATGTAAAGGCTTGTCGATGGGCTGTAAGTGCATAATAACAATAACATAATAATAATAATAATAACAAAAAATTGTGCTCGGTGGATGCTCAGGACTACAGTCAAGAATGCGGCTTTGGAAAGTGCTTAAAATGTGGAACTAAGTTTCCATTAAACATATTTATATATTTTATCTGGTGCATAGTCAGTTCATTGGTGATATGAATTGAAAAATTCAATAAACAAATACATCTTGAATAAATAGCTGCAGTGATTTGCATATATTTTGTGTGTGGGTAGCCATAAAATATTGTACCTAGATAAACAGTATAATTATTTTTAAAATAAGGAATAATGAGGAAATAGAGGGATCAACTGACATTAGCATGGTCACTTCAGTTTGCAGTTATTTTTAAAGAGTTTTCACCGTGGACCTGACGCAGTGGCCGGAGCAGAACAGGCCCAGGTCACCTTGGTTCCAGTTTTAAAATATAATTACCGGGTTGAATCAGAGGTGCACAGTGGCACGGTGGGCAGTACTGCTGCCTCAGAGCACCTGGGCTGTTTGGGTGCACTTTTGTGTCTGGCTCAGTCTGTGGAGTTTTTATGTTCTCTCCTCATGGGTTTCCTCCCACAGTCCGAAGACATGGGTTTCAGGCTATTTTGTCACTCTGAATTGCCCATAGTGTGTGTGTGTGTGTGTGTGCGTGTGTGTTTGTATACGTGCGTGAACATGTGGCTACCATCCATTCCAGGGTGTAGTCCTCCTTGCCTTGTCCCCAGTGATTCCAGGATGCGCTCTGAGCTGCCATGACACCAGCAACACAGATTACTTAATGAAAGTGAGTGGGTGGCTTTGAATAGGGTAGCTGTGAACCTTGTAGGGTGGCTTTAGGGTAGCAACAACTTAAAGTATTTCCATCATGCATAAGTTAGGGTTTGTCTTAAAATTTGTCACGCTTTCAAGGTTTTACTTGAAGTTACCGAGTTGGATGAGGGGTTTCACGCCTCGAGCAAACTCCGGTTCTCCTTTCCTGAGCCAATGTTTAAGCCAACTGTTTGGCCGAACCTGAGATTTAATCGGTCCTGCTGTAGCTAGCACAGATGTTAGTGCATTGTTAAAGCAAAATGAGTACGTTTTCGTCAACTATGTGTTCAATTAATTTTTCAGACGCGAACATGGATTTGACACAAATCTTCTACAGCCAAATTGCAGGGATCTAATGCTGCCATTCATGCCGGCGTGGAAATGAAGAACTTGGTAGCATAAATTTTTAGTAATCTGTTTATTTTCCTACTTATTGGGCCTAAAAATCCATGACCATCTGGCTCTTGTTAATTATTGTTATAATTTTTAGTAGCTGATTGAAATCTGCGAACGCAAGAGTGCATTTTCACACCGCGTTACTGGCGACGCGGTTTTCGCAAGCGTCACGGTTCTCGTTCATTCAGGACAAGGTGGCCAAATGAGGCCAGAAAGTCGAGAGCAGGTGGCGGAGAAGAAAGCGCAAGCATGAAACCTCATTAGCTTCTGCTTCCCTCCCATAGACAGGTGTTCAAATCTCCTGGAGGACTGCAAGGGTTCGTGTCACAAAATCATGCCTGCGCCTGTCAAACCTTTCGGAAATCAGCTTCGCTCTTCTTGTCCTCTTGCAGCGAACGTTTCCGGTGCGAAGAACTGTGACACCAGACTAGAGGGGAAATTCACATAATAGTACAGGGCATTAGAGCCGGCGAAATCCAGCGTTACTATGGACGTCTGACCTTGTCATAATGCAGAAGCGATTCCTTTTAAGGGCGCAAGACGTCGAGTTCTGCTTCGCTCCGTTTCTGTCTCGCCGCTTCGACAGAAAGACCGGGCTCTCAGACGGCGTTTTATTCCGCGATCAGGAGCAGGTAGAAATTTCGGCTTGTTATGGCCGAATCTGCGAAGCAGATACGCTCACGCGCCGAACCCCCTTTTTTCTGTCGTTTCATCTCCTAACAACTGAAGTCTGGAAAACCATCTGTAAGTCTCTACACTCAAGCCATTTTCTCATCGCCCCACCGCCAGCCCCCTCTTGTTTGAATGACAGATGCCCTCCTTATTACCAAAAGCTGTTGTTGGTTATGGAAAGCAATTGGATTGATACACAAACCCAGCGAAGCGAATTTTCGGTTTGTCTGTGGATAATTAATGACGGGCTTCAAAGTGGGCTGCGTGTGATTTCCCGAAAATTAATCCGGGATGCTAGGACGGAGGGAAGATTTAAGGACTCTTAGTGAACTTGGGAGCGGCCTTACCTTTTTCGGCTTTAATTAGAAGAGCCGGCTGTATTGTTCTGAGCAAAATTCTTCCGAGGATGTCAGCCCGCTCGCGTGGATTGCGGTCTCCATCAATGTTGCGTCTCCGATGATCTCGAGGCCTCTCATTACGGAAATGGAAGAAATGATTGTGGATAATATGCGTGGTGTGACGTGCGCACGCTCGGGGAAGCCGCCGGGCCTACTGCCGATCGCCGCGTCGAGGTGTACGAGCTTTGCGCCGGTCCCCTTTGTTGGCATGCCGGTTAACCTGAAACGCGCGTGTTTGGACCGTGGGAGGAAACCTACGCAGAGACGGAGGACGTGAGAACGCCACACAGACTTAGGCGGAGTTGAGCCTGTACCTGAACCACCCAGGCAATTTGAGGCAGCAGCGCTTCCTGCCCAAGGTTCAAAATTCACTTTACTGTCACTTCCCTTGCACAAAATGTAGAACCATGACGCACGGTGCACTAAACAGACAGACACAGCACAGAAAGACAAGAAAACTCGTGGTAAAATAGGTAAATAAATAGACAGTCAGAGACACAGACAGATACACAAAGATAGATAGATAGACCAAAATAAGTAGGCAGTTTGAGCTCTGTGTAAGTTCTAAATGCATGCTTTACTTTTTTTTTTAATTATTATTATTATTATTATTATTATTATTATTATTATTATTACTACAAGAGATGTAAGTTGTAGTTCTCTCATCTGTTTGCCTGTTTAAAAACTGCATTTTGTAGAAAAGTGTCAGCTAAATGAAAGATAACCAAGCTAATGTAACTTACAGGTGCTGTATTTGTCTGTGGGTGTATTTCTGTCGTCTAGAGATTCTGCTCGTTCCATTACTTTTGTTCCCCAGCAGAAAATCATCTTGCTCCCTGAATCACATTTTATATCCATAAACTAAATGAAGTGGACTGAGCAATGATACGATGAGCAAACATGTCTGGTGTCACAAATCGGCTACATTTTCCATGCGCGTGGAGGACAGCGTAAGGGACGGGAAAGGTGTGGATCTGTCGTCTTCACGGCTTCTTGCGAAGTCACATTCCTCGTGTATAAAGCCGTTCTCTTCCATTTGTACTGCTAGCCAGCTGAGGAGCTATTCTCTATTTATTTATTTATCTTTTTTCCTGCTATTTTAGTGATCCTGCTTTGCTGGGCTGGGCTATCAGTTCTTCGGGGCACAAAGTGGAATGGATGTGAAAGTCAGGAAATTAGTAAATAACAGAAAATCGTACAATTTCAGTTACTCGCTGTTTCATTCAGGAAGACTTTTCAGTTTCAAATTGATAAAACTTATTTTTGTAATTAAGGAAGATGATAATGTTGTATGATGGAAACTATTTGAAAAATTAGTCCTGGAAATGCTGCCCACTCTTCTGTGAGTGGGAAAAAGGTGCTTTAGAAAAGGCCCGCAGACTGAGGTAATTCTAATGACTTCTGACTTATTGGTATTATATGATTCATAATTAATTTTTAATGATATCATTATCCTCAGTAAAGTTGCTACAAGGCTCAGTTAGGATCAAGGTTATAGGTACTGGTCAACTTCCTTTTTATTCTTCTGGAATGGCTAATATAGAATAAGAAATGCCTGGAAGTCAACATTTACACACACGATGATGTTGGGAATTTTGAACACCTGCACGCGTGTAGGCCATCGGACGTGGAATTTTAAGCACGCTTGCGAGACGGCGAAAATCACACAAGGAAACCCCAGCCTGGCCAAACGCAAGATGTTGCTGTAGGTCGATGCACGCTTGCGCAGAATTTTGAGATTTTATCAAGAAGGACTGAGGAGGCAGAAGTGATTCATTTAGTTTTAAGAGACTTGGGAAAACAGCAAGGAGCAGGCAGGTGAGAGACTTGGTGCTGGAAGAGCTCTCCTCCAGGCTCAGTCTAAACTGCTTCCAGTCATTTCTACGAGGGTGTTAACGTCTACCTGAGATCCGCCGTGAATCGCTGATGCAGTGTTTCCATGGGGACCGCGCATTCGAGGCCGCGCATCCTCCCGACAGCTGCCTTTAATCACACTTCACAGCGCCGTCTACAAACTCCTTCAGTGTGCTCAGTCTTAGCTCTTGCAACAGCTGATAATGCCAAATAACTTGGCTTGTGCTTCAGACACATTTCTATTTTTGGTGTCCCTGTTCAAAATTGTTCGTGGAACAGCTTTAGTGCAAAGATGCGCAACCTAACAGGACATCGCGTTGTTACGGACATCTGATGTCCAGGTGCTGTGAAAAAAAAACCAGCATCCGCAGTTCGTAAACGTAGCCTTTAAACAGCATTTTTAACCCCTCTGTTTATTTCAGCGTTGACAAAATGCTGCATCGTATAGTTAGTAAGAGTCATACCGAAAGTGTGATTTATTATTTATTACCGTCCCAAATTTACTGCTTTAGAAAATGAACAAATCCATAACTTTGTAACCTTTCAGAAACTGGTAAAGCTGCAAATCAGCACTTTTTAAAACTTTTTTTGCAGTAAAATTTTTTTTGTTTTATTTTTTATAAAGGAATGGCATAGAATTTACAGTATTTATGCCACATTTTTCTTGTGTGGAACCCTGTGTCAAACTTCAGTTTGGTTTCTCTGCCCTGCCTTTCCTGGTGTGATGGTTGTGGTGGGGGGAAGCTAAGAGGGTGGGTCCAGATCCCACTGATTCCCACAGTGGTCTTCAGCTCCTCCTGGGGGATGTCCAGATGTTCCCAGGCCAGCTCTGAGATGCAGCGTCTTCAACGTGTTCTGGGTCTGCTCCGCGGTCTCCTCCCAGTCGGACCTGCCTCGGAGCAACATCCTCACGACATGGCTGCCTGGGGGAGGTGTTCAACGCTGACCCACATAGCCCAAATAAGCAACGTGCAGCCATCTTGCTGGCTCACCACCTGCAAGATGAAAGGTGGGGGGTCAGTTGCAGTGCCGGCTGGGGGGAGGTGAGCGGCATGGACCTAGATGGATGCTGAATGTGGGAACGTGAACAAAGGATAGAATCTAATTATCAACGAAAACGCATACGTGTCAAGGAGACAGGGTGGTCTTGGGTTCCATTTACATTTTTGAAGTTGCATTTTTAGTTTCGACTAATCTGAACAAAGGGTTTTCAAGCAGGATAGCACACAGCCCCAGAAATGTGTTGGTTGACCCTGTAATAGAAAACTTAATCCTTTCTAATTTAACAAACAATTTAAGGTCTCTAAGCCAAAGTGAGGCTTTTAGGTGGATTTAGTGATTTCCATTCTAACAAGATTCTTCTCTGTGCCACGAAAGCGGCAAAGGTGAAATCATCTTTTGTTTTGTTGGACATGGAGCCCCATGTCCCGGGAGTCCAGAAATGTCCATCGCAAAATTAGGGTGCATTTCTCCATCAAACACGATTTAAACGCAACGGACCAAAAGGCAGATAATCTGGGATACGACTAACAACCAGCCATATCGGTCACAACTTTTGTCCCGATACATTTGCGTCTGTTTCTCAGATTTATTTTAGCCAGGCTTACTGTGGTGAATTCGGTGAAGGACCTTAAACTGTATTGAACACAACGGACCGTTTGGTTAATTCTAAGGCAATTCCCCCAAGTTCCTTCAGGTATCTCCTCTCCAAGCTCCTCCTGCCCAGCATCATGTTTCTTAGGGATTTGACGGTGATGTAGATACTTGAGATCGGGCCCTCAGGGAGTGCTGGAATTTCAACAAATTGGATTCATTTAGATTCATTAGATTGTTTAAATTTAACCTTTGTCCTCTGATTGATGAATCTCTTCAAAAATTATTTCATTGTTAATCTGATTTTTTATCCTACCCAGGTTGAGGGGCACACAATTGTTTCTGACATTTGAGATGTAATTTACTTGTGCTTGTTTTTCCTGCCCTGTTGCACTGGGTAAATGTTAAAAAGGATAACCCACCCGCCGTGGAGTTTCATTGCTTTAGATGCATCTTCTCTTGTCCGGTGTCTGGCATCCGATCCCATACTGCTTTCACACATAAGGCATAACTGATGGCTATGGGTCCGGTCCAAGTAATTCTCCCTGCCCTCCATTCTGAAGATAAAACATCTGTTTTGTGTACACCGAAAAGCAAAGCAATGAATACAATACATTAACAAGGAGATTATATGCTTATTCAAGAGGCTCACACTTCACACTTTTAACAGCCCATCTGTACGAATGTGCAGTTGGTATTATTTTATTATTTTTTTTTGTAACACTTTTTCAGTGTGTTTTTTTAATTCATTCTTAACTCATTTTTAACTAATTCATTCAGTCATTTACTGAATCACCTTTTATATTTTACTGGAGTGTCAAAAGTTCAGCATTATTAGATGTTCTGAACAAATTGAAGTCATGTTATTGCACTGTGCTCAGAAGTATATCGTTCACCCTACAGCCAAGTCTAAGAATTAGACGTTTATCTGTTTTTTTCTCTCTCCGATCTCTTAAGAGGGAGCAGGAACTGTAGCTGTTAGAGCTGTTACGCTGTTGTCTGGTGGCTCATCTTAGTTCAGAATTTACTCCCTGTCGTAGTGTTCTTGAGAAAGGTAGTGACCCAGATGTACTATATACTATACTTATATATAAGTACTATATACAACAATTCACAAGAACATTAAAACCACTGACGGGAAGGGAATAACATTGATTATCTTGTTACAATGACACCTGTCAAGGGGTGGGGGGTGTATTAGGCAGCAAGTGAACAGCCAGTTGTTGAAGTCGATGTGTTAGAAGCAGGGAAAATGGGCAAACGTAATGATCTGAGCGACTTTGACAAGGGCCAAATTCTGATGGCCACACAACTGGGTCAGGGCATCTCCAGAATGGCAGGTCTTCTGGGGTATGGGGTGTGGGGTGTTCCCAGTATGCAGCAGTTAGTACCTACAGTACCAAAAATGGTCCAAGAAAGGACAACCGATGAATCGGCAACAGGCTGATGCTCTGGGCAATGTTCTGCTGGGAAACCTTGGGTCCTTTGACCAGTACTACCCACCTAAACATTGCTGCATACCATGTACACCCTTTCATGGCAACGGTGCTCCCTGATGGCGGTGGCCCTGCCACACTGCAAAAATTGTTCAGGAATGGTTTGAGGAACATGACAAACAGTTTAAGGTGCTATTTTGGCCTCCAAATTCCCCAGATCTCAAGCCAATCAAGCATCTGTGGGATTTGCTGGAAAAATAAGTCTGATCCATGGAGGCCCCACCTTGCAACTTACAAGACTTAAAGGATCTGCTGCTAACATGTTGGAGCCAGATACCACAGGACACCTTCAGAGGTCTTCTGGAGTCCATGCCTCGATGGGGGCACAGCTGTTTTGGTGGCACGAGAGGGACCTACACAATATTAGGCAGCTGGTTTTAATGTTGTGGCTGATCGATGTATACTGTACTGCAGTATAAACAGGTAAATCATTATAAAGCTTCTTATCTAACACTGTAAGTTACCTTGAACAAAGTTGTATGGTAAGTAATGATTAGCATTGCTGTTATTATTATTAATATTCACGCAACTGCACCTCCTTTATGTTTGCTTGCTGTCCTCCTCATTTTATTGTACCGTGAAGTAAAAGTTTTGTTTCTTAAACAGTTCGCAGAAAAATGCTCCCCGAAAACACTTACCTATCTGCAAGTCCGCTTTGAGACACATATATTTTTCAAATGAAGTTAAATTAGACCCGAATCAGAAGGTCCTCATTTTCCAATGACAGCTCAAGAAAACGCATCTACATTTGGCTGTGTGGAATCGATGTTTCCGGAGTCTGAAATGCTGTCGATCCTTATAGCTTTCGCCGGAGCTCCTCTCGCTTTGAAACATCTGTTTTTTGCCTTTTGACTCCTTGGCAGAAGTCAGTGTCCCTAGATAAAGGGAGGTTCCATTTCTGAAGTGCCGTCCGCGTCCGATCAATTCCGACGCAGGCCTGACTCGGGCGGCATCTCTTTCTCCCTCTGTCTCCCCAGCACTGAGTCGGAGACTTGCAAACAAGCGCGAAACGCAAACGTGCACGATAAGAACAGGTGCTTGCATTTGCGTTCGCGCCGATTTAAATTCAGATGTTTTCCGAATGTAGCAGAATTCTATTTAGCGGGAGATCACTGGGACAGAAGCTTTGTCGGGCCTGCCGTTTCGTCGCTGATCATATGAGGTACCACACCTTGGAAAAGGAATTATAGTAAACCTTTCAATTTATACTTCTTTTCAGTCATGGTGTTTGTGCCCGTTGCCGTGCACGTGTTTATTTGTTACACGTGGCTTAAACTTACAGCGGTATGATTTATAATTTTACAGTATCTTCTCAGCATATTCAAGATGTTGAAACAGTTCCACCGTCCCTTGTGTTTGAGAAAACTGTCCGAATCCTAAAGTTATTGCAAAATCGGATGGTTATCAACGGACCATTTCTTGGGTTTCACAAATCGTCAACATGATAAACAGATATATTATATAGTATGTAGTATATTGTAGATTTTTCAATACGTGTCATTTATAAAGGAGCATTCCAGTTTATTCTAGTATTCCTGGCTTTTGGTTACAAAATTTTGCATCCATTTCCCTCTGTTTGTAGTACTGCGCAATAAATGGTTTCAGACTGTAGGGGTTAAATCCCGTCTGCTCTTTCCTGCACTGGTTGTTCTTTTACGACAAAAAAAGGAGCAAAAAAATGCATGTACGCCTTTTGTGCAAAAGAATAGCAGACGCCGTCTGCGCCCTGATGTTCCCTCATACATCATTTGACACCTTCAGTGAACATTTTAAATGCAGCCCGGACTACCAAAATTATCTTCTGACAGCTCAAATTAAACACCGCCAATTGGTCAAGGAATAAAAAGGCCTGAATAATTTTGAATTTATTGCTTTAAATTTCTGACATTCTGTCATAGCGTTTATTAAGGAGAAACGGCAAGTTGGTTCTGATTTCAGAGAAAACTCACTGATTCGAATTAGTTTAAGTCAAATATGCAGCTCATAGACATATTATCTCACGCGAAAGAGATTTAGATGCAAGAATTTAAATAGTCATAAAAGAATAGTTACACATTTTCTCGGACCGTGGGCTTATTTCCATGTTTATAATATCACAATCTAAGTGTCAGTCTTCACCATTCCAGGCTGAGGGCCGAGGGTGGGAGATACGCATTGCAATAAGGACAGCCTTGTTTAAAAAACTCAGTGTCTGGTAAATATCGTTGCTTCTGTGGCGCAGGGCGAAACTACTTTCTGTCATAATTTAAGGGCCAGTTGCTTTTACCTTTAAGAGCAATGCAATTAAGCTTGTCACCTTGACACCCTCTCTTTGGTGGGAATGGCTGAGAGCAAATATTGGCCTTGAAATTGCTGCTGTAAGGGTCTATTGCTGTGCCGCTGTCATCCAGTTTATTACTGGAGTCTGAAGAAGAGATGAGGTGACTGAAGGGAATGTGGACTTATGTGGAGTGCGCAAGGTTATTTATACAATGAGCCAGTGAGTGGTTGTTTAAAAAAAAATCTGCCTTCATAAAAATACGCATCTAGGTGTGTTTCAGGCTGGGTCGCTCAGTGAATACTGCAGTTTCCTTATTGCTGCTGCCTGGTTGTGGGTTCGAACCCAGCTCAGTCTCTGTGGGGTCTGCATGGGTTTTCTCCCACTGTCCAAAGACATGGGTTTCTGATCTAAAATTGTTGTAGTGTGTGTTTTTGTGTGTTGCTGCCCTTTGGTAGACTAGTGTCAAATACAGGAATTAGCTTTCATAGCCTGGTATCCAGGGATTCCAGGATAGGCGCTGAACTGCCATAACCCCGACCAGCATAATGGATTGATTCTTTAGCTGTTTTAACATTTAATCTCTCCAGATGTTAAAGGAAATACTAAATAATTCACATTGTAGAGCATACAAAACATCTGGCTGTACAGATCAAATCAATCTCAACAAATGTTAATGGGAAATAACTGAATAATTAACGTTTGATCAACAGAATAATTTCCATCGTGCAGCATGCAAGCAACTAAGACATCTGGTTGTACAAATTCCGTTGCGATTCACTCACGAGTAGCCAAAAGTCAGAATATTTAAAAAATATGGTAGGTAGAAAGGAGTGAAATATTGGGCAATTCTCTGCGGAATTCACATATTCTCCCTGTGTTTATGTGAGTATCCTCCCATAGTCCAAAGACATGTGTTTCAGGTGATTTGAGTGAGTGAGTGAGTGAGTGAGTGAGTGAGTGAGTGAGTGAGTGCATTACCTTGCTCTGGTATACAGATGACAGCAGTTTATATGCTGCAGTGTAAGTCACCTTGGATGAAGTCAGTTGCTCAGTGGAAGTCGCTTTTTAGGAAAGTGTCTGCTAAATGAACAAATGTAAATATAAATGCAAATTCGGTCTTGGTATTATGCTTGCATGCAAAATTTCTGCCAAACCTTTGCACACCCAAACTTCTGAGTTGTGCACATTTCTCTCAGCCGCTTACCTACCAATTCTGCCCCCTTTAATCCATTTTACAATCTATCTCTCAACCCTGAGAATCCAATAACACTTATTTGCTGCCATCCATTTTAATCCATTTAATTCTTTAAAAAAGAGTGGAATTTGATGACTTTGTAATTTTTCTAAACAGACTGTCCTTTGTGGTTCTCAAAGTGTTATTTCTCGAGAGTGTCCTGGCCTTCTAAGCTGGCGCATGGGGTGAAGGCTCTGCAGAGGACAGCGGCAATAATGTGCAATGAGAGGTGGCGGTCGACATTCCCGCTCAACCTTAATTCGGGGAAGCGAACCCCCAGTGCTGAATTCGCGAAAACCTCCCTGCCACATCATCCGTTTAGGAGGCACCAGTGCAACTCGGGTGCAGGGGGTGCCCGTTCCAGCCGTCTGGCTGCCTATTATAACGGGCAGAAATGTGCTTTGTTCCTCACAGTAAACACATCTGATCGGATGAACGTGTTCAGAAAGCCGTGCGACGCCACTGAGCACATGAAAGTAAACAAAAGATGTAAGACTTGCAGTTTTGCTGTCAATACTAGTACGCTTTTACCAATTAGGAATGCTAAAAATAAGATAAGGATCCCAGCACCATCAAAGTACAAGGAGCAGTTGTCATTTCCTTGTAAGATTAAATAAATTCAATTTTGCCTGCTATGTGATTCAGAGAGAAAAGTTACAGTTTCTTCTAAGGTGTGGTACCGATGGCAGTGTGACCTTAATTATAATACTGCTTTTTTATATATATATGCTAATATATTGATGGAAAAAGCTATGATGTGGTATATTAATAGCAAACATATCTGATTGCATAGCACAGGTTTTCATTTAGCTTTCAGCCCTGGTCCTTTTGGACCCCCTGTGTGTCGTGGGGGTTTGTTTTAACTCAAGATTGAAATAATTATTATAATTATAATAAAATAAGTTTTCCTCAGTCAGTTGCTAAGTGAATACATCACACAATTCAAATAGTGTATATTTAATAAATATAGTTAATAATTACAGTATTATTATTATTGTATAAAATATGTTTAGATGTTATGCATAAATAGAAAAAAGTATATTTAATAAATATTTGCAAAGGGGAAAAACAGATTAATAAATTTCTTGAATGATAGTAATTACTATTTCAACTTCCTCTGGGTGGGAGGGTCAACTGCTTTGAATCATGTGACAATTTTAATTCATAAATATAAAAGTGAATTAATTGTGTTAAGTTACAGCAAATATTAGCTTGCACTGGAGATGTAAACCCCAGATTTAGTTTTTACTTCCAAGAGCTCTAGAAAATGACGTTAAAGAGGTTGGAAATCACTAAGTTTAACTTGACTGGTGTCCTGAGGGAAAAATACACGTTGACATTTTACATTAAATTAAATTTAGATGTAGGGGTTTTTGAAATATGAGATTTTCAGAAACTTCTATTAAAAAAAAAATCTCTTGGTTGCTAGTCAAAGATCAAATATGATTTGTCATGATTTGAAATCGTTGTCATTTTGTATGGAATTGCTCGTTTTTTAAAATTTCTTCATGTTGAACATTAAAGCACTACTGATGTATTTTGCCAAAACTGCAGTCCACTGCATGATTTTAATATAATTTGATCCAAATATCTGAAAATAATGTAGTTCTCAGAAATGAAGCTGAAACTAAAACTTCTGGTTTTCTGACGCGTAAGCAATCGTGAGGACATGGATGCAGCGCCCGTCGCTGCTGTAGAAGCTGCTGTTCAGTGTGGGTTAGCAGGAAAAAGTGTACTCAGGTGTTCCCTAAAAATGGTAGAGATCATTTGGCCACTGGGGAACATAAATCGTTCTGGACATACAGTAGTTCACATAAGGGTCCAGTTCTGAGTTCCATTTTCTCTTCCGCTGTATGTGGCAAACTTGTATGAGAAAAAAAGGGTAATTTTATTAAAATGAAAAAATGTTTTAAAACCTTTAAAATTGCTTTAGAAGGAAGTGATTCTACCTTCATCTAAAACACACTCAGATGTATATATTTATTGTACTTCTGGTAATAAATTCCCAAGATGCATAATGCTGCTGATGCTGCAACCCTGCATAGGACAATGGATGGATGGATGGATGGACAGATGGATGGTGTTGATGAAGTGCTGGTGCTAGCTACTGCAATTCTTCCTCACACAACCAAACTCATGCAGCTAACCAGTCATTCTATTATGGGATATGTGTGTGTTCAAGCCATACATACATACATACATACATACATTCCATCCAGTGTGTATGTGATTTTTTAAAAATAATTTTAACCTCAAATTGCCAGTTGTATACTTCTGAATTGCTTTAAATATTTGAATTAAATGTTGCCATGTTGGGCAATGACCCAGTGTTTACTGTACAGTACTGTTGTATAAAATCTGTGTTCATAACAAATATTTTTATTTTTGTTCTGTTACTATTAAAAGTAAATTTTTTTAAATGTCGAAATCCTAATATTGCTCTTCCAAAGTTGCACCATAAGTACATTTACCATAATAAAGCTTGCATCAGCATATATTAACCACATCATGGCAGCTATTCCAAATTACTGGAAAGGAAACCTATGGAAAATAATGGGGATCACATAAATGAACTGGAAGGAAAGAGGGGGATGGATGGGTAGAAAATTCTGGACAAGAATGCAAAGTTCTTGATAAGTGCATCACTCTGGCACAACTGTGTTTATATCTGAATTTATGGTTAAATAACACTTTAACTCATAGTCAGCACACCTGTGAAAACAACCATCAGGAAAATTATTTGTATTTTAAATTAAATAAAGAGCTATTAAACCATCATGAAATGTCTCAATGTGAAGTTTTAAATGTAAACAGTAAAATGGTAACATTTAAAAAAAAAAAAAAAAAACCTGTGGTGTCACGTTTTGCATTGATTGCTATTATTCATATTTAATTTAATATTGTTAATTATTTCATAATTTAATATTGTTACTTCCATCTTTTTTCCTTAATGTGGAAGTTATTGTGAAGAAACAGATGTCAGTTTTGTTTATGTTTTTAAAGGTTTGTATCTGAAATGGGTAAACGGGAGTTCTATGTCTCTGGGTCTCTCATTTGCAGAGCATTTGAAAGCCAAGCTGGAGGAGTACATGCTGAGATTTCCTAAGGTGAGGATTGTCAGAACAAAAAAGCGGGAAGGTCTTATCCGCACCCGGCTGCTGGGAGCCTCCGTGGCCAAGGGAGAGGTCCTCACCTTCCTGGACTCTCATTGTGAGGCCAATGTCAACTGGCTGCCACCTTTGCTTGGTAGGTTGGATGCATCAGGTTTACAGCTTTTATTTACATTTTGTAGTATTTTTACATTTATTAAAAATAAATGTTCACATAATGCAGTCTATCCTCTGATTGCTATAGTTCAGATTTTATCGATATTCTGAAAAAAAATCCATCCATCCATCCATCCATCCATCAGTAACTGCTTTACCCTGGTCAAGATGGTGACGATTCACAAAAGTATTGCCGAGAAAAATAGAAAAGCCATAAATATTAAAAGCCTACTTTAAGCATAATATTGGGGAAAATAACTTCATTAATGCATAAAATAATGAAGGCAGCGATGCACCAGTTAGTCCCCTTGCAGCAGCGTTCAAATCGAACTTTATTGCCAAGAGTGCACCTTACTTATTGCTTTTTGCATATAATTCACTGTACTGTATGTAAGTTTCAGCACTGACTTTATTTCAGTTTTTTACCCACATTACATGTTCATTACTCATTACAGGTCAGAACCTTAGTAAAAAATATTACGCTTAGATTAATGCTTTCGATTTTCTGGACTTTCGCCATATCTGGACACCTTGCCCCATATAGTCCAGGAGGGCAAGGAGACTGACTGTAGTGCGATGGTCCTCTGTGCTACAGAGCTGTCTGGTGGTGGGAAGTCAAGGTCAAAGCCTTCTGTTCACCAGGAGTAGAACCCAATTCAGTTTAATGTTCAGTTTTCACACCCAAATGTTTAAACCCTATTTTTCAGTGGTGGCCATGAGTGATGTTCTTTCAAAGGCATGAGATTGAATTTTGTGTATAGCTCAGGTCAAGAGACTTCTGAACTACCGAATCGAGCATATGGAACAGAAACAAAAGAATTCTGCGGGCAAAGAAATGTTCATCTGACGAGGAGGTCACAGAGCTACAGCTGTTGCTTTGAAAAGGTGTGAAGAAAAATCACTGAGCTTTTGGGCCTCTGTGTGAAGCGTATGGAATGTAATGGAAGGTACTTTGAAAAGTAAAAGTCCTCACCCCCAAGGAATCTTCAAATGCAGACTGACAGGTATTGACAAGTAGGGTCTCAGAACTCTTCAGTCGTCCTACATATGTCATAATTAAATACTTAAAACAACAGATCTCGATGTTGTAAAAAGTACTGGCCAGACACTGGCAAAATATGAAGGTAAATAAGTTTAACATTTCAAAATGTAGGGTAATTAAGCAGGTAAAACCAGGTAGCAGCTTCACGTGTTCACTTGTCCCAACACGGTTTTCTTTCATCATGATAAACTAGCAAAGAAATTGTTTTTTTTTTTTTTTTTTGTCATATCTGTTTAAAATGTTGATCACAAAGCTTACATGTATGTTCACATCCCAGTATTGTTGTTTATTAATCTGTCTGTAACTTTTCAACACCGATTTATCCATTGTAGTAATTTCCTACTGTGTTGCTAACCTTTAAAAATTTAATTTTATTTAAATTATACCTTACGGAAATTTTAAAGCACTGTTGGAATAAGTGAGTCATGGTACTTTTCATTATTGTGAGTGGGATAGTGGCACAATAGGGCACACTGGTGCTTCACATGGGCGGTGTGTATGGACGTGGGCTTGAATCCTAGTCTGTGTGGAGTCTGCAAGTTCTCCCACAGTCCAAAAATTTTACTCTTCCCCTGAATGTGTTTGTGGTCAAAATATGCAACATTTTAAAACTTTAATGAAAGAATTAGGCTAAAATCAGTGTAGCTGTTGCTCGTGCCAAATAGACTCAAGTTTATAGAGCATGTAGTGCAGAAGATGCAGAAGCAGATTATGCTGAAAAAAAATACCAGAGACCCAAATGTAGTAAATAGTCCCGAAAATGTAAAGCCGGAAATGTTATTCAAACAGTAGTTCTGGTCATTTCCGAATTGCAGGACATGTTTCAAAGGTGCTTTATGAAGTAAGGAATGGAAGATGCCGAACAGATAGAACAAAAGAAACAAATAACAAAATGGTGCAGCAGCCAAAATGCTTAAAAAACTGTCTGGTTCCAGCAAAGAACAATTAGATGAAACTTTCACCTGCTGACAATATAGCTGTGGTTTTATTTCATCACCAAATCCAATTTGCTTAAAACCGAAGCATTCATTATTCAGATTTGTTTCCAAATATGGAGCAGATCCAAGCGTTTCAGCTCAAATGCTGTTGCTTTTCGCTTTGATCTTGTGCTCCTTCCGGCGTTTTTGTAAGTTTGCGCATCTTTGTTTGAGATGCAATAAAAGAGACATGGCCCCTCTGAGTGCTGAGTGTTCGCTTTTGAACATCTCAGATTTGAACATCTGCATGAGCATTCAGAAAACTAGTTTGCTCCACTACAAATTTACTAGATTTTATTTTGCGCATGAGTGCTCAAGTGTTCAGATGTTGACATGATAGCATTTCCAGCTTCACAATGAGAATCTAAAAAAAACTTTTTTCATTTTCCAAAAAAAAATTATGTGCAAAAAAATTAGATATAATTAACTTTTTAGTGTTTCTTACCTTTTTACCTTTTTTTTTTTTTTTACTGGGATATGGTTTACCCTGCAGGATTTGACTTACATGTTTGATTTTTCTGCCTTCTGGAAAACATCCATTCATCCATCCATCCTCACTAGATGGGATACCAGTCCTTCACATTGTGGCCACACACACATTCAAGCACAGTGCACAATTTGGAAAACCCGTGGACTGACCAGTAAGCTGGAAACACATCTTTGGACTGTGGTAGGCCACTGTGCTGCCCCATCCCAAAACAGAGGCTTCTCTGGGGAGTATTTATAATACATAATATAATAATAAGGCTCCTGAAAAAAACTGAGCCATAAGTTAAGGTAACGCAGCTGAGTTCTGGAGTCGTCCTTGGTTTTGCATGCATCTTTGTGTCATCGTTTTATCAAAACCACAACTGGCAGCAAACCCTCAAACTCCACTAGGGTTTGAATCCCGCCTCTTGCTGCAGAATCTTTGATCAAGGTGCTGAACCCTGCACTGCCCCAGGAAAAACTAGCCAGCTGTATAAATGGACAAATCCTTATAGATCAGTTTGCGCCAAATAAATAAATGTGCTTTGAAATGCCCAGTAAAATAATGATTTTATTTTCCTGCTTTATACACATGTGGTGATATCTTCATTAAGAAGTTCTTCTGGTACGATGCACTGTGATTTACTCAGTTGCCGAGTTATAGTATCTGCATTCGTGTATGTGTTGTGACTGAGAATGCTATACTTTCAGATCATTGTAGCCCAGTAGGCTCATTCATACATCAAGGCCGTAAAGGTGACAGATCTGGGACATCTTAGTGGTGCTGAATGACAAAGACATTGGTGGCTGAAGTTTGACTGGTCTCAATGGCAGAGGTCTGCTTTGAAGCCCAGCAATTGTTTCTAATAACTGACCAGCTGCACCACTTTCAGATGCCAGATGTGCTTCGGCAAGAAGAGAGCATCAAGGGAGGGCTTGTTGTGGGCTTCCTGTAGGAACGACCACTTGTTCCGGGCTTCCGCACTATGAGAGTGATGGATGGACCGAATTTCCAGCTTGGACTCTGATGATTCCTACTGTGTCTCCAACAGACCGCATTGCCCAGAATCCCAAGACCATTGTGTGCCCAATGATTGACGTTATTGACCACAACCACTTCGGCTACGAGGCGCAGGCAGGTGACACCATGAGGGGCGCCTTCGACTGGGAGATGTACTACAAGCGCATTCCCATCCCGCCCGAGCTGCAAAGTGCTGACCCCAGCGAACCCTACCAGTGAGTTCCCCCGCCTGTTGGGCATTTCTAGCCTGAACTTTGTTCATGATGGGGAAAAATGAATTCAAGCACAACACGGTGTTGGCGGCTGTCATCGTAAGGCTCTCTCATGTGTTATCTGTTTGACAGCTGCTGTCTTGTACATTTCGATTCACGAGATTAACTTGTGGGATTTGGAAGATTAACTTGGTGGGAACTGAGTGAAGCAAAGTGGCTATAATCGCAGCATTAAGACAAATGTAGCTTCTCTGGGCTGATAACATTTATTCAGCAGAACATTTATACACTGAATCTCTTGTTCTGATGGTTTCCTGGCACAAAGCTGGCATTACATTATGTAGCAAGGGTTTAACACACAGGAATGGGCATCAAATGCAATATAACCCCTCAAGTGTTCCTCAGGTTCCACTCAAAAGTTCTTGCCATGGAATGGATGATGTCATTCATTTCCGTTGCCCAGGTATTTTTTTTTTCCCCTTTTCCCTTCCCAAATTATTTATATAGACAGTCTTAGCAGATAAATGTTTTTTTTTTTTTGCTCAACGGTCATTTTGCATCTAGAGTCCCTTAAAGTTTAGACATCAGTGCTTTATTATACACAATACCTATCGGTGGAATCGCATACCAATAGATAATAGAATAGTTTGGTTCCCAGTAGATTTCCTACACACATTTACTGCATGTTCACTTTCTGCTTGTCACAAATTACAGGCTGCTCATTGTTCATTTCCAGGCCAGCTGCCTCGTATAACAGCCTTAATTGTCCACTTAACTACAGGCAGGTGGTTTTCATTACACGCCGGCTCTGGCACGGAGAGTAGGCCGCATTCTCACCTGATCCGCGTGACAGTCGCACCTCCTACAGCCGCACGTGCGATTCCAACGTCAATGGAAATGTAGCTTAAAAACAAGGGCCTGGCAATGGTTTGCTGTGCATACATGCAACATAATGGTTGCCAATGCTTAAACACTGGTTAAACCTCTGGTTGCTAATGCTTAAATTTTACTTTCAATTTTGTGTGCCTGTTGTTGACCTTTTTAGGTGATCAGAAGGTCTGAAAATGTGTAAGACTTTTTTTTTTTTAGGTACTGAATGGGATAGCAAGATATTTTTGCTGTACAGAGCAAGAGTTTATATGTATATTAAAAATGCACAAAGCTGTTAGATAATAGCACTTATGTGGATGTAAACAAGTTCTGTTGTGGTTAATGGCACAGACTTGTACGATGAACATTTTTGACAGTTCTAGGAAGAGCCTTCCTGTAAAAAAAAAAAAAAAAAAAAAAAAAAACTTGCAGTATAAATAAGTAACAAAGTAAGTTGCTTTACATGGAAATGGTTATTAGAAGTACTATTATTATTAGTGGTGGTGGTAATAGTAGTAGTAGCAGTATTATTAAGGAAATAGTTTCTTGTGCTATCCCAGCTAAGCTAATAGGACCGTAATGGAATGACCGCAGTGGTAATGTGTACATACAGATCCAAGATTCTCAAGAGGAAAGTTGTGATTTCAGAAGGGGTTTAGAAAAAGCTCCAGGACTAGAATTCATGTGGTGTGTCAGTGTTTGGTGCAGCATAGATCTGGAGTCTCCTGCTGTGGAAGCCATGCAGGGTAAAAGCCTGCCTGCAAAGTAAGGTACCGCCTGTGGTCCAGCCAGTCTGATTCAGTTTAGTACAACCCCTGTCCTCCAGGACAGAGAGAAATATGTTTTAATTGGTGGCTGACTGACACGTCAAACACCAAGGGAGGTGCATCTTTGAGTTAGTAACTAACCACATTATTACTATTTATTCATTTAAATCCAAAGTGACTTAGAATCTCACATTTGTATAGTATTGTGATTTACTCATTTATGCAGCTGGGTAATTTTTACTGTATCAGTTCAGGGCAAGTACCTTTCCCTTAGTAAAGATAAAAAAAAAAGTTAGAGACAGACACCTTCAAGCTGATAATGCAGAGACAAAGCATTGAAAAAACTTGCAGAGATATCACACGTCTTCCATGTTAGCCTACAAGTTAAAAATCACATGAAAATTCCTCCAGGGGAATATCTAAGGCATAGACGTCAGCAACATCACACCTACACAGATAGCACTTTCTCAAACATATGCTTAAAGAACCTCCTCCAGCCTATAGCCTAGTAAAAATGTTACACTCCTCCACATCTCCATTCGAAAAAGGCCTAAAATGTAAAGCTTGTGTGTTCTCAGTCTGTCGGTAGAATGAGCTCCCTCTGTCCCTCAGAGCTGCTGGGCCCCTTCCAGCATTCAAGAATGGTCTCACGTTCGTCTCTTTTGATCGCTTCTGGAACCTTTCTCAGTTTGTCCACCATTTATCTATTTTCCTACTTGTATGTCCCTTCGGTAAGTGCATTCTTAAGTGCTACAGTATCACCAACATTGCATCAAACGAATAAGCTGCGTCTGCATCCAAGTCCACTGTCTGCCACTTTGGAGAAAAGCATCTGCTAAATGGACACATGTAAATTTAATTGTGGTTGGTGGGAATGTCGCATAAGCCGGACACGTAAACGTAGAAACTGTGACACAGGGCAATTGTATAAACTTTTGTGTCGTGAAACTACAGTCCATTATTTGAATAATGCCAGTGTGTATGCCAGTAACTCGTAGCTAATGGTGTGATTCAGGGATCTAACATCCTGTTGACTGCATTCCCTGTTAATCCAATGGTCCTCCATAATTACTATTAACTTGCTGTGTGTGTGTGTGTGTGCGTGCGTGCGCTCCAGGAAGCCGTAGTTTTTGGCTGCATGCTATGTGTTTGGACTGAAACACCAGAACATTACCATTCACCATCTGCAAGGTTTGATACCCTGACAACTCAGTGCTTGGCCAGGCATCAAGAGCGTGGCTTTATTCGGTGGGCCTTACCCATTTCAAATGGTTTCTCGCAGACACACGGCTTAAGCGCTGCCAGCGAGTCGGCATCCTTTTCCTACCGCCGCTCTCAGAAGGCCACCTCAAAGTCAAGCCTGCAGACGTAGGAGAAGTCACGGGCAAACTTCGGCCAACTTCTCGCTTCGGTGTGAGGTTTCTTTCCAGTGGGCTGTCATGCCTCGTGCAGCGTGAAGTCAAATTGATTATAAACTGAAAAGCCTGAACAGATTTTGGTCCATTTTCAGTAACTGCATATCCAATTGCAGTTCCATAATCTTGGGAGTCTAGGGCAGGAGGCAAGCCACTCGTACGCTGCGGTGTTGCTGCAATTTCAAGTCGCCAATTCCCCCAAACAGCATGCCTGAAACTGGGGTGCCTGCAGGAATCTGAGCTATTTGGTGTTGGGTTCAAACTCACAACCCTGGTACCTGCTGAGCCACTACCCTGCTCTCAGGTCATTCGTACTCCGCAGACGGAGCGGAGGCTGTTGAACGAGACAAGCCGACCACCTGAAAGACACCTAATGAGGTGTGTGCGGTAAGACCCGGTCACGGTAAGTAATTCTACAAAGGCTTTAGGATGAATATTTTACGGGAAATAGAGTGGCTTCTGCAGTACTTGCCCCCTGGTAATTTGGAGGGGATGCTCCATGTAGAGGACCTGGTTTTTAACGGATTTAAAAGGAATTCGCCATCTGGAGCAAAGTTAATTTGCTACATGATCTGGCTCTGTGAGAATATGGATCTTTCTGCTTGGTCGTCTGCAGCATCATTTGAACTAAGATGCAGTGGACAGGAGGGAATTGAGCACTTTCCAAGGATTACCTTAAATGAACGACTTTCCGCTGCTCCACGCTCGTACTGAGCCTCCTTACATCTCAGATTTGTGCCATTATATTTCTATGCTAATGTCACTCTCCTTTGGTTATTATAGCACCAATGATGTATGCAAATGGACCGGAATGTAACTTTCATTCATAAAAGAAAAGCTGAGATTTCCGATGAGCGGGTTATTCAGTTACGGCACGACTGAATTCAGGTTCAGTTACACATGCTTTGCTATTTAAAAAAAAAAAAAAAAAAACGCTTTGAAAATTATCTGTTATCACGTGTAGAGATCATTGGGAGCATTTTGCAGAACCTTGATGGACTGCCAAGTCCCACGCACGCAGAGAAGCTTTCAGAAAACCGACGTTCGATAGCAGATTTTATTTGCTCCCATCACTGAACCGGGGCAGGAAGCATGAAACACACACAGCTGAGGCTTCTTGCACGCTCACACCACACTTGATATTCTAGTAAAAATCACACAACTGCTCTTGAGAAGTGACCCTGAAACTGTGTAATATTTTGGGCTTAAAACTACTACTGCTACTGACTGCTAATGCCTGCTACCCCGAGCAGGGCATAGGCCGCTGACAAGGGCTGTCCAGTCTTCACAATCTTGTGCTGGTTGTTCGAACTGTCCCCAAGTGTAGCCCATCCTCTTAATGTCAGCCTCCAGGTGATGGCGCCAAGTGTTTCTTGGTCGGCCCCCATTCCTCTTCCCCTAGGGATTCCATGTGAGGGCTTGTCTGGTGGGTCTAGAGCCTGGTTTAGGCAGGGTGTGGCCTATCCATTTCCAGTGTCATGTAAGGATCTCTTTCCACTGGCATTTGTTTGGTTCGCTGCAAGCGTTCTTGGTTACTGATGGTATCAAGCCAATGAACTTGGACTATCCGTCTCAGACAGGTAATAATAAATGTCTGGATTTTCTTGGTGTTGGAACCCGTCATCCTCTTCGTCTCCATGCCATAAAGAAGGACTGACTTCACACTGGTGTTAAAGATCCTGATCTTGGTCACTATGGGCAGGTCCCTGGAGCCCCAGACATTTTTTACTTGCAGGGATTCTGCCCTTGCCTTGCCTCAGCTTTGGACTTGAAACACAAACTTAATTGGCAATTGTTGCACTGGGAACAATGTCAGTTGCACCCCTTGCCCTGTGCTGCTTTAAAAAATTTATATATATATATATGTGTGTGTGTGTGTGTGTGTGTGTGTGTGTGTAATAGTGTAACAAAGTTATGCTAATTTTGTTATATGACAAAAGAGAATTAGGTGGTGAAAGGTAATAACGTTAAATGCATTTAAATGCATACAGATTATGTGCACCTTTGCTTGGTCTGGGGGTGCCAAATACCAGTACGAAAGAAAAAAAAAATATATATATATTTGCGTTTTTACATTTAGCATAAGTGTACGACTCAGTAAGAAAAAGGATATTTCACAAAAATTAAGTTAAGCAAAAAAGCAGGTTTTTTTTTTTATAATCGACGACAGTGTTGACAAAATAAGACAAATTTTATTTGCGTAATTATGTAGTTACGGGCATCCGTACACCTTTCCAGGACAGTGGACAGTGTAAAAGGTTTCATATGTTGCCGCGTACCTTGGTGAAATGACCGGAGGGAAGAGGAGAGCGCTGTACATTTGCCTTTCTGCTTGCAACTGTGTTTCTCCAGCCAACACAACGCCTCTCCAGCGCCTTCATTTTATTGGACAATTTTGCCGCATTTGCACAGCCGTGCATTTCAGGGTTTCAGAGTCGGTGCGATGCTCAAGGATCTGTCTTTGGGGAGCATGTTGGGCACAACAGAAGCTGGGCTCGCGGCACAAATTAATTAAGCTACCTGCCCGTCCCCGATTCCTGGCCCACGAGATGCACCGATTGATCTGGCTGCTCCTACGTAAATGGGGTCTAATGAAATCATCAATACAGTCGCCAAGTGAGGACGATCAAACAGAAGATCAGAACCACTTATTCCTTACAATCCAATAAGCCCTGCAGTCTCATAATTACACAGCAGACGATGTCCAAATGTCCCGCACCGTCTTTCTGCATTGAAGGAATCTTATTCAATTGTCAGTTAATGAATGGCAGCATTCTGTTAATGGGGGGTAATGTTGTGTTCAGTAAAAAAGGTGGAGAGCGTTCTCTGGATTGTGTGCATTTAGGTCTGCTGAAGTGTTATCATTATTATTTTTATATTTTTTTTTTTTTTTTTTTTTTTAGTTGTAACACATTGGGGAAATGTGTTAAAAGTGACAGCACCCTAACACATTGCAACTTAGTGCATTGTTGTATGAGCAAGGCTTTCACAATGGCACCACATTAAATGAAAGAGCTGATCTTCGCATGATGTCCTTTATTTTCACTCCCGGGAAGGCAGTAACAAGAATCCCATAGTGAAAACAATACGCTTCAAAGATCTCTTTAAAACGTGCAAATGGCTTTTGCGGACTCCAGAGCTCTTATTTCGGTTGCTAATGATCTCATCTGTGCAGTAGAACCACTTTGGAAGAATAACGCGCCACATGTGCCGCAGCCGCTTTCCCAGGCAGCTAGCAGGTCCAGCTGGGTCGGGAAAATCAGAAGGATAGATGGATCCTGTCATGACTGCCATGCTCCGGCTGAGTCAGGCTCACCCAGCTGTGTTGTTCTTGTCTCATCAAATCCTCTAATTTCTTTGCTTTTCAGGCAGGCAATAAATCCGTCACTAAAGCGACGGTTAATTATGGGCGTCGTGGCGGCCTGAAACCAATTTTGCTTTATGATTTTTTTTATTTTTTTATTTTTTTATTTTTTTCCCCGCTCTCACTTCTCGAAATGGAGCCAAGAATGGATGGTCTCACAGCCATGATGGTGACCAAAGTGTTCCTTACAGCTGGCTAAACTGGTCCTCGATTTAAACGGCAATAGATTGCCTTTCTCTGGCTTTCCTAAATTCAGTCTGAGCGCTTGCTGCAGTGCTTCTAATCGCACAAAATGAAGCCGGGCACAACCATATAGAAAAACAGACTGATTGTAATGCCCAAGTCACATCAGCGTGCCAATGTGGTATTTATCTTATTGCATAACAGTTAAAATAACATTTAAAAAAAGTATAACTTAAAAACTCTGAGCAGAGGTATAGTATAAATGACATACGCCCATAAGCATCTTAGATATAATTTATGTTAAACATCTACTTAGGCGTAATTTATATTATACCTCTTCTTAGATAGTTGTAACCATTGCACGTAGCTAACTGAATTGTTATATAATAACATAGCATATATACTGTACATGAACTATAATGTTGTACTGTATGCTTTGTGCCACTCAACCAAACTCCATCCAAATCCCATGCAGATGTAAACAGAAAATAAACATGATCCTGATCTTATTACAACATACACCATTTGTCAGGAGAAATTGGTGCCTGCTAGCCATTCAACTAGAATAAAATTGATATTTAAACATAGCAACCAGTTACAGTAGACATTCAAAGGTAGTTTACCTTTTATAAATGGTAAAGATAAAGGTAGATTACTTATTATTATTATTATTATTATTAGTATTAGTATTATTAGTATTATTAACAATAATAATAATAATAATAATAATTGTTCATCTTCTCCCTTTTTTATTTATGCATTTAGCACTTTTGTTTAAAAGGGATTTACAACTCAGAATAAACAATTACAATTATATCAACAACTGACAGAGGGCTTAAATACATACTCGTGATTATTTGTTTGCTACTAGAATTTTAATTCTGTGTGTTTTCCAGTAGCTACTTTTTGAAGTGACACTAAAATTGAAAAAGGGGTCAGAAAGTGCTTAGTTTTGTAGTCCACCTTGAATGCTGGGAAGGAGTCAGCAGCTTCGAGGGACAGAGGAAGTTCTTTGCGCCACATCAGAGCCCCGACTGAGTGAAGAAGCTTTAGATTTTGGGCATCTTGCAATGCTGACAAGTAGGCCAGCAAAGGAATTTTTCCAAGGTAATTGAAAACTTTTTCTTTTTTTTTTTTTACAGTAAATAACAGCGACAGCAGTGTATAAAAGACATCCATTTGAGTTGATATTACTATAGCCGTACTTACAACAATAGTTTGACAGACCGAATGCAGGTATTACCTTGAAAATTCAAATATGTCAGAGAATGGAGACACAACACACAGATTCAGTGCCGCTTTGTAACATCCTTGACATCAAGGCCCCCTTTGCCACTTCATCATACACATCATAGAGAGATCAAATTATCACACTTGTTGAACTATGTGGCTATCAGAACAACTACCATGTTTGCCATATCTCCTGTAAACATTCAGTTTTTTTCCTTCTCCAAGCAGGAGAAACAACTTGACCCTTGGAGTATCTTAATGGTATGCCATACCTTCTACTCCCAGAAGCAGAATGGCAGTGCACTTCAAAGTGTAACAGTCAGCTTGGCTGTGCTCAAAGGGATATCCGCTGTCTTTGAATTTTTTATGCCTTACTTCTGATTTGTGCCTTTCTACAACTTTATCCCTGAGTTGTTTTGACAGCTCCTTCATGGCTAAATCTTTAAATTCACTCTCTGACTTGGGGTCCCCACAGAAACGTCTGTATTTGTTCAAAAACTGCTGAAACCCCGGTATCACCGTACCCAAAGGACCATTAGCAACATTATGCAAATTTACCGAGCTAATTTGGTTTTTACCATGCAGGGTAAAGTGTTGCAGGGGTTTGAGAATATATATATATATATATATATGATATATATATATATATATATATATATATATATATATATTTATATAATGATTACTGTCACATTTTTAACGTTTTAAAATGTGGGCTAAAATGTATAGATTGGAAACGTTACTTCCGTTTTTAAATTTTCATGAGTCTAATATCTGCGGCAGCAAAATTTAATAACTCAGTGGGGGGAAAAGTAGACAGAGAAGTGCGCGCAGGGCTGGAGGGAAAATTTCAAAGCAGGGTAATGCAAACATCATTTACCCTGCTGAGGAGAGGCATCAGGAGAAAGGCAGCCGATGCTCACAGCAGCTACAGAAACAACTGTAGAGGAGCTCGGTTGAAAGCTGAGGTTTATAATAATAAAGTGAATGCCGATAAAATGAGCAGCCAGCAGCCTGAGCAGCCCACCCCCGATGAAGTGAGCATGCCTCTCTGTGTCACTCGGGGTAAACTGGGGGTAATTTGAGGGTAATTTGGAATAAATTACCAAGCTGAGTGCAAAGTTGCTGAGACGTGCTCAGGAAGACCTGTGCCAATGGTGCGTCCACCAGATATTGACTGTGACAGCAAGGGTCACAATCAGCAGATTGTTGCTATTATTTGTGTCTGTTCCAATTACGGTAAATATCAGCAAAAGCCATTATCAGCTTTAAAAATCAATTTTTTGTATTCTGCCTAAACAGAAAATTTACTTTAAAAAATGCACATCATTTGTCATTGTATGTCTTCCAACATGCCTTTATGTTTAGTTTTTAACCCATGTCTACCTTTCATTTTGTTTTTTATAGTTGCACAATTCACATTATTATTATTATTATTATTATTATTATTATTATTATTATTATTATTAGTAGTAGTAGTAGTAGTAGTAGTAGTAGTAGTAGTATTAGTAGTATTAGTAGTATTATTTAGAACATAAATGTAAAAATCTACCTGTGGCTACTGTGCTTTGTCTATTTTGACAAATGACTTGCATATTAAGACAGACACCTTATTCTGTACTGTGTTGTGTGTCATAATGAAGGAAAGTCGGTGCTTTATATATGTTTTTCACTTCAAAGGCGACGTTGGGTCCATAGCAGTTTAAAGTGGATCTCGGCGTTTGAAGTGGGCCTCCAAGTACGTTAATTGGGTTGAAGAATTGGCTACGGAAAATCAGTCTGGATGGCCTGCAGCTCGGAAAATACTTTCAGAGCCACTTGGCCCTTACATTTGCTCTCCTGCCACGTCATTTTTAAAAGTACTAGTCACTTGAAAGCAAGCCCTTTCTGTTATATTTCAGCACTTCACACCCCAGATGTATTAAAAGGACTGGAACTTTCTAGAAGTCATTGAAATGCATAATACAAAACTACTTTTTTCATTACATTGCGGATTACTGTAATCTTGTGCTTTGTGTCTGGAGAATATGCAAGTAACATTAAAAAAAAAAAAAAAAAAAACTGGATTTCAGGGCCAAAATTGACTCGGTGTATTAAAGCTTAAAAGGAAACGTTAAAATGGCCCTGTGCACATGCACAAACGGCTAAAATATAAGATGGCGGATGGTCCTAAGCTCTCCGGGTACCATGGCAACTTGACAGGTTGCATAAAGCAAAATGCATTCATGGAAAATTGATCGCTTTTGGCAGTGAACCGACGTGTGCGCACTGTAATGTTGGGGAGGAATTGTGTTTGACAATTAACAGGAGCTCGAATTCCATCCCCTCACCTAACAGTAGACATGCGATCCTCCAAAACTGCTCAGAAAATGCAAAATAGATGTCTATCCATCCATTAGTCAATCAGTCCATCCATTATTGATAACTGCTTTTCCTGAGCAGGGTCACGGGGCTCCAGAGTTTGTAACTACACCCTGGATGGGATGCCAGTTAATCCCTAGCTGGCCACGCACACCTCCATACACACAGTATGGACAACATACAGTGATCAGTTGACTCGAAACACATGTCTTTGGACTGTGGGAGGAAACCAGAGCACCAGGAGGAAACCCTCACAGACACAACATGCAAACTCCACATAAACTGAGCCACATTTCAACGCTCACCTATGCAGCTCAGGTGGTGTGATGCGGCAGCACCACTTGTTGAGTCACTGTGCCACCCCAGCATATATTACTGTTAAAAATCTTCAAGGCAGCCTTTTTGTTATGCTGCCAAAAAGTTTGTTTTACTTAACACTTGCTGGAATGCACAAGTAAATGTTTCACTTGGAGTAACAAAAGCACTTAAGAACTGTTAACCTGCCTCTAGGCAATATTTACAGCACCAGGAGAGTACTGAGGGATTTGTTAAACCCTTTCAAGGCTTTGGTCAGGCATAAGAATTAGGAGTTATACACTGCAGTATTAATAGGTAATACTAATAGGCAATTAATATGTAATAATACCCAGTATTAATAGGCAATAAAAGAGGGCAGTGGATAGACTTATCAGAATCAGAAGGCTCTGGGTTTGAGCCCCTGCCCTTGCTGCAGTAGCCATGGTTAAGGTACTTAACTTTGCTCCACCAAAAATTACTCAGCTGTACAGATGGATAAATAAGCAGCTCATAAACAGCTCATTTTATGGGGGATATGGTGGTGCAGCAGGGCAAGCTGCTGCTTCACAGCTCCTGGACGGCTTGTCTGCTATGGGGGTTCAAGTCCAGCTCAGAGGAGTGTGTGTGGAGTTTTCAAGTTCTTCTCTATGTCTGCACTCCTCTAAGAAAAAATATGCTGGAAGAAGGCAATGACAAATCATTTCCATTCCTCCTTACCATGAAAACCACACCACTAGTTGCCTTGGAGTGGAATTTTCTAATCCAGCTCAGTAAAACTGAGATTTTCATGAAGCTTTTGGAGAGGTGGCTACGTTTATTCAGTTTATTACTTTAATTCTGGCACCCATCTTGTTGAGAAGGGGGCTTGGGTCACAAAAATGTTGACGTGTTTGCTCTCTCTCTCTCGCAGGTCCCCGGTGATGGCTGGAGGCCTCTTTGCAGTCAATCGCCAGTGGTTCTGGGAGCTTGGTGGCTATGATACAGGACTGGAAATCTGGGGTGGAGAACAGTATGAACTTTCCTTCAAAGTAAGCGCATCCAGGACTGGGGTCTTTAATGGTAGGAGGGGAAGCGTCAATGTAGAATGTAGGTTGCTCATGGGAAATGTATCCCTAGTAGAAGGCATCTACACTAATAATTTTTTTTTTGTTTGTTTATCTTTTTGTTTGTTCATTTATTTGTTTCTTTGTTTGTATTTGAAACAACTTGTCCAGGTAATGGTGGTTCAGAGTGTATTCCAGAAGCTCCAACCGAAAGGCAGCAGACACACCGGTTGGGCCTCTTGTCCATCACTGTGCAGGGCTTATACTAGTCCGTTACTACTAGCATATTCATTTATCAGACAGTCTTTTCCAAAGGGATGTTCAAGTGGGAGTAAACAAAAGTCCATGAAAACAACAGACGAGGAGCTTTAGACACAGACGCGATTGTTTGATCGCAGTCGCTTCGTCCAGGAGCCGGCACACATCACACCAGTAGCTACATATAGACTTGAAGTGCAAAGGTGATGGTGTCGGATTTTGCGGTCCAGGTTTATGGAGCTGTTAGATCGGCGTCTACGAATGAGGCCTTTCCTGGACGGCGAAAGGTTACATTCTGCATCGAAAAAGTTTGCTTATTGTTCTTTGCAGTTTTTCTTTTCATATTAACGGTTCGCTTTATCTGTATGTCCTTGGCCTCCTTGGCTGTAAAATATTCTGCACCTCTGCCAAAAAGAGCAGTTCTGAAGCTTACTAATAATTCATGGGAACACAATTTATGCAGCAGTTCAGAACCCCTAATATAAGTTTAAACTATTATGAAAAAAACGTGGTTCTGTTCCTGGAACGCCACTGCAGATGTCACTTTGAGTTTAGTCGCTGTCGTAGAGGTTAAGGGATCCACGTTTTAAGCAGATATGTGATGCTGTGATATAGCAGAAGGAAAAGATGTGCTTTTATTCTGGGAAAATAACAGCCAACAACTACAGAACATCTGCAGGAACCACCGATAATCCTATGTGGAACACCTGCCATCCTTCCAGCTTCATTATGCCGTTTACAGTGTCTTTAAGTGGCCTGTAAGTGAAGTGCAGGTCTTTCATCTCTGGCTGGAAATGAAGGCTCTCGCAGCTCAAGATCAAATGCTGGGATGCTGCAGTCAAGTGTGTGTTTTGTTGCCTTCTTCTGGTTTTCAGTGCCATGTTGGTCGCTCACACACGCGTAGGCGCTCAGCACTTCATAGCTGCGGTTCAACCATTGCTAAACCCAGTTTCAGTTGTCAAATATATTCATTCTACGAGGTCCGCGCAGACCTCCCATGTTGGGTGGATTATTAAGAAAAATTAAATTTTACACAAGAAATATGAATCGAAGATAAAATTATGAACACAAATATAAATGTGTACATGTAATAAATAAAAATGATAATGGAAGATTTCACCCAGATAAGCGACATGAGTTGGGTGTGCACATTTTTTTGTCTGGGGTTCACAATAATTATAGTGTTTGAGGAACACAAGTGTGGAAATCTCAGTAAGGTGCTGAATTTTAAATGTTTGATTTTTAAAACTTATGTTTATTTTATTCTAATTTATTTATGTGTGGTGTGTGTAGGTCCAGCTATAACTTATTATAACTTATTATTATGGATGATTTATGGATGTGGTGAAAGAGGACATGCAGGTGGTTGGTGTGACAGAAAAAAGATGCAGAGGACAGGAAGAAATGGAAACAGTTGATCCGCTTTGGCGACCCCTAACGGGAGCATCCGAAAGACAAAGAAGAAGCAGATTATCATGAGTTTTGATAGAATTTATAGTATTCATGATAGGTGAAATACTATATGTATTAATTATTTTTAAAAATGTCCTTGTGGGCCACGTTCTGTTGGACTCCCCTGATGTAAAATTATGCTGACCACCCTGCATAAATGCAGGTAAAGTTGCTCGAGTTTTGGGAGACCGAATAAAGTGAATGTGAGAATTTGATAGAGGATTTGGCGAAGCTTTGTGCCCCCTTAACTGTCTGCCTTGTTCCTCATCTGCTTTTGCATCAAAGCACCGTAACTGAATGAGTAACTAAGGTGCGGGAGGTGTGACAATGGAGCCAATGTACTGTGAACAGAACAACCGCACTGCCCCTGGGGATGATGACTGCGATATTCACATGAGCATCAGCGTGCATTTGCATTTCCCCAGTTCTCTTTCGCTAGGTGTTTTAAGAAGCTTTCGCCATACTTAATAAAACCAGACCAACCGTGATCTCCGAATACATTAGAACACGAGTTTTATGATGTAATGGAGGTTAATGAAAGAGACCCGAGAGTCGGCCAGCCGAGGCTTTCCCATCAGAAGGTCATGACTCCCAGACCTGCCCGCTGCCCGTTGTGCACTCGTCTCCTTTGAGAATAATCACAACCCTTCCCACATCAGTCAAGTTTCTGTACAAGTTCAATATTTCTCACTACAGTTTCCACTGCCTATACTTGGGCCCAAGAATGGGAACATTTAAATGTTCTGATATACAAATTCATACGCAGTAATAATATTCATTCATCTGTCCATGAGTTACCATTAACCATTTATCCAGGATATTTTGGGGCAGCCTCCATACTGCCTCAAATAATAATAATAATAATAATAATAATTATTATTATTATTATTATTATTATTATTATTATTATTTACATTGGCATTAACTAACAATTTCCTTGTGGACCCTTATGGGTATTTTTATGCATTTCTTCATTATCAGTACCAAGTTTTTCAGCTCAGAATCACAGCTGTGGACATCTAAACAGCCCGGATGTTGCCTCCCTCATTCTTATTAACTAGTTGAAATATTTTTATTAAAACAACATTGATATAATCAATCCCAGGAAAGATGCCTGTATGCCTGTTGCTCTCTGTTTACTGCTGGATATCTGTGATTTTTTTTAAACAATTAACCTGAATAAATGAAATGCACTTTTGTAAAATGTTGTATCAGGCTTTAAATTAATATTTATGCCAGAGTATAATAAAGAATGAAATCTTGATACATTTATAAAGAACAGCAGTGAACAAATAGAAGAAACATGAACGGTACCGTTAGACAATAGCACCCTCATCTGGTGCGACCTGCATCAATTCTGATGAGAAACTGAAGAATTTTTACACCTTTTGCTTTGCGTTGTTTTGGTTTTGCTCTGTTTCACTTTTTTGCTTTGTTTGGCATTAGATTGGTTTTGTTCTGCTTGGTTTTCTTTTACGTTTCACTCGGCCATCATGACAGGGTCCTGCGCTGCTGCAGCGGGTTAAGGTAGCATCCATTTTTTTCGTACAACGGGCTTGATTCTCAGTACAAAGGCATTTCTGCCTGCCACGTGGTCATTGTAATTGCATTATTCTATACAACAGGTTGGTCTTTTTGGAGCAAAGACATGCACTGTGGGTCTAAAACCCATTGCCCATCAGCGGTGTCGATTTACCTTCCATTTCTTAATCCGGTCACATTTAGTTTGGAAGATAATCATTTCGGCCATTCACAACCATCGATTAAGGTAAATATAAATCAAAACTGAACCAGCAGATTCAGCACTATTATTACTATTTACTCCTTTATTTTACAATTTTCTCCAGTGCATCTTAGTCTTAAACTGCTTAAAATTATTAACCCATTAACACGGATGGACCATTTTTAATCTATTCGGGCAGAAACCTTGAGAAACTGCTGAGTGGTAGCAGGGATTTGATCCTAGAGCCTTTGACTCCAAATAGAAATAACTAGAATCAATTAACTAGTAGCTTTGCGTGCTTAAATCATGCAAACCGCTTTTGTAACATGAATACCCAGAAGCTAGCATAAATAAAGCCTTCATCCTGCTACCAAATGACAATCATCTGAGAGAACAGCATCCATATGTTCTGGAAAGTAAAAAACATGGGCATCAATCTTGTGAGTTGTATTTCTTTATGTAATAAATATATTCATAAATACCTATAACAGATCAAAATGTTGCCATCCAGGGTGTATCCTGTCTAAGTAGATACAGCTGCAGATGGTGTAGCTGTGGGTTACAGGATCTGCAGCAGAGTGGTGTACAAGGCTTTCGCTATCTGGAAGAGCAAAAACTAAAAGGCACGACAGCCAGAAAGTGACAGAATGGAAACCTGGATCAGCACCCAAAACTTTTTACACTTGTTGGCCACTTGTGTTGGAAGCTATGGTGTTTTTTCAGAGGGCTGTGGAACCCAAATTGGGTTTTAATAGCAATCCCCTGATGCCTTCTGCCAGAGCATGCAGGCCAGACGGCTCACCATTTCAGTTTCAGTTTTTTTATTTATTTATTTATTTATTTATTTATTTATTTATTTTTTTACATTTTTTTTAAAGCCTTGGGTCTCTGAGTAGAAGTACCGGGTGCCATAATGAGACCCCATGCAACACTCTGCTCACACAGTCTGTCAAGATGCCCTGTCGAGCACAGACACACTTCAAGGAGAAAAGAAAGAGGACTGATCCATGTTCATCCTGGGGCCCTGCTGACTCCCACTGTAGCAATGCCTCGCTGACTTCATGTCAGACAGCACTTTCCTGTGGCAAATGATTTCCTTGTGGACCCTTATGGGAAATAACTTTCCTCAGCTTTCCTCAGTTCCTATAATGTGATGCTATGGGGCAGCAGGTCATGCTGGCACCCCCAGCTAAGCTCTAGGACCAGAACTGGATCTGACTTTACCTCTTTCTGTATATTGCTGGTGTGTTCTCCTCATGGCTGTGTGGGATTCTTCTGGATGCTCTGGTTTTCTGAGACTGATTCTGAATAACTATGACTGCTGTGATCCACCATGAAGTAGTCAGTACCTGGAGTTGGTGGCTCTGTATTATGAATAAGTGTGTGATTTTGTGACTGCCCTGTGACCAGTGGAGTTCCATGTACCCTGCCTCAAGTACTTTGACTAGTGCTACTACTATTTATTATTATTATTATTATTATTATTATTATTATTATTATTGTTGTTGTTGTTGTTGTTATTGCTGTTATTATTATACCTATCCAAGTACTTATCGTAATTCCTATTTCAATTAATATAATTGCTCATAACACTTGCAACCCCCTCTGCTGATCCATTTGCAGTAAATTAATGGTAAATGGAGCCAGTAAGTATTATTTATTATGATGTGGCCTTTCAAGAGAATTCTATATATTGTAGGCCCATATTTGTAATGGAAATACCGGCTTTGCTGAGGCATTTCTAATACTCTGTGAGAGTCAACAGCTTATGGTGCAAAATTTTTGGAGCAAATTATATTTCCTCATGACTTGGAATGACCGTAAAAGGAGACATTTTTGTGTGCATGGATACACGCACCCATATACAAGTGACAGAACTTTCCCAGCCTCATTTTGAACTTTAATCCTTTGTTGTGTGCTAGAAATCATGCTTGTTCGCTGCTTTAATGCCAATGTTTTGTGCACTTGCATGTTTCGCAGGTCTGGATGTGTGGAGGTACTATGTATGACGTGCCTTGTTCCAGAGTCGGCCACATATACAGGAAGTACGTGCCCTACAAAGTGCCATCTGGAACCAGTTTGGCCAGAGTAAGTGTGGAGGATAGGTTTGGCTTCTGAGGGTTCTCATTAACTGACTCTGCTGCACTCCTTTTTACCTGTACCAGGTGCTGACCAGTACTAGTGTACTGCATCATGGAATTACAACAGTGTTCTGGTTCCAACAGTCTTTCTATGAGTTGACTACATCGTATTTCTGAAATCTTTGTTATGTAAATTACATGGATTTACAGATAAGCCCCAATTTGCACGTTTAATTTATTCCTAAAGATGCTGCAGATATCCAAATGATGTGTATCGGGATGCTTTTATTTTATTTTTTCACGTTATTTTAAATGGGGACAAATAATAATGCATTCCCAGCCCATCCGAAAGCTGCAAGCTAACTTTCCGAAATATTGCTAAAAACTGTAGAACGCACGTTGCTGCCCTACCCAGCACAGCAGCCGCCCCAGCAGAGCGCCGCATGTGCAGCAACCACATTGCGCTGTAGAGCACCGTGCAGCTGTGCAGGGACCGCACTGCTTAAAGGAAAATTTATGATAAAAGAATAAGTGAAGAGAGCAATTTAAAATAAAGACGAAATGAGCTGTTACTGTACTCACAAGTAATGAGAAAAGTTCGCTGCGACTCACCTCTTTCAATTATTTTAATAGCTTTAAAAATTCAGTTCCAGCTTATGTGCTTTTGAAGCCCTTCTTTTAAATATTTTCACAAGCTTTTCTATCTTCTTCCCCTCGTTTTGCTAGACTACGCTATGTTTATGAGACTGAAATGGAGACACTCCACAAATGTCTGGAGATGAGATGAGCATGAGACATGAAACTGTGAGGATGTTAGCAAAGTGTGTCCTTTATTCATAACGTAAAAACAGTCCAGTGTTGCAGCATACTTTCATGGTACACAGTTATTTCCATTCTCCTTTCCAAAATTATTTCCTTTCACGTTTCCTTCTCGGCACCACCAGAACAGTCACTCTTCCACTTAGTAGCCATATAAATGAAAAGTAGCGATAATGGAATAGCAAGCAGAAGTAAGATCATGTTTTTGTAAATAAACTGCAGTCACTGCAAGACACCCACATACTGAAACTAAACATAATGAACAAATGTTAGTGCTTGACATGAATCTAGCGTACTAATGTTTAAATAATAATAAAACGATGATAATAATAATAAGTGGTAGACACCCAAATACTGACTGCGAGCCAAACAATAATAAACATATTGGGACAGCACATCCAGTTCATATCATCGTATAGCACATGGAGCACTCATCGAATGACATTACAACCAAATGTCAGAACTCAAAAATAACAAAACACTGTTAATTTGACAGCAGTCATAAGGCAATGACTGCCTGTACCATGGTATTACAGAGTAGGTCAAATAGCGTTGTACAGATGTACCCATGTATGAGTCTCAGTAAGGATGTAAGTACACTTGGGGTTTGCATGATATGCTGAGGGCTGATGGGTAATCAGTGTGACCCCTGTGACCCGATGCAGCTAGAGGTTGGCCATTATAGTGTCCCGTGTTCCATTTTTAGAACCTGAAGCGAGTGGCTGAGACCTGGATGGACGAGTACACAGAGTTCATCTACCGCCGCCGCCCTGAATACCGGCACCTCTCCACAGGTGACCTCAGTGCTCAGAAGGCCCTGCGAAAGCACCTCAAATGCAAGGATTTCAAGTGGTACATGAATACTGTGGCCTGGGACCTGCCCAAGTATTACCCTCCTGTGGAGCCTTTGCCAGCAGCCTGGGGGGAAGTAAGTCCTGCCCATAAGACAAAATATGTCTTGGGGCGACAGGTGGTGCAATGGTTAGAGTTTCCACTTTACAATCAAAAGACCCATGTTTGAATCCCACCTCCTGCTGCTGTAGCCTTGATCAAGGTACTTACCTTGATGCAGCATAAATCCATCCAGCTGCATACAGTAAATCGGTTAAATATTGTAAGTCACTTTGGAGAAAAGTGTGAATTAAAAACACTGTTTCTACTACTAATGACAATAGAAATAATAACAGTATTGAATGTGCTATTTCAATTGTGATTTATCTTAAAAAGTCATTGGTTGAGGCTCCCAATACAAGCGGAAGCAGGGTAAATATAGGTATTACATTAAATGAACTAGGCACACATACCTAACATTGAATGTAACTTTTGAGAAAAACATTTGCTAAAAAAAATACACATAATAATTTTAATATTCTTACCGTGTGTGTGGTACTGTACATTCTTAGCTATGGGACTCATAGCACGTAGCATGACAAGGTTATATTTATACTTATTCAACTGACAATTTTATCCAAACAAACTTCCTAAGTGTAGTTACCAACAGTTTTTTACCCAGTTATATAGAAGGGTAATTTTTACTGGATCAGTGTGGGGTCAGTACCTTGAATAAGGGAACTACAGCAGAAGGGGTGGGATCTGAACCTGGGTCCCATGAGTGCAGGGGTGCACCTCTAGCTCCTGCTTCACCTGCTGCCCCACACACAGGTAGAAAGTGAAGTACATGTGCTTTAGAAACTGCATTAAGTACCTTGCTTGAGTAATGTGCTGGATATGAAAAATCCAGCAGCAGGGGGAACAGCAAACCACTGTACATGCACGCAGCTTAGTAAAGTTCTCATAACCCAGTACTGACTTTTTATAAAGGGAAGAAAATGAACAGGTTATATGATAAAATGATGAATTAATGTAAAATAAAAGACGGAATTGTAGTATTGTAGTTCAGCAGTTTAGGTTGCGTGTATCTTAAGATCCCACTAAAGTGCAAGTTAGAGTGAGAACATTTTTTCCTGATAAGATCGAATGAGTTCAAGGAAGACAAGATGGCAAGAGAAGAAGGAAAAGGAGCCGTGACCACGGTCACACTGAAAACATGTGGCGAATTTAAATTTATCTTCATGGTTGCAGAGATATTGTAATAATGCCTTTCCACATTCAAACTTTCTCTTTTCATAAATATATGTCAGATGTTATCAAGCAAAGTAAATATAGCAACAGTCATTTTTATTGTTCATAACAAGAAATAACATGTTTGCATCTATAATGTACCTCCTCTCGAACATTATCTTTTAATCCCTTTTATGGTGTTTTTCTGATTAAAGTCGTACAAGTGGACCAATCTTGACTAATAATGGAAGGAAGAAACAGCTGAATGAAATGTGACCTTAGCTGGGGCTTCTCTTAAAAGAGAGAATGCGCTAATGGTTCATGCATGGAGCTGCGCTGGAGTGTGTAATGTCCTCAAACAAACCCTGCTGAGCATTTAATGCTGTTTAAACATTCATGGAGTTTTCCAGACTAGTAAAACACGTATGCAAATGAGCAAATGTTTGACAAACACTGGAAGGGGGGGGGGGGGGTTTATTGTGTTTTTGGTGAAATTCGGTGTTTCTGACTCATCTAAATACCATAGTTAACTTGTGCAGTTATTGGTTTATTGATAGGTGTTTGAGAGGGTCAATGAGTATAAGCCAGCTAGGAAAAAAATCTGCTGAATAAGAAATAAAATTTATCAATTGTGTGGTGCCCACAGATCCGCAATGCAGCATCTGGCCTGTGTCTGGACAGCAAACACGGAGCCACCGGGACAGAGGTGAGGTTGGACATCTGCCTGAAGGAAGGAGCTGAGCGCACCTGGTCTCGTGAACAGGTAGGCAACCTGTAGCTCGCTCAACCACAAACACTTTATCGTGCCCAAAAGCACGGTGAATGCCTCCACGCATCTGGTACATAAGAACATAAATGAAACACTTTTAGGCATTTTCCCAAATCAAAAATGAATTATGAAATGTTACGGCCTATGAGTGAACATATAGTCCTTTAATGACAGCCTCACTTTGTATACACTGCCCGGCCAGAAAAAAGTCACACCCTCTAATATTTCGTTGGACCGCCTTTAGCTTCGATTATGGCACAGATTCGCCGCGGCATCGTTTCGATAAACTTATGCAATGTCACAACATTTATGTCCATCCAGAGTTGCATTCATTTTTCACCAAGATCTTGTATTGATGATGGGAGAGTCGGACCGCTGCGTAAAGTCTTCTCTAGCACATCCCAAAGATTCTCAATGGGGTTAAGGTCTGGACTCTGTGGTGGCCAATCCATGTGTGAAAATGATGTCTCATGCTCCCCGAAGCACTCTTTCGCAATTTGAGCCTGATGAATCCTGGCAAAAACCTGATTCAGTATATTCAGGTAGTCAGCTGAGCTCATTTTTTGGGCACATAACGTTGCTGAACCTAGACCTGACCAGCTGAAGCAACCCCACATCATAACACTAAGTTGAAGCCAGGTGGTGACTTTTTTTTGGCTGGGCAGTGTATCTCAGTTCTTATTTCTGTAATTTTATGTTATTTGTTTACACCTGCCTGCGAGGCTTCTACTTTACACTGGCTTAACCATTTATTTATGCAGCAGGGTACTTTTTAACCATTTCAATGCAGGTTAAGGACTGTATCAAGGGTGCTACAGCTGGACCGGGTTTTGAATCCATACCCTCCAGACTGCATTGAAACTACAGTATTGTTCCCCAAGTTTCGCATAGAATATAGAATTGTAAATTTGTTAGGTACAGTGCTTTCAAAAAGTATTCACTCCCTTGATCCTCCTCAAATTTTATTCCTGCTACACATCCACACGTGTGTCGTGCGGGGACTTTTATTTGCTGCGGGAATTTTATGAGCGGATGCCCTTCCTGACGTTAACCTTTACCATTCACCTGGACTAGAGATGGGCGTTCATTCACACACACCCACACGCGCTATGGGCATTTCAGGGTGGCTGGTTAACCTTAAATGGTGGGAGAAAACAGGAAAAGTATCTACGCTCTTTAGAATGAAAGATTTTTATTTCTCATTTACAAAAGTAAGTATGTCTGTATGAGTTTTGCACGTTTAAATTTCAAAGTTTTTGCCTATTCTTCAATGTAAATTTACTCCAGCTCTGCCAAATTGCATGCACAGCTATTTTCGGGTCATACCACAGATTTTTAGATGACTTCAAGTCTGTCTTTGGCAGGGACATCCCAGAATACTAATCTTAGTAGTAGTAGGTTTTGCTGTGTGCTTTGGGTCATTGTCCTGATGGAAAGTGAATCTTTGAATCTGGAAAATACTTTCATTGTATTTCTAAGTAGACTTCCTGCATTGACTTATTTCAGGTTGTGCATGAAGAGTCTAACATTCCCTGGGTGCATGTGTGTATGCGTGAACTTGCTCTGCTAGATCTTTACCTTTGGCTGGAGGGAGGATATCAGGCCGGGAGACCCCATGCACACCCGGAAGTTCTGCCTAGATGCCGTCTCCAGCAGCAGCCCAGTGACGCTGTACGACTGCCATGGCATGAAGGGCAACCAGCAGTGGCGCTACAGACAGGTGCGATGGGGGATATCCCAGGGCCGGCTGGGCTTTGGCTCGAAGACTAAACTGAGCGGTTGAGGATTTTGCCAGTTCCAAAAGCTGTTCTTTTATATTCTTTGTGTAAAATGTAACTCCCATTACTTCTGTATATACAATGAGCCAAAACAGTTTTAAGCAGCAATGATGGAGGAAAACACTCATTTTTTCAATAATTCACTCATTGGGTAATTTCCATGATTCCCTTGATAGACCTCTGTGGATTTCTCCAAGGCTGCAGGTCACACCATATTTTCCAGTGTTGAATGGTCTGTCTTTCATATGGGGGTCTTGCCATGATCCCATCATGGAGACTGAGCTCCTGGTTTTCTTCTTTTCTTCTCAGATACCACTTAGTGACTCTTCTTGCTGTCCATCTGTTGTATTTCCCTTGCTATGTGACCTTCCCAACTCTCTTCACTGTTTTATTTATATTTTTCCATATTTATATTTATATTTTTCTCCCTTCATTCAAGTGTCCGTGTGGCATTTTGTTTGTGTCACAAATTCTTTCCTTTGCTCTGTCAGGCCATAGCAGGATTGCCGCACCCTCACACATTCATACATTACAGGGAATGTACATCTACCAGTTAACCTGAAACACATGTCTTTGGATGGTGGGAGGAAACAGGGGCACCCAGAGAAAACCCCACACAGACACGGGGAGAACAGACCAACTTCACACGGACTGAGCTGGATTCAGTCCCACACCCAGACGGCCCAGTGCTGCCTACTGGGGAAGTGCTTATTTTAATGTCAAATTTCTGGTTTGTTGCCGTGCTTTTAATCCCATTTAGGACCTTACAAGTTGTTATTTTTCTTCTGCCTTTTAGTAGTGTGTTTATCCACATTTTCAGTAGACAGTGCAGTCGCTACCTGGGGTAGAAAATGAAAATGCAATTCCGTCTGAAAATAAAATAAAATTTTCTGAAACAGTTCTGCTCTAATTTGCAGCACACAAACAGGTAAACATGACAGATATTGAAACGGAAATGTTTCCAAGAACCATTTTACGACTCGTAGCGTCATTCTAAGTACAAAGACACCGGAGCATGGACGGAACCGCCGCTCTGTTGACAGAACTGAAGGTTTCAATGAAAATGTTCTGCTTTGCCCATTTGCAGCGTGAAAGCGAACAAACAAGCTAAATAATGAAGCAAAGGTATTCCTAGCCACCATTTACGACTTGTAGTATAAATACATGTAAATTAATTTAGTTTGCACTGAATTAATTTGAATCTGTTTCCACATCTAATGGTTGTGAAAAAAATCCAAACTAGATGACTGGCAAAAAAAAAAAAAGGCAAAAAGTTTGGGGCTTCGCCGTCTATGCTCACGTCAACCCTGGATCGCACTTTACAGGATTTATGGAAAACTGGCCAGATTAATAAGGAGTAAACCTGAGCTCTGAGTTCCATCTTGATATATAAGTGCAATTTAAAAAAGTTTGAAATATAAAAATTTTTACTTTTATTTCTTTGTATTGTACTTTTATTTCTTTACTTCTATTTCTTTCTTCAGTTTCATCTTTAAATCCTTTCACCATCCAAGGCATCTGTTTTTGGTTGGAAAAGTGAATTCCTCTCTTGCTGCAAGCGCTCAGGGTAGATAAAGCGGGATTATATCGTGTTTTTTGGTGATGTCGTCATGGCATCTGATTCCTCTCGGCTGCAGGATAAGTCTCTCTACCATCCGGTGAGCGGCAGCTGCATGGACTGCAGCGCCAGCGATAAGAAGATCTTCATGAGCAAGTGTGACCCTCGGTCAGAGACGCAACGATGGCTCTTCCGGCACGTAAACGTCACAGTCCTGGACAAGTTCAACAGCCCCTAAGGACCCCCGTGTGCCACGCCCAGTGACCCCACCCTTACAGAAGAAAGACCCACTCAGGCTCAGGAGCCTTGCAGTGGAGGGGGTCCCCTCTGGCAGCAGCCCCCTGTCTGGATTTCTTCTCGTGCGAAATGGAGAAACAGCTGGAGAAAAGTAGCTGGCGTGAGGTGCGTGGACACGGGGGGGACCCAGCTCATCCCCCCCGGCACCATGCTGGCAAAGTGCGTGCGAACACAACACACACTCTTCTCGTGTGACCTCCGACCAGGGGTTCGGTCCCCGCCTGGCGTCCACCGGGCGCCGATGGTGGCCACACCGGCTTCTCCGCAGGGTTTGCAAAGACCGCATGTTGGCTTTGTTTGAGGGACTCCACAAGAATTAGCCGCTCAACCGCCGAGTCTCTACTGATACTTTTTTATTGCTATTAACTTATTTTTACTCTTTTTTTATTTTCAATTTTTGTGCCATTTTTTACAGCAATGTATACTTAAGTGATTTATTACCTTCATAATAATGGATATTCTTATTAGAGCTGCATTTGGTCCCAGTGAAAATAAGATTTTAAGTTTAATTTTAAGTAAGGCAAACTAGTTTCAAAAGCAATGAACATAATGTGCCAATGCATTGTAATAGTTTGAAATACTGTTAAAGAAAAACATCCCACTGTTCTGTTCAGGGTTAATTTTAACCAAGCAAAAAAATAAACCAATTATGTTAAAACTGTGTTTTTTATAACTGTATTTGTAGGTTATAAAGAGTGACGACTATTACTGTACTGCGTTATCTAAATAAATGAAACAATATTCAGGACTATTGAATTGAGAAAAATGTACAGTATTGTTTTTTTTGTTTGTTTGTTTTGTTTTATAACCAATCTAAGTTTGCGAAAATGTCCCGGCATTGCATTTATTCATTTGGCCAACAGTTTTCTACAAATAAACCTGCAATATCAAGAGATTCACAGTCTGTCACCCATTTAAGCAGTACAGTAAGTTTTACTGTATCAGTGCAGGGTAAGTACCTTGCTTAAGAGTTCTGCACTGGAAGGTGGGATTCAAACATGAGTCCATCTGAAATAGCAGCTCTAGCCGCTACACCACTAGGCCTATTTTATCTTAACTTGAAAATCACACTTTTATTTTATTTGCAGTATTTGTTGAGGCAAAGCTGACTGTAAATGTTAACCTGAGATGGCTAGGTTCACATTTAAAATATCTGGAATTAATAAACAGAAAAATATTTTTCAGAATATGTGAACTCTACTGTATAAGGAAAACAGATGAACTATGGATATGGAAAAAAATAAATGAACAGCATTTTATATGTATAGTATGTTATTGGGCTGTACACGCATACGTACACACATACTACATGACCAAAAGTTTATGGACACCTGAGCATCACCCCATATTTGCTTGTTGAACTTCCCATTCCAAACCCATGGGCCTTCATATGGAGTTGTCCTCCCCTTTGCTGCTATAACAGCCCCCTCTCTTCTGGGAAGGCTTTCCATCAGCTTTTGGGAATTTGTGCCAATTCGGCAACAAGAACATCAGTGAGGACAGGCAAGAAGGCCCAGCTTGCGGTCAGCATTCCACCTTCACCCGAAGGTGTTCGGTGGGGTTGAGGTCAGGGCTCTGTGCAGCTTCTCAAGTTCTACCACACCAGCCTGGGTAAACCATGCATTTATAGAGCTTGCTTTGAACATAGTGGGGGGGGGGGGGGGGTCCACATACTCTTGACTATACAGTGTGCATACTGTATACATACACAAGCACACACACTATATAGTATACTGTGTGTATAGAGTGCTAAAAGTACATTATGATAACACAGTGAATTTAAGTAGTAAAGGCAAAGACAACATACATTTGTTTTTACTGCTCTAAAAATGTGATCATAAGAGATAGCAATTTAATTTTTATTAGTGGACGAATTCATGACTTCCCCTTAAAACTCCACCTTCGGACACTAGACAGAGGCAGTGCTGCAGTGTATGTGTGTGTGTGTGTGTGTGTGTAAATGAGTATGTACACTACGTTTGTATGCACATGCAATACAGCATATAGTATTTAAAATATACTATTTGGCTATGAAGTCTTGGGTGTAAAATTTGCCTTATGTAAATCGGTTAAAGGACAAAAGCTCTTTTTTATTTCTAATGCTGATGAGAAACTCAAATTCAACACTATTTCTTTCTATTTTTACCCTTTTTGACACATGAAAGTGCTACAAAGTTTTTTGCAACAACAATAATAATAATAATAATAATAATAATAATAATAATAATAATAATAAAAACAGCAGAGTTAACGAATAACATAATGGATAGTGTTAATATTGTGTATTATTAACTCATGGCGATTATAGTTTTATTTATTCAACTGCATTAGAGACATTTTATTGAATTATTATTATTATTATTATTATTATTATTATTATTTTACTTTAGTACTAATAACTAAAAATTGTCGTTGCCTTCCACTTTCCCCAGTTGTGATTTTATTCTAGTAGTCATGCAGTAGTTATTATGGCCTAATATCTACCGTCAAACCCTATTATTAAAATAATATGACACAGGTTTATTAAGCGCATTGCATGTCGTCTCCGTGTCAAACGAGTGCTTTCATCCTGCTTCAGAGTTCATGAAACGAAGCCAGCACCGCCTGCCGCCGAATACGTATTCACTGACGCACGTTTGCTTATCTATGAAATAAAGAAATTTGATTTTTTTTTTTTCCTGTTCTGGATATAATTCGTTACGTATAAATTCTTTAAAAAGAAATGAGAGCGAAAGAATTGGCCTCGGGTGGTGAGTAACCAATACAGGGCGGGTTCGCAGCCGCGGAGCGCAGCAGATCCGGACTGCAGGGGGGGGGCGCAGCACCACAGAGCACGAGCGGAGCACACACGCGCGCGCGCGCGCACGGGGACAGGGCCGAGGGTGCGAGGCGGCAGCGCTAGGCCAGGACAGCCCCCCCCCCCGCGCCTCTCCCCACACACACACACACACATACACACACACTCACGCACACCGCCGCACCGGGCTCAACATGCGGCTCAAAGTGGGCTTCCTGCTGCGCAGCCTGGTCGCCGCGGTCGCGGTCCTGCTGCTGCTGGCGCTCTGGTCCTCGCTGTCGCCCAGATCCGCCGACGACAGCGTCTTCCCCAAACTGGTACGTGTGCCTCCTGCCAGCCCTCCGTGTCGTCCGTCCGTCCGTCTCTCCGTCGCCGCAACCGCCGCTGCGCTAGGCTTGGAACCGTGTTGTCATGGAGATCCGCACCGATGCGTCTCACTCGCGTTTCTCTGCCGCCTTCGAGTGTTCCTCGATGCGGCGAGCAGAAAGAAAAAAGCGAGGGAAGGAAGGAAGGAAGAAAGAAAGAAAGAAAGAAAGACAGAGCGAGAGCGAGTGTCCGGGCTCCAAAGCGTGATAGAAGCCGGAAGATGGAGCGCGGCGATGGCCGGGGCGGCCCGAACCTCACTAGGCCCTGGCTTACACCCGGCGCCCGGAACGGCGCTCGGCCTCGGTGCGTTCCTGCACGTTTCCTGCGCGCCCGGATTCTTCATGAAAACAAACCCGCAGCAACTGTGTGCTTTGCTTTCTCTCTTTCACACACACACCCACACACGCAAACCTACGACCGCCATCGTTCGCCGCAGCGTGTTCGTCATCCGGTCTCATGTCTTTCGGTACTTTTGTTGCACTTTGTTCCGATTACAAGTTATGGAAGAATGGCGGCGGAGGAGCTGCACCGGCTGCTTATGTACAGTGGAGCCTGCGACAAAACCCATGCTGCACTGTGTGTGTGTGTGTGTGTGTGTGTACGTACAGTAGGGCTTTGGGGACCCGAGGGTCGCACCTACAGCTTCGTGGCTCCAACCAGGTGACGTCATAACATGTGCGCCACGAGGTCGTTTTAACTTGCAGGAGTTGTTCCCTTTCTTTTATAAGGAACTAAAACAAATTCAGCTCAGTTCAAAATACTTATTATTATTATTTTGTTGGTATGTTTATGTCATCCATGTCAAATGTCGTTATACATAAGGATGCTATAACCTTATTCCAAGCATCGCCTTCTTATAGATCAATTTTGAAAGGAATCGTATACTTCACACATAGCAATGTTTTGAAAATAATTATCTTATTTAGATAGTAGATAATTCGCCCATGTATATGAATTTTACTTCAACAGTTTTCTATCATTTGGAGCGTCTGTGTTTTGGAGACGCAGTGGAAACAGGTGGAAGGAAATACCTTGCCTTAAAATTGCTTAATTTTGTTTTTGATGGTTGGTTTTGCTTTTTTTTTTTTTTTTTTTATCCCTGTCTCCGTATTCAAACACCGCAGGTGCTAAATGTCACTCCGCCAAACCGGTCGGATTTTGCATTTCGAGTAGCGAAAGGCAGCCGGTGTGCAACGAGTAACCAAAGAGCATCCGCAACCATGGTGTAAAAATGTAAAGCATTATTACTTTTTGACTCGTCCTCATGTAAATGAATGCTTCTGATAAATAAATGCTGTTCAGCAGCGAAGGGCTTTTTTCGCCATGGGTTGTGACCCATTTACACACAGTTTGCTTAAGCAGGTGCTGCACTGATTAAAACTGCCAGGCTGCGCCTGATGGTTCAAATCCCGCCTCTTTCTCCAGCGCTGTCGATCCAGGCACTTCCCTTGAATACACCGTATACGGTAAAAATCACCCAGCTATCTGGTTAGCAGCACACTATCAGCGGATTGAATGATAAATGGCGTATCGATATTTCTTCAGCCTGACTGTAAAATATGCATGGAATAATATCAATATTAGGCCCTACTGTCTAAAAACTATCCCGATGGGAGCTGCCCTGCCCGGAGATGCCGCTGTGCTAGAGGCTTTTTCCCTTTCAGACGTACAGCGATGCAAACAAACAAACAAAAAATTACGGTTAAACAAAACCACTTAGAATGACTGTGCTTTGAATTCTAGTGCACTTAAATGTTAAAATACCTTTGTATGGTCATGTTTAGTACATGTTTTTTTAATGATAAATATGGCTCATTTGAGTGTATTTTGTGGTTTGCGTTTATAAGTAAGTTTTTTATTATGTAAGAGCTTTAATTAAAAGGGGGGGAGCAACCTTGTTGCGTGTTGACATGTTTATTAATTCTTTCTTGACATTTGCAGGAAGCAGGCGATGCTGGCCATGCCTTGCCCAACGCGAGGAGTAACATTCTGGACAAATTCAAGCCTGTGGTTCCTTGGCCTCACGTGGAAGGAGTGGAGGTGGACTTGGAGGCCATTCGGCAGAAGAATGAGAACAAGCTTCAGCATAACGTCAAGAACGTTGGAGAGCAGGTGCTCAACCAGCCAAACGCCGTACAAAAGCAGTACGTCACCTTCAAACCGCAGAGCCACGTCTACCCCGACCCCCTGCTGAAACGTGGCGTTCTAGGAAATTTTGAGCCGAGGGAAGCTGAACCTCCGGGAGTCCCAGATGGGCCGGGCGAGAAAGCTAAGCCGTTTGTCCTGGGACCAGACTACAAGGACGCCGTCCAGGAGAGCATTAAGGAGTTTGGCTTCAACATGGTGGCCAGCGATATGATATCCTTGGACCGCAGTATCAGCGACTTGAGACACACAGAGTGAGTCACCCCACTGCGGGCAGTACCATTGGGCCCGTATCTGCCGCCATAGCAACCACATCCAGGAATATACAGTATATGTACAATTGGAATGTTTTTTGAAGTTCAAGTCCATAGACTTAGAAGAAACCTTATTTGGATGATTAGTATCGGGTTGGAAATGTAGCTGTAGTGAATTTTCGGGAGGAATTCATCTTCATCTCTGATTCAGAAGCACTGGATTGGATAAAACATTTTTACCCGACAGATATTTATAATTTATGCTGAGTCACCAGCATGGTGTACAAGCACGAGTGAGCAAGTGGAGCTGTTCCATAGAAACCTGGATGGAGTTTGCATGGTGTCCTTTTAGCCGTGCGTGTTTCTCTGAGTGTTCCAGTTTCCTTTCACAGTCCAAAGATATGCATTTCACATTAATTGTTCACTCTGATTTGCCTGTAGTGTGTGATTAGGTTGCATTGTACTGCTCTATAGGTGGTGAAAGATGGTAGGGGGTTTACTGTAGTGTGTCTATAAGTGTATCTTGGATGAAAAGGTGTCAGATTTAAAGAATAGTGTTTGCTAAATGGGTTAGTCCGTCCGTCCGTCCGTCCATCCATCCATCCATCTTCATTAAACGCTTTATTCTGGTCAGGGTCACAGTGGTCCAGAGTCTATCCTGGAATCACTGGGCTGCAGGCTATGAAACTAAATCCTGGATGGGACCCCAATCCATCGAAGGGGGACACCACACATGCACACTCTGCTAAATAAATAAATGTGCAATCTGAATTCATATCTTAAGTGTCTCACACACTGCGGTGTTGAACACACTATGAAAATATTTGTTTCAAGTTTATATAAGGGCTTTTATATTATTATTTATGAAATGGCAAAAGAATTTTAAAAAATTATCAGAAGGACACCTTCGTGCGAGCTGCAAGTTGAATAGCGACAATCTCAGGCTAAAATATATACAGTACATCTGTATTATAGGAGTTCTAGGTTTAGGTTTGAATTATAAAAGGTGAAGTCTACCTCACAGCTGATATCAAAATTCTTATTTAAATCAATCAGGATAAAAGGGAGATATTGATCAGAAGTTAGTCATACCTATGCTTGTCCACACAGCCAAAATGCAGTCTTCTCATGTAATTTCCGGAATTTTCCTAAATCTCTCATGAGTCTTTTAAGTGTTGGTTAAAAATACTTGTCAAATTCTTTTACATTTCTTTTATTTCTCCCTGTTTTCATACTAATCTGCCTGATATAACTAAAAAATATATATACGGACATTTATTTTGCTAGCCAGCTGTTTATAGAAAGCCTTTAAGATTTATAGCAACAGTTAAGCAAGATCATATGCATATAATCTGCGGTGTTACTTTATAGTGTTTTATCTGCACATTCAAAGGTCACATTGGGTTTTCATAGGCAGGTGTATCAGGTAAGGTGTGTCTGTAAGAAGGTAATTATTAACTCAAAGCTGGTTTCTTTCCACACATACGGTGTCTCAAGCTGATTTTTGTCCTTTTGGAGTCTGGCTTTATGGTGAGAACTGCTCAGACCACTTGCACGTCTTGTTTCCCCATTAGATGCAAATACTGGCATTACGATGAGAACCTGCTCACCGCCAGCATCATCATTGTCTTCCACAACGAAGGGTGGTCCACGCTGATGAGGACCGTGCACAGCGTCATCAAACGGACACCGAGGAGATACCTCGCCGAGATCGTGATGATCGATGACTTCAGCAATAAAGGTTGTAAATGACTGGGCACGGACAGTTCTAAAGCACAGCATTGGCATGCGGGCCCCTTTTACACCCACACTCCGGCTACGGTGACTTTTGATTCATTTGGATTTTTGGACACCTCTGTGTGTGATTTCATAAATTATTGGCCATGCTTGCATATCAGCGTTGATGGCTTTTTATTGTCATTATATGATAGTTTAGCACCAGACTGTTACAGGTAACTTAAGAGTTTTGGCATATATTTGCAATTATTAAATACACTTTTCCTACTTGTTCACATGTAACCCGTGAGCCTTTCGCTCTGTAACTGTAATTATGCCTCCGACTTATGAGATTTCACCTTACAAACCAGTTTCCCCAAATACATAAGTTAGTTGAACGATACCTGAGTAAGGTAAAAATAAATAGAACTACTTTGCTTATTTTTTCTAGTCTTAATTTGAGATCCTCTCAAGTTTTATAATTGATAATGTAATTTAAAATAAATAAATAAATATTTCCCTATGATCCGAAAGGACTCAGGCCTGACAGGTTTCCGTCAACTTCGGTGTATGTCTCTAGTTGATAGCAATGAGACATGGTGCGAACTGAGCAATAACGGATGAGTCTCTCACTGAAAATGTAATTAATATTTTAATTTTTCACATTATACAGTCTGACTTTGGTTTATTTTAGTGATGCGCGTGACATCGCAGGTGACGCAGCTAAACAACCAAAAAAGAGGCGTTTTGCAGGTTCATAAATATGGCTGCTTCCATGTTTTAAAATCCCAAGAGTAAAAATCTTTTATTTAGCATATCGAGAATGCATGAGAAACGTTCTGTCAAATCAAATTTTAAGGTGCACAAGGATTTTCAAGTGTCCTCTTAGGTAATTTTAGCCATTTATAAATGAATCACCTTTGTGATACAGAATATACCCAGATGTGTAGTGAAACATACAGTATATGCCAATGAATGATGAGCATTTATGAATCTATTTTCTCTGTGTTCCTCCAGTGCACTTGAAAGAAAGACTAGAAGAATACATCAAGCAGTGGAACGGCCTGGTGAAACTGTTCCGGAATGAGAAAAGAGAGGGTTTAATACAAGCGAGAAGTATCGGCGCCCGCAAGGCCACCGCAGGCCAGGTGCGCAACCCTTTTACATTCATTTCTCGAGTAAAAGCATGTGGGTGAGATTACAGATTCATTTAATTTGAATTCTTTTCATGGATATGTCTGCTGTAAAACTCTATTGTAGTTTTGTGTTGCAGCCCATAGGTGTTGAGGGGGCAGGGGGTCAGCAAACATTGAACCCTTAGGTACCTCTAAGACATTAGTGGTGCTTATATGGAGGCAGCTGATCGAGGTATTTACCTTGAATTGGTCCTGTAAAAATTGCCCAGCTGTATAAATGGGAGCATCGGTGAACGTAACTAAGCGTTGTTAAGTCACTAAGTGTCAGTTAACTGAATAAGTGTAAATGCAGTGGTGATATTTCGTGGATGATGCGTTATTTGGCGTGGGTGGTTGGTGTTTGAAGGGTTTGATAGTCACTGACTTACCTGTCCTCAGGTGCTCATCTACCTGGATGCTCACTGTGAAGTCAGCATTAACTGGTACGCCCCGCTTGTAGCCCCTATTTCAAAGGACAGGTAAGTGTAAACAAAGCAAGCAGTTTTTTTTTCCAGACTTGTTCTCAATATTGCAGTTTTTCAGTCCTTAAAATTTTCATCTTTGCTGAAATTGTCTCAAATATGTATTGTTGTTTCTCTCTTTTTTTTAATTTTTTTTTTTTTTTTTTTTTTTTTTTTAGAATTTTTCAATGGAATCCTTCTGTTTGCAAAATAGTGTGGATTTTTTTTTCTATGTTCACCGGTGGCCATTATTCTGATGCACAGTTGAAACATCATAACAGTGCGTTGTTGTTTCTTGTTAATGTTCCAGAACCATTTGCACAGTTCCTTTAATAGATTACATAGACGGCAATGATTATACCATAGAGCCTCAGCAAGGTGGGGATGAAGATGGGTTGGCCAGAGGTGCCTGGGACTGGAGTTTGTTGTGGAAGCGGGTACCTTTAAACCAGAAGGAAAAGGCTAAGAGAAAGCATAAGAGTGAACCCTACCGGTAAAGCACTCGAGGTTTATTCTCTTGTACCTTTTGTTCTTCTAAGTCTGTCACGTTTCCCCCCCTACCCCACCCCCTGTCCACTTCGTACCATCGACCTGTTTCCCGGGTGTTTGTGTGCGTGATGCATGGGCCCACAAACACCACCTGCCCCGCCATCTTCGGTTCCGGTGGCTAACGTTGCCGCCGCCGCAGAACCGTATGCACGGTGCCGCTCATTGATGTCATAGACGGGCAGACTTACGGCATTGGCGCGCAAGGGGGAGGGGACGACGATGGCTTGGCCAGAGGAGCGTGGGACTGGAGCATGCTCTGGAAGCGCGTGCCTCTCTCTAGCAGGGAGAAGCGGATGAGAGCGACTAAAACCGAGCCATATCGGTAATTGACCAGCGGGCCAAGAGTGTGCCATGCAACCCCACTGCTTCCTCTTTACGCTCTCTGGTGGCCAGGTTTTCGCTACGCACTTTGCCGCCGAACGGGCCGCCTCACCCGACCCTCCCGTTTAAGGGTCCGTAACCTTCAAGCTGCTTCGTAACTCGTGACATTTCCCACCTAAATGGGAACTTTCTGACTTATCTAAATGTAAGAAGTGCGTTGGACTGCTAACATTTCGGTTCCCAAATTTACCCATTAATTCATACTTACAGGCACGTTGCATGTAAGATGTTGATGATGACTGAAGACATTTATCAATACCAAAGTCAGAGTCCACTGCCTTCTTATTTATTGATGCCCATTTATTTCTTTTCCACACTACCTTTATGTCTTCCTCTTCTCCACGCACAGAGCTCAAGGTAATACCTGAATTAGGGCTGCCTACTATAGTATTGTTTATTTACAGTAGCACTTTTTTATTTTAGCTCTCTAACCAATAAAAAATAATTTACGGTATTTTTAGCATTGAAAAAATTGAATTTTGTTTTCGTTATCCTGTTCTTCAAGTTACAACTGGCCTGTTTTCGATTCTGTTCTATATATCTATCACCATAGCTTTTATAGTGCTGTCTCATAAAGCTCCACGTGTCGAGAATGTATTCAGAGTGCTAATCCAGGTATTACCGTGTGTAGATACGTATACGTTACCTGCCGCACACACTCCTGTCCACTCTTGCGTCATGTTTGTGGCTTGCATTCCTGCTCCCTGCCTTGCGTCAGTCTTTGATGCATTTTGAATGCGTTCGCTGCTCCAGTCTGACTGCTGTCTCTCTTAGGTCCCCTGCGATGGCCGGTGGACTATTTGCTATCGAGCGGGACTTCTTCTTTGAGCTGGGGCTCTACGATCCGGGTCTGCAGATCTGGGGAGGAGAAAACTTTGAGATATCTTACAAGGTATAAAAATACGTCTGCTTTTGCTCATCTTAACATAGCGGCGCATCAGAGATCTGTCAGCAACAGTTCACTTCTACGAAGAACATCTGTTGCTTTGTTGCATTATTAGCTTGTAGTCTTTTTTTCCCCTCATATGACACTAAAAAATAATTTTTTGGACATGTAGATTGTTTCTGTTTAAAAATATGAACACTTTAATAACTAACATTGTAAATAAATGCAATAATCAAGTCTTAAACACAAATGTGACTGGAAGTCCATTCGTAACTTAATAGTTGTGTAAATGACTTTTAGCAGTAGTTCACGGTCAAAAAAGCTCAGTAATACAGATCACAGATAAGCAATTACTAAAACAATTCTCTGTTTGAGTACTTTCATCATTTTATTAACTTGTAGTAAAATTTAAATAATTTAAACATACCCATAACTACTTCCGAAGGTTGACCGATTCCTCGTATAGACACATGTGGCATTCATCATGCTTTTATTGGTTATGGACACTCCACACTTGCAAATATATACAGGGTGACTCAAAAATGAACATTTCATGAATCTATTACTCAGCAATTAAATATATGAGCATTTAGAATATCGAGCACCTGTAAGATTAAGAAAAATCCAACAACAGCAACATTTATTTTTATAGCACATTTTCATACAACAATGTAGCTCAAAGTGCTTTACAAGATGACAAAGGGAAGGTTACAAGACAAGAGAAACGCTTAAGATTAGGCAATTGCATTGAAGAATAACAACAAAGTAAGGTTAAGGTCAGATGGCCGGGAGGACAGAAAAAGCAACCAAAAAAACTGGAGGAAAAAACAAAATCTGCAGGGGTTCTAAGGCCAAAAGACCGCCCAGCTCCCACTGGGAATTCTACCTAATATAGAAGTTCCTAACTCAGTGATCTTAATCTTTATGCTTCACGTGATAAGTGGGTCTTGTGGACAGCGGAGACACCTGCCTTCATTCCATCTTTTCAGGGGGTTTTATGGTGCCTTGAACAGGTGGTGGTGGCGCAGATCGCCACCACAGAAGAACCAGAAATGACAGCAGAGAAACCAGGTTACTTTAGTTTAGTTTACACTACTTGTATGATAGTTACTGAATAATACATTTCTGAAAGTGTATAGTTCTTTTCCAATTACCCTGTGTGTATATGATGTAAACACTGTGGGAGTGAGTTAAATGAAGGTGGTCCCACACACCTGTGCTGTTTTGGTGTGTTTTACTGCCAACCATTGGCAATAAGCAGAAATGCAAGACATTTTAGGAAATGCATAGTTAAAAAAATCCATCCATTATCCACTTCATCCTGGTCAGGGTCATGGTGATCTAGATCTTACTCCAGAATCCATATTCCAGTGGCGTGCTAGTCTATGAAACAACCTGTACATGGGATGCTTGTCCAGCGCATGGTATCCACACACACACACACACACACACACACACACACACACACACTAGTGGCAATGTAGAGTGAGCCTGCAACCCATCTCTGTGGACTGTGGGAGGAAACCCACACAGATGCACTTAGAACATCTAGACACCACACAGACTCAGCCTCATTTGAACACGACACCTGAACAGCCCATAGTGAAGAAAATGCTAACAAACACAAATATTCTAGAAAATGTTCGTGTCTTCAAAACTGTAACTAGAACAGTAATAACATGAGGACCCCATGTATAATAAGGTGTGGGACATTAAACTTTAAAGTTTAATAAGATTTTCAGAATAATTGGTGCGAAAAAAACGATTTCCTTCATAGCAAATGTTAAACCATTAACAGCATTCCAAGGTGTTTAAATGGGTGAAACCGAGCTCATATTTGAAGGGGAGTGTGGTTCATGATGGTGGTTTAGTTAGGGAATTGGTAAGACACTTCAATCTGTGCCCGCTTCTCACCCGTAGATCTGGCAGTGTGGTGGTCAGCTGCTGTTTGTGCCCTGCTCTCGAGTGGGACACATATACCGCCTCCAAGGTTGGCAAGGAAACCCACCTCCAGCTCACGTGGGATCCTCTCCCACCCTGAAGGTTAGGAAACGTGTTCATTTTTTCCACATTTTTCCCCGTACACATTTTTTTTCTCAAAACTGATTGTCCTGACTTTTTTTCTGTAGAACTACGTCCGAGTGGTGGAGGTGTGGTGGGACGAATACAAGGACTACTTCTACGCAAGCCGCCCGGAGACGCAAACCCTCGCCTACGGCGACATAAGCCCCCTGAAGAGGTTCCGGGAAGAACACCACTGTAAAAGCTTCAAGTGGTTCATGGAGGAGATTGCCTATGATATCCCAATTCACTATCCTTTGCCTCCCAAAAATGTGGAGTGGGGAGAGGTACTGATGAACACGTGCTCTACTGATATGCAACTCCTTCGAGGATGTTAGTATAACTCCCTGCATTGGGCAGCAGGTGGCGTAGTGGTTAGAGCTGCCACCTTGTACTCAGAGGACTGGGATTTAATTCCTTGGTTTGAAGTACTTGCCTTAAATTGTGACAGTAGAAGAACTGTCCAGCTGTAAACATGGGTAAATCATAGTAAATCACTTAACAAGCAAGTTGCTGTGGAGAAAGGTATAAAACAAACAAAGAAACAAACAAATAAATAAGGAACAGCACATTTAAAGTTGTACATGATAAAGTTATAATGTTTTTTTGTTTTTTTTTTCCCCCCCACGCAATGCCCCGGTTGTTTCTACGTGATTTAAAAAAATGTAGATTTTAAAAGAAGTGGTATTTCTGTGTCAGTGGTCAGATTTTTGGATTTATCAAAACAATGATGGCTTCTCTGTTTTTTGTTCCAGATTCGAGGATATGAAACCAGCTACTGCATAGACAGCATGGGCCACACTAATGGAGGAAATGTGGAGATGGGCCCCTGCCACAGGATGGGCGGGAACCAGGTTCTTATCATTTTTATTAAATCAAAAAAACCAAAATGTTGGATTGCCAGAATTTGGTATTTGGTCATTTTGAATGAACCGCCAGCCTCCGTAAATAAAATGAAAGGAAAAAAGAATGCATGTACGGTCCCTCCTCGATTTTAAGGCTTTCGAATCTTGCTGATTTTTGCAGAAATGTTCCAAAAAAACGTATGCAAGCGGAAATACAAATATTCAACAGTTTCTAGCTATTTTAAAGGAAATAAAATCCTTAATACACTCCGTCTCTGTAAAGAAGCATTCAGCTACCATTTGTCTCCATTGTCGGTGTGATGAAGGCAGCACAGCACCCCCAGTCCCCCTGTATTCACTGCTTTCTGAATGTAATTCACTGTAGTGTATGTTTCAGGTGCAGTACTGACTTTTACTACTGTACAGCACCATAGAAAAAAAAATTACAATTTTCCAGACTTTTCCAGCACTTCTCTGTTAAGCGGTACAAAAAATCGAGGATGGACTGTACTTTATATCAGCACAAAAAAACGTATCAACTATTTACTGGTAACTTTAAAGGCAGCCATAGTAGACCAACTTCATTTAGGTGCAGTGCACACGTAGTGTATAAAGGACTAGAGGAGGAACAGTTGACTCACCTCCTGACAAATACCTGATCAAAATCGCTGGCTGATAAATATTTCAATCTCGCAAAGCAGTCAGTACTAAATATTGCTTATTTCAGGTTAAAAAAAAAAAAAATCCATTAAGTAGGACTGCTTTCTTTATGTCCTGCTTTTCAGCTTTTCAGGATCAATGAAGCGAGCCAGCTGATGCAGTACGACCAGTGCTTGACCAAGGGACTGGATGAATCGTCGGTGATAATAACTCACTGCAATCTGAACGAGTACTCGGAGTGGAAGTACTTCAAGGTGAACGATTACTAAGAATAACTCATAATTCAATTTAGCGACTTGCAATAGAATTCCCACGCACCCCAAGGAAGTGGTTATGAGTAAATGGCTGGAACACTGGGGGCAGCAGGTGGGGCAGTGGTTAGTTTCTTCCTTCTGCTGTAAGGCTCCAGGTTCTAATCCCACCTCCTACTGTAGTCCATGCGATTAAGGTACTCACCTGAATTACTCAGGTATTAGGTAAAAATTACCCTGCTCTGTAAGTGGATAAATTACTATACATTTCTTCAGAGAAGACCTCCAGCTAAATAAATCTGAATGCAGACCTTTCTTTTGTGCTGTAATACAGTAATGCCTGGATTAGTGCCACCTCTTGTAGTGTTGTTCCACCTTTTTTTATTTCTATACTTTGGTGCTTTATTGCTGCAAATTATAATAGAATTAGATGAAACTTTTCAACCTTGTATATTTATTATCTGTAAAATAGACTGTTCTCTGTGTTTCTCTGCTGTTATTAAAGGTATAACTTACCCGGTTTGTATCGTGTTCCAGAAAACAGGCCCGATAGCATAATTTCCAGAAAGCGAGAGCTTATATTCCATTTTCAATAGGAAAAACGATAAAGCGTTCCCAACACATCCCAAAACCCTCACCCAGGTTCTCCGTAACTGAGGTACTGCTGTATAATACTGTGCAAGGACACTGTGCTCAGTCTTATTTATATATCTACATCTTTCACACCCAGCCACGTTTGTGTGGCAGTGAATTTTTTTTTTTTTTTTTGTTCTTGTTAAATTCTATGTTACTACTGTAGAGCCCCCAAGCTTTTGCTATACTAAGCCACCAAAGCTAGAGATGCACAGGATAAGTTGTAGGTGTATAAAATGTGTAGCTCTTTTCATTTAACTACTCTTTTTCCCTTTGTAGGATCTTAACAGATTCACGCACATCACCACCGGGAAATGTTTGGATCGGTCGGATGTCCTGCACAAGGTTTTCACCGCCGACTGCGATAAAAGCAAAAGCACGCAGAAGTGGGAGATGAACAACATTGTGGCCGTGTGAAGGCGAAGCCTGTGGCACGGCGCTCTGAAGGCAGAACTGACTGACTGGAACCACAAGATGCCTGTGCAACTGCTGCATTTAGACGTTTAGTCCTTTTGGAATACGAAGGAGAACTTTATGAGAGCGAATCGTCCCGCCTTTAAATTGTTTACAGCTCCAATCGGTAATGATTTTATATTATTTTTTCATCGCAGATCATGTTTACATCCTTCCTCGATCTCCATGTCATTGTATTTCTTGGGGATTTTGCTCAGGGGTATAAAATGGACATTGCATTTCTACCTTCATATTGTCATTTCTAAAACCTTATTTAAAGGAAACCGAGCAATCGAAAAACACTCCCGATTTTTGAGTAAGCGTGAGCGTCAAGTTGCGAAACACTTCGGTTATATCATGCTGTAGCGGTGCCAGGTGGAGAGTCAAAAATAAGATTGTTTGTAGTTTTCTAGCGATGGAGGAAGAGGACCTGCGGCAAAGTGAACACTGGCTTGTTTTAAGAGGAAAAATGCTGTTGTACTCTTAAATTTTGCTTACTTGCGGCTGCACGTGCTCCTCCCATGAAATGGGCGGCGTCTGCTGAAAGCTAGTTTGGATGACAGTATCTGTGTCATGTTTTCAAATTGTTGTTGACTTTCCCTCCAGTTTTCCATTTGTGTTTTCAGATTTTCCGTTCGTGAGAAGATGTCTTCTAAATCTGGGCAAAGCCATGAGTCACATACATTTGCGTTCCTGTACCATTTCGGTTAGCATTTACACTGGATGTCTAAGTCGGAAAACAACTGCTGCCGCTTAACCCTTTTGTCACAGCGATCACATAAAAGGTCGAGTACGGTTAAAAACAAATGTGTTGCATGACTCGATTTCATCTTTTCCTTAAATCGGTGTAAATGATACAAAATGATACATCTTTTTTAACTGTACAAGATCCATTTTTAAATGAAACAAATCTGCAGCTCTTCATGCGCCACTGACAAGGGAAGGATTTTTGAGTCCTGAGATTGTTGCACAAAATGAGCTCACAGGGTGGACCTCTCTAGTTTTTGTATCGATGGATCGGAAAGTAATTGTTTTCAGTTTGTGTTGCTTTTCCTGGCATCGGTGACACAACAACATGTAATGCACCCAAAAGAGGATGTCGTTCTTAGCCTTCCTGCCAATAAAGAACTTTAAAATGATGCCACATTGGTATCATGTGTGATGGGCATTTGCTTTTAAATAGTCAGCTCTTGGTTCATTTCTAGCACAATCGATTGAATGTCCTACAAATATATTTGGGAGAGACTAAATGGGTGCAAATTAAAATATACATTATCATTCATTTTTGTACTTTGTAAATAGAAATCTCTTTCTATACATCATTATTGACATGCAGCTGGTTGTGGTGGAAGATGTAAATATCTAACTCGATCCTTTAACTAATACCGGTCCTGACTGTACATCTGTGCAAAATAAAGGGGATATCTTTTTACTACTGTTTGATTTTCTTATTTCTTCTCTGCAGCATCTGAAACGGAACCGTTTAAGGGATGGCAGAACAATGTGGTTTTTTAACATTGATTTTTTTTTTTTTTTTTTTTTTTTTTAACTATTTGTAGGGACATCGGTGCTCTCGATTGTCCCTGTCGGGCCTCAGGCTGTTGCGCCTACAGTAAAATTTAGGTGTTGAGGGGGTGGCCAGACATTTACCAAATGTAATCGCCGTTCATTGCCATTGCTGCCCATTGTGTTGGCTGACAACGCAGGTTTGGGTATCAGCATTGCTAGTTTTCTTCAAGTTGCGCATACACATTAAGGCTATATCCTGTGGCTACGTTGCTATTATTCATACTATTGTTCCTACTGTCGTGTTATCAGTGTATTTGTTCAAGGCTGATTCGATAACTGAACAGATTTTATAGGGCTCCATCCACCTTTACTGGATAATATCAGCACAATATCACAAATTTTTCAATCATAAATAGGCTGGCATATAAAACAATTTGTCTACTCATAGCAAATATTGCACTGTAGCATAGAAGCCTGAAGTATTATTCTAGGACAATCTTAACACAGCTGAACATCATAACAATCATTACAGATGTATTAAATAAAACCCAGAGCTGCTACTGTAATTTACAAAAAAGGGTCATAGTGGATGGAAATACTTGAAGAAAACAATAATGTATATGTTTGCAGACAATATAGCCAAGGAAATAAGGTAAAATTGTGCAGATGGAGTGGTGCTTGTTCCAGTTAGCATGGAGCGTACCGTTTGGGTCCCGTCTGCTCAGATTGTGAGGCTTCTTCTGCCAGGTGGGAGACTTCCGACTCCGGCGCTGCTCCCGGCTTTTTTACCAGTTGCCTCATCGCAAACGATTTTTATTTTTGCTATAACAATGAACAATTCAGCTACCGAACAAAATGTGACCATAACAAACCGACAAACACGGCGAGGGGAAAGGCTAAAATAAAATAAGCAAGCAAACAATGCATCTAAATTCCTCCGGGGGCCTTTTATATTATACAGAAATCTTGAAAAAGTTACAGCATCATACTGTCTTAATAGTCTTTTTGTTATAAGTAGTTTTGATAACCATTATTATTATTAGCATTTTTATTAGTACAAAGTTTACTAATATTTATGTGCTGTTCAGATTATTTCAGAAAAATGGAGAAAAGTGGCTTTTTGTTAGTTGATTTTTTTGTTTTTTGTTGTATTTCATATGTAGGATTTATTAGATGAATTATATGCCTCCTCCTTATCTTGACCATAATGAAAAAAATCCAGGCTGCACATATTCACAGAACAAAGCGAAATCTCTGCGTACATGAAGTTGTTAAAAAGTTGGAGGCATCTTGCTGCTGTTACATATTTTAATGTTTATTATATAGTTTTTATGTAAAGACAGGAGCGACGGTCCTCATCTCAGATGGGTGTCTGCTGTTTGCCCTTTACAACCTCGCCCACATGGAGCACAAGGTACACAGGTCCTATCCCGCTGCATTTTTTTTTCATTCTATGCAAACAAATTTTTCATCGTGCATAGTCACAGCTACAATGCAAAGTCTGTTATACATAATAATCTGAACGTGAGCGTCCCCCTTTGAAGCAACTGCATGTACGAGGCACGCTGAACACACACACACACACACACACACACACACACACACACACACAGAGCTACAGGAATAGTTGTGGATTTGTACGCACCAGTATGCTGGGCAGGGAAAGGCCTGCACTGGATGGCAAATAAGATTCAAATTCCTTTGCCCTTCTAACCTCCTTGTGGCACCAAATGTAAAAAAAAAGGCAAAATATGCAAACAAAATATGCAGACGGTGAGACGAAAGGCCAAGTGGTGCAGGAAAAACTGCCATTTTGTTCCTTACTGTTAGAGATTTAAGTGTGAGAAGCACTGCGGCTTCAGTGTCATTGGTGCACAAACCTGGTTTGTACCAGAGAAGCTGAACATCAGACCATCGCCCCGTTTGCGAACAATTTTGGCTTTTTTGTATGCCAACATGTCTTTTTCCAACCTCTGCTGCTCCGTTTCAGCGCGACTGCATCCGTGCAGTGTTTGGATGTGTGGCCATGCAGTTATTTCAATATAAATCACATTAAAATGCTTCCTTTACCTTAAAATTAAGTGTCAGGTTCACTTTGCTGAAATGCGCAAAGGCGAGGCTCATATTTCCTTAGGGGTTTCGTTGGTACCTTTTCATGAAAGTTTATACCTTTAAAACCGATATTAAACTTGTGTTCATGCCTCCTTGTGTAGAAAAAAAAATTAAAACGATACTAATAATTTGAAGGCAAAATTTGGGACACTGCTGCCTTTTTCATTTTTTTTAAAACAAAGGCCCACCTCACACGCAGGGTGATTCACTAAAAAATCATGAGAATTAAAAAAATATCACAGTATGTGCCTGCGGTATATTGAACGCTTGTGCTATTTTTCGTACGTCGGTTTGTTCCTGAGTAAAATTCACAAGCGTTCACTTCTTTTTGAACGCCCCTGTATGCGTTTGCCTCCATCTAGTGCTGTCAGTGCGTATGACACAGCCCACTGTGCGTTCACTTTGTGGATTTATCTTAAAATGTGGAAAGCTGCAACAAAATGCAGATGCGTCTATAGAACGCTAAATATTTTAACTTTGCGTAAAGCGCTGAAAGGTCATTGCCCAACTCGCATGACCGTTGTCACGCTTTCCCCGATGGGAAACCGGTTAGCTCGGTTGGTTAATGCCTGTGGTTGATGATGACAAGCTTGTGGGGTCAGCCCTTATCTGAACCACAAAAGGAATGAAAAGAATTAAAATGTAATTTTTTGCACTGCCATGCGTCTTCTGCATATGTCTGCATGCTGTGTTGTCTGAAAGGATGCCGAGAGCCACTGAAAACCAAAGCCAAATTCCTTGCGTGTGTGAGCATAGTTGGCCAATGAATCTGATTCTGAGATATGCGTTCTCCTCAAGTGAGTTCAATATTTTAACTGTGTAAATTCAGTTTCCTTAACTGTTTCTTGTTACATCAAATAAGTTATATCACAGCTAACACAGCTCAACTTGTGAAACCAGGCCGGGTTTGTGCAGTAGATGTCGTGCTGTGTGTGCGGGTTTATGTGTTTATTTTACATGATTCACAATTTTCTTAAATGAAACTGAAAATATTTAGGTTCTTACAGGAATTTACCTATTTATACAGATGATTTTTTTTTTTTTTTGCCAGGATGGTTCAGGGTAAGGAGGACATTATAGCAGGATTTGGGGTTCATACCGAAGTCCTCTGAGCAGAAAGGAGTGAGTCTCACCACTAGGCCACCAACAGCCCTGCTTTACGGTGTGTGTTTTACCAACATCATTAAAATTCAAACCGCATTCACCACAGCAGTTGTCCTATGGCTCTGATGACACATTATGCCCGCTCATTGTTTGGGAAGTGGGGTTAAGGATATCTTGTTTGGAAAGGGTAGGATCTAAAAGCATTAGCAGAATACATGACTATATTTTCTCTTAGCCTTAACCAATCACCTACACAGTATGGTCAAAAGTCTGTGGACCCCCCTTCTAAAGACTGAGCTGAGCTGTTGCAGCCGCACCCATACAGCATAAAAACACATCCTGTACAACTGTGTTTTTCCAGCTTTGTAGTCACAGTTTGAGGAAGAAGCTCCTTTCCTGCTTCAGCATGACTGTGCCCCCCCATTGCACAAAGCGAGCTTCATAAACACAGGGTTTCCCCAGTTTGTGTGGCTGCACAGAGCCCTGACCTCAACCCCACTGAACTCCTTTGGGATGAACCGGAATGCCGACCGCGATCCGACCTCACCGATGCTCCTGGGGCTGAATGGATCCAAATTTCCACAATCTGTTGGAAATCCTTCCTAGAAGTGTGGGGGCTGGTATAGCAGCAAAGTGGGGGGAACAACTCCATATGAAGGGCCATGGGTTTGGAACGAGATGTTCGGCAAGCAGCAAGTGTGGTGGTCAGGTGTCCACATACTTTTGTCCATGTAGTGCATTAAAACTCTTGTTAATGTACTGTTTTGTTGACAGATGCAGTTTAAACAACACCGAGTGTTGAATATGTGTTTGACATTAGAAGAAGGTATTACATTTTGCATTCAAAAGTGATTGTAGACATATTTCTGACAGAAGAAGGAAAGATCAGGACTAAATGATATTTTGCGTTTATTACACGAACAGACAAGTGAGAGCAGGGTGAGCAGATGTCAGTGGTGGCTCAGCATTTTTACATGATTCAGCACCGATTTACAGTAGCTGGACCCACGCTTTTTCTGACAGAGGAGTCAAACCAGCCGTAGTGCATAGCTGTGCCCTAAACCCATGAACTTAGCAGTTACAGCAGAAGCCCAGCATTTCCATATTAACTGACAGAGCAACTTCCCCATTCCATGGAAGACAACAACACACAGTATTTACTGCTCAAAACTAAAGAACAGCTAGCAGCTCATAACCATTATTCACGTCAGTAATTTATAATTGCAAAAAAGATTTTTCCTCAATGTACATATTTCAAAATATGCAATATATTTAATAACAGTAAAATATAACTGCAGACAACATATAAGGGGTCCAAAGTTCATATGCAGTTCTGGAAATGTTGCATTCAAATGATGCATTAGCAGTCAAAAATACAACCTTGATAAAATGCTTCTCAGGTTTTTTTACTGTTTGTTTATTTTTTATAAGTCCACCAGGGCTGTTGTAGGCTGTGCTGAATGGCTGCACAAAATGTTGTGTCAAATGGACAACATAATGCCTTAAAATTGAGAATCGCTTCTGGCCACCATGCAACACCAGCTCGTGTGTTTTGGAAATAATTTTTGATGGATCAAGTAGGATGCAGTCCAGACCTTGAGGGTCAGTCCAGCCCAGAGTGTGTGGAGAACTGCATGTTCTGCCCATGTTTGCACCCCTTAAACCTGCCTGGAAAAAGGCAATGGCCAACCTCTTGGGTCTTTCCTCACTTCGGTGACCATACCAGCGGGTGCCTATGAGCTGGATTTGATTCGATGACACTTCCATGCATGACAAAACAATGAGCCTTTATAAAGTTTTTAAATGTTTTGTTCAAACCTAAAAGCTGTTTTTTTGATATTCAAAATGATGGGAAAACAACATGGCAGTTAGTGTCTGTTTTTGAGGTAAGGCTGTTCATAAGAAGAAAAAACATACATTGCATATTTACAGTATAAATTTATATTTATTCCTCTGGCATATGCTTTTCTCCAAGGCAAGTTTGCATGTCAGTTAGGGCTGGTTGGATTGTGATAAACGCATACTGAGGTTGAAACCCATCTACTCGGCATGCAAGGAAATGCCTTAACCACTGGAGTTCTGTCACACCCAGGCCAGCATACTACATTTTATATTGAGCTGTTCTTTTGAAGCTAGGCACGTTTTTAAACTGATCAGTGTGTCCAAAGCCAAGAAACAATTTTTTTTGTACAGGCCTCATAGATCATGACTTACAGTACAATTTTTTTAAAACAGCACCACCACGTGGTGAATTTGCATCGTTTTAATTTTATGAAGTGGGGTCAATATTAGTATCATGCATAAGGTTCCTAACTGTGAGAACAGCACACGGCTCTCCCTGTTGTTCCCCCTGATGGCACACGCATACCCTTACACGCTGCACTGTATGTCTTTCACTTCTCCACCTGAGGATCTGAGCATCATCTATTGTACAATGCAGTCTCTCCAAGACTGGAATTCTCCAGCACCCTGCTGGTTTTCCACCTCTCCAGAATCCATCTCACTTAACTCACTTATCTCATTCACACCATCAGTCAGCTTCCTGGGAGAAACAATTTACCAGACCTCTGCACATCACAGCTGCAGCCCGGTTCTTCTTCAGCCTTCAGTCTCTAAAGAATGTGGTGGCACAAGTTGCATCTGACCTGCCTAAGTGTCCCATGTGTCATCCTGCCTCACGTCTCTGTGTTGACTTCCTGTAGCTGCTCACATCAAGTTCAAGACCATGGACGTGGCCTACAGGGTAGTCAAAAAATCTACACTCCGATATCTCACAACACAACAACAAGCATGCTGGGTTTCTCCACCTCTAGCCATCTGGATATCCAATTGACAAGGGGTCCAAAGTCAGTTTTGGTTCTAATAGCAACTGCATATGTCTGCTATAAAAACAGTTCTAGCAAGCAAACAAGCAGTGCATTACAATTCTGTTTCCGTATCAAAGTCCTCTGTAGTGGAAAGCTGTTTGCTCTAAGATGTACATAAATGAAAATGTTCATTTATATTTTGTATTGGGGCTGCATGGTGACGCCATCGCCTCACAATGCCTGTGCTGTCTGGTTGTGGCTTGAATCCGGCTCAGTCTGTGTGGAGTTTATGTGTCTCTGTGTTTGTGTGGGTTTCCTCTGGATGCTTTGCTGTCCTCTCACAGTCCAAAAATGTGTGTTTCAGCTTCATTGGTCACTGTAAATTGCCCATAGCGTGTGACTGCGCACATATGGCCACCCTGTGACAGACTGGCACCCCGTCTAGGGTGTAGCTTCAAAGCAGCTCTGGACCACTGTGACCATGACAAGGATGGATGTATTTTTTTGTCCTCCCAACACTTTTAATTTACCCTGGACAAAGGTTTCAGATATATACAGTAATCCCTCAGTACCTAATTCCAGATACCGAAACTGCAGCTGGCAAGTACCTGTTTTCCTTTATTGTAAATGGTAAAAATAATAATGCATTCCCAGCCCATCCAGCAACATCTATATACAGTAACTATTAATCCATGACTTCAGCATGGCAAAACAGTCTAAACAGCAGCTACACAATCAGAAAATACTAAATGTCATTAATTTGCATGTTTATGAGACATGGTACAGTATTTACAGGAAACGACATATTGCCTTTTTACTGTGTTACACATAGGAGAAGACAGGGCACATGGGGGGGTGGAGCATGTAAGGGTTGGTTCAGTGTTACAAGATGTTGTATAAAGGAAAGACGCGTATCAAAGCAACCCTCTGCATATGCATCTTTGGCACAAAAACTGACATTTAAATGAGTGGGATTGTTTAAAAAAATGAAATGCGCGCTAAATGTGCTGACACACCAAAACTGGCTGAAACGCAAGCATATGTATGCACTTTTCAAACTTACTTTGGATAAATTTGTAACAGTGCATAATTCAATTTGTTAAAATGCATACATTTTTACAGCACAGTGTAGGGTATTTGTCGATTTTTTTATTTTTGTGGGTGTTATTCATTATAGCAAAAGTTTTTATTCAGCTCCTATATACAGGTGTTAATTTTTAAGAGCTCCTACAGCAAAAATTCAGATATGGAGTTCGGATACCAAGGGATTGCTGTACTGTTTAAAAATCATCGTACGTCACTTTGAATAAAGACACAAAATTAGCTACATGCTCACAGAAAGGTGCCTGGACCCCTAATTATAATAAAATACACTCTATAAATGTTAGAGAAAATGCCCTGGCTATCTATTCTACTGAATGATTTCATATAAGTCTTGATTTGATTTAGCATAATAGGAATCACAGTTACTTGTCTCTCTGTACTGTCAAAAGCCAGGGGTGTTTTGCTTTACCGCTGATGTACGTCGTCACGTCGCAGGATTTTGTAAAGCACCCAGTAGAAGATGTTAAAAAGCAGGAAAGCCAGTGGGAATCCTGCGCGAGACACCGTGTCAATCTTCTTAGCCCTGTTGATGAAGAGCTTCCTTAGTTCCTCCTGGGTCTTCTCTGCCACCGCTGCTGATGTTGCTGACACTGTTGCCAGAGCGACAGGAGCCTGAGGAGCACTGCCTGGAGTCTTAGGAAAGGTGCCATCCTTTCCCACGCTGCATGGGGTCTCTGCAGTCAGCGTGAAACTCTGTCTGCTTTGCCTTGTGTCCTCTTCCTGCAAAAGGAAACATGCTGGAGATGGAAAGACTGATTTTACTCATTATTTACAATGGATTTTAACAGCTATTTGTTTATTATTATTATTATTATTATTATTATTATTATTATTATTAAGCTGATACTTTTTCAAAAGCACTTTACAGTATTAAACTGCCTACATTGAATGCACATTTTTATGGAGGGGTAATTCAGCGTACATACTATGATCAAGGGTACTAAACCCTGGTCCTTTGCATGCAAGACAGGAGCTCACCAAATTGCATATTTTATTATTAAGAACATTTGAAAATATGAATATTACATATTAATTTACTTTCTCTCAAAATTTCAGCAATGAGATGCAAAGTATGAGATGAACAAGACCAAAGCGTGCTAAGTGTAAAATGAGTGTAAATGTGGTGAGGAGAGTAAATACACACTGACAGGACAGAGAGCAATGAGTGTTTGCTTCTGAATCAGCAGTCAAAGGCAGCATTTCATTCTGCCAGTCATCCTCAAGACAGGGGTGTTGTCTTACGTGTGATTCATAACAATTCAAATTATTTCCATTTGTAAACATGGATCTCATACCACAGGCTCTAAAAGTGTTTACTGGCCAAAAGATGCTGAGGTTTGTCAGTGGCCTCTAAATGTAAAGTTAACTACAAATGATCCATGCTTTTGATAGAAAAGTAAAATAAAATAAAAAAATGTTTGTATATTTGACTTTTTCAAGAGATTCTAATGTGAGGGACAATTCATTTATCACATTTTTAATCAAAAGCTTCACATGCAATATGGATGAGGTAAAAGGAAAAATGAGCAATGACAGGCAACCATTTCTACCACTAACACAAAGCCCCGTTTTGACAAAAGACATATTTAAAAAGTTTTACCCCGCTGTTTGAACGGCAGATTTTACCAAAAGATCCATACATGGATTCTGCCCTCCTCACACCATTACTACCATGCAGTGTCTGTATGCTCTCATCTCCATCAAGAGTGTCCATGTGCTTCCATCATAGAGGAGATGTCATGAGTGGGAAAAAAAAAAGACAAAATGGTTAAAAAAGGCCATGATGGAGCTTGATGATAAATTAAATACAGTACAGATCTCCCTAGATATTAAGTTTTAGATAAATAACAAAAATTAGATACTCTGCACAAATCGCTGAGAAGCAAATAAAATAATGAGCAGCAATAATCCACATAATAACACAAGCAAGACTTTAGCAAGCTTTTCAAAGGAACAGAACAGATATAAATGAGAAAATGGCAATTAAAACCAAACATGAATGACATCCATTGCTAAATCAAGCAACCAACTTCTTCCCGACATGACATATGTTGTATAGTTATACTTCTGCTTGCCCTGAAACAAGTAAGCAACTTTTCTGGCGCTGCCCTAGGGTTAACATTTCTGTACTAAACTGTAAACTTTTGAAGTAATGCCAAAATTATTTGCAAAGGACTCAATTATTACAAAGCCAGGCTATTATATTTATTTAAAAAGATCTAAAAAGAATCAGTTTGAGCATTTTAAAATGAATATTTGAAAACTATTTTGAAATCTAAAAACAAGAAAACACAAAACTTGTTCTGTGTTTACTTTGTTTAATCTCTTTGTATAATGTGTACCTATATTACAATGTACAGTATATCCCTGCCCATGTTTTTAAATATGTTACAAGTGTGTTTTTTTGTATTATATTCTGGATTGTTATAATTAAAAAAAAAAAAAAAATCAGAACATTTGCTGAGCTGAACTTTACCTTGCTCTTCTTCTTTTTGCGGTGGAATTTTAAGAGCTCTTTGTGTTGCCTGGAGACAAAGTTGACAGCTGCATACTCCAGCAAGGCCGAGAATACGAAGAGCAAACACACTGCCATCCAGATATCAATGGCTTTCACGTACGACACCTGGACCACAGAACAGAGACATCCACCGCCACATTTAACACAGGACGGGACAGAACTTCTGGATTTATTTTTATTAGCTTTGCTAAAAATTTTAGACTGAAACTAAAACATCCGTTCAGTATTCCAGTACCTTTGGAAGTGAGGTCCTTGAGCCAGAGCTCTGTGTTGTCATGGTGAGTACCGTGGTGATGCCCAGAGCTACGCGTGCCGGAGCAGCGTCCATGTTAATCCAGAAGGACACCCAGGACAGGATGACAATCAGCAGGCTGGGAATGTACATCTGGATCAAGTAGTAACCCATCTGCCTCTCCAAGTGGAAGCGCACCTCTATACATGTAAACTTCCCTATTAGACAAGAAAAAAATGTTTCGTGACTCACCATGTGGCCAGAAGTGTTGTGACAGCACTCATACACTGCAGTGGCCTGTTATGACGTATAGCAGTGACATACATGAAACATAAATCAGTTTCCTTGTTCAAGAAGCAAAACAAATTTTGACTTGTTTTGACACAAACATGTATTTTCAAAGCTCTAAATATTATTTGCAATTATATATTCACAGCTTTTTTTCACCATGTTAAGCAGCCAATGAATTTATGAAGCTGGAAACTTTCACTGCAGGCCAAAAAGGGAGGAGAACTCGAGAAAAACGACAAATTTAATTAGCACAGAATAAGCACAAATATCGGTTAGTTGTCAGCGGCATGCACATATACATGTACAATTTGTATAGAACATATTTATATATAAATATAGATTATGATGTCATAGGTGTTACACAAACAGCTCACACAATCCAGTAACTGAATGGTTGACAAAATTCATAAAGGAACAAAGAAAGGATGATGATAGTCAATAAAAAGCCATTGAGAAAATAAAATAGAAACAATAATACATTTTTTTAATAATTTAAAAACTTGTTAAAAAACCGAATTAGAAAAATGTAGTTTAAAGAAATGTAGTTTCACTAAGTTTGATGGTTTTTTTGTTCCTTTAAAAATGGGATATGAAAACTATTGTTTCTACACCCAAGCCTAATGTTCAGTCCAGGTGAATGAATCTACAATGTTTTTATTTCTATTTTTTGTTACATTAGTTCAGAGTAATTAGTGCAAAGAGATAACAATAATATATTCACTATAGAAATACAATGTACGGCCAAAAGTATGTGGACCCCCCTTCGTATGACTGAGCTGAGTTGTTTCAGCCGCACCCACAGAGCATACAAATACATTCTAGACAATTGTGTGCTTCCAGCTTTGTGACCACAGTTTGGGCAAGAAAATCCTTTCCTGCTCCAGCATGACTATGCCCCCCGATGCACAAAGTGAGCTCGATAAACGCATGGTTTACTCAGGGTAGTGTAGAAGAATTTGAATGGCTCCATAGAGCCCTGACCTCAACCCCAGGGACCACCTTTGGGATGAACTGGAACGCCGACCACGAGCTAGGCCTTCTCGACCGACCTCACTGATGCTCACGGGCACAAATTCCCACAGCCGCTCTCCAAAATCTAGTGGAGTGATAGCGCCTATGTGTTTGAAATGGGATGGCTGACAAACACATATGGGTGTGGTGGTCAGGTGTCCACATACGTTTGGCCATGCAGTGGATTCATTCAATGGAAGAATGCAAGAGAAAGCAAAGCTGCATTACCTGTGTTGTAATGCTTAGTGCAATATCGCAAATCAGACTCATTCTTGAGAATAAACTGTGGCAGGGTAAGTCCTTCAGCAAACTGCACCGGTCCATTTTTTTGCCACTCAAAGATGAGGTCATTCATTGTGTAACCAACTAAAGAAAGAGGTGTTAGTTAGTGCTCTGGAACTTGAGCGCCACTAACTTACGCAACTGTGTTTCATGAATTATAAGGGGAATGAGCTAAATTTTGTGACATACAACTCTCCAGCTGCATGATGCATATTTGTACATCCATTGGGAAGTTTTTAAGATCCATTGGACAAGACAGTGTTAGAGTTAATCTGTAACAACAGAGAATATTAATATGACAAAGCATTCTGGCACAAGCATGTATACAAGCAAACTAGAGAAGCTGGATAGCAAGGCATGGGCAAAAAATATTCTAGCAGGCTTGGCTTTGAATTTGTTGACTTTCACCATGATTTTACACCCATTCATTTTACCTGTATAGTAACAACCTTCACTCCAACAAAGCCATCAGACTTACTTTTTTCTTATTTATACATCAGCCCTATAATACTCTCCTGAAATAAATCACCATGGCTGCAAATATTTGGCAGAATAATGTTAGCTTACTAGAACAGCCAAGTATCTTTACACACAAAGTATTTGAAATGTTTGATGCTCCTTCAAACAGAGCCAACATGCAGAACAACATCAACATGGCAGGGTGACCATATATTAAATTTTGAAGAAGGTGCAATAAATAAATAATATACAAACAGTGGGGTAAAAACATTTACAGGTAGGTATGTATGTACATGTCTAAGTTATACTGGCAGAGATGGAAAGAACAGGAAATTATACATAAATGGGGTAAATGCATTCGGTTAATTTAAATAGTTTTTAAATTACTTGAAATTAATGAAAACCAATAATGCTATATTAATTCAAGTGTGGATATGGATTATAATGTGCATTTCTGAGGTAGGTAGGGAATGAAGTGTAACTAGAGCTCCATTAGTCTGACCTTATGGAGTACAAAACATTTCCATTCTTGAATATTCTGAGAAGCTTGTTGTCTGTGGTCACTTCGTGGAAGTGAGCTCCTTTCTCATTGGCGAAAAACAGGTCCGGCTTCCAGATGGAGTCCAGCATTGAAGGGTCTAAGTCAAGCGAGTCATCCGGATACTCGCTGTAGGCCAGTCGAGGGTCATTCCACTGCTGCCTCAGAAATATGTTCACTCTGTAATCCTGGTTAAACAAACCAAAAAAAAATAGCATTTTTTAAAAATTTCTCCAGTTAAAAACATTTTATTACAGGTAAGAACAAAATTCCTTCCTGTATCATCCAGTTTTTTCTTCCAAAATACATCTGCAGCAAGATTTCATGCCCGCATTAAATAAACTCAGTTCAATTATGTTAGAAAATGACTTTTTCAACTTAAATACCTTGTTTTTTTTGAAAAATTAACAATCTTTGTACAGTGCTGCTACATATTTTCCAACCTTTCCAAGTGTTCTCTATCTTCACTGAATTTTGACGTAAAATTTTATCATTTTCTCAGTTTTAATATAGAAATGGAGCAAGGGAGAGCAAAAGTGACGTTGTTGTATATTTTGCATATATTTTATGTCAGAAATATGGAATCTCAGATCAAGTCATTTCATCTTCATGGAAAATAAGGGGTTGTGCCACCTTTAGCTGTAATGCAACTAATTCGTTCTATAGCTGTTGATCTGAATCACTGGAGGAATTTTGGCCCCCTCCTCTATGCAAGACTGCTGCAATATAGAAATCTACTAAGGTATAGAATAATAAAGAACAGGGAGAGGGTACATTTCCACAGATAATAAAGATCAGTTTACTGTACATTCAAAAAACATGTTCCAAAAAGTATTTTTATGTAGACATGTATCCACAATGCTGTTCTAACACGATTTTTCCAGAGTACAGTACACTTATTTTTTCTTTTCATTAAACACACAATATTAAAAAAGCCTCATGCATTTCAATATATGAAGAATATAATTTTATTACATGTGCAGTGCATAATATTAATAAATCTTTGCTTGGCTAATACTGCCATCCAAAGTGACAGTATTTATGATTTTTCCATATCAGCATTAAGTATGCTGAATCTAAGGCTGCGGTAGTATTAAGTGAGGCTGGAACTGCCAACATTCAGGTTACAACGTCATATTCATTTTACCTGCTGCCTTTTTGATCCTAAAATAACTCCAAAGATGAAAAGAAATGAGCGCTGTGAGTGGAGGGCTGGGGGGGATTGCTAGGAAAGGCTTCCTTTTTGGAATCACCAGAGAGGGACATGAATAGGATCCACAGAAAAGGGTGAAAATAACATGTATGTCCAGTAAGGTGCAAACTTGCTTTTTTATCTAACCTTGTCAAATCCAATTCAGCCTTTCTGAGTTTCCTCATGGTTCTCCAGTTTCCTCCCACAGTCCAAAGACACATGTTTCAAGTCAATGTGCATGTAAGGGTAACTGGTTAAGGATAATGAATGTGTGAATGATAATCTTCCATAACATTTACAACTAAGCAAGTCGCAAACAACTATCATATCATATTATATTTAGTGGCTGTGGGAACAATCTTATTTCTACACCCACTAAACACCACAACACATCCTCCCCTGAAGCTCTCACATTTACTGAATGCTATCAGGCCCAATATCTCTCCTATAACCCCCCTCACAACAATTAAACAGCCAGTTACACACATTTTTTAACAGATCACAATGGACATACCAAGACACAAAACTGGTCTTACAGCAGTCCAACAAGACAGTTATAATCTCTCCATTTATCATCTTTGTTCTGTCTGCAGACTCTTTACCCAACCATCCATCTGTCCATTCATACTCATTAACCGCTTATCTTTAGCAGGGTCACTATTTATACACATCTACATCCACAAAATGTGATAGGAGAGCTCTGTAGTGCTTGCAGTGAATGGCTACATTTTCCCTTACCCCCAGGGTGGTGATGGAGCATGCATTGAGAAGTAGTGACATGCGTGGTTTATAAACATTCTCTCAATCTCTTTATTTCAGGCACAACAATGTGCATATTTGTATTTATCAAGTAAGGCAGCACAGTTAAACAATCTCACATAGACAGCATTCAACAAGCAGCAGCAAGCAGCTCATAAATCAAAAATGTTAAATAATACTAATATCTACTTTAATACAATTAATTAGAGAATAGTCTAAATTGTATAGCAGCATGTGTGTGTGTCTAAGTGCAGTCATACTATTGCAATATAAATACATTACACAATCCACTCTTCCCATCATCCTTTGCAACCTACTGTATGTTTTAGTTAAGTTACAGGAAGAACCTGACCTACTGATCACATAACAAAGTGTAACACTTACATTAGATATAAACTTTATCAGGGGGCACAGTAGTGTAGAAGCTCAGGCTGTGCGGAGTTTGCATGTTGTCCCTGTGTCTGTGTGAGTGTCCAGAGTACAGTGTACATATGGAGTATATTTGTAATAAGACTGAACAGATTTAAGCTAACTACATCCTCAGGGCCATTTTATTAACGTTAGCTAAATATTTGGTATCAGAGACAATGCTGAGATGCATTTATAACTTTTGTGGAATGATACAGTATCTGGAAAGAGATGACTTATTATGGCAACTGAGCAACAGTGGAAAATGTCCTGTCCTTTCACTCATTCATTCATTTTCTTTGATAGACTGAGCACTGCACAGATGCTCGGCCCATCTGCCATTGTGCGGGGTCATGCTTGTGTTCACCTGATGTCCTCCCATAATTCTCCAGAAAAATCATGAGCTTCACAGTCAGAGCTCAGCAGTTTAATCTAGCTTTGTGCTTTCATGCGGTTTATTTTTATTTCTGATAATGCAAACATACTACAGCAAAACCCTGTGATAAGTGGGTTAATGAAAAACAATGTTTCATTTTCTCTTCCAATTGCAGTGTGAAAGAAAAAAGATAAAATGTGTCATTAGTTTAAATTAATAGATGTACAGGAAAAAAACAGATTATTACAAACAAAAACATGCATGTGACAAATATAATATGTACTAACAGAGATAATACTGACAGAACTGTAAAAGTCTTCTGTACGTTTAGCCACACTTACTGTATGTACTGTATAAAGACAGACACTTTATATTAATACTGTTTATGTATTAAAATGAATGAATAATTACCACTACCACTACAATGACGACAACAACAATAATAATAGTCTTGTTCGTAATAAGAACATTTTTATAGGCATGACCAGTATTCCAGACCAGTAAAGAATCCTTCCTGCAGGAAATGAGACAACTTTGTAATGTCTGATTTTAACTAGCACCTACTAGTTTTGCAGTCATTACATTTGGTCATCAGGTTTGTTTCTTGTTTGTTCTCATTTGTTGTAAAAATGTGTATATTTGCAATTGTAAAGTCAAAAATGTGCTCTTACCATTGTTGTTTCTGCAATGGAACCAAAGCTATTAATGAAAATGTTACATGACACATTCACAGGGGGTCCTGAAAACAGACAATAAAAAAAGTTTTGGGTAACAATAGCCCTAAGAGAAGAAAAGCAGGGTCAAAAAATGGCACACAAGACGTAAAAATATGAACTATTGTACATGCATATACTGTACATAAAGAAGTAAGTTTACATGTTTTATTAATGGAAAAATAAAACACAGTATATTAAATTATGAATATGCAAAATTATTTTATATATCAAATATGACAGATTTTAAGAATTTGGACTCAGGAAGCCTCCAAACCAGTGCTCATACTGCTATTTCAGTTGAAATATGTTGCAGACATCATTAAGTGGAGCTGGAGTTTACTATACCTTTAAAATTGGGTCTGATCCTTGCATCATAGCCTGAAGTCCTTCCCATGAGCTTATCTAGGAAGTCGGAGGGTGACATGAGAGCTGCTCTCCTTCTGGGACTGTCCGGCTCTTTACATGCTGTTAAACTGGAGGAGAAGCCAAAAGCAAAAGTCTGATTTCAGACTAAAGCAATAATTGGTTATTATAATAATAGGAAGTTATTTTCTGTTTGCCCCATTTTGCTGCTTACACTTCACTCATTTTCTCATTACTTGAGGGATTCAGCAGCTCTGAGGGGCACATTGTGGCCAAGACAGGGAACTTGTAGAGTTTCAAATTTGGACCCCTTGTGCATGATACCACCAAGCAACCAGAGTTAGAGGAGCACAGAGCTCTTGCTGGGGTGTAGGCAGTAATCAGGTCCTGCATATGCTACAGCACACATCTTTTCACTGTCTTGTACAGGTGAAGTGGAACACTTCGGCACTTTGCCTTCTGTTATTCTCCTAGACTTTTAAGCTTGTTTCCATCATCCTTTCTGCTGTGCAAACGCTGACTTTTTTAGTCTTCTTGTTAAGTCTCTACTGCTCTCTTAATCCTCCCCATGGGATCACTGTCACCCCCTTGACACATCAGCCAAATATCCAGAACCTGCTGTACTACCACTACTGTTTAGTTCAACCATTTCTCTGGGACCATTGTTATACTCTGTTTTTACATTGGTAGGAAAGTGGTTATAACTGTGGGTCAGCGCACATGCTAGTGAACCCTTGCAAAATGTGTCGGTCAGGTATGTCTAAAATAAAAATACAAGTAGTTACTGCACCTTAAGGCCAGCAGGTGGTCTAGTGGTTTGTGGCTATCCTGATACCCAAAGGATCCAGGTTTGAAACCAACCTCCTGCTGTTGTACCCGTGAGCAAGGTACTTACCCTGAGTATACCTTTGATGCAATAAAAATCACACAGCTGTATAAATGAGTTCATAGTAGTTACCTTTTGCAGATATGCCTCGGCTAAATCAATTATTGCATTTAGCTCAAATAAACTCTCTTCAGGAACGGTGGCCGCATCCTGTTTATATTATGAAACTGTCCTTGATGAAAAAGAAAAAGTGGCCAAAAATACAACATGCGACCCACTGAGGTACACATTACCCCCCTCTGTCATTGCGAAATGTGACTTGTCCAGCTAATTGAGGCTAAAACCGGCGGGCATCATAGGGGATCTGGGTAATGACTGTGGGGTACGGCGGAGGTCGGCTGAGCGGTCACTGTGGCACGAAGTGACTCAGAACTGATGAGGCGTGGCGAGGGGCTCCTGCACAAACAGATGACCAAGTGAGATTAAGCAAAAGCAACGGTGCATGGCCAGGAAAGGGCTGCGGCGCCTGAGCTCTGATCCACTGTGACACTTCCTGGCCAGAGACCTTCATCGGGAAAAATCGGGCGCCTCACACAGATGTTCACACTGCGCTGTGCCTCCTGCTTCTCCAGGAAACAGATTGCCTGTACAAAGTGTTTGCTGCTTTTATAAAAGCACCACAAATAAATTTTCAATGAGAATAACACCATTAAGTTATGCATTTTTAAATGCATGATGTATTGAATAGAATTTCTTTTTTTTTTGCCAGGCAAAAGATGAAATTCCACTCACCAAGTTAGAAATAGATGCTGAGGTTAACTGTAATATCTAAGATGGTGCTCCTATGATGTGATATAATCATGCAATGGATCAAGCAGAATGATGCAGTGGTGCATCCCGGCTCCTAGCCTGGGAGTTTGGACACGGGTTCAAATCTACATTAGTCTGTGTTAAGTTTGCTTTACCTTCACCTTCCTTTTTGAACATCTCTTTTTCAACAGTGAAAAGCAATGCCCTATCTAGTTTCCATTGTTTCATTCTATTCTTGTTTATTTACTTATCTGACATTTTCCTTCAAAGAAAGTTACAATGATTTATTAATTTATACAGCTAGATAATTTTTACTGCATCAGTTCAGGATAAGTCAAAAAGGTGGGATTCCAACCTAGGTCCATTGACGGGAATCCAACAGGCGTAACCACTACGCCACCTGCTACCTTCATGGCATGCATGCTGGACTGTAGACAGCAGCACTGTTTTCAGGGGGCACTGAATGCACCACACAAACACTCAGTCCGCAAATATATTTCAGCTTCAATCATCACACGACAGAAATAAATCCTATTCACTTTTTGGTCATTTTCAAAAACAAAATGAAAATAAAATACAAAGACTAGGGGTTGTGTCCATGCTGTGGGTTTTGCACGGTCAACATTTCTCCATAAACCAGAGCATCAGACAGAGTCAAGCTCTGCTGTGATTCACTATAAATTATTGCACTATTTCTTTTCCCACAAGGACATATTTTGCAAACCCTTTAAGTCTCAAGACCGGCTAATGCAGCAAAAGTCAATCCTTATGCATTTCATACCTCTTTGTTAAACACTTTCAGACACTTACTTCAATCTGACATACTGAAATAAAACATCTCAGTGATCCTTAAGAGGCCTTTATTTTATTAATTGTTTAATTCTGTACTACACATTGAGAGATTCATTACATAAGTCATCTCGCTACTTCTGATGAGTACTCTATAAGTCTAGTTCATGTCAACAATATTTGTAGTCATTTTCATGAATAGTAAAAATAATTGTTCATATTTGCAATTTAAAACTGTCACTGTCTCCATGCACTTCTGCCTTCTGCTTTAAAAATTAAGTTTAATATGTTACATGTACCACAAATTTGTTTTCATATTGATGCAACATCGCGTTCTTTTCATCTTTATTGAAGTACAGATAAGTTTATTACAAAAGTTACAAAAAAGCAAGACTATTTTCTGATATATTAAAGGCAATGCTGTAATATGCATTATATCTGTGCAATTAATACTCAGTGTGGAACTGGACACACAAGTACAAGCTGTCTATATTGAACTTTCTGGCAACCTTTGGTGTCTTCCAGATTAAAATATACATATTAAACCTTCTTTTTAACCCTTCTTGCAAAAAATGTCATCGGGCATTTCATTAAAATAAATTTGTTTTATAGTGAGATGGCATAAAATAAAGTGCAATTCTGTGTTTAGGAACAGAAACCAAAGTTATGTGTTACACACACAGACCATTGTGTGTCTGAAGTTTTACACCTTCTCACGCTAAATATTTATGGAAGCACCAGTAACTAAATTACACAGATATGTGATACTGAATTCTTATTAAAAAGGGTCCTGCAGGGGAGTGCAGTTGGATATGAATGCAGCGTCCAGTTAGATTGCATCCATGAAGTGTGAACGTAAAATCAAGTCAGATGTCACCCATTAGGTGTGAATATAGAGTCCAGTTAGATTTCACCCATTAGGTGTGAATGTGGAATCCACAGATGAATGAATATGGTGTTTATTTAGCGATAGATGTAAAGAGCACTTAGATATGAATATGCAGTTCAGTTAGACTGCATTTCTCCCATAACACCTTGCTGCCACACAGTGTAAATAGTTGGGCATTTTAACTGTAATAGGAAATAACATGGGGATTCCTGACCTCCTCATTTTGAATGTTTGAGAGCTTTGGTTGGGGCGTTGTTGTCCTCAGTGAGTGTAGGGTCAAAATGAAATATCGCTCATGTTTCCAGAGTCCGGGTGCTCAAGTCATCCTTTCGGAACACCGTCAACAGTACGGTCAAGCCAATCTGTTACTACCCATATACAGAGTGCTGTTAGCTTTAGTTTGTCCAGCTCTACAAACAGAGCTGTCTGCTTTCACCACGATACTGCCAGAGCCAAGTTTGGAGGCAGTAAGGGCAGAAAACATCTATTCTGCCTTGTAAACCCAGAACTCATACATTCCACGTTCATCAATACTACTTTTCCCATGAAAGCTGAGCAAAAGTGACCGACACACAACACCGGTGCAGATAACCACCGACACAGTGGAACGCGTGTCCGTCACACTCCACTCACAGGAACACAAGTCCTCCGTTCACGCGAAACAAGCAAGTGCTCCGAGCTCCACAGACCTAAGCTGCGCTCACGAGCAAGAAGTCATGGTCTTTGGTCAGAAGAATGCCAGGTGTGGGACAGGGACAAGGGAGGACGATGCTCCATCGACTTGCACTGGCATTGCTGCCATCACACTGATGCCTCCGGCTCAGCAAGGATGGGGATCTCCAACATCTCCAGCATCAGCACCAGCACTCGTGAGTGCTTTTTACATCATTGTAGCTCTCACTTCATTTCATTTCTTGAGCTCACGGACGCACGCATGCAGCGTCTTCACACGAGACACACTTGAACAAGCGGCTCGGGGTAAACGACGTTTTAAAGAAAGTCGTGGCGCGAACATACATTTGCGCCCATTTTTCTTTCGTCCTCGCAGAGGAGTACACATTAAAATACACCTTAGACCGATCAACAATAAAAGTTTGAAGGTGTCGCTGACGGAAACAGATGTTCAATTTTATTACATACGACTGCGTGTGAAAGTTTGAAAATTCCCCATGGCTAAGTGACAGGAAGTTAACGTCTGGCGCGCTAACTCTGTGATGCGCTTTCGCTGTATAATAATAATAATAATAATAATAATAATAATAATAATAATAATAATAATAATGTGAAAGATAAGCAACGTTTACAATTACACACCCTAACACTGCAATAATAGCTTTAATACACGTATAATTGTTTTGTTTAGCGCCAATGTCGATCGGGGTGAAGTGATCTCTGGAAAAGTCGAGAAAACGCGCGAAGCTTCACATGAGGCGTCAGTGATTTCCAGAATGTTCCTCTTACCTGAGGAGCACCGTTTGCCACAACAGGAGGCCCCAGAGAGCCGCACACCGCAGTTCCTCCCGCTTCATTTTTGGAAACAGCGCACACGGAGGGCAGGAAAGAGGGAAAGCGCGCTGTGCCTGCGCGCCTCGGCGCCGCCGCCCCTCCTCGCACCCGTGTCCGCATGGACGCCCCCGCGGCGCCGCCCTCCCGGCTGCGAGCGCGGTCCACCTGCTTGGCTTCAGCTCACACTCTCCTCCAAAGCCGCTTAAAATGGGTTAAGTCACCTACATTTATACAACTGGCTATTTTTATGGGCAACGACAGCAGGTGGGATGCGAGCCTGTGACCCCGAGTGCAGGGTGGCTTCTTTGACCACTACGCCACCTGCTGTCGCAGGTAGGCATAAATGTTAAGCACAAGTACTGAGTGCCCTTAGGTATGAAGACTTGGTCCAGCTGAGGGTAAATATGTTGCACACGTACAGTATGTATGACTGTAGGGTCCTCGTATGTATGGGGATTTTGTCCACTTGGGTATCAGTGTAAAGTCTAGTTAAGTCTGAATATAGAGTACAGTTGCAAATAAATACAGAGTTGAGTTACGTGAATATAAACTCCACCTGGGTGTGACTGTAGAGTCCACTTGTATGTGAATGTATTTTCCAGAATTAGTTGGTTATGAACATTGTACAGTTTAGGTATGAAGGAAGAGTCCAGGTACTGTATGTAGGAGTACAGAACCGCATGAATGTTAAGTCCCAGTGCACATGACTCCTGCCCACTTAGTCCACTTAGGCATTAATATTAATATAGGTGTTAATATAGAGTCCAGTTAGATGTGACTATATTGTCCAGAGTTATGTATGGACATACAGTAGAGTCTAGGTAGGTCCACTTGTGTATGAATATTGAGTGCATTTAGGTGGTCCATTATAAAGTCCAGTTAAATTTGAAGACAGGGTCCAGTTTTGTTTAAAAGCAGAGTTCTGTTACATATGAACATTAATTTTAGATAAGTATAAGTACTGAGCCGACTTAGGCATCAATGTATAGTCGAGTTAATTACAAATATATTGTCCAGCTAGGTATGAGTGTACGCCATATAATGGAGAAAAAATATTCTCAGCAGATTTCCCTCAGAGAAATGCGTCCAGCCATAAACTGACAGACTGCTGCCTGTCGAGTGGTGCCACTGGTCTGCACTTATTCACGCACACTTTCTCAGCAACAGCAGGCAAGCAGTGTGATCGAGTGGAAAGGAGTGTAAGCTAACACGGACGGCGCAAAACTCATCTACTCAAGTTAAAATAGTAATAGTTACCCGCTTATTTGAGCGCTGAGCGGTGCGAGGGGCATTCTCCTTCTCCACCAGTGTTATGCATTTACAGTATAAATGTACATTAAATATTCTGCATTTGTATTTGTGGACTCACCTGAAAATACACTGTGCATGTTTTACTGGCATGTTTACTGTTTATTACATATTTTATTTATATTTGCAGTAGGACATATTGCTGACATAACTACGAAAACAACAACTGTGATTACCAAATACAAGAACTATAGCTGAATAAACTTTGTAATGAAGAAATAATGTCAGGTTTTGGGCAGTTTGGTACACGCACCCTCACACAAACGTGCATTTGAAGGAATAATTTAAAACTATAAATTAGCACCATTTTTAGAGGTACAGTATGACTTGTTAAGGAGAACCCCCACGCTATCTGTTCTATTCCTTTATTTCTTCCCAGTTTAATTGTGTTGAGCTTCACTTGGCTTTTTTTACTGTTATAACTATTTTTGTAATCCTCTGTGTGTGGGAACCAGTGCAACAATAGAACATGGAGGGCCTGTGGAGCTCCAGGCACGGAGAGCAGATGGCATGGGCAGCGGGTTGAAGGGGCTGCAGTGCAACGGCCATTTAAAATGGACTGGGGCAGGTTTTGCTCAGGCTGCAAAGGCCATTAGAACTGCATCTTCTGCCCTGAGTGAGCCGGAATGGAAAACGCCCCCCAGATGTGCAGCAGGGCGTTTAAACATCGACAAAAGCAAACCTTTTAGGTTGCGCTGACTTGGACTTTTCTTGACGTAAGGACATTTCAGAAAGTTTAATGTGCCACACTTTCTCTGGCATTTGCAGCTTTAAAAGTAAATGCTCCAAATACTGTATCTCTTAACCACCTATGGAACTTCATCATAAATTATAGCAGTACTACATAAAACAAATCTGAAGATGATGGGCCTTTTAAATTTAGCGTAACTACCCGTGGAACCGAATCTTAAAACTTTTATGTCAGCATAGAGATCTGTGCTGCTGTCAGCATCAATAGTACAACAATGATAACACGTGCTGGTGGAGCAGATTTTACTGTTTTCTGCTTTCTTCAGCTGACCCTTTCCTTCACACAACTTACATTGTGAACTACTTATAAATTATTTACCCTACAGCTGTGTAATCTTTACTACAAGTACAGTGCTCAAGGGTGCTACAGATGAAGATGGGATTCGAACCCACTCCACCACCTGCTGCCCTGTTTAGTTTGTTAGTTTATTTTAGCAATCAATCCTGCTAAGAAGCTAGTAACAATAAGCTAATACATTAATTGGCACACAGCCAGAACCAAAGGCTTATGGTGGGGAGTGAACCATCTATACCCATGTGGGTCAGAAGGCCAACAGGCTCCAGGCCACCACTTTGACCATCTGCTTCTGCATCTCAGAACCTCCCTCTGCTGCAGACGTGCTAAACTGACAAGCAGACGGTGAAATATAAATGATGTAATGCATTGATCCTTGTGGCATGAATAAAAGTCAATTGAAACCTCTCCCTCAGAGGATTCAGAAGCGTGAATGAATGACTGAATCGATCGGTTAAGCAATTCATTAAATGCTTTGGAAACTACAAGAATTAAAAAAGAAAAACTTTTCCAATTTAGGCAAAGAATAAAAAATTTGGTACAATGCACATTGATCAAGAACTAGTGTACAGATCTTCACAGGGCTTTTGGGTTTTCACTGGGGTTCTGTCCCAGGTTCAAGACAGTTCTTCTTACACAGTGTATACCTGCTATGGCGCGTAGGTGGCATAGTGGTTATAGCTGCAATCCGTGAGCAAGGTATTTACCCTGAAGTGATACAGTAAAAAATATGCAGCTCACTGCTGTGAATGGCTCAGGAATGACTGTGAACATCTTGATGACGGTGCACCCTGCTCCTTCCTAAGTGGGATATCTTGTGGGACATGCAGTGAAACTGCTGCACGTGTCCCACTGAGTGACACCATTTGGGATGGCAGCGGCATCCAGCGACTGCGCCGGTGAGCGCTGAGCCAAGGTCGAATCTCCCTGGAAGCCAGCGTGTGTCACATGGAATGGTGCCAGGGCAGCAGGTGTGTGTGAAACAGGAAAGTCTGTGAAATGCCAGTAAGGGCAGAGTGAGGAAGGGGGTTCCTCAAATTAGCACAACGTGATCTTGATAATTCACAAAGAAGTACAGTGCTGTGAAAAAGTGCTTCCTGCTTGATGATTTCACATATTATTTCATAATTATATTCAAACAGCATTACTTCTATATACAAGTGTATAGTCTTGTGAATAAGCATTTGCCCCTTTCTGAATTCCACTATTGTTGCATATTTGTCATGATGAACAGATTCAAATCTTTAGGCAAAATGTTAGAATTTTTGTGACAAAAAAAAAGACAGGATCGTCTTATATTCGAGAACTACACGTATTAAGGTCATATACCACAAAACACCAGTAGGTGGCGACACTTATCCACAGAAATTATGAATTGGGGCCAGCGAGCGTGAAAGATGGCAAAACTTCAAGATGGTCAGGAAAAAAGCAAATCAAAGTTTGGACAAACTTACCAAGGACTGAGGAAGAGTTATGATGCCAATTTTCAGGGAATGGTGATCAATAAGGCAGACGTTTTAAGCAACTCCCATTTAGCCAAGAAAAAAATGACATACTTGAAGGTGGCGAGCTCCAAAAAGACCATCTTAAAAACACAAATGTAGCAAATATGAATAAATATGATTTTTTTTCTAAAAACGATGTGAAAATGAGTGTTGATAAAGAGGGAGTCATCTTAAAATCAGGATTTTCTTATACTTGGGCCAATACAGTATTTAAGGAACAATCTTATCCAGCATCCGTATATGATCCATGTACATATGTATGTATAGATAGCACTTGTTCTGACTGAATGCTTTATGCCTGTATATATGTACGCTATATATTATATACCATATATGTTACGTATTATACATATATTTGCCAAAATGTGCACATGCAATCAGTGCCTTCAAAAAGTATTCATATCCGCTCCTCTTCTTCCCCACTTTCTTGTGTTGCTGTTATTGTTGTATAAAAATCAGTGGACACAAACATTATCCATAATCACAAAGTGTAAAAATTTTTTTTTGGAGTTTTTGTACATCTGTTAAAAAGAGAAAAACCTCTAATCTGTCATTTGCATAAGTGTTCAGACCCTTTATTCGGTACCTTTTAGTGGCACCTTTATCACCTATTATATCTGCAAGTCAGCTTGACAGTACAGTGGATGGGTGGTAACTGATGATGAATTTATGGACCAAAATTTACTGCACATTATAAATTATTAAATCCCTGAAAAGGTGGTCCACAGTTCATCCCATAATCGTTTCGCACTGGGCAATTAAACGTGGATGGGACATTTGGACAAAATACACCTCATAACAAATTCATGGTAACAATAAATGAGGAACATGCACTGTTTCATAACAAAAGACTGTTTTATAATAAGAGCAGCCTAGTGAAATCGTATTGTTACACAAATAACTTCCCTGCCACCGTATGGCTGTGAGCAGTACTGCATACTGTTTCAAGTTGGTAATGAATCCAAAGTATAAAATAATAATAATAATAATAATAATAATAATAATAATAATAATAATAATAATAATAATAATAATAATAATAATTCGTGTTGAGACTGTAATGGAGCTGGAAACTTAACTCTTACTGACAGCAGTAGAGTACATTTACACTACATACTTCAGACTTCTTCTTCTTCTTCTTTCGGCCGCTCCCGTTAGGGGTCGCCACAGCGGATCAATTGTTTCCACTTCTTCCTGTCCTCTGCATCTTTCGCCATCGCACCCACCACCTGCATGTCCTCCTTCACCATATCCATAAATCTCCTCTTCGGCCTTCCTCTCTTCCTCTTGCCTGGCAGCTCCATCCCTGGCATCCTTCTCCCGATATATCCCGAATCTCTCCTCTGCACATGTCCAAACCAACGCAATCTCGCCTCTCTGACTTTGTCTCCAAACCGTCTAACCTGTGCTGACCCTCTAATATACTCATTTCTAATCCTGTCCATCCTCGTCACACCCAATGCAAACCTTAACATCTTTAACTCTGCCACCTCCAGCTCTGCCTCCTGTCTTTTGGTTAGTGCCACCGTCTCCAATGCGTAAAGCATAGCTGGTCTCACTACCATCCTATAGACCTTCCCTTTCACTCCTGCTGGTACCCTTCTATCACAAATCACTCATGATACTCTTCTCCACCCACTCCACCTGCCTGCACTCTCTTCTTCACCTCTCTTCCACACTCCCCATTACTCTGAACTGTTGATCCCAAGTATTTAAATTCATTTACCTTTGCCAACTCTATTCCCTGCATCCTCACCATTCCTCTGTCCTCCCTCTCATTTATGCACATGTATTCTGTCTTAGTCCTACTGACCTTCATTCCTCTTCTCTCTAGAACATATCTCCACCTCTCCAGGGTCTCCTCAACCTGCTCCCTACTCTCACTACAGATCACAATGTCATCCGCAAACATCATAGTCCACGGTGACTCCTGTCTGATCTCATCTGTCAACCTGTCCATTGCCATTGCAAACAAGAAAGGACTCAAAGCTGATCCTTGAAAGGCAGAAATGTAATCCTACCCCCACCTTGAAATCATCTGTCACTCCTACCGCAGACCTCACCACTGTCACGCTGTCCTTGTACATATCCTGTACCACTCTTACATACTTTTCTGGCACACCCTACTTCCTCATACAATACCACAGCTCCTCTCTAGGTACCCTGTCATATGCTTTCTCTAAGTCCAAGAAGACACAACGCAACTCCTTCTTACCTTCTCGGTCCTTTTCCATCAGACTGCGGTTGTGTTATAATCACCCTGGGTAGTGACCACAAAATGAATTGTGCAGCAAAACTTGGAGAAATGCAAAGAATTTATCTTTTTGAAACTATTACTGCCAAAGGGCCATGCATGCATCCATTTTATCAGGCTTGCACACTCTTTTTGTGGAGTTTGCATGTTTTTACTGTTTTTATGTGGGTCATTTCCAGGTAATTTTTTTCCACCCACAGTCCACATGGATGCTGGGAAGCAGAGGAAGGTGGTTACTCAAATATCTGCACATCCATCCATGCATCCATCTTCTGTATTTATGATGAAGTCACTGGGTGCAAAGCTAGGACACTACACCCCCAAATGGGATGCCAGTCTATTGTAGGGTGGCCACACAGACACACACACACACACACACACACACACACACACACACACACAATGGATAGTACAGAGTGACCAGTTAACAAGAAACACGTGAGTTTGGACTGTGGGAGGAAACCAGAGCACCCGGAAGAAACCCACACAGACAGGAGGAGAACCTGCAAACATCACACTTGGTTAGACTCACACATGTAGACACCCCTAAGTTACTAGAAGATTCATGCAGAAAAAGTAATTACCAAGAAAAAAAAATTCATAATATGTAAACTCCAAACTGAGGAAATAAAGCAGCAGTCTGACAGCAATTATTAATAAGTACACAAGTGTATTTTTATTTTATTTTGCAAGCATTTTGATCCAACATTAAATAAAATAAAACACTGTCAAGCTGTTGGCACGTTTATGTACAAAACAAATTAATTTCACAGCCCTGGCTATGAACCATTCTTTGTGAAGGTACAAAAGGACCAATGCATGGAGAAGATCAAAAGCACTGTTTGGTTTACACTGAGTCTGCAACATCTTCATGAGAATGAGCGCACGAGTTGGCTTCAAAATCCTCACAAACTATACGAACACAAATGAAGGACTACAATCTAATTACAGTTTTAGCATAATACTCAGTGTAAGAACTGTAAAACTGCACATACAATACAGCTGCATCAACAAGAGCGCCAAAGGTGTGTAAATAGCATATTGGCCTGAATATAAGAGCATCCTGATTATCAGTGGACCCACTTTTTTTCAATACTCATTTTTGCAAAAAGGTTTTGGAACTTTACATCTAATCTTTAGAAATAAAAATTGCATTTATTCATATTTACCATATTTGCATTTTTAAGGTGGACTTTTTAAGGGTCGCCATTTTCAAACATGATTTTCTGCAACTTTTTATTTCTTGGCTGCTTGGGAGTTGTTTCACATTTCTGCCTTATCACCGTTATCTTAAAATTGCCATCACAACTCCTCCTGAGTCCTTGATCAATTTGGCCCGACTTTGAGCTACTTAGTTCCAGACCATCTAGAGGTTTTTCCATCTTTCACACTGGCTAGAGTTGATCATTTCTGTGGATAATTGCCACCAGTTGATAAGTTGACAACCTCATCTTTTTACATGTAATTTTGATGAAAATATTCTTATATTCGGGCCAATGCGGTGTGTGTGTGTGTGTGTGTGTGTGTGTGTGTGTGTGTGTGTGTGTGTGTGTGTGTGTGTGTGTGTATATATATATACACACTGTTCAAATTAAATAAAGAAAAGTATCCTTTTGGATCACTTTGACTAGTACCATTTAATGCATAACCATGCCACAAATAACATCTAGATTCATTTAAGAGCACATTTATTTCAATCTGATCAAGACCAATGCTGCATTACTAGAAACAGTACAGAGTGCTTAACTCTGAATATAGTAGAAATGCACTTGACACTGAGAAATAGCTCACAACGATCCGATAAGTGCACAAAACCAGCTCTGGGAAACTGAAAAAATGAGAACTTTCAGGCAACAGATGGGACACCGTTAAGGTCTTTGCCGACAAAGAAAAAGAAACCCACGTTTGGTCTATAATCAGGAGTCGTGCCTTGTAAACAGACATTTGATGTGTAGTTAGTAAATAGCTTTGCTTGACTGCGTACCACTGCGGATAAGAACCTTTGGCCTAACCGAACGTCACATACGTCATTTTGTCCCTTCTAACAATTTAATTTTTGTAAAACCGCTATCTAAACAAATGAGTAAACAGCAGACTGCCTGAACCAACAAGATGTTTCCCGTTTGCCATAATATGACCTGTGGCTGAAGTTCCAGCCTATTTTTTATATATATTTTTTTTAAATATATAAATATACAGAGTAGAATAATGATCTGTTTTCCTGACTGCTTGTGTAAAAATCTGTCTTAAAACTAAGCAATAAAGTGGTAGCGAATAGAATAAAAAGGTCATTTGTTTAAGAAAATATGTCAAATAGGGTTACATTTGTATTGTGCTTTATTTGTGAAGTTTTTTTTTCTTACATATGTATTTTTCCGGTGACTTTGCACTTTAATTTTCTTATCATAGCTGCTAACATCACGGATGCTGACACTGAAATTGACTAACGCAGCGATTCAACAACAGGCCCCGCAGGGGGACCTTGCCGTCTCAGCTCTTCAAATCGAGTACTTTGTCAGCTTCTGCCACCGCTAGCCAATTCACATTCGCATAATTTCGCTTATTGCTTGGAATCCTATGTAAGTCACCAGTGAATTTGAGGAATTTGGGATAATTCTCGTTCCATACTTAAAATGACACAACCTGTGCTTGTGTGCTTTGTAAACGTTATAAAAACATACAAATCTTTAGTGAAAAGGTGACTATGGGATTGTTAGCGTTCAACCCCGATGATACCTGTATATAAAGTTAGCGTGATATCTATAGCGACCGTTCGGATTACATTGGCTAAGAATGAACGAGAACCTGATGTACTGTGGCACGGCAGGTCGTTCATTAAAAAAACTTGTACCTTAAACTAAATCAAAAAAGGAAGAAAGCAGTAGACAAAGTGGGAAAAAGTAACTCCAGTCCCAGGAAGAGGTAAAGGGTGGCCATCAGAGAAGTTCCCCCCAGCCGCCTGACTGACACACCCATGAGGGAGAGAGTATTGTGGAGGAGCCCGGCCCCCTCGGAAAGGAAGCGGGCCAAAGCGGAGCGCACGTCGGTGGTTTATGTGTAGGCGTTGAGGCGCTCTTTAGAACGCGTGGAATGGATGTCGTGGAGTTCTTGCTCTTCCTTGGACTTGATGTCCTCGTATTTCTGCATCTTGCAAGCATCCTTCACGTAAGCCCAGTTAGATGAGAGAACCATCAAGTAGTGAATCTGAAAAAGTAAAGCACCAAGAACTGTTAAGTCCATAAGGCAATAAATGCAAATGCAAGAAAACATTAAACTGAGCCACAAAACAGGTAACCCACGGTTATGAGTACACCTGCGCTGTATGTAGGTGTCTCTACGATTCCTATGAAAGTGCACCAGACACCACAAGGGGGCGTCCTTTCACAAAGGCCAGGACAGCCTTCAGGTTCAGCAGACAGAACCAGTGGTGTCATCATGAACACCAAAAAGGGGATCAAATGTTCATGTTTACATGTGCTGGTGTCAGATTTTGTAGTAACTTCATGTCCAGTGTCAGTGCAAACTGTTGGCAGGGTATAAACACCCGATTCCTGAATGACACAGTTAGGTTTAATACTTCACATTCATATGAACAATTTTCCCTTTTAAATATAGCATAGGTTTACATGATTTGATGAATATCTCTTTAAAAAAAATCACTTTTTTAAATGCAAGTACAAAGAAAATATTAACACATTAAATAAAAATATCAAGTGCAGTTTTGATATACAAATACCTGATCAATTTTTAATGCAAAATATAATAGGAATCTTTTGTCGCCTGCTTAGCTCAAATGATCCTGCGGCAGTACTTGGCGCACAAGCTTATTACATTTGGCGCCATCATCTCTGAGCGTGCCATCTTAGAAAATGGACTCTCACGTTCCTGTTCTCAGTTTCCATGGCAACCGCCTTCCCTTGCATTTTCACAGGCTGAGCATCACATCCCTCCAAACTGGAAACCCTTTCCCTTATTATTGCACTAAAGTGCATCCTCATGGGGCATTTCCTAGCGCAAAATTAAAACTGAGGTTTATATAACGTGGTAATATGTATTGATTAATGCATGAACACCTGACACCAGCCACGGACTGTGATGCAATTCGTTTTGTTTTCCGTCCTGGATAGCAAATGGGATTCCATTTCACAAGAGATGTTAAAAGCCATTTTAAGCAATAATAGGCCACTGGTTTAACAAACATTGCATTAGTGGACTTCGGCTTTAACAAATACACTGTGCTGAATCTGAAGAAGAAAGAATGTATTGTTATTATTTGTCATCACTGGTGTTGTTGTTTTTGTTCTTTGATATTATTTTACCATAAGGTACAGGTAAACCCCCGTAAATGCAGTCACAGCACATAAAATGTTGTTATAATCCAGCTAAACTTATAATACAAGCACCCATTTTGCACAATAGATGCCCGTCTATAACACTGAGTTGTAATGCTGCATGAGAAATTTGTTTGTAAAAAAATTAAGAAATAAAATTTTCAAGTATGGGGCAAGTTGTTCCTGTACCACTCTGATTTGTGATATAACACCGTGCAGTACAACAACCTGTGAAGGACATACTTTGCTAACATCTTCACAGGTTCACGTCTCATGTTCGCCTTGTCTCTAGATATTCGTGGAGTGTCTCTATTTCAGTCTCATAAGTAAAATGATGCTACCCCTTGTCTGTGTGCTGCATAGCACAGTGGTGCAAGTGCTGCATGGTCTTTTAGCAATATTTGGGAAAGGTAGCTCTGGGGTTTTTGCAAGAGCCAGAAACAGATTACTATTCTTCTTGTTATTCCCTTTCACAGTTCACCCAATTTTGATTTGTGCATCTTCAGGAATCAATTACCAGTGTAAAATGGAGTTTACCTGTATTTCCCTATGACTAAAGGTGCTACTGTGTACATTACAGAAACTGGACCTTTGGCTTTTTCTGAATAAAATAGTGAAATATTAGATGGATGCATCTGTAATTGCTACTAAGAAGACATTATAATGCTAAAGACAATCAAAAAGAGAAATTACATACTGTACAGCTGAAGACATATTGGCTAAAAACAGTATTTAACATAAGATGATATGTAATGTACGCTGTTCCCATTATTTCTATACATAGTACAGTCTCTGTCTCTGTTTTATATGTTTTATAGCTTGGTAATGAGAGGGTATACCCTGCCTCACACCCCATGCTTCCAGGATAGGTTTTAGGCAACCACAGCCCTGCTCTAGCACTACCGGTTAACAGTAGTGACTGAAAGAGACAGTAGCTATTATTACTCTTACAAGGTTAAATTATTCACCTGCACTCTGCTGAAGGGTTAAGGTTAGGTTTACAGTTAAGGTTAGGGTTAGGATTAGTCATCATACCATAGCAATAACTGCTGCTCCAGCTCCAGCCAGGGCACAGACGAACAGGTGGAATGTCAGGTCCAGCTGAAAGACATTCACAGTTTTAATGATGACTGATGAAATATAAATTTCTGCTCTAGTCAAATATCATACTTTACACCTAAAGCAAGGAAACAGAGTTTAAGAAATGTAATTATCATGTCATTAAATATATCTGTGGGGGATAATAAATAACAGGCAGGCTGAACTGTGTTGTGAGAAGGTTGGAAGCAAAGCTGTAGTACAGGTCTGAGAACACCTGATGGGCATCTCCCCATGGACTGACCTTTAGCAAAAGCCAGACAGCGAAGACCAGCTGCCCCACGTTGGATGATGAGATACTGTTATAAGTGGCAGCTGGTCTCACACTGATGGAGACACATTGGGACTGGGGAAGACTGGTAAAGAGAGGGACAACAGGTCCCACATGATGATGTTTCAGGGTCTTCTTTGGAGTTGTTACTATGGTTCTTTTTGAGCTTTTGTTAAAAAGTTAAAATGTTAATTTCTCTAACATTTTATGTAATACATATAGAGCAAGGTGTCTGTTAAACTGCACCCCACAAATTGGCACAGCATCGTTCATAGTGCGGCTTCTTTGGAGGAAGAAAGTTGTTCTAGTTGTGAAGCTCAAAACTCTTTTCTGTTCAATACAATAATTAATTCACGTTCCATTTATAATTAGTTATGTAAAAACTGTACAAGCAATAACTTTACCATACATTACCATAATTTTACCGCAGTGCTCAGTGCAGTTGCATGTTTTTGTGGATGAGAACAATAATGAACGAATCCAACTGACCTCATTAGACTCACACATCTTGAAGAACTTCTCTGATCCTGTGCAAACCTTCTTCTCTTCCCCAATAGGTACAATTCCTGAAATGGAATATCGTGAACAAATAAAATGGAATGAATAAAATGCCAAAAAAGCACCGGGGGTGCTTCTCACTGTCCAAAGTCACTGGTGTTTCCCTTGATAGAATAACTGAGTGGCCTTAAAGGCCTGAATGATATGCTGAACTATACAAAATTTTATGGACGCCACTAACTTAAATGTGTAGAACATGACGCAGAGACATGCAATGCAGTCATAAACTCAAATGTGAGTGTAAAATTTTCTCTTATTTTACATACTAATTTCATTCATTGGCTTTTCTGTGTTGCATTGCTCTTAAGTTTAAAGATGTGTGTCTCGCACTGTAAGTCATGTTGAATAAAGATGTCACGTACATACCAGTAAAAAAAAATCATTGCATGTCGCTTTGGAACAAGGCAGCTACTTAATGAATAAATGTAAACGTAAATATATGAGTAAAGACTGAAAAAAGAAACAAAATGATAAATCCAGTGCACAGCACACGATAGTAAAGCCAAGTTGGGTCCCACGGGTGGGCAGCACCTACCAAACTGGCGCAGGTCTAAGCACAGGTTGGCACTTTCAGCAACGGTGGTGTTCTGGCAGATAGACCAGATGTTGAAGTACATGAAGACAGGTAGGGCGGTGAAGGCGGTGACTCCCAGCCAGGCCAGCATGAAGATGTAGGTCAGCATGATGAACTGCACAACAAGGCAAACAGCATCCGACACAGTCGGGTTTGGCTTTCACTTGGGTTTGGTGGATTTATAGCTGTAGTCAGCGGTCATGGTACCTTTCAGTGACTTTGTCAGAATATAATGGTACCATGGTTTACATGCAAGGAAGAGCATTGTCACCAAGGGGATTATCTTCATCTTTTCTATGAGATTTTTTTGCCTCGTGTCTTCCTTACCCAGGCACTAACACAACGGCCACAGGTGGTGATCTTGAAATCTCCATACAGGTCCCTGATGGCCCCTGTCGTGAAGAAGCCTTCCACCATCAGCAGAATTCCATACACAAAGAAGGCCGATGCAATACCGTAAATCACATACTTAATGATATCAATCCTGGGAAAAGGAAGATATTGGAAACATCAGGTGACACTTTAGTTGATGATGATCTACAGCTTAACACTTCCACAAAAATAAAATATCTGAGGCGTAAACAAACACATAGAAACAGAGGTGCTCACATGGTGAAGACGTCCAGAGAGTCCAAGGGTCCTCGTACCACCTCGAAATAGTTCTGCAGGATGGTGACGGTGCCCGAGAGCGCCTCGTGCCCACAACCACAGAAGAGCGCCACACCCGCGTACAGCAGGATGGTGGCGATAAGTGATGGATACGGGATTCCCCCCAGGCATTTGATGCAACACTCAAAACATCCTGAGATGTCAGGAAGAAACAGCAAGTGCGTAGTTTAGTTTTGAGCAACAGAACAGTTGGCATAGTAGCAACAACATCCACCCATGGATCTTCTGGGCTAAAGTTTTGCACTTGGTACCCTAAAATATTGCCTTCACTAAAGCTACTAAGGCTGAAGGTTTGGTGCAAAAGTGATGTTTCTCTCACCTTGAAGGACCTAGCTATGGCACTACAGAAAAAATATAAAGCATTGTGTGCAATTGAAAAAACTAGAGTAAGCTTGAGTATGTAATACACTTCCATTTATGTTACTTCTGGTTTCGCAGAAGTTTGTCTGGAAAGTGCGGTGTGCTTCTGTAATACGAACCATGCAGCTTTAAGCAGGCGTCAATGCAGTGAGAACAGAAAACTGTGGGAGAGAAAAATATGCACCACAAAAAAAGCCATGATTTTACTTCTCTCATTCAGTCACGGATTCAAGGAGACCACAAACCAGGTCTTAAAATCCCCCTTCATAGCTAAGCTCTGACTGCCCAGTTAACCCTGCTAGTGCTACTGATGTTTAAGCAAACTGACCCTTAGCAACCACTTTAACATACAAACCCACAGTAAATATTTATTTGTACAAATTTCTGAGGTTAAATTTATAGTCATCATTTAAAAAATATATGAAAAGTGGAAAAGCAGAACTTGCTCAATGCAGTTTGTATCTGAGCACCATTGCTGTCCTCTGTTGTAGATAACCGCCCTTTATTAGGATTAGATTTTGGATTAACGCTGGGGTTGGGGTTAGGGTTAAGCCCTAATTCTAATGAGGCTTTTGATGACAGTAATTTTTTGAAGAGATTCTCCAAATCAACATACAGTTATATGATTTTTCCTTTAGTGTTTCAGAGTAAATCCCACCATTACATTTGGGGTTTTTTGCTTTACTTTCACTCAAGGGTACAACTGCAGGAGATGGGAAATGAAACTAGGTCTTTCATAGCTCTCACTACTACTAAATAAATAGATAACCATAAAATTACCAAAAAGAAAAGAAAAGAAAAGAAAAAGAAAAGAAAATACAATTACAATACACATTCAGTACATTACTTTGATTTATGGCTTTGATTTTGTGCAATAATTCAACAACTGACATTATGCTTCCTGTTCTCTCCTCAGAAAATTATGTTGAAAATACTTTAATGTGTTTTTAATTACCAGTATGATGTTTCTCAGGCCGCTCACTGCAGGGTAAGCAGAACCTTCACCACTGCGTACTGTGGTGAGCTGACAGGCTCTGCCACCGCTTCTGCTGGGAGTCTGGACTGGAATAACAAGTGCTGCTGTCTTGGCTGCGAGTGGGACGCGTGTTGGAAGAAAGTTTGTGCGTCCGATCAGTGCGGATTTGCTCTGTTTATTTGTTTAAATGTGCCACAGCTTTTCACATTTGATATTTTACACCCATTCGCCTATTTTAGTCCACTACAGAGGAGATATCACTTCCAGTGCATCTTCTAAACCATGCATAGTACAAAGCTGCACCCTGATGCACCTTACAGAGGACATTTGTGGGAAGGACAAATTCCTAGAAACCCTACAAATAAACATTTTTTTCTTCTTAGTCTCGAGAGAATACGTACATATAAATTTAATTTTGGAATTTATGTCGTTCACTTACCAACTTGTGTTCAGTGATAAACCGTACCTCACCGAAAACTTCCCAGTGTGGCTCCTTATGAACAGGATTAATAGTCCACTATGCAGTTTCTCTTCAAAATCTCTAACAAAATTATGCAAATGTTTGTATTTTTGTTGGTAGTTTTAACTCAGTAATATAAGCATACAATCCATATAAATCATTAACAATAATATAGAAAGCTGATAGCTCATCCAGGGGGTAGTTCTACAGACTGGCACCCAGTGATTCTGGGATAGGCTCTGGACCACTGTGACCCAGAAAAATATTTTAAGATAATGGATGGATGGATGGTAAAGTGATAAGCAATGGCCATTATTTTCATATATTTGCTTAACTTGCAATCTCAATAGAAATAGTGCAGAAGGAAGAGTGTCCGTGTCACTTTTAGCAGAACCTTAATGTATACTAAAGGGTCTTACATAAGGACCCAAAAAATCTGTTTCTGCAGTGCGTTTTATGTCTGTAATGCAAGTATTTTTTCTTGTTTTTATTGTCCATGCCTTAGATCTTATATGTAGCTTGTGCTATATGTGGTGACTGTTTCAATGAATCCTAAACTAATTAATAAAACATCTGAAAATGCTTGTGCTTTAAATATGGCTCATATGAAACAAAATTTAATCTCCATTGTGACTTTTCTTGGCATCTAAAATGTATTTGAAAATTCAGAATAGCTGTCCCAAAAAGTTGGAAAATGTCCAGTATCTCCTGACATGCAATTATATCTATCTATCTATCTATCTATCTATCTATCTAGAATCTCTATACTTATGTCATAGAAGGCAGATGCTGACAATTTACGTTATTGTAAAATGGCTGGTAAAGAATTTTATAGACATAGCCGTAAGGCATTATGCTCTTACAGCAAACATGAAGTGGACAAATGTGTATGTTAAGTAAATAGTTGTTCTTCATTTCTGCAGAACCACAACCAGTGCCACACTACATCAAACTGTGCAAACATGACAGAAAGGCTTTTATAAGCAAATTTAACTGAGAATGACAAACGGTAACTTCACTGTGTAGACACGGGGAGCTCCATGCATAATTTAGTGGCAGCACAGAAGAGAGCTTAGAGGTGCTTGCTGCCCCAGTAAATAATTCATTTCCACCGCAATGGCTTTGCATTCCTTAAGGAAGTGGTGACATCACCATAAAAAAGCAAATTCCTCAAAGCATGACATATTCTACACGGACACATTATTGTGTGTATTATGCATTCGTATACCAAAATCCCGTGTTGCGGGCACCGGGCTGCGCCTTCATACATGCAGGTTAATTCAAATCTGTGACAAACAGCTGTTTATTAGATTTTCTTGTTTAATAGCAACAAAGGACACCAGATTTGGACATCTGATGTTACGCGTTTCAAGGCTGGAATGGCGCTTTATGCCATTAATTATTAAACCATTTGTGTTACACCTCGGCCTTACTAAGGTCACATTATTACCCTTTTGGTAGTCCATAACTATAAATAGTTTATTTATTGTCACATTGTCAAGTTAGGAACAGACGAAAGTCGGTTTTTATTGTCAAGTTAGGAACAGAGCACCAGACACGTTAACACTGGTGCTGTGTGGTCGATGGCGGTGAACCATTAAAAACAGTGCCTTTGTACAGTTACAGACGGTGCCACTGCGATGATGTCGACATCTGAGCATTGCCCGCTCCCCTGTGCCGCTGCAACCCTCCGGTTTGACCTCTCACCCATCTGTTTGTAATGCCAAAGAAGCAAAAGGAGAATAAACTCCACTGCAAATCCAAACAGGGTTAAAGGTCGCAGTCATCTATCATCTAACCACGAATTGCTTGGGGGAGGGAGAAATGTTTTTTTTTCGTACTTTTTTCATTTTCAAATGCAAATACACATGCAAGGCAGGGTAGTTATTTTAAGGGCTAAACAGCAGAATCATTTAAAGCACGTTTTACATGCATTAACCGAAATAAATTTCTTTACTAATATGGCACGGTTTTTGGTTAAACATCGTAGGAACGTTTGCTCGGATTTGGCTGATCTTCTCGACTCTATCAAGTCTTCGACTCCCCACAACAAACGCCACTGTGCATGTTTAATGGACCAGTGTGGTTGCCATGCCAACAGCTGTGAGAATTCTGAGAAAAGAGTTGAGTACTTTAGCGCAGTGACCCACTTACTGTATGTCAACACATTCAGTGGGACAATTGTGAATGAAACACATTCCCAGGATTAAACTATGGGGAAATAATGCAGGAGCCAAAGATAAAATGCCCGGTAATGATTATGCACACCGCTCAGTTACATGTATTTTTGACCATTAATACTGTATATATGAAGTTCTACATGTAAAATTGCCCATAGATGCAAAGCTGTGATGAGATAGACCTTAACTAAACAAGGATCTGATTTTATTTTAATATTTACATATGCTCTTGTATTGATTTATTCATTACAGATTGTCCAGTCAATATACAGACTGGCTATGTTTGTAAATTCATTTATAAAAGTCATTTAGGTATGCAAGTACATTTCAGTTCTGCCTAACCCACGAGTGTAAAGCTATGATCATGCAATGAAAATGAAATGCATGGTTGTAAACAACACCTTTTTTATTATTAATGAACACCTGTAGGATACTGAAATGATGGGTCAGTCTTCTTCAGAGGGAGATAATGTAAAAAACACAGTCATTTGTAAATGTTGGATGAAAACAGATTTTTGTATAATGGCAAGAGTAGTTTAAGAAATTCAGTGTACAGAGCATAGGGGATTTTGGCAGGTGGGGGGCTCCTTGGTCAGTTGATATAAACAATGATTTTTTTACAGTGCCTTACTGGGCAGCTCATCGTGCATAACCTTCGACTGAACAAGTGAACTGTTGCATTAAAGGTAACTGGATCACTGGCTTGGTTCATTTTAATTCTCAGCACAATTTCAAAATGTAAAGCACAGCACCACCTGCATATCCAAGGCATGGTCACAGCTAAAAATATTAAATGTAAGCTGGGCATATATAGGGCAAGGTGTTTATACAATAATTGTACAAATTCTTCCTTGGTACTATCACCTGAATTTGTACTATTATTATTATTATTATTATTATTATTATTATTATTATTATTATTATTATTATTATTATTATTATTATTGATGTTGTTCATTTGTTTTTTTAATTTTATTTTTTAATTATACAATTCTGCTGGATTCACATTGGAAATAATTTCAGCAACTGAGGAAATGGGGAATATAAAAGAGTGAACTTTTGCCAGTTATGACCCCCAAAAATAAAACGATTATCAAACATGGTAATGTGTTACCTTTACAAGGAGACAGCCAATAATGAAAGCGAAAACAACACTTAAATGCATTCTCCTGGTGTAGAACTAACCAGAAGATTTTTCTGAAGCCCTAATATTATTTTAATACTGTCTTTAATATTATGATAGAAATATAAAAGGTTATTGACTTCCCATTATTCAACATTTCTAAATGCCAAATGACTTACATAAAACTCAGTAACTAATGTTTCATAAATTTGCAGCTGTCCAGTGCCAAGAGACCAGAGTATATTGCTTTATAACAAAGCTTTCACATCTTAGTTTCCTGAAAATACCCACAAAGTCCAAGGGAGCTGTACATTTAACTGGACTTCTCGCCACTGTGGTGTGATTGCAAGCACTGGCATCTCCAGTTTCTCCAAGGCATCACAGTAAGTGAGCCATGACAGTGAGATGGAAGTTTTGCGGCTGAATGGAAAGTGACAGCAGGAGTGTCCTCGTGTCTCATTACAATTTGTCACATACATAAAGCTGGCCACTCACTTTAACTCATCCTTTATTTGCAAATGGCCAAAATCCTTCCTATAAAATGCCAACTAGAAAGCCTTTGATTACCTATCATATAATTTACAATACGAGAGAGGATTTTGCAGGGATTCCCAAGAAAAAAACGTAATATTTACACCATTTAATCAAATTTACAATAGATATATGTGTAAAATATTCACTGTATATGTCTGTTTTTTCATTGCCTCTGTGGACTGTTGAATTATGTGACATAAGCGTTCCATTATGTCAGAGACCACATGGACACCCCCACATGGAACCCAGCAGCCAAATGTGCCGCTCCAGACCCACCACGGTAAATCACCTGTTTCACTGGCCATCCTCTGACGTGCCGTTTGTCCTCGCCAAGAAATACAGCAGCATCATACACCTTCGGAAAACACAACTCACCCTGCGATGTCAAGCAAAATGTGCAAAACGCAGGGAATGTGCGTGTTTGTGGGGTGGGGTGGGGGGCACCCTTAACTGGTGAACAATTCATATGTGCCGCCCGCAAACACATAATATGTAGATATGTATCTCATATCTAATCGAATATATTTCTTATATATTTGTTCAGAACATTAAATGATAGTTGCACGCCTTCCAGCACAACATTAAGATTCTAATCTTTCCGATTGTACGTGTATTGAAGTCTTGACACTGCTGAATACTGAGCGGCGCTGGCAGAAGTCTGTGTTTTGGAATTATGCAAAACATATTAAATAAATGTATAATATGTTTCATAGGCTTAATAAATGAATTAACACCCAGGTTTTAAACATCCCAAATATATTAAACGCATATGAGATATTCTGTATGAGATGCCTGCTTCCCTTATGAGTTCAACAGGTTAAATGTGACATAATTATCTTCATCGATGTTATTCCAACATACGAATGTATATGTACTAGTGACAGGAAGGCAGAGAGAAAGACAGAGAGATGGAGAGAGAGGGAGAGGGAGAGAGGGAGGGAGAGAGGGGATGGGCATCTGCAAGGAATATTTATATTGCCAAATGCCAAGCCCCTCTCTGCTGAGGGTTCAGCAAAATAATCCTGGCAATGTTTCATCTACACGTCGATTCGCTGAAAATGACAGAAGAAGATGTTCTTTCTCTGGAGCGTTTTACCATCTGTCATTAAAGATGAATGTTTCATTTATTTAGCACATCAGTGTTTACTTGGCACACATGCGATGCTACAATATAATTCTTTAGAATAATGCACGGTCAGTATGTAGAATAAAATAAATATTGTGCAATGGCACATATTTGGTGTGAAACATCCCTCGCTGAAAGTTGCAGGAACTGAATTTCGTTCAGTAATGACAATAAAGGTATACAATATGTATGCAGTATACAAGCAATATACTGTATATATGTATTATCAGTGTTTTTACTGTACATGACTGTTGGGCCATTGGCCAAAAACATTTATATAAGAGATTAATTTAGACAAATAACATAAAAGAACAGGTGATATTGTCAATTTAATCGGTGGCAACCTGTGCGCTGGGTTGACTGTAAGCCAGTGCTCATTTTTAAAATGTTATCAGTCAGCTGATGCATCAAGCGGTGACAGCACTGAGAGACTTTCATAAGTACATTTATTTAATGCTGAATTTGTTTCCGATTACCTGCGATCGCTATCACCGAACAGATACAGCCGGTAAAATAAATGACGTCAGACAGAAAATAGCAGCTCTGCATCGATACACACAGCCCTGACAGGAGGTGGATCCTGACTAAATCAGTGCTTCTTCATTTTTTCAAACATATAGTAAAAGAGTAATGTTTATTTGTGATAGTATTTGTTAAAAAAAAGTGAAAAAAATGCACAATACTTGAGTATGTATAAATATTGTTGTGTACTGCAATTTCCACCCATCCTATGGCACAGTCAAAATCATGGGTGTGAGGTGTAAAAGCCCCCCCTCTCCAATCCACAAAATAAACAACTGCTGAAGCACACACCCGAAATGACAGATGCACACATTCTCAACGGTTATTTTCGCCATTCCTAACACAACCTTTCGTGAAGGTGATCATTGCAATGCTTTATTAATAAAATGCTGAAATAAACAAAGAAACATTATCCTCTATTGTTTTGCTGTTACCTCAGTAGAAATTTACATTATATATAGTTTTTTTTTTTCCACTGCACCATCTAGTAAGCCAGTGAGATTTTTTTTTCATTATTTTTTTCCTAGTCAGAAAAATAAGTTGTATAATTTGAATGAATCAAGCATTTTTCACATTTGCAAACCAGTTAAGGGAGTGGGTTTACAATACCTTTTGATGACTGTCCCTCATCCATGTCTTCTTCCATTGTGGCTTGCTGTGATTTACTGGCAACGCACAAAAATTTGACGGATCTGTCAGTTAAAATCTAATCTTTACTTTCAACCCTGGAACCTCCAATGGCCGTGGTCAGCGATGTCCTCAGAGCTCAGCTCGCAGATCTACTCTCTCCTCACTTGGCTCTGAGTAGCGTTGTCAAAAGTGATTTAATTCACATTACTCTTCTTCCATGGAGAATGATCAGTGTCTCCTCGCAGTGCTGTCCATTGGCCGCAGTGGCAGCTGAAGCCCAACTGAGTCTGGGGGCAGGTCTGTGCCGTCCGGAAGCGGGGGAAGGATGCTGAACTCTCCCTGGCAATGGGGAGTGCAGGTGTCTCTTGCAAGGAACCTGAAAGGAGGGAGTGCGTTGGTGTAGACGCTTCGCTCTGGGCTCAGCTCTCTGCACGAGGAACAGATGGAGGGGAGAACCTTAGAAGTGAGCGAGCGCCATCCTGCACTCCCCTGTTTCTGCCATAATGGGAAAACCCAGCAGTCTACATCCACAGTGTGTGCTCCTCCTTTTAATAATTCTCACAACAAGGAGAAGGGAAAAGAATGTTCTTGGGACAGCAAACGTTTTCGCTGAATTTTTTTATTACTGTTTCTGTTCAGAGAACTCAAAGAAACAGCGGTTCCCTCTTCCAGCATCTGCACCTCCGATTTGATTTTCTGTCCAAAATATGTGGCACAAAACAGGTTACTAACTGCCTCTAGGGTGTTAACTCAGGAACATTGAAATATTTCAGTGAAGAAAGAATTCTTGTGTAATCTGCGTTTACAGAATATTCTGCGATTTGGCACAGTATGATAAATCCGTGAAAGGAGAGTTACAGGGCAACGAAATGCACATTGTGGCTCTGTCTTCATGTTGTCAGGTTTAGCTCCATTCATCCGTCCATCTATTATCCTTATCCGCTTATTCACACCCTGCATGGGGCGCCCATCGATCACAGGACAGCCCAACACACACACACACACACACACACACACACACACACACACACACACACACACACACACACACACACACACACACCTAACGTTTCTAACATCTGCATACTTGCTGTTACCACAATAACTTAGCTGATGTCTGAAGGAGAAAATAAGAGATTTATAACTAGCACAATTTATAAAGCCCATTTGGTGCTTCTTTATCTTTCACTTATTATTGTGACGTTGTGCATTGTTTATATTTCTTGATTCCTGAGTCACTTTGCATGTTTGTAATATATGGTTGTCCACCATAAGTTTTTGTATTTTTTTGATTTATGTTTAGGCAGCCCGGTGGTGCACATGTGTTTCCTCCAAGCGCTCAGATTTCCTTCTCACAGTTTCAGCATGTTCTTTATTAACAAGAGAATAAAATGCATTTCCAAAAGCATTCCTCCATCAAAATCAACCCTTCCATTACCCACAAACCCTTGAAATCATCAGTTTGCACCTATCTTAAACCAGTAAAACTTTGGCACTTTTAAAACACAACAAACTGCTAAGAGGACAATAAAACAAGCATTAAAAAGGCTGCATGTTTTACAATTGTACAAAAAGTCAGTAACTCTTAAAAATAATTCAATTTATCACCATGGTTTAAGCATATATGTGTCAGGTTAACAGGTCACTTTTTTTTATTAATCATAATGTGCGAATCCATTGTTGTTAATCCTGACCAGGGTTGGCCGTGGCTGTGGTCCGAAGTGCAGAAGAGTCACCAATGTTCAAATGGCACTCTGTGGTAGGTGGTGTAGTTGTATGATATCTTCACAGGAAGCTGAGGCAGCCGAGGCACTTGCTTATGGACTTGGAATACTAAGGATTGCTTGGTTATCCCTCCTTTTTTCTGCTCGGAGGAATCCTCATTGCTGGCCAACTGTGAAGACACACTATTGTGCAGAGTGGCCTGGCAAGAGCTGGATTATGTTGGCAGTAGGACTGAGATGGATTTCTGGGTGGTTGAGGATTACTGACCCCTTGGGTTGGGACAATGAATTTCCCCTTGTTTCGATTACGTTAAATATTTAGGGGTTTTTATTATGTTTCTGGATGTTACTAATGTGGGTTACTGAGAAATCTGGTTTGCAGTAGTTATTCTCCCATCATCAGGATTTGTACTTTTACACCTTATGTTCCCTTTCAAAGCCTGTTGGGTTTCACGTTGGGTGACCTATGTGTGAACAACTTACACGCGAGAACGGCACCAACCAATTGCTCTGTTACAATAATAAATAATAGATGCTGAGAACATCCAGCAGATGTCATTTTATGCATGGACTTATATGCAAAATAAGTTAATTTGTATATGCACTGCATGGCCAAATTTTGTGGACACCTGACCACCACACCCATATATGCTTATTGATCCTCCCATTCCAAACCAATGGGCATTGATATGGAGTTGTTCCCCGCTTTGCTGCTATAACAGCCTCCACTGTTGTAGGAAGGCTTTCCACCACATTTTGGAGCGTAGCTGTGAGAATTTGCAGTCATTCAGCCGCAAGAGCATCAGGCAGGTCAGGTGAGAAAGCCTGGTTTGCAGTTGGTGGTCCATTTCATCACAGAGGTGTTCAGTGGGGTTGAGGTCAGGGCCCTGTGAAGCCACTCAAGTTCTTCCACACCAACCTGGGCAAACCATGTGTTTATGGAGCTCGCTTTGTGCATGAAGGGGGGGGGGCAGTCATGCTGGAGCAGGAAAGGAGCTTCCTCCCCAAACTGTGGTCACAAAGCTGGAAGCACACAGTTGTCTACAATGTACTTGCATGTTGTATGGGTCCGGCTCAAACAGCTCAGTCATTAAAAAGAGGGTCCGCACACTTTTGGCCATACAGTGTATAAGCAACATTTTTACTACGGTATAGTAAATCAATTGTACCCTTAGTGAAAGGCTAGACTACAGCTACCAAGTATTTAATGTCACATTTTTAATTACTGAGTTTTATGAGTGCTGTGTCCATCTTTCGTTCAGCGATACCTTGATATGTAATAAAGCCATTGCAGTTTCAAAGTTTCTTTAAAGCCTTTTTTGAAGGAGACAACAAAAAAGTCACAGGTTACTGTGCACAGACAAAGAAAAGGTTACAATCACCTCACCGATTATATTAGAACTGTAAAAAGAAACTGCAGGATATAACAGCAGATATAGCACCACTATCTTGTTTTCTTTCTTTAACATGTCCACAAAAAATGGTTAAATAAAAAAGGTGCAAGCTATGGAAATACATTGCTGCTCTTAGCAGCTGGAAATACAGAAATAAGCAAGATAACTGTAAAGAACAAAACAGTGGTTTCCAGTTGGAAAGCAACATATTGTGCAGAATACTGTAGGCTGCGACTGTAAGGCAGCATAAAAGCCAGGGACTATGGACAAAAATGTTTAAACCTTAAATATATATCATAAAAGATACCTTCAGTAAATAAAAACACCTTGCCTTTGCCCTTAGAACCTAAAGGAGGAAGACTGACCTTTCTCCTCATTTCCAGTCTCCTTGGAATCTTTGTGTATTTATTCTTTTAGCCACTTTTCTCCAGCGCTAAGTCCAGGTACCCCCTACTTACAAGCTTAATGTGTTCCTGGAAGTCAAGAATCAAGAATAATTTATTGTTGTACACAGCAGGTATACAAGGAACACACAATGAAGTTTAGCTGACCCACGGTGCACGGAATAGGCGGAAGAAAAACTCTGAGAAAAAATAAACCCTAACCCTAAATAAAAAATAAATGTACATAAATAAAAGATAAATGAATATAAGATTTTAGAAATCTATATATAAGAGATACTAGATAAATATAACTGTATATAGACAAAGTGCAATGTACAGTCAGTGGTCAAGGGCAGTGGTGGTGGTGATGATCAGGTCTGAGATGACTGAGTTTAGCAGCCTGACAGAATTTGCTTGAAAGTTGTTCCTGGGCTTGGTGGAGTTGGTCTCCAAGCTGCAATCGCATCTCCCAGATGGCAGGGGTCAAAACAGATGGTGGCGAGGTCTGCCGTGATGTCGTGAGCACTCCTGAAACATAGCTTGTTGTAGCTGGTCTGGATGGTGGGTAGTGTAGTCCTGGTGAGAGACTGGACAGTCTTATCTAGCAGCTACAGAGCTCCATGGTCAGAGGCTGGGCAGTTCCCATATGAAACTGTGGTGCAGGAGGTCAGGATGCTCTGTATAACATATCAGTAGAACCTTATAAGGGTGGTGGTAGAAGTTCAGCTCTCTTCCTCCTCCTCAGGAAGTGTAGATGCTGTTGTGTCTTTTTCACCAGGTGGGTTGTATTGTTGTTCACTGGAGAGGTCCTTGGTGATGTGCACTCCCAAGCTGAGCTACCAATGCACTGAGGAGTGTGAGCAGCTCAAGTCTTTCTGAAGTTCACGATAATATTAGTCTTTTCGACACTGATAGACAGATTGTTGTCCTCACAAAAAATCAGCCTCGTATTTGGTCATGACTCAGTGAAGGGGATAAAAATAATTTCCCTTGTCTGCGCTGTGTAAGTCCATGACTCGCATCTCAAAAAATAACAATGATGTACAATGATTTACCCATTTGTAGGTGGATCAAAGTACCTTAGTGGTATTGCAGCAAGCGGTGAAGCTGAAAACCTGCAACCTTTGAGTCCAGAGACAGCAGTTGCAACCACTACGTCACCTGTTGCCCCTCTTCTGCAGCTGGCTTGCATTTGTAGACCCTGCCAGCTGGTGTAATAAATAGTACGGATCAATATGATATTAATAACAGAGAGATGATTTTTGCTTTCCAGACACGGGTTAGTTTTCAGATGAAATTTTAAACTTCATTTAAACGTTACATTTTGTTATTTAGCTGACACTTATTTTCAAAAGAACTTCAGGTGTCAAGCAATTTAGACTGACTTGTATATATATATATATATATATATATATGCAGCAGGGTAATTTTTATGTTTTCTATTCAGGGAATTTTGGTCAAAGGTTAAACAGGAGGAGGTGAGATTCAAACCTGGGTCCTTCCAGTGCATCAATTTTTTTTTCATATAGTGGGAAGCAGCAAGATTCATGGCAGCAATACAGTAAGCAAATCCAAGATGGTGCCACAGATGGACGCCTCAGTCTTGTGCTCCCTTGTATTTTGTTTTTGTTTATTTGTCCCATCATTTGTAATGCTAATACAGTTAAATATTGTGCAATGTTTCCCTTATAAAATTTATTCTTTTATTATTCTTTTATTATGTAAGTTTGTATGCTGTGTTGTCTTAAAGGTCACTGAGACCTGTTGGAAACCGAAACCAAATTCTTTGTATGGGTGAGCATATTTGACCAATAAATTTGATTCTGATTTTGATTTTGATTCTGATGGAATGAATGTATGGAAATCATTCAATGACATTATTTTTCTTTGTATGGAGCATCAGGTCACATAGCAGCTAGAGTCCCCTTGCAGTCTAAGGGCCAGCATTAAAATCCCTGCTCCTGCTATAGTACCCTTGAGCAATGTGCTAGCCCTGCACAGATACAGCACAAAAATCCTGAAATAAATATTGAAATGTGTAACAATTGCTTCTTAATACGGTTTACCTGACACAGTTTCTTTGGGAAATGGCATTAGCTCAGTGCATGCATGTATACATCAATTTTTGTTAACTGCTTTATCCTGCTCAGGGCCACAGTGGTCCAGACCCTATCCCACAGGGTGACCACACACGCCACAGGCAATTTAGGGTAACCAGTTAACCTGAAACAGACATGTTTTGACTGTGGGAGGAAACCCACACAGACACTGGAAGAACATACAAACTCCACACAGGCTGTGCTGGATTCAAACCCACACCCACCCGTTCCCAGGAGCTGTGAAGAGGCTGAGCTACTCACTGTGCAACTGTGCAGCCTCTGAATAAATGCAGATATATGCAAATGACACTGGGACAGGTACTGTTCAGTTATTGCCTGTGGTCCAATAATAATTCCTGCATTGGATTTTGACTCTTCATGAAGACAAAAACCAGCATCACCGGCATTCCTTCTTTATGCCACGTTCAGCCCAAGGTGGTTACCATGGCAACCCATTTCAAGGCGCTGCTCTGTAGCACAACGGAAAGAAATGAAGGCTCACCTAATCCCGAAATTGTGTCCGCATGTCTTTGTGCGAGACCTGTAATTCCGTGAACAGATTCAGCTGAACTGTTTTGTACATCAAAATGAAAATACTGGTAAAAAGGTGAGGGTGCTGAGGCGGTGTTGCCGTGAAACATAGCTGTTAGAGACCAGATTAGCGCTCACCGGCTGGGTTGCTGTCTGTATTCGTGTCTGACCGTAGAGGATCAGACTGAGACGTTGTCTTTTCTGGCATCTCAACCAGCCGTCTCCTGGCATTTGGTTTCGTCATTCATGCCTTTCTTGCCCAGTCAGCTGGTGACTGGGACAATTTTACCAGAGTAAAAATACCCACGGTGCAACCTTCCACCCAGTGTAAAAGGCATTATGGTGGTAGTAAGGGTTCAGATGAGGGTTATTATGCTTTTTTGCTGCTTAATCTGAGTTCCTGTAGGCGAACATGTGACTGTAAATCAAACACTGAGTCTGAGGAGCACACCACATTCTGCATACAAAGAAAAGGGGAAAAGTGCCAGTGAGGGAGATTTCGAGAATTAAGCCATAACACGATCGTGGTTTTAGATTTGTTCCTCTTTTCAGAGGCCAAATTATTATGTTTGCCTATAAGGCATCGATCCTCATTGTTTCCTTGAGTTGTGTGCACTGTGGTTTTCTGAACACACCCTGGATGAGGAATATGAAACACTGCAGCGCCACCTGGCGGTTGTTGGGTGTTTATTCAACAGGGATATTAACAGCGGAGGAATGTGAGTCCAAGCAATAGCAATGGGGGGGGGGGGGGTGGTTTAAATTGAGAAATATGAAACATGAGTGATGAATACATTATAGGAGAAGTCATATTCCATTATTATTACTATTGCTTTTGTAGCTGTTCTTCATAAGCTTTGTTGCCTCCTTTGTCTAAAGTGATTTACCAATTTGTGATTCTACAATGACTTTTATACAGCAGGGTATTCATTTTAACTTTATCAATTTGGTGTAAATACGTGGATCAAGGCTACTACAGGAGGAGGTGGGAGCCCTAACCCTAAGGCCACCTGCTGCTCTCCGGTTTTTTGCCAAAGTTATATTATTTACTGGTAAATCATATAGATTTATCACTTAACTGTATGTTTTTATGTACATTATTGAGCACAGATTTATTTTGGATAAACAACATTAAAATCTGGTTTGTGTTGCAGCGCTTCAGTGTGATTTGCTGGTGGGTCCCCGTCACCGGCGAGGCCCTCAGAAACCGTGCATCCCGGCTGTCTGGCCCCCTGCTTCACGCGGATCTCCCGGAACTGAACCCCAGCTGTACTTCTGAGGGCTGCGGCTGACATCCCTGAACAGGAAAGGAGAGTTCACTATTTGCTTTGCTAAAAGCTACCAGCTACTTAAAAAATACAAATATTCACAAAAATATGAAACATTCGGATATTTACATCTTTATTTCCTTCCCATTTTTACACTTTGCATTGCACTATAACATCATTCTCAGAATAATGACAAAGCATAATGCAGTATTTATTTTTTTAAATGCAAAAATCACTAGCATTTGTTATTTATAGTGCGTTATTTTATCATTTGCGAATTAGTACTATGATTACAGTGATCTTATGCAGATATTAATATCCTACGAAAAACACAAAACAATATTTTTCATTAAATGCTATGCTGGCAAGAATAAAAATGTTATTTAGTTTAGTTCCCATAATTAAAAGCAATGTATTTATCATAGTTTTTACCCAGCATCCAGTCAGTGCAGTGTGAAGAAGAACCTTTCTGTTGGCCTGATGCTGGAGAGAATCTGCCTGCCCTTTTCTCCAGCCTTTGCTTCATGAAACGTCCTTTTAGGGAGGAAGCGGATCAAATTATTGCCTCACTTTTCCCTCTGTATAAACACCCATCATTTCATGCAACGTTTACGGAAATGATTCAGATAGAATGCAAATTTAGGTTTTTATTAGCTTATTTCACATTCCAAAATGATCTCCTCTGGCAAAAATAGACAAGATTTTGGGGCAAAATTATCTTGAATTAATGTAAACATTTTTAGCAATACTGTGCTTTCATGTTGTATTACGTACTTGTGTCGTCCTAGTATATTAATTATTTGTCAATATTACTGGGAATATTTGTTCTGCTACCAGTTTAAAAATAATGCACCTCTCCTCCAATTTACATTCCTAAAATTACACCAGGAAAAGGTAAACAAGGAATCTATTATTTAAAGCAGGAAATAATAAATGTTTCAACCCCCCCAAAACAATTTGCCAATTATCACTAAAACACTGTTAAATGCTTATGTAACTAACAAACCATGAAATCCCCCCATGCTCTCTCCCTCCCTTCTCGATGAACATTTTGCAATACTGGCCCGCTGTGCAACAGAAATCATAAAGTGCAGCCATATGGACAAAAAGCAGCAGCAGATCCCCCTCACTTGTTCAACATTTTTTCACTTCTGGGTCAGATTTTACAAAGGGTTTTCAGAACACAGATGATGTAATATGTTATTTCAGACCTACGCTGCTACGGAAACGCAGGCACATAACCCACTTTCATCTGTAAAAATAACAACACATTACAAATGGGGAGTTTTAAATTACACAGTTCAGCGTTAAAATGTATCAAGTGTTCAGAAAGTAAAGATTTTTATTTTTTCTAAGCTGGGCTGGAAAACCTTATTTGGGGAGATTGGAACTTAAAAGTGAATTTTTGATGTTAAAAACTAGACTTTCATTGAGAGAATGTAAATAAGGAGGACATATTTCAGGGAGCCATGCTTCTATAGATATGAAAGACAGCTGTTCAACTTCCAGAATGCACCTTTTATCAAACTTTATCAAAATCAAATGATTTTGTATGACTAAAAAGTAGCTGCTGCTGCCCTTTCTGCTGACTGCGTACTCGGGTTCTCCATCCTTTCCATCTGTCTCTGTAGCTGATGCATGTGGATGATGTCTTGGACTTTCTGCTTGTTCCTGTCGATCCTGGGATCAGCCAGCACCTCGCTGAGACGGAGGTTACTTTTGATAGCCCCAGAAGTCGTAGCTCGGGCAACCATGGGCAGCTTCCCCTGGTAGCTGCGGTCAGTGAAGTCAATGTCCCTGCCGTAGAGGGATTTGATTCTAAGGAGAAAGGGTTACTCAGTAATCAAACCGTCCTGGGTGTCAATATTCACATAATTTAATATTATTAAAAAATACAGTGGGTTCAGTGAAAGGCAGGACATACCTTCTGTTTGTGAGAAGAACATACATCTCCTGAATTAAAAGCTCAGCTGCCCCTGGTTTGCAGTGAATGGTGCCTTCAATGACCTCTTTTGGCAGCTTGACGTTTTGTTTCAGCAGTGACTTAAAACAAGAAAACACATCATAAAGATTTATTTCTTCTGAGAAAAAACCTAAGAATCTATGAACAGTAGGGTGTCTGACAGCTGACAGTTAATATGTCACAATGGCCAGCTACAGGGGCCCAGAGAAAGACCAGGAGACTCCTCCTCACAACAGTTAGTCTTGGACTTAAAAGAGTTTTTGAGTAACAAACTTTTTGTCCACACAAACTTTCAAAAATGGTGAACCGCACTGCCGGGGCAAATCATGTGGCCAAGTGCCATGTAAGTGCAAGAGTGGAGAGAATGCAAACATAAGGAGAACAGTTAAGCCCACCAGTGTGTCCATTTTCATATTTTTTCTCTTCATTTTCTTACTTCTGACTGAAGATGCATGGGACATCCACCGGATATCACTGACCTCTAGTAAACGACTATGATGAGCTGAAGAACAGATGGATTCTATCACATACTGTATAAGCACTTCCTGGGAAGAAGCAAGAAAGAAGATTCTGACCTTGACATCTGCCATGCTTTGGCTCCTTGCGTTCATCTTTGTTTTTTGCTTGACATAGAATGCTGTAGTCGGGTTGTGTAAAACTTTATTTGGGGCTTAACTCCATTTTTGTTTCTGAACTCCTTATATTGCACCATTAAAGAAAAATGCCTAGTTTGATGCACCCACTGCTTCTTCTGTCAGTTCGTCCTCAAAAAACTTGGATCGGCTTATGCTTCACTCCACCATACCCCTTGGGATTGTAACAACAATCTGCAGATGATCCTACATCTTCTACATCTACCACATCTGAACCTGAGGCAGAAAAGCATCAGCTGTCATCCTGTACCTCCATGTGGTCCCCCTGTTTCCCATTTGTTGCACAGCTGTCTGCATTTTTGGGTAAATAATATACAATTCACACTATATTCTTTTTCCTATGCTTATTATTTTAATATCAATATGCTCTAACTGCATACTATTGAATTTTAAATATGATGTGGGGTTAAAAAAAAGGGATAGTACAGCAACACACAAACATCCAGGTCTTGTTCGGGCCCTAACTCTTTATTGGAATGTCTTATTTACAATGTATTGTTCAATACCCTGTACGCGCAAAAGTATGCTGACACCCCCCTTTCTAATGATTGAAATGAGTTGTTTCAGCTGCATCCATGCAGCATACAAATGCATTCTAGACAACTGAGTGCTTCCAGCTTTGTGGCCACAGTTTGGGGAAGAAAATCCTTTCCTGCTCCAGCTTGACTGCCCCCCCATGCACAAAGTGAGCTCCATAAACACACAGTTTGCCCAAGTTGGTGTGGAAGAACTTGAATTGCCTGCACAAAGCCCTGACCTCAACCCCACTGAACTCCTTTGGGATGAACTGGAACACAGACTGGGAGCCAGGCCTTCTTGCCTGACCTCACTAATGCTCTTGTGGCTGAATGGGTACAAATTTCCACAACCATTCCTCCAAAATCTGAAGAAAAGCCATCCCAGAAGAGTGGGGACTGTTACAGCAACAAAGTGGGGGCAACAACTCCATATTAAAGCCCATGGGTTTGGACTAGGATCTTCAAAAAGCACATATGGGTGCCCACATACTTTTGGCCATGCAGCGTATGTCAGCCAGGAGATCCAGAATGCAAGAGGCAGACAACACAGAGGGACTGCAGTACCTGAAAAACCCCACTTCTTGCCTCCTACCCTGTGCTACTGTCTGAGTTGCTGACATATACATTTGTTCATTTGGCAGATGTTCTTGTTTAAAATGACGTACAATGCAGCTAAGTTAAAAGTGAACAACAGACAGAGGGCACAGTCACTTTAAATTATTGATTGACAATACATTACATGACTAACAACATTTTGGAACAGACAGTGACCCCCATATCAGCTTCTGGCCACATGTGACTTACAAACCTTTTGGACAGCAAACCAACGTTCAGCCCAAATTATGTTTGTAAGCTGGGGACCAGCTGTGCTGAGAGGCTTTCCCATAATCATGACAGCCTTCAAAAAGGAGACTGGAAAATGTCCTTGCGGTCCGCTTGTGTTCAGAGTTCTTAAGATCTGCTTCACATCCTGTGTGATTGACTTTTTACTCCCCCAATACCTTTTTCCTGCTCATGTCTTGCTATTGCTTTTTGAGTAACTCTTGGATATACTTGGGTCCTACTAGGAGAAAATTATAAGTTTCCCCCTAAAAACACTGATGTCTGTCATTTTGGGTTGCAGATTTCCCGGAACTGTCAGGGACTCAAAAGTCAGGACCCATTTGCAGACTCAACAGAGGGCAGAAGATGTATTGCAGACAGACAGAAAACAATCCAAAAACATTGGGCAGAGACGAGTCAGAAGGCACAGGGTCAAAAATCCAGAGAAACAAAAATGAACCACTATCATGGAACAGGCATAGGAAAACACGGTCACAATCTGACAGAGAAAACATACAACAGGACTTGTATACTTAATGCAATAAACCAACAAGACGGACTATTGGGGAAACACAAGAGGCAATAATGAGAAGGGGAAGGCAGGGCAAGGAGCGCACAGAGGAACACAGGCCCTTGCAATGATGAAAAAATAGCCAACAGGGCAGCCAAGAGCCCCTGAGCAGCCTGGAGTCCTGACAGGAACAAATCGGTGTACATGCGATCAAATGTTTTTATGTGTTTTTTAGCTGTTGTATCAGGCACTTAACAAAAATTGTCATGAAACAGCATACTTTATTTTTAACATGGCTTTATTAAAACCTCTGTTGAAAATGCTGCATCTATCTATCTATCTATCTATCTATCTATCTATCTATCTATCTTTTTCTTTCTTTCTACTGCAGGTTAACTTCTGCTTTAATTTCAAAGTCATTCTGGTTGACTGATTCATTACCATTATTAGCAATAACAACTGAAATAGTATTACTGCTATTGGTGGTTGCAATATTAGCTTTACAGTACTTTGTGTGTTATTCCTGCTACAAACCCGCTCGCAACATTTTGTCGCCTTACCCTTTCAATTTGAGACCAGTTGCTCAGCTTTGTGAGAAGCGACGTGCCATTCACATAGTTGTGCATGGGGAAATCATCTGGGTAGTAGCTGAAGAAAATTTCCGCCACCAGGTAGCCATTGGAGAAGTCTCTAGGGGAATATTAACAAGTCAGACTCAGTTGCACTTTGCTTTCCAGGTGAAAAAGGAGGATTCTGATGGGGCTACATTCACATTTAAAGGCAACTGATGAAAACTTGCTCACATGTGGCGTTCTTCATTAAATAAAGTAGTACAATCTCATTGTACACTGGAAATAATAATTTTAAAAGGACCGGTGGGGGGGGGGTATTATTATCATCATAAGGTGGCTTTCATTTACCCAGTTGGGTATTTTCATTCCACTGACTCAAGATCAACACCTTGGGCTTCAAGAAGTGGGCTTCAAACTGTCAACCTTCACATTAGAAAGACAGGAAGACAGCTCCTTGGCCACTGCGCCACCTGCTGCCCCGTACACACCTATCTCACCAAAGCAAATAAACACCAGCAGGCTGAAGAACGCACTTCCCCAGAATAAAGTATTATTTCCTGACTTTTTAGGAGACCTTGGATTCTCTGGCGCGTCTGGGGGAGGAGAAGCGCTCACCTGCGCGGGTTCTTGGGAGAGAGCGACAGATCGAGGCTCAGGAGCCATTTCAGGACCTCCCGGGGCAAACCGGCCCTTTGGGGAGACTCGGCGACGGCCATGGAGAGCGGAGGAGAGAAATAAAGCAACAGGATGACACAATTAAAAAGGGAGCCACAGTACGCGGCGCCGCGGCTCCTCCACGCACTTCCGCTGCTCCCGTGCGATCATTGTTTACGTATCCGTGGCAACGAGCTCAGGCTCGCGACCCACTACGCATGACGTGCGACGCACGACGTACAACAGCTGTTGATGCTCAGATACAAGATGAATTTGCAACTTGAATAAAATACCTTTATCTATCTATCTATCTATCTATCTATGTTAGGATGTTGAATCTCGTTTGGAGCGCTAGTCCTTTTGTTACCCTGTTTGTGCTTTTTTTGAATAATAATAATAATAATTTTCATTGTTTCATTTATATGCTTGTTGTTGTCTTTATATGAATAACTGCAATAACGATAAACTTTAATATCAAAACTATATTTTCATTATTGTCACTCATAATAATAATCAATTTTACATTATAATAAAATGATTGATTTTCTCTGCGTTTTATTTGTCATTGCAAAGTACCACATCAGGAACTGCATATAAATCTATTTTTACATGGATGACATAGTCTATTTATTGTTTTTTCCCTCCATTTGCTTTATTTCATGTTTTGTTTTCAAAATTTGTTGAATTTGTGTTTTTTTGTCCTCCATATCCACAGATATTAACAGTCTGTACCTGTAGCAAAATGATAAGGGATTCTGTTCTGAATTATGAGATAAAAATTTCCATCTGGTTGATTTACTAAGTTTTTTGTTCAGCAGTGTAGGGCAAAAAAAGCCAGACAAGTTGGTAAGGGTTACAGAACACAGTTATTATTGCCCAAATAACATAATATTGTATACTTTCTGGCCTATATATAGTCACGGTGCTATTTTCATGCTTACTGTCCTCGTCTGCTGTAAAACACAGGGAGAAAATGTAAGGTTACTTGATCACATCCAGCTACTGCGGCAGCAAGCAACACATAAGTTTTATTCAAGATTTTGGCTTGTATTTCACAGCCACACAGATTCATATTTGATGAGGAAGCAGCATATGGAAGCGTCCACAGAGCTGTCCTATCGAAACTGCAGGAACTTCTTGAGGGCTTTGGGCAGCTGCAGCTGTGGAATGAGGTGGAGTCTGTTGCGGCCCAGGCAGCCTCTGATGGTGAGACGACACATCTGGTTCAGGGTGCGAGGAACAGCTGAGGAGGGATTCACAGTACTGAGTTACTCCGTTTCTCCCCTGCATGTTATTCACTGATCTCAATTTGATAAAATATCTAGTAAAAATTCAGGCCATTACTGTTAACACAGCTTACCCAACACCAAGAGTCCTCGACCTACAACTGGGTTAAGGACCGACAGCCACATCGGTCATAAGTTCGATCGTACTCGTGACAGAGCAATTATTTCTAAGCGTTTAGTCCACCGCACAGGAACTTCTTTTCAAGTATGTTTCCTAGCTACAGTATACTAGTTTATCCATACCATTATTAAATAATTCAGTACTGCATTCTTTACCAAAGTTTATCTTTAATAAGTACAATACACAAGAGATGCAAGAAGATGATTGCTGGCTGTGTGAGGGCAGGGCACTGCCATTGTGTCATGGTGCACAGTCTCATACAGCATTCACCTCCTCATGCAGTCGCTATGCTGCAATGTCATAAATAACAGTGCAGGTGCACTTGTGCAGTGTTTTCATAGCATTTTTCAACTACAGTCTGAGCTTTGCACACTCACTTGTGTTGCAGTGCTGTATATGTTTTGTACGGCTGTTGGCAAACACTGTCATTATGCTACTATTTTGTGCTGCACAGGTATATTTTACATTACAAGATGCTAATGTACATGTTATAATTAGCTATGAGATGTTCATTTACTTTCCAGAATTCCTGTCATTTTTTTAACAGTTATTCATTTCATTTTAAAATGACATTATTATCATTTATTTACTACTATTAACCATCGTAAGTGTGATTCAGCTGTGTACCGAGTACATTGTAAGTATAGCCTGTACATGCAACATCATACATGCACATAATATATGAAAAAGGGCTTTTAATTTACATATTAAACTATATCAAACAATGATAAAAGTTACTTATTCATTTAAATATGGAATGTCCTGACTGAGCAGGTTAGGCTGTGTAAGAGACCGAAACATAGAAGTAAGCATTTAATTCCTGCCACATGGAGGAAAACACTCACCTTCATACACCAGGAGGAATCCCTCTGCCAGGCCACCAGGGGGAGCAACCTCAACTGGTCGCATCAGGTCTTGGTTTTTTGCGTTGATGTCGGCACCAAATTCAAGCAGAACCTGCGCTATTTCTGTGCAGTCCTTCTGAGCAGCAGTGTGTAAAGGGGTTTCCAGGAATTTACCCTTCTGCACGTTTGCACCTACACAAGAAAGTCTTTTCAGCATGATCAACCTGATGAGATGAGGTCCACATTAAAGAATGTTAGCTATGGCTTCTGGGTAATGCATTCCAAGCAACTATTCTCAAAAACTCAAATACTGCTTTCTGATAATGCTAGAATGATTTGAATACCTTTATATAACCTGTAAAGGTGCAACTTTTGGAATTTTGTAATCCTAAAATGCATTGTACTACAAAAAACAAGACAAAATAAGATTTTTTTAAGTCATTCATTTGTTATAAGTAACTGCTTTGTCAACTGCATTGTCAAGGTGGCTCAGAGTCTATTTTGGCAGCATAGGGTGTGAGGCAAGGTACATCCTGCCAGTCCATTGTAGGGCGGGCACACGCACGCGCGCACACACACACACACACACACACACACACACACACACACACAATACATTATGGGCAACTTCGAGTTACCTATCTACCTGATATACGTCACTTTAAACTATGGGAGGAAACTCACACAAACGTGTAGAGAACATGAAAACTCCACACGGATTGAGCCAGTTTCAGATCCACACATGAACACACAGTGCAGGCACTGTGCCATCCTAAACAGTGTTACACAGCCATCATTCTGTGTACTGGAACAGCTTACTGCTGCTACAAATGTTGGCTGTAAGACACTGAGTAGGACAGCTGCCAGCTGGGGGGGGGTGGGAGGCGCTCTCTCCATTACCTCCATTCAACAAAACCCTGGTGCACTGGAGCTCCCTGGACATACAGGCAACATAGAGCGGTGTTCCCATGTGAGGAATGTCATGGTCCACATCAGCACCCCATGTTACAAGGGCTTCAACGCATGAAACGTTACCTGGGGGAGAAAGGAAAGGAAAGCCACATCATAAGCCACAACAGTTGTAAGTTTGATCATACTTTTGACAGATTATTTCTCTAGAACATATATATTTAAATTATCTATAAATAACATTTCTCTTATTTGTTGAGAACAGATTACTTCTAAGTGTATAGTCCACCATACAGTAACTTCCGTTAAAACATTTGCTCATGTTTTGACTGATTTTCTGGTATTTATGGCCACAGAATAGTTTATCCATACCATTATAAAGTAATTCAGCACTGCTTTATTTACCAAAGTTTGAAGATGGTGTTGGCTATGTGAGGGCGGGGCACTGCCACCATGCTGTGGCACACAGTCTCAAACTGTGAGTTGTTATGCTATAGTGGAGGTACACGTATGGTATTTTAATGCATTTTCATAACATTTTTCATCAACAGTATAAGGTATATGCACTCAGTCATATAGCAGTACAGTGTATATTTTCATATGGCTGTTGAAAAACTCTGTTGTTATGCTATGTTGTCATACATGTGCTATACAGGTACTGTATACTGCACATTAGCTATGAGATGCTTGTTCACAACCCAGAATAACAACTTTTTTAATAACAACTTTTCTACATTTACTATTATTATTATTATTATTATTAGTAGTAGTAGTAGTAGTAGTAGTAGTAGTAGTATTGTTGTTGTTGTCATAAGTTTGCATCATTGAATGTTGAGGACAGCCTGTATTATTAAATATTAAATAATACTATTATATGATGATGCTTTTGGCAGAAGGTGGCATAGTAGTTCAGTGTGACAGGACCCGCATTCAAGTCTCACCTCCTGCCCTCCTGCTGTAGTATCTTTGATCAACGAACTTACCCTGAATTAATCCAGTAAACTTCCCCTGAAGTGTAAATGGATAAATAACTGTACAGATCCAAACATTTTAACTTACTTTTGGGGAAATTGCTTTAAATATGCCAGTTGATTATCACTAGTAGAACTAGACCCCTTGTTAGGTAACTAGGGTTGTGTGTCCAACAGACACAGCCATTTTGCTGTTTAATAGGTTGCACCTTTGCTGGCTGCTGCATGAATCGGCGAAGGCTGATAAAAGTCAGCTTGAGGTGCGGCACCATTTTCCAGGAGTAACTCGGCACATTGCACACTGCCAGATGAACATGCGTTGAAGAGGGGTGTTACGCCATCAATAGTAGTGACATTAACCTGAGAAAAAAGAAAGAAGCAAACTGAACCAATTCAACGTTTGGAGGTCTCACAGCTCCTAGACGGTTCAAGTGTGGGTACGAATCCAGCTCAGTCTGTGGGGGTTTCCCCTTGCAGTCCAAAGACGTGTGTGTCAGACTAATTGGTCATTTTAATTTGTTGCTTTAATTTGCCGATAGTGTGTGAATTTGTATATGTGGCCATTCTGTGATGGACTGACATCCCATTCAGGGCTCCAGACTGCATTGATGGAGATCAAGTGAGTAACAAAGGTGGACAAAAATGTTCTAATTTTGAGTAAATCCCTCTTTTTTAAAAACTGTCAAATACCCCAAATTCTTTTGAATATCGGGCTTTAAAGATTCCCATTTCCAGCATGATTACTGCACATCAGAAATTCTTAACCTTGTCTACTCTAAGAATTCCTTCATGAATCAAAGAAAGCAAAGGACTCCCCTTACAATAATTTAAATAAATAAATGAATTATATTGTTAGATTTATGAAATAAATAAGTTTAGAAGAAAAAAAATCCTTCACTTTATTGAACTGAACACTAAACTGAAGCCAACACTTGTAGGACTTCCTGAAGCCCATTGTTGGAACCCTGCTCTATATACTGTGGTATAGGGTTAGAAATTTAATGTATTGAATAAATGAATACATGAATTACTCTAGCTTTATGCAGAATGTGGTGACGGTTCAGTGCTGAAACTCACGTTGGCACCAGCATCAATGAGAGCTCGGGCGCAGGCCACATGGTCTCCAAGGCAGGCCTCGTGCAACGGGCTGACATGGTCAATGGTGAGCACATTCACATTGCAGCCCTGAAGCCACAAAGAGGACACAGTCAACCGTATCATATTTACACGGAATTTGATGTCCGCTTACACAGAGATCCAAGTTATGATTTTTTTTTATTGTACACTTACTTCAGAAAACATTCAATACTCGTAGTTTTAAGATGGTAAAGACAATGTGAACATTTGGTAAAGTATGCAAAACATGCACGTCCCTGCCCGGCTAGCTCAGTCAGTAGAGCATGTGACTTGTAATCTCAGGGTTGTGGGTTTGAGATCTGCATTGGGTGTCAATGTAAATCCAGCCACAAGGGGGTGCACCTCTGTGCCGGTCCCAAGCCCGGGCAAAATGGAGGGTTGCGTCAGGAAGGGCATCCGGCATAAAAATTTGCCAAGCCAAATGTGCGGACGAGCCAATCCGCTGTGGCGACCCCTAACGGGAGCAACTGAAAGTTGATTATGTTTTATGCATGTAATTTTTTTTGTGAAAATCCAGTAGTTTTCAGGTGAGCATAGGCATCGCTTGCTGTCTCTCTATCCGAACATTTGCTATAATGAACTGGACAGATTTGTACCCCAAATTTGCTATCCAAACCAAAAACTTTCAATAGTGCAAAAAAATTCAAAATGTGGTGGGAAAAACATTGCAGACAAGTCCAGGCAAGACAATATACAGTGTGGGGAATGTCAAAGTGTTGCTTTGAGACACTGGGGCATTATGGGAAATGAATGCAGTTCCGGAGTGTTTGGGTCTTGGGTGCGTTGCTTAATTGAATAAATGGGATTTGAGCAAAAGGGCACAATTATTACAATAAATGCAATGCATTCAGCAGATCTGCGCTTTCATTACGTCACTCCCCTTTGGGAGAACTGGTCAGGTTAAAAGTGTGAATTGCCACCGAGCAGTAACTGCGGATGTTGAGTTTTCGGTACAAAACCCCCCTGGGGTTTTATTATTTCTCCCATAGAAAATAACTGAATATACGGCTCCACCTTTCAAAAACTTGCTATGTTGTTTTCAGGAATGCATGGACTGTGACAACAAGGGATGAGCTGTGCTCAGTGCTGTAAGTTGATCTTGATAAAAATGTAAGCAAATACTGACTAATAATCATTGCACATCACTTTGGGGAAAAGAGTGTGATAAATGAACACATTTAAATGCAAATGATAGATCGACTTGTTTAAGCTTTCTGCTGCAAAAATGTGACTTTATATGATTTTAGAGGAGCTGCTTTAACATGAAGTCCATCTGTGAGGCCAAACGAAAGCTACATCTCTTCAAGGTCAACCAGCAGCGGCCGGATGAAGAAAAAACACCTTTCCCCTGCCCACCTGAGCGATCAGCGTCTTCAGAGCCAGGAGGCGACCATGAGATGCCGCTTCGTGGAGTGGAGAGCGGTCGGCCCATGACCCTAAGGCAGATCAAAACAAAGGTGGCATGCATGTAATCGGGCATGGAGAGGAGTCAGAGAAACTGATTTAACGTCACGCTGCTAGTCAGTAATCACCTTTAAGTAGTATATAAAGGAAAAATTCACCTTTAAACTATATAAAGTTAATAGTTTTATCTGGAATTGCTCTTTACCCCTACTAATGGGGCTGTACACACCTTGATCAATATCCAGAATAACAGCAGATGCATTCCAGACATTCAGATCATCATCATCATCATCAGCCTCACCCGTCACGTGAAACATCTATAGGACTGTTGATAGAGGAAAGCTCTAAAGAACGTCCTTCACTGAACTCATTTTTATTCCCTCCCCTATTTCTTGTGTTTAATATCCTGCATAACACATCCTGTTTAACACCCTGCTTAATAGTCCTCTGTGCATTTATTTATTTGTTTATCTGTACTTATTTAACTATTTTATTTGATTGTTCATATTTTGTATTTATAAACCAGAGATTTAGATTTATTACTGCAGTTATGGACAGTATGTCAAAATGCCAAAAGATTTACCTCTGTGGAAGAGGTATCGCTGCATTTAATGTTAAAATATTCATTTTTATGACATAGCTTGCAGAAAATGTATAATATATAATAAACTCGTATATGATGATATAGTGTATATGCCTGTAAATAAAAGTATACTGTCTGTGTTAATTATAATATAGAAATATATTGTAATTATATATTTATATTTTTATTTCAAACTGTAATATTTTGTACTACATTAATTTATTTTTTTAAATTTACAACAGATTTAATAATAAAATAAAATCTTCATCTTCTTCATCTTTTGGCTGCTCCTGTTAGGGGTCGCCATAGCGGATCAAAGTAATAAAATTAAATAATTACATATATAATTAGCAAAAGCTAAAATTATTTACAAATTACAGTATAAAGGTGTACCAGTAATTTATTAAAAAGCAACTTTGAAAAAACCTTTTCCTTTAAACAAAATAAGACATCTCAGCATCATAATAATCAGGCTCAAAACAATTATATATTTTCAATAAAGAAAGCTGCTATGTACAGTACATAATGCAAATGATTATTATGTACTTCATGTACAAATATACCTGTAAAACATGCTGGTGTACCGGAGTAAATCGTGTAAACTGACCTTGACATTACTGTAATCTGTGATGCTAAAAATTTTACAAGTGATGGAATTTTCGAGCCATTTTAATACGAATGGTGAATAAAGGATGCAATTCAGCATACGGTAGCAACATCACACAGACCCTTTTTTCCCCTGGTTACCTATTTATAACCCAGTAAACAATAATAAACATTACCGCTCCTTTTTTTATTGCTGGAGGTGGGAAGTAAACATACATCAGTATGATGTATTTTTTAATAAACAATTAAAGCTGCTATTTCCTGTACCTAAATGACTAAGAATAAAATAAATATAAATTTGAAAAAAATCAGTATGTTGGTATTCTTTCCTACCATGAACAAGATGAAAGAAGAAGCTGTTTAAAAAGCAGAGCAACACACAAAGTTATAGTACACGCTTTACCTTTGAAGTATAATGCATTTGCAACTGAAGAAAATACATTAAAGCTGAAATAAAATGCTGTGACATTTCTAGTGACACAGAGAAGGACACGTAGAGAGAGACATCAAAAACGATAAAGCAGATGAATGTCAGATGGAAACTTGCACCACTGAGCTGCTGCGGGCCTTCAGCACTGACCTGGGCCACTTAAATGTCCGAACGAGATCCCTGGTAGTAAAGCACGGTACTTTAGAATGTACTTTTCCACCGTGTGCCTCCTGTGTGGTTCATGTTTGTGTGGATGGGACCCCAGGAGAGTGGGGGATGGGGGGTGCTGTTTGTCCAGCCTGGTGTCTCGTCACACTTGGCGTCTGGTGACAACTTCAGACATGAACATGGAAAGGGTGGCAGGGCTGCAGCAGGGTGGGGGGATGGAAGAAGAATTTCATGACCCAATTCTATTTATAGAAGATAGATGCCAGACTCGACTTAACCTCAGTACTAGTGTGAAAAACACAAGTTGGGGAAGCAACTTAAAATGTAATTCTTTGTCTTTTACAACAGCCGTGTTGGTCATCTACATGCGATGAGAAGGAGTAACATTAAACCATTTGAATCAAAATTGTCCTGAAGCTTTCAGGAACAAAATTAAATGAATAAATTCTTAAGTCAATAATAATAATAATAATAATAATAATAATAATATGTTGCTCAATACTGTGGGAGTGCAAAACATCAGAAAAAAATTCCTTTTTTGACTTTACAGTCTATATATGCAGATATATGCAGCAGAGATTAACAGCAAAATAATAATAATAATAATAATAATAATCATCATCATCATCATCAACAAATTAATAACATATTTTATTTTAGTTGTACTTTTTAATTTGATATGCTAAGTGTCTTGCAAATAGGAGTTAAGCATGATGGTTTCATACTGGCTTCATCTCACTTTGTGAATGCGGGACAGAGGGCTACAATACAAGTAAAGTGTACTGTATTTTACTCTATGGTTGCTGGTTTGAGGTGAGGGATATATCGTACAGGTGGATGTGGCATCATGATTCGTTTAAAGAAAGCTTTGAGCTTTCTAAGTACTAGGCTGGTACTTTGGGGCAAGATGCTGAGCATGGATTGCTTTATTACAGCACTGAGCTCTACAACAGGTCCAGTGTACAGTCGTCAGCTGTGTGGGCAACTCAGAATTTAAAGTGATGACAGAAAAGCATGCAGGGCATGCGAGCAGAAATGAAGTCAGAATTTCTCCACCAAACATGGAAAAGCAAATTATTATTCAGCTGCAGCTTTTGTAACCCAAGCATGACTGAATAGGTAGCTGAAAGTACTGCACTTTTCTGGCACTTATAAGCTTTAAGGTTTTTTTAAGCAAGTCACGGCCAAGGGTAAAACAAACTTGCAGGATTTTGAAAAATCTGATTTTCACATGCGCTGTTTCTACATTTTTACACTTTTAAAGGAACCACTTTATTCTGTTTGAGGCCGGATTTAAAGTCCCACCTGCGATCTTTTCACCTCTTTTAAAATTTATCCCTGACTCCCACTGCACGTGGAATTATTGAAATTAGCTTTAAAAAGTTACGCTCAAATATTTCACTCATCACACAGGTAAATTTATGTTTCATCTAAGTAGCTTTCTCAGCACATTGTTTAAGAAAATGTCACAGCAGAGTACAGTTCACCGCAGCATAAGAAAACGACTTTTCAGTTTGGGAGATTTGGGTTATGTTTACGTATGAGCATTTTATAATATTCCATAAATTTAATAATTTTGATTCAAGTTCAAAGTGGCTAAAAAAACTCTCAAAGTGCAAACTCGCAGGTGAACGCCACCCTTTTTTCTGAAATCAAAAACAGTAAAAACGTAACCTCCTCCATTCCTGCATGCAAAGAGCACAAAAAGCCGGAATTATATTAATCCATTTGTTATCAATAATAGTGTTTTTTTAAAAAAGTCAAATATTACAACTTGATGTTACAGCTCACTTACGGTCCCCTTGGCCAAAATCATAAAACTGAGCAGAGATGCGGGCCGCCTCCTTGCGGTTGCCTTTGATGATGTAGAAGTGTGTGAGGAGGTTCAGGGTTATTTTCACGAAGAGCTTGAAGCAAAAGAGCGCGAGAATGGTGAGGTAAACACTGGACAGCTGGGCGGCAAACGGCCTGCTCTCAGGCAGCTCACTCATCGTTCCCGTCCGGGTGCGTCGACGCAGTGTGTTTGGAAAAGGGGCCGCCTGGTGTCCGCGTTGCACTGACGCTCACACAGCAGCTGGTTCCTAACCAGGGGCAGGATTAAGATTCTGCAGCGGTGGAAAATAACATTTCTGTGTGCCATTGTGCTGGGCTCAGACACACCCTCAAGGTGGACAAAGGGCCACGATTACACAGCTGTCAGTCAAGCACCAACTATGGGAAACCAGTGCTCCACTTTCTTTAAATAAACACTTCTGCTGGACGATATAACAACACGCAAAGGCAAGTTAAAAACAGAAGTGTTTCATTTGATTTTGTTTAAAGTCACGGCAGTTGTTATGGTAAATTTACATCTTTACTGTACTTTATTCTAGTTATTACATTCATCCATTATCTTAACCGCATGCTCTGGTGAGGGTTGCGGTGGTCTAGGCTTTATATTAGGATCGTGAGGTGGCAGGCTACGAAACTACACCCTAAATGGGATGCCAGACCATCATAGGGTGGCCTCACACATAGTCCCACACATGCACACACTATGGTCACATAAGAATAACGGGTTAACCTAAAACATCTTTGGACTGTGGAATGAAACCGGAGAACCTGGAGGAAGCCCACACAGAACACGCAAACCTTACACAGCCCGGACAGGATTCAAACCTATGCACAAACAACCCCACCGCAAGTGCACTGCCCACTGGTCAAAAAAGAATTTGAGGGGAAAAGAATAAAAATAAAAAATCTATTTTCTTATACAAAATAAAAGAATAACATCGACCAGTTTAGTCATGAATGCAAATTTTGAAAGCAATGCCACAAATTTATCACAGATCCTCCTTTTGGTACAGAAAGCATGTAAAGCAAAAGATCCTTTATGCTGTAGAATACGGTACTATAAATGTTATAATTTATTCTAATACTGTGAAAAGGAGCAAACAAAAAGGTGAACTTACTTCTGCATACCTAATAATAAAACCTGCATATTAAATAGACACAGCAACCACATGCTAATGGGTTTATTGTTGCGCTTAATTATACAGGTGGGCAGCAGAGGGCAGTATTGGATCAATGTGAACGTCACTGCTTCTTCATGAGTCCTCGTACATTGTGCTAACAGTTGTCAAAAACACTCTAAACACGTTAAAAGGGACAATAGTTTCCAGAAACACGGCTCAATAATGCTAAAAATATTTGTCAAACCTAAACAAGAAAATATAAGAATCTTGGCATGGCATTCGGTGTCCAGCAGTGATTTTCTCCTCTAGAGAAAGAGTCCAGGCTGAAAACAGCTTCATTATGAGGTGAGCTATAACAGTTATGAATTCCAAAAGTCTTTTTGAACATCTCTGCTGTTGTGTGCATATTACTGCCAATTCTGAGACATTTCAAATAAGGACTGGGACATGTGTGTCCTTTGTAGTTTCGGCCACCAAAAGAAAGAAAGAAAGAAAACACTCACACCCAAACGTTACGCCAACTGGATAAAAACTCATCCCGCTTTGCCAGTTACATAGTTGTATGGGCCCAGGGTGGCAACACACATTAATATTTTGATAAACTTTCGTTGTTACCAGACGCACCTGAACAGAAAGGGAATATGCGGTGTAATAAAAATTCATCCGTTCTCCTAAGCGCATGTCAACGCCTGATCTATCTTGGATAAAAATTGTACCATGGGGCTGTTCAGTTCTGAGCTCTTGAAACAGGGGCTGATACCCAATCCCCTGCACCCTGATGCAATTTGGAAGAAACTCTGCTACACCTTGCTGCTTGTAAGATGCATTATTTACAGGCTAAGTCCAGGAAGAAAACATGGTGAGGGACTTTTCGGGAGTCCAGAAAGGACTGCTGCAGCCAGGGTAGCCCCACACTTTCTTTACCTTAGGCTAAGATCGACTTCAGGTGCTTATGGAGTCCCTTGGGTTATGGAAATCCAGTCTCATCATTCACTCGACTGGTTCGCTCCGCCGACTTAAGGCAGCTCCTGGAAGAGGACGAATAACATTCAATTACACAGCACCAGTGTATTAATGTTGTTAAATATTTAATTTGATTTGCTTTACTGTCCACTGCAATGCCTTCTTCCAGGGTTACAGCCATATACAGTACACCCAACCATTAACACACAAAAACAACTGGGATCAAAATCCTGTTCATAATTTTTTCCTTTTCTCCCACTAAATCAGGATCAATAAAGCTGTAATAACATCTCTTGATTTATCTGCAGGTTAGGTTCTGTCAAGGTGTTTGACATAGCTATAAAAAAGATCATGCTTTTCATGACTTTTATAAGTGTACACATTTTTAAAAATAACTTCACGGCAACTTTCAAAACTGTCTCCACAGTATATTCTGTAAACTCTGTCAACATTTACACCATTCATCACTGTATAATGAATGGGGTGCCTGGGTGGTTTGTGTGAAAGTTTGAATCCAGTGCCGCTCCAGTCCATACACATGTGTTTCAGGTTAAAAGGTCACTTCCAAGTGTGCGTGTGCGTGTGTGTGTGTATGCATGCATGCATGCAGGGCCACCCTGTGATGGTCCCATATGGAGTGTTGTTTCATGGCCTCATGATGGCCTCCAAGAATTAGCTGGACATTCAAATCGACTTACAACGGGGTGTAACAAAAACCTCTACAATGGTATATAAAAATATAAAGCTTTTGTCATAGACTGATGATTTTTCAATACAGTTTTTTGCACCAGACCTTTTGGAACAGAGATACACACATAGTCTCAAACGCAAAAGGTTTTGGGCCATTTTGAGGCTAAATCAAACCTCTAAATTACCTGGGAAACAATGATCACTAACATACAAGCAGGGTTCAAACAGTGGATTTTGGGCTTCACTGTTAAAACAGATCCTGGATGGAGACCCTTGATCATTTTATTGTCACACTTCTTATATAGCAGCTACATAATTTCTACCTCTTACAACATTGAAAAAGACAAGCATTGACTAAGGTAAATATAAATTACAACTAAAACAGCAGATTTGGCAGAACCTATTATTAATTCACTTAGCGGACCGGAGCGATGTTCAGGTAATTTGCATTTATTATTTATTATTACATTATTTTTTGTACAGGGTGCTGCAATGGAAACAGGGGTCAAACATAGTTCTTTTGATCTCAGTAGGTTTGAATCCCACCTCTTCTTGCAGCTCCCCTGGTAAAAGTAAAATTGACAAAGCAAAAATAACCCAGTTATATAGATGGCTGAAGAATCATGAGTAGCTTAAAGCTGTAAATTGTTTATGAAGGAACTGTTAATCTATGTATTAATAAATAATAATAATAATATTATAAAGATGAAGTATTATCAAAATCATATAAACAGCTTTAATAACATTAACACTCTTACATGAAGCTTTAAACTGCCTGTGAAAAGATAATTTAGTGTCAGATATTTGTTTTCATTTTGGTACTTTAGTCAAATTTATGTGACTTTTTTCAGTCGGGGAACCTTTTCTCCCCTCACAAGAAGAAAAGCGGTATTTGGATCACCTCACAAAACGAACCGATCCAAATGGGTGGTTCCAAAAACAGCTTTAACTCTGTTTTTGTTTCACATATTGGAGTTATTTGGAAAAATAAAACGAAGTCTCTGCATCTAAAGCGCTTCTTCCGCTAAACGCAGTGCTGCGCGGCGTGAGCTGGAGAAAAGAATCTGCCAAAACGAATCAATGTACAACGTTTAGAATGCGCACGTTTTTTTTTTTTTTTTAAAGCAGCAAATGCATACTTTATTTTCATATTTTTACTTTTATATTGATGTGGCTGAACTTGTGTAAACTATTAAGAACCGACGAACCGAGTGAAGGCGGGAAAGTGGAAGCGGGCTCACAGCAACTTGAACGCAGAGCGCGGAAGTGCACTTCCCTGGCGGCCCCGCGTTCACTTCCAGGTCGAGCTGCTTTGTTTTTTAGGCGGTTTCTTTCGAACCTGGCAGCCCAGCCGCTGTTCGTGCGTGAGGGGCGCCATGGTCGAGGGTCCGGGATGCGTGATCTGCGGGGAGAAGCTGCGCGGCGGTCTTGGGAAAGGACAGCGCGTGCGCCGAGTGGCCGGGCGCGCGACCCGCGTAAGAGCCGCGCTCGCGGCGTCCCGACTCGTACCCGCGCCTCGGTTTAACTTTTGGCGCCTTCATCCGCGCCGCTCCAACATCGAAACATTAAAACGCAAAAACGTCAAAGAGCCAAAATAAGCCATTTATTTTAGAAACATGACAGCTTTGCTTGAAATACGTATCGGTAAAGTGTACTCAGCAACGCCCGGGGTGTGGGAGACGGACAGCGCCGGCACGCGGATTTATTCTAGTATAATAATAGAAACGACGAGTTTCGGTTGACTGATATTATTAAGAGAATAAAAAAGTTCCATCGTTGCGAAATTTATTACGCTGAAAAGACATACGAAGTCAAAGAGAGCGCTCGTGTAGTCAGGTTCACCATGTAAACCTTATTTCACATTTGTAACCCTGTGCAAGCATAACTAAGCTAATAAAATTACATATAGCAGTTTTTTAGAAACGTAAATCCATAATAAGCCCCCCCCCCTGCCAAACTAAGTAATAAAACAAAAAAAAAAAGTGGTGTTCGCGTAAAGCTGAGACCGCTTAACTGACATGCGCGTAAAATGTGGCCTGGATGGATTTTCTTTTATTCATTCATTCATTCATTCATTCATGGATGGAAACATAATTTGTTTCCACTTTCAGTGATATTTGTTTGTCTATTTTTAGAAAAATGAGTCCTCATCCTTCTCCATCTTCCTGGGCTCTCAGTACGTTGGCACAGAGACTCTCGGAAAGGAGCTTTTCATGTATTTTGGTCCAAGAGCCCTCAGGTATATTTTTCTTTTCCATTTGGTTTAGCTTTTCTTTTACATTTCTAGCAATGGACTGGTGTCCCATCCAGGGTGTAGCTTCGTAACCCGGGGCCCAGTGATTCCTCGACAGACTCCGAATCACCACCGCCCTGATCGGATGGTCGATGAAGATGGATGGATGGATTCAACTTTTTCACTATGAACGTTTCGTGCACTTCCATCTGTACAGCCGCAGTGTTGCTGCTGTTAGTGGTGTAAAAATTTTACATAATGTTTGCAAATGACATCATGTCTACACAGTATCTAGAAAACTTTTTTAACAAGAATGAATTAGATTTTGTATATAAAAGCAGACATTTGTTGCCAGTCATTTATACTGGTATAGGACAACTGGTGCCGTAGTTGCTAGAGCTGCTGCTTTAACTCAAAGGACTCGGTTTTGACTTCTACCTTCTGCTATAGTAACCTTGAGCAAGGTACTTGCCCTATAAAATAACCCTGCTTTATAAATGATGTAACCAGGCTAACAGTGCAAGCTGCTTTGGGGAAAAGTGTCAGCTAAAGAAACACACGTCGGTGTAATGCATTCCTTGCCCAGATGAAAATGTGAAAAGCATGGCACAGTTTCAATGGCTCTCTGATCACAGGAGCGGGGCTGGGAGGCATTGCTTGAGGAGTTTTACTGTTCTTTTGCATTGTCTGCTCACTGCAGATGTATGATTGTCACATTTTGTTGTTTCAGAGTCCACTTTGGCATGAACGGGTCCATGAGGATCGATCCCACCGACCAGAGGGACAGGAGTGGAAAGCAACCTGTGCTGGAGATCCACCTCACCGATGATGTTGTCTGCTTTTTTGATGTAACTGTTGCCATCAGGTGATTATTTATTTGTTTATTTATTTATTTATTTATAACTATGAAAACAAAATGACACTTTCTGAATTGTCTCTCCTAGTGTCAACATTGCAGATTGATTCCAAAATGTTGGAATCAGTTTTTTTTTTTCCTGCTTTCAGAAAATTAAGTTCTTTTGCTATTGTAAACATTTTTAGAAATTCAAAGTCTATCCATTAACCAGTTTAACCTGAGTAGGATTGCTGAGCCTATCCCAGAATCATTGGGCACCAGGTTATGAAACTACCACCAGATGGGACACTAGTCCATCGCAAGGTGGTTATACTCACTAGACATTTTAAGAGTGACCAGTTAGCCTGAAACACATTTCTTTGGACTCTCAGAGGAAACCCACATAGACACAGGGGAGACATTAAAATTTCGCACAGACTGAGCTGGTTCAAACCCACACTTAAATGACCCAGGAAGTGTGAGGCAGCAGTGACATCCACTGAGTCACCCTGGAAATTTTTAATGTCCCAGGTTTTCACATTTAATCTCTTTTACAGTTGGTATCTGTGCTGTTCTGTTTTTGTTTCAGATATAAAAAGACATAAATCTGAAGTAGCTCATTTTTTTTCCTCACCTCATGCTCAGCTGCCTTAGAATGCAGTAAAATTCTGTATTTCTGTATTTTCTCCACATTTAGCAGTTTGATAATTCCATTATAATCTCATACCCTCCAGGCCATCGATGTGTGCTTCTTACATCCATTTCTGGCTTGCAGGCTAACAGATGAATGCAAAGAAAAAGTTCTGGCCATGGAATCTTTGGATGTTTGCTCCCCGAAGTTTAGTTTCTCAAGAGCGGAGGAGGCGGTGAAGATGCACAGCAGTTGCATGCTGTGTGACGTTCTGATGGACCAAGCAGTCCTTCCCGGGGTGGGCAACATCATCAAAAATGAAGCATTGTTTGACAGTGGTCTCTACCCTGGCCTAAAGGTATAACCAATGTTATATTAACAAATTAGATTATCTTGCAACCTTGAAAACACCATTTTGGTTTGTATAACATAGGCTCAAATATAAGAGGATCATGACTATTAGACAACCCCTTTTCCAACACTCATGTTTAGAAAAAGGTTTTTGGAACATTAAATCCTATGTTTAGAAATAAATATAATATTTAGCACATTTGCATTTTTAAGTTTTTTTGGGCTCACCACTTTCAAATATGAAATTCTGTAACTTTATATTTATTGGCTGCTTGAGAGTAGTTTGACACCTCTCCCTCATCGATCACTGTTATCTTAAAGTTGGCATCATAACTCCTCCTCAGTCCTTGGTCAATTTAGCCAAACTTTAGGCTTTTTTCCAGACCATCTCGAGGTTTTGCCATCTTTCACACTTGCTAGCTCAAGTTGATTATTTCTGTGGATTATTGATGGCAGCGTATACGTGACGCCACCTCCTGGTGTTATATATGACCTTTATAGGTCTTCGAATATTAAAGGACTCCACCTTTTTTTTTTTTTTTTTTAAAAGATGTAATTCCTAGAAAAAAATGCCGTCTTATATTTGGGTAAATACGATAATTAACATGTGGCACTATTTGAAAATTGTGGTCACCACATATCATCCAAACAACCTGAACAACATCCTGCAGATTTGCCAAGATAAATGGGGGAAAAAATAATTCCAACGTGGAGCAAAGCTGATACAAACGTACCCCAAAAAAAGTTAAAGCTGTTAATGCAGCAGTTGTGTAGCTCTACCAAATATTAATGTGTGGGGTTTGAATACTTATGCAATCAGCATATTTTAGTTTTTTCTTTTTTTGTTTTCTTTAAAATATTTTCAAACAAGTGACTTATTTTTACTCTGGCCGAAATAATAGCATTTGAGCATATGAGTTTGCAGTAAAAATACCAATTGGATTGTATAATTTGAAATAATTGTCCCTGTGCAGCTAACATAAGATGATATTAATTAAAGAATTTTTCAGGACTAGTGAGCATAAATAGCTCCGTCTCAGTATTCTGTGTGTGTGCTGCGTTTCTCTCAGGTCAGCCAATTGACAGATGGTAACATCCGTCTCCTGGTGAAGATGACTCGTGACTTCACTCTGCTTTTTTACAAGGTGCGTATTTTTACTTCTTTTTTTTTTTAAACATAATTTGCCTAAATTAGATACTAATAGCAGTCTAATAATTAATCGAATAATTAGACCTAATAGCGACCTTCCACTTTTGCACTGTTTGTGTTTAAGTAGTACAATTATTAAAATATTCTCTCCCAGAGTATTATAATATATAATATATTTTAATTAGAATTTTTATTGTTTATTATTATGATTGTGGAACAGTTGTGATTGCCTGGAACTGCATTAAGGCTTTTGTTGTTTAGTCTGAGCCCATTGCTTTTTTTTTTTCATGAATTTTGATAATTTAATTGTGACACTTTTGAGATTGTTGAGATTGTTGTTTGGAGCAAAATACATATTCATACTCAGTCAACTGAGCCGTATTTGACCCACTTGAACCATGAGGTTTACACACCTATATAGTACAGTAATTCCCCAACGATATATTAACCACATATTAATGCTTTTCATTTGAATGAAGGGTTGAATTTTCTCTTCACAAGTTTATTCCTAAGGATGTTTTTTGTAAGGTTTATAATATCTTTAAAATAATAAGGCAGCCAGCAATCAGTAAATGGAAAAATTTGATTTAGGGATTTTTATTGTATTTATAAGCTTTTTAGAAGAGTTTGGATCGGTTTGACTACTTTATAATGTATGTGCAAGGGAGGGTGTAGTGCGACTAATGTTCTCTTTTTTTATTAGTGCAGAAAATCTGGGACTCCACTTTATAAACATTTTAGAGTTTACAAACGCCCAAACTGTGGACACTGCAGTGGGAAAATCACTGTCTGTCGACTTGGAGAGAACGGGAGGATGACATACTTCTGCAACGACTGTCAAAGCAGGGATCCAAGCCAGGTTAATGTTAGGTAAAAAAAAAAAAATGGCAGTTGCCTTTTCTCCCTCATGTTATATACATTTTTATTAAGATAATATTTAGACTGGATTTATGGCTTATCTAACAAACTGCTTGGGCATATTCCTCTGTGACATGGATGGGCTCTGTTCAAAGATGAAACTTATCCTCGCATGCAGCTGAAAGGCTCGGGAACCCAGGAATCGTGACTGGGAATGAGTTTCCACGCCTGTCGTTCAGGATGCCAGCTTAGCGGCCTCCTGTTTTTTGTTGAGAGAGGCTTTAGAGGAGTTTAATCGCAAGGCCTGGACTGCATTACTGTGCCGTTTTTAGAATTTTAATTTGACTCGCCCCGAAACTCTAGCGAAGATGCTGGTGCAGTTTCCCGCTTGCTGTGTAAACTTGACGGTGAGTCACAGAATAAATACTGCACTGGGCCAGTTTAATGTCTTTAATTCAACTCCACTGTACTGTACTTCCAGAATCTTGAATAGTGCAATAAGGACATTTTGATTTTCACCGATGCTTCTACCTAAGACGGCTTTTAAATTCTTAAGGTGTTACAACGCAAGTACCACGCTCAAAAGTTCATTGTATACAGTAGACAGTCTATGGTTGTTTCCATGTTCTGCACATACCCAGCAGTATGTTTGTTCAAAGCGTGAAGCGTGTATTCATATCTCATTCATTCGTGCAGCAAACATCCTTGCGGGAGCAGTTTAATAGGCTGGCTGTCCAGAGAAGCCTTCAGAGACTGCGCAGCAGCAGCAGAGACTAAGGAGTGGGCCTGCACACTCTGCACACTCGTAAATGGACCAGGCACCAGGTCCTGTGAAGCCTGTCTGTCACCGTGCCCTGAGCGTAAGTCTGGAGGAAGGAATATTGCCCCCTTCTGCTAGCTATTGCACCAGCTCTGCCTGGGATGTCGATTCTCTCCTCCAGGTCCACAGCTACTGCCATCGATACTTCTAGCACAAATTCTGTCTCAGTAGCGTTTGATCACAGAGATTTGGGGTTTATTAAAATCTCCTTGAGTACCTGTCGTACGTAGACATCCCCAACCTCGTGAAGAAAATTTGTTAATAAAAATCATTTGTAAATTCAGATAGATCAAAGATGTAAGTAGCATTAATATGTTGTGTAAAAAAAAAAAAAAGTGTAAATTCATGGGTCCAAAAGAGTTTATTTGTCACGTACATGGTTACTGAGTATACCATGTGGTGAAATGTGCTCTGGTTCAACAGGAGACTGCATGGTTACATACCAAAAAAAAAATGTACACGAGTAAAACAAACAAACAACCAAACCCAAGAAGACAAGAACACACAGCAAATAGATAGATAGATAGATAAATAAAACAGTAAATAAACCTTAAGGTGCAATTAATTAGCACCCTTTATGTTTTAATAGTCTAAGCTAAAACTTAACATTATTTTACACAAAATAATAAAGGAGTTTCCCATCCCGAATTACTATATAATATCGTGTTTGTCAGCCTTTGCACTCTAAGCTGAGTGTAGCTATTATGTACCGTACACTTAAGAAATGCTCACAAACGAAACATAAGATTTTAAATGTTTATGTATTAAACTGTTAATGCAGAAAAAACCAAACAAGTGTGAAAACAGAAGGTCATTGAAAACAATGCAAGCAAATTCATAGTCGCTCGGCATTATTGCTAGACGTCCCTGCAGTATAGATGAACAGTTGGATGTAGGGAGTTGGTGCAGTGCATGGCACCTTGGGTAAAGTTGTCAGCTAAATACTGCATAATAATAATTTTTTAAAAAAAAAGCATTGTTAAGTGAGTAAATGTCATGTAAATCTGTCTCGTGCTGCTCAGCTGTCAGGAGGCGTGCAAAATCTTAAGTTCGGTCCTCCCTAAATGAAATGCCTTTCAAGATGAAGTGGGGGTGTTAAATGAAATTAAAGTTTAATTGTCATAATTTGAATGGGCGTATATATTGAGGATTGAATATATATTTTTTGGTTTAATTAAATGGATTTTACCGTACGGATTTTAGTCTATATGTAGTGGTTTTAGATATCCAGTAAAGACTTTAATAAAATGGAAGTGATGGAGAGATTATAAGGTGTTGACAGCTTTGAGATAGCAGGCGCTTCTGTTGTCTTTGTACCGCTATTCTGATTTATGGGGAGAGGGATTGTAGCCAAATAGTGTTTGATCTGCTGCTGTGAATGCAAATTAACTGCCTACAGCCCCATTTTGCAGTTCCCAAAGAAGAGGCAAAAGAGGATTTTTCATCTGCCAACAGACATTTGATAAAGTACCCATGCAACACCTTTGCCAAGCCACAAGAGGAGCAGAGAGTCAACAGGAAGGCGGTCTTTGGAACTTCAACTCTTGTGTTCACAGATTTCAGCCCAGTTGTCTCCCCAACGAGCACCCCTCTCGCTTCAGGGAGCACCCGTTTGAATTCCTCAGCAAACAGCGAAATGAATAAGCAAAGTGTTAGCGGAGGGGCAGAAGCGAGTCCAAAGTTTTTGCCTGGTTCATCTTACAAGAGGAGCTCTCAGTTCTCCAGCGGGGAATCCGTGGCCTCTTTCAGTCAGGCACACAAGAAAATGAGAATGGACCACGGGGCTTTTTCCGGTGACAAGCCACAAAGTGGGAATCGTACCCTTACAGTGTAAGTGCGCTCTTATTCATGAGTAAAAATGTTATTCTATGAGCTATCTTAAAAAAAAATAAAATTAGGATTCCCACAAACTGCTGAAAAAATAAACACACCAGGTCCTCAAGTTATAAACTCAGTTGAGTTCCTAACTTGTTTGCAACTCCAAAGTCCTTGGCACCATCCAGCTTAAAAATATACAGACGAAGCTATGACAATCAAATACTTTATCACTTCCATCAATTTATCCACTATCAATAACCACTTGTCTGGTCCAAAGTTTGGTGTGGACTCGCACTTTGCTTTCTGAGAACGGATAAGCAGTTAAAAAAAAAAGGTTTTGCAGACATTCCCTTGGGTATTGCATTTTTTTTTATAAGTGGAGTTTGTACCATATTCTATATGTTAACTGCATTCTGACTGTCCAGCTCCAAACCACAGGTGAAGGGGGTGAATACACAGCAATTTCCCTCTCCCAGAAGCCCTTGCTGTGTAGTGCACAGGCACCCTTGTGCCCTGCGGGTGGTCAGGAAGGAGGGAGATAACAAAGGCAGACAGTTCTATACCTGCTCCAAGCCACAGGAAACACGGTGCGATTTCTTTGAGGTGAGTCTCAGCTCTGACATGATACCCCCGTCTGTCGTGTTAATGTAAGTTCACACCGATACAGTGCTTTTAACCCCCATAGCTGTAAGATAAGTTGGTAGCAGCAGTATGGTGACAAGGCCTGGAGAAGCAGGAGTAGTGACATCACACACACACACACATACACACACATATATACACACACACAGCATAAAGACACTGACAGATTTTCTCACTCCAGACGCACTTCTTCACATAAATTACACATTGTCAAATTCTATTTAATTACAGACTACACGTGCCATACACAAAAATGTAGCAAACTGAAATTTAAAGGGAATGAAGCTTGGTGATATAATTGTTAACTGCCCTCATGTCACTATGGCTGACACACATGCTATCTGCATGCTTGACCATGGCAGACAGTAGCCGTTACATGCAAGAAAATGAAATTGTACACATTTAATAACAAATTGCATCACACATAGGCAATGTAAGACTAATAAAGTTACTGTATCCCCCTGCCGGTGCCTATGTCACTGTGATGCTTGCCTGTCTGACCGCAGTAACAATACTTATAAGCTACTTATAAGCAGTAAAACAGCTGCTTATACCATGTGTGCCGTTGTTACTTTTTATCTTTCTACCACTACACCTTTTTGACCAGAGGATAATGCGTTCTAGAAAATCTGCTCAAAATTTTAAATCTCGCAAGTTTTAAACTTAATTCCTTATCCTTACAGTGCGAACTTTGAAGATTACCCCACTCTTGCCTCATTTCTCATAAATTCGGCTTTATATTTGGTCATAACTTGGTAAAGCGTATTAAATATCACTTGTACAAGCAAAAACTCGTAAGTTAAAGACTCCTCTCTGGGGGGATTGTCTGTAATGCTAGAATCACCCTGTTCAGCACTTACAGTAACATGCTGTGTGTGGTCTTACTGAACCCTTAAACCCTGTAGGTTGTCTGGTTAACTTCCAGGTAGGACCTTTCTTTCCCTTAGCCTTCACTTGGGACCAGAAGTCTCTTCCTAATAAAATGAATAATAATACCGATGTCCTTTTGTTTACCAGTTATTTAAAAATGTTGGCAGTAGCTATACTATTTGCTGTTAATGCAAATAAATCGGATTCCGATTCTAAAACAAAGCCTTTATAAACTTACATCTACGGCTCTATAAATTCCAGTGCCAGCTGTTCAGGAATTCTCAAGTGTGCAATGTTCAGCATTTTAAAATCAATCACCAGGACCAGACATATTGTAAATAATGTGGAAATGAGCTGTATTAAGACAAACCTGCTTAATTTGGGTGCATTACACTACCAACTATCTGCTGGTTGCATAGACATCACACCATAGCAAAAAAAAAAATTAACAGGCAAAATGCATTTTTGAAAATTCCACCCTTTGGCAGTTGACAGTATGAGGACCCTACCTTTTTGATTGTTGTGCCGTGCATGTTTCATAGCTATCAATTCATTGTGAAGTGGAATATGCCAATGTGTGTGAACACAAGTTTGCTGCTTTTACAGTGGGCTGATTTGCACTTCCCTACCTGTAAACATGGGAAACGGACCTTGAGGAGGACAGTTCTGAAGCTCGGACCCAATAACGGCCGCAATTTCTACGTTTGCCCTTTGGGAATAGGCAAACAGTGCAACTTCTTCCAGTGGGCTGACAATGACTCTTAGTGAAGCATAAAGAACACAGCACATGTACTATGGAGAGTACAAGAAATTTTGATTGTATTTTAACTTTTACATTGTGTAAGCCTTTAAAAGAACTACATTTCCCACTCTAATGCAAGGTTCAGTGGCATACGCCACTTATTTTAAATTTGTAATATTTAGACAATACCATACAATAAATGAATTCAAGATGCACAAAGTGCCAGGGTATTGCCCTTGGAATAGGAGACCTAGTCATGAAGGATAAGCTAATTTGTTTGTTTGATCACTTTAAACATTATATAAATTAAAGATTAAAACATGTCTGTGCAATGATCACACACACATTTATTTAATTTATAAACATACTTTGCAAACAATTACAAAAAACTGAGAATTTATACTGTGCATTTGACCATTTCAACATCAAGCACATTAGAAAAATAAATTTCCACTTGTGCTTTATCCTATAACATGCATAGATATTTGCATGTTCAGCAGATTGACATTAATTTTAATAGTGCATGCAACATCAGTTAAATACAGTCCACTGTTGTCTCGATCGGGTTACTTGTCGGCGAACTGTATACCATGAAAGGAAATTTGGTAAATCCTGCCACTTTGTTGCAGGCAGCACCTTTCAAGAAAGAAAAAAAAAAGATCTTCAATTTCACTGCAAAGCAGCCGCTTAAAACTTATTAGGCCTGCTCCATGTTCCTGATGGACTGAAGTCCAGGACCTTCCAGGTTGTCAACAAAAAATTTCAATATACAGCCATTGATCAGTCAGCACCAAACAGAACACCACTCTCTCTGATAGTCATTACAATAGAAACCAAACAGTCTTTCAGATAAACGGAAAATGCCATTCAACTCTGCACAGGAACAAACTCCAAGAGCATCAGGCAACAGCCATGGCTCCCTGTATTATAATATATTCTGCCCAACATGGAAGGTTTTCACTTTTCTGTTTTGTTGTGCCAGGAGGTGGGAATTAACAAAAGAAATTCTATGAATTTAATCAGAAAACACATACCTGTATATTAAGTTTTTTAATAGTGTATTGTATGTGTTCTGCATCATTTGACATGGACAAAAGAAAGTCATTTTAGGTTTTTTAAATTTATTTTGCAACTCAGACGCTTACTTATGTTATTTTGCCAAATCTATATCAGATGACTTTATATTGCCATTTAAAATCTGTTTAACTAAAATGGTAGTGTCAAGACCTTATAGGACAGGGCATATCCAACTGCGCTTGGATGGTTACAGCCAGGATTTTGTTTCAGTGACTGGGCAATGGCTGATGCTTGGCAATAATGGTTGTTTACTCCATAAAATAAATTTGATACTTACCATAACCACCAGTGATATTTGCACAGATGACAGCGCCAAAGAAGTCTGGGTAGTAATTTTTGATTCTTTTGATAGCAGTCTTACAAGCTGTGGTCGGGTCTACTCCTACTCGCATGAGCTCCACTGCAAGGAAACTAAAGAATACAAAGAACAGATGATGTCAGCATTTTCACACTCTCTCTCTCTCTGTGTGTGTGTGTGTGTGTGTGTGTGTGTGTGTGTGTGTGTGTGTGTGGTGCTGCTGCAGTGGACTTATGGACTGTTGGCTCCTAACTCAGCTTTGCTCAGTGCTAAGCTATAGTTTACCATATGGTTCTCTCACCACATACAGTATCATGGAAATGCATTTTTCCACTTTCTAATTTTCTCTATTTTTGCAGCTTTCTGTCCTAACCAATAGGTTTCAGCAACTTCTCTCCAGGAATTTCATTTGAGTGTAACATAATGCTTCCGCAAATCTCTTTTGTCAGCTTAATGTTTTGGGTGAAGGTTTAAGTAGCTGAAAACTATACACTAGAGAAGAGGCCCAAATCAGGCCTGACAGTATTCAAAAACTGATTCCAATTACCCCTAGAGTTGAATAAATTTAGGAAGCAATTACTTTTTCATACCTATGATTGCCCATTTCATTATGTGCCACACAAAGGAAATGGCAAAAACAATACCAGTGTCACTTTTTCCCTCTCAGACAACTTTCATATACTGGTAGAAAAAAAGATCAAATTTAATGTCAATTTTCCCCACAGCAGTGCATCCCCAGTTTCTGCCCTGCCTTATTTTTGCAGCACTGGAAGCCACACCCAATAACAAGTTTTCCCATCTGTTCCATAATAATTCTTTTAACAGGAACAATCTCCCTAGATTATACTAACGTGACCAAAACTCTACACATTTTGTCTAATAGCTTATTGAGAAACCAGCAAACTTTTTAACCAGATATTCAGCAGAACTGTCCTTAAGTGAGCAGGACTGTTCAAATCACAAGCAGAAAAGGACAGCCGTTTCGCTGTTTGGGTAGTCTCATCCTGTCAATCAGTTTTGGGAGGGGGGTTAAACAGGATTATCAGATGTGTTTTACAAGAATGGAAACCTTGGGAGGAAGCGCATCATAACATCTCCGTCCCCTGTGGCAGCTGCACCCCCAACTGTGCTGTCAGCATATGCTCCCGCTCCAGCGATCGGCGAATCTCCCACACGCCTGTTAAAACAGGAGAGGAAATAAATCACACAATATGGCCAGTTTCAATGTGACTGCAAGTAGTGGAGGACAAAGCAAATCAATCATAGAAAATTCATATGGTTGAATACTGCACCTGGTATGGCAGACAGCACAGAAAGTACTTAAAAACACAAGAAAAGCTAAAATAATTCAAATCTCTACTTCAAAAGCCCTGTGCAAATTGTTTCAGCATTAAGACACATACAGGGCCACATATACTCTCTCTCTGTGTGTGTGTGTGTGTGTGTGTGTGTGTATATATATATATATATATAAAAACTAAAATATAAGAGAACTTGGAAAACTATGTTACTGTTCATCAGCACAGTAGGTAGTGCTGGTGCCTCACAACATCTGATCTGTGGGTTTGGACATGGGTTCAAACCCAGCTCAGTTTGCTTGGTTAAGGGGGTTTTGCATGTTTCCTCCACAGTAAACATATGCATTTCAGGTGAACTGGTGACTCTATATTACCTGTAGTAGATATGTGTGTGTGTTACACTGCTCTGTACATGGGTGAAAATACACACACACACACACACACACACACACAGCCAGGAGGGGGGGTGTAGCAACATTTTAAGTCACCTTGGACAAAGAAGATGACTACATACTAGCTAAAAACCCCTCTACATTACTTTTAAGAGCATCTGCTTAATGAATAAATAAATGCAAGTGTAAACAGTTTAGAAATGAACATTTTAAAACATTCAAACAATATTTCATATACATAATTCAATAAGCCAAAATTTACAGTACTACAAAAATATTTAGAGGCACATAATTCTACATGCATTCAAGCAAAAATAATTCACACCCATTAGTGACTCAAAGATAAAGAGCAACAATTGAGTACAAACCCTGGAACCCTGTGCTTTGCACCATTGGTTGACGTTCCTGCACCGACATTTCCTTTCTGGTTGATTACAATCATCCCTACAAATGAAGACTAAAAACATCTGACACTGCAAAACATAGAAAACCACATCTTCTGAAATCTCATGTAAAAAAAAAACCATTACATTTCCATGCTAAAAACACTTTTTAGTGCAAAATGCTAATGTTTACATATACCCTTTTATATTGGTAATGTCAGCTTCCGCCAAAAGTATTAACTTTTTATATCAAGTATCAACAATTTAACACATACATTGTAGTAAAAGTTAATAGCTTATATGATTTTAGATTACATTTACTTGCATAACCAAATGAAGGAAGTACAAGTCACTGTTTCTTTATAGCCTTAATTCAGCAGTAGCATTGTCTTTGTTTTCCATACTTGAATTTCCCTTTGAAGATTCTACATGGGTAAATACAGGAGTAGAGCTTTCTTCTGCTAGAAGCTATAATAATTAAAAATGAATGTTTAACAACTATGAACTCTGGATGCATTTTTAGATAGTGGATTTCTGGGACAAAAGTATTACCGCACTTTGAAAGACTACAGTTTTTCTCCCCGCTTTATATGTGTGGGAGGATATACAGAAAATATTTCTGTGTTACTGTGAAATAGTGTTGCTCCTATTGCTAACAAGAAACACTGTGCTAAAAAATCTTTAAGTCATTATACCGAATGGCAGACCCAGAAATAAAAATGTGCTGTACCAATGGTATCGTGTGAATGTAAATCAAGATGCTGCATCCTCTGCTTCTCCTGTGAAGCAGCCACTGGTTTGTATGGCGGACATGATGTTGACGGATCTGGGGAAACATTCTGTTTTGAAAGGGACCTTGTTAAATAATAGTATTCTTTTTCATTACATTATCTACAACAAAATATGAATTAAAAACCACAGCTACATAGAAGCAGAGTAATCTTTCGTCAAAGTTCATGGCCAAATTATACTGCTTTATGACATGCATGTTGCAATTTTACTTTTACTGGTTTAAAAGGAGCCTCACATTTACTTGTTCGCAGCACCAAGAATTCAAGCCAAAATTTGTTGATTTTCACAACAAAAGAAATGATTTGCAAGATCCCACTTCTGTTTAAGATGAAATCATTATGAAAAGAAAACCTTAGGGTTGTGATACAAAAGCCAAAAATTAAACAGGAAGACAATACTATAATAAAGGATAGACTAAAGAAATTGTTCAACACACCCAGGACACACACCTTGCGGTAATTGGGCTGACACTCTGCATTCAGCCACGTTTTGAAAGTAGCCAGTGATTTATTAGTTGTTAAGTCTTCAGCAATGAAACCCATATTTTCAGCAAACTCTGATGCTAAACAGATGGAAAAAAGCATGAATTCAGCTTTTAATTATCGCACCATTAAGTTCACATTTAAAGGCCATACAGAAATACTAATTGCAAAATGAACAGACAATTTCAGTTTACATCAGTTATATTTTAAATTCTTACCATGGTAGTAATTTCAATAAGAGCCAATGACTACTTTGTTTAACACAACTGCACAACTAATTCTGAATATGTCTCTAGTTTTACCTACAACTCTTCCTGAAATACAGAGAGACTAGGTGTACTGAAACATTTAAACATTTGACCAGACACACAGATACCATTACTGGCTTAAGTAAAGGTAAAGGCATGAAAAATAATAGCAGACAGAACAGATAACAGATCGAGACACTCCCTTTCACCTGATTCTCCAACCAGGAATGTGTGGTTTGTCCTCTTCATCACGGCTCGAGCCACGCCAATTGCATTCTTAATTCTGCGGAGGTCTCCCACAGCCCCCACTTCCATCGTATTTCTAAAATCGAGAAGTACAAAACATTAAAGCAGTGAGGCAAGAGTGATATGATGTCATAGTTTTGTCTTTGGAGAAAAACACTGCATCGCCATGGCCTTTGGGAGAGCTGGAGAAACTCACCCATCCATAATCATGGCATCGAGGGTCGTTTCCCCCTTCTCATCGGGGTGTCCACCAAAGCCAACGCTGCCGTCACATTGGTCTATCTCACATTGCTTGCATCCCTTCTCCACAGCATCCAGTGGCGAGCCACCGGAGATAAGAGTGTTCCATGCTGTAACGGGACATTAAACAGAGCTTAAAAGTCTTCATTTAAATTTTACAGCAAGTGCTTAACTAATAACTGTTAGGAGATTTAGCTTTTATATTGAGAGAACAGGCTAAATTTCAGTTTATTTTATTTATTGCTGAACACAATTAAAAGTAAAACCCCAAGGGAAATGCCTCTCAGGATAACACCCATTTGGATATAATGCAATTGTTTCCTGTCCTTTCCAATCATCTCTTCCTAACAGCGATGAAATGTAAATTAACTGAAGATGACATACATTTTGGTTAAAGTTACTGTTAATATTGTAAGTATTGTAGCAGCAGCAAAAGAAGCTATGGCTCTCCCACAATGCACTCCCTCTGTACATCCGCAAATAGTTGTCCAACTGTTGGGGGAGTTACAGGGGAATTGTTGACCCTCTCTGTGCTCAGTGTTTGAGAGGTTTGGGGGCAACATTTTGTTGTGCTCTCTAAGTGCCAGTGTTTAAAGAAGCCGCAGAGAAACAAAGCTTGTGTTTCCACAGCCCCTTCCCCTGAGCCCTCCTTTCATACTGCTACTGACAGCACGGCTGAAGAAGGCCATTGCAGTACGATTCTTAGTTTTAGCACATATTACAATTGTCATGTGCATATTTTGTTTGCAATAATGAGTCTATTTCGCACACATCTAATACCCAGATCACTGACTGAAAAATACTGTGTTGCCATTAATCTTGCAATAAGCTGACCCCTCTTTTTTAAGCAAATGAATTTTTTGGACACCACTTATTGCATTATGACAAGCTTTTTATTGCAGTTTCACAGTCAGTTATGTCGTTCATGTCACGGTGTATGAACATTCCTCTTTAAGATCCCCCCCCCCCGTCCCCATGCAAGAGCCAAACAAAAAAATTTCCCACCCAGAAACGGAGCAAAACAGTAGGCGTGCCAGATGGCCAGTCAGTAGGTAATCCCTTCAACTTGTGAAAGATCAGAATGCCGACTGCTGTAGTACTTTAACAGCTTGTGCTGTATATTCTCACGATTATAGAAAATGCCATGGATAAGAATGGTGAAATATAGTGTGCTGAAACCAAACATAACATTTTGGTGACTGGTGTCAAAGGCAGATGAAGACGTGAGAATGGCCACTATGCCAGTGGTGCTTTATTTTATTCCTTGTTACAATTAAGGATAAAGTCGATTCAGACAGCTTATATGTACCAATTTATTGAACAAACCACCAATGCTCGTGGCTGTATTGAGCCACAAAAGTGTAATATACAATGGTCTGGGTACCTGAATCGCTTCCTGAGGAAGAGGTTACACATAAAAAAAGAGCAAAAAGTAATTTAGTGATAATACTGAGGATTTAAAAAGAAAACAAAACAAAAAGTAAAACGAAAACGACGCTTTACCTGCGGTGGCGGCAGACTGAAAAGCCCAGGTATTTATCACCAAAGGCAGAGCACCCCAGCTGACAGGCACTAAGGTGAGCAAGAGCACTTTCAAAAGCAACGCTGAAAACATTCTGTATAAACAGTAGTTTTACTGGGCTCAAAAAAAAAAAACAACTGTCACAATGTCACAACCCGGTTGGATTATACATGGAACGGAACCGAAAAAAAGTACATAAAATGCCACACGCCTGAGTTTATAGCACTCCGTTCCAACCTGCAGTACCTGAGCAGTTTATAACTCTTCGGGGTTTTTGTTACAGTTGACTCTGTTTATGACGTCATTCGGTGTCACATGATTTTACGGCAGCCGCATCGGGCCAAAAGTCCTCGTCCGTTTCGCGGAAGCACCTCGTCGCTGACCGATGATCCCCCCCTCCTCACTTTTGAAATTATTTCTAAACGAAACAGCCATAGAATAAAGATAAATATGAATGCAAGGTAATTAACGATACAACAAAAGCATAAAAAAGTGCATAACTATTTTTTTTTGTCTGAAGAGTTACTTTTAGATCAAGTTAGTACTGATTATACAGTTTAATATGATTTTGAAATGCAACAAAGGCTTTTTTGGTGCTGAATTTATTCTTATAAATATTAAATTTTGCTAGCAAGATAAGTTTAATCAAACGGTATTAATTTTCTCTCCCCTTATCAACGTTGCAGAAACAAAACCGTACACCCTTGTACAATAAAGACAAATTATTACACAAATGGCCATTATTGAATCTGCACAGATCTTTCCAGAAGTTTTGGTTGTGTGGACACTGGTAAAAGTCATAATGAAGTTTGCCTTGATTTAAGCCAGCCGCTGGGTTATGTGAAAACACATTTCTCTAGTCCTTGGACTTATTTGATGATACAAGGGAATGTTGGAGAGACAAGTTAAGATATAAAAATAAATGCTGTGTAAAACGCAGCCATTATATTCATAAACTAAATGTAAAATATGTATTTAAAATAGCTTTTTGGTCTTTGAGCAGGAATTTGCATGCAAAGCTATGAAGCAATGCTTAATATATCATATAGTCTTAACACAACTAAATGAAACCTATTTCAAAGGATTAAAACAGTTGCAGACCATCAGCTATTTTTGTCCTACGAAAGGAATCATCGCTGAGATTTAAAAAGGTTTTGTTTACTATCTGGTAGTATTAATGAAACAGAATCTGTCCCTTTCTCACGTGACGGTTTTGCCTTTTGAAGCACTGAACTGTAGTAATATGATATTCATTGGAAAAGCGGGTCGGTCTTTTAGAGTTTGGCTCTTAAACTCATTGCAAAATTGTGGAACATTTTGGAATGCTAACATTTCAACTAAAAAGTTCTGTTTTTTGACGCATGCATCATCCAGAGAACATGGTGAAGACCAGACTTTGGTAATGAAGATCCATGTGTTTGTTTTTTTAAACAGGACAGGGCAACCCAAACACACACCTGTTTGTCATCCCATTGACAGCCCTGACTTTAGCTTCCCCCTTAACTCTCCTGATAATTCTAGAAATTCATGTAGAAATTCACAAAAGACATTTAATGATGGGTGATTTTGATCAATAAATGAATCAAAAAGTATAACATTGTGTGTGTGTGTGTGTGTGTGTGTGTGTGTGTGTGTGTGTGTGTGTGTTACTTGTTTTATGCGGTTCTCTTTATCCATTTTTTTGACTTGGATGAAGATCTGCTCAGATTTCAGGTCATGTTTATGCAGAAATTCAGACAATTCTAAAGGGTTTACAAGCTTTGCAGCACCACGGTTTTTTAAGCAGGAAAAATGTTGCTCATTAGTTTCCATCTAAGAGATGGTACACTGAATAACACAAATCCTTGATGATACAATTCGGTTCAATCAACAGTGCAATGAAGCATAAATAATTAAAGACTCGGTAAAGCAAAAAACAAAATGCACACGGGGGCATGGAGAGACAAATGTTTAGAGCCACTGCTGTAGCAGATACACCGTACATAAAAAGCAGTGCAGTAGAAGAAATCTCAGCAATTTTTATATATATAAATTTGTGTGTGTGTGTGTGAGAGTGAGTATTGTTTTGATAAGAATTCTATAAATAGGAGATTGAGCAAGCTGTAAGGAATTCAGTGAAGTATACCATAACTACAAGAATAAGTTCAAACTATTAAAGCAAAAACATTGAATGTAGTCAAAGCATCAGTCAACTAAAAGGTATGCAGCATTTCAGCTAGGCTATATTTCTTGACTGCATGAATAGAACTTTTACTTTTTTATCAGCTGAAAAAGGCATTCAGATAATTTATTTTAACCATTTATTTACAAATCTTTGACACTTGTTTATTTTTTCCCCAAAGTCAGTTACCATTTTAGGCTGCTTAAAGTAATTTACCTATTAATACAATTGGGTATATAACATTTATAGACCGAATTCTTCTGTATGAATTCAGGCCAATTAGACTGATCAAGGGCACCATAGCAATAGGTGGGATTCTCACCAAGATACTTTCAGAACAAGGTGGTATGTCTAGCAGCTACAAATTTTTTGCTCATCTCCATGTTGAGATTTTGACACTGTAATAACCTTCAATGTTTCCAGCTGGTAGTCTCTTAGCTATTAACATCAGTGCCTTAAATGGTGATAAATTGCTGATGGATTTTCTGAACACCCCAGCAACAGCATCTCCACATCTAGACAGGCACGGCTTATGGATGCGGGTGAACCCAGTAGGACTGATATCTGCAAAGGAAAATATATTATTTGCTCCAAGCCAAATTTCCATTAAACTGAGATGATGAATGTAATTGTTTGCGATAAGTATGTTTACAAAGGTAAGCATCTGCATATAGATCCAGCATCCAGAAGGGATATTTTAAAGGGGTGAAGTGCAGCTTGTCACCTTTCGAAACAACCCTGCGGGAAATTTTGTGAAGTTATCGTCACAGCTGCCCTTGAAACATTTAACAAACTGCGCATAAGCAATGGTGGAGGAGAAGTAGTAAATGGTGCTTCAGCATTTTGACACAAATTTAATCTTGGAGGTTTAACCAAAAATGTCTCACAAACTCACCATAATAATGGAAAAAAGTACAAGCATGGACATGGTTTACATGCAGTGCGACCCTTTACAGAATTAGACTTTGTAAACCAACATTTTGCAATCAAATTGAAACACCCAAGGCCTTCAGACACTAAGGAGTGTTGTTTTTTCAATGTAACAAGTAATAAATATATTAATAACTAGGTACATGTAATAACAGAAAACACCAAAACATCCCTGCGGTTAAATTGAACAGCTTGGGAAGCAATAGAAATACCGTAAATCCAGTTTCCTATTTAATTTTTACCCTTGATGCCAATTGAAGTTAGTAATCACCTGCTGAGTCAATAACCCAATGACCATACTCTCTAAGCCTTGTTATCCTAGGTCCAAATCTCTGGATGCTGGCAGTCCTGGAGATATGTATTCCCCAGAAGACCTCCTAACTATCTCCCCTACTGGTGACTAGCATCATTGCCTATACTCATGCGGCTCTTCTGCAGCATGCTGGCTATATTTGGAAGGAATAATTGGATGTTCTGCTCTCATTGTTAGAAGGAATGACACCTTTGAAGTTACAACAAACCTCGGGTGCTTTGGCTTGTTATCAGTCGTAACAAAACAGGGTTTGAGTAAACCCATTCTCTGCGAATTGACAGCTCATTTTTGGGGGAAAAAGCGCTTCGGAAGAAATCACAGCTTGTCCCATTATCATTTGAACTCTGTACAATTACCGTCCCTTGAGTTTCCAAACCATAGTTGCACATTTTCCAACTTAACCCATTTTATAACTTAAGCTGAACTCTGGTAGAATTTTTAAACATAAACCCTAAGTTACGCTAATTAGACTTCCTTACTAACTTTGTTTTGAATTGCTTTAAATATTATACAGAATGCTGCAAATAATATTCATCCTGCTATCCATCCATTATATGTAACCATTGTATCCTGTCTGGGTGGTCCAGACCTTGTCCTGAAATCGCTGGCCACTAAGATATGAAACTACACCTGGATGGGGTATCAGTCAGGCCCCCCAAACACACACATTATAGACAGTTTAGGGTGACCACTTATGCTGGAACTCATGTCTTTAGACTGTGTGTGTGCACCACCATACTGCTTGAAAATAATATAAACACAATATGGCAAATAGTATATGGACATTAGAAGGGTCTAATGACTGAGCTGAGCACCCATGCAGCATACAAACACATTCTAGACAGCTGTGTGATTCCAGTTTTCTGACCACGGTTTTGGGAAGAAAATCTTTTCCTGCTCCAGCATGATTGTGGCCTTTTGCGTGCACAAAGTGAGCTCCATAAACACATTTTTTGCCCTGGTTGATGTGGAAGAACTTGAGTGGCTGCGCAGAACCCCGATCTCAATCCACTGAACTCCTTTGGGATGAACTAGTACACCAATCGCAAGCCAGGCCTTCTTGTGCCAACCTTACCAATGCTCTTATGGCCAAATGGGCACAGATTCCCACAGTCGCTCTCCAAAATCTAGCGGAAAACCTTTCCAGAAGAGTGGGGGCCATAATACCAGCAAAGGGGGAACAACTCCATATCAATGACTATGGGTTTGGAAATGGATGCTCAACACACACATATGGGTGTGGTGGTCAAATGTCAACATACGTCTGGCCATAGAGTGTATATGAAAAATCAAATACAGCGTGGGTGTTGAATATGGTGGAAAATATCCCTTCATACCAGTGAACAATCAGTAATAGATGATGTTTAGTATTACCCATCCACTGCTGTTAACCACCTATGTTGAGTAGGGTCACAACTACCCAGACCCTATCCTGCAAGAAATGGGCACTATTAAGCATTAGTAGAACTCATTATTAATATATTAGAGAAATATTTTGCTCAATTTTTTTTTTGGTAATGTGGGTAAGATTGTAGCTTTTAAGATGATTAATTCCAAAGCCATTTGAACATACGTGCAAATTATAAAGGAGTGTTCCTGTCTGTCAGTGAAGTGAAAGACAGACATATCTGCTCTCATAAGCATTCTGAAATCGTTTTGCATTCAAATTAATTTTGTCTTCCCCAAGAAAAGCCTTTTACCGAACATAAAGTAGATACATTGAGCTTTTATTATTCTCTGCGGTTCCAGAGGGTGGCATAAGAGACATTTCAACAATTTGGCCTAGAATTCATAGAAAACTATAAAAGGTCAAGATCAAAATCCTTGCTTTCGAAGACACTGTATTTGGGCTAAAATCTGCATTTTTGTTACAAAAGCTGTCCTTCTTGCATGCTTTCAGCCATTATACAGTTTAGGACAGAATATATATATACTTGAATAAGCCAAATGATGCATTCATGTCTTCTCTTTTTATTCTTAGGATTTCCATAAAAATGAACATTAGTTAAAAATTGAAAAAATCTTTACCCTGACATATACAGCATATCCTTGATTTAACTGCCTAACTGGGAGAGGGGGTGTCCAGTCCAATTGTTGATGAAACAGTTGGTATGAAGACAACAGTAGATTCTGAAGCATATTTTGCACATATCAATCAAACAAACTATATGTTCAATGCATATTATGAATATATCATGGCATAGCACCTAAACATCAGCAAACAGTGCTGACATAAGCCATATCATTTTGTCTGTTAAACCTGAAATCTGTTAAACTACATTGAGGATCTGCTGTATGATGATATACTGCAATGTATTGTATTCAAGATACAGTTCCATGTCATGCAAAGTGTTTGATTTATTTGCTCCATACATTTCTGGGAAATTTCCAGTAAAAGGAGGCAACCGGCTTTCATCAGTCCTGGACTCACGAATAGCAATGGTCAGTTTTTACAAACAGTTTGTACACAGTGGCCAGGGTTCAGTATTCAGGCCTGTTGATGCCACCACTACTGCTTATGTGCTTCATTTCAGTTCATTTTATTCCCTTTCTTTGTGTTCAGCTGAATTTGTTTACTTGTAAATGGTCTCATTCATGACCCAGCAGTTTTTGGGTGTATAAGGGATGCAAATAAAGTTGAGTGCAGAGGCTTGGCGAGGAACTTTGTTGAATTTGCAGACAGGGCCAACTGCAGTCAACAGCAATAAGATGACAGAGATGGTGGTGGGCTTCTGCGGGTCTGAGGGTCCACTGTGTTCAGTCACCATTAATGAAGAGGAAGTGGGAGTTGTGGGACATATAAATACCTGGGAGTACGTTTTGGCAACAAGCTGGAGTGGATATACAACAACGGCTCTGTACAATGAAGATCAATTGTTGCGTTTACTTTTTAGAGAGGATCCAGCTTTTTGGACTTGCAAGCCGTTGCTGTAGAGGTTCTACCATAGCTGATACAGCCTTCTATCCACTTCAATGCTGGAGCAGTGGCATTGCTAAAGGTTATGTCAGCAGACTGAACAAAACAATCAGGTAGACTGGCTTTGTCTTTGGAGTGACCCTCTCAAGCCAGTATGTCACAAAGGTGGACTCTCAACAAACTGCAAGCAATTTTAGACAATGCCTGTCATCATGTGTGCACCACCCTGGCTAAACAGAAGAGCACATCAGCAATAAACTGGCTCAGCTGTGCTGTTCCAAGGAGCTCAACCTGAGGTCATTTCTGCCATCAGCCAGGAGGTTCTATAGTGAGTCCTCTTGCTGTCAGGGTGGTGCTGAGCAGTCTTCACTACTTTTTTAAGTAAGTAAACCCCGACATATGCAGCTCCGTTGTAAGCAAATTTAATGTAATGCATCTAAATGTTTAATTCCAGCTCCTGGTTTGCACAATAGATTCCATGCTTTAACGCAGATCTACAATGCAGCGCCAGGAATTTGTTTGTGTTGCCATTTAATCTCATAACTTAGAAAGTATGTGGGAAGAAATGAAAAGGAAGAAGGCTCCAGAAGCACATGCTATAGACGGGAAGATGGAAGAGATTAAAATAGCAGAAAGAGGTGAGCCGCCCACCACAGCTCACAATCAACTGTTCTTCTCTTCATTCATGGGTACAGTGAACATTTCATTACAGTAAATTGCTATGTTGACTTATTTTACATTCTCATCCACTTTTTTTTATATAACTTTCATTATTGAATGAGCAGCTCTGGAATGTGGAGTCCTCGGTCCTTCCTCATCTCTTACTGTTTTGCAGTAATTTAGTGATACTTGGGAAAGCTGGTTTAGTGTTTTCTGATGGGCTGGGAACACATTATTATTTTTCCCATTAAAACCAATTCAAAACACAATCTCAGTATATGCAGCTCAGTTTGCATAGCATTTTCAGGAAGAAATTATGTGCATAAAACAGGGTTCACCTTTATATGCACACTTTCTATTCCTATCCTTTATTCTAGCCTCAAAGCATTATTTATCTTAGGAATATTCCAGCATCTAGTATCTTGTTGTCTTGCCTGAGTGGTCTGCTTCAGGTCATAAAACAGCATTTCTGTGGAATTCAGGTCAAAACTCAGACTTTGCCATTCAAAAATATATTATCTTTGAAAAATTCCATGGTCAGCTTACTCCTGTGTTTTGGGTGAATGTCATGCTGCAAGGTTCAGTTTCTGTTGAGTTTTGGATTACAGGCAAATTTCCTGAAGGTGTAGTGTAGGATTTCGTGAAACAAACTGAAAATTATTGTTCCCTTAGAGATTACAAGCTGTAAGGCCCTGAAGCAGCAAAGTAGCCCCATGCCATTATGCTCCACCATTTTTGGGATATTGTATAAGTGTTGGTTTGCTGTGTTTTTTCTGAAATATAACACAGAAATTATGTCTGTTAAAAAGTTCAGCTTTTGTCTCATTTATCCAAATGACATTGTTTTTTTGCAATACCATTAAATATCAAGGTTATCTTGAGCAAACTTGAGACAAACAGCAATACTTTTTTTTGAAGAGCAGCGGTTTCCTTTGTCTTAACCACCCATAGCACAACTCTTATTCTGTGTTTTTCCTACATTAGATTCAAGAACACAGATGTTATCCACTGCAAGAGATGCAAGAGATGCCTGCAGCACCTTAGCTGTCACCCTGTGGATCTTTGACACTTTTCTCAGGACTGAACCTTGCACTGATCTTTGTAGGATGCCAACTCCTAAGGACAGTAACACTGGTGCTGAATTTTAGAACTCCCAAGAAGCCCATTTGTATTGCTTTTCCCATCTTATGAGCCTCAATAATCCTTCTTCTGAAAGTCCTCTGAAATTTCTTTTGATCGGGTCATATTACACTTCAACAGAATTCTGTTATGAAATGCATGTAACCAAAATTATGTGCTTTTTTCAATTGGCAGGGCAGGTCACACCCACTCCTCAAATGATGTTATTATTTTACAGGTTTATGCACATTTTTCCACCAATGACCTTGACTGTTTAAACCATTTATTCAGTAAAAATGTAGAAATGTAATATGTTTTGTGTGTGTTATTAAATAAGTTTTTATTTTGATCTTTATTATTACTTAAATAAATATCACATTTTAAGGCAGAAATCCAGATAATTCCAAAGCATTCCCAATTTTTTTTTTTGTCTCAACAGTATTTATCTTTTTCTGTGTCTGTCTGTCTGAAGGTTCAGTCTTTCCAAGGTGGTTTCCCTGAGCTGATCCATTAAGAATCTGAAGAAAAGATCTAGAGGGTCCAAGAATAAATGCCTGGCCACACATCCTAGACATACTTATATTAAAGCATTAGGGAAAAATCTTGATCCGTTCTGGGCCAGCATCACCATTTTAGGGCTGTTGTGTGTTTTCTTCCTACTGTAGCTCACGAGGGCTGATAGCTCTTAATCTTTGCTTTTTGAGAAAGTTGTGTACCACTTTAGCCTTTTGTCCACTTACTGCACATCAACTAAAACCCCGTTTAATCGTGCTTCTCAGGCTTTTGAGCTGATAATACCACAACCTACTTATACATGCACAAATGGCAGAAGCAGCACTTCGAAAAAAAGTGTTACAGAAAGACGCTGACTTCTGCGCAAGCTGCATGTTTGAAATGCTTTGTATGCAGCATAATATTCTTTTTTTTTCATATAATCCACCACTTTTCCCCGTGAGGGTTGCAGCGTTTCACTTCCTTTTCCATCCACTGCTGTTGGAATCAGCATGGTGCAGTTTAAAACAATTTGTGGAAAAAAAAATCATTTAAAAGTAACTTCACCAGTTACCGGGTTTATAGATGAGCAGAGTACAGGTTGCTGATGAACACAGCTAAACAGCGCTGCACCTTCAACCCCAACTTTTCTGCTTCGTATTAACACAACACAATGATGTACCGGTGCCAAGCCATTTTCAGAAATGCATATAATTGGGTTCTGGTAGCAGGAGGCTGAGGAACATTCACTGACACACACTTACACATACATTTCAGATTTCCTTTTTTCATAAATCAAATTAGCACAATGCTTCTAAATTAGCTGCTTGGCACAATTAATAGATAAAGACATTGCCTTTTCCAAAATCAAAATGAATATGGCTTCGGTAAAACATCCATTCCTTCCAAAGCCAAATGAGTTAAGTGTGCAGCTGGAATGATCGTATGGAGCCTGATTCAGTTTGATCATAACATTGAAAAGGAAAAGGCTATAAAATAACTTGGCCCAGGGGAGCACCAACATTGGCTTCATTCACACTCATGCTGTGCTTTGAATGTTTAAAAAAAACCAGGCTTAATCAAGTCTTCAGAGCATCGCAATGCTATGGACCAAATAGCTGGACTGCAGAATGTCTGCTTTGCTATCTCAGAGAGCAAGAAAACAGAGGAGGCGGAACAGAAAAAGAGGAGTACACGACAACTGAAATAAGGCTCCCAGTCTGATTACTTGGTAAAGAGCGGCATGTTAGTATTTATTTATTCATTTTAGCTTACAAATTTAGGAAGGTGGGATCACCTTTTATACTTTTTTTTTTTTTTTTTTTAGTTTTGGACAGGTGTCGTAGGAAAAGAGCCAACTAGCAGGACATGGACTTTGTATAAAAGACTATGCATTTTTTCCCCTCCATATTATTGATCTAAGTTAAAAAGCTTCAAATAAAAGGATTGCCCTTTTAGAATATAGCCTCATCAATCACGCATGCCCTTTGTAGCAATATTGCATGGTGTCCTCCTCAGACTTCCCCTGAGGTAAAGCCATTTCTTCCTACCTATTAAAATTAGTCTCAGTTTTCTCCTGGAGATGCGGCTCAGGAAAACCGGGTTGTTCATTAATTTATCTGAACGACCACATTAACTTTATAAAACGTAATATGTCAAACCCTGAATCCGTGTTTGGGGTTTTGTTATTCCAGACGCGCACTTAACATAATACTGACTAACTCACCTGGTGACTGTTTGACACCATAAGACAGAATGGGGTTTGGCATAAATTACCTTTAACCCTAGGAGGTTATCAACATTGCCTGGATTACAAAGAATACTCGTTTTTTACACTATTAACGTGCATATTTTTCCAGCCAGCACTTTTATCATAGACTCACATGCTAGCACTCAGTATAGTAGAGTAGCATACTGTGCATATGTCACCATGCTGATGCACATTTTATTATATGTTCCTGAAATAAAAAATACATACAAATAATAAAAAAGTACTCACCTGAGATCACACATCCCGCCAAAGTGCTTTTAATGCTGTTTTGGCTCAGTGGAGCAAAAAAATCAGATATCGTATGTTACCAAATTGTGCAATTTTAGCAAAGTCATCTGCACTTTTGTAGGATGTTGTCTTTCCATTGCATAAGCACATCCAGACTCTTGTACAGAAAATTCTGCAAGAGAACCTGCTTCCATCTGTTGAGATGCTGAAGCTTGGGAGAAAGCTCATGTTTGAGCAGGACAATGGTCTCTAGTGCAAGGCCACAGCAACATGGGTGAGGCTCGGAAACAAAAAGGTGGAGGTCCCGGCACAGGTTAAAAACTGCCGTCCACAAGCGTTATCCAACCGACTTGAAGAACCTGCTGCCAATTTGCCAAGATGAACAGGAGAAAAACCTACGCAAAAATACAATATATCTATATACAGTATATAAAAAACTACATATAGAAGAACAACACAACCTTTCAAATGCTCAGTTCAGCATGAATATTCACGTTCACTTTCATTTGCAGTTAACAGCATTTTTTTTAAATATACCTGTTTCACAAGTGTTAAAAGATTTTTGCAGTATAATGAAGAATGATTCGATACAGTAGGTGCAATGTCAGAATATTATAAATGTATTGCTAATATTTGACAATACTTTTCTGTAAAGAAAGGAACTTTTTTCTTTTTGATTCATTGTGGGTTTTTCTTTTCTTTTTCTAATTAACTCAATTTTGTCCGTGAATGTCATCGAAAAGCCAAAGCTGGCCTGTTCCATCCTCTTCCAATCCCCCTCTTTTGTTTACTTGTCACCAGGCAGGGCTCCTTCATGACAAAGGGAGACTAATGAGCTATTGGGGAGACATACATGAAAGACACTAAGCCACATCCTCTTGCTTCCTCTTTTGGGGCAACGCAGTGGGCATCACCATCTCCGGCGCCGCGTACGATGAACCCCAGCTAATAACAAACTCCGGGCCATTACTCTGCGCAACGGACACCCGAGAGGCTTCCAGAAATCACAAGGAGCTGCTCATTTCCCTTCATGTGAGAAGACAAAGGGAACACTGTTCACTGCTGAATGCGATATCCAAATATAAATATTATAAAACATTTCTAATAATAAAGTATTATCATTTAAAATTTTCATTTGCCATATGGGTTGCTTGAAAATGACTGTACTTATTGGCTGCCGAACAACAATAAGTTTTATCAAAATGCAATGATATACCAGATACAGCCAAAAGTAATGACTTTTTAAGTAGCTGCTGCCAAACCAATCCAGAATCTCCACTGATCTGGAAATCAGATTTTGGACAAAATCAGATTTTATTGGACAGTTTGCTTAAATTATTTGTCACTGGTGAGGAGGGGTTAAAATGCTGACGTGACAATTTAATCCCTAAAAAATTGTCAGGCTGGAAAGTTTTCTGGCACAAAGCCCACAAGGGGCCCCAGTGGTCTGCCCTTGAGGGATGCGAGCCAGTCACTTCCCTATGTATCCAGGTGTATAAATGGACCGACAGGAGAATGAGAACTTGTCGAGCTGCTCAAATGGCAGAAGCTGCCAAGTCGGGACAGTAACTCTCGAGACTGTGGCAGCATTTACTTCGTCCACTCCGACACCCACACGCACACACGCAACAGGGTGATTCAAAAGAACTTAATGCTATCGTAAATTTATTGCTATCATATTATGTATTAAATTTATTACATGCATTTATTTATCTAAAGCAACTGTCACTTACCCTCAGTTTTTTCCCATGTTTTGGCAATTGAAAGTTCCTTGCATTTCTGCTTCAACTTACTGTGTAAAAAATTTGCATGAGTTCAATGCTTTATAAATCACTCTGTATGCCATTTTATAAACAAAAAAGGTTTTAATAGACTTTTTTTGTTATCATACATAATTGTATCTGGAAATAATGGAAGTAGTATGAAAAGAGCAAATGCTTTACAATATTTCCCATTAAAATATGATATGTGTGTGATCAGAACAGAAAGAACATAGCCATGGTAGATAAGTACTGGGCCGTGGACAATTTAAACTCTCCTCAAATAGCTCTTTTCTCCTCTTTTCCTCAAATGCAGTCGAGCTCGGTTCAAATTAATTCATTCATAGCATTATCCACAAACGAAGACTTCCTGGAAGAGGGTTTATCTTTACAAGCCGGCTAGGTTGTAAAGCTTTTTAGCTTCCTTATGCAGATAAATAGCTCAAGGAGGTGGCCCAGCAATTGTTCTACTCATGGTATTTATAGCGTTGAAGTTATGAATAGTTGTTCACAGAACGGAGATCTGTAAAGCGACGTCAGTAACCTCAGCTTCAAACTTGATTCATCTCTAACTGTCTTTGAAGTCGGTGCTTAATTATGAAGTGACATTTCCCACTTAGCCTTTGCTCAACAGCTGGATCAAACTTCTCGCATGTGAGGCTTTCATGGCAGTAATTGCGGCAATAATGTTCAAATGCCACCATGTGAAATGAAAAACAACGCAAAGTACCTCCGAACACGATCCGATTATTTATAAGTGCTCTTTCTCGCTTCTTTAGAATGACTTTTGAGATGTTGAACATATTTATTACTTTTCTCACGTTGTATTTCTATGGCAACAAATACATCTTCTTGATTGTACCTGCAGAACTGTATGTGTTTGTCAGTGTGGTGATAATATGGCGGTAATGGGGGCAGCAGGGGGCAGAGGTGGCAAAATGGTTAGAGCTCGACGTAAATCCCAGCCCGCTGCGGTGGCCTTGGTCGTGGTACTAATGCTGGATTGGTACAGTAAGAAATTAGCCTGCTATATAAAGGGCTAAACCCCTTTAAGTGGCTTAGCCTATAAGCCCATCATTATAAGTCCAAATGGACAAAGATGTCAGCTTAATAAAAAAAAAAACCAATGCTTAGTTTCTAATTCCACACTGACAGTTCTGAGAATTTGGCAGAATTGATCTCCACATATCTCTTTCACAGATGCGGAAGGCCCAATGCTGAAGTACAAACACCGGCACAGTGTCCTTACAACAGTTGTATCACACGCACAATGGTAACATATGTATTTAGTGTATGAAATTATTGCTATTCATTGCATAGATTATTCAAGGTGACTTATAGTATTTGATACACATTTACACACAACTTTGTTTTTACTGAAATTTTGGACAGTTAAAAGTACAGTAAAGTGCAAATACACCTGCCATGTCATTTACAGATTGAAGAAATCTGTAGAAGTCATACAGTTTTATTGTGTACACAACAACAACAACAACAACAACAACAACAACAACAATAATAATAATAATAATAATAATAATAATAATAATAATAATAATAATAATAATAATAATAATTGTACGTGCAATAAGTCATATTTTGGCTTTAAAAATATGGGGAAGTCATATACTTTTATTACAGCACAATTTTTAAAAAAATCTTATTTTAAAATTTCTTCTGCAAAACATAGGCATCAAAAATTATCGGCACCGTGCCAATTAATATTTTATGAAGCCGCCCTTGGAGAGGATAACAGCACTGAGTCTGTTGCTGTGAAGTGTGACAAGCCCACTTCTGGTGGGATTTGGGACCCCTCCTTCATGCAGTACATTTGAGGATCCTTGATCATGTATGGTTTGTGATTCTGGCCAGCCATCTGTAATTCAGACCACAGGTTTTCAGTAGGGTTCATGCCCGGAGACTGAGACATCCGTTACAAAACAATAATTTTGTTTTTCTGAAGCTATTTCTCTGCTGTACGTCTGTGTCATTGTCTCCTTGAAAGGTGAATTTGCGGCCAAGTCTTAAATGCCTGGGAGTGGCAACCAGATGTTTGGTTAAAATATTCAGGCACTTAGCGCAGTTCATTATGCACTCAACTGGACCACTAGCGTGAAAACAGCCTTAAAGCTTTAACAAACCATCATTTTAGTTCACATTTTATAGAGGGTAGGCGTGCTTTCCTTGTACACAGCGGTCCTTTATCACAGAACATGCCGATGACCAAAAAGTTGAGTAAAGTTGCAGTGCTGCAATTGCTGAGCAAGGCAAAGACCTTTTGGGGCTTCCAAGGAGCTTGTTTGACATGAAGGTGGCAACAAACAGTTGATTTTGAAACTTTAAAACCCAAAGTTTGCATTAAAACCTGGCATTCCAAAACTGTGATCCATTTTTCCTTTGCCTCTCTCACCATCTCCCTCCCTGCATATGGGGCAAATGTGCACACGGGTCCTCATCCCAATAAATTTGCAACTCTTCCAGACTTCTGAAACTTTAAGGTCACTGGTCTAACTGTGCTTAGTCATATTTCCAACCGTTAATGCATTTTTATATCCGTTTCCTGATCTGTGTAGGCCAACAACCATCTGTCCATCTGCCTCTTTCCAGCTGAAAGCTCTTTGGTTTCATCCATGTTGATGGATGACAGAGGGATTTTGCATGCATGCAAACTCATATTTCATACTCCAAGGAAAGGAGATACGAAGAAAGGCAGCACAGCAGTTCCTCCAGACTGAGACCAACTGAAAAGTATTGAATTTCATAAGTGCCACTATGTTTGGTCTTATTTTAAATATTCTAAGAGTCCCAATAATTTTGCCAAATAAATAAATAAAAAAATAAATAAATGAATAAATTTTTTATATACATATAGGTATATATGTATAGTCAGTAAAATGTTTGTTGCCCTGAAATGAACAAGTGTGGCTTCCTTAAATATTTTAGCCCGGAATTTGGCTTATTGTATGTGTGGTTTATTTTATAAATTAATTTTTGCTCAGTTTCACAATGGGTGCTAATCATTTTTTTGGGTGACTGTAAGGTCATGGAAAGCAGCGTGACAGATGAAAGTGCCACAGATGCAATTTATTACAAACCCCATGCGGTCGGGTTGAGTTTCTCAGCTGATAACCAGACAAAAAGTGAATATAAAAACTTCAGGTTATGAGAAGACAGGGAATAATTTATCAACTGGCCATGATTTCAGTTGCGTTTGTAACGGCATTACCTTTATTGTATTCCCGAATATATTTGTTCTGTCTCCGTTCTGGATTTATTTCTTGACCTTCAGCCTTTGGTGAATCATTGCCTTCATTAAAAATACAAAATGAGACAGAAGAGAAGAGACCTGCTTCTTCCGTCTCTGCCAGTATTAAATTGAACGTCGCTGAAATATGTGTTTTTAACAAAGTTGATTGTAAGGTTACATTGGTCTCCGGACAGAAAAAAAGAGAAAAACTTATATAGTGTTGGACAAGTGTTAACTTTCAACAAAATAATTGCAAGAATGTCTGTGGCAGGGAGTGCTTGAGCATGCAGGCACAAAGAGGACAAAGTGTGGCATCGAGTGAGAAAGAAGCAGCTTATAAGAGTCATAGTGAATCTGCAGCCAGTTCTTTGAGAAAAGTTCATGGTGGGGACCCATTTGTCAAAATACACGCTTTGCTGAGTTCATTTTGATAGTTTTTGTGTGGTCTCTGCTAATAAAGATTTGTTGACACAAAGCCTTTTCTCTGCAGACACGGACGCTCTCAGTGGCTAAGCTGACCCGGCTGATCAAGGGCTTCTCATGCATCTGGCATTGTAAGAGTATTATTTATTGTGTTACTTCTTCACATTATGCTGATCACATAAAGCTGGTGTTTAAGATTTTCTTTGTTTCATTTCTTTAAATAATAATAATTATTATATTACATTGTTAATGAACTAATTATATATTATAATAACTATTCAGTAACTCAAGCTGTATCCTGTATTATGTTCTTATCTTGAATAATAACTTTTCATTGTGACTAATCATAACTGTTTGCAAAACTGAGTAAATACTAACTTTACTACTAAATAAACACATTCCTAAAATTTTTAACAAAATAAAAAGATACAAAAAGTTTTCATCTAGCTGCAAAGTCAGACCTTAAATAAATCAGCCATTCAGCAAATGGGTTCCAGTGGTATAGAAGCAAATGAATTTGTGTTAATTTTCAAACATTTGCCTGGAATTCCATATTCCAGCAACTTACATCACAAGCTAAATAATATTATTTTGTGTATTTCTATCTTTCAGCAGTTTTAGCATAACATGAGAAAATAAAATTGAATATTTATGCACTGTCTTAGTAAAAAGGTTACATACAGACTGAGCAGGGCTTGAATTCACATTTGATCGCATAGCCCACATGCTGGAAGGCCAGGGCCTATCCTAGAAGGATAGGCCTGACAGGACACTACTTTTCATTCATTCATATGCCCACACACTAAGTGCAATTCAGACTCACCTGTTCTATCACCAGAAATCATAGCATAAGGATAAAACTGCAATGAATCCTAGCAATTTTTATTATTCAATGTCACACATTTCACTGCTATAAGTGCCAGTCCTTACTGGTACTTCACCTTGCAACCTAAGCTTTTGGTCGTAACCACTTTACTAACAGCCCAAAGTTGTAGACCTTCATTAAATTGGCTCTGAAAAATGGTTCTGACTACAGGACTCAATAATACCTCATACAGTCTCACATGCCTGATGTGCTGGATATCCATTGACTGTACTGGGTCTCACATAAGCAGCACCACCTCCTGGTTGACAACCTTGCTTTAATGCAGAGGTTTGAACCAAGAACCTCATGTGTACAGCAGCAGCATTTGAATGATTTATTAACACTTTTTATCTCCGACTTGGCTTCTGAATCCCCATTTTTATGCCGCCTCTTGCTTCCTCGTGCTACCCTGTTGTGCGTCTGAGCACAAAACACAATGATAATCATTAACAGCAGAAATTAAACACAATTTTCTCACTAAATGCAGACTGCCCGGCAGTTAAAACTAATCGGCTTCCTGTTGCCGTAATTTTCATTTCAGAAATCACATTTGCTTTGCCCGTTTGGGATATTTTATGAACAAAAGTGCAATCCCTCGTAATGTATTAATAAATGACACAGATGAGGTCTGGCAGCTTGCAGACTCTCTACATATTGGCTGTTGAAAAGAAACTTAAGGGCTGCCACAATTTGTTTAGCCATCTGCTCCTCAGAGTCAGTTCTTAAACCGGTTCGTCACGGGCAATGTTTATCTTGTTATGAAGAAAGATCTTCCCTTTCATCCACTTTCATCCTATTGTAAACTGACCATTTAGTCACTATCAGTGCACATGGAGAAGCAAATATAATTCTCATAGATGGTACAAAATTAACATGGCATAATTTATTCTCTCATTATTAAAATGCACCTAACAGATCGCTATAAATCGGCAACTTTTTGTGAAATGATAGGAAAAGAAAAGCAGAGTTGGGCTAAATGCTAGGTTGAATGACGCTGGTATGTTTTTTACCATAAATTCAAGGTAACTCTAATATAAAAGCATGCTGAGAAATTGCATAACAGTAAAATGCTCCGCCAGTGTATTTTTCCTGGGTCGCTTGTAACAAAGAATTATAGGCAAAATTATGTTTGTACATTCATTCTGGTTCAGTAGACAATGCAAATAAAAAAGGCAATAAAAAATATCCAAGACAGTTTTTTAAGTAACAGCACACACATTCATTCTGGCAACATTGAAATGATTCATTAAGAATATGCTCAACTAAACGCTATAAATATGTAATAAGTGTTTAACAAAATGCAAAAAGTTTGAAAATTCAAGCTTGATATCATGAAATATGTTAGCTATTCATATTGCCTTAAACACCATTTAATGCTATGTGTGCTGCTGAAAAAATGTTTTTTAAAGAATTTAATAGTGCTTTGTTATATAGTTCCAGTCTATTATTATTTTAAAATAAAACACGAATTATAATAGTTTTCTTTCCATGACAAAGGTCAATATTATATCACAACGGGGGGTATCTTGTTTAAAACAAAACCATTGTGTTTTCAATTTAAATAAAATTACAAATGTCATTCAAATATTTCGCACTTTTTATAGTTTGTAGTGGTCATGTTCTAATAATACCATGAATGAATTTTAAAACGCAAATGATTTTTAGTTGATATTTGAGAGTATGCAAATGAAACTCCAATTCTCTGCTGCCAGACGTATTGGTATTTTAGTATTACACACAGTTTGTTTAATTTGTTTTATGACAAATTTGCAGCAATAAAATATACATTGCTAAAACACATCTTCTCAAATGGGTCTTGTGCCACTGTTAATATTTTACTGGAAATGAAAGAGTCAGCGTTGTAAACCTGGGGTTTGTGTGTCTCTTGGGGGTTTAATGCATGGGATTCAAGACTAGGAAACAAAGGCTTACTTCAAAATAACACTGCTTGACTAAGTAAAATACATTTAAATATAAAATAAAATAAAACGCTATTACCATCTATAAAAATTCTGAGTTAAAGTATTCAAGATTCAGTGAAATTAAATAAGTGCAATATTTTCTCTGAATTTATTTTTCTTTATTTATTTAGCTTTTTAGGATCATTAGCTTTTATCAGATTTCGCTGTGGCCTGGAAAACCTTAAAAACCTCCGACTTGGTATTTTAAAGAGGTCTAAAATGGGAGCGTCACAGAGTGACAGAGATTCCGCATCATCTGACAGGTGATATACACTGGGGTTCTCTACAAAAGGCTTTGAGGAAGGCATTAAAGTAGTGGTTAAAGCACAGTCGTGCTTAATCCAATACTATGCAGAAACACATCCATCTTTAGTTTTGGCAAAGTACAATGAAAATGTTTTTACTGCAGTAACTTATTTGAAAATGAAGCTTCACATTTTAAATGGCCATAGGATTATTTTATCATTTCTAAATCTAATATTCAGTCAAAAAATGCTAAACATTAACTTACATTTCCACAATTGCAAATAATGTATAAGTATTTTGATTCTTATTTCTGGCTGTCACACGGTGGGTTTCTTTTAACAAAGAAAAGGCCCACATTGTTGACAGTTTCATACTGAAAATGAATGCACATCTTCACAGTAGCTACAGTATTGGTAGTATAAGGCAGTTTTTAGAGCAATTGCTTCTCATCATTTTTATTTTTATGGCCAAAGTTACTCATTTCCAAAAATATCCTAGATATATATAAGATATAGAATCTAGTGCACTAGGGTAGATTTACATTAACAATGGTTAGCATTCTAATGTGTATTGGCATCAGATCATTAAAAGCAAGCAGGGTTCTAGTGCTGCAAATAGACAAGATATGGACTTCCAAAAATATGACCATTTCACCATTTCAAGTAATTTTTTTCATTTAGCTATTTTCTAAAATGCATGTCTGTTATGGAGGGAATACAACCCCTGTTTTCTTGTTGAGCTGATCAGACTCCTCTGTGTTTACAGTTCATTTCCGGTGATTAAGATGCCAACTGCTCATAAATTTGGGATATGTTATTCAAAAATGAGAACTGAAGAGAAGTTTTAAAAAAGGAAAAAAATATATTTTCCCCATTTACTTGTTTAGCTAATGCATTTCTTTAACTTTAAAATGGTTACACTTTTTAATGTAGCATGTAGTTACTAAAATATGACAAATACTTATAAAAATTTTTTTTAATATAGTCTACCTTTTACCAACATTTTACGCTGCACAGCAAACTGATAAATCAGTACGTAGATCATTAAGGTTTTGCTGGTTGTTATTTTGGGGTAAAATTAATCTTGGAAATTTTGAGCAAAGCAAAAGTTATAAACAGATTTACAATTGTAAATGGTTTCGTATTAGTCAGTAGAGCCTGTTGGAACCATGGTCTGGTGAGATGAATCTTTCTAGTTAATTATTTGATGAGAAGAAAACTTGGTGGGGTGCAACCCTTTATCTTTATGGAACTGGAGTTCCCATTAGTCGCAGCTTTATTAAAGCTTGGAATGCCTCTAATTTTCCTTAATAAAGCAGGTAAAGCTATTATCAGTCAAGTTTTTATTAAAAAAATGTTTAAAGCTGTAAAAATTTTTCATTCAGAGCAAAATTTTTCAACACACTACTCTATTGTAAGTAGCCTATTAAACTGGTTCCTGAATTTCCAAATGAAAGTATAATACAAAAATAATCAGTCAAAAGCTCTGAATTTCATTACAATGGACTTCAGCTGTAGGAGGCAGTTATGTACATAAATCAGATGCACTCATACTGAAGTAAATGTTTGACATTTAAAGGAATAGCTAGTATGACAACTGCAAAGGGCAAACTGGTCAGGACACCCTAAGGTCTAGTCTTTTTTTACTCCTCCACTGTGCCTTTTTTCTGAGGCAGTCCAATGGTCAACCCAGCACTGTCAGTGCCATCATTCAGTGTTCTTTACCCTGTGCTTCAGGATCCCAGTCCTTTTTCACCACCTCAGGGCAGTGTTGGTCCCTAGGGGTGACCATTCCTTATTTTGCTTTAAAAGCACAACATCTATTTTTCTAAACTACTATCCTACCTGTCTTCCCCGTCCCCAAAACTGTTGTTCCGTGCCTTGCTGTAGCCAGCCTTGTCCCAACATTTGTGGAGGAAAAAAACAGCCCTGATCACAGCTGTGACTCCTGCCATTTCTCCCACTCTGCCTTTTCTTGTTCCTTTCAGTCCTCAGGCTGATGAGGACAGCAGCCACAGGTGTGTCAGTAGATGACAACTCTCTGTACTGTTGGGGTAGTTGTTGGGGAACTGTCCACGATGCTAAAGTCTTGACATCTTGCTCCGTGTCACACAGTATGCTGTTTAGCAGTGCACTATCGGTCACCCTGATGCCCAGCCCTGACATGGGGCAAGAGACACCAATGACATTTCCATTGTGTCATCCTGGCCATTGCAACATGTGAAAGGAGAAGAAGCTGCAGAGACAAAAACCATCACATTAGTCTGTGGCTGACATCTTTAAACTTTGTCATTCACTGAAGAGGGGGCATGATCAGTCATCACAGAAAAAGGCCTGCCCGGGAGGTGCTGTAGTGCATGCTTCATAGCTGGCACTTCTTTCTTGATGGCTGAATAAGCCCGTTTCCAGGGAAGGAGTTTCCTGCTGAGGTACAGAATTGGATGCCCTTCGCTATTCTGCAACTGGGAAAACACAGCCCCCACTTTCTCTTCTGATACATCTGAACAATAAAGGGTAACTGGAAATCGTGGTTTTCATGATTTGTAGCAGTCCATAAGGCTGATGGGAGTACAATAATTCAATGAGAAAAAACCTGTGGAGGAATGAGGCACCTCCCTAACTGCAAAACATTAGACATGGGAGAAGCTAGTCCCAGCCCTTCCCATCTTGCTTCATTGTCTTTATTAGCAGTTGTTTTCATGTCCGATTAAAATGTTCTACCAGGCTGTCAGTGTGAGGGTGATAAAATAATGTTAGCAATGTTTTACCCTTATCAGTCGGCAGTAACCCTTCATGATCTTTGACATGAAGGGGGTTCCCTAATCTCTTAGTATCTCCCATTGTGATCCCACCTGAGTACATATAAAGATCAACTCACATAATTGAGAAATGGGGGATGGCTTTTGGATCAGAAGGGTGGACTTTGGATACCATGTGGTATAGTCCAGCAGGATCAAGATGTACTAGTGACTGTGAGGTGACATCAAGTCTATGTTTGGTTGCACGAACAGGGTCTCATTAATCTGGAGAGGTGCAAATGAATTTATATACTAGTGCTAAGGATCTGTAGTTTAACAAACAGGACAAGATGCACAGAACGTCAACACTTTTCTTGAAATGCCCACACAGTAGAAATGGGCCATAATATGCTGATGGTTTTTCTTTCATCCAGATGTGCCCACCTACATGTTTGTGTGGTAATTGCAGGACTGTCTGGTGACTTTGATCCAGTATGAGCAGATGTTCAGTCATGGTGCTGTGATGAGCAATGGCTTGGTACTTTAAGCCGTTCTTTGACATGAAGTATGCTGGGGAAAACTTACCTTTGGCCAACGGCTGGCCATCCACTTCCTGGATAATGCAGAGTGCATGCAGCAGGGAGAGGTCATTCTATTAGCCAGTATGAAACTGTCAACCTTTTTCCTGTTGGGTGTGACCAGAGGTCTGGTATAATGCTTCTCTCCTGAAATTACATGCTGTGGCCATAGTGCTGAGTACTAACTATTGTACAATCCCAGGTACTTTGGTACATGCACACAGTGATTTCAGTAACTGGTTTAACCATTTTTAACCATTAATGACTTGCCATCCTGTTTTGAACAAGAACAGCAAAAATGAAATGGTGTCTCAAGCACAATTTAAGGGTTAATGCAACTAATGAAAATTGTAAAAACGCAAATATACTTTGCAGACTATTGCTCACTATCTTGCACCCCAAATAAAACTGATGCAAAAGAACACCTTAAACTTATATAGACATTAGTTATGAAGGTCTAAAACATCATCAACCAGGAACAATGAAAGTGAAGTGTCAAGCATAAAGCCTTACCACAACTCAGATCTGAACTAGGTATGTGCAACCACAATGCCAAGTACTAATCACTATATGATGATAGCTACTCCTACATGTTTGCATATTCTCATCTCAGCAACTGACTTCCAACACACTAGACATGATCAAGTAAATTCACAGATTAATTTCTGAAATCTTTGAGGTTTAAAATGGCTGCAAAATGTGTGCAAATGTGTAATATCTTATTTATTTTTCAACTTGTGGGATACAGTTTGGAACTGGAAAGCACCTTTGAGCTATGTCTGACTCCTAGGTGACCACTGATGTGGTTTTCAAGGTGAGGAGGAAAAAAGTGGTTGACCATTGCCTTCTTCTGGCATACTTCCTCCTTTAGAGGGGTGCGTACACAGGAGAGTTCACAAAAACTACACACACACCCCTGAGCTGGACTTGAACCCAACCTCAAACAAGCAGCCCAGGAGCTGTGAGGTACCACCTTACCCCACCAGACCACCACATCCCCTGTAGGGTACAAAGATGTCTTCAGTTATTTCACTAATAGCTGAAATCCAAATTTAGCTTATCTTACTTGTGTTCTCTTGAAAACTTGTGAAGTCCCCCAATTCTTCTGGTCGTTATCTTGAGGCAGTGTATAAAGACCTCAGAACTGGGGTGTTTGCTCTTTCACATTGTTTGAAACCTACTGTGATCTATAATCATTTTACAACCCTTGTGACCACAAAGTAGAGTTAAAAAGACTCTCACCTCATATATTATCAACTTGAAATCCAGTATAAATCCAAAATGCTCCAAATTAATTTTGAATAGAAATGTAATCTGCATCTGGTTTGAATATAAATTTGGTTTTGAATTTAAATCTGGAATCCAGATCCAAGTCTAGTTTGAATGCAGATCTGAAGTCAGTGTGATGAAATAAACTGAAAATCAATGATCTAGAAAAATAAATCTGATTTTGATTTGCAATAGTTTTAATCTGACCCAAGCAGATGCAGGAAGCTAGGCACTAGTAAAATTTTGCAGGGGCATTGCACAATCCGAACAGCATTCAGAAAAACTCACAAAATGCTTGTAAACAGTACTTACTGATTTGGAGGTTCGTTTTTATTTTCCAGAATCCATGTTAGGTGTAAAGTTGTATACTAGGCTGCATTATTCAGTTGGTTAGAGAAGTCTTTAAAGAGAAATAGTGTTTATGGAAAATTTGATAGCGCAAACAAAAGTTCAATGACTTACCTCTGTGTTTGATCATTATTTTTGGTTCCGCCTGCAGAGCCTATAAACTTGTTTAACTGTGGATAACAGTGATATGCAAGTATGTCCCTAGGTCAGGGAAGAAGTAATCAGTGTGGATGTTGTTCAGCACCATACTAGTCCTTCTAAAGTCCTCTTTGAATCATGTGGGCTACTACACAGCAATTTGAGGGCAATGTCTGTGAGAGGCTACTGGTGACTCACCTAAATTTGGTTTATGTCTGCTCTCATAAAAATAAGGGTTATTATTCCTCTACATTTACAAAGCAGATGTCAGTTCTCAAATTTATGAGGTGAAGACTGGATAGGCAGCATTGTTTTGGATACCTACAGTAAATTTAGAAGAGAGCAACTGTGCCACTCGCAACTTGAGCCACAGCATAAGTTCTCAGCCACATAGCCACATAGTTGTTCAATAGGGCAACAAAATACATAGCGGTTATCAACTGCCAGTGGTCTGCTAACAAAATCTTTCTCAAAGCCCTCCTTATTTAGATCTACAACTGCTATAAAACGATAATCGGCAGCCCAGTAAAACCTCACCACACTATGGTTCTTTCATTGGCCCCCTAGCTAATTCTTACTTGTTCATATGTTCATCAACTTATTTGTGTTGCCGAGAGTTTGAGTCCTGATTTTAATGCAAAACTTCCAAAATACACTAGTAATAGTTCAAAAAATTAAAGTCACAATTCTGTATTAATCATTACCAGTATACATTCTTGTAAACTGTCTTGTCTTGAGGAATGCACTAAATTGAACAAAAAAGTAAAAAGATTTATAAGATTAGTACTGTTCTTGCATTCCTCTAACACTCAGAAAAAAATACAATTTGGATAAAAAAAGAAATTGTCTTTAAAATGAGAAATAATATGATATGAAGAAAAAAAATACAGGCTCATTATAATCTGGAGTATGCAACAGTTTGCCCAATTAATCACAAATAATACACTTCATTGAAATTTATGAATGCATCATATTCCTTTGAATCATATTTTAATATTCCAGAAGGTCACAGCTATGTTTGGGAAAGAAAAATTTGGATAATATCAAAAGGTAGCGGAGGGTGGAGCGTGAGAGAGAGCTTGGGAGCTTAATGCTTTAAAGAAATGACTGCATTTTTTGCCACACAAAAGAATTTGAAAAATCCCCTTAGCTTCCAGATGGAATCGTAACATTGAGACAAAACAGATGGTCGAGAAGCTTGTCAACAGACCAGACTTTGTAACACATGCGCAAACGGAGGTTCATGAGGGCCCCTCCATTTTGAGTGCCGTTTAAAGGCCAGCAGCATTTCAAAGAAAGCGGATGGGTAGTCGAGCCAGCTAAGGTAGAGCAAACCGACAATGCAGCTGCCCGGGCAAAATAGGGAAAATCTCAGCGGGATTTACTTTGCGGCTGGCTTTGGAATAAGGGATACCTCTTGGAGGCCAGCAGATTTCTCATTTGAGGAAGTGGAAATCAATTCCAAAAAACAAAGCGTCAGACATAGAACCATCCGTTCGGGAAGAGGGATCTACTTTTAGGCTCGTCTGAAGATAAATGAACAAATAAACTCAAAAAAGATAGGCTCGTCTCCAGATTTTCATTAGGGTCCATTAATTGTCTTTCACCTGAAGAATTCAGTAGTTTTCCTCTGAAGTTACCTCCACATGTAAGTAATTGCAATTCTAGTTTGTAAAAACTATCATCTGGACTTGTGTTTAGCTTCTGCCTTAAAGTGTCATGACTAATTAATGTAAATTCAAAATTATATTGGTTTATGGTCTAATGGGCACTGTTTCATTGTTAATTTAAAATAGTTTTTGCAGTACTTGTTGTGTCCAAAATGTGCAGGTCATTACCAGCCTTGCACAGTAATTAGACTTTTGTCCATTTTCTGGTTGCCCAAATAACAGCTCACAAGCTTTAAACGAAACCTTCCACATTTTTTTGTACAGCAACATTTCAGAAACAAGGAAATATAAATGCAGACAAATTAATTCTATGTTTTATTTTTCACATGAATAAATGAATAAATAAGCTTACAGCATGTGTAATGGGTTGCGGACTATGTCTTACATCATGAAGCAGGTTTAAAAGGTGCCTGTTACATTGTTAAACGAAGTTATTCCATTTATGCAGTCAATTTATGCTAGCTTGATTTTGAGGGTGTCTGGATTTTTCTATTTCTTTCATTCCTTTAGGAGACACAAACGTTTAAATTTTTACAAACATCTTCACTACCTGAAGAGGTAGTTGGATGTCTGCCTTATATAAACTGCGGTACATAGTGGTTACCACACTACATTCCCTTCTTCCACTCCTCGTAATGAAAGGAACAAAGGGAACAGAAAATTTCAAAATGATACTGTTGTCGTAATTTGTATTTTTACCACTAGTAATACTGTGACAAATACAAAAATGCACCCATAATAATAATACACATAAGTAAATGTATGATAAAGTAAATTTTTCTTGTAAGGTTAAATTTATAGTAGTTGTTTTCTATTAGCTAGAATGTAAAATGCAGAAATGATCTTTACATTTTGTGTTTCTAAAGCAGAGTCTTGGCAGATTTCCCTTGAATAACTATAATAATAATAATAATAATAATAATAATAATAATAATAATAATAATAATAATAATAATACTTGTTATTAGTAGTAGTAGTAGTAGTAGTAGTAGTAGTAGTAGTATAGTTTGTTGTTGTTGTTGTTACAGCTAAATACAGTGTTGACTTGTAATGACTTAAAATGAATAAAAATATGATAATAAAGACAAACAAAAGCTTACAAATATGCAAAAAACACATACTTAACATATTTGACCAGTTCCCCAAATACTATGAATCCTTCTTGAGATCCTGACTACCGAACTCAAAACTTTCCACTGGCTCCGAGTTAAAAAAATGTTATAGATGGTTTATAGGTACTAAGTTTCTTAAAGTTGTGGGCTGAGTTATTGAATATGAAACCTACAGCTCTTCTGGTGATGATATATAACTTTTACACTGTGAAGGCCCAGAGTCAGGGTTTCATTGGAAAAAAGTGGAAGGGGAAGTATTGATGTTTTTCCCCAGTTCCAAATCTAAACAAGGTGAGAAGAGGAGAACTCGAGTCCCAACTGTACAAACTGTGAGGATAAGGTGTCTCAGAGGCTGTGGAGCCAAGGGGGCTGCGGAGGGGTCCCCAGAGGAGCCAGCAACCATGCAGCTGGGAGTGAAGGAGTGAAACAAATTGGGGACTGTGACAGACATGAGGCTAATGCCAATCCTCCCTGGAGCACAGAAGACCTACCTGTGCAGACAAGATGAATAAAATATTAATGATCAATGACTTCAAAGGTAGTCATAATGCCCAGAGGCGGTGTGGTCCACCTCGAACGCCCATTATCACTTCCGACAAGTGCTATGTGTCATTAGTACGGATGTTTACATATTAATGTCTAATATCTGCGAAGCGGTGTTAAGTTCTCCAGTAATTAGACATGCGTGGTAGAAAATGGTAATCCATTGGAAGCCTGGCTGTTTGATGAAAGAAAAAAAATATATTTTTAAGCTACCAGTGGTCAAAATGATAGAGTAAAACATTAAGTAATTTTATTTTGCGTCTCACTTTACTGTCACAGAAGAAAGAAAAACACAGTCTGCAAATACATTGTCTCCTAACCTGATAAAGCAAGATGGTTGGGAAGCAAAATGTTTTAGAACGTGGAAATGATATTTGCGAGAATGTTTTCAAGTGTGTTCTGATCACCATATGAATGATGTTGTTTTTTTAACATGATTTGCACTTTTTTGAATATTTAAATAAAGAAATTAAATACTGTGAGTTAAGCACACAAAATTCAAGGTCATAAATATCAGGCGCAGTCTCTGTAGAACTCGTGCAGTGATTTTGCCTTGCTGCCAAATATCATTTTAAGCATTAATTATGATACTAGGTCAGGATTTTCTAAGCATTAAAAGCATCAAGAAAAACATTACTCATGTTGTCAGAGGACTATTAGATTTAACCACACAGAGAAACGGGACTCTGCATGATGAACTGAACTTATGGTTTAATCTAAAGTGATTGTTTTCCTAAGGAGGGCTTTGAGAAGACCTCAATGCCAGACCTTTGACTAATAAAATTCTTGCTTGTCAGATTTGTGTCCTGAAAGGTCTGCCATCTGGAGGTGTGATCCGAGTGACAGGAGGTGTCAGGTGCAGATGAAGGGGCCGGTAAAAGTCATCATCTAAAAAGTCTCACAGCTAAAAGCATATTCAATATTACCCCCAGATGTGGAAATTAATTTTGAGCCCCTAAGTCGTTCAGCCGTTGAATGAAACTGGGTAATTGCTGAAATAGCGAGAGTAAACATGAAAACACCTGTAAACTCGGGTGTCTGTATATTAAATTAGAACTTCTGCACACTGAAAGACTTAAAGGATCAGACCTCCAGAGTTTATGTTATGTGCTGCTGTCAAAACAGGCAGTAAATACTGGAAGTGGGTCATTAAGCTGTTCAATAACATTAAATTCAAATGTACAGGTATAAATACTTTACAGTAGAAGAGTAATAAATTGTAAGTCAGACATTATCAAAGGTGAAGACAAAGGTGCACCAAAACTTCTAGGGTGGGAAAACTGATATTTAAAAAAATTCAAATATTAAGCCCAGATGATGGGAGCAAAATTCATGCAATGAGTCACACAGTAAGCAGAATTCAATAATTGATAAGACTGAGAGCAAAAACGAAAATATCTGTGCGCACAAGTGTGTTTAAGCCAAATTTCAAATGTTGCACGTGTTTAGGCAGGAAAGAACTGCACATCACCATCAAAACATAAAGACAGGAAGGTGGTGATAAAGATGTTAAATTACTTTGCATTAATGGTGTTAGATGTTGAATGGCTAAGGGTAATTATTCTGGAGAAGTGTGGCAGTAATATATTGCAAGCCAAAGGTTTTCTAAGCGAGCTTTGAAGGTTTTTTGAGCCCCTGCTGGGGGGTCTTGTTTTAAAAACGGGAGCACCATGATGTACAGGATGAGCGTTGCTTTCTTTTCAATTTCCGGACTCCTCTTCCAAGCTACATTCAACAGTGACCCCACACTGAAACCCTATTCTACACCCCCCGCCTTCCTATTTTCAAAAAGCTACATCTTCTGGCAGTTCTGGCTGTCTTGCTAACGTATTCGCTGTAGCTGCCAAACGTGGATGTGGAAAATGTTGGAAACGAATGGAAGCGGAATATAAATACGAGGCCAAACTGATTCAAGTTAAAGTTAATCTATTTAGGAGGGGAAAAACACAGCAGTTGCTATAAATTAAGTCCCAGTGACTGATCGGGGTAATTGACAATATCACTGGCATAAGCGCAATACTGAGATACGGATTTGTCTAAGTGATATGTTTTTATGAACCAATCGAGTGTTTGCTATCAGTTTCAGCTTTCTTATTAATAATAATAAAATCACAATAATAATTTATTTTATCTGAGTTTTACAAGCTGGTCTTCATTTGGCAAAAAAGACAGGTTTCAGGTTTCAATATTAAACTGCTCATATGTTGCTTCTGAAGGTCAAAGCATCAGAAGTTTGGAGATAACTACATGAAGCTTGAAGAGAGAATTGACAGGGCTGACATTTTCACTGCGCTACAAAGTTCCGGGAGAGACAAAAAAGCGTTTATTGTGGTCATTTCTGTTGCGATAGCTGGAGAGTTTGCACCGTACCCTTCCATCTAAATCAAATACAGATTCTCAACGGTTCATTGAGAGGTTGATTTTCATTAAACAAGGAGTAATGGGAGAAAAACAATTTAAAAAATCACGCTACTGTTTTTTTGTTCAGCTACTTCAAGAAACAAAAAATAATCCGGCAGCAACAATACATGACAGATAAGATAAGAGGAATCTAGGCCTGTTGTATTTGATTACCAATATTACCAGAGGGTTTTGGTTTCCAAATTCAGTTATATTTTATTTTAATGAGTCAGCTGTCTTTTTCAGTTGCAGTGGACATTGTGAGTTTGAAATGACATTGTAATTTGTCAGACAGTAATCCATGCGAGTGTCCCTGTACAGATTAATGTGATGATATGACGCTGTGCTTTTCCTGTTTACCTACTAATATTTGGTTTTTTTTCCTTTCATTTTTAAGCAAGGTTTTAAAGTGCCTCAAAATATCAGAGCCTCTGACCTGGGAATCATGCAAGATGTTTCTGGTGCGAACAGTTGCCACTGCTACTGCTGTCTAACATGGAGTCAACAATGCAGGCTGGTGGTGGCAGTGTAATGCTGTGGGGAATGTTTTCTGGCCACATTAGGGCTCTGATACCTACTGAAGAGCATTTAAATAACACGACATGCCTGAACATCATTGTTGACCAAGTTTTCCATACTCAACTGGACATTCCCAGCATGAAAACACAGTCTGTCACATGATCTGAATAGTCAGCTAATGGTTACAGAAACATGGCAGTGAATTTTCATTGCTTCAGCAACATGTACAGTTCCAACATTTTAGTCCTGTCAAGCATCTTTGGGATGAGGTGGAAAGATCTGTTCACAGCAACAATGTGCAGTCATGCAGTTTGCAGTAGCTACACAGCACAGGCATTTCCACACATTGCAGCATTGCTGCACAACACATCCAGCATGTTGTGAGTCCATGCCCAGATAAATTCATGATGATCTGAAGGCCAAAAGTTGGTAGGAGGTAAACTACTATTTATTTTTGTGAATACCAGCTACATTATTTAAACATACAAACTCCAAGCTAGATAAAGTATGTGAACCTCTAGACTGATGATTTCTTCAAAAGCTCAGCCAGATGTTTTAATGAGATCATAATGAAGGTGTGTTTTGGAGGCATACTGAACTTCCAATAAATCACAAAGAGTTTGGTTACTGACCAATGCTACTCTTGACAGAAGACAGGACAGGATAGGACAGGGCAGGATAGGATAGGATAGGACAGGACAGGACAGGACAGGACAGGACAGGGTGGGATAGGATAGGATAGGATAGGACAGGACAAGACAGGACAGGACAGGACAGGGTGGGATAGGATAGGATAGGACAGGACAGGACAGGACAGGGTGGGATAGGATAGGATAGGACAGGACAGGACAGGGTGGGATAGGATAGGATAGGACAGGACAGGACAGGACAGGACAGGACAGGGTGGGATAGGATAGGATAGGATAGGATAGGACAGGACAGGACTGGACAGGACAGGACAGGGTGGGATAAGATAGGATAGGATAGGATAGGATAGGATAAGATAGAACATGAGCGGATAGGGTAGGGACACGACAGGATAGGGTAGGGTAGCGTAGAGTTGGATAGTATAGTACAGGACAGTACTAGGTAGGATAGAATATGACAGGACAGGACAGGACAGAATAGAGTAGAACTTTATTAATCCATTTAGGAAAATGGACCAAAGTAGAAATAAATGTTTCAGCATTCCTTTTAAATTCTCCTTCCTCATTCCCTCTCATAGTTTGACCCTCCTGCTTGGCCCAGCACGCCACTGAATGTTCAGAAACCATTTCCTCTGACACCAGAGATTAGCAGCAATGCAACGAAGAGGTGATGCATAATGTCGCATCCAACCTGTGTAGAATCTCAATAGATTAAAGGAAAAACACTTCTGGCAAGCTTTTAGCAGAGTAGACACAACGTCACATCACATAAGTCGACTGATTTGTTTAGTTCGTCATACCACATGCTATGAGGAGAGATTTGTCCTAATAAAATGTCAGGCCTAGAGTACAATGAACTCTAATGACTTTCAGAATTGACTAATGGGCAATAAATCTTAGATTAGAGCTATTGCGCAACTGAGCTAAATTACACAGAGCACACACTGTAAGGTGACTGTGTGTGTGTGTGTGTGTGTGTGTGTGTGTGTGTGTGTGTGTGTGTGTGTGTGTGTGTGTGTACTGTATATATTCTACAGTAAGCTCTGATTTATGCCTGGTATTTACAAAAGTTCAAATGGCTATGGAGGGGGCCATTTCTGTGTTTTGTGGCTATTTGGAAACATACTGTACAGCAACACACTGACTCTTTGATGCAACGCTTTCCAAGAAAAAAGTGACAATATTTTGATGCTTTGCCGACACGTTTATCCACAGGGGTTTACAAAATTACACATTAAAACAGCTGGAAATTTTACTTGAGCAGTTCAGTTAAAGTTCTTTGCTTACGGGTATTATAACCTCAGGGACTTGCACCGGGGATATTCGACTTGTTAATATGTTTTTACCTGCTAGCATTACCTGTTACCCTGTCGGGAGGATTACCGTATGCTCGTAATATCGGCACAATTACAACTGTCGTACGTTCATATTTCCTAGATCAGCGCCTCCGTGGGTATGAAATCCTGCCTATACCAGCCATTTCCTAAATAAATATTTCATCTTGAGTCAAAACATCATATTGTGTTTGGTAGGGTACTGGTAGGAGATGTAGTACATGAAATGGGGCTGCATTTATTTCCCAGCAATCCCAGTAAGTAAGAAAGGAGGGAAATGAAACTGATGAATCACATGTTGGACGACATGACACGGGTCGTACGGCCGCAGTCCGCTTCAAGCTTGTTCTCCAGATTACGCTGTTCGTCCTAATAGCGTCACTTATCATCCAGGGCTGCTGCAGTGATCTCCTTTACCGAGTCTTCGGGGGGAATTTATCACAGGAGCTGAACTCCATCACATGTGTCAAAGAACAGAACAAACAAAAGAGGGGGGGAAAAGGAGTGGAAGATGGTGAGGCATGGCAAACATGAACATTTTGCCAGAGAACGACATTTCTTTTTTCATTCCTTCAGTCTACTGAGATTTCTGTCCATTGTTCATCAAGAGGACAAATGGTCATCCGTGAGGAGTGTGTTTGTTCTTATGTTCCTATTGTCGGCTTCCTCTCACAGTCCAAGGATATGTGTTTAAAGTTAATTCATCCCTCAGTTGCTCCACAGTGTGCGCCTGTGTGTGTGGCCACCGTGTGGTGGACTTGTGGGTGTTTCAGTTTTGCCCCAGCACCTAGTAGTTCAGGGATAGGCTCCGGACCACTGAAACCCTTCCATGGATCATAGATTAGCATAGCGGGGTGAATTCACAGAGAGAATTTCCATTTTACCTAAAAATAAATCAATTCCGGAATTTTTATATTAAACTCTACACAAGTGCAGCCCTGCCACAGCAAAAACTAAGCTCACATCAGTGCTTTTCTTTCAACCTTTCAATCTACATACATTTACAGAATTTTATTTATGTATAATAAAAATGCACCCTCTTTCCCTTTTTCTAGTCACATTCAGACATTTTTCTTGACAAAATTTTGCTTTTGCTTCATTTATATTCCTCCTCAAGTGTCAGACTGTGTGTCTCTACACTAAAAAGAGCAAAACAAGAGCAGACATTCATTGTTCTTCGCGATCCTCCTAAAGGTCTCTGGCTCTGTTTCGGGCCGTGTAATTGGTGCAGCGGGGACTTCTAAGGTTTGTGGATTCAGGCTGGCAGAAGCATGGGCCCTCGCTTTACAGCATTTTGCAGATATTCATACTGAAAACCTGACTCCAAATAAAGCTCAATTCTGCTGATGTGCTGTTTATTTTATTTTTTAAAACTTTAAAGAAACTCAGTTACCCCAAACACCACCAGCATTAATGGGCGCTGTCACGGTCACCAATCTGTTAACCAATCGAATATGTTCTCTTCTTTTCAATGGACACCATTTATATGTATTTTTATTATGGACACTCTGTCTGCAAGTGCATGAAAAGTAAAGTAAGTAAGCGGAAAAAAAAAAAAAATGTACTGAATAAAAAAATCCCACAATGACCAATTAGGCCTAGAAAAATGACAGTGAGATGCCTCCTGTAAGGCTTATGGGTAACTTGCAGTGAGATTAGTTTTGGCGAGACACGACTCAACAGCGACGCATTACCTCCACTGTGGCCCCTTGCTCACCGTAGGCCCCCTGCCTGGAATGTGTGTAGTGCTTAAGGCTCCTCGGAAAGCAGATGGGTTCTACAGGAGTGTGTGTGTGTGTGTGTGTGTATGTGTGTATACGTGTGTGTTTTTTCTGCTTTGTGGTCAGCCCTCCATCACACCTCCTCCCCTGAGCTGGTGCCATTTCTTTATCTTACACCTGTGAGTCTCCAGCGCATTAAAGTGCCCCCTCTCCATCCGCATTCTCACACCGCTGTTATGACAACCTTGTTTTAGGTTTAAAATTGGTCTTCTCTAAACCTCTAGCTGTTGTTCTTTATTCGTGATCACAAGGAATGAAGCCAGAGGTAAGACTTTGGGGAAGAGAACAGAAAGAAGCAATGTTGAAACATCTGCAAAAAAGCTAAAATTAGACAACACAAAATTATTCATCTATCTATCTATCTATCTATCTATCTATCTATCTATCTATCTATCTATCTATCTATCTATCTATCTATCCTTCAGTCCACCTATCTGTCTGCTTGTCTATCTATTTATTTATCTGTCTTTCCATCTGTCCATCCTTTGGTCTGTCTATCTGGTTCTCTCTCTGTTTGTCTGTCTGTCTGTCCACCTGTCTGTCCTTTGGCCCATCTCTGTCTCCCTCTGTTCATCCATCTGTCCATTCTTCCATCTGTCCTTTGATCCATCCAAGTACCAGAAAGGCAGACCGATGTGTCTTTCTGACTGTATGTCCAAAAAACCAAAAACCAAGATCTGTGGTTCTAGGTTAAAGTTATTAATGAACTATCACAGCATAAAAAGCGTTGTATCGTTTTTGGTAAAAAAAACATTACATTAACTTGATACACAGAGACATCCGGCATAAAGTATTTTATTAAAATATCAAGAACAGAATTTCATCAGTTTACTGCTGCTGCTGCTCACAGTGACTGATGTGAATGTGCGCTTAGTGAAAACCCAGACAGAACATTAAGTGATAAGAACATTTAATGATAAGGACATTATTATAAGCATTTAATTTCATTTAAAACATCTTTGTCTGGTTGTTGTTTTTAGAACATATTGCTATAAATATTAATATAAATTTAAGGGTAAACAGAAAAAAAAACATTGCATGGGGAGCAGGTGACAGCGGTCAGCGCCACCACCTTGTGCCCTGAAGGCCTGGGATTGAATCCCACCCCCTGCTGTAGTGTCCTGGGTGCAGGTATTCATCCTGAATTAAAATGGTAAAAATTACCCAGCTGTGCAAATGGGTAAATCGGTGCACGTAGCCTAACGGTGGACTTTGTTTTCGAAAAAGCAGCGAGGTAAATGATAGATGGCGAACATTTTTTAAAAGGCAGCTTGACACTCGGAGGGTTGTCGTTTAAAAAGTCAACACTTGTGAAACAGGTGTGAAGCTGCAGCGATTTGCCAAACAGCGTGCAGGACGCGCCCGAAGCCCACATGCGGGCTCGCCGAGCCTCTGCGAGGAACCCGGCGCCGCATTCGCAGGTCTCTGTTTCCAAACATTAATGGATGACGCCTGGCTTTGCCTCGCCTTGCTGATGAATCAGGTGGAAGGCAGCCTAATATCTGCATATTTCTAAAATAATGAACATCAGCAGATGAGTTCATTTACAATCATTATGTTTGTTTGTTTTTATACAAAATTGCATTAGGGGAATAATCTAGATTCCAAATCCAATCCGGCACAGGCAACATTTATCTTTCAAATCATTACAGAGAATTCAGCTGCCAGATAAGCTTAAAAAATGAATTTTGGGAAAAAAAAGCAATTTTCTTTCACTGCTGTAACTCTCAAAAATGTCATTTATTTTCACTGGGGGCATTATGACATGACTTTTTTCTCAGATTATAATTGGATACATTTTTCAGTCATAATGGTAGACGGTATTACGATAGTTTCCTATGAAAAACTGCCCAATTTTTACATTGTAGCATCTCGAGAGAATGCAAACCTATAGAACACAAATTCCTCCTCAGTTAACAAATTTAACTGATTTATGAGACAAGATGAGACTTTCCACTGAGACAGGTTAATATGCAGGGAATACGCATATCCCAAAAATGCCCTCTTCAACATTTATAACCTAAATGGGGGGGGGCTGCACACCAATTTTGTTGTTCCCAATTTTACAAATTTAAGTGAGTTCAGTTAGAATAGAGAATATATATATATATATATATATATATTCCAGTCGTATCGCACTTGGACGATCAGCGAGAACCATCTCGGCCCTGGGGGGCAGCATGGCGCACCATCGCCAACATGAAGGGAGCACGTGGGGTCCTTCCTGCGGTCCCTCTCTGCCAGGTGCAACAGGAGGGTTCTTGTGCCAGCCTGACTGGGTACCTGCTCACCTGGACAATTGTCCTCTTCATTGGGAATAGGGGGTGGAGGTGCAAATACTCTCATCGCCTCGGACTCCCACACGGGGGCCAGCGGCAGAGCACTCGGCAGTCCCTCCAAAGTTTTTCAAACCAAACCTTAAGTTACGTATCCACCACCAACCCCTGAAGCCTGAATACGACTCTTTTCCATGTATCACTCAGCACATGTGAATGCAACAGCGACGTTCCAGCACTCTCCCTGAAACAAGTCCACTTTCCCCAAAATGCGAGCCCCGGGTTAAAGGAGGACTGGACGGACACCTTACACGCCCTGCTGAAATGGGACACCAGAGGAGTAGAAAGTAGTGCAGGAGGCCTCGCGTTCAGCTTTGACAGAGCCCAAGCAAAGTCGGTCTGCCTTTTGTTTACCACAACAGCAATAGAGTCATTTGCTGCATAACCTCTGTTTGGGCAATGTCTGACCGCATATACATCCGTGGTCCCATAAAGTTATAATAGAGTCATGAAATCCCGATCGGAGAATGGGACGTAGTAAATACATCACCTTCTTGCACCTGTATCTCTTTTTTATACAAAGCAATTGCACTGCTAGCCGTATAATAGTACAGTACATACTGTACAGTGTATAACTTATAATACATATGTCTCGAAAGTCATAATAAACACCTCTGTTACTGGCTTATGTATGTACTGTACTTTCTATCGTTATTTAAATATGATGTAATGAATTGAATTGAGATCTGGGGAATTTGGAGGACAAGACAACACGTTTAACTCTTTATCATGTTCCTCAAACCATTCCTGGAAAATTTTTGCAGTGTGCCAGGACCACTGCCTTCAAGGAATACCATTGCCATGAAGGGATGTATGTGGTCTGCAACAGTATTTAGGTAGGTGGTACTTGTCAAAGTAACTTCCAAATGGATGCCAGGACCCAAGGTTTCCCAGCAGAACATTGCCCAGAGCATCACACTGCCTTCTTCCCATAGTGCATCCTGCTGCCATCTCTTCCCCAGGTAAACAACACACATGGCCATCCACATAATCTAAAAGAAAACGTGTTTCATCAGACCAGGCCACCTTCTTCCATTGCTCCATGATCTAGTTCTGACACTCACGTGACCATTGTAAGCATTTTTGGCAGTGGACAGAGGTCAGCATGGGCACTCTGACCAGTGTGCGGCAACGCAGCCCCATATGCAGCAGACTGCAATACACTGTTTGTTCTGACACCTTTCTATCATGGCCAGCATGAAGGTTTCTCTTCTGTGGGATTGGACCAGATGGGCAAGCCTTCGCTCCCCACACGCTACAGCCTTGGGAGCCTTGGGCACCCATGACCCTCTTGCCAGGGGAAATCATCTTTCCAGATATTCAGCATGTGAAAATAAATAACATTTACGTTCTGTGGTTTTATACATCAAAAAACCACCTGGTGGCAGAAGATATTGCACTATGTCATTATTTATTTAGCAAAAAAGCTATTTAACATGCAGACATGAGGCTTTGAAAGCACACCCCATGTTTTGTAAGAATTATCTTTAGTGTCAATAGCCAGTGATCATTTTCTGTTTGAATTTATTGGTGACTTGCATTGTTTGGGAAGAATTTTTTTGAGCAGTACTGTTTCTGTTTAGCTCTCTCAATCTGGCCATATCATCTCGATGTGGCTGAGGTCTGAACTTTAACTTGATTGTTTCAGCTTGTTTTTTTTTTTGTTTATCAGCTGTAGATTTGTTTTGCTGTTTGGGATTATTTTCTTGTTGCAGGACCCAATTTGGGAAAAGCTTTAGCTGTCAGATAGCTGGCCTCACGGTTGTCCGTAGGATACTTTGCTATAAAGAGGAGCTGATGATCGGTTCTATGACTGCAAGGCTCCCAGGTGCTGTGGCTGCAAAACAAACCCAAACATCACCCTTCCACCAATGTGCTTGACAGCTGGTATGAGGTGTTTGTGGCGATTTGTTGTGTTGGTGTATTATGACCAAACATATTTTATGGCCAAACAGAAAGTGGTTTCATCTCGTCTGTCCAAAGGACACTGCAACAGAAATCTTGTGGTTCTTACAGATGCAACTTTGCAAATCCAAGTCATGCTCCTATGTTCTTATTGGAGAGAAGAGGCTTTCTCCTAGCTACCCTTCTTTGAAAGCTGTACATGTTCAATGTTTCTCTGATTATGAATATATGAACTTCAACATTCAACATGTTAACTGGTTTATAATCTTATATAGAGTGCAGATACAGTTCTGGTCAACATTACTGGTACCATTGCATTTTATGTGGGAAAGGCAGGTTGTTCTTTTCCTGTTAAGCTTTATTTCATCCCCTATAAACAAATCACTAGTGTGCATTACCAAGCAGCTCTGTTTTGGTTTCATCGGTCTGTAGAACATTTCCCTGGAAGGATGCTAGTTTCTCTAAGTAGGTATAGGCAATAATAAGTTTGATGTTTCTCTTTGGACAGTGTGGTCCACCTTGGCCTTTGTCCATGATGTCCTTTTTGATTGGGTGTGTGGCATATAGTACAGGTTGAAATGATCATTCCAGATAATTCAAGGTGAGTTTGAAAGTCTTTGAATGTTCTTACGGTGCCTTTCCAGTAGTTCATACAAACCTTTGAAAAAATCTTTGTTCTGTTTTCCTCTGTCTTCCTTGGACATTCTTGACAGTTCAGTGTCAAGCATATTTTTGTAGATGGTCTTGTACCCCTCTGAATTTTTATGTTTGGTGATAACACTTTTTATGATGGTCTCAAAGAGCCCTCTTGTCTTCACCATGGCTAAAAAAAAAAAAAAAAGGAAAATGACCTTTTTATGTAAGGGTGCCAATAATTTTTACCAGAACTATACAACTCAACTGGATATACAGAGAAGCCTGGAAGACTGAGAGTAAGAGTTGCAGTATTTTTCCAGTTCGTAGGGTCATGCTCTTCTGGATTGAGACCGATGTTGTCATTTGGAAAATCTGATGGAGCCACTCTTCCAGCTTAGGTGTCATGGCCCTAAGTGTTCCTACCACCAATGAGACTACCTTGCTTTTCACTGTCCACATTCAGTCGTTTCTCTCTCAGGCCCTGTTATTTCTCCAGCTTCTGACATTCCACCTTCCTGAATTTTCTGTCACTTGGAATTGCAACATCTGTCATCACTGCTGTTTTCTCCTCCTTATCTATTACCACAATATTTAGCTGGTTTGCCATTAACTGTTTGCCTGTCTGGATGTGGAAGTCCCACAGGAACTTAACTCTGTTATTCTCTGCCACTGTGGTGCCTCCCATTTAGACTTGGGTGTCTCCAGGCCATATTCCATGGTTTTGGCAGCCATGACAACATGAACATCAGCAAGGGTGTGTGTGTGTGTGTGTGTGTGTGTGTGTGTGTGTGTGTGTGTGTGTGTGTGTGTGTGTGTGTATTTCAAATGCAGTTTTTTCAGTTAAAGCACAGAATAGGTATATTGGCTGGACAGGTTAGACCTGAGCAAGCTAATGTCAAAAAATATTGTATATGATGTACATGAAACATGCATGTGTCCATAATTTTAATAGTAAACCAGACAAAACAGAGTACTTACTGATCTAGAAGCTAAACTTTTATCATTTTTACAATCTCTCAGTTTTGTGTGGAAAATATAACACCGGGGTACCACATGACATTCCCACCAAATTAGGATAATTCCCATTTAAATTACATAAAGCATAACAACTGGCATTCCGCAACTTCTCAAATGCATTGAACATGCTAGACTGGCAAACCAACTTATAATGTAATTTTTAGATGTGAAATGTAATTCAGTCCATATTCTGTTCCATCTTCTCAGTGAAACATAGGGTGAGTTCACTGCTGAAATGGTTCATTAACTATAGCAATTTCTGAGTGTTTCTTTACAAGCCTTTCAGAAATTTCTTTCTGGCATAGTTACACTAGTTTCAAATTTTCATCAGCCAGTTGGGAAATTGTCTTGGATATTTATTTTTACATTACCTTTCTCTTTATTCACTTATACTCTATTGAAAGATGCCACACACAATGTCCAAGTCCTACAGGGGGTCGGTGTTCCAAAAGAGCCGTTTTCTTTCGGTCTGAGGAATATTTCAGTGTTAGATATGCAATGAATACTCATCATAAAATTTTTTGCCTGCTTATTAATACTGATAATTTTTATTCCAGTAAGGGAATTGTGAAATTAATACCATTACTGTCAAAGGAACAATCGGAATATTTATTTTTGGACCAAGCATTCGATACTTTTTCTTTGTCGTGGAACTTCAGGTCCACTAATTAAAAAATATATTAAAGTTTATTTATATATTCTTCCTCCTTTTCCAACATTTTTTAAAGAAATGAAAGAATATTGTCAGCAAGCAGGACAATACTGGATGCCAAGCTCCAACCTGCCTTGATCTGACACAGCACAGTATTATACACTGCCCGGCCAAAAAAAAAGTCACCACCTGGATTTAACTTATGATGTGTTATGATGTTGGGGTTGCTTCAGTTGGTCAGGTCTAGGTTCAGCAATGATATGTGCCCAAAAAATGAGGTGAGCTGACTACCTGAATATACTGAATGACTAGGTTTTTCCATCAATGGATTTTTTCCTCATATTCCAAGTGACAATGCTATGATTCATCAGGCTCAAATTGTGAAAGAGTGCTTCAGGGAGCATGAGGGAGACATCATTTTCACACATGGATTGGCCACCACAGAGTCCAGACCTTAACCCCATTCAGAATCTTTAGGATGAGCTGGAAAAGACTTTACACAGAGGTTCAACTCTCCTATCAATACAAGTTCTTGGCAAAAAATTAATGCAATTCTGGACAGAAATAAATGTTGTGACATTGCATAAGCTTATCGAAATGATGCCACGGGCGAATGTGTACCGTAATCGAAGCTAAAGGCGGTCCAACAAAATATTAGAGCGTGTGACTTTTTTTTGGCTGGGCAGTGTATTTTGATATATATAAAGTCTATGCTTGTTCTTAATCCAAGTTAATTGTTTTTTTTTTTCAGTTCTCTTCAAATAATTTTGTATGTTTTGATGCAGATAAACAAGTACATGTGCATTCATGCGTCATCTACCAGATAAATGAAGAAGGGAGGCATGCCAGTGTGGTTTCAGCTGACCGTCTCTAGAGTAAGAGTTCTTTTAAAAGAAGGGTTCATTGCTTTGTCACTTTTGATTCATCTGCAAAGGAAAACAATGTTATATATTATAATCTTGTTAAACTGTAAAATGCCATCACCTTCAGTACAGAACAATATAAACTGTAAGTGAAAGAATATAACATCTTCAGAAGACTAATAAATTGTAATGTACTGTAGTGACCTGCGTTGGCAGTGTCACTGACAGAGGTTCAGGAGACTGAAGTGTGGGAACTGTGCATCACATTCCTGTTGTTTCCGAATATTTAGTAGACCTGTTACAGTGGGTGTGGTACTCCCCAAACCAGTATATTACAGTCAAATACTTTCTCAAAAATGAATAGATTTTTTTTGCATAATTAACCAAAGATGCTGAAAGTTAATACAAAAATAAAAAACTGAAAAATTCAGCCTAGCCTAGCAGTGAGTTCCAAACCAGTGTGAAAATGTCCAAGACAAGCAACTTAAAATGATGGATGGATGGATGGAAAATCTAGCATTGAAAAGTACATTCCCACTGTATATGTTTCAGGTAGCTCTACCATTTGCAGCATTTTCACCATCTCTTCTGCAGGTGGCACAGTGGCTGAGCAAGTAGCACTGCTGCCTCACAGCACCTGGGTTGGTGGGGCAAAACTTGGAATCCATGGTTCTCCCCATGTTTACTTGGGTTTCCTTTCCTTTCACTCTCCAGACCACTTATTTTAGGTTAATTGACCACACTAAATTGCCCATTGTGTGTGAATGTGTGTGTGTGGTCACCATGCAATGTGAAGAAGAAGAAGATGGTGAAAAAGACTCTTCCTTGATTGTATCACAGCAAAGTGTGGTATCAGTTTTTTTTTTTTTTTTTTGGGGGGGGATGAATATTTTCTACATCCACTATCTGACAAAAGTCAAACCCACATCATTGTTATCCTGAAATCCTCTTTTCTCTGCTCCCAAGACATTTCAATTCAGCTGAGTTTTCTTTTGTATCACAGTCTTCTCACACAGTGACAGAGCACTGAAGAAAAGTTGAAGAGATGGTAGAAGCAGATGTAACAAATATCAAATAAACCTGCAGGTAAAAAGTTAGCCACACATTTAAATACTGCAAGAACTATACTACCAGACAAACTATGAAGTAAGCCAATTGAAGAGAGGAAAACAAGGAACTGCCAACCAGAAGGCAGAGGAGAAAAAATTACCTCTGGGGGTCCAAATGTCAGTAGTTGCCCTCCCCTCCTAGACATTCCAGGTAGAACTCTAAGGTAACCCTAAGGTACAAAAAGAGAGTGAATCATTGGGACAGAAAAGGCTATGTGATGTTTGAAGCCCAAGTGACAGTATGTCAATCTCCATACAGTCATCAGTTCCCATTAGCATGGGGTGCTGGTGTCATAGGCGGTCTTTTTCAATGTCAGATGGAGATCAATCCTCTGCACTAGCAGTGGCCCCCGGCCCACTGCACAGTACTGAAAAACACAAATAAAATAAGACAGTGTTAGCAACTAAACACTAGAGAATTCTAAAGCAGAGTTGATGCAGAGGTGCAGCATACAGGACACAACATTTGTCATGTCAGGCACACCAGGGCAAAGAGATGAGTCTGTAGCTTGGATTTAAAGGCTGAGGCAGAAGACTCAAGACTCAAGAGATGTTTATTATCAGCCCACCCATATACCAGTATACAGTAGGATTGGAATAGTTTCTTTGGGGCCCCTGGTGCTACATTCAGACAGTTAACAAAGGCCAACATAAAGTGCAGGAAATAACAATAAATACAAATATACAGGCAAGCTCAAGGAAGTGGCTGAGGTAGCTGTTGTGCAAGCTAGCAGCAATGTACAGTGTTTACAAAGTACAGTACAGTACAGTTTTATAAAGTGACTGTGCATATAAACTTCATTTTTTGGGTGAGGAGAAGAGAGGAATGGGGTGCTAAGGGGATCAGTTCAGAAACTGGGGGCATGAGGGGGCCAGCAGGCAGGTGAGACCTGACAGCCTGAGGAAAGAAGCTGTTGCGGTGTCTAGCAGCATTGGTTTGGATGCTCCAGCAAAGCAAAAGCACCCTCCCTAACAACATCTGGTGGACTTTTCCAACGCTTAGGTGCTCTATAGCTAAAAGCACTTCCTCCTTCCGAAATCTTGTTCATTATAGGTTCTTTAACTTCACTAAGGTAAGCTGGAGCAATGCCATTTCCTGCCTTATACAGCGTGTGAAGTGTAAGATTTTATGGTCTGTTCTAAACCTTTTGAAATCTAATGCAGCATCTTAAGAAGCAGTGGCATTTACTTGCGCACCTCCTGCTTCCAGTGTCAATGCTAGCAGCCGCATTCTGTATTAACTGTAGTCTAGATATAGCCTGATACACATAACAGAGAATTATGGTAGTTGATCCTGCTAGAAACAAAGGCACAAACCAGTTTGGCAGCATCTTCCCCACACTAGAAATGCCTCAGGTGAGCAATATTTCTCAGGAGAAGGAAGCAGGATCTCATCAATGCAGCAAGACAAGAGACAAATGGCAGGTTGACACCCAGGTCCCCAAACTCACCATTCCTTCCATTTCCATCAGCATCCCAGTAAAGATACCTTTTACTTTTTAAAGTAGACGTTAACTTCCCAGATTTGTCAGTGGAAGAACGACAAAATAATTACTATGAGGGGTCATTCCAAACCAAATGTGCCCCACTGTGGAATGGTCAGGAGGGGTGTAATATTCCAAAAGTTACCTGGCACCACACTTGCTGGACTGCACAATGCCCACCGTACAACCGTTCCTCTGAAACAGCAGATGCAAGAATGAAGACACAAAGATTTGCATCTTTCTTCCAAGCGGTACAGAACGCCATGCTGTTTGGAAACATGTCGGAGGAGTCACCGTGCCTCCTCTCCTCTCCTCACTGCCACAACAAACAATATCCTCCCACAACAGATTCTAACTGCCACTTAGGGGCCCTCACTGCTCGAATAATGATGCTACCCAGGAAGCTCGAAGAAAATCTACCACCTTGTTACAGTTCTTTGAGAGAAGCCTTTCTTTCCACTTGTTTTGTCCTTTTGCATCAAAAAAAACCAACATAGTTAAAGCAGAGACTATAAAGATCACAGAAAATTGAATCATATTTAACTCTGAAAATAGATTGCAATATATAGTTAAATAGCAACACTGTGTGTATATGTATGCATTATTTATTTTCTATCATAACATATCAATATCTTCAAAATAACTGATCGTAATTTTAATTTTTCTTTTGATTTAGCTATCAGATACCAGCTCCCCTGAATAAGCAAATAATAAACCATGAGCACTGATTCCAGTATATTTTTGATATTTGCCAGGAATTTTTCATTTTCAAGTGACCACTTTTGTAAAATAACGTGTCAATGTGAAATTTCACTCATATGCGACATGCTCACCCCTTTACCTGTTTTGCCCTGTCTCAGTGGCCTCTAAAAATGTCAGAAATTGTTCTTTTTATGCGACAGCTCCAAAATGCTTTAAAGATTGGTTGCCTTTACCAGCAGCAGACAAAACATCAGTCGACGCTATGAAATGAACGCTTGACAAGAGCCGTTAATTTTCCAGTTGAACCTTTTCAGAAGAGATATGAACGCACATAGGCACCAAAATAAATGTTTAGCCCTCCTACTGATAATAATGCGTTCAAATTCATTCTCCATTGCATGCTCCCGTGGTGTTTTCAGAAATATCATGTGGGCCCAACGTGCAAAACATTTGCAAAAAAACATACGTGCACTATAATTTGCAAGCTGAACTTTGTTTCGTTTCACAATTTTGGGTAAAGGGAATCATAACTGATTTTCTAAGCATGGTGGTTTTGAAAATTAAGGACAAATAGCTAGAAATCTTAAACCTTTGCTCACATTTTCCTTCGCTGTGCTGTGATCATGGACCAAAGTGGATTCAAGTTACAGTCAAATTTATCCATGAGGACATCTTGCTGTTAGGAGACATAAATGGTGATCTGACTTTCGTAAAGTACACTTACCTGATAGCCGCAGACATTAAGGCTGAGCACGGCTGTTTTGACATTCTTATATCCCATCTTGTTTTCACACATGCATGATGATATTACCATCAGTCAGGTATAAAATAATTATTTTGGAATAGATGTACAAAAACATGTAGCGAGACAGGCAATCTAAAAATAATTTTATTGATTGGCATAAAATGTTGAGAGAGTTAATGTACTGAATAATTTAGATGGATCAATATTTTCTAAATTTTGTGCCACTGGAAAGGGTCTAGGATGTTGCATAATCAATAAAAAGAAATAAAAGTGAAACAGTTTGGAAATGATAAATGTGAAAAATAGCAATTCTAATAGCTGACACCCTCATTACTGAAAAGACCACAGCCTGGCCTTCTTAAGCGGACATAGGCTACGGCTACAGGCTTTAAAATTTAGGAAACTGTATGATGACTGCATTTGCATTAATATTTACATATAGAATGATCAACTTCTCCAACACTACAGTAAAATAAAATAAATAGCTTATATACTGCATACAAAGCAATACGCACAGTTTTGTTACTTAACAGTATAGTTTTGTCAACGATTCAGTTCTCACGTTCATAATAAGGTGTTGACTAATAGCAGTTTTAGACACATAAATGGAATCAAACTATTTAAATGCAGGAGCTAAAGTAAAGTCCAAAGAGGCTATTTTTTAATTTGCATTGTAAAGGCTAAACACGCCTACACCTCTGACTACTGGGAGTGTATTCTTACTTTTGATAATTATTGCAAATGAACATCAATGACATCTGGACAGGAGACTCCAGAGGACAGAAACCACTAAACACCCGGAAGCTGCTGATGGGTGAAACGGTTTTACCCTGAACAGAGCTGAACTTATGGGAAAGCAACTGTTTTGGAAGATGACAGGGGATCCAAATGCTTTCTCTCCTAGGGACACCAAAGTCAAGTATTAGGCAGTTGCATGAGCAGAGGAACACCTGTGAATTACCAGCATGACAACGACGAAAGTGCAGCGTACTGTGAGGACGGTGTCCTGGGATACACTTTTGACTGAGAAAAGTAGCGGACCAAGCATAGAGCCCAGGAGTACTCATACTCCTAGGTGGTATTCTCTTACATTGTAGGTGGTGTTCTAGCTATTACGAGGCTGAAGCCACGCTGCTAAAAAGAAACGTTTGCACAGGCAGAGATAAAATCAAAGCTATGACACCAACAATCATTTCATGATGGGTAAGCAGGAACACGTGGTCTGCATTAAACTGCAGGAAGGTCTAATAAAGTCCTAACTTGAGATTTGCCCATTTTTTGGTTACAAGAATGAGAAAGCTTAAAGGAATCTGTTCACATTTACAGGAAGCAGTTTTGTATTTTGCTGCTTCCCAATAGTCGAGGAGCATGAGACCAAAGCCCCCTTAGGGTCTGCTTTATACTCATACTTTGGCTTGTGATGCTTTAAGTTCTTGACCTCCATTATCCCTTGATGGATGACTTCACCTGCTATAATCACTGAAATCGTAGCCTCGTTGTTTGTGAGAATTTGTTAAATGCGTAATGCTTAATATAAAAAATAAAGCTGCCCAGGTAGATAGCCATACAGTATCCCTTCTTCCTTCCATCCATCCATCCATCCATCCATTCATTCATTCATTATTGTTAATCACTTCATATTGATCAGGGCAGTTCATTAACACAGGGTGACGACAGATTTTTACAGAACTGCTAATGAAAGGATCTGATGAAATTTGGGTGAAATTTTCTCATAAATACATTTTAATTTTGGGAACTTGCATGTTCTCTCCGTGTCTGGGGAGTTCCTTTTGGTTGCTCCAGTTCCACCATTCCCCCCACAGTCCAAAGACATGTGTTTCATGTTAACTGGTCACTCTAATTTGCTGGTAGTGTTTGAATATGTGTGTATGGCCAACTTGTGATGGACTGCTGTCCTATTTAAGGGGAATTTAATAGTCTGGTGTCCAGTAATTCCTGGACAGTCACCACAGCCCTGACCAGGATGAAGGGGTTAACAGTAATGGATGGATGAAACTAATTATGTTTTCCATCGTTGAGATTTCACATCACCCTACAATGAGCTGGTGTACCATCCTGGGGTAGTTTCATAGCTTGGCACCCTGCGATTCTGCAATAGACTCTTGACCACAGCAACCCTTCTCAAGATTTAGCATTTAATGACAGCAGATGGATGAAGATTTAGGAATAAATCACCTTTGCAAGGGGTGGAAACTGTAGGCTGCAAGGATTGGGGTTTTAAATGAACTACTGAGTTATTTGCTGACCCCACCAAAGCTCAAGCTTCTTTGATGTAAAAAGTAGCCAATCATAATGGGCATGGTCATGAAGATGATGACCAGGTCATACTTAATAGCAAGCGAAGGTTAAACTGTCTACGACGGTAGATGTGGAAAAAGAAGGAAACATCGGGAAAGTGTGATAGAGTGCAGAAGCAGTGACAAAGATGGCAGTTTTTGGATTAAATGTTAACAAGTGGAGGTCTCTTCATCAACTGAGATGCAGAAGTTGTTTTTTGCATGTAGTTTTCCTGCCCTGATTTTTGGAAGGTCATGGATATTTATTTCTGGTACAAAAAGACTTCTGTCCCTGCATCCAAATGATGGGGTTTGTTTACTGACTCCACATTAAAAATATGGGGTACAGAAAGAGGCAAAAATGTGGCTCGACAATGATGTGACACCACAATGTGCTGCTGATATGGATGTGCAAACGTAGGATTATGTATTAACGTGGTAAACACCCATGTAGTAGATAATAGGCAAAAATATTCCTTGATCTGCCAGTGTTTCATGAAAAGCAGCAGTAACAGAAGGAGAGGGCAGCCCTCCAGCAGACAGCAGAAATGAATTTTCTCACTGTTTGTCAATGTCTTGCAGATTGCGTGAGACTGTCACGGCTGTGGTATCTACTGACCGGCGTTACCCTGTTGCCGTGGAAGCGCACTCCACGTCGACTTGCCGCTCGCTCGCAGACATCCATGGGCCTGACCGCTCCGGGATCCCCGTGGGTGTTCATTTCCCTGGCTTTGCTTGGTGCTGAGTGTGATGTGTTTTTAGTTTTCACTGCCAAAAGACTCAAGAAAGAGAGTGGATAGCATGTCCACTTGGTGCCAACTCAACCTCCTGGGGGTCTGCTCACAAACCTCCAGGCACTGCGGTCTGACCCCAGCAGGCATCGCAGGAATCTCTGATGATTCTCATGCCCAGTCGTATTATTATTATTATTATTATTATTATTATTATTATTATTATTATTATTATTATTATTATTGTTGTTGTTGTTGTTGTTGTTGTTGTTGTTGTTATAGTTTTTGTGTAAAGGTATAAACACATGATTGTACAGAGGAGTTCTGTGCTAGTGGGAAGCAGATGGTAGTCCTGGGTAAGCAGGAGAAAATATAAGTGAGGAAAGAATCATGACACAACACGATTAGGCAGGGTGGCAGGGAACTGAGAACCGACTGGGTTCGGCCCTGCAAGCAGCAAAGATCACCCTGAGAGGTGACAAGAGGTCAGCAGAATACAATGAGAAACGTAATCGATTTTTTTTTTCTTTCTTTTAACTGTTAGATAAGAGGACATTGTCTGTTCCTCCTTATTGTAAGGAATTCCAGATCAGCAGAAGTCTGGTGGCCGATGACATTTAAGAAATGAATTTATTTTATCTGTTCTTTCCTGTTTGATTTTCTGTGATGAAATCTCTGTGTATTTTTTCCACTCTTGTTTGCTTCTGAGGAGATTCTGTGAAATTACAAGATGTATGTTATAGCATATTGTGTGTGTGTGTGTGTGTGTGAGAGAGAGAGAGAGAGAGCGAGAGAGAGAGAGAGAGACAATATAATAATACACAAATAAAAATAATAACTTCCAAATAATACCTCAGAAAATTAATCGTGCTCTCTCAGGAACAGCTAAGCCAGTGGATTCTTAATAAAACATTTATTAACTCTGCACAGGAGCAGAAGTCCTTGCTCAGTAACTTTGGAAGTTGAGCCAGAGCTAAAACTACCCAAACAAGTATATTTGCGATAATGTATGTCTGAGTCTATACCCCACATCACCTTGAGCTGCATAGTTACTGTGTGTTCCTAATTTTGGCATGGTCCCTCAAAAGACTCAAGTTTCCAATTTTCCAGCTGGTGGTGTGTAGCCGCTGTCAGAATCAACCTCAAAACATACGGTAGCTAATGACATGAGGAAAAAGTGACAGGGTAGGGAAGGGAGTGCGCAGTGAAAGTGGGAGAAATGACACAGCCTGGATGACTGAGTACAGACGGTGACAATAGCTGTAGGTCTACTGACTTGGCCTCCTCTGGAGATGACATCTATAGCTGGAGGACTTCGGAGCTCAGATGATATGAGGACGGTGCCTTGACGACAGAGGCCCGGTCACGTTGACAGGGCCACTCGATAGACTGCGGTCGGGGAAGCCGGGATGACAGTGATAACCGGGTTGCCGAACGCGCCTGGATTGAGGGCTGTGGTCTGAGAATGCCAACGACTGCACAGTCAGAATGACAGCTGTGGAAGAGCTTTAACAAAAAAAAAAAAAAGTTTATCTTGAATGTGTCACAAACTGGGAGGGGGGGCAAAAAAAATCCAAAAAGGAAATGGAGAAAATATCATGTGCACAGGAATCTAAATGACCGACTCAGCTGGACTTTCATTGACGAAAAACAGAGAGAATGCATGCATTCGGACAAGATGAGCAGCAATGCCATTCAAATAAAATGAACATCAGTTGTTGCTGAAGCTTTAATGCATTCAGCGTATTCTGCAGATATCAATTCTGCATAAAAATATCTTTCAGCATCTACAAGCAGACTCTGCTGTAAACTGTTTTTTTTAACCATATATAAACTACATGTCTTTCACTGTTTTATTGTTAAAATGCCTTCCATTTTCTCTACGTGGAAATCTTTATGTAAAAACTACTATTATATATTTTTAAATTTAAAAATAAATGATAAATTGTTGTCATTATTATTGCTATCCAATTATTATTAAGTATTTGAATATATCTATATACGTAGATATAAAATAGGATATAGTAAGGATATAAAGTTATCATTTTTACACAGGGCATGCGTCATATAAAATATGAAGCCATATTTTTTTTTAAATCTTGGACAATTTTTCATGACACAAAAAAACTCTTATTTTAATTAGATGTAATGTATAATGTATAATTAATAAATAATTTAATTTGTTACGTCGCATAGTTTTATACTTTATGACCTTCCCAGTCGCAGAAGCGGGTAACCTTCAGAAGCATGCAGTAAAAACAACTGTCCCGGGTTAAAAAAGAATTAAATAAACAAAATGTAAAAAGCATTTATAAAACATTCACTTCGGGCTTCAAATTAGCGGTAGGCGGGGTGTCTACGTCCTCAAAAATGCTTACAAGTCGGAATATTTTAGCCCAGACAGCTGCGCGAAGGATGCGGCTAACGAATACAAATGACCAACATTTAAATGTGCCCAGCATCTTTGCCGTGAAAGTGCATCACACGCCTGGCCCGCCTATATATCCTTTGCAGGGGCGCATGAAAAGGCGGCGGAGCCCAATCCGGGATGCACTATGGACGCAGTGGCGATCCGCCAAGCGCATTTTCATACAACCTGATTTGTCTCTCTGTTGTTAACACATCGTACTGGCATGAAAGTTGGAAGGCTGTGCATTTTTGCTTTTGAAAAATTTTATAGGGTACTGTTAACCAAAAACAAGTGAGTTTCTCCACTTAAACGTAACTGCCTAGTGTTTTTGTGTCTTTTTCTTTGTCTTCTAACGGACTGGTATCCTCAGGATCTCTCTTGCGTTGAGGCCTCCTGAGATGTGCAGCTCCTCTTAATAAGGAGCAGGGCCACCGTTTGCTTCCAGGACAACTTCAGTCACACTTGGAAGGCTGTCATACAGGTCTTGAGTGGTGTGCAGATGGGTACCGTGCTATTCCTCAACCAGAAAAGCCCCTACTTCTACGAGGGATGAAGGATATCAAAATATACATCATTTTGTAAAGGTTTGGCCCTGTTTAGGACTGTTGATCTGAGAGGTCGTGGAATTAATTTGACTTTATCTTGGAGTTCATGAAACTATTCTGGAGTGTGTTTAGCAGTGTGTGGGAAGGAATTATCCTCCTGGAAGATGGAGACATCATGGAGGGATGGTGTTTGCAGTACAGGGGGCACCTGACCCTGTAGAATGCCCTCGTGTTTTTTGGCTGTCGTACAACCATGCAGACCAAGTGGCTTCCACAAGATGGCTGCCCACACCATTACAGACCCCTCAGCATGTTGAACGGTTGCCGTGGTCCATGCTTGCCGTATCCTCTCCTTATTTTTGAGACTGTTCCCCTTGATGCATTAAAAAAAAGTTTGCGGTTTTCCTTGACTGATGCCCCTGCCATTCAGGCACCGACTAGTTGGCCTCTTGGATCTCAGTTACCTGCCTCATGTTGCTTTCAGAACTCACGCATGAATGTAGTAGCTGTCAAACCTCTTTTATAGCAACACACACTGTTAGCTGACAGTCAGCTTCACAACTCACCTGTCAGCTGACTTTGCAATTTTTATCTAGTTATATTACAAAAACACATCAATACAAACTAATATATTATATATATTAAAAGACATTATTACATAGAATAGAATAGTATAACAAATACACAAGAGTTTTAGTCAAAATTAATCTAGTTTTTCATGTTTCATTTCCATTATTTAATCTATGCCCTCTTATATTATTCATAACTCAAACATAAAAATAATTTCCATACGCATCAGAAATTTCAGCAATGCAGGATCAAACTTATAGAATGGCTGAAATTTCAAAAAGTATTGCAAAAGGTCTACACTAAATGTGCAGCCAAACAGAAAAATCCCCACTAAAAGTACAGACAGACAGACAGACAGACAGACAGACAGATAGATAGATAGATAGATAGATAGATAGATAGATAGATAGATAGATAGATAGATAGATAGATAGATAGATAGATAGATAGATAGGGAACAACTTGGTCAGCATATAATTAAGTGCTATGTTACAACAATAAAGATTTACCCATGGACTAAGGTGAACCCTGAGCGGAAGCTATAGATAGAAAAGAAGGGAGAAATAGCAGGCTGTTTTATTCATTAAAGATGAGATACGCCTGGTATTGTTCATATCAATCTCAACCTTTGACAGATTCAAATAAAACCTGACCTTTCTGCCTCAGTCTGATATATTGCTAAGGTTTTGAATTATAACCCCAGATCTGGGTCACAGATAAACAGCATAGTTTGAAATTAATTTATCGCAGCTGCATATGCTTACCATAAACCAGTTTAAAACATTTAGTCCATTTTCGCGCCAGTGTAATGATCTCCTAGAAATGAATGTGCAAATTTAGCGTCTTTCTGCGTGATGAATGTTTGCCTCATCAGGTGAAGTCCAATAAACACGTGCAGCCTTGTTGGGCCGAGCATCACCGGATTCGGAAATTTAGCCACAAGTTTATTTATAAGCATCAGTATTGATTGTTTTAACTGAATTAAAACTTCTTTGAAAGCATTCATAAATGTCAGCGTGAGGTCATATTATTTGAATTAAAGTGACTTTCAATGTGTTCTGATGTCCGGAATGCAAATACCAAACTGTTGTTCGGCTGCCAAATAAAAGCTGAAGCGTGTGACCTGGCTGCCCGGGCAGTGATGCGGAGGCAAGTGTTATTGAACTGTAATTGTGTTGTAATTTAAATGAATGATGGATGTTTGTTCATTTAAATTGTTTAAATGGTTATGGGCGGAGCTCATTGCATAAAGATGCTCCATACGGAGACAAATAACAGATAGGAGAAAAGGATGAACGTAAGAGTATTGCTGTTATAATTGTTTCTTGCTAGCAGTTTTCGGTAAACAGTGACAGATGTTTAGAAATATTCCAGCCCCCGCTGGAGGATGTTTATTCAGCAAGTCAATGCGCGGAGACAAAAAATTTTATGAACACACCCAGATGCATTCAAAATAATATTCTTCTTTTATAGAAACATAAGCATTCATGCTAACAACGGTTAATTGTTATTTTTAATGACAAAAAAATCCCGTTCTTTAGAGACCTCTGTTCTCATTACTCGGGGCCTTGTTCTCACAAATTTACCATTAATAAACGGAAATCCTCGCAGTCTTTATATTTCACTTAAAAAAGAAAAACATTTAAATGAAAATAAAAGTGGTGCCCAGTTCTTTAAGAGGTGTGGGATGAATTTTGATATCTCTCTATAAAAATTTTTACAAAACATCCTGAACATCCAGGAAGGCACTTTTCCATAAATGTGAACGTTGCTATTTAGGTATGACGGAAACTAAAAAATGAGCCATTTTTTACAATTTATTACAAATACCTGCAGTGGGTGTAAATTAATTCTTTGTAGTTTTCCATCTACTGCAGGGGGCCATCCTGGTCATTATGTTTACTTGGTCAGTTAATATTTTTTTAAAGCTTTTACAAACTTAAGTACTTATCTATTAACACTGTTGGGTGCTTTTTTACTGTATTATTTCAGGGTAAGGAGCTTGATCAAAGATTCTGCAGCAGGAGGTGAGATTCAAATCCAGATACTTTGATTGGAAGGCAACAGCTCGAATCACTACGCCACCTGCAGGAGATCATAACCAACATCATAACCAAGAAGATCCCCACAAGACACAATGCAGCCTTTTCTTCCTTTTTGCCTTCCGCCCTCTTAGCAAAAAAAAACAACATTTTTGTTTAAGGAAACTTGTAGAACTGGGCCAAACTCCAAATGTGTCCCAGTAGGTGAAGACAACAAAGTTTAAAGTTTCTCTTTCACTCCTTTGAACATTTTACGTTTTAAAGTAAGTATACAGCCACAAAAAAAGGTCTCTGCCATCTGCACCACTGTACTACCTAAAAAAAATAAAATAAATAAATAAAATAAAATCTCGAAGGTCTAGAAACTATAAATATCTTCTCCCACAGAGAAGCCCAGCTTTGGTTTTCAAAAGCCAAGGAATGCAGCAATGCTCACTGTGTCAGCTCTTGTTTTATTTTACCAAATATTTTGATAGTTAAGAGGTTTAAAATAGTTTAAAGTAAATGTGACACAAATTAAAATGCTCTCTAATTCTGCTGCAAAGGAGTCAGAGACATCCAAAAAACAGTGGATATCCAATAATCGAATAAAGTTGAAGACACTGATAGTTGCATGACTGAATTCATTTGAATTTCAGTTAAATTAGCTGTTGGGTTTGATTTGTTTTTATTTAATTCCTTTTTTGAAATCCAAGATGTACGATTCGATCGCCGCTCAGTTACAAATGATGTTTGGAGAGCAGGGGATAGGTTTGACTGTAGAAAAATGTGTGAAAACGGAGTAGCGTGTGAACTAACAGCAGTTGGAAATCCTGCAGACGCTCAGGTTTGCAAGTTGTTTCCCGTGTGAGGTCATTGCAGGAGCCGCGCCGCTGCATCGTACCCCCGTGTGCTTTGGATCTTCCGCTGGCAGATTGTGAGTTTCATGAGGAATTGTCTCATTGCGCAAAGCCCCACGGAAACTTGTTACGCCAATCGTACAGAAAGTGTGTGTGTTTTGCATAGTTATTTCATCGCCACTGCGGAGTACGGAAGTAAATCATATACATAGTTTAAATGGAGTGTCAAAGTCGAAAATGAAAATGCAGTCGAGCACATACAGTAGTGCATCAAGGGCCAGGGTGCAGGTGCTGGGTGTATATGAATCTTCACCAGAAATGAAAGACAAATTTAATACATTTGGGAAATTTTTAGGCAGTATTAATTCTTTGTATTTCTTCTGTTGAGAGTCGTGGCAGCAAAGAACACCAACCACTTCAAATGAGCTGAGAAAATTTTGAAAATAGCAGCAGTAACAACAACCTATCCATTGTTGTTAACTGCTTTATACTGGTCAGGGTGGTGATGGTGGTCTGGAGCCTATGGTGGAATCTCTGTATACTAGCAGTGAAACTACACTGTAGACAAGATACACTGTATGGCCAAAAGTATGTGAACACCCCCCCCCCCTTCTACTGACTGAGCTGTTTCAGCCGCACCCACGCAGCATACAAACACATTCTAGACAATTGTGTGCTTCCAGCTTTGTGGCCACTGTTTGAAGAAGAAGCTCCTTTCCTGCTCCAGCATGACTGTGCCCCCCCATGCACAAAGTGAGCTCCATAGACACATGGTTTGCCTAGGCTGGTGTAGAAGAATTTGAGTGGCTGCACAGAACTCTGACCTCAGCCCCACAGAACCTTCGGTATGAACTGTAATGCCACGAGCCAGGCCTTCTCACCCAACTTCACTGATGCTCTCATGGCCGAATGGGCACAAATTCCCAAAATCTGATGGAAATCCTTCCTAGAAGTGTGGGACCTGTTACAGGAGTAAAAGTTCAAGTGGGGAGAACAACTTCATTTGAAGCCCCATGGGTTTGGAATGGGATTTTCAACAAGCACATACAGGGGTGATGCTCAGGTGTCCGCATATTTTTGGCCATTGGGTGTGCTAGTCTATCGTAGGGTGCCTGCAGACACACACAGTCACACACTACAGCAATTTTATAATTGTACCAAATAACCTGAAACAAATGTTTTTTGGCTTTGAAAGAAAACCAAAGAACCCCAAAGAAACTCTTATGGTCACAGAGGCATACAAACTCCACAAAACTGAGCCAGGCTCAATCCCATGCCTAAGCAACTCCACAATAAAATAGCAGTGTGACTAACTGCACTAATAATAACAACAACTACTACTACTGTTGTTGTTATTATTATTATTATTATTATTATTTTGTTGTTGTTGTTGTTGTTGTTGTTGTTGTTGTTGTTGTTGTTGTTGGTGGTGGTGTTGTTGTTAGATTTATTAGAGTACAGAAGGTCCGTTATGCAGCTGGATGCAGAACACTTAAGAGTAGCAGAGATTCCAGAGTAAATGGAGACTTAACTGTAAATCAAAACTGCTATTTTTGTTCATTTTTAAGGCTGAAATACTGAGGTGCTAATAAGGGATAGAGAATGCCAAGTCTGCAAAAATATGCCAAAGGTAGAGGCGAAATTTGAAAACCTTGAAAAAGTCTTATTTAATTCAGTTGAATTGAGTATTTTTTTTATTTGCTCTTACTAAGGTTCTTTAACATTGTGATGGTAATGGTATTTTTGTGTATGAACTCACGTGAGAGTACTAACATAACAAGTGTAATAATTTATTATTGATTTAAAGTCAATTTAAACATAAATCTCCTTAGAATATGTCAGCATTTTTCTTTAAGTGGAGAGCATAATTTTTGTTAAACTAAAATTTGTATTACATGAACACAAGAAGTCAAAGTCATCATTTTAACTAAACACTTAAGTAATAATGATATTCTGGAATAAAAGATAGTGAAGTTGCAAAAGTAAAAATCCTGTATTGTTTTTTTCAGCACTTTTTAGTAGTGCGTCATAAATTTTTGCAAAAACATAGAAGGCAAGTCAAAAGTTTGAGTACGTAAAGGTAACGCCTGAATGGAAGGAACAGGAAAGAGGAGCGAAAGAAACAACGCATCCAGCAAATGGCGTGCATTTCTGCTGAGAGAAACCGCAGGGCTCATGTTTAGCTTTTTTTGTGATCCCTGCGTAATATAATCACTATTTAAAAGTCCACTTTATTTGCCTTTGGCGAGATGTCATCGCACTCAGCAAGAGACATTGAAGAAAGGACAAATTTTGCAACAGGTTTATTAAATTCTAAAATTCATCTGGAGGTCAGCTTAAAAGTCTAAAAAAGTAGTTGATGAATGGAATTTATGTATGCAGATGAGGGAGGGAGGAAGATAAAGCCTTTACAGGAAGCCAGGTTGGACACGCAAGATGCCACAAAAGAATGTCGAATAAGCACAAATGGCTGCCAAACAACTGATGCGAGAAGTTTTAATGGAGCTTTTCTTTGACTTTGACTACAATTCTTTGATACCGTGACAAATTTGACAGGAGTCCCGTCCAGCGCTTACGAGAGTTTTATGACAAAAGCAAAACAGTGGCTGCCCTTTATGAGCGCTGCATAAATATTGTAAAGGAATGAATAAACAGCTGCAAAAACTAACCATGGCACCAGTGCAAAAGGGGTGAACACAGGGCTGGATGCCGTGACGCTTTTCTACAAATCGGACCGCCAGGACCAGTAAAAATAAATAAATAAAATAAAATAAAATAAAATGAGATAAAAAGAGTCAGCGGAAGAGAGTCCAGATTCAGCACCCAGCAAGGCCTCCCTGCAGGCAACTGCCAATCCCCTGTCTGCGATCCCAGAGGATGCTTTATTTATTTATTTATTTATTTATTTATTTATCATTTTTTATTTTTTACAGCTGGATAAAATAAGCACACCGGAGCCACTGCTCTTATCTTTGTACTCCAAGCTGAGGGCTAACACTGCCCACCAGAGCAGCTCACAGTGAGGCAGGACACCTGCTGGGCCCCAAGCGCTGGGGACAGTGGCCCGGGGAGCTCCGCCAAGCCAATTCGCTGCGACGACCACAGCTCGGCAAGGACAGTCACAGTCGTGTCTTCTGCCGGAGGACCGATTTTGCCGGTGCTGTGCTCCCGCACACTTCTTCCCGATTGTCTGAGGTTAGCGCTCCCCAGGGGGTCGTGAAGCCAGTTGACCTTGGTCTGCAGGAGGCTTTTCATTTTTTTTCTGGATTCACCTTGGGAATTTCAGTTTCATTCGCTCCATTGCTCTCTGGCTTTTTCAAACAGTATAATTTTAACTCTTTCAACTGTTCTTGTCTTTGCTTCTATTAACACATATTTTGTGAGGGTGATATTAATTTTGCCTTCAATATTTATTTGTAGCTCCACTGAGTATTACCTTTACCGTTATTTTACTATTTTACTATTATCATTTTTGATAATATTACTGCACCTATAATAATCCACTGGTAATATTCCGCATACATACACATATAAATTATTTTATAAAAATATATTAACATTTAGAATAGGATAGTATAACAGACACAGAAAATACATATGTATCTAGAATAACCATATAAGAGCATATTTAATAATGAAAAAGTAATGATTGCGTTAGTTTAACTGTAAAAGCAAGCTTTTGCTAAAATTTGATTTTTAATAATCTTGCATATGAACATTTTCTTGAGGTTTTTTTGTATATTGTAGATTGTACAACTGTATACATTTTTTATTTAATTTTTTAAAATTTTTGTGGCAGAAAGCTGTCTTCTGTATTCATCCTTTGGGCTGTAGGGTATAAGAAACATCACATTTAAATTTGTGGTGTTTTCAAAGAGGGTTTGAATGATACACAGAGAAAAGATGGAAGGGTGACACCATGAATAGGCCACCTAGAGTATACACCTTACAAGAATGCCAATTAATCTCTCTTTTGCAATTGTTTGTATCTTGCACTGATGGAACAATTATTTATAATTTTCATTTTAATATCATGTCCATTGTGGCTGTGACACACACAGTAACATTGGTCAGCTCAGTGGTGGCACAGTTGTAATGCTGGTGTCTCATAGTGGATGAGCTGTGTGCTCAGATGCAGGATCGGGTCTATCTCAGGGTTTGCGATTTCCAGGACCTTCCACATCCTCATGGAGTGGTCAGCATGAGTAAAATTTTGCTCAGCAGCTCTTGCCCTTAACATCGTACAAATAATTTACCTTTAAAAAATGCAGTATATGGTGATAGTCCTCAACCAGAAGTAACAAAGGGTATCTAAGGCCACAACTGTTCACAGCGAGCAACATCTACTGAGTAGTGAATCTTTTTAAATATTCTGGATAATAATTCTCAGGTGTCTACAGATAGTACAAACGATGTCATGTGCGATTTTCATTCAGGCACTGGAATTGGGAATTTCAATAAAGTGGAAAAAACTTCATTTTCTCTGTGTGAAATGTATCTGCTATGGGTCCCTTGGTGGCGGTTTTAGAGGCCATGTTGCAACGTTCATGTTATTATACCGCCTATCTTTTTCCTCGTTACAGCACAGTTTACGACGTTATTGGCAGAAGATTCCCCAAAATGCGGCACGAACTGTGATGCTGGTGTAACAAACAGTTTAATTTTTAATAAGAACAGCAGGGTTCAAGCTGTTTGAAAACAAACAGAAATGATGACACCATTTTAAAAAGGAGCAGTGAGGAAAACTCACAATTGGTTATAGACGGCCACCAATCCTGGCCTGCACTGCAACACATAACATTTTTGATTCGGCAGTAATAGCCGATAAAGTATTTTTTATGGAAGTTACAAAAAATGAAAAATAACGGTAACAGCACATCGATAAAATATTCACTTAGCTATAGCTGTGATGTTTTCGGGATCACGTTAGTCAGGGATAGGGATTTGGTTTAGACTGTGCCTTTGAAAATAAAAAATGCTCTCAGCACTTTCCATTTTTTAAAATTTATTTGAAATACAGTGACGTTATTTGGAGCAGATGTCTTAAGTGTAATGTGATCCGATCAGCAACGGCCTTTCGCGCAATATTTTTCCGCGTTTAAATTTTTCAGATGGGTGCGCAGTGAAAGCGCAAGCTCAGTTGGCAGGGCACCTCGATGAACTGCAGTTGCTGTTCCGTGAAAATACCTCAAACCCATAAAGTTATAAAAATGTAAATTAAGTCTTTTAATGCACACCTTACAAAGGCATCGCTGGTTTTAGTGTAAAATTTTAGCTCTCAATTAGCCGCAGATACTTTTAATTGTGTTCATCCACTTTCCATGTTTGTTTTATAAAAAAGGAAGCAAACTGTGCTCAGATTTATCCTGAGGGACTTGACCAAGGTTTACAAAGCGGCCGTTGTCTTCTTGCTTTGGCTGCCACACATTTGCCTACCTTCTCTACTTAAAAAAACAGGAATGTTTGTCTGTTTGTTTTACGTTCCCAAACGTACTAACCTTTTATTCAGTTATTTTTTAATATGTTATGTCCCAGACTAAGGTGGCCATACTTTTACTATTATCAGATGGTTATATCTATCCCGCTCTGCATTTGACTAAAGCTACTTACAGTCAACACAAGATTTGTACCATAGTGTTAAAATCATACATTTGGGCTCTCTAAGAAATATGACCACATGTGGTAAGTATTTTCTCGTTGTAATTTTTTCATATATTTCATTTACTGTTGTAAACTGTCTACTGTAACACTAATGTTTAATATATTTGTTACAATAAGACAATAAGATTAACAGTTTATAAGAATTTATGACATTAGTAATCACTAACAGGGCCTTTGCAAATATGTCAGAACATAAAGCAAACGCAGGACTTAGTTCTGTCACAATTAGTGAAATATCTGGGCGCCTGCTGTGATCCGTCGAAACCTGCCACGATCTGTCACTTTCGGCCATAATTTGCCACAGTCTTTTATAACTTTCCGCAGTCTTTATAAGCAATCACTCACGACCTGTCAAGGTACAAGTATTCCCCTACTCAAGAGCATAATGCATACCTGGAAACGCTTGTAAGGAGAAGTCTCATAAAACAAAAAAGACTTCTCATATTTGTTAGTAACTCAGAAAAGGGTTACAATCAAGTAATTTGAGTTGTATAAACAAAATTTCATAAGTCAAAGCCTCGTGCTATGAAAGACACCTGTATTTCAACAACTGCCAAATTCAGTCTCAGCTTGTCACAATCTCTCATAATTTGTCACCTTTTGGTCACAGATTTTATCATTTTTCACTGCGTTTCACACTCTGTCATGACTGCCAGGAGCTTTCAAACTTTGCACCATGAATTAAAACGGGTAGGTGGCATAGTCGTTACAGCTGTCACCTTGCACGCAAGGTCATACGATTTGAATCCCAGTCTGCTGTAGTATTCTTGCTCCAGTAAAAACTACCTGCTGTACCTGTGTAAATGGATAGAACACTTTGGGGAAATGAATCAGGTAAGTTAATAAATGCAAATACAGTCTAACACGATATACATGATCGTGTCGTCAATCTTGGCTCGACAGTTTCTCCCGATTTTTCCACAATCCGTCTGGACCTATCACGATCCGCAGTTGGACTGGGGGGCGGAGTCAAGAACTTCGGGCAAGAAGCGCTGTTAAAATACCGACGTCCGAAGGCTTTCGGTGCCTCCATCAATGATGTCGGGATGTTCGCCCTAGTACAGGGCATCCTTGCAAATGTGCAAATATCAGTGGCAAGAAACGCAAAGTTAATACTGGAATATAACTGTGGATTTACAGTGCAGGTGCAATTTCCCTTGAAAAGAAAAATCACTCAACCATTCGAAGCTTATTTATAAACCCAAGTAATAGTGTGACCTGAAAAAAGCAACGTTATAGATTTCTGTAGACACACACACACATAGTAGACATGCAATTTAGTGCGAATTTAGTGCCTATTAATAATTGAGTTTATTGTGCTTGCGAATGTTTGCCGTTGAAATGGCGAGTTTTGTCAGAAACATTTTATAGGGAAATCTAACCACGATGCGTATAAAGGAACTTCCCAGCCTAATGGCTCCAACTTTTCCGCATTCCCTTCTGCCACAGAAAAATGCAAAGAAGAACTGTGTGTTAGTTGGCAGTTGTTTTTTTTTTTTTTTTTTTTTTTTGCGGCATTTCAGCACACGATGCGTGAAGTTGGAGCTCGAAACGCGTGGTCCGGTTCGGTGACTCAAAGTTGAGCATTTATTTCCTAAGCTCTCGGCGCGACCGTCATGGAGGCAGCGGGGAAGCAGGTCAATGGGTTTCGCTGTCAATTACGCGATATAATAAAAATGCGGCGGTTTCATAGGGCGACGCTTGGGGGGTCCCTGCGCTCGTAGGTGAGCGGGGGCTCTACCGGGAGGAGCATCCAGGAGGAGGCGTGTGGGTGGGCATCTCCAGCGGTTACCTGCCGCCCTTCCAGACCCCCTTGTCTCACGTGGAGGGTTTAAGCGGAGACGCAGCGGAGAGCGACGCCGCTTCCCCCCGCGGAACCGCTGCGCCGCTGCGCGTCGCGCTCCACCTCCGCCGGATAGCGCTCCGCTCCCTGGTCGCCGCGCCCGGCTCCAGCTGCAGCACCTCAGCAGAAGCGAGGCGCAGAGCGCCAAACATCTCCCATAACTTCCCTCCCGAAACTTGCTCTGAGATCCACGGATTCTATTCATATTGTCATCAGCATTATTTTCAACAGGAGGACTCGAAGGACTGACGCGCCGCACACAAACCGGCGGCTTCTCCAGAGCCACCTGCGAGCGTCCAGTTTCTGCTTCCGAGAAGAACTTGAACAACTCAAGTCTGACAGCATCTTCAAGCCGTAGGAGCTGATCTAATGGAGGATCTCCCCCACTAAGAGGTAAGGTGCTTTAATGCATTCTTAATGCTCTCTTCAATTATGCATCGCCCCTAATGCGCCCATTCCGGCCCGCTGTCCCAGGATTATGAGCATCTCCACCGCTTGGTTATTCTGCAGCCTTGCAACTTGTGTGATTTCTTCAGGACCTTGATGGCTTTGCACTTTGCAGCTCTTTGCTCTCTCGGACATACGAGGGGATATTTGCCAGCTGTCTTTTAGTTCACATTTGCAGTGCATCCACTCCTACATCCAATATATGATGTTGTAACACCTAGATTAATGCACAGTGCTTCAGCAGTGCTTTGGTTGAAACAAGATGAGAAAAATTAGATTTATAGTTTTTTTTAAAAAATTTTTTTTTAAATAGGAATTTTGCTGATGCGATGGCCTAGCTTGTTAATAGCGAGCTTCCGCCGTGAATAATTTTATTAAAATGTGTGCATGTGCTGATCTGGCAATGGCGTGACGGTTGACATGCTGAGATGTCAGATTAGAAGTAGAGCAGTTTGTGTCGGACATCTGGAAACAGAAAACATTGTTTTGATCGCTTTATATTTTGGCTGCAAAGTCTGTGTTCCTACATGCTGGTGGTCTGGCGTCATTTATTTCACCCTATGATGTGTACAAATCCCTTTCCTAGACAGCTCTACAGTGTCGTGCATTTAAGTTGAGAAGGCTGCATACATCCTAAGATTTAAACTAATTTGAAACTTTGTCCTTTTGCTGTCAATACCTTTAAGAAGCATTTTCTTTTACACCACTAGTTAGGTTGTGCGGTAAAGACATCAGATGGGGATTCAATTGAACTTCAGCTGCCACTGTCGTTTATAAAGGTTAATGTCACTGAAATGTCACCAGCAGAACAAAATCTGGGTTTTAAAAAATGCGTTTTAGCCTTCGCCCAATGCATTGTAGAATAAGCTCCCTCGCAATGTGTTATTTTTTATACATTTCTATCTGGAAGACATTTGACTGGATTGACAGAGCAAGTTCCAGGGGTATTTTTTATAAAACAATGTTAGAGGCAAAAGCTTTCAGAAGGCAAAAATCACTACAAATAAGATCCTGTCTTGGAACAGACTTAGTAAGAGTCCATATTTATGTGACATTTTATGGAGGTGCTCTCTTTCTTTACATAAATGCAGAAAAAAGTCAGCAAGATGTTAAAATATCTGGAGTAAGCCTGAATAGGATGCTTAGTATCGGTATAGCAAAAAGTGCCAGCTTATCAACAAGTACCGCAGTAGCCATGTGTTCTGAACCTCCCCAGTGGCTATGAGATACAGCCCAGTGCAGGGTTATAAACCACATGCCGTTTGTCGGGAAAAAAAGTCGGTACTGCTCCCCGTTAATGCAAAAAAGCTATCCTAAAACTCTGTTCTTGTATAATTCATACACATCTGGGTTTGGGTAATATTTAGAAATGCCTTAAAATCACATAAATAAGTCCACAGTAAAAACTTGAGTTGCTATACATTTTCTATATTCAATTAACCCACGCTTTAAAAAGTCTAAACTATTCTAACTACTCTAAAATAATAGTTAATTCAACATTTTATAAACAGTAGAAAATGTCCTTTTAGAACAAAAGTAAGCCAAAACCCCCAAAAGACACTCTCTCTCAGGCATGCAGTCAGTTTCCAGCTTCGTCCACTGTTGCTGTGAAAATCATTTGGATGTTGCTAGGTCCAAATTAAAATGTAAAATTTTTCACTTTGCAACCATAGCGCATAGAAGACCTGCTTTAGCTCCACATGGTTGAAATAAGAGCCCTGCTTCAGAGTAACTACCAGACGATGCTGTAATATAATCAATAATCTGCAAATTGTTATTAATGATAAATGAGGGCAAGACTGTACGAGAGAAACCTTTGCAGATGTAATTTAGCTTCCACTGAACATCAATCAGCATTAAATAACTTTTTAAAAATCAAACTTAACTTTGACGTAACTTTATTGCCTGCATAGATTAAGTGTACGAAGAAACCCCAATTAATTGCGATGACCCCCGTGCTCCTCCGTTGTCTCAAGCTGCCGTCCAGATGTCCGGCAGACCTAACTTGAAGACGCAGTTGTACTTTTTTGTGAATATTTCTCGGATCAAAGGAAAGTTCCGCTTTCCCGGTGCAAAAACGGAACCGAGTGCGTGTCAGCAAACTTGGAATTATCAAGTTGTGTGTTTTCCTATTTGTTATTGAGAGCAAAAGTCGTGTCTTACATGTTTAGCATTAGGCATAAATATTTCACTTTGATACACAAGGCCATACTTTTGAGACATGAAAATCAAGCCAAATTTGATATGCATACCACAGTACAACCCAGTATAAATAATGGAGATCACGTTCCCCATTGGTCAACATTAGCACCGCAGAGCAAAGCTATTAATATCAGTGTACAGAGCGCAGAAATTCTGGCAGTGATCCTCACAAAGTCTCCAAAGCAAGAATGTTATTGTCATTAAGTCCACTGTCTTGAATCACAGTCACAGGGCTGTCACAAATGAAGCTAAATGCTAGCGCTTTATTGACTCTTCCAACAGCTTTAGCAAAGCTTGCCTTTCGCTCTCCCTCTGCAGATGTAACAAGAGATTACAGAGGATAAATGTGACATGGCCTCTTTAAAAAAAAAAAAAAAAAAGGTGTTTGACCACTTAAATCCTCAGGATAAACATACAAATCCAATCAAACTGTTCCCTTTAAACTGCGTTTGAAATTTCCAGCTAGTCCAAATACACAATGGATCATTTTTGCACCAAAAAATAGACAGCATATATGGGACTACTTTATATTTCACAGCAGACTTCTGTTGCATAATGCGCTATGTGCTATAAAAAAAAATCCAACTTTGATGCTTTTTAGCTGCAACATATAAATCTTGCAATTGTGCTGTGACCAATTTATAACATTTGTGTATATTCAGAATATATTTGTTTTTAAGCTGCCAGAGCAGCACTATTGACTAAACAAATATGGATATTGTGCTCATCCTGAGATCTGATTTGCGGCTGGAAGTTTGTCTTCAAGTGTCAGATGCCGCCATGAAGCTACTCTAGGCTAACTGTAAATACAACTTGGCCTGAACTGGATCTGTAATTGAGAGCAGTCAGAGGCAGAGTAAGCATGGATCTGCACTGTTTTCTCTCCTTTTGCCACTTACATCTGGCTTAGTTCTGGTTTCAAAACTCATTTGGATAAATAAATAAATAAAGTTGCTGAACGCAATGCAATTACAGTTCTCCAGTTTGTCTATGGAATTATTTATATCCCCCATTGCAGTTTATAGAGTAAATAATTTGATTACAGTTATACAGTGACATACAATGATAATTTTTACTGTGGACACCCTGAAGGGCAGCTGAAAATAATATACGGGGTCATCCTTATTATTCACAAGAATGCAAAAATAACTAATAAATAATGAGCAGAGGACTAAGGCAGTGTGTAGTGCTTACGAGCTGTAGCTCCGCTCTGTTCTATGCTCCATCGTAGACTTGGACATAAATTGCACCTGAGCACTGGCCTAACCTGTCTCAGGTGTGCTGGAGTGAGTCAGGATGTTGCTGAACATCCTTTTGCGTGAGATAAGCAGAACGCACTGTTGGTTTTGCTGTCTTACCCTAATCTACCCAGAACCTTTCCACCCATCACATTGCATGTCAGCATTTGCTTTGTTTCTTTGCTTTCTTTTTACATCGGAGTCATTAAATTAAGTTAAATGTATTTTCAATAAATTGTTGCTCTGATCAGTTTATTTGTTTAATTCAGAAAGTTTATAGTACTCATGGATAAGTCACAGCATTATGATATTGCACAGTGGTGCAATGAAACAAATATGGCTTTAAAACACCCTTTAATTTGCCTTATCACATGCACTTGTGTTTCAAACTCGTAAAGTAACCATGCACCCTGTTTTCACTTCATTCCGAAACCTTCATTCTGAGTGAAAATTGTTAAAAGTTCTGTGGTCACAACTGTGTGATCCTTCAGAAGGGAATCTTTGGACACCAAATCTTTTGGCTATAGAAGGACACCAGAGCCCCTGGAAGAAACCACTTCTGAACCTACAGCCCAGGAGATGTGATACACTAGGAGTACCTACTGTACCACTGTTTTCACAAAAAAATGTATTTTATTTTAAATTCTTTACATTTCTAGATGGATAAAAACTTATACTAGGATTGCACAATGGTGCAGTGAGCAGCACAGGGCATGGGTACGAATTCAGTTCAGCCTGTGAGGTGTTTGCATGATCTGCCGCTGTCTACACGAGTTTTCACCCATAGTCCAAAGACTTGTGTTTCAGATCAATTTGTTTGTGTGTGCCTACCCAAACAGACTATCATCTTATCTGGGACTAATTTCATAGCCTAGCACTTACTGACAACATGATAAAATAAAGCAATTAAAAACAATGGACAGAATTAATAGAAATAAAATTATACATCTGTATAAACAGTAAATAATAGTAAGTAGCTTTAAGTAAGAAGTTGCTTTGGAGAAACATCAGAAAAACAAATAAATGTCAATGTAGCTACTGGTTAGCTAAAGGGTAGCTATTTGAAGAGGTAGAAAATTTTACTTCTGTTCTCCAATATTTGCAGAAACTTGCTCAAAATTAAATGTTTTGAATTGTTTAACAAGCCCTTTTTCAGGTTGATAGGTCACTCCAAATTGCCCATAGTTTGTTTGGTCACCTTGTGACCCTGTGGTCACTGCTTTGGCATCCCATCCAGGGTGTAATTTCCTAACCTGGCACCCAGTGATTCCTATATAGGGTCCTCTTCCATTGCCTTGACCCTGACCAGAATAAGCGGTTAAAGATAATGGATGGATGGATGGATGGATGGATGGATGGAAGGATGGATGGATGGAAATTATACTATATTGAAGTGCAGCTTATTTCCACTTTTATTGTATATTACTGTGCAATTGCACTGGTGCCCAAAAGTTTGACAGTCAAGCAGAACCTTGAGTGCTATCTAGAGTACTGTTACCATGATTTTGCTTTTCATAAAACTGCAGTCCATAAGGACAAAGGGTGGGGGGGGGGGGTGCATAATCCCAAAAGACAAATGTAAAAGTATTAATACACTGCAAAGACTTTACAAAGTGATTGTCAGCCTTGGTCTTCACAGAGCCATCTGTATGCTCATTTCCATCACTGCCATCGCTGAATATCCACTCCTTCATTATCCATTACTGCTTATGCAGAGTAAGATCATAGTGGTGTGGAGCAGAGGGTGAGAGCTTGGGTACCTCCATATGGGACCCCAGTGTCCTGTTGATCACAGATTTATTGACGTGTTGAACGAATTCAGTGATTCATTCAAATGTCACTAAACCGTTGGTGTAAAATAAGGACTCTCTTTTCAGCTGTATTACAAAAACTGTTGTTTAAGGAGCACCTGCTTTAGTAGGAAGGCCTTGTTTTTCTAATTTCGTCATATAATTTACGAGGTGTCTTTTGTCCTCCAAAAAATGAATAAAAAGGCGCTTATTTTTGCAGTGGTAAAAGTTGTATTGATTCAGCAGCAAATCGTTCAAAGCCCGTGTTTTCAGGGCACGATCGCTGCAGTTGCGCATTTATCTTTAACAGCTAGCCTTGAATAGACAGGTTGAAAACGTGACGGCACGTCAACATTATAGTGCCGTCCAACCAAACAGCTGTACGTCCTACGTGTTTATTTGTGGTATGCTATGAATTGTGTGAGGAAGGCTTGCAGCCATTCAGCGCGCAGCCTGCATCCGAAGGTCATGTGAGTTCTGAAAGAGCATATATCACAAGTTCATTATATAAAGCAAAATGTATTATGGCTTATTTAATGCTGCATAAAAGAAACTGCTGGGTTCAGCTGGGTAGATTATATCTGCCACTTCTCTTCACCCATATAATAATTATATGAATTATTTTTATTATAAGAATTACATGAACCAGGAGATGCTGGACCCTGTGAATGCATAACAGACACATATGAACAACTCTTGCAAAATTATTTTAGAATAATGACTTTGAATATCATTTTCCCTGACTTCCTTTTCCTTCCAATAATCCTAAACATGCAAATGTGCAGAAAAGAAAAGAGCCAGCACGCATGTAAAGGTGCACGACCCCACTTGATCTAATGAGAAACAGCAGAAACGCACACGCTTTCTGGCTGCCATAAAAACGTTCACAGGCCCGTTTCGCCAACGCCAAAATTAGCAGCGCTCACATAAAAAGCGTATCTGTTTTTAACATCCTGATGGAATTTATTTGCCGAATTTTTACAACTCCAAAAACAGCAATTTATACCTCCGGATCGGCTTACATGCGCCCATCTGTTCATAAGCGGGTTAGTTCCGAAACTAAAGTGCTTATTAAAGTTGCTTTTCTCAACGGGTAATGCACAGGAAATGCTAATGCACATCGGTAGTCATTTCCCTCTTTCAGCCGTATGACAATAAATCAAGAAATATTGTATTTTGGGGGCTTGTTAAAGAGACATTATGCTTCATAATTGCAGTGCAGTCACATAATTGTATGATAAATCTGTGTAACTATCTACATATAAATGATGAAAGCCATAGTCAGCAGTGTTACCGCAGAGCACTACAGTACAACTGCACACCGCAGACCCTGCCGATGTTTAATTTGCGTGAGATATTAAACCCTTCAGATGCACCGCGCTGCTGAGAAACCACGGTGGCACCCCGGGAGGCACCTGTGCGCGCCATCCTCTCGGTGCAGGGGAAGCGCATTTGTGGATCCGCTTGCGTTGTGATCCAGCGGTCTTTTACACGTTCGAACCTTAAAACACAAGGCAGGGGAGCCACCGTAGCCTCTGGCTGAGACGTTTAAAAGGGCTCTGCTGTACTTGCTCAGCTTAAATGTGACGGAACACACCAGTGTCTGATTAATATGCACCAAATTTATTCGATATTATATTAAAAAAAGACAAAAAATTGCTGGTTTGTGCTGATCATTCTCACCCACTTCGTGGTTGTTGAGCCACGTTTTTATTGAAGGCATTGTCCGATGCTTGTGCACATAATCTCAAAAGGCTTACTATTTCTCACATTTCAGAGGATTATCATTTATCTCACTTAATTATTGTCTGGATTTTGTCTGTTGGAATTGCAGCAAAAAAGCAGTAACCAGTGACTTAAAAATTCAGTTAATAGCTGAATCAAACAATTTTAGCAGCAATTTTAAGTTCTCGGTTACACATACTGTATACTGGGGATGTGAGTGAGATGCTGTTTGCAGAGGGTAGAACACAAGTGTAAGGACTATATTGTATTTCAGCATCATCAATATTCAGAGGATGCTGAGACAAATATTTACTTAATAATGAAACATCAGCTTTGAATTACCACAGTTTTAATCCGCATCCGGACGTGGGATTTGATCTAGCGGAGTCTATGGAGCTTGCATGGTCTCTGTGTGTGAGGGTTTCCTCCCAGGATACAGTGGTCACTGTTCAAGAACGTATGGATGGATGGATGTTTTGCAAACAAAAATGTACAACTCCAGCATTATCAGTATGATTCATTATTATTCAATTCAGTTCAAGCTTTCAATGAACTGCCAATATGCTGTTCAGTTTAGCAGTTGTCCACAAACCTGTGGTTAAACTAATACTTGTACTTCGTATGAGTAAATGCTCATTTATATTTCAGGTGCAGATTTTTTTTGCTTAAATACATTAATTATTGAGCTCATCTGCGGTCATCATCTTGGCTATTTAGGTACATTTCTGGATGTGACAGCCTTCTTATGTCAACTTGCCTTTACGACCGAATTTCCTAAAACATTATTTCAGCTCCTCTGCTCGCCCACTCTTCCATTTGTGTGTCGGTAGAACTACTGACACTATCGTTCCACACTTTTCATTAACCCATGCTGATCTCTTGATCTCATGCCCTTGGCTCATGACCAGGTGTGTGTTCCCCGGCTGTGTCATTACTTAATTCAGGTTCAGGTGTTACCTGGGTAACCAATGGCACGTCCTCTCTTATAGCCTTAAAATGTTGCAGTGTCCTCCTCAAATTCTTTATTTATTCCATCCATCCATCCATTTTTCCTAAGTCATGCCCCAATAGTCAGGAGCCTATCCCAGAACCACTTGCCACCTGGCTAGGAAACTATACCTTGAATTGGAATCTAGTAGGATAAGTGGCCACACACACACCAGGATGCCCATGCAGACACAAGGATAACACCTATCTATCTATCCATCCATCCAAGCTAGTAAGAGCTGGACTGGAACTCAGAGTTCAAAAATATCTATTTGTCCATCCATCCATCCATCCATCCATCCATCCATCCATCTAAGTTAGACTGAAACCCACAGTCCAAACAACAGAGACACTTTAGGGTCAATAGGGCAACATGATACGCTACCAAGCCTCCTTCTTTTACTTTCCTACATTTTTTAAGTCATATCTGCAGGTCATTCCTGTCTCAGAACAGTTTCTCTTTTTTCCTATTCATAACCACTTGAATGTTATTTCTGTCTAAACTGTGATTTATTAATCCTTCCACAGGGGATTTGAGGGATCTTGTACTTATTATGCCTAAATCTAATTTTCCTGCCATACATTTGGTGTTATCCTTTCATACCTTTCCACTTTAGTTCAGTTTGATGTCTTTAATGCAAAAATATTGACTCCCAAAATATTCTTCTGAAATTCACAGCCACGACTCTTTTTAAAGCTGCATTTTAGGTGTGCTTTAAACAATCGCATTTGGTCATTAAAGATTATTAAAGTTTCAAACTTTTCCAGCTTTACAGATTCTTCGTCCACAGAATTGCTCCTGTTGGCGCTTTTAGATTCTTAGACATTTTTGCATTCTGAATGGACATTCAAGCTTTTTAGTATCCACAGAACTTACAGAAGCAATTAATGTCAAATCACAGACACCTACAGTTGATAAATTAAAACAATAATAATAATAATAATAATAATAATAATAATAATAATAATAAAGATTTTATTTTGCTATAATGGCCACTAAACCAAGTAATAGCCCTGCTGAATTAACAATTGCTGCTGTTTCAGCAAAAGATGAAATCCTTTATTGCCTGGATACAGTACAAACAAACGCACCTTCATTTGTGCTAATGGTCACCTGAAAAGGTAATCAGCCAGCAGGCAAATTGAAACTTATTTGTCTCCCACATGTGTTTAGAACTCAGCATGCCAATTAGAAATAAACTAGCTGACCCATAAAAGAAGCAGCAGGAGACCTGAATCAGGAGCATAAAAGTACCGCTTGTGTGATTTAATGGTCTTATTTCTAATATCCTATCCTACCTATAAATGAATAAAACAGCAGCAAAGGATGGCCCATTATAGAAATTAAATGTCTCCTCCCGATTTAATTAATTGACCAAAATTATAGACTTAAAAAATTTACCTCAGAAAGGTAGGTTAGGGGAAAAAATACATAAATACATTCAAACCTGTAATGATTCTGAACCTCCTTTTGCATTTAAATCCTGTCTTTTTTTTTTTTTTTTTTTTTTTGAAGGACACTTATTTTTCATCTCATCGACAGACTTCATTAACTGCTGTGTCTTAAGTGCTCTAAGCAAACAAAGGAATTAATTTCAAGGACATAAAAGGACACTTAATTTGAGATAATGCCTATAACAAACTCGGTATTCCCTCATTGTTTCTGAAGGCATAAATACACCTATTTTTGTTCGCTCCAGGAAATCTTGTCACAGTTTAAATCATAATAACACTGTTCAAAACTGTGAAGGAACCACATGCGCTTATTTCACTATTTCGTCCCAAAAAAAAGAAGAAAAAAAAAGGATTTGACACAAAAATTGGCATTAGTGAAAAAAAAAGCACAGACTATCCCAAAAATCAGCATCTGTGGAGTCCTGCAGGTATTCCATCTGTAGAACTTGTCAGAAAGCCCTCCCAGCACAAGCTGTTGATCAGGCTCTCCTTGATGCTGCCCTAGGCTGTTGATAGGAATGAAATGGAGACTTTGCTAAATTGCTCTCAGGGCCAAGTGTAGCCCGGGCTTTGAAGCTCCAGAACTACCATTATCTTAAACTGGTGTGTGCAAGTGCAGGGTCATTTGGGAACTGCCTTGGGGTAAATGTGGACTTTTCAGTTCCCACACTGAGGTGTTCTGTGAGGTGTAAACATCTGTAGGAGATGAGCAGTGCTGTTATGTCAGTCTACTGTCTCTCCTGGCCTGGTTACATAACTCAGCCCTTTAAGTTCTGGATCTGAGGTTGGGAGCAAGTGTGGAAGAGGCAAGACACCTTGCATTCACTCAGCAGGTCCTTTTCTCCAGTGTGATGCACAATGAATATTAAATAGAATTTAGCTGACTCTTTTCTTTCAAGGTGACTTGGATAAATGCACAATGCCAAACTCTCTACAATTTACCCATCTGTTGTATACGCTGGAGCAATGCAACACAAACACAGATTGTGGCCAGGTTGGGGTCATCCGTCTATCTGAAATACTTGTCTTTGGACTGTGAGAGGAGCATATTAGCATGTTAAGCATATTAAACAGACCGAGCCGGATTTAAACCCATGTCTGAATGCACGGGCTGGGTGCTGTGTGGCACCAATGCCACCGGCTGAGCCACCATGCCGCACGTCTTTAAAGATCTCTTTTAGTAGACAGAGCAGTACTGGAGAGTGAGTGAGAAAGGTTGTCTGGAGATGAAATAAAGGCGTTTATTGTCCACTAAAATGATTAGAATCTCGTTGCCAGTATGGTACATTCACTACCCTTCACTACTGAGATGTACCATCTATCTAAGCTCAAAAATCCACAGTAAGGCCATAGTTCCAGGCCTGTTCGTTGCTGGATAATGGCCAGGATCTGAGAAGTAAATAATGGTACCGGAAATGTAAAGATAGACATTTACTGGTTTAGACACTGTTGTGCCTTTCTCTCCTGAAATCGCAACACAACCCACAGGGTGAAGGAGGCACAACAGTATTTGAACTGCATGGGGAGACTGGAAAGAGCTGGACTTCCGCTCGCTATGTTCACCAGCTTCTACAGTACCATATAGAGAGATTCCAGACATTCTGCATCACAGCCTGGTGTGCAAACTGCACTGACACTAACCAGGGAGCTCTGCAGCAGGTAGAGAACACTGCCCAGTCCATCGCCAGGACATCACTACCCACCATCCAGATCACCCACAATAAGTGGTGTGTCAGGAAAGAAAATACCATTGCTAAAGATCCCTCTGTCACCCTCCACCATCTGTTTGTTCTCCTGCTGTCTGGAAGACGCTATCGCAACTTATGGAGCAACACCACCGACCTCAGGGGCGGCTTTTTTCTATAGGCTGTCAAGCTGGTGAATTCAGAACAGCACAGGGTCTGATCACCACCACCACCATCAACCCCCCCACTGTACCATCAACCCTGCTTCCACTGATCCTTTCTTCTTACCTTATTCATTATTTATGTACCTATATATCTTTTTTATCTATTAATCTATTTCTATTTATTGACCTGTCCATCTATTTATCCATTCAATTCTGTTGTGTTGCCCTGTGTCGTCATGTTGGCTGTTTGGCCTATCGTGCACCCTGGTCCAGGAAACACTGCATTTTGTTGTTTCTGATAAACCTGTATTAGGCAAAATCACAACAAAGTGAACCTTGAACCTTAAATCTTGAGAGGAATCTGACCATATTGGTTTGCAAAATCCGCAAAGTCGGTCTGGTCAGTCTGCGCGTGGGGTGTATATCACACTTTCCGATGTCATCCAGTCAGTGAAAGTGAGAACGGGGTCAACGCAGCAGCACAGCAGTCGTGCCAAACAAGGCACTGCGATCCCTGAGTCATCCTGAGGTCGAGCGTCCATTTTAGTGGACGAGAGCCAAACCGCCCAGGTTGGACGCGACAGCAAAGCTGCAGTGGCCCCCAGCGAGTCAGCAGGACTGCGTTGATGAAGAAAATGCCATGGTGCTGTGTTTACCTGCCCTTTGTTGAGCTCAACACTTCTAACGGGTGAGTCAACACCTGAGTCAGGGACGAACAGCAACGCACAAACAATGATTCATAGACCTTTCATGTTTTTAAATTATTTTTTAAAGACTTTACAGCATGGTATGTCTCAGTTTTCCATTCTCATGCTGGGTGTCAAGGGAGGACTGACATTTAGTTTGCAACAGAATATGAAAAGACATTCTAATCTAAAATGCAAAACAGAAAAATTACATTATCTTTTAATGTAACTGCGAAAGATGTAGAGCGTCGGTATTTTGGCATAGTTGGTTGGATTTCACTTGTAGGTTAACCATCTGTTACCCTTAGCCACTTTATGTTGGTCAGGGTTATGAGATGACGTTCCATTCGGGCAGGAAACACACATTGCAGGCAATTTAGAGTGACCAATAAATGTGAAACACATTTATTTGGACTTTGTGAGGAAACAAGAACACTCAGCAGAAACACAGACACTAAGAAAGCATGCAAAGTGAGCACAGATTGAGCTGGATTCAAATCCACACCCATACAGTGAAGGTGCTACCCATGTACATACACTGTATGGCCAAAAGTATGTGGACCCCCCTTCTAATGACTGAGCTGAACTGTTTCAGCTGAACCCACACAGCATACAAACACATTGTAGACAATTGTGTGCTTCCAGCTTTGTGGCCACAGTTTAGAAAAGAAGCTCCTTTCCTGCTCCAGCATTACTGTGCCCCCACCCCCCCATGCACAAAGTGAGCTCCATAGACACACGGTTTGCCCAGGCTGGTGTGAAAGAACTTGAATTGCCTGCACAGAGCCCTGACTTCAACCCCACTGAACACCCTTAAAATGAACTGGAATGCCAACTGCGAACCAGGCCTTCTCACCTGAACTCACTGATGCTCTTGGGGCTGAATCGGCCAAAATTTCCAAAATCTGATTAAATGTCTTCCTAGAAGAGTGGGGGCTGTTATAGCAGCAAAGGGGTGATCAACTTCATATAAATGCCCACGGGTTTGGAATTGGAGGTTCAACAGACACATATAGGGGTGATTCTCAGGTGTTCACATACTTTTGGCTATGTAGTGTATCATATATATTACATACATGTCATTATCATCATCATCATCATCATCATCATGTTACAGCGTTGTGACATGCCCGAGTAGAGCAAGGATGGTATAAAGGAGACAAGTGGGGTGTGCATACCTTTTCCACTAACCCTAACTGTTTTAACTTGTCTCAACCCTGCAGTAGAGGGAGTGATTGAAAGAGAGACTGACAAACTGTGTGTGAGAAGCCTAGAATTACGTTGTGGATGGCAAGGATGAAAAACCTCCAATTCCCACATTCCAAACCTAAGTTCTGTCGATGTACAATCATAAATAAAATACTTTCCCCAACAGTAACCTTTCCTGGCACCTGCTATCTGTTTTTTTGCCATGGATGTGCATATGTGTCACAAGCATTTTTTCCAGGAGAACCTGGATTGGCTGTTTTCCTCCAAATGCCACATCTCTAACATTGTCATATCTTCAACTTGCGTATGCTGAACTGTCAGATTCACGGTCTTCATGTCCACAGTCACTTTTTCCATCCCTTTCTTTCTTGGTCTGCCTTTCGGTCAGTTTCTATCAGCCAGACACATGCCCTTGCTGGCCCAGCCATTCTCTTCTTCGGCACATAGAGATATATGTACTAGCAAAGGTGCTGCCTGTGTAAAATAGGTCCAGTCCTTTGTAGCGTCCTTAAATTTTTGACCTTCAGCACCCAGGTTTCACTATCGTACGACATAAATGTCCAGACGCAAGCAGAATGGAATCTTTCCATCATTCTTAAGGATGTGCCTGGCACCTAACCATGGAATTTCCGAAATGTCTTCAGTCTACATCTTATTTTAGATGAGTGTACAAGTTTTGCTTCTCCTGTTAAGCTCAACATGGCTCCCAGGTAATGGAACCTTTCAATACATTCTAGCTGTACACCTTCTCCCACGTTGGAGCTTCTGTTGCTGCTGAGAGCCTCTTGTGTGCCAGCATTTCAACGTCTTCGCATTCTGTTTGTGACCCTTTGCTCTGCTGTATTTCGCACGAACCCATTTCTCCCATCGCGTACATCTGATGAACTTTCCCCCCACTCCTTTGCCCCACACGCCACTCGGCTGCATACCCAGTCCCCCTTTTGCATGTAGCTGGTCCCCTACCTCTTTCACCTTCATTTTCTCCGTGCAAATTTTTAATCCCATTTTGCCCAACCTGCCTTTCCACTTACAAAGCTTCTCCATCATTTCATCCTCCCCACTGGCCATCAGGACTAAATAATTTGTGTGAAACAGGTCCATAGGTATAACTTACATAGTAGCGTCTATATATAACATACTGTACATGCTGTATAACATATGCATCAAAGTTATCATAGATATTCAGTTTTCAAGAACTATTCTACAACTTTTTTCTTTTCTCTCCAATTAAGTGACCACAAATTTCTGCAAATCCTTGACTTTTTCATAGCTGCAGAATAGTACAGGGTGGGATAAGCATTGGAAACTGTCCTTGATTCAGTAGCTAACATGGTCTATGACCACGGAGCAGATGAACTTAACTAATTAACAACAACCAATAGGACATCCACCATCTGCCACGGTTAATATTCAGCTATTAAACCACACAAACAAAGCGAAGCAATGCGGCCCAAAGCAGACGTGAAATATGTCCCCGCGCCGTCCTCGCCCTTGAGACAGTTGTGCCGTATAGAGAATATCGTGAATTAACCTGGCTTCCTCCAACTGCGGAATATTCCTACAGAAGCGAATATTTCTGTGGCTTCTTTGGCTCTCGCTGCACAACTACAGTGATCGATATGGGAAAAAAAAAATTTATGCAGCAAAATTGGATGTGAGTATCCAATAAATTCAGGTTTAAAACTCACCTCCTGCTGTATAATCTGTGAACAAGGTACTTAACACTGAATGGCTCCAGCAGAAGAAAAATTGTCCAGATGCACAAATGGGTAAATCATGGTAAGTAACTGACTGCTCTAAGTTGCTTTGGAGAACAGCATGAGCTAAATAAATGAATGTAAAAACTTTCAATGTTTGTCCTGACAACAAGGCATAAATGTGTCAATTGGAAATGCAAAAACACTTTAAGTAAAATAATGCCATGCTGTCTAAAGGAAGAAGCACCTCAGGTAAATAAATAAATACAAAATGCTCATTGATAGCCATGCGCCCTTGTTGTTGCCGCTTTAAATACACGGTGATGCCACATAACAGCATCCAGGCCATCAGTAGGAAGTCCAGTTGGTGGCAGTGGTGTCTGTCACCTGTCACTGCAGCCTGGTGAAGAAGAATTCACTTTAGAATGATGCAAGGTTCTTGAAAACCTGCTCTGTGTCATTTTACTTTGAAATTTATGGCATGCTTAAGCATTTAACAGGCAGATTTATGAAAGAATACCTTGGAGTTTTCCTACTGGCCTCTGGGTTATTGTTCCTCTATGTAATGTGTCTTTAACAAAAGATAAGGATATGCATTCGAATCACACATATGTACTGTTTGGTCAAAGATGATTAAATCTCATTTCTAACAAACAGCACCAGTGTTCAGAAACAGTAAATGTCAAAAGTTTGGGTACACCTGCTGTAACTTGTTAACCAAATATCTCATCTGTCTGAAGCTGTTATTAAGGTGCAACATAGTTTTTGTAGATGTAGAGAAAATGTAAACAGTATCAATACTGCTATAAATGCAAAAATATTTTCTGGCAAATGTGATACACTTCTGACTAGCATTGTTTGCATACCGATAGTATTAATGCAGGAATATTGATTTTTTGCAAAAGTCACAGATGCTTGTGAAGCAGCATGGTGTTGAAGTATGCTGACATTTAAGTGCTTCCTGTGCATACATACAAATAAAACATCCTAACCTTCATATTTGCACATCGAGGGTCTCAATATGCTAGCCAATTTGAGCAAATATTATAATATGTTTGGCCTCTGGGTTTCATGAGCATTATTATTATTATTATTATTATTATTATTATTGTTATTATTATTATTATTATTAATAATAATAATAATAATAATAATAATAATCTGCAATTTGCACTCCTGTTCAGCACGTTACGAGGCTCATATCCATCTGTATGTTTATGTGAACTGAATACTAGCCATACCATAATTATTTATGAACCAAACTCATTTGAAACGCACGTATCAACGCAAATTGCCAAAAAAAAAACAAATAATGCAAAATCAAACTGTTTTAATACACGAATCCTGGAAACAGCCACGTAAATGACTAAATAACCAGTTTCTGAACATAAAACCTGTTCATAAAATCTAAATAAAAATAAAAAAATGCAAATAAATAAACATTTTATTAATAAGCCACGATGAACAAATAATAATCAATGAATGATGGATGAATTGTTCTGATGTAAGAGGAAAATTTCACAATTTGGAACCACAACTTTGGACCTTTCTGCCAGCTCTGCGAACTTCTTCCCTCTCGGGAGAGGATGCCGGCGAGGTGGAGTAACCGCGCCAACGTGTGATGAACAGCAGCTTCGAACCTCAAGTCTTTGCAAATGGCAGGTTGTCATGGCTGCTCTTTTCAGAGCACAGCTGCTTCGGGGATGCCGGCTTCTGACCTGTCTGCTGTCGCCCTAACAAACCGGCACCGTTCACTTGTTACGCTGACGGCGGGATGCGCATCTGCGGAACTGAGCCAAAACGTCTGTGCTGTTGTGTGTGTTGCTGATGTTTACGGTTCTGACGCAATTCACTTCCGCCTTGTTTACTAATGTTTGCGCTGCCTGCGTCTCCTCAGCCTTCGCTTGCGGTGCTGCGGCGAACTCCGTCAGAGGACCATCGTACTCCGACGCGGTAAGGTGGCTTCATTGTCAAATAAAATGTCGTTACGACAGTTGTCATCAAAAAGGTGGTCAGTTGTGGATACAGTTTCTTTAATATGAAAAATATTTTATATATGATACGCTTTAGCACTTTTGTGTTTGTTGTGAATGTGTTGCCCGGGTCGAAAAGGTGCGGTGGCGGAAAGGTGCAAACTTTTGTGCCAAAGTGACACAGTGACACAAACTTTTGCGTCAAAAAGTGCTGCTTAAAGTGCATTTAGTACAAATAAAGTCAAATAGAAAGGGGGAGGGGGGGAAAAACTAAATATAAATGAGCAAACTTTAATACTCTTACGTCGCTCACGAGTGCAGTGCTGTGTCTGTGTGTCTTGTACTTCCTATAAATAACGTTCATTTTATTCATTTTTGCACAATATATCGAAAAATTTTTTTATTTTTTTGTGTATATTTCGGGGGGGTCGCCAAAATTCGCCAGAGTTTGCCTGCGCGTGGCTGCCTACCGCGCTTGGGACGCCATTACTCCCGCCTGCATGAACCCTGTGGCAAAGCCTGGGTTTTAAATGTTCAAAATACCAAATAAGTGTTTGTGATTCAGTGAACTCCGCTGCGCAGAATCTTCACTTTATGATGAGAAGTACCATTGTGGCAAATTTCAAGTGTGTGGCTTGAAAAGCAAAACTGTGCTAACAGAAATTCAGCTTCATAGCTGCAGAGATGGTACATGTATAGCACCTGTGACCCATGTGTAGGCCAGGTTTTTGGGTAGTTTTTGGCAGCTGCCGACTGGCAGTGGTGGTGTAATGGGATGAAGAATGATTATTAAAAAAAAAAAAAATATATATATATATCTATTAGATACAGTGTTGGCAAAAGAGGGGGCATAAAACAAGGACAGCACAGTAATTATAGTATCATGGAGACCATATTTAGGGTTAAACAAAAGCACACTGNAAAAAAAAAAAAAATATATATATATATATATATATATATATATATATATATATATATATATAGGTTTTTAGATTTTCTTCAGTTTCTTTCTTATGCCAGGGTATCGGTGTATCTACGTCACTGAGCAGATGCGTCCGTCTCTTTATGGTCGGCGTGATCTTTCTCAAAAGGGCGATTTCCACGAGGGCAACGCGTCGTGTCGCAAAGCACACGTCGTCTCAGGATGGTTCCGCAAACGCGCCTTTACCCCGGTGGCCTTCCCGCTCCCCAGCTCTCGAGCCACTAGAGCGCCGCTGGAAAGCGTTGGCGTGGTAGCGGAATGACTGCGCCGCCGACAAAAATCTGCAGAAAATGTTTTAAGCTGCCAGTCGAACACGGAGCAGGAACCCTGTTGCTGGATTCATGCAATGTTGACCTAAGAATTGCTCCAACAAGTCAGTGATAGAGCTATACCTTCATTATGCCACAGCTTAATGTTGCATGTCATTGCTTCCATTTGGCAAGCTGTGATTTTATTGGGCAATTAACATTTTAAGGGATGCTGATTCATCTTTATTATTACAACACAGTTTGGATCATTCCAAGGAAAACACACCCTGCTTCATTGTGTTGAATAGTAATCAAAACAGCACTTTCTTTTAAATCATACAAATGCGATCGACGTAGAGCGTTTCTGTTTTGCCGGAGGTGCCAGCTTACTTTCTGTCGGTCCAGGCACTCTTCTGTGTTTGTACTCATTATAAGATGGAACAGATGTTCAAGCAGGAAGCTGTAACAGAGCAGCATGTTAGGTTCGTGGCTGCCGAGTGTTAGTAGTACAATATATGATGCGTTCATTGCTTCTAAATAGAAAGCATATTATTTAGTATTATGGTTTCTGGACAAAGATTGGTTATGTGCTATACGTACAGTCGCACTCAGAAGATTGTGTCTGAAACATGTTAACAAAAAACCTTGTGTTTGAGGGCAGCAGGTGATGTAGTTGGTAACAGGCCTTACCTCTGGACTGACGGTTGTCCTGTATGAATTTTGAATCATAGTAAGTAGCTTAAATATAGAAAGCTGCTTTGGAGAAATGTTAGAGAAATAAAGTGACTAAAACTTCTGTTCTGGTAAAGGGTGCCTGTTCGGAGACGTTGAAAATATCCTTTTTTCCATTTTCTAATATTTGCAGAATCTTACACAATATTTTACTGTTGTGGTGAATTATTAAAAAAAAAAAGCAGCATATACCGCTCAGAATTTTGATAGCAACAAAGTGATTTAATGTAAAGTTGGACTTGCCTGTATTGTTACTGTAGGGACTGACTGCGTGTCAGAACTTTGAGAAAAGACTTGCTTTCAGCGTAGTACTGATGTTGATTCCTCCAGCAGATGTGAAGTCGCAGTTCCATGGAAGCCAAAGCTTGGACCACTACAGCTGCAACATTTATTTTTAAGGATCGCATTTCTTACATTATTCTAAAAAAAAAAACATCACTCCCCAAGGCAAGTAATGCTCTGCAAAAAGAGTTAAAAATTCATGGCTGCACTGTACAATAAGCTGACAACAGGAAGTACACTTGCAGTCCCCAGAGATGAACCATACAAACATGATGAGGCATAATATTCACAGACACTTTTTCGATGGCACCTCCCCTACAAAAAGCGGTGGGCTACCAAGCAGTATTGAGACCTTTTCTTGCACATACTTTGATCTGTTATAGAAATTAATGTGAAAAACAGCAATTTTTACTTGCAGTTCAAGAAGTAGTGAATTAGTGGATGACTGAGGCTTAAATAAAAAAAAAAAAAAATTAATTCATGAAATAAATTCTCAATTTAATGTTAGCTTTAGCCACGTGAATCTTGTCGAATAGCATTCTGGCTATATTGTATACATATGTATGAGTCTGAAACTGGTTTTAATTTGCTGAAACTATGAACTCTCATATGTCCATCCATTCAATCAGTATGAAGTAATTTGCAATGCAGGGTCACAGTGGTCCAGCACCTATCCTGGAAGCACAGGGTGTGAGACCCTGCTCAATCTGTCTGGAGATTACATGCTCAGATCAAATGAATTTGGCTTGATTCGGTTTGATTAATTTCAGCTCGGTTTTTTTAAAGATACTCTTCTCACACATACAAAGCACTGAACAAAGCATCAAAGAGAGATAGCTGGCCACAAGTACTGTAGCTAGAGAGTAATACAGTCAGCAGTTGAGGAGAAAAAAATAGAAACTCCTAACCAGAGAGAAGGTAGCTGACCACCCCTTTTGGGTATTCGAGTATGGAGACGGGAACCTGTGCTAATATGACAAATACAAAAGACTGTATTAGTGTTAGGTCAATAGTCGCTAGAAGCTAAACTCACCATCCAGATGCAGGGTTGTTGATCCTGTACGCCATGGCATGCAGTCATCAATCCCAGTGAACGCGATACATTGGAACCACTGCAGGCCTCAACTGGGAGAACAGATGATCTGTTATGGTGGAGACTTCCAAGCCACCGTGGGGTACCAAAAAAAAACAAGTGGGGGCTACTACCAACATGAAAAGATGTAAGGTTATTCCACTAGAAGACTAGAACAGGCAGAGGTGCCACATGCAAGGATCAGCAATAGCTACACTGAAAGTACCCAGGAATAACAATGAGTCTTAAGCCTGGATTTAAAGGCTGAGACGAAAGGGACATTCTTTATACTCCTTAGCAGACAATGGCAGTGTTTTGGTGCTTTTTAGGTAAAGAAATGCTCTTCTACTGAAATGTTATTAATCAGAGGTACTAGAAGGTAACCTGTATCTAATGATCACAGGCAGTATCCTGGAACACAAGAACCAATATTCTCACTAAGGTAAGATGGAGCAATGCCATCTAGTGCTAAATTTATTCTGTGGACAGTTTCATAATCTACAGTACATTTAAGAACTGGTGTGATATGGTAATCATACTTCCAGTTGTAGCAACAGTCCTAGCAGCAGCAATCTAATTCAGCTGTAGCCCTGATGTCACCTGATAACAGACCGTTGCAAGAGGCAATCCATCTCAAGACAAAGGCGTGAACCATTTTTGCGTGAAATTTCCTCCAGCGGTTTCTTCGGTCACAGTGCGTAGTGGCTCTAAATTTCCGTAAGGATGTGATTGAATATTTGATTGACTGCCCTGTAATAGCCTGGTGTCCTTTCTGACGTGTTCTCCGTAATGTGCTCTTTGCTTCCAGGTTAGGCTCTGGACCAATGTGACACTGCACTGGACAAATAGGTACTGTTGATGGGTCTTGGTGTTGACTTCAGAGGAAAAGATGACTTAGGAACAGAACAGTTTGTGAACTGACCTTTGGTTCTAGCTGTGTTCATAAGTGGAGAAGCAGCTCCCTCTCATTAATATTTTTACATTATGCAACTACAGTAAGTGCATACGTACAGTATATGTATATTTAAAATTAAATTTATCATTGCATTTATATTTTCATATACTTATTTATGTTACTCAATTGCAATTTATAAGGTTTTTTCTAATTGTTTCAAAGTTTGTCCTGCCACATTTAGCCTAAATGTGCCATCTGTCAAGTTTAACTCCACCAGTTTTGTTCAGCTAAGGCAGTTACCACATTTGCAAATTATTTCATGGGGAAATAGTGGTCTCCTCACAAATGCTCTTATTTGATTGTGCACATTAAATTGGGTTGACTTTAATCCTTGAAGACCGGCATTCACTTTATCCATGTAAAACTGTCCGCTTAGCTTGACAACCCGAACTTGTCGATAAAATAGTGTGAGCGCTCACAAAGGCAGCCACTGAGGAAAATCTGCAGCTCTGATCACAGGTCGAACAGAAGACGCTAAACCCATTTCACTGCAAAGCCTTCCCGCATCAATACGATGTTTGCAAAAGTGCTGGATTTTCAGTGTTATTTATCATCTTTATGTTTAGAGTATAAACATACAAGGAGTTCTGTATCTATTGGCCTGAATTTTGTTGTACTGTATATGTTGGAAATGTTACAGTCCATTGTATCATCTTGTGGCTCATCATATTTCCCAGTTACGTGTTCAAAATATCTGAGCTGAAAGGAAGCCGGTTTAAAATAGTTAGTCACATTTAGTCCTATTTGCATTTTTCTATCTACATATTATCCTTTCTGTGTTTTGCAACACAAAAAAGTACCTTTGCTATAAATCAACTATAAACTAAATAATCCCACACTGTATGACACAAAAAACATGATTTCCTAAGCCTCTGAATACATTGCCATTTTTATACAAAAGTTGCATTAGTGGTCAATAACTTCAAATTAGGTCAGATTGACAACTAGTGAATTGTCTAGTTTCCTCTTTGTAACAAAAATGTGTTTCCATGGCAACAACATATGAGTTTCTGATAAAGTTAGTTGTCACCTTTTCATTGTGTTTGTATAATAGAACAAAAATAGTCAAATGTAATTTCAAGGGAACTCTATATATTATAATTTTGTTTCAACTTTTAAAATCACTTTCACACCATTTTTTCTCTTTCTGTTGAATACGAAACCTTGGACAGAAGATGTGTTTTTTTTGTTATTGATTGAGATGTCTTATTAGTATATTTTGCACTGATGAAATAGCAACAACATTTCCTAATGTATGTTTACCTTTTTTAATTTTGTTCACCTTCTTGATATTCTCAGCATTATCAAGTTTAAATACAGGCGATATATCAAGACTGTAGTGGCATAAATTTACGGAAAAGTGAGACATTTTTAAACCTTATGCCACAAAAGTGATCATTAAAAAAGAGTGAAACTGGATGATTTTTGCTGCACCTGAATTCACTCAGTTTGCTCCTCAGTACACTCATACCTCACATAACACAGTTGTGTATTATGAAAACCCGTGACAACAGCTTGTGATAAAGTGTATTGCTTTCTTCCTACAGCAAGCTGATAACTTGATTTTATCTCATTGTGTAAAAGTCTGCTCCACAACAGACAGGTCAGCCACACAAATGCGCAGTGAACCTCACATAGGTGCCTCCTTTACCACCCAACTCCTAGCCCTGATTTTCAGTCAGAGCAGTCAAGTCAACACAGCAGCCACAAAGTAAACATGGAGCAAACACTCTTGGGAGCATTTAAGAGAATTACGGAACACGGTACATTCATTTACCTGTGTACTCAAAGTTAAGTATGCTTAGCATAAGGAAATGTAACATTGACTGTCTCAGCTGATCACGCCCAGCGATTTATAATCGGTGTAACATCACAATTATTATTATTATCACAAGCAGAGCTGCTGCTGCAGGCAGCAATTAAGGTGGCACCATCTTGTCAGCGGCATTAAGGATTTATCTGACACTTTTCTTCAAAGCAACTTGTAATGGCAAGGTACTCAGGTAATTTACCCATGTATACACCAGAGTAATTTGTATCATCTTAGTTCAATGTACAGTAAGTATCTCGATAAAGGGTACTGCAGAAGGTGGGATACAAACCTGAGTCTTTTCTTTATAAAAATGAAGTATAAATAGGTTAAAATGAAGTCAGTATGAAAATGTGTGTTCTTTCAGAGAACAGCACAGTGTGTCTGAAACTCGTGCTTTTATCTGTGGTATTTGCGAAACCTGGGGACCGGTGAGGGATAACAGCGAGGGACTGGGGGAACGACTGTATTCTCTGGCACCCTCCTTCTGGCTGGGGAGCGTTAAATAAAGATTGATGGGGACGTTCACTGTGTGTGCTGTGTATGTGTGTATGCATATCTCTCTTCCACCCCCCCCTTCCATGCACATGCAGCCATATGCACGGTCAGGGTCACATAAACAGCTTTAATGATGCGAACGACCGTATGCCAGTGTAAATAAAACTTTACTGTTTTAATCAAATGAACAGATGATAGTCATCTAGTGTCAAACATTGCACTCTTAGTAGCACCACATTGTGCTTGTTGTGATCTTTGAGTGATGTAAACAGAGATCTTAAGAAATATCTTATTTCTTTTTTTGTTTTTTAACGTCACAAGCACTTCCAAGCCAAATTATCAAAACATTTCCATTCAGGCTATTTTGTACTGTGCTTCACTCCATGTAATTGTGATGTAGGCTTTGGACCACCACGGCCCAGATAAGTGGTTAGCGACAATGAAAGAGTGAAATAGAACAACATTAAAGGACAAGTGACGATTAATGTTACACATGTGAAAAGAAGCAATGAGAATTCATCTAAATTGTTGATTCCAAATTAACTGTTGGGCAAGAGATGTGTGTACATTAGTGACCGCAAGGTATAACGGATTTTTCTATTTAATTCGATTGTAGAACTTGGCTAGTCAGAGTTAAGTACGATTATTATAACTTTGTGTCTTTTTTAATGTTTTTCTCTGTGAAGTTTGATGCAGATTACTGCATACTTCAAAAAGTGTTGAATGATTTCTTTTTAAATGTACTACTTATTGTAAGCTGTGGATTTTCACCCCATCTAAAGTAATAGATTTAAAATAATACGTATGTCCTATGTCCTGTAATGTCCCATGCTTGGCAAGTTTAAATGATCAGATATTTCAAGCGTGAATTTTTTTCCTCCCTATCCAGGTGGATTTACCGTCCAACAGCTTCCCCAGAGGCACTAAAAATAATCTTCTACAGCTTGTCATTGCACGCTGGTTTTGTTCATTTCTTTTTTTTTTTTTTGTTTATTTCATCACTTCAGTGAGATGATGGCGATTTCAAAACCGTGTCTTTAGTGGGGTTTGGTTAGTCCTCAAAAGACAGTCAACAGTTAACTGGGGAGCAGGAACAAGTGGCCAATTGTAACAGCACCCGACAGGGCGAATGTCATTGTAGGCCCCTCTGGGCACACTGGAGTGGGACCTGTCTGGACTGTCATCTCCAAGACATGGTGTCTGCACCCCTCCTCCTAGGCAATTATCACAGCTTGGTGGCTTAAACTCTGTGCCACATATTTCATATAATAAATAATACTTTATATAACATTATTATAAAAATAATGTATAAAATGTTATAAGATGTAAAGCATATTTGTCCATGTTCTAATCAAATAATATTATTATAATACAGTATGTATAGTATATATATATCACCTGGCTACTTCATGAACAATTAATCATCACCTTACAGTCAAACATCAGTGTACTTTATTTAATAAATTTCTTTAAATATTTATAATTTTTTAATATTCTTTTTTCTAATGCTAGAAATACATGTTTGAACAGCCTTTTGTTTTTGGTTTGTCATTTGCTTTACATACTGTATAATGTTTGTGTGTGTGTATTTGTGTGTGTGCATGTGCATAGCACATAGCTGTCATAGCTGTCTGTTATTTTACTGCTCTGCATAAAAAGCTGGTAACCTTTACATTTTGACATTTGTAAGCACAGCAGGCTGTATGTTGTACATCGCTGTTTTGCAACAATTAATGGTTGAAATTACCATGTTTTGTCACAGGCTGTTTTATTATTATTTTCTTGCCGTATTTCAATATTATTAAGGTCAGTTTAGCTAAAAGTTTGTCCTTGTGGCAGCAGTGGAGCTGTTGCCTTTTCTATTAGGGTAAGGATTTCATTTGAATGAAAGGACACGTTTTGCAAAGTTTTTAATGCCAAAATAAAAAAAAATGCAATTCTTGTATGGACACATTTCAGCAGCTCTGAAAATGGCTGTTTTCAAATGTCATGTTGGCTTGTACTTCAAAGGCTTGAGAAACATTGCCTCAGTGAGTCTGTATCTTTTATGTTAAAAACCATAAAGTGTGTCCGGCGGTGCATGATTTGTGTCCGACAGACCAGTTGCCCGGAGCTGTACTTTGCAGGTTATTACTTTAATCTGCTTCCTTTAGCCTTCAAGTACAAGTTGCCAAGTGGAGAGTAAAAATGTCAAAAAAGCACAACTGAGACTGATTGTTGGGGGATTTCCTTTCACTGTACATGCAGGCATCTGTTTGTTAATGTTTCTTCTCTGGTATTAGAGAATCAGCGCCTCTAGGTATTACCGCTGCCGCTCTTTTCTTGCCCAGCAAAAGACTTAGCCAAAACATTGCCTATTATTGCATTATGGGTTTGCTTTTTCACTAACTCGAGGCCATATGCTGTAGCGTATGCAAAGAATTCGGATTTAAAACTGAACCATCGCGCCTGTATAACTTCATAAAATAAAGTGTGTTAACATGTCGCACTTCAGCAGAAGGTGACAAAAAGATTAAGTTTGGACTTAGAAGTGTAAAATCATTCAAGCGCAATAGCAATAGCGTAGAGGAGCAATAGAGAAGACAATGAAACCACTTGACAAATTAATCAAGCCAGTATTTGCCGTGACATTAAGTTGAAAAGGTTGGTGATAATTATTTAGTCATACAGTAAAACTGTACAAACATCACTGCCTGGTTCTTTAATTTGCATTTTAATACACATTTTCTTGATGCCTTTGTGATGTAATTGTGAGTTTGTAAATTACCAATCTGTGTGCCCGTCCGCTTTCAAGTGAGAATGTCATTTTTAGCTGCTGAATGTGATATTTAATTCAGGAACAATAGGATATTTAAAAAGTGAAATTTTCTTCTATTATGACTTCTCCCCTTAACATTTTGCACGACTGTTCTATCCAGCTGCGGCTGTTTGGCTTTCGCTCGCACTTTGAAAGATGTATGGTGGCAAATTATAGAGCTCTTTTCTTGGCACCAAAGTTACGGTTGAAGTGCTTTGCAAATGTATTGAATCACAGGCTAAGGATGGTTTCGAAGTTCCATATTTGTTAAGATTGTACATCCAAAATGACTAATCACACTGCTGCGCTCCATGACTAATGAAAGACTTAGACAACTTTGTGCCATTAAAACTCCTTATATTTTGAGACAATCTTTAAAAATTGATTCATCTTTTCTTTCTCTGTGACAAACCACTAAGCAGTAATTACAGAGCCTAATCAACCAAAACAATGAGCCTAACAAATAGATATTTTTAATAGCCAGACTTGCTGAAAATTGCCCCCTGATATTCCACAGTAGCGATGGGATATTGACAAATGTATTAAAAGTAGGTTTTCTTATTTATTTATTTATTTATTTATCTATTTGTGGCGCTATCATCTTGTGCAGTACCTATTTAACAAGAATATTTTCTCAAGAATGGGCTTAATTATCAAATACCGGGTATTTGGAGCCATTTTCCATTAAAGCTGTGACAAAGACATAATTGGCTTTTATGATGAAGACAGCTTTGTGCAAATAAATTCTGTCAGCGCACTCCCATGGCCTTGACGACGGTGCTACTAAAAGCCGATACTTGTGCTGACCAGCTTCTTATTGCAGCGGCTAGAAATAGAGGGGATTGCGAAATATATTCAGACTTTTTTGCTGTCAATATCGCTATATCCACCGCATTTTTCTTTTTTATTTCATGCAGCGGAATGATGAAATAAGTGATATTTTGAACCATTTTATGCAAAAGTTAAAATGAACACAATCTACAAAAACAAAGGGGTACACCCTTGTATTAGGAGTAATGTTTATTGTAAATTAGTTTTTGTAAAATTTTTGTTAATGGGTCCACTAATAATACAGTTCGTAGTTGCAAAAGGACTCTGTGATTGTTTGCAATCAGTATCTGGAAATATCGTACAATAGGCAAAACCTATATGCATATTTTGAATTTTTTGGAAATATTTTGGGATATACAAAATCCACAGTACTTTTTTTATTTTCGTTTTTCAAACATTAGTAGCGTGATGTGAAATATGGAGTTTTATTTTATTTATAGCTTTCAGCAAGTTGACTGTTTCTGAAGGGTTGGTAATTCAACCTTTTCATGATGCCAGTTATACATTTTTCTCAGCTCATGGCCTGAACTGTGAGCTCAGGCGAGACCCATCAGTGTGATGAAATTCAGGTCCGTGTGCTGACTGTTCTGTATTTTTCCCTCATAATGATATATCCTGTGACAGTCGAAAATAATAAAAATGAAACATATGAAAAATAGATTTCAGAGTTGTGTTGTACAACTTTTATTCTTAACCGCATGAAATCTGAAAACTGGATTTCCACCAACGGCACTGGAACCCTGTTATTTATTATAAATGTTGTATGTAATGATTTTATTGGAACATTGCCGTATATTTTATTTATAAAATCTGCCAGAAAACCTGTGACAGATTTTGCATTCATTCCACAGAACTTTTTAGAGGTCACTAAATGAAGTTGGGGGGACTTCATCTCTGTTCTTTAAAGCCTTCCTGGAGTTGTTTTCTTACACTAAATGTTGTCTGATTTAGTTTAAACCAGTGATGATCAAGCATTTTTTTTTGGCTACATTTGTTATAAAATTACATATCTGTGTTGCGAAAGACATGAACAGCATTTTTTTTTTTTTTTTGGTCTGTGATTTGCATTCGTGCTGTATGACTCTATTTACAGATCCTAATACTTTCGCTTTAGGAGTTTACTCTTTTGCCTTTTGTGCTATTTTCTCCATGCTGTAATAAACAAGAGTATTCCATTAGCCCATCATTTAAGTGCATGATATTTTAATTGTAGGGAATCTCATTTTTAATCATTTCATAGATGGTAGTGTTTCATTAAGACCAGCAGAGCATAAACTTTATCTTTCTAATAATTAAGCTGTTCACAACATCCTTAAGCAAGGGGTACTATACATATGAACGCAGATGCAATGTAATAATTAAATGAATACTTTCTTTTTCTTACAATAAGATCATACTCACTTTCATTAATTCTTTGTCCAAGTAAATGCTGCTTTGATCTGGAGCCTACCCAAAAGGGACACCAACACAGTTTGAAAGATACATCTACGAATTCACTGAGACCTGAGGTCATTGGGTGTTTCAAGTCTTTCAGCATCTGACACCTTCCCCCAGTTGACACTGCTGGGGTTGATCAGGTCCTGACCCTTGTCTAGGTAGTGTTCGTCCACAGATTGCACCTCCTAATCCATGACCACCTAGAGGACCTCTCTGCTGCCTCTGTGATTGATCTGATAATTTTTCTTTTTTGTGCTCCTTTGATGCTGAGGTGATTGATCCCTTAGAGAGAAAGTGATCTGCAACCCATCTCAATAGGCAGGCATTGTGCACGCCACCCCTTTATGCAGCGGTCCTTCACAACGTCTTGGCACTTGACTCTTTTCCTTTCAAAGGCCTCCTCCATTTGGTTTTCCTAGGCCACTGTGAGATCCAACAGGACTACTTGGCCTGTTGTTTCTGACAGCAGCTCCATGTTCGGCCCAAGCGTGGTAATGGAAACGCATTTTGGAAATTTCACCTGCTCGCCTAGGTCGACTTTTTCTTGCCAGTCCAATGCTTTTTCGAGAAGTCCCGCCTTTGCCTTTAACTGTGGTTTTGGCTTCTTCTTTGAGAACTATGTACATGAGCAGGAGCCACTTGATATATGAGACGACCCCATGTTGGCTTGCCCAGTCCTTAAATTTTCCTGGCATCCCTGACTTGTCCACCACCTTGAGTCATGTATCTAACTCCCACTAGCCTCCTGAATGAATGCTGTGTCCTTCAGGTTGCAGTCAAAGTTCTTCAGAAGGCCTTTCTCAGGTTTCTCTGAGTGGATTGGAATCAAGGTGCCTCCCATGGTGATGTGAAACTGGTCACCCACCTTCCTTTTCCCAAGCACTAAGGATCTAGATTTGTCCAGTCTGAAGCATATCGGTAGCCAGGTGGTAAGTTTCTCCAGACTTTGGTGGCTCTTTCTACACCCTGACAGCCCTTTAGTTTTTGCCATTGAATCGTCCACGAATGATTGGAAGAGCAACTGACAGATGCAGGACTTTATCAGAGGGCCTATGCACTCTACCTCGGCTGACTGTATCAGAATATCAAAGTCAAAGGAGTTTATTCGTCACGTGGCAAATGTAAGAAGGGTCACTGAAACAGTGCATCACATTATAATTCAACTTTTCAGCTGGTGCCACTGTGAAGTTGTCTCTCCCAAGATGAATCTCATGCTGAAATTGTGGTAGCAGTCCAGTATGAGCTCCCTGACCTTACCTGGGACATGATGGTAATCAAAGGCAACCTCCACCAGCATTTGGGCTAATGAACCATAAGCTTTGACAAGGTCTAACCACAGCACAGTGAGGTCCCCCTTCCAATATCAGCTGCGACTGCTCAATTCACGCCGGATGCTGCGTGGTGCCCCGTTTCTGCACCGAGGTGCCATCGTACTGGTTCCTCTGGAGATACTCTTGTCATTGAAACCAAAGAACATCTTACTTTCAAAGCTGAGCAATGAGATGACCCTGAACTGCTGAGAACCTCAAAACACATTTTTCAACAAAACAGTGAACAAACAGGGTTCACATGCAGGAATCTGACTGTGTGTCTTAGACTAATTGGGTCATGTTGACTTCCATCTGTTACAGGAGATAAATGCGGCCCATCTCAGAGCTATTTACTCACAGGATAATTGTCTGTGCAAATGCACACTACATAATTTCAGTATTTACCCTTGTTGAATTAGCTTCAAAATGTTTGCAAAAGCCACCTCCGGAGCAGGAGATAATTCAATGAGTTAAGTTTGCCCTTCAGGACTCTGGGGAGAGGAGATGCAGAAATAACAAGAAGTGACCCCCCCCCTCCCTTGGCTAACGCAACCCCTAAACAAAACTGATTCACGCTTTTACTGAGCAAAACCATAACACTATGGTGTTTCGCTCACAAAGAATCTTCTACAGTGTTTAAAATACCGCACTGTTTTCAGAATCTGTATCCAAATTAAAAATGTTAAATACTTAAGCATTTAAAATGAAATTCGGTGTAACAGTTTATTTTCCTAAAGAAAAAAACTTTTTCCAAATTGAATTTACAAAACTATTTTTATGCCTATTTTTTCTCCATCTTCACGGGTGCCTTGACCATGTCATAGCCTGGTGCCCAATGACTGCAGGATACGCTTCAGACCATCAGAACTTTGACCAGGACACAGTGGTTAAGAATAAAGGATGGATAGATGGATGGTGTCCATCTTTTACCCTTAAGGTTCCCCCAGATTTGTATAAAAACATTAATTTTTTATATTTTTTTGCTCACCCCAAGTCTTTACATCACTGGAAGAAATAGGTATAGAAATAGAAGCAGATATATTAGAGGTTACATTTAAATATGTGGAGAAAGTTATTACAGAGTTACTCTTAGGAGACCAATATAGCATTGAAAATAAGCACCAATGGCATCAGTAACGTACTTTGTATGGGAAAGTTTTATATGCATAGATACATATATTTGCACTGTTGGTGGTGTTATAAACAGAGGAATCAGGAGACAAGACAGTGGGAACATGACCTTTATTTCTCTGTGGCATGTCTGCACCCACTGGGCACCACAACACATCCACCCACAGAACTCCAGATCACACAGAACCGCATCAGTGCCAATATCTCTCCTGCAAGTCCCTACCATAGTCAAGCGACTATTTACTCATATATGCAGCAATGCTGGACAGGAGAGCCACAGCTCTGCCCACCCTAACATGTAGAATATGTGTACAGTCAGCTCAAAAATTATTGGCACCTTTCATTACATTAATTAAAAATGAATGTATAAAAATTAAAAAACATAGAAGGAATCATATTTTGGAGCCAAACATGGGGAGGCTATATAATATAACAGTAATTTTTCAAATGCAAATCATTTTAACATTTTATTGACTAGTACATTTTCGGAAAAATGCAGCTGTGTTCTACCACACTTTGGGAAATGTCTTGATACAGTGATATGAAAATAAAAGAAAAAAGAAAGACGATCTCACACAGACAGGTGTTTTGAACTTCACAAAGACAGGTGAGTTGAGTGTAAATGCTAAGTGCGCAGCGGTGGGTTCCTATCAGCTTTTAAGCCCTAATGGCAGCAGGTTGAGACTGCGCTTTTTCACAACTGTAAATGCTAAGGTGGTGATTAAAAGCTGAATTTTTCAGGCGTGTATTTTTCTGTTCTATACTGAAAGTGATTAAAACCCATCAAAATGTCTGGTTTACCCCGTAAGGAATCCAGTTTAAATGTGTTGCCACTTTTAGTTATAGTACAGCAAATTGAGGTGGCAACGGGGTTGTGAATACCTTCTGCACCCCCTGTTTGTGCAAAATTATACAACTGAATAGGATTTACTTTCTTTTTCATGTCACCGTAAGTTTTGTGTAGCATGCAGGGTCCTTGAGGGGCATTGGGTTCAGGTTCTGCCTATGTAAAGCTTACGTGGTCTTTGTGTGGGTTTGGTCATTAATAACAACATTTCTTGCAGAATAATCTGTGTTGTAACTGAACTTGAACGCAAACTGGATTTATAGATTTTTATTATATGATCCTTTTAAAAATAACCAATGCAGGCAAAATCTCAAAGCTTAGCAAGGAGAGGTACAGTAAACCATGGCAGGGTTTAAAATGGCACACGGTAATTTGTGGTCTACGGTGCAAGAGGGAACGGGCAGGTCACGTATACTGTGTAATGCAATTTTAGTATCTCGATGGGTCCTGCTTTGCTCTGAATTCCAAGAGAGGTATTGAGCAACATGCACATCCACTTAGACTGCAGCCTTTCAAGGCATTCTCCTTGTAATCAAATTTCCCTCCGAGGTGTAATGGCCACCTTGAGGCTGTAAATACCACTTCTGTAAATTTCCTCCATGGTCCACGGCTTTCTACTTTATCCATTTCACTCTTATTGCTTTAAGACACTGAGGGTTTGATGAACAAAGAGAAAAATTAAATCTGGCTCAATTTTTTTGATTAGTATATTGAAAATAGTAGGATTCCACCTTTATCTAAAAATATAACATCCCTACACGAGTCCTTGCAACGTATAACCATGATATATGGTGAATTTTACTACTTTTTACTTTTTTGCCAGTATAAAGATACTTACAGGTTTTTACCATATTGGCCTGAACACAAGACAGTTTTGTTTTTTTTTTTTGGGAATTACATGTAAACAAAGATGGGCTCATCCTATATTCGAGAACGAGACCTATAAAGGTCATATATAATGCCAATAGGTGGCATCGCTTATCTACTGGCATCAGTTATCCACAGAAATAATGAATTGGAATCAGCGAATATGAAAGATGGCAAAACATCGAGATGGTTTGGAAAAAAGAAGCCCAAAGTTTGGCCAAATTGATCAAGGACTGAGGAGGAGTTATGATGCCAGTTTTAAGAAAGTAGTGACCAATGAGGCAGAGGTGTCAAATCCAAGCAGCTAAGCAATATAACGTTACAAGATGTCGTGTATGAAGATGGAGAACCCAAGAAGACCCTTTTAAAAAATGTAAATACAGTAACTATGAATAAATATGATTTTTCTTTCTAAAGATAAAAGGTTCCAAAAACCTTTATGCAAAAATGAGCGTTGAAAAAGAGGATGTCTTATATTCGTATCAATATGGTACTTATTTATATAGGCAGGCTACATTTACACAGGGCTATTGTTACTTGAATTCAGGGTAAACACCTTGCCCAAAGGTACTACAGCAGGAAGTTGGATCTGAACCCAAATCTTTCCGGTAGAATCTAACACTACCTGCTGCGCCATTCCACCAGCATTTTATTTTCTAATGCACAATGGCACCGATGTTTATTTCTTAATGGCCATTGTCGCTAATGTTTAATTAGGTTACAAGCAATATATGAAACACACAATATTATACTCAGTCTTAGATCCCAATCCTTACCTTAGCCTGTGTCATGGACCCATTTTATTTTTTATCCTGCTCTGAAGAATGCAGATAAAAGGGTTCTGCTTATGTGCCAAACTTTATTTTACAATCCTTATCCCTTTAAGAGTTTTACAAACCACTGAGCTGGATGGTACTTGCTATTGTTGTCATCCGTTCGTAACCATCTTGAACAAAAGCCATTTTGCCCGCACAATGTATTTTGATCCTGTTTGAGTATTTTACAATTTTTTCATAGGAATAAAAGGGCTACTGCACAAATTAGCCCTGTGTTATTGTCTCCTTTCCTAGGCTTCTTTCCTAGTAAGAGCAATGCTTTTAGGATTATAAAAAGCATTATGAGATGCAAAAACTATTGTATTTAATTTACATTTTCAGTTTCTTAAGTGGCTGTGCACAATGGAGTGCGTTCATTAAAAATGAGTCAGCATTTCCACACAGCGATTTGTACCTTTTGCTTTAATGTATTTGCAGCAGCTGTTGCAAAACGTATAAGTACAGTTATATTAACTTACAGTGCTGGGGTTTTGTATGTATTTAGCTGCTGGTTGCAATGATCTACCCAGATATACAATTAGAATTATACAATAGTTTATTCATTGGAGCTGCAGTTCATCCTCAATTTTCCAGACAACTAAATAAGGAGGGGGTGGTTCTGGAACATCTGGAAAATACAAAACCATAATTTAAGCATAATAATTTTCACTACAGCGCTGCACAGTACTGCACTACTTACTATGGTAACACCAAGGATGAATGAGTGTAGGGACTTTAGTGTGGTGTCTTTAGCACTGCAGGTCACCTTGAACAAAGGTGTCAGATAAATCAATGCATCCAGCCATCCGTTATCCTTAACTGCTTATCCTGGTCAGGGTCGTGATGGTCCAGAGCATATTTAAGAATTACTGGATGCCAGGTTATGAAATTACACCCAGGATAGGGTGCCAGTCTGTTGCAGGGAGTCTGTGCATGCGCGTGCACACACATACACACACACAGTGAGAACAATGTGCATCGAAAAACTAACCTGAAACTCGAGTCTTTTGGACTGTGCGAAGAAAGTGGACCACAAGGCATGCAGTTATGTTCTACCTCGGTGTAGGTACCTAGCTAGCTGACCCATTGTGGATTTTCAACCCGCAATGAGCCGACTAGGTCTGTCTGTTTTTGTACATCTCTGTTCCTTGGTTGTGCCTCTGTCAGCATCGGGGGCTGCCGGATTTGCTGGTCATTTATAGGCACGTAACACGGCTTTGTCCTGTTTGATGTTTTTCTCATCTTTCACTCCTTAATTGCTTTGAAAGAAAATTATTTCTCATTAAGAAAAAATTAACAGAAATTGACTGCCTGTAAAATGTATAAGCATGTCAAATCATATTTGCCATTTCAAAATTGAAGCCCAATGTATCCAATAATCCCCAAACAGACAAACAGTGTCATAGATGAATAAAAGCCATTTATCATAATTCACTTTTTGAGAACCTCATTGGTATGTTAAACCCAAGGGAGCCGATTTAAATTGCCACTCTTGCTCGGAAACAACACAGTGTTGATATTTGCATAAACAGCAGTGCAGCTGCAGAATCGCAGTCTGGAGCGATGGCCGATTCACAGTAATGGCTGCCCACCTCCTCTTTATTATCATTTAAGTGGGCATTAATGTTGTCTGGCTAATATTGTCCAGAGACATCTTTGTCAATAGTGCTTTTAAGTACCTGTCACATCTTCTAAAGATTCTTGACACATTTGAGCCTTTAATAACCTTTTCTTCTATACCTTGGCATTTGATTGATAAACTCTTCAGACGGCAAAGAAGCCCGGTGGATTTAGCCCAATTCTTTTTCTGTTTGTCTTTTTATGAGGTGGCTTTCCAGTGAATTAATATTACCTGGTGAAACATCACTGCGAAACTTATTTCATGTACAAACCCACTTTTTACCGATTTGTGTCATCAGTGCATATCCGTGTCGATGAAATACCACTGGCTTTCCAATTTTCTGTCTGCAAAAGGACAAATAATGTTTTATAAATGATGTGTACCCTCTGTTATACTGACATAATCTGTAAGAAAAAGTTTTGCTTTTCGGAAAAAAAAAATGTCTTTTTTTTGTTTGGATTGTTCTAAATGCAACCGGACTACTGCTGGTCTGACAAAATCATTATTCTCTAGATACCTGTATTCTTTACTTTTTGATGTGCAAAGTAAGTTTTAATCTTTTTTTTCTGGTTAAATAAGTAATATTTGTTTATAAATGTCAATATCATGTAGCACTGTCACCTGTCAGTTATTTTTATCTGTCCCTTAGTGTCCATTTTACTAATTTCCTACATGCAGTTGCATCTCTTTTCTCATCATGTCTGTCTATCTATCTGTCTGTCTGTCTGTCTGTCTGTCTGTCTGTCTTTGCTAAATTAATATGGAGGCCCAAACCCAAAATAACCGCTTAATCAAATTAGTATAAAGAAGAGTCTTAGTAGCAGTTGGCTGCTATAATAACTAGTGTATAATATTACAAGCCCTATGTTTTCTTTCTTTTTTTTGGTATGAGCATTGAGTTAGTTTTATTTCATTAGCGTTTACAGTAAAGTGCGTGATGATGACAGTTTGATGATGGGACCGTAGCACCAGTGGATGATTCCAGCATTATTCTGGGTTTACATGAAATGAAATGTGACCCTGCAGAGGGGCCACAATGGCCGCCGTGCTATGCTCGAGGCCGCTGCTGCCGATTAATTCCTCGTATGTATTTCCTGTCATAACTCAGCCTGCACTGTTTTATCGCTTTAATTAATTAATCCGCATTCAAGTACTTACCGTTCATTGATTTTCGGTGTGAGGATCTAATCATTTCCAAAAGGGCAGGATGTATTTCCTAAATATTTAAGCTAATCAACTTGAACTTTTATCGATTGCTTTGAACTGTGAGAATTTCAGAGAGCATCCCATTTGGACATATTGCTGGGTTGCCAAAGATTATAATGGTGGGGTCACTTTAGGGCAATGGCATCTGAAAGACAGACAGAGGTGACACAATTGTTATTATGTCTGTGTTTTATGTGCATCTGTTATTATTATTATTATTATTATTATTATTATTATTATTATTATTATTATTATTATGCAATGGACTCGCATCCCAAGGGGCAGTTTCATAGCCTGATGTCCAGTGGTTCTTGGGTAGGCTCTTCACCACCACAGCTCTGACAAACTTTATACTATGCATAGATTATTATTATTAGTAGTAGTAGTAGTAGTAGTTGTTGTTGTCATATTTGTATTACTATGCAGTGGACGTAGTTTCATAGTGATTCCAGGATGGACTGTGGACTGCTGCTGCAACCCTGGCCAGGATCAAGCAGTTCAAGATGTATGGTTATTGTATGGGTTATTAATTTATTTAAGCGGTGGACTGGGATCGTATTCAGAGTTTAGTTTCATATCCCAACACCCCATGATTCTGGGTTAATATTAATTATTAACCTATATCACCTGTATTACTTTTAACTACCTACTGAATTTAATTTCCACTTACTCAGTGGTATATTATTTGGCTGACTGAAGCAGTTCGCCTACATGTTGCAAATACATACAGATATACAAATGTAAAACCAAAATGTCACAGTATCTCACATGTACTGCAGTCTAATAAAACTTTCCATAAAAGTCCCAACGCTGAATTCATCTAAACTGCTGCGCACATCAGACGTTCTGTAGCAGGAAAATTAAACACTCCAGCGGCTCACATTTTTGCAGGAGTGCGCCGTAGTAAAATACGTGTCCAGGCTGAGTACGTGCTGCAATCTCCACTTGTGTTCCTTAACTGTATTACAAAGGGAATTTGTACCAGGGCCTGGCAGTAAAATAGGAGATTTGTTTGATGCTCAGGTGCAAACACACACCTGTGTGGAACGGGTGAGCGTCACACTGGAAAGGCACACACTCCCTCTTCTGGACACTGTGCCGCACTGCAGGGGGGGAGGGGGGTCAGGGGCTCAGTCTGATGTTCTGCTGCATGAGAGGTGAGGGCTCTGCTGCAGCCGTTTTCCTGCTGGGCCCTTATTGCCTCTTGCACTCTGCTGCTTTACAGTCAATCAAATAATCAAATGAAAATATTTCATTAGAATGTCAATGGCCTATTGTAAGCACATAAGCTATGATTTTATAATAAAATCATGCAGTATTGATTATTTTGTACATCATTTATCAAATTAGTTGCGTTTTCCATAAATTTAGACTTACTGTTTATAAATTTAATTTTTTTTTTACATTTTAGTAATTACAATAAAAATTACATTTTAGAAATGTGTATAAACAGTATTTTAGCATTTTGTACTTTTTAATAATTGTCCACATTGGTTTTTACAGTTCTATGTATATTTTTCTATATTTGAAAAGCTAATTTTCATATTTCACTGTTGTTTTTGGTACATTTTCAGTCTTATAGACAGTGTATTTTTCTTTGTAAATGAGAGGATAGGAGAAAATATGATAGAATAAGATATCCATTATATATATATATATGTAAAATATTAGTTATAGTAACTGTACTTTTTTGTATTGTCATTTTACTTTTAATTTTATATATATATATTCTTAAATTTCCACATGTCCATTCATTATCCTTAACCACTTCATCCTGGTCCCTTCTCCCTTCCGGCAGGCACTACAGATGTCTGTGTGCCAAAACTATCAAGAACAATTCTTTCCCCATGCTGTTACCTCCATGAACAGCTGATTGTTTGTTAGTCTGTGCAGTATTTTCTCCCTCTTATTTATTCCCTCCCTCCTTATTTATTCTACCCCCTCACTATTTATTGTATTCCTCGTTATTTACAATTATTCTCCAGTGCTGTCAATGCATCTTTGCACTGGTTGTATGTATGTATGTTTATATGTGTGTATATGTATGTATGTGGTTGTTTGTCTAGTGTACACTAGGAGCCACTGGGAACCAAAGACAAATTCCCTGTATGTGTGTGCATACTTGGCCAAATAAATCTGATCCTGGTCAGGGTCACGGCAGGGTCCTAGCCTAAACCTTGACACTAACCCTAACCTTATCCTGCAATCACTGCACCCTAGTCTGCACCTTGAATTGGATACCATACACACTACAGGCAATTTAGAGTGATCATCTAACCTGAAGCACATGTCATTGGACTGTGGGGGGGAACCAGAGCACCGAGTAGAAACCTACGCTGACACGGAGAACACGCCAACTCTGCTTGGACTGCTCTGTACATGTTTCTGTATTTGAATAGCTAATTTCCATATTTCACTCTTCTTTTTTGGCATTGTTGACCAGTGTATTGTACATTTTAAACAGTAAGTAAACAGTAATACTGCATCACAATGAAAACTAATGGCACAGTGCTGTAATTGTAATGAACCTTTATTTTTTGTTATATACACAGTTGGCATCCTGATCTATTTACTCGAGAAAGTTGAACTAAAAACTTTGCACGCTTTGTGGCGACTCACTGGAACTTGCTTAGCATAGGTTATGCTGCCCGAGATACACAGCTTGACAGGAAGTGAAACAGAGTCCCCCGGGAGCCCCACACACTGGCCGTAGCGTCCAGAGTTGACATTTCATACTTTTCCTCTTTGAGACACTGCTTAGATGGCTGGATATGAGTTGTACATAAAGCATTTATTCTGTGCCGGTCCATTACCCCAGCTGCTGGGATTGGTGGAGTTGACAGATACTTGGCATGACTAGGAACGCTGTAAAATACCCTGGGGCTGGGGCAGTTCCCGGCGCCACTAGTCACCACATGCTGGACAGCACTGACTTCTACTGCTGACAATTATTTAGCTGGAAATGGAATAAGAAAGTGATTTTTATTTATTTTTTTCTCCAGACTGAATGTTTTTTGCGAGCGCCGTTCCTTTAGTTTTTTTATTCATCCTACAGAAATAAGAGCGAAAAGTGTGCTATTAGAGGAGCTAATCAAAGCAGAATACACCGTTCAGCCACAGCGTTAAAACCACCTGCCTAATATTGTGTGGGTCCTTCTCGTGCTGCCAAAAAAGCTGTGACCCATCGAGGAATGGACTCCACAAGACAAGGTGTCCTGTAGTATCTGGCACTAAGACGTTTGCAGCAGATCCTTTAAGTCCTGTAAGTTGTGAGGTGGGGCCTCCATGGATCTGACTTGATTTTCCAGTACATCCCACAGACGCTCGATGGGATTGAGATTTGAGGAATTTCAAGGCCAAAACAGCACCTTGAACTGTTTGTCATGTTCCTCAAACCATTCCTGAACACTTTTTGCATTGTGGCCATTGGGGAGTACCGTTGCCATAAAGGGGTGTAGGTGGTCTCCAATAGTTTTCCCAGCAAAACATTGCCTAGAGCATGGTTCACTGGTTGTTCTTCCTTGGACCACTTTGGACCACTTTGCTAGGTACTAACCACACCACAAGACTTGGCATTTTGGAGATGCACTGACCCAGTCGTCCAGCCATCACAGTCTGGCCCTTGTCAAAGTCGCTCAGATCCTTGGGCTTGACCATTTTTCCTGCTTCCAACACATTAACTTCAACAACTGACTGCTCACTTGCTTTATCTCCCCCCACTCCTTGACAGGTGCCATTGTAATGAGATAATCAATGGTATTCATTTCACCCGTCAGTGGTTTTAATGTTGCGGCCGCACGGTGTATATATGTGTAATGGCTTTAGGATTATTTTTTCTTTTCTCCATGTCCCCGTGCTGTTTCTAGGGCAGGGCTCCAAGGGTCAATGCTACCTTTCCTTCACACATGTCGGTGTCCCACTTCCACCACTTTTTCCTGAGCCAAACATATGAAGAATAAACCTGCTTGCCACCCCCAACCCCCCAAGTGCACATTGCATTTAGTCACAGATGCATCTGCTTTAACTCCAGGTTACATCCGCATTTATGCATTTCATTCTTCTCCAAAGCAATTTACGTTAAATTGCATATATACTTTGTTCTCATGTAACTAACATTTGAGTTTTTTTTCATACATGCAAACATTTTTAAGTTAATTTATTTATTATTAATTGTTTCCTGTCCCTACCCCCTGCTGTGTTTCCAAACTTAACACTGAGATCCTGCACTGGTTCATGGAAATATAAAGATACAGAAGATGTTTAAATCCTTATTGCTTTATCTGCTTTTTTTTTAACAGAGCCAAATTAGTCAATAAATTGAGGAAGGTTTGTATCATAAAGCTTTCATTGCCTATGAGTAACTGCTTTGTGGGTAAGCTTCTGGTACCAATTTTCAAACCAGAATTCTGTGAACAGAAACTTTAACCACCCTGCTGGCTCAGTTACTGTTTACTGGTTACTAGGAAGGGCACAGCCATTTTACACTCATAGAAAAGATTTAATTTGCAAACTGTCAAAGATTCAAAATTTTTCAGTTTTCTTATTTCTTACTAATCATTTTATAGTCCACCTTCCAATGGGCAGGCATCCTAATATGAATTGTGGCACCAAAATATTAGTAGATGTACAATTTTTAAAGCAAGTAAGTGTGTTAAGAGCAAAATTTTAAAGTGTTTTGAGCAAATGCCAGCATGTTAATGACAGCAACAGCGGTTTCCGTAGTGACAGTTTTGGCAGAGGTATAAGCTTTGTTCAGAGTTTAATGTGCCTGTTTCCGTAGTGATGCTTGTGTGTTGTGTCATTTTGGCAGGGATGGACTCGAGCAGCGACGGGCGTGCAGGTGATGCGAACCATTTGGTTTGCTTTCTTTTTTTTTGACAGACAGAGGGCCTGTTTTAAGGCAACGTAAGGAGGACTTAGCCATGGTTAATTATCGTACATTTCATGGAAATTAGATGTCTATGGACCTGCAGAAGCCAGGATGGCAAAGCGGTGAATCTAATCTTTTTTTTGTCTGCGCTTGCCTGCGATTACAGGAGATGGGGAATGTGACTAATGGGATTGTGCCCTAAACTACCAGGACAAAAAGCTTACACAAATAATATGCCATTGCTTTCTATAGCAGAGTAAGGGGGTCAAGAAAGAATTCCGAATTCATAAATGAGGTGGCACAAGTAGTGTGTAAAGATTTGTTGAAAATAGTTTGTTTGATCACACGATTTCATTACTAGAGCTCCAAAATTTGGGTTTTTTTTTATTTTTTAGTATAAACAAATGAACAAAGACACAAACAATTAGGCAGATGGAAGATAAACAACAATAGAACAGAAATCCATCCATTATGCATAACTGTGCATCCTTGCTGGGTTTTGGCAGTCTGGAGCCTATCCTGGAATTACAAGGCACTAAGAAGCCACACCTTGGATGGAACATCAGTCCATCCCATGGTGGCCACATACATTTAGCATAACCAGTGAACCTGAAATACTTGTCTTTGGGAAGAAAAGCACACAGACTCCACAAAGACTGAAGCAGATTCAAACCCCACTCCCTAACAGTCCTGCTACAAGAGAAAACAGCACTACTCACTGTACCACTGTGCTATCCCAATGAGCAGTGTATCAAAATAAATTAAAATAAACATTTTTTCAGATGGCAAGTCCAACTTTGATTCAAGCAGGAAACTCATAAAAATAACTAAACAAATAAAGATCGCTGACGGGTATTCTCCAAAATGTTTGGCTGTATACAGGCTGCATGCAAGGTTTTCTTGCTACAGCAGCACAGGCGGACGCTCACTAGCGGGGGCCTGGGAACATGGAACCAGACCGAAATGGCGGCATATAATCTGTTCACGTTCGGCGCCGAGATAGTGCTGCACGCGTTGATCCAGGACAGCTCCGAGGTTGGAGATCCTTGTAAGGGAAAGGTTTCAGCTGTAGTCACTGGTTTCCATTTGCTCTGCAGATAGGAACAAGGAATTGGTTTTTTGCCTAGCACTGGGGAAGAAAAAGTGAAAAATAAAATAAATAACTCGCCTGTACTGGAAGCGGATGACCCTGCTAAGGTATTATTTGATATTCTTCAATACTGGGTGAGGACTGCCATGTATTGAGGAGCAGTGTAATTCCTTTAGACCTTTATTGTCCTGATGGAACTACAAACCTCCACAACAGACCTTGTCCAGGTTCTCCCCTGGCTGCTTCATCTCCAAGTGTGACCACAGAAAGCTCTGCTTGATTTAATCCGTTACAAGATTTTATAACAGAAGTTTTCAGCTGTGAGCATGTTGCAATTTTAAAAGATGGCAAAAAAGTTACATCTGAAATCTTCACGAATGGCTTATTAAACGGGCAGGTGGCCAAGTAAAGATATATCTATGTATCTGTCTATCTATTGATTTTTTTAATTTTTTTATTATTATTAATTATTTATGTATTCTGTCCAGGTCAAACAGTATAGTTCTGCAACAACTTTCATTACTTTTCAGACCCAGTTTGAGATACGTAGAAGTTTGCTGGTAGAAAATATCGGTTGTTCTGCCTGAGGCTTATTGCATGCATCAATAAAGAAATACTAAATCACCGGGCTCTTCCTTAAGGGATTGATGGTGAAGGTGAAGGCTTCTTCACAGCCGCAGTGTCTTGGCTGCCTATACTGTAGGTCATGGGTGAATAGCCAGGGTCCCTTTACTGTGATGTGAGGGCCCATACCTCGCAGATGTGGTAAACAAAGGAGAGGCAACAATAAAAGACGGTATTTGCAAAATTCAGTTTGATTTGTTCCTGCACCTGTTGGGTGCAAAAGAGCAGCCCTTATGGCTACGCTACCTACCTGCTACCCCAGCAAGAGGCTCAACCCCTCAACCTGGTGTCTCCCACATTGTTTCAAGGTCCCAGTGAAATATATGCATGCTGCTTTGCAAGTTCCTCTCACGGAAGGACAGGAGTGGCTCATTTTAAAGACTGCCTTCTACACTGAGCTACTTTGCTGTGTTGGAATAACGCTGACATACGGCCCTGTGGAAAAACTCTGATGACGCTTTTCACCAGAATGAAAAATTATTCAGCGAGTTGCTGACATGATTCTAATAAAACCTTTATTAGCATTTTTATTGACTTAACACTCATTACCCTCGGTGACAACTGTGCCATTATGCATTGCCATTCTTGCCTACTGTATGAATTTTGGAATGATTCTGCAATTTAGGAATTTTGTAATGGAGCTCGAAAAGGATGATCAGCGCGATTATTTTCATTTACATGGCTGTACGTAAAACTGCCATGTAAATGCATTTCATAATTCCCTCATGAACACCTGATGTACAGTAGACATAGCTGCCCAGAGAGGTTTGCTAATATGTCAGGTTACAATGCCTGTGCAGCTGCATGGTTACGAAAACATATTAATTTATGTATTATTTTAAGTTATTTATTTATTTTGGGAGCACACCAAACATACTCCTGCTGTAACTGGAAGATAATATTACTCATTCGTATTTTTCACACTGCCTACACGTATACCTGTAAACATAAATACAAATACATAATAAATAATACAAATAAATACATGTTAATATGTTATTGAATGAAACCAGTAGCACTGTGCCCCAGTTTTTTTTTTAATTTATTTTCCTATGTCATATCCAAGCAGTAAGATGTGTGAAATTAACACTTAAGTTGGCTGTTTGAGCCATTGTTAGAAAGACAGGTAACCAAATGGGTGATTAAATTGACAGCTGGGTCATGAGATCGTATTTTTTCACGTTATTTTCTTTATTTTATTTTCTTTCACATTATTTTCTTTCCATTGTGTCTACATGTGGACAAATCAGAATTACATGGAAAACCAAGTTTTAGCTCACACATTACTGTTTATTGTATTCTTTCAGAGCATAGGAAATTCACAGTTTTATTAACTCATTATTAACTTTTATTACCTTATTTAAGTAACCATTTCTGGCTGTGACTGATGGCACAATTCTGAAACTGTTAGAAGTATCACTGTAGTTTGAATGCTTTTGTTTAATTGTGAAAAAATAAAGCAAAATCTACCTTAGTATGCTTGCCACATTTAACTTTGTAGACTGTTAAAACTTTGGCTGTTTAATAACAATTGATGAGGAGCCTGGTGCCATTTATGAGAAACCAAAATAATTTTGGCCATTATCACCAAGTTATTGATTCTCTTTCCCTACAAAAAAAAAAAAAAAACACTTTACATTTTAAAGTGCTGGTTTATGATGGGATGGTTTCCATTGCATAAATGTGACAAAATACACGAGTCCAATTTAATTCCCACTAGACTATAATGGTTTGTCATGTCATGTTTATTATTGCATGATTACCAGAGTTCAGAAAAATAAGCAAATACATGTTTTAAAATGGTTTTAAAAGATGGTTCTTGGGAGTCCTGAATATATAGTTAGAACTACTCTGGGGACATTTAAATCCAAGGTCGAGACCAACATATTTAACATTTTATACATTTGCAGGCTCCTTTTTTCAGGTTCCTTTGCTAGTTCCCTCTCATCACTTCTCTTGCAAATAATTTATTTTTTAAACTGTTGTTTGGTTCCGTTGCTATTGATAGGCACAGTGGTGCAGGGGTTAAACTACTGTTCCTTAGGTGTGGGTTTGAATCCTGCTTAGTCTGTGTGGGATTTGTATCTTTGAATGATTGGCACTCAACTGCCCTTTGTGTGGTGTGTTTGTGAGTTGTGTTCCATCACTGGCATCACACACTCCACTTTTCCCATACCTGGTTTATATGTAAGCATGCAAAAGAACACAAGCGCTTAAGTCACTAGTATTTTTAAATGATCATCATACAAATCATTGGTCTCCATTGTTCATAGTGAAATAGGCAGCAGTATCAGTCTGTCTCCCATACAGACCTCTGGAGATATGCGCTGCCAGCTGCTGAGAATAACTCAAAATTCACCACAGAATTCTATTATAGGTTTTCAACAGCAATGCGCAGGGCTGCATCACCTGTCTAGGCCCTTACTGTCACTTTCTCATGTGTTCTGTCTGGGGTTGTGAACATGAAGAGGAGCAGTTGTAATTAAGAGGCATATTTCTGGGAAAGTCAAACACTGCTGTGGACTAGTTTAAAAATAAAAAAAAATTTAAAGGATTTTAGCATTCATTTATTGATCCAAAACTTTTCATAAAAATGTTCACAGTTCTTCTGTACTTCCCACATATCTCCTCCATGTTTGTTTTTTTATTTAAATTTTTTTTGTTTGTTTGGCAGTTAAAATGTTTTTTTTTAATATATAAAGGTCCTCTGCTTTCAGATTTGACAAAAAAAATAATTGCAATGAGTGGACATTGGCTAGCATTGCATAGGGAGATGTTTCTGTAGGAAGGAGCAAATCTCAGCATTTCGCTTTTGCTTGTCGCTGATTTTAGCCCCTTTATCTTCACACATCATCTACAGAGCTTCGACTAGGGATTAATCCTCGCTCCTCTCTGTGTTTGGGCCCCTGTTGTCGCTGTTCCTCTGTTGGTTCAGTGTGGAAGTAGAGGGGCGACCTCCTCATCATTAGCGCTGCCGGCTCTTGGGAGCACCACCTCCTCCTTCTCCTGCTGGCCTCGTCTTCGGGGTCGTCTCCCCGGGATGCTGCGGGAGGCCTTGGGAGATGCAGAGACGGTGCAAGTAGTGGGGAGGGGATTCTGTCTGACTGCTCGAAACCCACCGTGGCCTCCCATCCTCAAGCCCGGCTGCCCGCGCGCATCTCGACGTCCCTCCCCCGGAGAGGACTCTTCTCCTGCCGCCTTCTGCAACCGCTCCTCAGGGCTCAACCTCCACCTGCAGTGTTCATGCTTGGGCAAGTCCTGGCCCTCGCTTCCACATCGCAGACTGACTCATCTCCCCGGGAGAGTTGGCTCGCTGCTTAAAATGAAACATCAGGCAGGAAAAAAGGTTGCTTATAAGTTTCCACATCCCGAAAATTAATCCCTAATGTCGAAGTTAATACTGCTGGAGCAGATATATCTACGTTCAGGCTTACTCGTAACTTCCATTTGTTCACGCTTAGTGGTAAGCCTTAATATTTATTGAGCTACTGTATTTAAAAAGTAAAATATATTAAGGTCTTCTAAGTATCACAGTCCTATAAATGTTTGGTGACCACTCAGTTTCAAACACTTTGAGCTTCTTTTGCAATGCAGAAACACCCTCTCACTGGTTAGTTTCAGAGCTTTCTGAGTATTGACAATGATAACCTTTTATTTATTGGACACATACCGAATGTATTAACTATTCATAGGTGCCCAAGAGCACTTTGTTCTTCTGGCTTGTAGAGAAATGTTCTCTCTGAAGCAGCTCCGTGCGTCAAAGTCTTCGTCTGCAGTATAAACATGCGTGGCCCGGTCCCTTGCTGAGCTGATGTACGACTGATGTGAGGTTTGTTGTGTGTGACATCTGGATGGGACATTTAGTTGATAACTGAGCCCAGTGGCTGTTTTGACAGTGTGATGAATACTGTGTTCGGAATCTGCCGAAATATATTTGTTGTTAATAGAATAACTCTGGAAATGTATTGATCACAAGTCTTCATTTATTACTCGGTGCTTCTTCTGTGCCGTTTCTTCAGCGATGTAGAAAATTATTTCTGGCATCCAAACATTGCAGCTCCTGTCAGATGTGTTAATACAGTGGGAAGCCAAACAGACCTTGCCTTTACATGCTGTAGTAAACATGTTATTACAGCGTGTGGTGCGGCAGTTGGAGTCAGAAAGTGGTAACATCCGGGTGAACGTTTTAAACTTCTTTAATAACATTTTTGCTGCAGATGAGTGTGGAAAAATACCCAGCTGCGTGCAAACAGATTTGAACAAAAGGATCAGCTTAAGCAACGAGTTAAATATTACAATTTTAAAACATACGACAGCCCTGACTGGTGTAATTTTTTTAGTTTGCTTTGAAAATTGCATTGAATGTAGCAGCAGTGCCTGTTGTGTGTTATTATACTTGTCGCATCTATGCTACTGTTGGGCACTACATAACAGCACCTGCCAAAAGAATAAAAACAAATATTTAAGTAATTTTAACGCCACTTAACGGATTTTGTTTACTTGTTTTATTTTGATTTAATCTTCCTTTTGAATAGACTTTTTTCGACATTGTAATTGTTTGTTAGCAATTTTGCATATATTTGTCCATTAAACCATCAGCCAGAATATTTGGAACAATTATTAAAAGTATTTTGCTCTAATTTCCAATAGATGGTGCTCTTGTGTCACTGAGAATGACATGCAAATAACCATTACTGTACCCGACAGTTTAGTACAATTAGGCCCAGGTAGCCAGTGATAAATATTATTTTTAAACTGCTTGACATTTTGTCTACATGTTTTTCAAATGTTGCTTGCAGAATACACTTTTGTTCCACTAGTAATTTTAAACAAAGAGAAAGTAATAACAACAGAAAATGGCATGATAAGTGCTGGTTAACAGTTGTGAAAATCTCGTTTCCAAAAAAAAAAAACAGCAATAAAACGGTGTCTGCAAAATAAAGGTACTGGGCGCTGAAGTACATCCATCTATCTGCCGTCATATTTCATGTTTTGTGACATTATGTTCCTTTAAGAGGTTCCCGATGACAAAAGCATCGACATAACACTAATTTTTTTACTGCATTATTACATTTGAATCTATGGTTTTGAATTCAGATGCAAAGAAGAGCTGCTGTACGATATGTCAGATACTTTTTTTTTTTCGCCATTCTTGCATTTATGACCTAGAAATGAATTTTGTGACCCAGGAGAATTCCAGGGACCTCCATGGCAACCACACACCGTGGAAACGGCCCACTCCACTTGCAATCGCTAAGACAAATAATTGATTCCCCTGTAGTTCTGGGAGCTGTGGCTGCTGCTGTAGGTTTGCCGATCCCCGCACCCGTCGGTCCTGCTAAAACCGCATCTCAGGAATATCAAACAGGCTTCTCATAGCTGCACGTAATGCTGCTGCGCATCACCCCCTCATCTGTTCTTGTCTGCACACGCGACACAAAGAGGTCTCATCATGACGCTGAGCATCGCAAACACAAAAACGCATTTAGAATAAAGAGTCTGGTTGAGAGCGGTGGCTCCTCTGCAAGGGACAGCGATGCTTTTTGGCACTTCATAGCCATTTTTGTCATTCTGCGCACAGCAGAATTGCTGGATGGAAATGAAGTAACTGCTGGAAAATCATTGCAGAAAGCCTTCACCCCACCCCTACCCCACCCGATTTATGTTTACTCTTTAGCACGTGCAGTATTAATGCATTTTTATGGTAATTGCATTACATGTCAATGGGAAGAATATTGAATGTGGTACTAAATTAAATATGAAAACAAAACACTACTAAAAACAGCTGTGCTCACTTCAGATATTTTTCTTGTTGATAATTCTGACACAAAGCCTTAAGATAAATCAGAACTTCATAATATTCAGTGCTCAGTGTGGCATAGCAGGTGGTGTGATGGACCTAGGCTTGACCCAGCCTTCTGCTGTAGTACTTTTGAGCAAAGCATTTACTCTGAATTGCTCTGGAAAAAAAAATTGCCCGCTGTTTAAATGGGTAAATCAGTGTAAGCAGTTTAACACTGTAAGGTGCCTTGGAGAACTGTGTAGTTTAAAATCTTACCATTTAAATAACAAAAAAAGAATAAATTAAATTTAATGTCATGCATGCAGTTGTTAAGGACAGCATTAAAGGAGCACTGGTGGTGGCATCAGGATGGCTTGGAGTTGAGTTTGGGTTTATGATTTTTGAATTTGTAAATTTAATATGTGTGTACCTTTCTTTTTGCCTGGTCTTTTTGCTGTGCGCCTGTGTATGAATAAATGCTAATACTTTTCCAGCATCCCTGGTCGCGCACACTCACTTGGAGGAAAAGTGTCTGTGTGGATGTCCCTGCAAGGCCACACTGCCCGATGCTGGTTCACGTCTCTCGGCGCTCCTGCCACCGCCAAAAGCCCAGCGGCCACCGCTAAAGCCTAATGCAGATTGTCACTCACCTCATGAAAGACATAATGGGGGGCAAGCGCTAACCCGGGGGCGCGGGGATTAAGCTGGGATCAGGTGACTCTGCCTACACGTCCGAGGTACACGGTTTAACATTAAGACGGTGGCCTTTCGCAAGACTATCATAAGGCCCCGCTTTCTCAGCGAGCCGCCAAAGCCGCTTTGTAGGTGCCCTCAAACCACATCTGCACAAGCGGAATCCCAAGTGAATTTACTCAGGTCTGTTTGGTTTTGTTCTAAATTATTATTCGGTTTTATTATTAAATTTCGATGACTGCTTCAATGCAGTTGTCATGATAGCACACTTTTCCTTTTTTCTTTTTTTTTTTTATTGGTAGTTGACCCAACATGTAAGGTTGTAAAATCAATATGCAGTTTCAGATTTGCTGTGAAAATATGAAACTCTTGAGAATGTTCTTTGTTCAGGTTTTTAAGGTTTTTTTGTTTCCATGCAAGCTGCTTTGTTATTTATTTACATCATTCATAATCACAAAGTATGGCTTTTATGATTTTGTTATTGAATTTTTTAAAGTATCTGGGGTGCTTCTTTACCTATTATGTTAGATCTTATTAGATGTTATTTATTTTTGTGTTGTTATTGCATGTGTAAGATATATAAAAATATATATCGGACAGTTACAGGCAAATACAGCCCTTTTAAAATATGTCTGTCCCATGTGTGTTCTGTCTAGTTGTCTAGTAATATGGGCATAGTCTGTAATTTTTAGTTATTTATTATAATTTTTTTTTTTTTTGCGCAATCTAAGATTTTGAAGGCAAGATCTGTGAAATACTATTGAACTATGAAATTAAACTCCGTAATACTTTGTATTACGCATTGCAAAAATTTTCCTCAGTGGTTCTTTCTAATTCTTAAACTAAACGAAATACCCTAAAAAAAATACGGTTTTACTGTGTACTTCCCTCTCTGTCCTGCTAAACAGCCGAACAACTCTTTTTAATTAGCAGGTCCATTTGGAGAGCTGCAAATAAGTCACCTTTTGAAATAATATTGTAAACATTCCTATTAACTGCTGTTTTAATTACTTAAAATAATAAGTCGGTGTAATGCTTGAGTAGTTTACGATGAAAATCCACCTGACTTGAAGTGTTTTAATTAAGAAAGGTCTGCCAGTAATTGAAATGCACTACAAATACTTAGTTAATAGTCTTATCAAATTAGCCAGGCCTGGCTAAATATTAAATTAAGACTATCAAACAGTTAGGAATTTGAACAGTTTCTTTGTTTCTTTTGAAAACTACACATCTGTATAAGTATAATGTTATTTTACGGGCCATTTCTGTGCGCGGAGAGGTCTTTGAAAAATTTTCGGCCCTTGGGATTCATGGGTAGAAGTCGGTACATAAGTTAATGTTGCTGGGATATGCTTAGTATTATTTATTTTCCAACGTCAGACAATTATCAGAAATTTATATCTGCATTATATGTTTTATCGTATATTTTGTCCGCAATTTTGTTTTTGGCGTTGATGAAAATTTCAATTTTTTTTTGAAAACCGTATATAACCATTTATGCAGAGTTTCTGTAAATACAAATGAAATGCAGTTGTTAAAAGGATAATATAAATCATTTTATAACCTTATCTGAAATTTTCGGAAAATATCGTTTGAGCTGTTTAAAACAGCGCTAATCATTTTTGAGCATGCGAAGAAAATTAAAAGCTGTTTTTTTCATTTAATTTTAATTTCGTTGGAATATTTTTAGAAAAAAGAATCAGGCATCCGTACATTATATTTTCTACATTATGATTTATTCCTATACTTGAATTATTAAAAATAGAGCACTGTGCAAACAATAGCCCTTCAGATGTAGTATCGCAGAAATAGTAATAGTAATAGGAATTAGCAGCAGTACTTCAGACTGGCATCTAACTGAAGATTTACCTATTGGGCTATTCTGCCAAGATGGGCTCATCGCTTCTGCCCATAAATGCATATGCTTCTCATAAACTGATGAAAGTTTTACAAAATACAGAATATTAATGTTAATTGTGTCACATTCGCTCCAACTTTCATATTTACTTGCATACTTTTGCTTTCAGTGTACGGCACGCCATTAGTTTGTACTGCAGGAGCATGTGGACATAATGCAGTGAGCAGCCGAGATCGTATGCAGCATTTTCGCTTTGTTCTTTTTGCCATTTCTTGCTGCCTTTATGGCCAACATAAGCACAAAGTGTGTATGAAGTAAGATAATACGTCATTTGTATGAGTGACGAATGAATAGTTACCTGTTTATAGGGTCTGACTCTGAGAGTGTAACTGTCCATGGGGTTCAGCTCCACCACCATCTTATGACTTCGTCTCACACTAGTTTAATGTTTACAAAATGCAGCAGGTCTGCTTTGTCCTCGAAGGACCTGGATTTGAATCCTACATCCTCCTGTAATACCCTTAGTCAAGGTACAGTACTTTTATTCGACAGTAAAAATGACCCTGGCCTGTGCTTGATAGTTATGTCCATACCTTGGGGCCGTATACCCTGTCCCAGCCAGTCACAGCTGGTTGTTACCATGCCAACAAGAGAGGGAAAAGGTGGGTACCCTGATGCCTCGCAGTTGGCATTTGTTTAATTCCTGGCTTTTAGTGGCTTTTCAAAGAGCCACCATCACTCAGTCTCAAAAAAAAACCATTGCCTGTCCATTACAATTCTACATAGTTAAAACAATGCTGAAGTATAATGCGCCACAGTATAGATTTTGCATTTAAAACAAATAAATATTGTGAGCCACTTGTAATTTAAAGTGAATGATATAAGTGGGTTTGAGAAAGAGAAATACAATAAGGAATAAATAGAACCCAGTGGACCAATCAGGGTAAACAGAGGTTCATTTTACCTTCTATTAGGACATATGCACATTATACAGACCGAGAGGTAGCAGGAGTGCTGGGAAGTATGACCTGTACTTTTGGGAAGTACAACTGCATTTCCTTTAATATCTGGTTTATTTTTATCTATTTCGTAATATCTTGTATACATTGCATACTGTACTGAGATAAAGACGAGTATCTTTCTTATTTTTTATTCCTGTTCTGTCACTTTCCAAAGCTGTAAAATTTAAGTCCCATCATCTGCCTCATTGTCCTTGATGAAGATATTTACCCTAAATTTAAAATTATTTATAAAAATTGCTTATAAATGGGTAAACGCAAGTAGCTTAACATTACAAGCTGCTTGGGAGGAAAGTGCCAGATGCATAAAAATTTCTGAAATGGAAAAAAGTTGATCTTTATGATTTTTGAAAACTGTACATTTGTTATTTCTACACGATTTTCTTTGTCTGGTTTTGCTGCTATGCGCCTGCGTGAAGGTGGATGTGTTTAGGCCGTGCTGTTGGCGGGAACAAGGGATCACGTGGTGCTCAGAGTAAAATTTGACTGCTCCCCTTTTGTTGCCTCATGGAACCCCTACTGTCACATTAAATTAGCAACCATTTGCTAATTACACAAACCAAAGAATTAATAGTAGACAAAAAGTAGTAGCAGTTTTTTGTTGGATTTTTTACATGGACAATAAATTTGTCTGTGCGCCGTAATTTTCATCGTAAAGTTTTAAGATTAAACTGATTTATATTTTTCCTGCGTGTCGCCTTAAAAATTTCGAAATAAAGACAGATGTGTACGAAGTTACGCGTGCTGCATAGGTGCGCGACAGTAGGTGACACGGCGGTTAGAGCATCCGCCTTTTGCTGAAAGGACCCAGGTGTGAATCGCACTTGCTGTTGCTGCGTTACTTACCTTGAATCGATACAGTAAAAAATTACCCAGCTATGTAAATGGCTGAATCGGTGAAAATACCTTATATATTAATTCATAATTCTGATAATGGTGAATTTTTAAAAAAAAAAAAAAATTCTCAGCAAGTATTTGCGTAATTAGATTACTGTATCTCGTAGCACTGTTGTTATGTTCTCCCTGTCTTAGCCTAGATGGAAATTAAGAAGTTAGATGTGTTAACTTCAAAGCCAAATGGCCTAAGGTGCATCTGACAGGAGATGAACCAATTACACCTCCTGATGATCTTTTCCACTCATGTGCAGTGTTTGTGGATAAATGTGTGCGCGTGCCGAGCAGCGTTCCGGCAAGTGCCGCGCTAAATACCTCTTACTGCCGCTTAAGCCTGTCACTTGCGTGACAACTTACAGGCATTATCATTTAGGGCAATTTAACGTATCTGTCAGGCCCATTTCCTTTCCTGATCAGAAACAAACTTTTCGAGGGGGGGAAAAATGAATCCCCAAAGATGTAAAATCAGCTGTCATAACTGTAAGGACTTCAGCTTAACATTTAATAATGGCAGCCTGTTTTTTTTTCTCCCCTTCTTCCCCGTATAACTTGAAATGACACTGAAAACAATTAGGAATGGCGGCTGCAAGGACCGGCTCAGTCTGGGGTGATCGCTAGAAATGTAATGATGGGTTGTGACACTCTGCACGTCCCGTTCGCCCCAGCGTGTGAAATCAGCAGCCGCGGTGCAGTGGAAATAGAAAGCAGCTGCCCCTGGTGTGTACCCCAGAAGCCGCCTTATTGCCTCCTCTCTGTCAGCCTCATGACACTTGTCGCTGGCTTCTCCGGAGCCACCCGGCGATCACCAGGCCGCGGCAGCCCGCTTGCAAGCGGAAATCTCAAAACATGAGTGATGTTGCGGGTTACCAAAGAGTTTGAGATTCCTGTTACGTTTTTCTGCTCCATACTGTATAATCGGAAAATGATTTTAAAAATTTTGCTACTGGACTGGGCATTCTGATTCTGGTGTTATTCCAGCTACCAATATAAAATTCTCAAAACACTTTAAAATATGTATTCAAAAAATACTGTACGTTTCAGTAGAAGTGGAAGCAACATTAGATAAAATGGACAGGTACCTTCACTTTCTGACATCACTATCATCGGTATTAAAACCACAGAGATGCATTATTTATTTTCTTTATTTTGTTTGCTTTCGCAAACTCTGAAAAGAAGGATTATCCAGCTACCAAATTCAGCGAGTTAAAGTTTGAAGAATGTGGCAGTTTGTGCTCTGTTTTGCCCCATGCGCTTTGCATTCTCTAAAACAAATTTCAAATCACTCAGTGCAACAGCTTTGCCGAGAGAGAAGAAGGAAATCCGAAAAAGCAGCTAAGCAGTATTGGGCGGCGGCTAAGCCCCCAGTGAACAGCTGGATTATTGTTTGTTTGTTTTTGTCCTCCTTGAATAGACATCCACTGGGATTCTCCAGTTGGTCAATCGGTGATAGAGAAACAAATTTTTTGTCCACTCAGCACAGGTGCTGACCGCCAGGGAGATGCACATCTCTAAGAGTTTCCAGCACCAGGTGATTTGCAAGGAGTTCATTAATACAACTACGGACCGCCATTATGGGAATGGAAGAATTAGATAGTCAATCTTCAAATTTAGATTGGATTCTTAGTGAGCGATAATTCATGCTGAGGTCTGTCAGGAGACTTCCTCCGGCCTTCGGGGTTCAATTTAGACTAAGGTGAACACAACAAAGGGCCAGCGTTCCCTCTTCAAAGGTACAGCACAAGCCAATTTGAGAGCACATTTTCTTAAATCCAATTAAAGATCTTTAGATTTTTTTTCTCCTATGGTATTGAAAAGGAGCACAAATAGGTTTTTACCAAATGGAGGGAACGAAAAGACCAGCGGGGGGGGGAAAAAAAAAAAAAACAAAAAACTTTTGTTTACAGCAGAAGAACAATGTTATTGACTTAAGTTTAAATTGAAGTTGTTGTTATTTTAAGCTTAAATTGGTCTCAAAGCCATCAAAATTACCATACGGTACACTTGATAATGAACAACATAATCAATACCTGGTTAAATCTCTTTTATCAGCATTATTGAGGTCACCGGAGACAAGCTTGCTTTGGCAGCCATGAGAGTAATATTGAATTTCATTTACAAGTTGGATGTGGATGTTGCTCTTTGTCAGGGCCTGTTTTTTCCCAGCAGCCAAAACCCTTACAGACAGACGGTGGTTGTAGAGCTGCTTTTCGAATACTGCTTTTGTCACTTGGCGCTGGACAGTGTTCAGATGTTTGTCTTCAGCATGCAAACCTTGAGCATATCCTGCATTATTCAGGGGCCTGAAGTTATGAGAGATTTGAGTCAGACAGTTTATTCTTGAATTTATTTCACCCATCAGCCACAAAAAAAAAAACTAAATCCTGCATTTGTCTGGGGGCTCTTTAATCTATGCCAAGTTTTTTTTTTTCTTTTCTTTAGCAGCAGTTTTAAGCAGTCCTGCTCTGTTACGCCTGTCACTTTATAATCTCAAGGTTGCCTGCTGTTGTACCCTTGAGCAAGGTATTTACACTTACATGATACTAAAAATACTCGCTGTACAACTATACTCTGCACTGTATACTCCATAATATACTATATAACTAGGTTAAGTAGCTGTGGAGTTGGTTATTGAAGTTTCAAAATTATTATTATTATTATTATTATTATTATTATTATTATTATTATTATATTATTATTATTATTATTATTATACTTTTGTAGCCCAAAGTGCAGTTCGCATCATGTCATAAAAGCCAAAGGGATGCTTAATGAAGGCAAATTCAAGCAGTGCATTTAAGGTAATCGGCACGGAAACCCCAAATCTGTCTGTAGAGTTCATGAGCTGCTTCTGTACATGGAATATCACAATACAGGAACTCTTAATCTTAACCTCACCGTTATCGTAAGCGATATGAGCAACATTGATCAATTAATTTGATCCTGCCAAAGACTGTCCAATAAATTAATAAATGAGCATGTAAACAATTGAAGCATACGTAAAAAATGCAAATGTCACTCGATATGGATAACAATATCATAGCAAATCATAAAATTAACAATTGTGCAAATAATACTCCAAAATACTGTATATACATTTAAACACATTCATTTCGCCAAAATAATATACAATAATCACTCTGTGTGCGCGTATATATATATATATATATATATATATATATATAAATATATATATATATATATATATATATGTGCGCGCACACAGAGTGATTATTGTATATTATTTTGGCGAAATGAATGTGTTTAAATGTATATACAGTATTTTGGAGTATTATTTGCACAATTGTTAATTTTATGATTTGCTATGATATTGTTATCCATATCGAGTGACATTTGCATTTTTTACGTATGCTTCAATTGTTTACATGCTCATTTATTAATTTATTGGACAGTCTTTGGCAGGATCAAATTAATTGATCAATGTTGCTCATATCGCTTACGATAACGGTGAGGTTAAGATTAAGAGTTCCTGTATTGTGATATTCCATGTACAGAAGCAGCTCATGAACTCTACAGACAGATTTGGGGTTTCCGTGCCGATTACCTTAAATGCACTGCTTGAATTTGCCTTCACCCAGCCCCCCCGACGAGTGAGATGAATTTGTCAAATGTAGTTTCTTCCTGTCACAAATCCAGCCTCACCTGCAATGGCCTGATACTGTTAGCTTGTCAAATAAATGATAATAGAATCCCGTTTCGGGAGCAAGTGAAGATGTTCATGCTGTCAATCAAAAGGGAACGCTATTACAGGACCGAAAGCTATATACTTAGACGGAAGCTTTTTTTGGTACTTTATTCAGAAGTTCAGTACCTGCCTGTATGTGTGCTGGAGTGTGTGGGTATGGGGGTGTCTTTCTCTGTTTGCATTTATTTTTATCTAATTTAAATATTCTTCTTTAGTATTTCTTTGACTAGTCTACTTAAAATTCATGTGACTTTAATATTTCCATCTTTTCTGTGATTAACTGTCACATCAGATTCACATAGTACATGTGACACAGGTGAATGTGAAGCCTAGCGGAGAAATCTCAGATCTGAACCAAACATTAGAACCCTGAAAACCAGACATTGACCCCATATGTAAAGCCAGCAACAGCGAGATTCATTATTTCACGAGCTGAGTGATACTCACCCATTTTGACTCTTGAAAAACACTATAATTCATTCACTGTTCAAATCTGAGGCATAATGCATTTAAAGTATAGACACGGGGACAAGTTGTCCTTTATTTGGTGACCCTCCTTTCTTCTGTACTCCAGTACACGTCATTGTCATTGAATATTCTGAAATATGGACATGCAGTGGCTTTGCAGTGTCTTCATAACTTAAAACATGATAGCTGTGTCTACTGTATACATGGTACAATAGGGCACAGTGCTGTTGATAATAAAAATCTCTTATATTAAACTTATCTAATGCAGAATATAACTGGCACGGGTTTAGATTGTCTTATTTTACCGAGGATAAACGCAGAAATATTTATGTGCCATCAAAGCAATGTTGGGGCTTTGTACAGGACTGTTGATTGTCATTTATATATAAATTTATGTGGAGCACCACCTTTAGATGTGCTTTTGAGTAATGGAGCTTAACAAAACAATGCTATAAGAAGCCATTAATGCAGTATTTTGGCATAAATGGAGTTTGAAAACTGTGCATGTGTGACAGTACAAAAAAGACTGGTGATACCTTTAATATCAGTCTGTATTATTGATAAAAAATTAATTTTTTAATTTTTAAAAATATGCTAAATTATTATTATAAATTAGCCAAAGAGGTGAAGGAAAAGAGCGTTTTGGTGGGACAGCACTGTGGGAGGCAGCACTAACAAAAATATTGCTGTATTGACTTATTGGAAGTTATCAGTGTCTTGCTGCCAGCAGCAAAAACCTATACAATGGCAAAAAATAAATTATATGTCAATATATCTAATTTCTTGTATCCACCAGGTCCCAGTGAAATTCAATCTTGGTGCCACATTTAGCTTTTCCTCTGGTGTTTTGGTGTCAGAAGAACATCAGAACAGACAAATGTGTGTGATATTAGATTTATTTGAAATGACACAGTTTATTGTGTGTGTGTGGATGTTGCTTGAACCACGTCATTTATTGACGTACGGCTGGCTTGTCACAGTCCAGGCTTCAATTTGACATGTGAACATTGGGGCCGACAAACATCATGGCGCTTAAATTCAGCCCCCGTGAGCGTTGGCAGCGCACAGCATCCCCACCCTTGTGCTGGGACCCCAACATGAAAGATGCTGTGTGAATAAGATGCTTTATTGTGCAGCGCGTTTTCCTCAGCTCATTTTCTGACCCACACGCACGCACAGACGCCTCACCTCCTCGATAATAGCAGCACCACGTTTTTACACACAAGGACTCTGATGGAATGCCCCGTTGCACGCGGTGGCCGACGAAGCGCCCGGCTGGCTTCTGACGCGGCCTTTTAATACAAAAACCTTGAGAAACCCCATGCATTTTTCGGCTGGGGAAGCAGCGAATAACAGTTTTCATTAAACGTTACAAAGGAGTCCTTATTATTTGATGCTGGAGAATAAAGATGCTGCAGGCTTTCCAAGCCTCGGTCTTTCTTTTCCTCCTCATCATGGAGGGTCTCGAAAAACAAGGACGAAGCTTGCCTCCACAAGGAGAAACAGTGGAGATAGGGAGATGAATTTAATTCTGCTAGTTCAGAGAGATTTCTTAGTTTGACATGCACGGCAGGGGGTCTTTGAGGGCCTGGCAATTTTTCAGCGCTGCCAGCTTTGAAAGTGTCTCCCTGCAGCCGAGCCGGTATCAAAAGCCAAGGATAATATTCCCTGCAAGGTAAAGCATCCTAGTGAAAAAACATCTAGGACTATTTACTTATTCATTATGGCTTCTCTTTCAGTATACATCAGACGCACTGGTGCATGGGAGAGCGGGTAAGCAGCCTCACACACCGCCACAGATTCTGGCCTCCAAATCGTATTTCCGGAATCCATCAAGTAAATTTTTTTTTCCAGCCAGCGACTATAACAAAACCCATACTCTGCTTTCGGATTCCACCCTTTCTCCCCACATTTACTACCGTCCTTCCTTCCTTCCTTCCTTCATTCATTCATTCATTCATTCATTCATTCATTCATTCATTTGCGCAGCCCCATTTCCGGATAACCCCTGCTGGGAAACAAACGTAATTATTTTGACATATTCTCAAGGTGACTAATTCATTTTGGCCCAGACTGAATCCAGCTTATGGTGCAGCAGTAGGTACGGCAAACGTTAGCATGGTTGTTCTAAACCAAGCGCACGTGCAAGCAAAGTGGCCGTCTCCCTGCGTGCCCCAGCCAAAGTGAGCAGTTTGGTTTAAAGGGATCTCTATTTATTTTGTGTGCTATCTATAGAACTTGGAGAGCAGGATTTGGTCTTGCCTACATTATTTATAGACAGCGAAGATTGTACAGGCAGCGAATAAATACTTAACTGTGTCTTTGCATGGCCAGGGTTGTTGTTGTTTGTTGCTGTACTTGACCCTGGAGCTGAGCTGCCTCTTTTAGTTTCCTGTATGTTTGTCATACATCTATATTTGAACCTTTTTTTAATTGTTTGAAATTTAATATTAGCAAAATTCAGTGGAAGCTGAAGTAGTAGACAGACAGATAGATAGACAGATAGAGACAGCAGTTGGCTCCAGCAATATTAGCGAAAAACAGTTAAAAAGAATGCTGCTGTTTCACCTTATTATGCCATGCCCCCATCCCATGTGGGGTATTCTGCCTCCTCAGCAGCAGATGGTGGGCGATTCATTGTGAGATGTGGGTTAGGTATAACCCGGTGTGTCAGCAGTTCCTTCCTCTACTCTTTGTCAATTATGACGTCTGATTGACATTCACCTGATGTCGCTCTCGGAGCCGAGGCGTCCTTGGCGGAGTGGCGTGTGCCGCACGTGCCAGCTGCTTGGCCTAATATGTTTTATTGTCGGGATCCTTACATCGCCTGGAGCGCAAGGGAAGAGGTGCCATAATTACAGATTTCCTAATTAAATAATCATGAGGGATGAGCCACACTTTTAATGAAAAAATGATATCTATTAAATTAAGAATGTAATATTTTTGCACTGGACTGTGAAACAGTTCACTTGCTGCTGTATTGCACTTTTCAGAAGGGTTCAGAATGTTATGGTTCAAAATGGAATAGAAGAAAAAGTCAACATTTATTACATGGCTGTCCACCAGAAGGGGGTTTTTTTGGAGGGGGGGGGGTGTCAGGAAATTTAAAAACCTACATCAGTTTTTTTCAAAAACGACACAGTAACTTGAAATAGACTGAAGCAGCTAGATCTTGTTTCTCTCTGGCTGTATGACCTGAGCCTCCTGAAATTTCCTTGTAGGGTCTTGCTCTGAATGTAAAAAAAAACGATCGTATCTAAATAACTGTCCGGTCAAGGTAAACTGTGGTTTATTTTACACACCATTAGGGTGTAAACACACTATGCAAACAGAGGTGTTGAGAATGCCCGGAAATATAGCCTTCTCTTCTAAATAGAACAATGTTTGTGTTTCCTTTAGTGTTTAAAAATGTACTGTTTTTTTTCCACTGGACACTAATGTGACTTCATGGGATACCTTTGATATAGATTTTTAAAATAGTCTATTTTTTATAGGATTATGTGGGGTTTGGCTTAGTTGCAGGACAAAATACTACTTTAGGGGCAGCAGGTAATCACCTAAGTTTGATTCCCACCTCCTGTGCTGGAACCCTTGAACAAGATATCCCCAGTTGTTGCAGTTAACATTACCCAGCTGCGTAAGTGGGTAATTCGGTGTAAGAAACTAAATCACTTTGGAAAAAAGTGTTGGGAAAATGAATAAATTGTGTTTCTCTGCAGTAATACAGTATATCTCCCAAAATTTTCTGTTGCTTCTGCCCTAGATGTACAATAGTTGGAAACGGACCCCATCCCCTGCTGTACTACCTTACCCTAAACTACTCCAGTAAAAATTACCCAAGTGTATGAACTGGGTAAAGCTTAGCATTGTTAGTCTTCTGAATGAAAAGCAATAGCTAAATAAATAATCGTAAATACACATCATGATGACCTGACAAAATGATCCATGGAGAGGATTGCTAGGTGAAGAATAACTCTTAGTTGTTTTGCAAAGTGACGAGAACTGGTAAACCACTCAGGTAAATGGAAATATTTGTGGTTATAAGTGGTGCGTGGTGTTTGCTAGCTAATTCATCACACGACTGCGGTTTTTTGGGCAGCAAACAGAGGCAGAATTCGAAGGCTGAAATGGCTTTTCCAACGGATAGCCAGTGCACGTGTTACCCTATTAAAACTTTGAGCCGCGCAAGTCGGAAACGGGCCCGCGGTGGTCGACGGGCTGCGGATTAGGGCCTCCGGAGATGGGTTTGGGGGGAGGGTGTTCCTCTCCCCCGTGTTCTTTACCGCATATCAAGAGGCGTTCCGCAAATAAGCGCCCGCTCTGCAGGGTTTCTCGGCTAGCTGGGAGCGGAGAGACGGTGCGAGGCGTAATGCGGTCATTAAGCCTCCACTAATGAGGACGAGGTCCTCGCCGGATGCAGTCGCAGCATCGCCGGGAGAGGAGATGTGTGCCAAGCATGTAATAGAGCCTGCCGATGAAGCTGACAACCTTGTTACCTTGTTACTAAGGTTTGTCGGACACGCCGCCGAAACTGTTGGCAGATTAGGGAATAAAGGTGCCGTGCGGAAAGTGTGCAGAGCATTTAGTTGGGTTTTAAATCTTTTGAGAAGATAATAACCGAGGAGTGTTTTTTTCCCCCTTTCCAATTTTTTCTCGCACTTCTTTTTTTCTGTGTCATCTGACTGAGGAAGTTTGCCATCTGTGTTGCCATCCCGGCGTTACACGTACGCATAAGTTACCTCCGGTTACCTGTGCATAATGGTACTGTTATTTCCTCGCACTATAATTTGCAGTAAAATCTAGGAATGATTCTAGAAACGAAGAATGAATCTGCTGGGTAAAACTGACAGTTTTTGGTATGCAGTGTATTTATTAGTAGAGAAGGAACTGTATAGTAGCTGTGTATGTAATCTGTGGTGAACGCGTGAGGTGCAGTTCATAAAATATGTGTACGTGTACAATACCTAGCAAAGCGTTATTGGTGCAGTTGCATAGCTATTCTCATATTTAACTAACCTTTAAAAACATGTTGCTCATTTTGCGGAGTGCAGATGATACACGAGCAAATGTTGCTGTGCATTTGTACTCTTAAACCTTCATTGATCAGCTGCTGTGAAGTGGAAACCATCACTGTGGGCCACCGAGGGCCTCATAGTTCTTCGGTCAGTCAACCGTATCCATGGTGCATCATTGATATATTGTATTTTGTCTAGATTATAACCATGGTAAAATTATACTTGAAGGCATACTTAATAAAAAGGCCTGAAGTGCATCAACCGTGCGGCCCGATAAGTAGCTGTAATGTAACGCATGGCACTAAGTGTCCACCTGGTCAAGAGCGATTAGCAGTGCTTCATTCTTCTTTGTTCTTTTCTTTGCAACTTGTTTTTAAGTTAAGTTTTTTTTTTTTTTTTTTTTTTAGGGAAACATCCAGTGAATGAATTCCCAGCACTTGTGCACCCATACTCAGAGATGTAGGACACTAGTGGGTTGCATTGCTATCCCTTTTGTCCCCTACAGGTCATCCCATACAGGTGTTGCCCAGGTGTGCTCACATTTTTTTGGTATTGTGCAATAGGAAGATAATTTTTGATCTGACCTCCAGGTGAGATGCAGAGTTGGATAAAGTGTGAAATGGGGCAGTCCTATATCTGGACATGTTTTCAGTTTGACTTTGGAATGTTTGTTTGTAAAGTGGTGGTTGCAGCCACGTGTTTATGGGGACAGCAGATGGTGTTGTCTTTAGAGCTTCTGCTTTCCTCTTGAAAGAAGCAGGTTTGAATCCCACTGCCTGCTGTAGTACCCTACTTACCATGAACTGATAGGATAAAGTTACTCAGATGGGTAAAAGGTTAAATCAGTGCAAGTAGCTTAACTTTGTAAGTTGTTTTGGATAAAAGTGTCAGCTAAATAAATATCTGCAAAAAACTTGCTCATACACAGTGAAGGTAAGTGTTTGTCCGGTACGTTACATTACGTTCTAATTAGCTTACCTTTGAAAAAGCTCCCTATAAATGTAAGAGGGTCAAAAAACAGCCTGGGAAGCGGTTACTTCTATGTATTCACCGAAGGGCTTCCATTCCTCCCCCAGATCAGAAAAACCAATCTTTTAAAGCAAAATGTTGTATCAGTCTGCAGAATAGGTCACTCACGATAGCTCACTTACTCCCTAATGCTTCAGGTCCAGTTCTGTGGGCTGTAAGTCAGGTGTACAAAAGATAAATGCCTTGTAATAAAGTACCTTGTTGTGCCAAAAGAATGCTGCTGTTCAGCTGGGACGTTAGTGAATCATTTGTTGTTTCCGTTTCCTTTTGTTCACCAGAACGAAGTCCAGATCGATCACTTTAGCCTTTTTGGCCAGGTTGTCATTGGGAATGGACTCAGAAACCTAGCATCAGCTAAGAAACAAATGAAGTTAAGGCAAGAATATACTTTTAAGGAAATTTAAATTAATAGATAGATAGATAGATAGATAGATAGATAGATAGATAGATAGATAGATAGATAGATAGATGCAAATTACCCCATTAACTGTTAGATATTCCCATTTATTAATTTGGGGAGAAAAAATAGCCATTTTATTTTAGTGTTTGGCCTCAGGAAAACTGTGTGGCACTTTCCATCGGCAGGTTTCACGATCCCCCCGGTTTAGACACCCACCATGGCCTTTTCTGTTCAGCCAATTGCACGTCTGTCCTGCCCATGTTGGCGCAGAGTTTCCCGCGGCTCCCTCCTGGGAGGGACAGATGTGCCAAGCGGCTGCGAAGTTGGGAACCTGTTAAAAACACCGCTTCTAACTGTCCGAGGAGCATATGTGCCAGCGCGCCCCCCCGCCTCGCACCTCGTCCCTTGCAGTCGCACGGGACTGGCGTCCAAAAGATCAGCCTGGGTGTCCCATCAGGACTGAACATCATCTGATTTCACAGATCCTGGCCATGTGTGACTAGTGTGGACATGGTTGGGATATCAGCTTGTCCATGGTTTTCCTTCAGCTTTGGACAATGACCATACTGATCTTGGCGTAAGATAGTGTTCTGCTACAGCACTGTGTGATCCGTACGGTTGTTTCTCCTCAATGCCTACACCGTTCACTTTATTTAAGCGCCATGAGATCTCCGTGATTAGTCCACCGTTTGTCTTTCAGACGGACGTCATCGGAATGCTGCCACGAAATCGCTATTGCTAATCCCCTTTGCAGATTTGCTGTCCTTCAGCAGCCCGCTGCCGTTTCTGTGACGCCAGCCACAATTACGGGCAAAGAATGGCACAAACATGCAGAAAAGTTTTAGCCACGGCTGTCAAGGTGAATCGGGCGCCGGAACAAGCGGTTAGAGACAAGCTGACAATGGAGACACTGGTGGACAATGGGGGCCTCGGCTTCGCTCAGCCTCTGCAGCCTGTTTTCGGTTTATTTCCCATCTGGCTTTATATGCACATACCACAATGTTGCCGTAACTTTAATGGATTTTTGCTAACAAAATTTCATAGCTTGTGGTTATGAATTTCCAGTATTAGAGGACCCACCGGGAATATGTAGTTGAAATGCAGGTGAAAGCAGCACAATTTGGCTTTTTCATATTCTGCTCAGTGGATGTTTGTATTTTTCAATGCTTTACTTTTGTGTAGCCTCCCAACTTAGAGAAATTGTTAATTTAGTTTAATTTAGTTTAAGCACAAATTTCTTTCTTCTAACAAAATTCGATGCCATAAACATGTGCAGTACGGAGAATGCAGCACGAGTTTAAAGAGAAGTGGGATGTGTGTGAACTAAAAATAATTTGTTGAAAAGAAAAAAAAACAGTCAGAACATAGACTGCAAGTTCATGATATTTCCACAGCTACAGCTGTAGCCCATGCTTGTTCTTTATTTTTCCTTCAAAGGACTTCAAATAAGTACAATTTTAATAATACAAAAGAAGGAAAGTACATGTCTGATTTGTTGTCTTTATTTGTATGTGAGACAGTACTAGGCATGAACATGTGAAGCCGTCCTCACATCAAAGCTCCTTCATTAATACTGCAATTTCTTTGCAGAATACTGAAACTCATATTATTATGATGTACTAAGCCCGAGGAAAACACATCCTCCTTTCGACTGTCTCTCGCGCACAAGAAACATGGCTTGAGCAGTCTATTTATCTGCTCCGTATTAATAAAACTAATCAAATACTGCAAGCTTAAAATTAACTTTTTCTTCCCTTCAAAATAATTACATTTTAATGCAGGCTGTCCAGTCAGCTTCTGAGCAGAATATTTCATGGATTGCAGCACTTGGGGTGCTTAACACCTCTGAGGCGGCGTGTGAGAAAAGTTGCCTAATTTCCTAAGCCCCAAATTCAATTACTCTCGGCTGAAGACGTTCCGCAATCTCCGCTGGCTTTTGGGGGGGTACCTTCCCGAGTGGACAGCTTCGTGCCGTGGCATAACACCAAAGGCTTAGGACTGCGATAAACTAAAATAACACACTTTTCCTCTAATGTCAAGTCTAATGCGATTGTACTTGATGCATCCTCCATAAATAACGTTCATCATCCACAGTTTGCAAACCAAAAGTGTTTCCTAAGCCCGTTCCCAGGGAAAGTGGGAAATATGAGTGATTTGAAATAAATTTGTGCAGAGAAAAGCAGTTTTATTGGACTTAATTCTGGCTTTTGCAGACATAGAGAGTTTTTTCCCCTTCACAGGTGATCGGATTTGCATTCTTTGGCCTTTATACCTCTTCTACTTCATTTCCAAATAGTTCTCTTCAGACTTTATTATGCCAAATAGTCTTTATACTTGTGTTTTGTTTTTTGGCTGCGCTGCAGTTATGTCATTTGGGCAATTGTTAAATACTGTAATTTGCTTGCCCACACCGATGGAAGTGGATGGAGGGTACTTTTATGGAGGTGCAGTTTTGGCTTGTTAATGTAAGTCAGGTCATTGATGTCTGAGACACTGGTTTATGGATGAATCTGATTTTCTCCCACCGTGAACTTTTGCTGACTCTGCTCGTGGGTGCTGCAAGGGGCATTATGAATATTTTACATCTGCATTCTGTTTCAGATGGAGGCAAAACAAACTTTCAGGTATCACAGTGTGGAATCGATTATGTATTGTTGTTGTTGTTATCATCATCCCTCCATCCACTTTCTTGAACCACTTTGCTCTAAATGAAAAAGAAGGGTGTTTTCTTCATACATGCCTTAAAATGAAAGCCACTAGGCTTTTACTGTGATTTTATTTGCTTTACAATACCATTAAACCTCATCTCTACTCGTTCTACTGATAAAAATAATTTTTTTCAACTAAATTAAGATGTTTGCAACCGAATAGTACAGTAGCCAAAGGCTGATTTCTCTTTTAAAGATTTGCTATGGGCAATGTCATATTCAGCGATAATTTTTGAAAATATTTACGTTTCAAACAAGTTCCTCAATGAATAACATACTTTTATCTTGTGTAATATGTTATTGTTTTTAACGTATTCAATATCTTTTCCCTTATATGATACTATTCTGGGTTTATCTGCTTTAAAGCTGATAAATTGTTTAAAACCTGATCAGAAATCAAAGCTGATGGAGGCAGACACGCAACACGGTAGTAAATAAATAGCACAAAAGTGTCATTAAATTTGACCAAAGAACTGAAGGAGCTCAAACATGAGTCCTTCTCAGTAAAACTATGCAGCAAGTGTTGGAAAAACAGCTGTCAGTTGAATTCTGTCCAAGATAAAATTAAGAGACAAAAACTGGAACCTGATCGTATTCAATTTAGAAAGACCATTTTGCTCCTTCACCTTTGGTCAATAGCTGGTTCCCGAGGTAAGGGTCCCAAAATTTAAACCCTGTCCTTTCTCATTCTTAGCCCTAATGTGGCAGCGTGACCTCTGCCTGTCCGTCAGAGCTTCCGAAAACTTTTCACCGAGGATCTCAAAACTCATCTCTTTGGGATACGTTTCCCTTCTTAAACCTCCACAGGTTACTCCTTCACCACCTCCTCTGGAGAAGAGAGTGGAGAAAAAAGTCTGCTAAAGGCATGAATGTAAATGGAAATGTAAATGTACACTGCTGAGAGGTGGAAAAAGCAAAATGGTCATGCATATGGTTCTGTATTTTAATTATCACAACATTTATATAATCAGAAACTTAGAGAAAAATAAAGAACACCTTCTGCTCACAAGATCCATTGGAAAATGATTAGAGGTGCTGAATCTATAAAAGTTGTGGGAGCTTAAGGGCCTCGGTGAGTTCAATGATTTCTCTACTGATGGTCAAGAAGTATGAAGCTATTTGAGGTGTTCAGCCAAAGGTGCAAACATAGTTTCCTTGTGATTTTTCTGTATTTCTACATAACAACACCTCCATTCGTAGTGCTCAACAAAATCTGAAGTGGTTTTATAAACAGGAGCACAAAGCCAGTCCACCTATGACCTCCACCACCACATCTAAACATGAGTGAATCTTGGGAGAAGATCTCCACCTCTTTCATGCCTTACAGAACAGGACGCTTGAAAAGTTTCTCAGCGTGCAGTTTAGGGATCATAAGACAACTTTCCACAAAGAGTGAAATCTATTCTGAAAGCAAAGTGCGACCCTGCTCCTTATTAGTTACTTCGTGCTCACTTTATGTGTTTTTATTTCATGTCCACCCGTGTGTGCTTATGAATTTGTCTGTACATGCCATGGCATGTATATGTGTGTACTGTTGTTTTCTTTTACACACTGAATTTTTTTTTAAAGGTCAAAAATAGCCTACTGCTTAAATACAAAAATTACTGTAAATTAGCTTAACGTTGAAAGTCCCTGTGGAAAAGAATATGTGAGCTAAAAAAGAAAATGCAATGTAAATTTATACTGCATGGTCAAAATGAAGAATTATGAATTAATGTAGGCACAAGGCCTGACACCCTTCTCCTTTTTTTATATACATCACTTGATCTTCTGCAACACTCTTCCTTTTTTGGCCTTGCCAAATTTCCCAGCTATAGTTCACTGTCGTAAAGATTAGCTATCATGCCAATACATATCACTTTTGCTAATGTGATGTGAAATTGTGGCTATGCAGCAAATTTCAAATTTTACAGTTTGCTTAGAAATGTATGCCACGTAATGAAACATCCCATTTCCCCCAAAACCCAATTTCTGTAGTAAAGAGTTTTGGCTCTAGCATCTGACGGGGCTAGAGTATAACCCACTTTTCCTCAGTGCCTGTCTTACTCTTGCTCCCCGCTGTTCGCCAGGACATTCAGCAGATTGCAGAAGTGTGCCGTGCTCCTTGGAGCCATGGAAATCTAAGAATACCTTACAATCTTAAATTGTCAAGGCCCAAATGGTTTAGCAAAAACAATTGTCATGGGGACACACGTATGCTGCAGGTAAAAAAAAAAACGACTGACATCCTTCTGCATTCGCTTTCTTTTCTGCTTTCCATTAAATTTTGGCTCTGCATCCATATTTATGCATTTACCGCCAGTTCATGATATTGGTAACAATTTCAACAATGTACCGTGTAAAACTGTGACAGATTTTGAGCAAAGGGAACAGAAAGAGAATAATTAACATTCTGTTTTCAGTTCATTTGATACAAAAGGAGCTGCATCGGTTGTCATGGTGGATTTGACTGTATTATTTCCATATATAGAACATCACTTAATCTAATGTTTTGGCATAGTTTGATGTTTTTCTCAAACTTAGCTTACATCATAGCTGCTTATGGTTGTTTTTGAGTTTATGCAACTGGGGAATTTCAATAGAGCAATTCAGGGTGAGTACCATGGTCAAGTGTACTACAGCAGGAGGTGGGTTTTGGGCTTTGGTTGTTCCATTTTAAGGCAGCAGCTATAACCACTCTGCCACCTGCTGCCCGCTTTCATGCCAATAACAAAGCAGCATGGAGATGCAGGATTTAAATCTGTTTTCTCCCAGTTTCTGGTATGTATCTGTAGATATGGGCTTAACTATGGCTCAGTTTGTCCGGGTTTTGCATGTCCATCCTGAATTTTCAAAGGCGTTGCGCTCCGTGTAAAACTCCATATGTGCAGAAGAAGGTGATGAGAACCACTTCCAAATCATCTTCCGCCGTAAAACCCAAGCGAGCGGTCGCCAAGGTTGAACTTTGACTCACCATCGCTTACCCCATGTACACAATTAAACAGTGAACGAATTTCAATATGATGTTCTTTATTTATAGAAACTGGCATTCAGTAAAACATGTGCAGTATTTAATTTGATTAGAATTTTTGTAGAATTTAGGAGTCACCTTTTGGTCAGTTAAGTTTCTCCACCTATGGAGATAATTCTCTAAATGTATTCAGGTCCAAATAAAGGTTGTGAGGGAGCCATGCTAATTAGCATCCCCTTTGATCTGCGGTCCGCGGGTTTGTGCGTCTCAGCGCAGCGGAAGTCGCGCTCTTAGAGGAATACACATTGTGTTTGGGTCTCGCTTCCCGTTGTCCTTTGGTTTGCGTGCGACACCGATATTTATATCCACATTCTGGCGATGAGGCACATGGGTATCTCCGCAGGGTGAGAGCAGTCATCCTTCTGTGCCTTAACACTGCCCTTGACCTTTAGAGCTCCTTGCAGAGAATTCAAGCGCTGCTCTGTCTCAGGCTCATCTTTATTTATTTATTTTTCATATCGAAACTTTTCAGGGAGAGCTAAAAGTCATCGTTGTGTCCCCTTGGTCTTTTTTTTTTTTTCTTTTTTTTTTTTTAATTGATGTGCCGCGTGATCGTTCTTCATATTTGCAAAAAAAGAAAGGAGGAGAAAAGAAAAGAAAGATCAAGTGTACGAATGGATGCTGTTGGTTTCCTGATGGCTTCCTTTTGACAGCAACCCGTGAATAAGGATCTAAAGGTCCGCGCGCACAAAGTCACGAACAAAGACGAATGTTCACGACTTGCTCATGAATGTGCTCTACAAGATAAACATGTTTTCCCAGCGTACGGGGAAAAGGGACAGATGCTCAAATGAAAATTAATGCGATTCACTGCAAGTGTTTTCATTAGGTGGAAAAAATAAGCTTAAAGTCACCGCCGCACAAGCCCGATATTCACAGTGACCATCTTGAACTTTGTTGATGCTGCTTTCCCAAGACCTTAAGTTGATAAAGGACACCCGGAACATAGCGTGAGGTGCGTCCGAGCCAGTTCCGGCACTGGAAACCGAGCACGCTGGAGAGACAGGTCTCCGCTATGGGAATGGTTGGTTGGAGTATCTGGTCATGCTGGTGTTTCACAGCTCCTGTTACTTTGATCTTGGTAAAAATGGATAATGATTTTAGGTATTTTACTGTAGTTTATCTAGCATTGTAAGTTGCCATTGAAAAAAGGTGAATATTCTTTATTTACTTACCAAAATAGCTGGCAGTTTTTGGCAAAAGCTACATCCAACTATTCACCATTCCATTTCTACAGCTGCGTTTCTGATTCTGGGACAACCCAGGGTGAACACCCTGTTCAAGGATACCAGAGGAAGAGGTGGGACTCAAACCTGAGTGCTTTCAATACAAAGCAGCAACTCTTACAACAGCTGTCTGCTCTGTTTGTAAGCATACGTCCAGATGGGCCTAAACACCACAGAGCTGGCTGATCGTAATGGACTGACTGAGCGTGGTCTGGTGGAGAGCATTTAATGAGACACGAGCTCCGCGGTCTATTTTTTACCCAGCATCCTTACAGTCATATGCAATAAATTGTATTTTAAGCTTGAAAAGACAGCCCTTCCAGTGCTCACAAAAATACTGTAACATAGTTTATGGGTTTCACTTCAAAGCCTTGCACTGCACCAGGGTTGTTGTCTAGCCTCCCACCCACAGCGCGCTTGTATTCACTGCACATAACTTTCCAAAACATTAATTTAGCATTTGGTTGAGTGAGACCGAACGCGCCGTTTAATGATGCTGAATTTGCTTTTGGAAGTTCGCCACTGTGATATTTATCAATTGCTCAAAGTCACAGACCCTATCAGGCAAAGGTGTAGGGATTTTCACTACTGAGGGTTGTTTCCATATCAGCATAATCCATGCAGCTGTATCGCTGCCAGTTTATTTTTAAGTCCCCTATAACCCTAGCAAAATCTTTTAAGTCCTTAATACTTTATTAAAAACACTCGAAATATGGAATGACCTTATCCGAACGGTTCAAAAATGCCTACGAGATTTGGTAACATAAGGTGTGATGTGAATTTTTATTGGGGGGGGATTAATTAACGCTTCTGTGATATTATGTTCTCTTCATTTTAGAAATTTTGTTTTGAAAAAGTTTCAAGGTTTCCACAAAACGCGGCCCATGCTGCGTGAGCCAGCAGGAGCTGAGCTCTAAGCTGACAGCTAGAAATAACTGATAAAGACCGTTGTGCGGCTGACTGCTTTACCAGGAGTTTGTTTGGCTTCTGTTAAAATGAAAGAAATCAAGGAAAAGCTTGTTGCTTTGAAATGACAAATATGAATAGGGGAAGTGTTGACTGTAAGTTGAATGCTTTGTCCAGGAGCGACTCCTTGGGTACGTGCATAAGCAGCAAGGGGAGAGGTGTGTAATGGATGTGCCGGCGCTGATGTGCTGATGTAGCGCGGGCGAAAGCCGGCCGAAAAACACGGCGCGCCTTGCCCTTGTCACCGGCTTCGGCAGACGGTGAATCAAAATTGGTTTTACCTGAGTCAGATAATCATTACTAAATGAATTCATTCCCAGCCATGTGAAATAATTGAAAAGCGGGATGTGCGTGCGTGAGGGGGGAGGCGGAAACCATCGGATGAATATAAATTTCACTTATGCGATGAAACACTGGCCAGGAAATATTGATTGTGTTAGCTATGCTCAGAGAAGCCTTTTATCCGTGTTTAAACGGTGTCCTGTTGTACATTAAAATTAGTTTATACCTTGGCATCTGTTTACAGCTGTCGGTGAAAATAGGCAGAGTTATTCAGCAGCTTAGAGTTTGAAAATGAATCAAGGAGACCAACCGTGATGTGTAAATGGCAAGCCGGCTTTGTGGCTCTAAGTGCGGGTTATACCCACCTTTACGTAGATGGATGATCTATAAACATATTGTCATTAAATTACAGCCGGCCTCCTGTTTTTAATAAATGTAGACATAAGGAAATGATATGTGTTGCGTAGATTTTTGCTTTTAGAACATTCGGTAGCAACAGTCAGTTTCAAATGACAAGTCAGACTTAGAGGAAATGGCGTTAAGATCTTATAAAGACTTAGCCTTTAATAAACTTAGAACTAAAATATCTGGTTGTACTGGGTATAGTAAAAGTTTATTTGCTGTACCCTAAAAACGTGTCATATGTTAGCTGTATAGCCAGGCATCGCTATCGTTACCAAAATGACCAAAATTCCCACTGGTCAAGAACTATAACCTGGATTTGACCCAGTCTCATGGCAAGATGACTGGCGCAATAAATTGAAAAACTGTACAAGGATGTAGAGGATAGTGGGTGGAGGGGGCAATGAATATAACAGCAACATTAATTAGTTGTTGTTGTTATTATTATTATTATTATTATTATTATTATTATTATTATTTGACCAGCAAATCACGGTTGGGTTTTTAAACTAGATTTTTTCCCCATTTATAAAATAAAATTGAATGTTTTAGTACCTTAAATGTTCTTGTGTATTTGCCCAATATTCCACATATATTAGCTAAAATTAGTTATATTAGGTAAAAGTGAGCTCTGAAAATCTGCATATACATGAGAAATAATGGAATGATGCAGGCCTGCCCGTCTGGCCTTCTTTGTGTAATAAAGGTCATGAGCAAGCAGACGTGCATAGCACTTCACTTGTACAGTGCTCCTTTCTCAGGAGTGTTGGAATGAATCTGTTCCGAGAGGAAATGCGATGCACTGGGGCCACGTGTTTCATCCCTTGGTGGATCTCTCTGTGCTGGAGACAAAGAGCAGACCGTCATCAAAAGATCTCATTGAAGCCCTGTGATATACTGAGTATTTAAAATTGGATGATACCCCTTTTCCTCCTCTTGACATCTCCCACGAAGGATCCGTCTCCCATTATGGTGCAGGCTGTTGGCCGTTGCCTTATGCGGAGGCCTTTTCTTCTTGCCGCTCCACACAATGTTCGTGTTACAATGACTACTCTTTTGGGCGTGAACTTAAAGTTGGAACTCTCCATTTCCAGGCCCGTGGTTCCATCCTGACCTGCCCTCCAGTGCCGGAATGAATGTCACACTTTTATGGATGTTCCCATCCATAAAACACCTCACCTGGCACCTCAAGGGCACCACAATTTTCAGGCATCACAATTTGAAACATTGTTAATATTGGAGGCAATTGGATAGAAAATAAACAAAACCCACAATACGTGAACAAACAATTATGTTTGCTGCTTTATTCATTTTGTGATGGTCTATTTCCCATCCAGACTGTAGATTCGCAGCCTTGTGCCCAGTGATTACAGGATAGGACCTGTGACCCTGACCGGAATATAAATGGATATTTATTAATTTATGTTTGCGCTGAACATTGAACATTTTTTTGAATTGATCCTGGAAAATAGTATACACAGAGCTGGTCTTATGTTATCAGTGACATTGATGCCCTATAGCAGTTGACGCAAAATGTCCTCGATAAATACTGAGTTGCTGAGAATACTTTTCATTAAGCTGGTACGTAACTTTGTAAGCGGCGTGCTGGGACGCTTGCCTTGTACAGTCATAGAAATACGTCTATTCGGGTAACACAAATTAAATTTTGCAAAGAGCTCCATTTAATACCTCTTCTTTGACTGACAGTGAATTTCTTTGCATTTACAAGGACAAAATTTGCCTTTCATGTGTCTCCTAACTGTTGAGCAGCATAAGATATTTACATTTATTCATGTAACAGAAACTTTTTTCAAAAGTGACCAACAATGATCATTACCTTTATTCAAGGTGACATAGTGTTAGATATACTGCAGATATATCAACTAGTACTAGAGATGCTGTACTACAGTGAGTGCCTACAGCCATTTACCCATCTTTACAGTAGAATAAGGTGACGTAAACACACACACAACACACACACACACACACACACACACACACACCAAACTCATGTCAAATTGCACAGCCCATGCACTATGAAACCACCCTTTTTCTTCTACTTACATTTAAATATTGTATAAATAAGTATAAATATTGCGCATCATATGTATGCATGTGCATGTTATATGTGAGGATTTCTGAAGTGTTTGGTATGTAATACCTATGAAAGCAGAATGAGTGCAGACAATCATACAGTATTACAGTCATTAATGGAGGATTGTTAACTCTCTTATTTAGAGTTATGATAACTGATATTAACTACTGAAATAATTTTGTCCATTTTAATTTTATTTGGTGACACATTCCATGAATAGGTGTCACTTTTGCAGCTCAGGAAACCATTACATTTTTTCCATGGAAACGAATGGTTATTCTGTCTTTGAGTTGCACAAATTCACCTTATGAAAGGTTTTTCTAACAATGCATTACTTTCGTAAGGAGGACTGTGTCCTGCCGTCAGAAGCCCATTTATTTATTCTCTGCACTAGGATGGTTGTTCCCACTTGTTTTTTTTTTTCCAGGCCAGCCTTGTTTCACATCTCCACAGACTTCAGAATACCGCAGCTAGAGCTCTCAGCCACACTTGTGATAAAGGCTACATAATTCCTGTCTTATTTTAGTTCATTATAAAGTCAGTGTTGTTGTAATAACCCACATAATCATTTATCTTCTTTATACTGTTAAAATCAGATACATACTTTTAAGTAGTATTAAGAATGAGACAGCCTATTACAGATATGATGCATTTATGCTAAAAAAAAAAAAAAACCTTATCGATAGCTTAATGTACAGAACTTTCATTTTGCAAGATTTTAGCAAGTCTTGCTTATATGACGGGGACTGATTTCATATTAGGCAACAAGATGCATAGGACTTAAGGATAATATATAAGAGTTAGCAAACTCAAACTATAAGCAATTAAGTTAAGATTTTACATGAAACATTATTCATATCTTTATGTATACCGTATGGCCAAAAGTACGCAGCCGTCCTTCTAATGACTGAGCCGAGCTGTTTCAGCCACAGCAATCCAGCATAGAAACGCAATCTAAGCTATTGTGCGCTTCCAGCTTTGTGGCCACAGTTTGGGGAAGAAGCTCCTTTCCTGCTCCGGCATGACTGTGTCCCCTTTCCACCCTCCGTGTACAAAACTCAATGAATACATGATTTGCCCAGGTCTGTATGGAAGAACTTGAGTGGCTGCACACAGCCCTGACCTTGAACACCTTTGGGATGAACTGGAACACCAACCGTGAGCCAGGCCTTCTCACCCAACATTGGTGAAAGATGCCAAACTAAATAAATTGGTAAATAATTTTAAATAAGTTAACACGATGTTGCTTTAGAGGAAAGCATCAGCTAAATGAGTAAATGTAAACTGACTGTACTATTTCATGCTACAGCTCATATTTGTCTCTAGTTCTAAAATGTCAGTTAGAAGAGTGTAAATGGATTAAAGATAGAAGATGGGGGGGGTGCAAGTCCCCACATGTGCTTTTGTGGACTACATTACAGCCGTTATGGCAAGAGCAAAGTAGCTCAGATGTAGCCCATGTGAGAACTTGTGCATCACCTACCTGTCTTGCATAGGCAGTACACATACAGTATACCACGGTATCCAAGTGTAACCGGTTCTTCAAGGTGGCGCAGATGCCACAAACTCAAACTTGGAGTAGCTTTTTCAGTGAAAGTTATAATTCATTACAGGTTCACCCGAGAAACCCCAGTTAATTTCCCCTAAATATCCGTAAAACTCTTAAATAACGTATTCCAGCCTGACAAAGAACTCTTTAAATGTCAGTTATCTAATTACCTTATTAACTTATTCATATTAATAATTACCGAATGTTCTAAAAGTTAATAATTACCGTATTAACTTATTAATATTAATTTGTGTATTTATATGCAGTTACTTTTTAAAATTTCCTATCATATATTATATTTTTCCTTACTATAGGCTGCAATAGCAATAAATATTTAACAAATTGATTGAAAAAAATGAAGGAAAATAATATAATATAGAATTGAAGAAAGGAAAATAATATAATATAGAAAAACAATAAAAACAAATGTACAGCACATACTGTAATGTGCTGGTACTGGGGTACTTACCCACTGAGCAAAAGTAAATGACATTGTGAAAGGACAAGCTGCAAGCTGTGTTTGAACACGGGCCACACCAGGCAAAGACTGAGAACACAGATGCTGGGCGCAGTGCTGCCGCCAGCTTTGTACTCATACTTGTACCAGTTTTTTGATTATTTCCCCAATGTGGAATGACATTGCTCGGACAGCATTCTTTATGCCAGGTCTTCTCCGCAAGGATAGCGATCCCGGTACTAATGTATACCACTCGTTCCGTTGGGAATTCCAAAACTGGGAACTCAGATACTGTGGAATTGGTGTGTGTGCACGTGCGTGCGCGTGCATACATATATATTTACATTTACAGAGGAATTTAGACACATGCATGCATATCCAGTACATGTACTGTACACAGGTACACACACACACATATATATATATTATCAACAGTAATAATCATTATTGAACAGAAAGATGGTTGGCTGAGAGTTATATTGGCTTCCAGAAAAGGAAATAAGGAACGTAATCCGTTTACCGTGAATCATTTACATAAATATATGCACTAAGAATTTAAGCTGACTATAAATGGACTCCAAATTTCTTCTGATTGTACTGGACGGCTTTTAACATTTTCTCTACTGAGATGTATTCCACAAAGAGCTTAACCATCGTGTAAGTGCACATCTAGTTTCCCAATTTACTAAAAGGACTTTTTTAGCAACAGTAGCAGCAGTAAGTATTATTTTTGGCTTTTGAGTGGATGGATTGGAAGGTGAAAGAGCTACTAGTAAGCACAGACATGCGCAGAGTCTTGATACCATCGTAAACAAATTCTCTGCAACAGAAAACAAAGGTCTCAGAATGCGCTATCGCTTTACTATGCGAAAGTAACTCTTCAGCTGTACAATTTTCACTTTAACATCCTTTTTTGGTTGAAACACAGTGCAAGCAAATGGGCAATTTAATTTTGTAAGTGGCCCTTCCTAGCTTGTTGCCTCGGAGAGCAAAGCACAACAGAGATGCATACAGGTGTTAACAAAGACAAACGTTTTGCGTGTCCCGGATCACCTGACTGCTCAACCCCTGCAAATGCTAACATAGGAAAAGGTTTGACAGCTGTCTGAAGTACTGTACCATAGTACACCTTAAACATGTACAGTATCTAGACCATTCTACACAATACACACTATGGGATACAATAGGTAACGTCATAGACGTGCACCTTTATTGCAGAGATCACGTCGCTTTCCTGATGTAATTATTAAAACGGCTTAGGCAAACATCGCACCCATGAGACTAAACGTTTGTACGTATGTTTTATGCCTAAAATGACAAAATTGTCGGATGTTAAGAACTGGTCCAGATTCTCAAACTCATAAAATTTGTGAATTATTCAGAGTCCAGCTGTCTCTAACCAGCCCTATGAAGCATAGATCTTCAAATAATAGCATTGATTTAATTTTAACTTCCCGTTCCTAACAAAAAAAGAAAAGAAAAATCGGTCATCTAACTATATCCATAGCGTAGTGTGCCATACAGCTGTAAAACGGAGCAGTGAATATCCCCAAAATTGTGCAAGGATGCCTGTGCCTTATGGATATTTGTATCTCGCCAGTAGCATTAAATGGACAGGGTTGAAACGAAATGCAAAGCACATGTTATCAGGATAGCACTTATATTGTGTTTTATTTTATGTTCATCTCCAAGAAATCAGATTGTTTGTTTTATTTTTACAGCTATCGTTTGAACGTGGGACATATTTAATTATTGAATTGTGCCCTGAAGAAATTTGGTTAAAAAATGCTCTTTTTTGATGTAGCCTACACTGAAGAAAGGGGTAGATCTTTGCAAAGCTTCCTGGCGAGATGAAAGTCTAATCATCTCCACAAATGAAAGGAAGGGCTTTAATTAGGCCTGGGTCTGCGCAAGGAGAATTTGTGCATTGTGATGGATGGAGTTTGCATCCCCTTAGCGACTGCCGATAAAGTAACGGAGGGGGGTAGAGGTTGCGAGGATTGGTCTTGGGGTTGGGAGCGGGGCATGGGGGTGGGGAAGCGGCGAGCTGTTGCGATTCGCTGAGACGACCGACGTTAGGGGCACGTCCCCCTCCCTCCAAGGTCCCACCCACGGCAGCGCGCGAGCATTGAGCGCCACCACACTGTGTCAGATTCAGCTCCGTGCCGCGGCCACCTCTCGGCCTTTGATGTGATCGTGCCCCGCAGGGGGCGGGGTGAGGGTTCCTTGCAGGGCGAGATCTTACTGCTCCCTGCCGTGACCCCACCCTGTCATGCACGGCTCCAAAGGAGGAGCGGTGCGAGGTGCTAATGCATAATTAACAGCTGGTCAACTTTTTTTATCTGTGCACAAAATAGGAAAGGACCACAGTTAACCTCTTAAGTCGGTCACTGGTTGTGTGGGTTTCTCCTGACGGAGAGCAATAATGATAGTGTTTACTAGCACGCGAGAAAACGGGAATAAAAATTAACTTTGAAAGGATGCGTACATTTTCTCGCAACCATTACCGCTACAGGGAGTTGGGCAATTGAGCTATCATTCCACTGTATCATTATTTATAGGAATTTTGACAGTTTTCATATTATTATACCTAAATAAAGCGTTTAAATGTTTTCACAAAGCGTTTTAATTTGACGAGCCGATACAACAGACGTTTGCGCAGTAACTGAATAATAAAATAAAAAAAATACACGTCGTACTGCAATAGGAGAATGCACGTAATTCAGGGCAGCTGCTAAAACAACAGTTTGCATTCCACCTTTCCTGTTGTTTCTGCTTTGTTTTGTTGTGGTTCACTGGACTGTGCAGCCATTATGCTATCCAGTCACCCAAGGCCCTCTTCTGCACAGATAAAATTTTAAAGGAAATTATAGGACAATTATGGTCTTTTATTGTACACAGTAAGATCAGACTCCAAACACAAAATACCCCTCGTAAGGGCTCCTTTGTTTAACAGCCTTCTCTTTTTTTTATTTAATACATGAAAAATAAAGGTTATTTTCTGTCATCCTTCACCAAAATGAGTAAAATGTAAGATTATAGTCACGTCACAACTGGAGGCCACGAAGAGGGACTTTGGAGGGCCGGCTCATAGATACATGCGATTGCGTTGGCACCCCAAAGCCGTTTCGTGCTCACTCTTTCATCTGGAGCTCTGCCTGAGAAATACCTTTTCTCAACTTCACAGGGGAGGCTGTCTTGCGGGAAATAGAAAATGAAAGATCATTTTAACCTCTGTACTGCTTTTATAGCATTGCGAGATTGTGTTCAGTCCAACCACGTGCAATTCCATGTGACAAAAGAACATGTTTAAGACAAAACTATTCCCCTTGAACAATGATTTTCATTCTGAAAATTCTGAATTAATTTAGAAATTAAATTCTTAATTCACAGTGTTTAGTTTATTGGTACTGAAAGTATTCCACCTAATTTCCAGTCTTTTCAACACCTTTTATTGCAATACATAATGGCTTCCATGGTTCTCAAATATGAAAAACTGTTTTTGGCCATAAATGTGTCCAGTATTTATTGGTAAATGTGTAGAGGAAATTTATGTTCTACCTAAATTAGGGAGTAAAGTAAGCTGTCTGGTGTCTGATTTTTATTTTTTTATTTTTTTTACTAAACCATAAATTGCCAATACAATCAAAGACAGAATATAAAATATGCTCAGATCTGACTCAAATATATTTGTCATAAACATACCGTAGGTGTGATCATGGAAACTGCGTCCAGATGCGTTCAGCAACATTTTCTGTGCAAGTACGTGTAACAACTTTTCATCAAAGCTCGTGATGTTGGTGTGTGTGAAATATCTACTCTGTCTTAAGCGAAAGAGAATTAATTTGTGTGGGTAATGCTTTTATCTACAGATCTTTTCTTCTGCGTGGTTTCCTAGTTTTACTGCGCCCACATTTTGTTTAATCTTAGCTTTATGAAGGGAAACACTGTGATTTAATACATATATGTACCAATTAAACATTCGAGCCTACTACATTTATGTACTTTTTTGATGGCGTGAGCATAGCTGATGTGCTGTATGTTGAAGAGAGTTTAAAATAGTAGGCAATGCATTCTGTGAGTCTAAAGTCTCTGAGAAGAATCTCAATGGATTTATTGAAACAAAGAATTTTCATCTTGGGTGCTGAAATTTTTTTATGCTGTATTTTTCATTGTGCATTGCCTTGCACAATGATTTAATTATTCAAAAGTATTTGTTGGTGAAAACCTTTCATGATTTTTTCCAGATAATAATTGAATAAAAATGTAATTAAGGAAGAACAAAATGGGACATTATAAATATTTCATTGGGAATAAGTCAGCAAAGAACCTATATAAACCAGGATTACGGACAATTTCTTTTTAATTACAATATTCAGTTACAATATTCAAATGTTTATTATACAGCACTTTGTAAGTTCACACTTGCCATTTGCTGACTAGTGCTGTGAATGCTGTATATTTCAAGTTTTTGCAATATAATACAGGAAGGCCTCTATTCACATAATCCTGGAAATTGGTTTAAAAGGTGAAATATCACAAGCTGGATATGTAATTACCATTAATTTCAATTATTAAAAAAAAAAAAAAAAAAAATCACCATTCCTGGGCCCACATTTGCCCCGATGTTTCATCAAGTAATACCAAAATCCAACAAAATGGAGATTAACAGTAACATTTATATTAAAAACTGACATTTCCTTTAATTTATAATATACAACAATGTATTATTATTATTATTACTATTATTATTAGTGTTATAAAAGCAAAGAAAAATTAATGGCACTCAAGAATTGCCAAGCACAACTTCAAACAAAGGTGCGGACACAATAACTGCAGACAAGAACTGAATGACTGTGCCACTGGCAAACTAGCTGTGGCCATTATGTGCTTGTGGGTCCCTCACACAACAAAAATAAAAAAGCTTAGGGTGCCACATAAACAACCTTTACTGAACTCTGAAGACCTCAAATCACAAATGTCCACTATACTGGCAGCCAGCATTAACTTAGAAACTCAAGAAATGAGCCCCATATTTGGTCGTAATGCAATAAAGGATATTAAAAAATTACACAAAAATTTATGTCAAAGACTTGTGTCTCAGGATAAATTTTAAATATGTAGTGCATTCAGTTACACTCAGCCATATTTTAATATAACTGATTTTGCAGCTTGAAGAATGTGGTTGTTATTTTTAATTATATGTCATTAAGGTACGGTTACACACAGGTAAATAGAGAAAAATAGCTACCAACTGCTGTCAGTCTTTGCTGGCTCTGTTGAACTGTGAATGTCTCAGCATCACAAGGATGTCAAAGGAAATGTTTGAGTCTCTGACTCACACTGACCTACATTTCCTTGGCTTTTTTCTTAGAAAATTATCGTGCTCCTTGATCTTTCATTCATGGGTTGCTTGGAATCAGCAAGCACTAACAGAGGGCAAGAGTCCTGTAGTTTTCGTATAGCTGTTAATTTGATGTGCCACATTTAACATGTACTGCTGGCTTTGTGTGTGTGTGTGTGTGTGTGTGTGTGTGTGTGTGTGTGTTAATGGCTGCTGGAAGAAACTGTAGGTGTGTTTCTGGATTTACTATATGCAGTTTAATGATTCGCTTTGAGTAATCTGCATGCTGCTCTATAAGTTGCATTAAAAATCACACATTATTGTTTTACTGCCATATTTACAGATTTACCTCATAATATAATCGTGATAAATAATTTAAATAATTGTGGATCATGTAAACAAAGCAAAAACAATCATCCATCCATCCATCCATCCATCCATCCATCCATCCAAATTTTGTGTCCATCATAGTAATATCTCTCACACACACACAAACGTTCATTTACCATTGATGACATAGTCACTAGTTCACCGAAAACACTTCGATTTTGAACTGTGAATAGAAACTGGAGCAGAAAAAAGGAAACCCATGCAAACATGGGGAGAAAAAGCTTCACTAGATTCAGTCCCACACCCTAACCAACAGACCAAGAGCTATGAGGTCCAACATTGTCTATATCATCCTTCACAAACAAAAAGTAATTAAAAATATTATACCCATTTTCTAAGCATCTCCACAACACCAGCTGTGAGAACAGAGACAGGAGATGTTTCTAAATCCAAACATATATTTTATTGGTTTGGGTTTGAAATCTGTTGAAATTTGGGTTGCATTTACTTGCTGCTGGCAGACCGTGAGCTGGAAAAATGTAGGGTTTTCTCTCTGTGTGTGGCAGAACCTTCTGGAACGTACATGTGCATGCATCAGTCGTACTGTTAATGGCATCTAGCAAAAAAAGTTTCGACATTTAATGGGAGACCAGTAATCTTTTTGTCCTTTTAGGAATGGGAAAAGAAGGCTGCTGCTGAAAGGACGTTTGTGAAAAAGACAGTAATTTTGGCATCAGGCTGCAGTTGCGCTGATGTCTTTCTCCTCCCTTTAGCTTCTCCCTCTGGAAAATTCTAGGATGGTCAACCTCTGTCCTTTATTGCCCCTTAGGTCACACATGCTGTGTTGTTCTTTCGGCATCTGCCACTAAACTAAAGCAGGGTGGCAATACAATTATGAATATAATATTAGGATTGCATACTAACAATATAATTCCCTATGATACATATTGTAGTTTGAACGTTTTCTTAAAATAAAAGAATAAACAGACAAACAAGCAAGCAAAAAAAATAAATAACGGTCAGTATTTTTACAATATTTGTAAACGTACATTTTTTTAAATAAAATTTGTTAGAGTTGTGTTTTATTTACATATAATGATTACTAGCATGTCAACATTATTTAAAATATCCTGTATATGATATATTGCAAGGACCAGATTTCCCTAATATTAGTCCACTTGCAAAAGGATGAAGGTTACACAGCATTGCAAATTCCCCGTAATGCCTTGCAAAATGTTTTGGACAAAAATGTTCTAGCTAGCATATTTTTAAAGTATGGCATTGTAGTATCTGATATAATTAGAAGGAGTTATTTTGTTCCATTGCAATAAATATTGTGCTCAAAATGTATAATTGCACAGAAAATAAAGTGGCATAATCGAAAACAGAAGTTTTTCCGGTCGGAAACGTTCTGTGATCGTACGGTCAATCACAGTTACTCTTTTTCTATATGGTACGTACTTTCATTCAAGAATGCTGCCACATTTTCCGGAAGGATTTTAAAACGCAAACTGCGGTTTGCCGGTAATGCGAACACTGAAAATTATTCCACTAAGTCTTCTGAGAAGGTGATCAAGTTAGATTTCTGGAATATGAAATATATGGTATTTTGTGGAGATAATATGGGAATGTCAAGAGTGCAATGAGCACCGGGATGCTTTTGTAGGACAGTGGGCCACACTGGGGCTTGAACACAAAGCCCTGCATCATAAGTCATTTATGAATACGGGTGCTACCAACGGTGGCGAAACTCTTTTGATAGTAACTTCCCGTCATCCCTCTCTCGCTTTCTCCAAAGACCACTCGTGGTACCAGATGTTAACATGGAGCTCTTCCAAGGTGAATTTAAAAACATGTTTTGCTTTTCCAGATTCCCAGTGTGTTCGTTGCATTCGTAATGCAGATTTTATACATTAGGTGAGCTCTGTGTGTCCTTACAAGTAAATCATAGTAAAATTTACATTTATGCAAGGCCACGAGATGCAAATCAGCTTCAGAAAGAACGCAAAAATACAAATCCTGCTTTTACGAAGTAATTGAGTGGCTAGGGTGGAAGGGGAGTAGCATTTAAAGGTTAATCAAAACACTTATTTTCTGCTTGTAGATTTTTTTTATTCTCAGTGCTTATCACTTTTTGTGGTAAACCTCTTAGCGGTTTCTCCATCTGTCTGCTTTCACTTGCCCTCCATTACATGCGGCCTGGTCAGAGGATGGCTGGGGGCAAAATCTGCTTTCCATCAGGTAAAAACCTAGAACAAATTTGCTGAGGAGATGGCTGTCTCACAAGGCAGTCGACGACAGAGCGTCCCGCATTTGCGGCAAATTTCCGATTTGGGCGTGAGAAAAAAAAAAATTACGCTTCCGCCGGTTTTTCATTTATTCACGCATTCATATATCCTTTCTTTCGTTGTCATTCGTTCTTTCAAATTCATTTCATTTTGTTCATCCACAATTTTTCGTCCGGTGTAGGTCCAGACTCTATCCTGGAAACACGGGGCTGGGTTGACAGTTAAAATACAAAAGCTTCATACAACGTCTGTGAGTAGTTATGAAATTTATATAATTAGCTACATTTGTATAATATTTTTCTCATGTTACACATTATTTAAAAGCCAGTAATCACAAATGTGGCGTGATTGTTTTTTCTTTTTGCACAAATCGTAATAGTCTTTGATGTGACACGGAATAATAATTTTTGGGTAATCCCTACATTTCCGGAATGGTTGAAGTCTTCTGTTGGGCTGCCTTGCTACACCTTGATTCACGTCCCACTGCAAATATCCTGAAAATTAACCCAACAAGACAAGCTGTGTGCACCTTCACACCTGGGATTGCGCCTTGCAGTATTATTAGAATTAATATGCAGGAAAGCTGGATTCACGTCGTACGGCGGTCCCTGAGGCCTGCGCGGTCTGCAGGTGTCTTGAGTCGCCTTTCAATTACAGTATGATTTACACGTAGAAATTCCTCTTTCTGTTCCTGTTTCTAATTACTTTGGCTGAAGAATTAGGAGGTGATGCTGAATGAAAAACAAGCCATCCTCCTGGCCTGGAAGACCGCGGTGGCCAGATTTACTGCAGGTTATCGCATGCATTTTTAATTTAACATAATTAAAACTGCCCAGCTTTGGAGAACCCCATGCCTTTGGTCTCTCACCATACTTTAAGAGCATGTAATATACAAACTCCCACTGACGCAGGAATACACCGTATATTCATAGGTATAGACCAACAGCACGCTTTAGAAGCTCAGATGGGATGGGGGGCAGCTGTAGAAATAAATTATGTTAGATTGTAAAAGCCTCAATTTGCACAGATCCCAAATCATCTGAAGGAAACATCCCGGCAGTTTCAAACTGCATTTACAGGGGGTTACTGGGCACTGTGCATGGGGGCTTAGAGGAGGATGCGACTGTGTCAAACACCAATAGGAGAGAGGGTTTCTGGGAGGAAAAAAAAAAAACAACAGCAGCAGCCTCATTCGACACTGTCACTTCTGCTCATAATTCACAATCCGGGATCTCGGCCCCCTCTGCCTTCCGTGACAGTCCCGTGTTTCACAGGACTCCTGTGGGAGCCGGAGATGTGAGATGCGCACAACGAGCCGCTGTATAGGAGGTGGTGAAAGGGCTTCGCTGCATTCAGCTCTGGAAAAAAAAAGACAAAGTTTTTCTTTTTTGTGTTTCCCTTTTCAGCCATAATATAGGATGCTGTAAACCCTCCCGCACTGGAAATTAGGAAATGAAAGCCCCACTTTTTAAGATATAATAGCTTTTTCTCCAGTCCAAGCTTTTAGGGCGATTCTGGTGGTAAAAGTAATTATGTTATGACTTTTATGTCGGCTGTACATGGTTCATAAGTAATAATTGCGAAAATTGGTTAGTGTGACTGCATGGTGCAAAATATCATGCTGTGTGCAAGCCGGCTACGGTTTTTTTTTAAAGTGGGAAAAAAAAAAAAGATTTTTGAAGTCAATTGCCTTCACGCTAATTCTCTGTTCTCTGGGTTAGCAAAAGGCTTGGTTTTGGTTCAAGCGATATCAGATTCTTTTTTACATGTACAAAAGCCAGGCGACAAACATGTAACTTTGAAAACAAGGCATTTTCTAATAGCTTTCCTGCAAGTTTCCTTTCCTCATCTAATACTGGATGTATTAATAATACTATGCAATAATGCTGGTTAATAATGTATTAACAATACCATTGTTGCTGAAGTAATTTGTGTACACATTTATGTCTTTATTTCACATATATATATCAGCCCCAGTGATCCATCACTATTAAGAGTGTTTTGTTTCTATTCTTTTCTGTTTCACTTTTATTTATTTATGTATTTATTTATTTCATTAGTATTTATTTGGGGAAAGACAAAAGTATACGCATACCATATGTTCAAGTTGGAAATTGTCCACATTTCTTTTTAAACACCTCCAACCCCTGTTATTCTGGAAAGGCACAGCAGTGCGAATAAAGTCTACAGTAAAGTCTACAATCTCATGATAAGCGCACAACAGGCTCACAGTGTGTTTTTGCAAAGACAAAAAAGTTGGTTGATCATTTTTGTTATGTTAATTAATCTGAAGGAAAGGCTTGCATGTTTTTAAAGTAGGACAGCATGGGGCCCTAGGGCTTATACATTTTTTTGGTTAATCATTTAATAAAATGCTTAAACCTTTCTAACTCAAGGAACAACACGAGGTCTGAAAACTGCTTTCTTCCTTCTGTAGTGCTGGCCACCTTTGAGGTCTATTTTTGGTATAATTTCCTTAACTTGGGAGTTTTTTCCTTTCCTCAATTGCCAGATCTCACTGTAATTTGTCATTTTTAGGTGAGTTATCTTTCACAAAGGATTCAGTCAAATTAATAAACAAGTAGAAAGAGGCAGGCAGACAGACAGACACCTTACCTGGTTTATATTTTGAAGAGAACTGTTTAGAAAATTGTGCTAACATCAGGTGAATGCGGTAAACATTGACACTGCTGTCAAAATCACAGCAGTGTTGTAATTTTGACTCTGTCTTATTTACAGTGGACTTTTGTTACTCTAAAGTTAGCAGCACTTCCCCTGGTGATGACTGGAGAATTAACGTCCTTGAGTTTATTTCAGATTTTTTTTTTCCCCATAAAGTACATTGCATAAAGTATTACAGCAGGTAGCAATTGTGCATCATAGCTCCTGGGCTGGAGGTATGGATGTGGGTTTAAATCCAGCTGTATGTTTTGAGTGAAATGTTACCATCGTGTTACTGTTCAGAGCAGAGAAAAGCTGATATAAAGACTTGTACATTAAATTTACTTACCAAACTGAGATTTTCCGTGAATGCTGGAAAATCCTAACAGGATGTTTGGGCAGGTGTAAACATACAGAAGGCAGACTGCTGTTATAGTGGGTACAGAGCAGGGCTTAAATCATGTCTCCTACTGTAGTACTCTTGGTCAAGGTACTCACCCTGAACTGATACGGTAAAAGTTGTCCAGCTGTATTAGATAATTTTTCTGAAATTACGACTTTTATTTAGCATGTGTCACAGGTCATTATTAGCACTGTAATCTTTTATTTTTCTTTTCTTTTTTTAAATCGGTTCAACATCACATCAGTCAAAAGCATTAACTGTGGGCCAGTTATTATTCATCAGACAATGAGAGAAAACGAAATGGGTTAAAATTATTGTTGCTCATTGTGCCAAGCCTTTAAAGCTCTTATCTAGTTAGGGCTCCACAGACACCTGCTTCACCTGAGTGTTTGAACCCGGGGCCACGAATAGTCTATTAGCACAGCTTCAGCACTCACACGACAATGAAGTCAAAAGTGCTAATAGCAGTTCCAGCTTAAATAGCTGTCCAACGCCACTCATAATGCACATGAGGACAGGTTAAATGTTTCCCAGAATGCTATTATAACATTTTTTTTATTTGAAATTCATTTTTATGGTATATTGAGGTATTTTACAGGGGTAGCAGGTGGCGCAGTGGTTAGAGCCGCTTCTTTTTGAATTCAGGGACCGATGTTCATATCCCACCTCCTGCTGCAGTGTCCTTGATCAAGGTACCGACCCTAAACTGCTGCAGTAAAAATTACCCTGCGGTATAAATGAATAAACGGCTGTAAGCAGCTTAACACCAAAAGCCACTTTAGAGAAAAATGTCAGCAAAATGTTTAAATATATCTCTCCTCTTCCAGGTATCACTTGAACCTGTACAGCTTATTAGAGGAATTAATACGTATATGAATTTGAAAATGTATAAGGTTCTTTATCAAAATGTTTTAGTCAAACAGCTTTTAGTTAGTTCTTATAGTCAGGCTTTGAGTTAATTTGTCATAAATGGCATGAATGTTTTATGAAATAATATTTGATCAACTGCAGATGAACCTCCATTCATAATATTGATTGGTATGTGAAGCTGTCATTTAGCCACTTGGTTGACTCAGGACCGGAACATTCTGTGTCTTTGGCAAGGTACTTATTTGTTAAATTTGCCTAACACCACAGTTAGTAGGTGACAAAGCACATTTCTGAATATTGTCTCAGTTTAATCATATACTGTATGTACTAAAGTGTATGTACAGGGCGCTGTCAAACAAAATTTAAATTTTCTCTCTTTGCTGCATCTTTTCAGTTTAGCGAGCGAACTGCTGTTGATTATGACGCATAAAGCAACTGTATTGTTCATTTTTATTGTTTTTTTTTTTTTTAAGTGTTTTGCAGACATGGTTCACGCATTCAGATTTGCCTCACCTAACACCAGCTCTCCATAGCTCATTTTAAGCTGTTATCAATTTAGCAAGACGTGTCACAATTTGACTGCAAACATGTCGCTTCCATCAGCTGGTAACATTTACACCAAAAAAGGCATCTGTATGCCCCGAAAAACTTGCCTCCTGTAGATGTTGATGTATGTTTTTTCCACTTCTTAGTATTCCTCTGTCCTCCAGTGACAAGTGTGTAAATATCCATGGCAACTGCAGCCTGCAGTAAATTGCAGAAACAACCAATAAATGCCCTTATGAAGGCTCTTTATGACATTTTCTTTATCACATAAAACACATTTTCAAAGCCAGTTCAGACTTGCGGAGAAGAGTACAGAGGAGAGCACATTCTCCCCATCACCTCTGTGAGGAATATAACTCATGTCTAATAGCCAAGTACTAACACATGGAAACAAATGCGCCAGCTTGTTATATTTTACCAAAAAAAAAAAAAAAATGCATTACACACTGTTGAAATCAGCGCAACCCTTTTATTGTAATGAACAAAGTTTCATTGCCATGGGAAACCAGCTTTAACTCAAATGTATGAACTCCCTGCTGCTTTAACCCTCCATTGCAGTTTATTAAGTAGTCCTGTGAGACCCCACACACTAAAGGAAATATGAAGGTAATGAGTCTTTGAAATGGTCAATTGCATAATTGCAGCTTCTTTGTCCATGTTATGTTACACATGTTTTTTTTTTTAATTCTTCACTTTTGAAAGTAGCGTCGTCTTTCAGCATTTTTCATCTGTTGTGAGTAAAAAGGTGAAATGAATTCAACTGCTAACACATTTGGTGTTACAAATGCTTGAATTGAATACAAACATTTTCATACAGTTTATTTAGTTTTAATAGTATTTTCTTTGGATGGCACAGTGGGATGGTGAATTATTTTAATGCCTGGGCTGTTTGGGTATGGGTTTGAATCCTGCTCGGTTCATGCGGACTTTGCGTGTTTTCCCCATGTCTGCATGGGATTCCTCTGCATGCTCTGGTTTCCTCCCACAGTCTTTTAGCTTAACTGATTTCTCTGAGTTGCTATATTGTGTGATCGTCTACATGAATGTGTGTGTGTGCAATTACCCTGCAATGGACTGGTATCCATCGAGGGTATCGAATTCTATGCTTACAGCCAGGACTCGGGTGTGCTGTGGATCCAGACCAGGACACGCTGTGAAGGATCATGGATGGGCGTACAAATTTGGCAGAGCAATGATCACCTGCATTTTCATGCCCAGCCATTAGTTGGCAGTAAAACACATACAAACACAATACATGGGATGGCATGAATTCAAAAAACCCTCCACGGTGTTTGCTGTATTTTTGAGCACCGGCGATCAACATTGGGGTGACAAACTGCTTTTACAGAACCTATCCAGTGAGTAGCTTAAGATACGTTTCTCTTATTACACTTTTATTTGTGGTGTATATAATAAGCTCAAGAGTGTTGCACGTTATTTAACGTTACTAGAAGACACAATGGGCTGCAGAATACAGCGAGTACAGTAGCATTGCATAAGATGAACAGCTAATGAAATTCCAATAAATACGTAAGTCTAATAGCATTTAAATGAAAAAAGGTATGGCTTCATCTGAGGGATTTTACAAAACTTAGCCTGAGGGGTGTCTGTATTACCAAGGTCGTATTGACTGTGATGTAGTTTTGGGATCTGCAAACAGACATGCAGTCCCAACTGTGAGGACCCTGTAATAGGTAATTTGTTTTCTCTCATATGAAATGTAAGAAACTGAGACAGTACAGGCGTCACTGTTGACGCAGGTGAGCAGAAACATCTCCACACATGAACTGTGTTGCTTAAGCCACAGAACTCAACACTACAGGTGGTGTGCAGACTAGCTGCTTCTTCATTTGATGCAGAGTTTTATTTGGCTCAAATTTTTCTATTAATTATGCACTTAAAATCTAACTATAAAATTCTATGGCCCCCTCTGACATTTCAACCATGGAGAAAAAAATGTGCAAAATGATCAGTAAAGTTCAATGAAATTCTGATTTGCTGCCAGATGCAGGGATATACAGTAATGTTGTAAGAGGGAAGGTTTGCATGAACAATGTATACATTGGGCAAACTTAAAGTCACTTCTTCACCATAAAGGGTGTCAGTGATGACTCTGTCCTAGCATATATTTATTAAAGTACTTACTTATTTACTTGCTTTTTTTTTTTTTTTTTTACCATTTTTTCTTTTGGTTTACTTTTGCCTGAAAATATTGGATCTTACAGCCATGCGTTATATGCGAAGGCTTGTTTTTTAAATATATTTATAACCTGAACATGCTCTGTGTCTGTCTTCAAGATATGTACAAATAAAATATAAATGTAATTAACTGTAATCTTTGACACAGCAGTGTAAAAATACACCTTGGCATGCATGCCATAAAAAGAATATATAACCAAAATTTCTAGAGTGAATCCGTTAATTTTTAAACTACCCTTTGGTAACTTTTTAGTCTAAAACATATATATAGTTTGTATTTTGTACCATTTTGTAGTATAAATGACATTTTACTATTGCTCTAAATTATTTATATTTTTACTATTGCCAGTTAATTGTTTGTTGTTTTTAAACAAATATGTAGGTAATGGCTAAGGACATTGACTATCAGGTAAATAATTCTCCTGCTGTATGTTCAATGCAGAATAAACTACGCCAGTTACACCAGTTAATTGTTTTTAATACTGTACAATTTTTTTCTGTCTGAATATCTGAAAATTATTCTTACAATAATAATATGTATCTGTTCTTCTCTGCTGTCTTTTTCTTCCTTTTCAGTTTTTGGCCACATGCACTCGCGTTAAAACAGAGGCATGAACAAAAGAAATATGCTGCACTCCAGAGCACCGATATTCCTTTTTCCTCCATATCTTTTTCCAGATGGAAAAATTCGTTCTCCACAATTCGATCAGTGTCACTTGGTTCATCTTCATCCAAAAAATGGCCACTTTAAAAATGCGCTTAAGCACCATTAGTGTCTTCTGGGAACTTTTAAAATGGGACCCCACTCAGATATACTTTTTTAAAAAAGAAAACTGGCCATTTTTCCTAAAACTTGTAATATTTGTTTCCATTTATGCACTGCATTGGATATGGGTGTCACATTTAGGAAGTAGAAACATTAGAAAAACCAAAGGACACTAAGGTATTTATTTAAACTGCTGGGGTCGACAGACGTTTAAGGATGTCTTTCAAGTTGCACTGGAAAACTTATTTCAAGCAGCCTAATTTATTGCTTATTAAAATATCTCCTGCATTTGTTAGCGCCATATTTTGTAAAACAGCTAAAAGCCTTTTAACATATTACATGTGAAGTTATGACTGTGTGTGTTCATAAAGTTATTCTGACTAACTGTGGTCTCTCTCACCCATTACCAATAACCACTTGTCCAGGGGAGGATCCAGGTGATCCAGAACCCATCCTGGAGTCACTGGGCAGAAGGCTATGAAACTACACCCTAGGTGTGATGCTGGTCCATTGCATGGTTATAGATTCACATGTCAAATCCAAATTAAATAGTAAGAGATTCAGTTCCAGGCTCTTATGTACAAAGGGACATTTAACAATACAGGTATACTCCACTTAACAACGGGGTTACATTCCAAGAAATGCTTTGTTATGTGATTTCGTCGCTGCGCGAACATCATAGTGTGTACAGTATAGTAAATACATAAACCAGTAACGTAGTTATTTATTATCATTATCAAATATTATATACTGTATAAAATCTTATGGGACCACCGTCGTATATGCAGTCTGCCGTTGACCGGCACATCATTATGCAGCACATACCTGTACCTTAAGATGAAGAATATAAGTTCTTTGTCAATTCTGTGACATCTGTGTACTTTTTGGTTATAAATGTGTTGTGTGGGAAATTCCGACAATAACTGGGTCAGAAATTATCATAACTTTGTACTGTAAGGAGTGCTGCATTTATATTTTGCTTAAATCCCTTAATAATGTACCTCACAGTGTCGTTGTCTGGAGGTTTGGCTGATGCGGCAGCAGTGCATATTACATTTAATTTCATTTACATTTATTCATGTAGGGGATGCTTTTTCGGAAACCGACGTACAGCTCAGAGGAACAGACAGAGGTCACAAACATGTGCTTCTCACAAACACCAGCCATTTTTCCAGAGCACATCACCCCAGTAGTTGCGCGAATGACTGATAGGGAGAACAAACCACTACATGATTTGGATGTTTTGAAAAAAAAAACTACCAGGGAAAAACATCAGAGATTCATCTAATATAACTGTAAATAAACCGACTCTAAAAGCCTTTCATTGTAAACACTTTGCTTATTTCAAGTTTATTTAGTGAACATGTTTTGATGCACCTTTATATACAGGGTGAATCAAAAAGAATTGAACAGTTTCATAAATTTGTTAGTTACTGAATACTAAGCTATATGAACATGAAGAATATTGAGCTCCTGGAAGACTGAAAAAAATGCTAAGGGTTACTTTACAAATTGGTTTAGACTGTATGTCCATATGATGGTTACTGTAGTTACTGAGTAATGGATTTGTGAAAGTGTTTGGTTCTTTCTGAATTACCTTCTGTATGGCGCAGTGCGAATGCTTTTCTTCAAAGCAACTTACACTCTTCAAGTTCACGTAATTGGGTAGTTTTTGTTGCTGTGTCTACGCAGAGTACCTTGCTGTGGGTGCTTCATCCTCCTCTCTGCAGTTCTTCTGGGCTGTTTAGAAACTTTGAACTGGGAGCCACCAGAGATGATACAGGGGCCTGTGTTTGCTGCCAGACTGCAGCTGTGTAGAGACCAACCGCTGTAAATAGGAGTATTCAAGTAGTCCTTAAACTACTCCACTGTGAGAAAATATTAAACAAAACATGTATTTGTGTGCCTGGTTTGATTCTACCTTAAGGTTGACAGGTAAAACGTGTTTTTGTTGGACTTTTATAGCTCAGTTGGCATCATTGTGTATTTGTTACACCAGTAGAACTATAAATCCACCATGAACCTAGTTTTTCATTATACTGTTTATAATGGACACAGTTGCTCAGTAGGGGCATTGAGTGGCATAGTGGTTAGAACTACCGCCTTGCAGTTGAAGTACATGGGCTTCAATCCCACCTCCTGACTGTAAGTAGCTTAGCATTGAAGAAAAATACCAGCTAAATGAATGCATGTAAATGTGTGCAAATTTAAAGGTTGGAACACAGAAACTTGCAGTACCTGTCATGCTGGGTATTAGCTGGTTGTCACAAACAAAAGTACTGTGCCTGAAAGTATGGTGGAAGCAACTATTCGGGCAGAACTGAGGCTCAAGACAGAAGAAGGTTTCAGCAGAAATAGGCTTTAATGCCAAGGGCACTCAAAGTGGCACATGTGCTGGTTATAGCACATCCAAGAAAAATAAAAATGATAAATAATATCGTGATCCTGCAACACGTCAGGCATCCCTCTTGGCTCCGTTCCCCAGTACAAACCAATACAGGCTGTGTTTACATTAGCACGAATGCTCCACACTGGACTTTAAACCAAACCTCTCAATTCCTCTTTTGAATTTATGAGGCCCTATAGCAAGAAGCAGCAATATTTGCCCCGCACAGAAATACCGTACCGTTTAATGTGTTAAAATAACTAATCTGACAGTTCACTGCGACCCTACAGGAACCACGTAAACCCTTTCAGAGCCTATCTATCTATCTATCTATCTATCTAGCTAGCTATCTGTCTATCTATCTATCTATCTATTTAAGGAGATGTTAAGGTCAATAATGAATTTAACTATGTCAAAGCTTCAAAAATAGTTGGTTTTTTAAAAAGTGACATTAGCATTTGACAAGTGCTGGTGTTGTGAGCAGGTAGTTATTTTATGGTGCATAATAATTTAATTATGTTTTCTGCACGATTAAGCCAGCAGCTACATTTATTGTAACTTTTTGTTATCTAAACGAATTGATGTAAATTACTGGTCAATTAAGAAACTGAAAGGAATTAATGAAGGAAATTCGCTTGTTTCATTTTTTTTCCCCTCTTATCTTGGACTTTTAATTGCACAGTTTAATTAAAATATTATCTGCTAATGAGAGTTTTCGTATTGTCTAATAATATTTGAAGCATAAAATTGAACATCAAGAATTCATAGACCAAAGACTGCAGCATAAAACACATACGGTTTGTAATAAGATCTGTTGTTTTTTTTTTTTATTATTATTATATTTATTTGTTCTGTATCATCACTGTTTCAATTCTAGTCCTAGATATTACATGCTGTGAAGTAAAAAATAATAACAATATTAATTATAATACAATGGTAGTGGGGTAGAAGTTAAATGATAATTTGCAGGCATTTGTGTTTTATCGCGCCTGTCAAATAAAAGTACAGCAATAGGTCATATTCAAAGGATTGCTGGACAACATGAGGCTGCAACGCTATCCAAAAAAAGTAATTATAAAACAGCACTTACAACTGTTTTCTTTTTTTATTCAAATGTAAAACGTGCGGAGGGAGATCAGCTGAAGTTGCTGAAAGAGTAAGCTGGGGAGACTGGTTAGTGGACTGTGGTTCGAATGCCACCTCCTGCTGTAGTGTTGAGTATTAACCCGATGCAGTAAAAATTGCCCCATTGTGTCAATAGGTAAAGCACCGGTACTCTAGCTCAACGTCGTAGCGAATAACGTCAGATGAATGAGTTCATACGTATGTGCTCACACAGGGCAGCCTGGTGGTGCAGCAGTAGCACGGCTCCCTCACAACACCCGGGCTACTTGGGCGTGGGCTTGGAATCCGGCTCAGTGTGCGTGGAGCTCGTGTGTTCTCTCCTTGTCTGTGCTGGTTTCCTCTCACAGTCCAAAGCCATGCTTTTCATGTTAGTTGGTCACCTTAATTTGCCCATAGTGTGTGTTTAAGAGAGAGAGAGGTGTGGTAGACCTGATCCAATCCACAGTGTAGTCTCCTAGCCCAGCACACTGTAGTTCTGGACTAGACTCCGGATGGCGTGACTGTGACCTGGAAAAGCGGTTGGATGGATTTACTCACAAAATCTATTCAATTTGTTCAAAATGTTCTCTGCCAATTTAGCTGTAGTCATCTCTGTCAAAAGACAGATGTCTGTAATTCTTTGCTCGCGTTTGCGCAAACTGCTATTGTCCGTCTGACATCTCGGTAAGGGTACGTCGGATGATTCTGTCTGTGACGTTTTTGACAGCGTTTGAATACCCGGGCGGGCGTCCTTTTTGTACGGCTAAACCCAGATCAACTTAACCCTCAACCCATTAAACCTGAGCGAGCTCCGCGCGTTCCGAACGGCGGATCGCAGCCATGCCATGATGGGTACGCATCTCTGAACAACCTCCAGCGATCGCGCTTGCTCCCATAATTTGCCCTTGCCTATTATTTTTTCTGCCTTGCGACGTATTCTGACTTAACTAAAGTTCACGTTTCTACTCCTTCGGCCTCGATGGAGACAATTAGTCAGTTTGTGCTTCATTAACAATCTGCTTTTAATTACAATTTAAACTGGAAAAAAGCCCAAACAGGTCCAGATTCGCTTTTAAGAGTATACCCCATGCCGCTTTTAAATGCGCCTTGGGTGAACTTTAATAGCGTTCAGCCTGCCATACTGATGCACTTGTGTGTATGGCTGCTTTTAGCTCATTAGAAAGCTTACATACATCCGCTTAGGAATTTTATGGATGATTAATGCTTTCATCGCCACGCCCCCGGTGGCACTAATGTGCGGGGGGAATGAGGCGTGTTGCCGCGACCTTGTCGCCAGGAAGACCTGAAAGGGTCACGCTGCAGCTCCACACGCTCTGGGGCAGGCTCTCATACATGCTGCCCGGCTTGGCGGCACGCATCCCTCACTTCCCATTAGTCAGCCCGGTGAAACGCACATCTCCGGAACAGCCCGTGGTCCGCACCTCTGTTTCCTAACAGGTGCGTGGATGAAGCGACGTTCATACGCACACGCTGACTATAGCCTGAGCCAAACTGGAGTGTTCCTCCTGCATTTGCAGTGTCCAAGGGGTTACTGCCTTGCATGTTAGGCAAAACCGTTATCGAACAAACGTCAGAAACACTAAACATTTCATTCTTGAGGCAGCCAAACAGACGCATGACCACTGTACTACATGATCAGTACTGGGAATAAAAGCTCATCTATGGTAAGTCAAACACAAATAAAATAGCACATATATATACCCAGAAAACCAAACATTTACACCAGATGGTCTAATATAAGAACGATACGGATAGTTGACCATCACGTACCATGCGGTGATAACTGTCACATGTCAGAGTCTTTTATTTGGCATTCATATACATTACAGGCAATTTCTATTTTTGTCCGCATATTTAGTTTGGCAAAAATTTTTATGCCGGATGCCCTTCCTGACGCAACCCTCTCCATTTCCGGGCTTGGGACCGGCACAAAGACATGTGCTAGTCTGTGCATCCCCTTGCGGCTGGATTCACAGATCACAGGCAACATTGAAATGAGAAAGAAAAAAATCTGCAATCTTAAAGTTATTTGTAAACATTATATCCAGCCATTATCAATCAGAGTTAAAGATGTTAAGGTTTGCATTGGGTGTGACGAGGATGGACAGGATTAGAAATGAGTATATTAGAGGGTCAGCACAGGTTAGACGGTTTGGAGACAAAGTCAGAGAGGCGAGATTGCGTTGGTTTGGACATGTGCAGAGGAGAGATTCTGGATATATCGGGAGAAGGATGCTAGGGATGGAGCTGCCAGGCAAGAGGAAGAGAGGAAGGCCTAAGAGGAGATTTATGGATGTGGTGAAGGAGGACATGCAAGTGGTGGGGGTGAGAGAATGCAGAGGACAGGAGGAAGTGGAAGCTTTTGATCCGCTGTGGCGACCCCTAACGGGAGTGGCTGAAAGAAAAAGAAGATATCCAGCCATTATCAATAATCCATTATCAATAAGTAGTGTCCAGTGCTGGATCACAGTTGTCCAGAGTCTAGTCTGGAAGCATCATGTATGAGGCAGATACACCACTCTGTCACGGGGCAGTCATGCACGCAAACATGCACATGCAACCACACACACGGCAGTTTGTCCATTATTATCGACTGCCTTCATTTATGTCATTCCAGTAGGAATGAGGCCTTGTTGTTAGGGTTACAATGCTGCAGTGTTGTAGTTATGTTGGATGCAAATTAGCCTAGTGCTGGCTTTGAATATGTGTTGACCATGATAGGGGGTTCGAGGCGTTGAGTGTCGGGCGATGCAGGTCTTTTCATCGTGGTGTTCTCTTCCTCTCTCTTTCGTTTTGCATCCTCTATACACACACACACACACACACACACACACACACACATACACGGACAGAGCACAGTCAAGCGTCACCAGTTTGTATCTTTGAAGTGTGGGTGGAAACTAGAGCGCACAAACCCACAAAACCATTGTGATTATCACTCAGCTCTAAACCTACCCAACAATATAATAGTGTGCACTGTACCATACAGTATATACAGTACAACAAGGGCAAGAAATAATAATAGTAAAGTTCAGCCACACCGAAGGACCAACCAACACTATCCTCATGGCACCTGATCACACCCCGCATCAGATGTTCCCTGTGGTTATTGCACTAGAAGCTGTGCGTACAAGGTGACGGCTTAGCGGCATCTGACTTTACAGCAGCTGTGGAGTAAAAGTGTCTCAAAATATGGTAACCACCATCAGGGTGACCCAGTACCTCCAACAGGGGCATCACCTTACCTCCTGCCACATCATTAGCTAGTATCAGACACCCTTTCTGTTGCTATGCATGACTTTAAACATGGCGTTCGGGGGAGAAATGGGAGAGAGGCGATGAAAAATGGGGAAGCATGGAGTTGACATGATTTAGCATAAATGCGCCTCCATAAGGGCAGCAGGTGGCGTAGCGGTTATAGATGCTGCCTTGCGGTCAAAGAATCAAGTTTTAAATGCGTACCCCTTCTGTTACTCCCTTGAGCGAGGTACTTACTTTGATTCCCTCCGATAAATATTACCCAGAAGCATAAATAATACTGTAGCAGTAAATAATAACAGAATAATAATAAGTGAATAATTACAAGTAGCTTAATATACAGAACTAACTTTTTTATCTGTCTTCCACAAGGAGTCCTGTTAAGTGAATGGAAAATAATGTATTACTGTATATTTCTGACTAGATAGCAGAGAGTATATTTTATTCTGCAGGATTTTAAATTAATTTAAATTAATTTGCCATACTTAGAAAGACAACGAAATTGATGCTAAAAATATTTTTTGCGTCTAATAAAATGGTTTTTGAAAATGGTTTATGGTAACCGAAATGCAAAAAGAGAAATGCTTTATTTGCATTGCTCCATTAATTTTTATGCCACTTTCATGTACGGCCTCCGGTAATATGAAAATTGAGTTAGATCACTTGCTTCAAAATCCCCAGTCCCCAAATTAACATTTACTGGTATCTCAGAGGAAAAGTTTGATCACTGTGATGTTTTTTGGTCTCGTGAGACTTGAGTAGCAGTGCACTCTCTAATGCGTGTGACAGTTGTCCTAAAAGCCCCGTTGGAGCAATAAAAATAAATAACACAGAAGGTCAGAAAACTTCACTAGATGAATTAGCTGGATCTGAGATGACCGTGGAGCCATGTGCACCTTTTTCTTTTTTTTTTCAACATCATGCTCTAAAGTTATTTTTGTTTGGATTCGGGAGAGTTAAAATAAGACTTTTTTTTTTTTTAGACTGAATTTGCCAAACTTGCGTTTTGATCGGAGCGAGATGGCTTTGAGATTAAACATGGTCCTTTCTCAAGTGCGGGGTTTCAGAAGCTTGAGAAATTGCTCTAAATCTTGTCGTTTTTGAACAGCGCTCACATGTGTCTAGGGGAAGTAAAAGGGGAGTAAAGATTAGATCTCCTCTTCAATTTTCCTCCCCTCTGGGATTGTCTGCTGTTGAAACTCGCTGGAAAGTTTTTAACTAAAGCAAGAACAAACTTATCTCCATACAGAGCAGTACAGCAAAGAGTATCTAAATCATCAGTACTTTGCTTCAATATTGTATCTCCATTTTTATTTATTTTTTTTATCAGAAAGGTTTTTTATGCACTATTTCTCCAGCTTTAAATATTGCTGCAGGTCTACCTGCACTGGTCTAAATGGATTATTGTTTTAATAACCTCGTAGGACAAATGCCACAAATATAATTTTAAGCTGTAAGAGTAAAATACGTGACACTTACAGCCCTGCCATAGCCAGTGTTGGTATACACCAGTTTTGAACCTTGGTCAACCCTGTGAAGCAAGCTTACATTTATATGGAGCATCTGACAAACACATTTGTTTTGCTGATGCCTTTCTCCAGAGAAGCTTACAGTTTTAAACTACTTATACTGATTTACTCATTTATATAGCTGGGCAATTTTTACTTGAGCAATTCAAGATACCAAGGAACATCTAATAATGTATTAATTTCAGGCACCTATTAAGGAGTACGACCACCCTTTGCCTTCAGAACAGCTTCAGTCCATCTCGTAATGTTGTCATATACATCCTGAACCGAGTGTAGGGGGATATTGCTCCATTCCTCAAGAAGAAAAGCCTCCGGTTCTTTGAGGGATGGAGGAGGAGGAAATCTACTTTGCATTCTGTGCTCCACAACTTCCCATTACGGTTCAGTGATGTTTAGATCTGGTGATTTGGAAGGTCATGGAAGGTGTTTGACTTCATCCTGGTGTTTCTGAAACTGTTCTGGAGTGTGTTTAGCAGTGTGTATGGTGGCATTATCCTCCTGGAACATGGAGACATGAAAGAACAGTGCTTGCACCATAGGGGCACCTGGTCTTGTAAAATTCCCTCATATTCCATGGCCCTTATATGTCCAAACATAGAAATTATCAGACACACAGTCTCCAAATGGCAGCCCTACCATAAATTCCAGCTTTGTGACGATGTAAGATCTGAAGTGAGTTTTGAGGCTGTAACATTTCACCATTTAGTTTAGTTAGTTTAGCTATTAAGAACACTCTGTCCAAGGATTTTTCTGGTTATCAGATTAATGTAAATACACTGATGCATTCGTACTGATGAATGCACTGTTAATTTATACCATTTGTGTCACTTGTGGTTTTGTTTGTGTCCATTTTCTACTCAGTATTTTAAATCGATCCATGAATAACTTAAGTATCAACTGAAGTCCAATAACTTGTATTCATGTTGCAGCATAGTATTTGAATGTGAGCCCATTTGTGTTTGTATAAAACTGTTTTAGGTGTGCCCACATAATTTCTTCCAGGTCCACCTACGTTTGTAACCTTCCCTATGCTTTGGACTGGAAGGTCCGGAATTTTTTCTCATGCACCATTACAGAGGTCCAAATGTCTTACCCTGTGGATGAACCATAATTACCGAAAACGATGATGATGATGATTATGTCATGTTTGTACATAATTTGTCCCTTGAGCATCGGATGTGAATTGCTGACATCATCTAAATTACCTGTTCTAAACCTAAATCATAAAAAGACTTGGAACACTTCTTCTGCACGGGTTATTTTAGACGATATTTTTGAACACAGTCCAATGAGTAAAGAAACTATCTTTACAATAATGGTGCCCCATAGTGCATACAATCTGCTGTGGAAAAAAATACACATTAAAAAAAAACAAAAAAAAAACATTCACTTCTTATTACTACAGTATCTCTTTTTCAATGCTTCAGCAATTTATTGCTTCATGAGGAAAAAAATAAACATTTAAATACTTATTACACCTCAAGGGTGACATTCCATTTAGAAACAAATTATAATGTTTTTCAAAATTATTCCTTGCACCACAAGACCTGGGTCTCCTTAATGTGAAATCATTTTAATGTTACGTTTTTTACGTTAATTTTTGTTTGGTTTTACAATGACTCATTTGTTGGCCAATGAGTTGCAAAGCATTTCTTAATTTTGAGCAAAACCGTTCATTGCCCTGCAGATGAGAGTATGCGATGTTCCCCTTATAGCGTGGCCGAGAGTACAAGTGTAAGTATAAATGACAAACGTGTGTGACGAATATAACAAGTTAGTATCAAGATGCGTTAAACAAAGTACAGCTATTGTGCAGACTTCAACACGAAAAAAGGTTTTGTTTCAATCAGGTAGTCACTAGGGAACACGGGTACCGTAGTATGAATTGTTTTTGTGTGACGCAAATTGTTGTATACTTATCTAGCTCAAGTTTGTCAGAACAAATTCAACTTCATATTTACTCCTCTTTTTTTCATTCTGCCTTTCATTTTATTTTAGAGTTATCTATAACTTTTAACACCTTCACTTTAATTTCTGTTTTTGGTGATGGCAAATTGTCTGCATGAGTGATTTATGGGATGTTAACTAATTGGGTGAATTGGTTTTTGAAAGGTAAATTGCTCAAAATAATTGTGATTATCACAACAACTACGGTGATATTCCATATAAATGACATCATTGTTTAATTTCGCCGGCAATGCAGAGGGACTCATTACCCGGGTTGGGTTATTCCTCGATTCCCATGGGTAAGTTTCATCATGTCAAGTCCGCACCGTCAAGTGATAATGCAGTTCGCACTGTGACACTTTGTTGTATTGCATGGTGTAACTGCCCAACATGTAGTAGCCATTTCAGCCAATCCAAGGATTCATCTTAAGCATGCAGATGTGGGATTTTTTTCATGAAAAAATACCCAGTTGTACAAATGAAAGTACCAGCTAAATTAATGTAGGTGCTCCCCGTCTTACGATGGGGTAACGTTTCAACAAACCCATCATTAGTCGAAAATATTAAGTTGAAAATGCATTTAATATACCTAACCTGCTGTCATGCCTGTGGCTGCTACGGCATTGGAACATAGGCGGTTTCTCCACCCCCCCACCCCCCCAGACTGAGCACAGATTGGTTGACTGATGGGATGACTGACTGACGTAGGAACCAATCGTGGATGAGATTTAGTTCCTACCCGGACTTCCTGTCAGTGCTCAGTTTCAATTGCCCTTAACTCTTCTGCAACCATTGTCTTGCTAAAACCTTGTATTTTGTTTATTTTGAATTGTGGCATCCTCCGTTTTTGTTCACTGCCAATTCCTAATGTTTAGCACTCGCTCCGAGCTAACGGCAACACTCTTTGTTGGAAACAACACTCAGTAAAGAGTTTAACGGAACTTAAACTTTTTACCGTGGTGTCTCGTGATTGCTTCCACCCATCCACACCGTAACACATACCGAACATTATAACCTAGCCTAGCCTACCTTAAAAGGTATTACGGGCTTGCCTCCTTCATTCTGCTTTCAGGAGACACAGACACAGGTGGGTGTTTCGTAGACAAGATGGACGCACAAAACACAATATAGATACGGGGGTTATCAAAACAAAATGCTAGCAACACAAAACACTGTAGAGTATCGGGTGCGGACACTAGTGATCACATGGCAGACTGGGAGATCCGGAACGCTGCCACTGCCCAGCATCATAAGAGAGTATCATACCACATATCGCTTGTCCAGGAAAGAGAACCATCTGTACATGTAAATTAATAAATCTAAACGTCACCGTTCTGTCTTATCGCCATTTTTAATATAGTCGTATCGCTGACAAAGAACAAATAGTTGAGAAACTTTCCACCTAAGTTGTTTGGTTCATCAGATAAGCATCTGATAACTCAGTAATGATCTGTTATGTAAACACTGAAACTATGTGCCTAGTCATAATGCTGTTATTATTTAGCCAGTGTTCGGCCAAATGTGATTTATAGCATTATTTTGTACACTAAGCTACTTGTTTACTTTTTTGTTAGCAGCATGGTTGTGCAATGAGTACGCTGCTGCCTTGAAGTACCCGGGTTGTTCTGGTATGGGTTTGAATCTAGATCAATCTGTGTGTCCAGAGTGTAGTTTCATAGCCCAGCGCCCAGTGATTCTGGGATGGGCGCTGAACTGCCCTGACATTGACCAGGATTAAGTGGTTTCTGATAATGGATGAAAATTTTTACTGGCACAATTCAGTGTAAGTACTGTACATCAGTCAAGGATGCTCCAGCAGGAGCAGTAGGACCTGAGTTCTTCCTGTCGGTTGGTGTCAGTTCTCACCATTGCGTCACCCACTGCCCCCTGCTAATAGCATTAACATAAACGTATTTGGGATTTCTCGTCCTTAAAGCCGATTAAAGCATTTAAAAGGCATGTGGTCTGATCTGACACTGAAAACATCTACGCAATATATCATGATCATTTTATAAATGATTTTTATAAAATAAAGCCCCCCAACTTTAGAATGGTTTAAACGTTATGTCTATAATATGTCGTTCTTTATGATTATTTATCAGATAGCCCAAAAATTCCCAAAAAAAGCTTCATCCATACTTCAACATAAAGTATTGAACACTTGCACTGTGAGCTGTATTATGCGTATATATTTATATAGACAGTGGGAAGCACAGTGGTTATAACTGCCACCATTCACAAAGGTTCAGATCCAATTTCCTGCTGATTTCTGCTGATTCCCTTGATCAAGGTACTTACCTTGAACTGAAAAATCACCCTGCTGTATAAACGGGTAAATAACTGTAACTCACATTACTTATTCAGTTTATTTCCTTTTAAATAAAACAGGATTCTTTGCTCATCATATGATTGTGGACTGCATTGTCCCTGTTTATGGGCTGGTGTTCCACGGGCCTGGGTTCTAACGCTTCACGTGCGGCTGAAGCTATGTTGGGCAGTTCTGGGCCATGAATCCATCTATAACTATGATCTAGCACGAGCCTCTAATGACTTTGGCTGGACTTGCGTTTTTTCAGTTTTCATGTTGTAAGTAACTGTCTGGTTTTCCAAAGCCAGGTCGAGAGTTTTCCACGTTATTGTTATTCAGTCTCTATTTTATTTGGTTTCTTTTCCCTGTTTTCTGGTTTCTTTCAGCAGGTACCGCTCAGGAATGATCTGACTCAGCTCCTGATTTCCCATAAATTCCGCGTAGGCTTATGTTCACACGGTTTATTAATGTGTGGTGATGTGGAATCACGCACTGCAATCCTCACCTGCACATGTGCTCCGTGTGAGGTCCCGTGAATCTTGGTACAGCCTAGTGGCTTATGATCGTACTGTAGTCAGTCATTTGTTTCATCTCCTCTGAAATGAGTGGCACTGCTATTGACTCATTTCCAGCGTACAAAAACAAAACTGTTTTATATACAGTATTCATTTCTGCCTCAAAAAGCCTATTGTACATTTCGGTAGGAGAAGGAGCTGATCCATAATTTTGTCCATCAAACAGAAGGTCTTTTTTCTCCAAGGACTGCCTTTTTTCTCGCTGTCCATGTGAGGCACATGACTATTAGAGCAGCGTTAAATCATCTGAACAATTGCTGAAATAAAGAATGACTTGCTGCATACATCTATTATTCATTCTGGATTCAAACTGTAACCGAGGCTAATTTTTCTGCATTACAAACGTGATTAATGCTCTGCCATTCTGAACCGCTGCACTGTATTGAGCTCTGCCTTCCACTAGAGAAGGGTCACAGTGACAACCAGCTTGTGGGACAAGAGGACACCGACTCGGTTGTTCAGGTTTAGTGTCACTTTATTCTCATGCTCATACGTTGGGAAAGTCGTTGGGGGGCAGGGGGGAGGGTGGATCAAGAGGGCTTTCTGCTGCTCTGTTTAAATAGGGGTGGCATGGCAAGTAGATGTTTGTTGGCCTGAAATAGCCATTTGTGATGGAATGGTGTCCAGTATATAGGTGGAGGTGTGTGTGAGATGTTCCATGTATGATGGGATGATATGTTTCTGAAGGGTTCTGTGTATTATTATTATTATTATTATTATTATTATTATTATTATTATTATTATTGCTACTGTTGTAATGCTCTTTTATTGTAATCTTTTTCCATATTTAAAAAAAAATTGAGGCCAATTTTTGTACTTTTATATTATTAAGAAAACAGACTATTTCCCATATTTTTGTTATTATTATTATTATTATTATTATTATTATTATTATTATTAAAACTCAACATTGCACAAAGGCAGTTTTCAGCCTTCATTTATGTAATGTACTGTATTAATGACTTGTAAGCGTTGTTTCTTTAAGCTCATTTTCTAAACTAAACTCGAGCGCTAATCCTGGTATTGTTATACGTGCATATTTCTCGTTGCAGTTATCACAGGATAATAAATAAGAAAATACCAAAGTGGGGGAAAAAGTAACAACTAAAGACAGTTGCTAGTGAAGTACACAGAAATAAATAATCAGGCAACTGCCGAAATGAAAACAAGAAAAAAAAAACAGGAAAAAACTCCCAGGTAAATGAAAGCAGGAGAAAAATACACTTTTATACAGTATCAGTGCTTCAAGTCATTTGTTCTTTTTCCTGCAAGGTAAAATTTGACATCTGTTAATTACATTTCTTAGATTACAATACCGCATATATTTGAATGTTTTATATTTATATATAATTACGTGCAAAAATAGAAGTTTGATAGTAAGGTGATCCCACTACATAAATCCCCCGTGCAACGACAGGAACAAAGCCACGGTAAGTGTAATTTACCCCAGTTTTTTTTTTTTACTGTGCTTGCATCCCTGCTGACAGTCAGCAAAAAAGGGAAAGTCATATAGCAAAAAAAAAAAAATGCATTGCAACTCCCTTTATCTTTTTTCCATACTGTTATTTTTGGCTAAATAACAGATTACTCCACTCTCACAGGCAGAGGAAAAAGCATTTTGTGTGTAATCAATCCTTTTAAAAATCACAGCGTGTGCCCTGCTCCCCTCGAACAGGATAAATGTGACATTAGGGACACGAATATCATTACCTTGATGAATTACTGAAGGTATAATGATTATGGAAATCGTCATTGACTGATCATCAGTCTTAATTTATTTCAGATCAATGTCTGGAGTTTGTAGTCCGGAATGAGACTTTTATCAGGCTTCCTGGAATACCGGCACCCCTCGTTGCCGGCCCCCGCCTGAGCGCATTACAGCCCCCCCATGTATCACACGCCGTTCAGACGTGAAGCCGTTCCCTCCATGGCCTCAGGCAGCCTGAATTAGTTAGTCAACTGTCAAGGGGAAGACTTAAGTACCCGGCTTCTCTTGGCGAATTTGTTTAATATTAGGTCAGACAAATATTCCGGGATAAAAACTCCTCCCAGACATGCAAAGATTCATACGGTGTCCTTCGCATTCCAGCAGAAAGTAAAGTTTAATTCCATGCCCGTGGCTGTGTCTCCGCGTGCGCAGGCTCGAAATCCCATCCAAACCGATTCCGTTTCTTTTTTTTGTCTTTCCAGTACACATTATCCCAAATTAAACAGGAAGATGTTAATAACTCAGAAGGGGTGTCGTACCAGGGAAAACAGATTAAACTTAATGAACAAAATGATAGCTGCATGATGTATTGTAGAGATACTTTAGGTCTTTTGTCAGCCTCCCACCCATGTGTGAGGCCTTTATTTATGTGAATTGTTAATGAAACATGCTGAAAGAGATAATGAAATAAATTATCTCCGTTACAGTGTAAAATAACCATTAATTATTTGTCCTTTACCTGTTTTTCACATTGGATTTATTTTGCCTTTCTTTCCTCCTCCCCAGAGTGACACGCATCCACATCCGTTCTCATGAGCAGGGTTACGGCGGAGCAGAACCTATCCTGGAAGCAGAGGGCGATAGGGTGTGAAACGGCCCCTGGATGGGACGCCGGTCCGCAACAGTGTGACCACACACACCTACTGTTGGCAATTTACTGTCACCAGCTGACCAGAAACATGTTTTTGGGCTGTGGGAGGAAACCCACGCAAACGCGGAGGAAACATGCAAACTCCACTCGGACGGAGATGTGTTTGAACTCATGCCCGACCAACTGTGAGGCGGCATCGCTTCTTGCCAAGTCACCCAAAAGTGAAATTACATACAGCTACTTTACATCAAGACCATGGTTCAATCTAAAATTCCTAATGTGTGGTTTGCTTCGTTTAAATATTGTCCCATGCAGACAGCAAGAACAACACAAAACAAAGTGCCTGTGCACAGGACTCAAATAATTTTGCACTGCATATGAAAGGAAGGGCAGGCGAGGTGATGCAAGCAGGTAGTGCTGTTACCTCACAACACCTGGGCTGGTAAGGGAGTGGGTTCCAGTGCAGCTCAGTCCCTGTGGAGGTTGCTTATTCTCCCACTGTGTCAGTGTGTGTTTCCTCCTGCAGCCCAAAGACGTGATTTGGGTTAACTGGTTGCATGTGACTGTATGGCAGACTGGTGTCAAATCCAGGGTGTAGTACTGCAGACTTGAGTCCAAGGATTCCAGGATAGGCTCTGGACCGCCATGACGCTGATCAGGATGCTGTGCTTCATGATAATGGATGGAAACCCAAATGTAAATATGAATTCTTAATTCTCCCAACTGTTATTGTAAGTCACTGCACATTAATGTCTCCCAGTATTTGCGTTCGCATAAAACTGGGAATTAGAAATCAGATGGTGTAAAAAAAAAAAAAAATGAATGGCTGAAACCATCACGCTCAGTTTTGTCAACCCTCCTGCCCCAGTACGATTCTCTGTGGTGTTCCTGTCTCTCTGGTACCATTATTGTGCGCTGCTGGTAAATGAGTGAACCTTATGGCAGTTGGACACAATGACCCAAACACCCCCTCCGTAGCTTTTGGAATTGTCTTAATAGAAGCAAAAGAAAAAACCAAGCGGTCTCCGACACTTTTACTGTTCTGTTACGCCACCAGCCACAACTGTCACGTGTTACCGCGGTTACATAACATGGTTTATATAATTTGGATTTTTCGGCAATCGCTAAAGTATGTAGGAGCCGGTCACAAAACATGTAGACCAATGGACGTTTTTTCTGGAGCAGAAAGAACCCTTTTATCTCCCGACGCATAACAATTAGGGCCTTTTAGCAGTTTAAAAGGGTTAACTGTCCACCTCGAGTTCCTCGTACGAATGCAACTGTTATCTGCGACTGCAAACGCGGTCTCGTTCATTACCAGCTCATATAAATTTGAACGTGAGGTGTTTCGGGGTGCTGTGTATTTTAAATACGCAGCGTGAACTGCTTTCGGCATGGCGACTGCAACTAATTCCTCCTTTTATAAAAGTTCAGGTCCCAGTTTGGCACTCATTCGCTATCCCGCCAAGGGGACTCATCTCCTTGTTATGTGCTCAGTGCTTGCTGTGTGGTTATGGGATGAAACGGCATTAGCTTACAGAATCTGTATACCGAGCCTCATTTACTAGAGCTATAAAGTATAATTAACAGCGGAGCCTGTGAGTTAGCGCGTTCATTAATAACGATAATAATATTTGCAATGGTAATTTATGAATGGCAATATGCACATTATTGACAAACCCGTTTTTTTTTTTTTTTTGCTGCGAGGAATAAATCCGACTTTCTTAGATTGCACCCTTAATACGCTTTTCTGCTGCTGCTGGAATGATAATGACCGAGGAAACCTAGACCTGCAAAGTGGGCTTTTATTGACAGTCAACTCACAAAGTACCCGTTTGTGTTAATATTTGCTCTTTGGCGAACTGTAGCTTCTGTGTGTCTCCCTCATTGGCAAACCTGGGTTTAATGAAAAAATGCACAAAAAAATCTTAACAAAAGACAAACAATGTGAGACCCTGATCAAGGGGGAAAAAATGTAATTGCAGTCATCTATATCTATAAAATGGAATCTTCGTGTGTTTGTCTGTTTGTTTGTTTGTTTGTTTTTTTTATGCACAGCTTTGTTTTTCAAGCCGCGTACCTGAAAATTGTTAGACAGGTACGTTTCACCCCAAGTTAGGTTTTTGTCTAGTTATGTTCATTAAACTCCGAAAAGTTTATTTAGTATTTTGAAAATTAAAAGTTGGGCTCTCTGACATGAATAAGACATATAAAGAGTATGTAGTCAGCTGGGTACATTTTTTCACCCCGCACGCACACACACACATACGTGTGGTGGTGTGCTGAAGAATTTTCTCAGACCCCCATAACACACACAGGTAGGCTCAGATGCCACACGCACTATAAGATACCAGACTCACATGCATGTTCTCACTCCATAAACGCGCACGCACGCATGCTCAGACACTTTCCTTCACTGTCTCAAATGTTTCTCAAACACTGACAAATTTTCTTGCTCCCCTTGCACACAGGGCAGATATACCACTCACTAATTATATGCTTATCACATTGCTTATTACATGAGGATCGATTTGTCCCCTATATGAGCTCAAATAAAAAAATATCCATGACACAGATATAAGTGATATAAGAGTAGTACGATTTGTTGACATACTTGGTTTTTTCGTTCCCTCTTCACTAGGGCTGTACTAAATACAACGGCTTTAACGGTAAAACAGTAACGTATCACTTTTCACCTCCTCACCGCTACACCTTTTTGACCCAGGTAACACAGCCAATTACAGCTAAAGGTGTAACCAGTTACTAAGTTTAAACCCTCAGTTACATACAGCTTCCCAAGTACGATTGCATATTTCATCATCATCCACACCATGTGTCAAATGACCTAAAAACAATATGGGTGTAATGTTTGTTTTTTTTGTTATATTCTGCTCATGTACTTGTATATGTGACAAGAATAAATGATCCTCATACAGAAGACTGAAGTGGATGAGAATAACATACTGTATTAGTGTATATAAGGCACTGATACTGAGTAGTGTGTGTAAATAGTTACGCTTGCTTGGTGCCGAATGTACAATCACTTTCATTCACTCTAATTTAACTCCTTTTATCTCCCCTTTTGCTTCATTACTGGCCCCTGTCAAATCCAGGCCCTGGGGGGTACTCATGAAATGAGCCCAAGGAAACCAGTGGAGAACAGCGACAGGTAGGAAAACATCTATCACGCCAAAAAAGTGACTTCCACACCATGTGTTAATCTAAAATATTTGGCTGGTTGTTTCTAAGATGAATGTCTTGGTGTCAGCTTTTTCGTAATTTTTTATTTTTTTTTAACCTCATCTCAGGTTTAATGTGCTGAAAGCAAGCAGGGGACAGGGAGCTTTAGAGGACATTGTTAGCAAATATTTCTAAACGCACTGCTTTAGCCATCTAGTTACAAATGCAGGGAAGGGCCAAGACTCGGGTAGCTTAGAACGGAAAAGAAAAATCATGATGGAGCGTTCACGTTGTTCAGCAGCATTTTCAGCCCTGGTGTCTTACATCAGCAATTTCAACACTTTTTTGCTGTCCGGTGCTACCGACAGACCCTAATAAATAAACATACGCTCGCATGGAGGTTTTACTTGTAATAACTGTTGTCACACCACTGCTGCTTAGAGATGTGCTTCTGCATAAGGACGTTCCTTAAAGAGTGCTACGGCATTCTATTAACTCCGGATGGGGGGCTTTGCTAAAGAGTCTGCTTTCTAATTACTGCTCCCTATGCCTCTTAAGCCTTTTAATTCCTTTAAAAACTACGCCCAGCACCACTTGTTGCCTGAGCACACAGTCGACACGTTGCTTTGCTAACCGCAGGAGCATGGGTTGTTTGCCTGGCTAACATGCTGCTTTACTCCGTGCCGACAGAATCATAGGCCGTGCTGCTACAGTTGTCTCATACTGTTGTGTGAGAATAGCCAAGGGTACGTTTGGCCTGCTGAACTTTTGTGCTAAGATGGTGGTGGGAAGCCTTTATTAAGACACTGGGGATTTACAGCAAGCATGCTATTGTGGTTTCAGACTTAAATATTTCTCCCTTTACATGTCGTCAATATGTTAAATAACTTTCGTGCAACTGAATAAAAAGACGAGGCTATCAGATTTTTTTTTCTTTTATGGTTCTGTCACAGTTCATGAAAGTTACCATTTACTTTGATATTCCTTTTGATGTGTAATATACATACACTTCTACAAAAGAAACCTGCATCTACAATTTAAAATTCTCTGCAATATTACAACAGTGGCATTTACATATTCTGCTATTATGAATCATGGGTTGTCTCGAAAATATTTCAGAATTCATAAAGGCAAAATTTTTTGAGTTCTTTAGTTTTGCACGCTATACCCCTTAGGCCTTCTCGATGTTTCCGAAAATACTAATATCCAGTGCTGTCCGGTGTCCAATGCCACTATTTCAGCATTAAATCTAAGACTTAACTCTGTATGATGGTAAAGGCTGTGGTCTCCGAAATGATGCTGGATAATGGAGAATTCCAGTAAATGTTCAGGCGTTGGTTTAACCCGCCGCCCCCACCTGATAAATGGCCTCCTGAACCAACTGTAAGAACCATGAAGATGTTTTTGCATATTTTCTCTAATGTTACGCTATGTCGTACATGATCTTCACATGATAACAGTTTGCTGTGATTTTAAATCTCCTGCTGTGCTTCTACTATTTACATGTAAAAACAGAAGTTTAGTTACAGAGTTATTGTACTTCAGATGTTGACTTTATTCGTACATAGTGATACCAAATGAGCATACAGTACTGTGTGTGTGTCATAGAGAAGACAGATTTTGGTTAGATTATTAATAAAACATGACGGATGAGCTCTTAACTGCTATAATGGAGGTTGACATGGCACAACGCAGTGATATGTAATATATATTGCAGATATATGTCTCTGTAATAGTCATGTTTGGATTGTGGTGCCACCTAAAATATTTGCAAGAGTAGACTGGAAAAGTAAGTTTCAAAATTCAAGAACAATGAATGAATGAATGGATGAAAACTTCATCAATCCCTAGAGGAGAACTGCACTAGGCTTCAGCAACATACTGTACAGCACATAAAATGCAGCCTAGTGATTACAGGAAAAAAGTAGTGACAGACCAGATGTAGGCACTGAAATTACACGTGAGGGAAATAAATACATTTTTTAAATCTTATTTCACCCATCTGCCTTTATTTAGGCATAAAAAGGCAGAGGGGTGGAATAAGGTTAAAAAAAAAAGGGAATAAATAAAGAAAGAAGATCTGAAAATCTGATGTGCACAAGACCCGATTGTTGTTTAATTTGTGAGTAAAAGAAACATAAATCAAATGAATACATATCTTCTAAGCAAAATATATAGAACACAGAAAGAACTGGTGTGTTCTACAAGTGCAGAAGGTGATTTGCATTAAAGAAATACAAACTAAAAGCCTGTTGTCTAGTTCAGGTGGTGAGATGCGAAAAGGCAAGGCCTTATGCGCTTCTCAGATGAGAACTAGTGATGTTGATTTTTCCATGAGGTACACAAGGGCACGTTTTCTTCACTGAGGACTGCTTGCACAGTTTTCAGGCAGGCTTTAGTTCTCCAGGTGACAGAACCTGCTGTTTCTGTTGTCCATGACTGAAGAGAAGCTAAGGTACCATTGTGAGTGTCCATCAAATATTAATTTCAGACCCTATATGGCCATTGGTGGAACCAGAATTTTCAGTCATGGATTAACTTAAATACCTGCCATCCACTCCTTTTGAGTCTCATCATGAGACCACACTCAGCCATTCTCGGAATTAATATTTTGCTTTTCGAAATCCTCAAAGAATAGGATGGCAAGGGTCAGTGCTGTAGGATGAAATGTACTGCAACTTATATTCCACACATGAATTGAAGGTGGTAACACAAAAAAACCCATGCAGCACATAAAAATTTGTTGTTGTGTTGTGTAAGATGGGTCCACCAATGAATTAAGAGGTGGCGAAAGGTGCCAGAAAAAGTCTGAAAGTTGGCAGCACGCATGATGTTGTGCAGAAGGTCACTCCACAGCGAGAAGGTGGAATAAGAATTTGTTTCTTGTGTGCTTGGGGAGAGAAGGTGCTGAGAAAAGGTGGGTAGAGGCAGGGGGAGATTACAGCAAGGACTACAGTGAGAGATGAGAGACTGGAGGTAGTGAGGAGCCAAGCGGTGGAGGGGCATACATGTTAGGATAAAGGTCTTAAACTGGGTGCTGCCTGCCAGCAAAGAGGCCGGAGGAGGATAGTGGTGTTTGTATGTTTATAGTGTACAGCAGCATTTTGGATATTCTGGGGAGGGACCAGGAGGACCCGTGAAAGGGAACTGCAGTAATCCAGCCTGGTCAGAAGCACAATGTATGTCCAAGGCATGTTTTATCCCTTTATCTACTGTTTTTCTATGAAGATTTTAGGGTCTGTCTCATTCAAAGGTAACTCAGTGTGCCTACATACCTGCATGTGTGGAAACGTATATGTGTTTGTGTGAGTGTTCTAACCTGCTGGAGGGTTGCAGGTCAAAAGGAGATGATGGATCTGTGCAAGGTGTCCATCACTAGGGCCAAGTATTAGAAGAAAGTGTTTGGATTAATGTATGGACAGATGGATGAATGGATGGATAGCAATTATTTATATATTTATGACGGATGTATATAGTATAGACGTAGATTCAAATCTGCGAGTTTAGTGTGGAGTATCAAGCCTTGTAAATTACTTTGCACTAAGGAATCAGCTAAATTAGAATTAATAATGGCTGTCTACTCAAAGATAGACAGACACAGATAGATAGATAGATAGATAGATAGATAGATAGATAGATAGATAGATAGATAGATAGATAGATGTATTTTATACAATGTCCTGTAAAATCAGAGTGTGCAGGACTTTATCAAACGCTGTACAGTCAAATTTTCACCCTCTGTTGTTAATTGACATGAGGACTTGTAACCGTCTGATGGGCCTTGTGTTAAATTAGGAACAACCTTCTTTACGCAATTATCGGCTAATAGTTACGCACATTTCAAAGCGCAAATTTACATCCGATATTTAAGTCTCGGCCATTATTTTTTTTATGTCTGGCGGTTGTTAAAGATGTCCTAAAAGCATAAAGTAAATTACTTTTCTCTGTAATCTGACGGCAATTTTATGAGACACGTGCTTTAGTTTTATTTTAACAAGGTAATTTTAGTTACGGGGCCACATTGCTATATCCTCCACTGCTGAGGACACGCGTATAGTAAGCATTTCATGTATTGCAGGTGCGTTTCTCATTCGGGTAAACATATTGGCCTCGTAAGTTTACGACCGATGTGCCACAGTCCTCACGATCAGTTCGGCTTTTCCCAAGCAAGACATATGCTGAGATTACTTCGGCTTCAAGTTTTGACCTTTACAGTCTGTGACAGGGCCATTGAAAGCCTTGTAATCTGCCCTGTGTCGCCCCACCTACAGCAAGGCTTGTCCTCAGACCGGCCTTCTCCACAGAGTCCACAGTTCTGTAGTTAGGTGCCAAACAAGCGGATTCCATTCTTTTCTCCGATACCCTTCAGCAGAGGGGTTCTGGCAGCTCCCTCACACTGAGCCCTTTGTGAAGACTGAAGCGGAATCCAGCAGCAGCTGGGGCCAGAACAAAGGCCCCCTTTCAAACAGGTAGAAAAATACACAGGGAGCAGTAGGGCTACTTTCGTTTCTCTCCCCAAAGACGGATCAAACACTGCATGTGGAAAACAGTCTAAACTGTATAAGGCCTCAGTTTATGCCTGTTTGGCTAAGGTCCCCCCAGGGGCCTCCTGAACCAACCACGGCGAAGATGCTTCACCACCCTTTTGCGCTATGAGGTGGACAGAACCGTTTTCATTTTGTATGTACCAGTCAATGTTTGACGCAGCGTAACATGAGTTGTGTGTAACTTTGGCCATTTTCTAACTTTCCTGACATGAACACACAAGGGTTTAGAGAAGTTTCTTAATTTTTAAAACACCTAATTTGGTTTCATTACAGAGCCACTTGACTGAGCCTGGTGATGATGCAGTGCAAATTTGTATCAGTCCGTCGGGGGACATATTTAATTTAAACAATGTCGTACTGATACTTCTTTGACCGTTATTACATGATAGGCATGTTTTGCAGGGAAAAGGCAGAATAAAGGCTTAACCTGCCATACAGACATGACCTTCAGAACTGAGGTATCTGGACACTGTCTTTGTCTCTCCACTTAAATCAGCCATTTCTCACTGCAAAACAGGGGCTTAAATAGGAAAACTGGGAGCCATGACAGCTGTATGGTTGTTCACTGTGACCGGGTGCACAGGTGAGGGATGCGTGATAAATAGGCACGGGTGCTGGTGTCCCTCCCTCACAGGTCACATTAGTTTAAATCTCATTGCTGCACTACTTGATGTTTGAGTTACATACTAAGGGCATATTTAAGATTTAAGACCGTTCATCCTGATCCTCCAGTTTCATAAAACAATGTTAAGTTTTTTCTTTTAGCAAATGTAATAAGGAGATGTAAATGTGCAGTAAATACAACAAAAGCTGAAGTTTGAAAAACAGTAGAAAAGAGCATTAATCTGAGTACAATACACTGACTTAATGCTTTGGTGAGCAATGGATATTTGTAGACTCAAGATAAGTTTACTTAGATGGTATAGTTGATTATTTTTGTACATCTTTTTGCATTTTCCTACTTTTGCTCATTTGCTGAAGAGACTCAAAGATTTTGTTTGACACAACTTGTCACTGTTCAGCATAACTGGAAAAGTAAAAAAAAAGTGAGAGCGCTACAGCCCAAAAAATCTATGATTTTGTTCCCTCCAGGCAGTGGTGTCACATTTCTGCTGCACATATACGTCCTAGTGCTTCTTTTTGTGGGCTGCAAACTTCTAGATGTTGTAAGTCCGTTGCATTCCTCCAGGCATGTGCATGGATTCTCTGTGGCACTTCCATCATGTCCTTGATTCCAAGTGCAGTACCCAGACCTAACTCACCAGTTCCTCTGTGCACATGAATTTTTCTGTGCAGTAGGAGCTCTTTTTAAGTTTTTGCCCCTTTTCGCATACGTTCTTCCTTTTCAAGTGATAGGATAGAATGGGTTGAAATTGGAATACTGTAGATGGGATAGGGTAGGGTAAAGAAGGACAGGCTAAGATAGGCTAGGATGAAATGGGATGGGATGGAATAAAACTTAAATCAATCCCCCCAGCGATATTTACCTGTATACCATCTTAAGATAGAAAACACATAAGATACATAACATGGTGCTAATTAAATAAATAAATGAAACAATGTTACCATATGGCACTGCCAGATTTGTGAAATGGGCAGGCATATTTTTGGCACCGTCTCAGTAGAAACCATCCCAGAATTTGTGCATGCCTCTTTATAACCGATCTAGATGATTATGTCATAAATGTGATGGGAGTAAAAGGATGACAAGCGGCTTCATTGTGCCATTCTCCGCGTTCTACATTTTCTGTGCATCCCTACTGGTTTCCTCCAAATTCCAAATGTAAAGGAAATGCCCAGGATTGTAATATATGAGTGAGTGTGTATGTGTGTGTGTGTGTATCAGGTTGTATGTAAGCGTTTTATGTGGACACAACTAATTGTACCTATAATGTATTTTTTTAAACAGAGAAGTCTGCAAAGTGTTATGTGATGGCCATTTAGAAATGAAACACATTTAAGACCAAATGGCATCACTTCAAACTGTAATTTCCCAGTGGCGTTTTATATCGCTTCTCTTTCTACAATTAACCTTTTACCAGTGAAGTGACATCATGCTCCACTCCACTTTGTCCTAAGCATCACACAATCTGTAAAGCTTCATAGATGTTGATAACCCTATTTGTGCTTGGGTTTATTTGCGTATCCACAGGCAAGCAACCAACTTTCACGTTGTGGGCTGTCCTTGCATAGTGTCACTGTATCCAACCCTTTAATTGATTAATTAACATTATCATCATCATTCAGGCCCTCTAGGGATTTGAACCTGCAACCATTTAGTCTTGAGTCAAAGTCTTTAATCATGATCCGACCTGCTGCCATGCCACTGCTGCTTTCAGATATTGTATATAAAGGAGCTGTATCGCTTTCCCCACATGTTGCATAATGAGTAGAGGGCCATTAAAATGAGCACAGACAGTAAACAAACTTTGAAAAGGATCCTTATTGTTGCATCTTCAGTATTAGGGAGTGTGGGGGAAAAAACACTACAAATATGAAGTCATCATCTTATACAAACTGCTCTTTTTGTTCATTTCAGTTTGTATTTCTTCATTTCTGACAAGACCTTGAAATAGATGCAAGTTTCTGCATTTTAATGTGCAAAATTCATTGGGATTCAGATTGATTATGTGCTAAGGCTGCAATTATAGAAGCGATACATGTCACTTGACTGATGTTTACTCTCCGTCCTCCGTCTCTGCATCCTTGTACCTTTCACATGGTTGGCTGTCTGTGCGAAAATATTTTTAAAGCTTTGTACCAATTAGTGATTGATCAGTTAGGACTGATACCAATATTTAGACAGCAGAGCAGCTGACAGCAAATGGAAAGCTTGGTTTGTTTGAGTTTTTTTTTTTTTTTGTCTGTTTAAATTTTAAAAAACCGAACAAAAATTTTAGCTTGGAAACAATAAAAAGCTCAACTGCATTTTTTTTGCAGCGATCCTTTCATTCTTTTTATTTTCCATTTAAAAGAAATATGTGCCAAAAAGATTTTCATTTACAAATAAAAGTGGTAAAAGAAGTAAAAACAAAATTCATTAACCTAAATCAGAGTTGTAGAGATTAACGTCATATATCTAAATATTGAAATCTCTTTAAATGGAAGGGGTGAAAAATAAATATAAACTCACTAGCACAAATGATCAACTAATTCAACTCTTTGGGTGAACAGCTCAGTCAAAAACAACTTAGTAGCTCGGTCTAAAGGAATTTAACACCGACAGACATGTGCCGGAATAGTTGGTGTCAGAGCTTCAGTGGCTTTCTAATGCGATATCTGTGGGCTAGTAACTGAAAATTGAATTAGTTTTTTTTTTTTCTTTTTTTGGTGCGAGAGGTCAGAGGCGGCTCTTTCGGTTCCTTTTCACTCGCTGATTGACTTTTTACCATTATTTGCAACCGAGCAAACCACCTCCAAGTGGCCAGATTTGGTTAATATCATTCATATTCTGCCGTTAATTGCACAAGCACTAATCTGCCTTCGCTACTATGATATTCAAGAACAATATTCTGTTTGGACTCAGCATGTAAATATATTCCTACACGTCATGCTTTTTAAGCACCGAGCCGCTGCAGTGAGAATTATAAATGACCTCGGCCGCTCTCTGTATATTGCATCTGCACCGCACTGATTTTGCAGTGTCACTGCCTCAGGGAGCTACCACAAGTCTCTTTATCATGGTGTCTTTGACATCATTTTAATTTCCAACCTCTATAAATGGCCGTTCTCCATTCTGTGCTCATTGCCGTGGGTCATTTGCCTTTTATTGAATTATATCCACATCTTCTTTTTCTCTTAGCCCGTGACACTGGCTTGCACTTTAGACGAAAAGCTATTTGGCACCACAGCCGGGGCTTCGGCATCACAAGCACGTGTGCTGTCTCGTTGTGAATTCATTTGCTCGCAGGCCTTTCTCGGTGTTGAAACAGCATATGGAAACCACCCGCGTGTTTTTTTTTTTCCATAGCACGGTGCACAGGCAACAAGAAAAACCTGCAGTCAATGTCTCGTTCTTGCACTTGCCGGTCTTTATTCTGCAGTCCCTCTCAGGAGAAACCTGCACATCAGTGATGCAGTTCCATATTCACTCAAGGAGGCTCATTACCAATGTCTGAGCAGGAGGTGGTAGGTGCAGGGTAAGTGCTACCAAGATACTGGACGGCACTTGAATTCTGGGATAATTTGAATTCCAGAGGCATCCTGGTTCAAGCAGAGGACTGTTTCTTCCTCTTCCTTTCTCCTGTGTGATGAAGTAACTCTTCTGCTTAAGAGAAGCGCTAACCGCTCGACAAAAGAGGCCTCTGAATCATGGTGCTCAATGGCGGCTGCGAGCATTGTAAAAGCTGAATGAAGATGAAAACATTTAAAGTACATCAAACTCACAAGATGTATCCTAACATCATCCCACCATCGTTGTCATTAATATTCATCCAGTTTATCTGATTTTGCTCCTCTGGCAATGGACTCAGCTCCACAATGGTCGAGCGCAGAGCACATCCTTTTGACCGTTTGATTTACGTTCAATCCGATTCTTAACACACTTCGTTTTTCAGGAAGTTTTTTTGTAGACGTTTCTGCATTTGTATCACCCCTTCTTCTTTTTTTTGGTCACAAAAGAGTGCCTTCTTTGTAGGTCGAGGCAATCTGAAATATTTAAGAACAATGGGAAGCAATGCAGACGTTTATCTTGAAGGATCGTCCAATTGAAGCAATCCCTGGAGCTAAATTCTAGAGTTAATGTAAGCAATATAAGCTCAGATATTTGAGAAGTGAAATTCTGTTATTTCAGGGAACGACACGGAAAGCAGGATTGGAAGGAGAGATTAAAAACACAGCGCGGTAAACACAAAGGCATGCAAATGACACAGCATGAGAATTCCCCTGATATACTTAGCGGTAGGGTTTAACATTTACATTCTGCAGTGACCCAGCCTTCTCTCCACCATCGTGCAGACCGTGCAAACACTGTCAAAAGAATAAATAAATGCCACATACGCTGTTTCTGAGGGCTTCATGATTGGACAGCAAAGCATCTGACTTCCCTTTTAAGCCACAGTACAAAAAAAATGTCATTAAGGTTTTTCCTACTGTGATATTACTGCATGTTTACACAGTCACCAAACAAGCATAGCATAGATGCTAAAGACTTCCCTCAATTGTTTTTCATTTCCTTTTTTCCGCTGATAAAGTGATCAATACAAAAAAGATTTAATGGTATAGAAGGCAGTGCTCTGCAATGGACTGGTTTGCCTCCTCACATACACCTTTTGCTTATGGATAGACCACCACAGCACTGCAATGGAAACCCAGTTATTGGTAATAGATGGACAGCTGAATGGCTATATAAAGTAACGGTTATGTTGTTTAGGTCAAAAAAGTATACTCACCTTAAAGAAATAATCATATCCACCTTTCTCGCTTTACGTCCTTTAAATAAATTTTGTTGGATTAATATTAGTTGGAGCGCTATGCTAAAAAATGCCCCACAGCAAGTAGCTGAGTAATATGACTGACTTATTTATTGTTTTTTCTTCTTGTAAATGTTCGTTTCTTTTCTTTTATCATTTGTGCCAATCTGACAATCAAGCTTGCAGACCAAGCCTCAAGTTTTGCTCATGTCAGTTATCATGTCAGACTTCCAGCTGTAAAGCCTTTAATGGAACCTGAGCCGAAACATCTTGTCTGTAAGGCAAATAATCGCATCGTAAAGGCTGACCAAAAAGTCACAATCAAAGCCGAGCCCCGGAAGCGCTAAATTTAAATCAAGGTTAGCGTTGTCTAATTTTATTTAAATAGGCGTTTCTTTCATCGGGCGTACACATCAAAAACTCCTCCAGAGTTACAACTTGGAAGTTATTTCAAGGCAATATCAATAGGACTGTTTTTTGACTCCGTGTTCCACCGATGTGGCTTAGGTCATTAAGTAAGAGTTTATTTCTTTTGTATTGCAACTGGAATGCAGTGTAGCATAAACCCAGTTGTACAGGGTTTGTCTTACTAAAAATGGTAATAAACTTTGCTTACGTTTTTTTTTTCCCCACTATCTGGACTCATTTAGAAAGACACTACGACCGATCGAGTCCCCCAGATACCCTTCTAACGTATGTAGGGTTGCACAGTCAGATTTGTTCGCTGTATTGCAGCATAGCTCAATTTCTGCTCAAAATTTTTATTAGGTTGTCATGTGAACTCGGCAGTCAGCCGCCCATTTGGATTTGACACTTTATTCTGAGTAATGGCTCATATTTAGATGCTGTCAAGATTTGTTATTGACTTCAGACTGCACCACAAATGGGTGAAAATGTGATCATTTGGTGAATGAAAACTACCTTTTTATGGGGAATGATGCTCTGCTCTGCAGCTGGGGGGTGCAGGTCTTTAAATGAACGGTGGGCAGAGCTATTGGGGAAACAGTAAGACCCCTTATCAGCGGGCTACCAGCAAGCCAAGCTAATTTGTGTTTGCGGTGGGAGAGCTGGAGACAGCGAGAGGGTATATGGCAGCAGCAGCGAGCGCCGGGGGCCACGGGCTGTTGACTGTGGGGGATAAATCGAGGTGGGGGAGGCGCCAACAGGGCCCCGTCAGTTTAGCTATGCAGATGCAGTCCCGCTTTATGAAAATCATTTGTGTATGACAAGCTAATTTTTAAAATGGACCAAGAAACAGCAGGAATTGCTTAAAGACTGAGAACTGATGCGATTATTAACACACTTGGTCAGAAAGTTCAAAGATGGGCAGAGGTGGCACTATACATAGGTGCTCACTCAGGGGTGGAGTCTATGAAAAAATGAAAGGATAAAGGCTTTGGCAAAGTCAGTCACTGGGCTGGTCAGCGTTTTGTGTTCGGGTAACTTCGATTAAAATATCATTATGGAAACTTTGGAATAAATTTAACTGGAGAATCCATTTAAATGACAAAAAAAATAAGTAATCTTGAAAAATAAAATTGAAAAATTCTATTTTGTTAAAAGTGGTTCTGGAGGGATTTTAAAGAATCTGGACACTTTTAACTGTCTGATCGTTAAAATGGTAAATAAAATAATTGTTGATCAATTTTTTTTTTTTTTTTACTTTACCGTAACAAAAGAATTATAACCACTTATATGTTGACTAAGGGGATTGTGGTGGTGCCTCACAGCTCCTGGGCTGCTTGCCTGATATGGGGTTCAAATCCAGCTCAAGTGCGTGTGGAGTTCTCAGGTTCTCTTCTGTGTTTGCACTCCTCTAAGGAACAAATATGCCAGAAGAAAGCAATGGCAAACCAATACCCTTCCTCCATTCCTGATGCCAGTGGTCACCTTGGAGTCATGACTCAATGGCACTTTTCAATTCTATATATTGACTAATATTTTACCCATTGCACTTCAGGTATTCCTAACCATGCGCAATGTGCACCAAACTAACATGTCTATAATTCTCGGAATTATAAGGCTGTTATAAGGCTAAGGCTGTTCATCGCACAAGCGATGACATTGAAACCACGGCTGCGTATCTCCATGAAACATGCACGAATCACAACCTCCTTTTTTGACCGAATCAGGTATTTTTTTTTTTGTTTGCGATTTATCACACGGTGTGCTTTTTCAGTCATTAGATTAATCACAACAATCTCGAGTATTTTCGGTTATTAACCTTTATGCCTCTTCTATCTGTAATTGGGGCAGTTGACAGCGCTGCACCAAATTGAAATTATTATGCTTAACTTGCTGCTGTGCATTTTAGCCACCTAACTGGAAACACTGGAGAGCACTTCTGTAAGCACTATAGGAGAGTAAATACACTTTCTACCAAGTGTTTGTTACAGTTAGGGTCCGGCCAAACTGGAGTATTTATTAACTAACCGATAATAAACCGGGCAAACAATTTTTCAAGTTGCTATTGAACATTAACAGCTACAGTGTCCGGCGCAACATGTTTAATGACAGAAGCAGTAAATGTCAGTTGAATTGGTGCAATTTAATGTATTAAAGTGAAAATAGCGTTAGGCATTGCTTTGTGGGAAGAGGTGGACATTTTCATGTGGTTGTGCTCGGCTTTGCCCTCGGGTTCGAGTCAGTGGTACCCCAACGCATTCTGACCGGGTCAGTCATAGAATAGAGGAAGGTGGTGCACCTGGGTGTGGGAGGCGTTTACTTTTACCAGGAACCATTCCCCGAATTGACACTGCAGATGTGTTTTAAGCACTGTGAGCATAACTGAAGTTTTGCCCATATTTCTTCCTCTTCCACATGCCATTCCTCATTACGCACTGAATAAAATTAATTTATTGGAACCACATTTCTCCAGGAAACTGCAGTGGGAGTTATGCAGAAAATAGTTATTATAAACATCATAACATGTTCAGGAAATTGTTTAAAACTTTTACTTTTAATATCATGCATATTCATGTTGATTATGCAAGGTTTATGGTGTGATCGTAACCATCTGAAAACCATAGGTTGGCTGCCAGAACAATTTTGCAAATATTAAAATTGCTAATAGTCTAGGCCAAAAATAAAATGTAATTCAAATTTAAGGGGAGCTTGGGGAGTTGGTCAGTCTCACTCTGCTTTTTTTTTTTTTTTTCAAATTCTTATTTTTTCTTTAATTTTATATCTGAGCTTTGGCTACTGTAGTGTATTGGTTAGATAAGCTGTATTGTATTATAAAATTCTCAGATTTAAATCCCACCTCCTACTGTAGTGCGGATGATAAAATTCTCAACCCCAAATACCCAAACTGTTACTATGGTGTGTACTTTGCTAAATGATAGTAAATAAGTTAAAACTTTAAATTGATCTGAAGAATAGCCCAAGTTAAACACGAGTTTATTCATGGGAAATAGTAGTATTGTATTTAATAATTATTTTTAAGCCATTTTTGTGGTGTTGTTTCAGTCCTTTATTTAGTTATTAATGGTGTGCTGTGCCCAAACATTATTTTTACGTCTGTTTTTTACTCTAACCACAGGTTCCATGACACTTACAGTGAGGAATAGTGCAATACCTCAGTTTTATTTGCCACCAGACTTTTTTTCCCTCAAAAGGGAAACTTATTTCTGCCAAACACGAATACTGTACTATTATTCCATTTAAATTACATTTATTCAGGAACAGAGCTGTACAGAGAGGATCCAGACGGGTGGGAGTTGGTGTTGTTTCTGAACAGTTATCAGTGCAAAACGTTTAAAAAGCTACAGAGGCAGAGAATAACTCATGAACTCATGGCCCGGGGATGATGGCTCTTAGGAAAGTGGTACTTGATCACGCATTTGAAATATTACAAAAAGCTAGCGACTGCCACGCTTCTGTCATTCTTCTGTGTAAAATCAATGGTGGTTGCACTTTTTAAAGCACTATTCTTTCAATACAAGCACTGTTACAGGAATGTGAAATAATACCTCTATGTACATTTAGTTATTTATTTGGCATTTTTCTTCAGAGCAGTTCATAAAATTTGGCTGCTTACAATTATTTACCCATCCGTATAGCAGGATAGTTTTTACGGTATCGGTTCAGGGTGCCTTGGTCTAGGGTAGAAGAGTAACAGGTGATGTTTTCGGTGAAACATATTTCAGTTTAAATAAATACTCAGCTGGAATATTTTATTTATTTTGTTGTTTTTGCCTATCTATCTATCTGTCTGTCTTTCCCGAATATTTCTGGGGGTTCCCTAGACCAGTAGCACAGAAACTGGATGTCAAGGACAGTGGTGCATTCAAACGGAGTTTTGTGAGCCTGAAAAGTTCAGAGCTATTAATAAAGTGTGTGCTGACGATTTTTAAAAGCAGGAAAATGAAAGTGAGGGCATAGCAAGGTTGTCCCCGCCTCCATGGCAGGTGCCGCTGGCTGTGGAAGGAGGAGGTTTAGTCTCCTCACACCGGGCAGCTGTTCCCCCTACTGAGATGGCCAGGCCGACCCCTTGCAGAGTGTCTCTCCCCCATGCTGTTCAGACAGACGCACGAGTTGCTGAGGTACCACAGTCTCACGGCCCCCCTGAGGAGCAGCCAGCCCCCATGAAGGAGGTGGCGTCATTCCCAGGAGGAGGGAACACCGACACCTCCTGCTGCTAAACAGACGGAGGGCTCCACGCATGCGCCTGGTCGTCGGTGCCGTTTGTCTCTCTGCAGGGGTCTTGCGGCTCTGCCCAACTGGAGATGAAGAGCGAAGCAGAACCGCACCCCCTGTTGTCTTGCTGAAGCCTCAAGCGGCAACACAAGAACATCTCCATACAGTTGACAGCACTGTGACCATTGGAACATCATCCCAGCTCCTTGACAAACCATTGCAGCACGTGCAGATTTTCCCAATAACTAATATCAAATCACATGTTTCCAAAACACACAGCACAAGCACAGTGGAGCAGCAGGTAGCACTGGGGTGTCACAGTCCCTGGGCTGGGGGTTTGAGGTCCGATCAGTCTGTGTTGAGTTTGCTGGGCTTCAGTCTGGTCACTTTGTTTTTCTACCACAGTCCAAAGACATGTGTTTTAGGAGAATCAGGGACTGTAAACTACCTGTAATTTGTGTGTGTGTGTGTGTGGGTGGGTGTGTGTGTGTGGGTGTGTGTGGTCCACCAGTGTGCATCTTCTCAAGCCATTTGTTCAATGCATCTGGGATAGAGTCCAGACCACCAACACCCTACATTAGCATTAGTAGTTATGAATAGTCAGTCCTTAGCAATATGTTGTCTCCATCCGATATGAAATGGTTTCAGAAATACACAATTTTATCTAACAAACAGCATTATTATTAATGATACAGTTTCCATCAATTATAAGAGAAAAATTTCCAGTCACCATCTCTAATGTCCAGCATCCACAATTTATGACACTTACAGTACATGGGTGGCCCTGTTAACATTTAGTTTTACATTTAATACAAATGCGGTTCTTAATTCCATGAAATGCGGCTCGATTTGCAGTTTCCTCTATTATCATAGGGAGACAAAGGTCTGTTTCCAATAAAAAAGTCCATTTTCACCAGGTGATACCCCTCTGAGCTGCAAGACAGCGTAGAACAAATGTCAGCATGTTGCCAGCAGAAGAAAACATCCACGCTCATTTAACATTTTCATTACAAAACAAAGTGGGCCACAATATCAAAATATTACATTTAGTTGAGAATAAATTCTCATTGTTCTTATCGCTGACCCTCAAACAAATTCGTCAAAGTTATTTCACTATTTGTTTTAAAAAAAAGGCAATTTGTTGGAAGAATCCAGAAAGTCGACAGCTGAAAAACAGAACCGTTTGTGCAGGCGGTCGTTTTTCATCTGTCCCACATCAGGGTGACGGGCCGCTATTGGGTCAGATAAAAGCGCGTTTGTAGGGTTGTGCTGGCCACACATATTCAGACAAGCAAGGGGATGAGCATCTCTGAGAAGCAGGCCAGACCTAATTGGAATCATCTGAGGAGCCTTTCAAGAAATCGCCCCAGCATATTAATGCACCAGGGGACTGGCACCGTCATCACTGGATACTCCATCCAAATCTGTGAAAGAATCACTTTGAAGGACATCTACATTTTGGCCTCCAGGAAAAAAAATATTTGTGTGCTTATGTATTTTTCAGTCTATTCTTTATGTGTTTACATTTGTTTGTTCATTAATTTGTTTGTCATTTTTTCATTCATGTATTCATTCAGTTTTTTTGGATTTTACAGTTCTTTACGAACAATTCAGCCCTTTAAAACAACTGGGATTTTTACATTAATGTGGCAATAAAATGGGATCTGATCTTATTATTAAACAGATAACACACACAACAGTGTACATTTTCATGACTTTGCTGAACAAATGATTTAAACAATCCAGATAATTTTTGGAAAAATATGTGAACCTTTAGGTTAATGACATCTCGAAAAGAGGGTAATTGGAGTCGGATGTCCCAGTGAGTTCAGGTGCGCATTTGAACTGCCCTGGCATATAAAAACCATACAATTTTGTTCAGCGGCTATTCACATCAGAGTTCTGCTGTAGTGCAATATGCCCCAATCAAAAGAGATTTTAGAGGAACTCAAATGGAGAGCTGTTAAGAGCGGAAAATGATTGCAAAAGTATTTCTGAAGCCTTGGCCATCCATCAACCCGTAGTTTATATAATCCTGAAGTTGCAATGAACCCTAGGGTGACAACTAAAGATCTTTAGGCATATCTTGCACTTGATAATACCTGTGTTTATAAGTCTACAATAAGGAAAATCCTGAGCAGAGGTGCTGTTCATGGGAGGTTACCATGAAGGAACACAATTCTCTTAAAAAAAAAAAAAAAAAGTATTTTTGCTTGTCTCAAGTTTGCTAAAGACCACCTGGACATCCCACAGCACTACTGCGCTAATGTTCTGTGGTCAGATGAAACAAAAGTTAGTACAGGCCAGATTACGAATGAGATCCATTCCTAAGTCTATCTTTAAGTCGAATTTGTAGGTAAGTCGGAACAGGTACAAATAGTTCTAATTTAGTGTCAGTCAGATGTTTGTCTTATATACCTGTAGTGTATATTTTACCTTTCTACATAAAACACTTAAGAATCACATGCTCCATTATTCTTACTTTATCCTTTAAAATTGTTCCAGTCACTGAGGGACTGTAGCCTAACACTTTTACAGCAACCGATGGTGTTTCTCCTCTTTCTGATCACTTTATTATTTCCATTTTGTTTTCAGTTTCAATCATTTTCCTTTTCTTTGATGCATCACCAGCAGTTGCATCTGAGATACACTTTAGAGGCAAGGTTACAAGAGTAAATAAAAGAAAAATTTAAGTCAAATGCAATGGTAACGGCAACGTAATCCAATTTAAAATGGTGGATGGCGTTTTTCTTCCTCGAGCCGACGAACCGCTGAAGCCGCGCAATGTTTTTATGAGCGTCACAAAGTAGTCCGTGCGTTCGTTGTTAAACACGAATTGGCCGTAAGTAGGCCACTTGTAACCTGAGAACTGCCTGTACAATTTTTGGTAAATATATGTATTATTATGTTTCAGAGAAAACAAAACGCAGCATATCAATAAAAAAATGTCATTCCAGTTGTAAAGTATGGTGGAGGGAGTATAATGCTGTGGAGCAGCTTTGCTGCCTCACAGCCTGCATGATTTGCTCATCATTTAGGGATCACTGATTTCCAAGTTGTATCAGGAAGTTCTAGATATAGAAGTTCTAAAAGTTCTGATGTAGAATTTAACAGAAGTTGGTTGTGTCAAGATGACCACGATCCAAAATACAGAAGCAAAATTCACAACAGAGTGGCTCAAAAAGAAGAACTTCCATATTTTAGAAAAGTCAAGTCAGAGTCCTGACTTCAGTCCCATTAAAGTGCTGTAGTTTGCCATAAAGATATTCCAAAATTACGAATTCACCTACATGAATGGAAATGGGCTGACACTAACTAACTAGCAGCTACAGGCATTGTTTGGTTGGGGTTGTTGCAAATAAAGGCGTTTCCCCTAATTACTAAAAATGAGGGTTCACATATCTTTCCATCAATAAGCTTAACTATTTAAAAAATTTGTTCAGTAAAGATATGGAAAAATAAAATATTGTGCGTGTTTGTTAAGTAAAACAAACAGACAGGATTAAACCGGGGTGGTAAAAACAAAGGATTATCTATAGCAGATCAAATATGAGTGTAAAAAATGATGCTGAGAGAAACAATTAAAGCAAATGGTCTAACATAAAAACTGATCATAACTCTAACTACTGAATGCACGTTCTGGTAGAGAGACTTACTGCATAGATTTTCAAATGAATGTGCAGTAATTCTTTAAAAAAGTGTGTTGACGGTATGGGGGGGCTTGAATCTGGGTTCTTTTAGAGTAGCTATAATCGCTGATATTATTAATATGGATATAATTAAATATTAATTATAATTAATAGCATTGTTATTGTTACTAATTCACCATTCACCCATTCATTATCAATAACCAGTTGTTCAATGCAGGGTCATGGTGGTGCAGACTCTATCCAGGCAGCATGGAGTGTGTGCGAGGGTAGACCCATACACTGCCTGATGCGGTTGTGTGGTACATTTCAGATATCTCTTTCACACCCAAGAACCACCACTCACTGGATTTTATATATTAGTCATGCAATCCTCCGTTTCACACCTTTGAATTAGCACAAAATATTGTAAATATTCACAAAGGACGCTGATGCCATTTATGACTTTTTAATATTGATTGTGGGACTGGTAGCTCTGGGGATCATAACTGTGCAGACGAGAAGTGAAAATGTGCACTCTACCACTATGAGGAGTTTACCCTTTAGTGGATGTGTTTTATTATTTTATTTTGTTTGCCAAGTGCATTATATTTTACAATCAAATGCATTTTCCTTGACTAAGCTGAGGAAAACTTTCAGTGTCTCATGTTCTTCGATATGAAATGGGACACTTTATATGTTACTTCATGCAGTCACTTAGGAGTCGATTCTCTCCAAATCTCATTATACTGCTGGTGGGACAGAGCGCAACAGAAAGGAAGAAGCTGGCTGTTAAGAAAATAAGGTATTCACGAACCATATATTGTAGGTTTAAAATCTGCAGTAAAACAACTGTTGCTTTGAAAAAGTACAAATTCGCAAGCTGCATTTACATTTAAAAACAATATATATTCCGGCGTATTTACATAGAACTAAAGTGCATTTCACCAACAGAGCTTTAGACACAGATACATGATTTTGGAAGTACAGGCAGTTTGTTGAAAGCCACCATTTTTGCGGGAAGATGGTGCGAATCAAGTTTTTGGAGTAGGCAGGAGATCAGGAAAGAAGCAAGTCTTAAGGAAATGGGTTTGGAGAGCTTTCATTAATGTCGAGGGAAATTCAGCAGCTATGAGGAACAGAGGGAGCTCATTGCACCACTTCGGTGCCAAGACCAACAACCTGTGGAGTTTTTGCTCTGCTTATAACACAGATCACCAAGCAGACAAAAATGCTCCTACTGGGGTGTAAGGCATAATTGGGTCTTGAGAGATTTTCAGTTATGGATTGAAAATGGAAAAAATAAAATTTATGTGGCAAATTGAAAAAATATATATATTTTTTCTCTTTTGTACAGCACATGGCCCTCACTTACTCAAGCCCTGAGATTAGTTGCATCATCTGCTATTTTATCATGTGGGGGGAAAGCCAGCTTCCCTAAACAAGCCACAACTCTCCCGGTAGAAAAAAAACAAGGTTATTAATATTAGAGAGCATTTTTGAAAATGAGGTTATAGAATTCGTCAGTAGAGCAAACACCCCATCTAACAGTTTTAGTCTCATCTTCCAGTGGTTAACAGAACTGTTTCATAAATAAACAAATAGATTAGACACAAGTCAAATTTGAGCCAGTAGGGGGCATAATGAGTAGTTGCTACCTTGTATTCAAAGGTCAGGGGTTTGACCCGCTTCCCATAGTCGTAGTCTTGAGCAAGGTACTTGCCTGAAATGAACACAGTAAAATGACCATGCTGTATGAATGGGTAAATCACTGTAATTAGCTTAACTCTGTAAATTGCTTTGGGGATAGTGTCAGCTTTGTAAGTAAATGTTGTAAACTTGCTGCATTGGTTCTTCTCTCTGCTGTAAGCCCTTGGTCCCATAAATAGTGCTGTTAAATTACTCAGTTAACCATATAATTATTTATCATTCACAAATCCTGCTGTAAGTATGTAGTGTGTTTAGCATCGAAACACTTTCCGAATATCAAGAATGATGTATATAAGTAATGAACCACATGGGAATGTGCAGTCATTCGAAGGGAATGCACAGTAGGGTGGCAGTGTTTTTATCGAGATACTCTGTTGTTCGCTGCTGCCCTGGTAAAAAAGGTGTAGTGGTGGAAAAGTAAAAAGTATTAACACACTGTATAATTACCAAACTCTTGCACCACTAAAGTGGTTGTATTTAGTATATACTGTAAGTATTGTTAGTGCCGGCACCCAGGAGAGTGATGAGAGTTGTAGTAAAGTGGAAAGGAACAAAACAAAATATATTGCACCAAACCTTATTGCCCTTACATCACTAATGTTTGCAGCCTTGGGTGTGTCTGTCATGTATGATTTATTAGTAGTTACATTTTGATATGCACACATATAACAGCTACTGTCTCCTGTGGTCAAATATGGAGATGACACTGAAAGCAACGTGCATGCCAGCCATAGTGACAGACACACAGTAATAACAAATTATATATCACCAAACTTTATTACCTTTCGACTACCTTTCAATACATTTATGTGTGTGTGTGCGCGTGCGTTTATGCTTGAGAGAGGAAGAGAGGGAGAGACATCTGTGTGTGCGGACTGATGTGCAGACAGTAATAACGAATTATAGATCAACAAACTTTATTATCATCCAATTTGTATGTGTGTTAGGGAGAAAGAGTATTTTGGTGCACGTGTGCATGCGTGAGGCAGCCGGAGTGACATCAGTTCTCCCGCTTCTCCAAGCTTTGTCAGAGACGGAATCTTTAATTCTCAAAGTTGTAAATGTCCTTTTTAGAGTTCAATGAACTTACTCTGCAAAAACCTCACAAAGAGTTAGAAGTACCACTTAGCAATATTTCAAGTTTATGTCTTGAAAAACAACACTGCATAAAGAATAAACAAATATACTATAGAAATGTAATGTGTCTGATATATTTAAATTCAAAAAGGGAAAATTTTATCATAGAATGTATTATATATTATAATGAATATATATCATATATTTCATACAGCACAACTTAGTACTTTAAGCTGATAAATTAAGCTTTTCCCATAAAGGTCATTAAAAATGTCCTTGTGCTACCCTTACTGTATCGTATTGTGAGCCACAAACACTTTCTCTGTGGTATTTTTATTCCTCCACAAAAGTCTTATGCCTACTAAGTAATTTAAAAATCAATAGCATTGAAGTTTGATTTTGTTAGTTTATCTGTCGTTTTGTAAATGACAGAACAGGTAGAAACGTACAGGCAAACATTTTAATGATATTTGCTGGAGCGTTATGATTATATATGCATTTATTCATTTAGCAGACAATTTTTTTCTGCAAAGAGTGACTTGCAGTGTTAGACACATAGCACTAAACTCCTTACAGTCATTCATACAGCAAAGCAGTATAATGGCAATTTACAGTGGTCAGTCAACCTGAAACACACAACTTTGGACTGTGTGGGGAAACCCACATGGACACGAGGAGAACGTGCAAACTCCACATAGACTGACCTGTGAACCCATGTCTGGGCACCCAGGGCAGGAGTGCTGCCTGCTGTGCCATGACTGAAACTGGCACTTCTCCCACTGTAACCCATAAGCTGGTTCTGTGGTCCCGAGACCCAGAGGAAGCCATGTTGAACAGGGTTCTGTCTGCGACCTTATGTGCTATAATTGTTAGTGTAGCATGAACGGCTGGCGGGCTTTGTCGGCGGCCTGTCAGCCGTGCGTCAGAGTCACCAGTCCCCTGTTATCACCCGGGTCGCTACGACAACGTCACTTTAACCAATTTACAGATCCCGAGGCAGCCTGGGATCCGACCTCTTTTCACACAGTTTTCGAGCTATGGAATTCCTCATACAGGCAGGGGGCGCCGTGGTTGGGCCTCCTGGAACCAGACTCAAAGCCTGCTACAAAATCCTTTGAGGAAGGAGCGGACCCTGTACTGGTGCGGTAAAAAATACACTCGCTAAACACACACTCTAAATCCTTGTCAGTGGCTTTGCAGAAAGAGATAAATAAATACATTTTTGTTTATATGTGCCGCACTTCCAAAACCGAGTGTGTGCGTCTTGCGGGTGTACATTTGTTTACACCCCGTTGTTCGTCACTTTGGAGTAAAGCGTCTGCAAAATTGCATGAATTTAAATGTAAATGACATAACTTTTCAAAAGCCTCATGAAAAATAATTACATTTATATTTTTTATTACTTTTTTATTTGTACAAGAGAGAAAAAACACAACACGATGTGTGGGGGAGATCAAAAAACCAACAGAAGGATCTTCCCAAAAGACGAAAGAAGGGTTACAACCCCAGAAATGAAGCAGGCAGGAAAAAAGACATCAGGCTGGCAGGTAATGATATATTGAACAAAAATATTAAGACGCCAGATGTAAACATTGCTGCACATATTGTATAACAAATTATGATTGCCTCTAAGTTATTTTTAAATACTTAAGCACATATTGTTCGCTTTCACATGGTGTCGCAGACAGATTTATTTAGTTAATTGAATTCCAGGTCAGTGCTTTGCTCACAGGTAGTACAGCAGGAGGTGGGATCCAAACCTGGGTGGGAAGGATGAGCTCTAAGCACTGCACCACCTGTTTGCAGCCCTTCCCAGGCACCATTAATGGAATTATAAAACACGTAGCTACATAAATCTGTATATTTTTCAATTTGGAAGGGTATGCAGATGATGGCTTTTTACTTTACTTTGTGATATATCCAGGTTCCAACATCATGGATCGCTTTCCTTTATAGCCACAGGCGCTTCCTCCACAAAGGCTTGCAGTGTGACATGAAATATGAAGTGATCTATGGTGAGAATTTTCAAACCTGGGATTCGGGCTGCTTCACGGGGTGCCGTTCGTACGGGAGTTTGTGAACCCCCGACCCAGGCTCCTGCTGGTGAACGGGGGGGTCGTCGATCGGCCGACCCGGCCCTCCCTGCTTCTGCCCTCCTGAGTCCAGCAGAGCGCTGTGATTGCGGTGAATAGAGTAAGCCGCCTCTCTCCAGCGCTGGGCCCACCAGCAGGGGGCAGCAGTAACAAAAGCACAGCATGAGGGGCGTCCCTCCTCACAAAGGGGGGAAACGGCAGCCTGTCAGGCCCCATTGAGCGCTGCCACGGCAGCTGGGCCGTGAGCAGGGCAGGAGCCGGGTGTACGCAGTGTGTGAAACACGCAGGAGAGCTGTGTGAACAGAACCATGTGTTTCATTCAGTTATGTACCTTTTTTTTTTTTTTTTTTTTTGCAAGTCTTTGTGAGTCTTTGTATGCGTCACCCCGTCCGCTCTCCTTCAGCCCGTCCTTCCTCCGTTTGTTCCTTCTCACTTTTACCCCACTGTCTGTTTTCAAAAAGAAGAACCTCTTTAATGTAGTTTTGGCAAAGGACAGTGGGTAGTGTAGCGCTTAGGGTGGGTAGCGTGCACTTAAAGCACCCAGGTTTGAACCCCCTCTCCTGCTGTCGTACCCTTGAGCAAGCTACGGTACTTACCTTGAACCGATACAGTAAAAATGATCCTGTTGAGTAAACGGTCTAAGTTTCCTTAGAAAGCAGTAAATGAACAAATGTGTTTGCTTTTGATCAGTTTGGAATTGTGTCTTGAGATCTTTATAGTGAGCAGTGATAGCAAGGGCTGGAGAATTAAGTTATTATAAATGCTAAACAGTATTTAGGATCTTACATGTGCAAGTGGAGTGCTATTCATGCTTTTTAAGTGTAAATTAAATTAACAGCAAAACAAAATTAATGCATTATTTTGCATAGGATATAAATATTAGATTACCCAAGATATAAATATTTAGGAGGAGGTAGCAGCTGTGTGAAATGACCCAGGTTTGAATCCCACCTGTAGTTGTAGTTCCCTTGGCACTTCCCCAAACCCGAAAGGGTAAAAATTGCCCTGCTGAATAAATAAGTAAATCCCTGTAAGTGCATTTAAGCTGTAAGTCACTTTGGTGAAAGGCATCAGCTAGATAAGTAAATGTACGTGTAATTAAATGCCGGATATGTGACGCACCCTGAACGAAGAAAATGCTGCCATTAGGGGGCGCAGTGTTGCTCTGTCTCTCTCAGTTCTTCTCCCCCAGTGTCAGGACCTGTGGGTGGGACATGGGAGTAGCGGGGGTTGGGGGTGGGGGGTGGACACAATCTCTGACACCATCTCCCGCTAACATTCGCGCTGCTTCTCCGCTCGGGGGGCACCGGGCCGCTGGGTCTCCGCACGTCAGCCACGTGGACCCCCGGTCGGCCCCACTTTCCTTTCCAGATCCACACTGGAGCTCAGAGGGGGGGGTGATAAAGGGCAGGGTTGCTGGGTCGAGTCCCCCCCCCAGGAGTGGGGGAAACACTGGGGTTCATGAGCTGCAGACAAATTGGCAGCTTAGCTGTGCGCTGACATTGGAAAGGCTTGGTCAGTCCTAAAAGAACCATTGTGGCTTTCTTCTTCACACACGGAAATGAGCCCTCTGGGACATGACGGCCCAGTGCCAAAATGACCGTCAGCCAGCACGCGGAATGCTAATTTGTGCACTCCGCTTTTGTCCACAATGCTCCGTGGGTGCAGAGGTGGAAAGGCATCTCCTTATCTTGCCGAAAAGCTTTATATAAATGAAAAGCGCGCGCACGTGTGCGTGTGCGCATTCAGGATAAACCGTCCATTTTGGTGTATTCCCTTTACACGCTGCACCTCACATCTGCAAGGGTTTTATGAATATCTGTTTATAGCAGGATTAGTAAGTGATAAATACTTTCGAGCTTAAATAATTTAATTACCCCGTTACATACACACACTGGCCGTTTTATTAGGTACATATGGCTGATTAAACACAGCTCACCCAGTACAGAGGCTCTGCACATGACTGTGACTCAGTATATGAGGCACACAGGACAGGGGTGGAGATCCGATTATGACCATTAGATGGACGGGATGTGTCGGATAAGCGACTTTGAACACAGCTCGGTCATTGGTGTCAGTCAGTCTGGTTCTAGCATTTCAGAAACAGCCAACCTTACAGGATTTTTACACACTGCAGTCCCACAGCCATGGTAGTGTCCTTAATTTACCGCAGTAACCTGTACTGTCCTACCTGTCAATCCAACAGAGCCTTTTTGAATTGGGGTGTGATGTCACCACAACGAACGTGCCATCAAAAAGTCAGCAGAAACAGCAAAGTTGCCAGCGCCATGGACAAAGAACCCTGCGGAAACCAGGGTCCACCATCTTGTGCCTTAAAGTCGAAGGAGGCTCCTACTGAACAGCTGTAACTAATAAAGTGGCCTGGGAGGGTATATTTATACATGGTAATATTTCTTAGTGAGGATATTGAATGTTTGAACAACCATTGAAAGGGTTTATAGAAGGTAAGAGATAACAGGAAACATAGTGAATTTACAATATTTTTCCATTTTCATGGCTGTGTAGCTGGCACTTTCCTCCAAAGTGACGTTCAGCTGCTTATTTACTCCTTTCTGCAGCTGCATAATTTTTGCTCGGGTAATTCAGTGTAAGTACCTTGGTCAAGGGTACTACAGCAGGAGGTGGGGTTCAAAGGCGGGTCTTCTTCATACACGGTGACAGCGTTAACCGCTGTGCCACCTGCTGCCTAGTTTATCATTTTTATCAAACTGAAATAATGAGGGCAGCTGCTCTAACCACTGTGCCACCTGCTGCCCTGCTGTATAGCGCGGCATATAATAAACAGCAAGACCGGTAGCCCCACTATTGTACTGAGACATAAATCAGAGAGCTTTACAAGAGTGCATTTGGTGGCGGGTACGACTCGACATATTTACTCATTGAGTCAGAGGGGAGTGTAAGGAAAGGGCTTGCAGGCAGCCAAGAAGGCGAGCATCACGTTCTCCTGGAATGTGCTGCAGAACAATGGCAGGAGCCCAGTAAAGGGTCTGATGAGATCAAACAAGTCAGATGAATGCAGGGGAAGAAATTGTCAAAGCAACTGCTGATAGCAGTGAGAAAATAACTGAAGTGAATCAGCCAGACGTCACCAAAATAAGTAATTGGCGCATGCGGGAAAGTCACACGTTTGTCACACGTTCTGGAATGTGCCGGTGATGAATATTGTCACCGCGATTGTGTTTCTTCGCTATGACTTCCATTCTCGGCTTAAAACCCTCATTTTTAAAGCCTGACGGATAAAATATGTAAGCAAACATAAATTACGCGAGCAAAGTCGGGGAAATAATTAATCCCACAAATCACCGACCGACGTAGTTGCGGAAATCCAATGAACGCTCGTAATATTGAATCTTTCTAAATGCTGCTATTTAATTTGTCGCAAACCTGCTTAGCGGCAATGTTTCTGCTATTTGTCAAATCTGTTTTTAAAATTCGGAACCAAATCAAATAACTTATCACACTAAGTAAGATTGCGTGTGTTATATAAACATCCTCCAGCACTTTTACAGCCTATTTCATATACAAAGAAATAAACATAGATATTGAATTACCACAGGAACGCCAGCTGGAAGGCGTATTGGCCATTTCAAAAGAAACGCACGCTTTCCCCCCTCTCCCCTGCGGGCTTTGCCTCACTTCCAAGTGCCTTCCGAACAACTGTCTCAGTTTTACAGGTAACACGGAATTACAATAAACAACTGGAAATATGAATCTGCCCTTGCGTCCGCACACAGACGCCCATGCGACGTGCTAAAATCACGCCCGGTTTTTGAGCTACACCGATGATTTTTCATTTCAGTTCAACATTAATGCTGCGATTCTATAATAAAACTGTCAGTTATTTTTGTTCGCGTTCAGTCGGCTAAAGCAGATGGAAGTGAGCGGCATATCACTATGCAGTGTCAAAAAATTTAATGCACATTTAATGTTTGCCACCTGCTCGTCCACCAAATTCCAAAGTGCCCGAACGTTGAAGATTTCGAACACCGAATTCATTGTTGCTTATAACATTTTACAGCAGATATCCATTTCCGATAAATTATATAGTCAGCGCTATTTGCATATTTCAGCGCGCACACATTTTTCATGCACCCCGTATACAGATTTTCCTTTGATTTATTATTAATTTCTTTAGCTATTATTAAGCTGCTGTCCACAATTTATCCAGCTCTACAGCTAGCTGATTTTTACTCTTGTCAGTTCAGGTTAAGTACCTTGATCAAAGTTACTACAACAGGAGGTGGGCTCAAACTGTGTCTTCTGTGGTCAAAGCAACTGCCCTACCTGATGTTTGATTCCTTGTGGCATGGGACTGAAATGTGCTGACCTGCTATAGGAGCAACTTCAGGACTTCACTATTAATTTTTCTTCTAAACATATTTACGGTCAGTAGGTCTGTGTCAGCATTGACAGTGGTTAGGAGCGTATACATCAGAAACAGCTTTTCCCTGAACGTGGTGCCGAAGAAGTAAATGTGGTATAAATTGGCTGGCTCAGACCGGGTGCAGCGTGTCGGTCCCCTTTGGCCAGCATGTTTCACTCATGTCTATCAGACATGCCTTGCTGCCCCATTCCCTATAGGAATACATCCTGTTCTTGTTAAGGACCCATTTGAATTAAATCTGGAAGAATCAGATACCACCGCCCCCCACCCCCGAGTCCGTCTAAAAAGGGGGCTTCCATGTTAAATACATTTCGTTGATCTGCGTGCTTTAATGGTCCTCTCTTTTTCATCTTTCTTCCTGCGGTTTTCCTATCAAATTTCATTCCTGAAAGTAGACTTTGGGAGAGTTTTTGCCCGCCAAAACATTAAGAATCTGAAGTTACATAGAGGTTTATCTCCAGTGCCAAAGGTATTCTTAAGAGGGAACAAATAGTCCTTTCATGCAGCAAGTAAACTGGTTAATGCAAGCGGGCCCCGCTATAGCAAATGCACCCACTTAGTAAAAGTAGTGATGGCGGTAAACAGTTTTGCTTATGTTTACATCAGTGAACGTTGCCTGCAATGCAGAAATTAAAGGGCTGTTTGTTGAAGATGCTCAAATGTCATTTCCTTGTTTATAAATGCAGTTTCTTTTACAAAGCCGCGTTTCTAATGTTAAATGGGGCCAAGAGTGACCCATCACATGGGCAGTAAATTAAATATTAGTGAAACGTATTTTTAAAAGGTAAAGACTTTTGGGCGGGGGGGGGGGGGGTGGACTTGCAGACTAACGCTGGATGGAAGTAAGTCGACTGACTGATTTAGGTCTTGGTTTCATTGTGTCGTTCGGATTTTCTCAGGATCGTATTGCTCTGACCCATTTTGGTGAGACCATGGCGGCCGGGCAACCCGAAACTCGGGGGGACGGAGCCGAACCGATGCGCAGCGCTCCCGTCGCCTCCTCTCGCAAAGGTCAAAAAAAACCTTTTGCAGTTCGTAGACACAGATGCAGGCAGTTTCCAACATCGTACTCCTGGCGTTAATAGCAAAGTAAGTGTGATCATCGAAATAAATAGGTCTTGTTGTTGCAAGCGATGGAGCTGCTCAGGATTGCTTCCAGGTGCGTGGAGGAGGCAGCCAGCATAATCCCGGCCTGAAACATCCTGTGTTTCTTTCCTCTGTACAGCATATCGCTCACCGATTTCCGCTAAGTGCCACGTGTTAGTCATAAGCGAAAAGTGTATTAGTATGCTGGAAACCAAATATTTAATTTTATTTGCTGCCACCTGAAGCGCAGAGCATCAGGAGCAAATTTCTGGATCTGTTTTGCTCCGGCGAGCTAAAACGCTCACCCACTGCTTGCCATTATTGCCTCTTTGCTAAATACTGAAGCAAAGCAGCACAACCGTTGCTGCACTTTTGAAGGAATTCTTTTATTTCGATCCAGTTGTTATACTTTTAACTTCATTTTCTGAACTGCTGGAATTTGCCGCGGCATTTATCCCCACGCGCACCTTAACTGATTTTAAATAAATGAAAATATTTTACCTTGGATCTACTGACAGCTCCCCATTAAAAGGCTGCAAAAACACAGTCTGGTTCTAACGCTCTATATAAATACATAAAATAACATTACGCAGTACTTCAGTTCTAATGAGTCTGTAGAGTCAGCAGATATTTCACTAGAACAGCCCTGCTGGGTCTGTTTGAAAGCCACATTAAATATTAAAAATACGGTGCGTAAACTGACCCCGCGCAAAATATCGTGTAAAAGGTTTAAAAAAAAAAAAAATTCCATAGTCCCAAAAAAAGATGGAAAAATGATGACAAAAAGGTGGAACGAAAGAAGAAGAATCGCCGGGGAGAAGTAATTTACGCAATTAGTAGTAATTTGGCTGTGTGCTGGTGGGAACTTTCCATCTTTGCAGTAGTTCCCCGGGTTGAGTAAGTAATTCAGGGTGGGTTTCATGAGAACCTTATGGCTGCGGAGATCCCTGCCGCCCTCCGCTCATCACTCACGAAACACAGCACATTTACATTAATTTATTTATCTGGCGCTTTCCTCCAAAGCGCCTCGCAATTTCAAGCTGTTACAGTGATTTACTCCGTTTATGCTGCAGGGTCATTTTCGCTCTATCAATTCAAGGCAACTACTTCAACCAACAGTAGTGCAGCAGGAGGTGGGTCCTCCGGATGGTTCCAACCCCGCCTGCTGCCCCTTCCCTCTGCCAGGGGAGGAAAAAAAAAGAAACGAGAAAGAAATAGCAGCAGAGGAAAGGGAAAAGAGTGTAGAAGTGCAAGGTTAGCGCTGAAAGTCAATAAGCATTTGCAATCTCTACAGGGGTAAAATGTATATGTGCTGCTTTTTAGATATAGAAAGGAGAAGTGAAAATGCACCCGACCATTAAGACCAGGACCGAGCAGCGTAGGCCCGCCGAGAACCGAGTAACATTAAGCCATAATGTTTGCACTTCCTATAGGTCTTACATTTTCAGTCTCCATCCATGATAATGTAGGCATTATGTTCAGGTTATTTGTTATTTTCAGAGTAGCCAGATGCTCCGTGGACAAGGAAATCTCGCACTGAAAAGGGGATGGAAACCGAGTGAAAACGAGCACGTTTACTGGTCGAGTGATGCATAAGGCATTGCGGTTAAGGATGGAGATTTAGAACCTGGTTTGTAACCTGAAGGTTGCTGGTTTAAGCCCTAGTCTATATTGCTGTTATATCACCTCTGAAAAAAACATATTAAATGTGAGTTACTGCAGCAAAAAGGCATAGCTACAGGGTTAGATAAAATAACGGAAATCCCTAACAGTATATTAGCAGGACCACCCATTGCCTTCAGAACAGCTTCAGTCCATCTCGTAATGTTGTCACACACATCCTGAACTGTGTGTTGGGGGATATTGCTTCTTTCTTCAGGAGGAAAAGCCTCTGGTTCCTTGACGGATGGATGAGGGGGAAATCTACTTTGCACTCTCTGCTACACAACTTCCCGTGGTTTAGTGATGTTTAGCTCTGGTGATTTGGGAGGAATTAATTTGGCTTCATCTTGGTTTTCATGAAACCACTCCTGAGTGTATTTAACAGTGTGTATGGTGGCATTCTCCACCTGGGTCTTGAAGGAATGGTGTTTGCGCCAATGCGTGAACCTGGTCCTTTAAATGGCCTCATATTCCATGGTTGTTGCCTTACAGAGCAACCAGCGGACCTACTGACTCCCGCGAGAAGGCTGCCCATTCCTTTATTCCCCCCTTTTCACAGCTGGCAGCAAACATTGTGAGTTGAAGGCATCCCTTGGCTTTCTCCAAATGTAAACCCATCCAGATGTTGGAAGTTGGGTGAAAGATGACTCCTTAGACCATAGCTCAGGGGTCTAAATGTTGTTTTCTTAACACCAGGTTATTTAACTTTGTACGTTAGCCTTGGAGACCAGTCGCTTCCAAATGGCAGCCCTACTGCAACTTCCAGCTTTATGAAGCTCATGACCTACGGCTTATGTCAAAACTGGGTAAGGGTTAGGCTTAAAGGTGCTCATTCAGTTCTGTGGGAATTCATAAAGCTTTACTTTTGGTAGCATTAGCAGCCGTTCTGTGAAATATCTGTTTGTCCTTGTTGTTGAGCTTCATCTTGTGACAACTGCTCCTTTTAGCTACTGCAGTTTGTCCACGTTTGCCATATGTTGTCATTATTTCTGAGACTGTTAAACATGCATTCAAAACCTTTGCAGTTTTTCTCACGGACACCTGCAGTTTGACTATTTGGTCTCTTTGGAACGCTGCTAGTCGCCTCACGTTGCTTTAAAAACCCACATATGCAATTGTTAAGTCAAACTTTCTTCTTGCCACACATGTTGCCAACTGACAGTGAACCTCACATGACTTCACTCGGCACCTGCGTTTGAATTTCTGATTTAGTTTCTTCACTCCTCTATTATGTGGCGCTAAATGGGTTGTATATTTAAACTTGTCCTAGCATCAGCTAAGCAATAAAATAATGTAGCCCTGTATGTTAGCAGTGGTTAGTTCTAACCAGACGTTATTTGAAGATTAGGTATACGATGTCATTATATTTGTGTAATGTTTTATTCAGATCCCAGCGGCATTGCTGTCTGAGCATCGGCTTTACTGTGGGAGCAGCCTAACTGCACGGAAAATTATGTCCTCGGTTAAGAAAATCAGTGAAAAAGAAGAAAGCATATAGTAGAACACTTACATGGATTTAGAATTAAAAAGATTAATAGGTACATTGATATTAGGCTAAATTTATAAATGATGACCTGCCCCTGGTTTTGGACATGTATTTCAAGCAGTGCTTTGGAAATAATACCTGTGTAAAAGTTTTATGTATTTACAAATGGCAGCAAAGAAAACGCAAAGAGCAGAGTTAGACCAACCTCTGAAGTGTGGAGAAGTAATTTTAATTAAATTGTTTTATATTTGTTTCAATTGAACAGCTTGTTACTCTGTTAAAAGGCAGTCATTTTCTTTCTGCTCTGGACAAGTAATTCTTTTCTTATATGTTTTGCTTTGCTGCAGCCTGTTTACAGCGACCCCCCCCCCAGACCGGTTGTAAATAGCCTTTGTAGCTCTCGGGTTTCTCCTTTGTCTAAACTCTCCCTAGTGTAGGTGGGAGATCCTTTGCTATATTCCTGTTTCAGTTGGTCTTTGTAAAGGACGTTAATTTCTCAATGGTCTGACCTGCTATTGTTTGTCACTCACGGTCATGCTGGAGCAGGAAAGGAGCTTCTTCTCTAAACTGTGGCCACAAAGTTGGAAGCACCCAGTAGCCTAGAATGTGTTTGCATGCTGCATGGGTGCGGCTGAAACAGCTCAGCTCAGTCATTAGAAAGGGGGACCTCATACATTTTTTCATATAGTAGCCATATAGAGATTTAGGGTAAAATACTGATGACAATGATACAGATGCACATAATGAGTATGAGCTGAGTTTTTCATTGAAAGGTGCCTTAAGCAAAGTACAGTATAGCAATACAAGATATTTCTTGAACATAGTTTATCAGTGCAGGTTAATGATACTATTTAACCATAAATAGGCCAGTTAAAGAAGTAAGAATGTGTGTTTGTAGTTTTTAGAAGTGTTGTGATTTATAGTCCATTTTTTTCCATAGCACTGTGGTCTGGATTGCTTGTTTAAGGTTGCAAATATAGAAACATATATTTGCACAGGTGTATACCACGCAGGTATGCCTTTTTTTTTTTTCATCCAGCAGTTGCATCAGAATCTCAGGCATCGTCTGCTGTATTATTAAAGACAGGCAGCATCCTCAGCCAAGAGGTAAAACTTGAGGGAAATCATTTAAGAAATAGAATGGAATAGAAGAAAACCTGTAGAAATTTCTGCTCTGTAAGCGGCACGTATGAGTCAAATGGGTCGGAATGGTTTTCTGTATGCATGTCTTCAGCGGTAGCATTTTTACCTGCAAAGATGGCAACTTTTTTCTTTACATCACAAAGCTAATCTTTAAAATTACAACTGCACCTTATCCACTGGTCATTTATTAAAGGCTAATACTGAGAGGGCATTGAATTAATGACATATAATGTGTTAGTCCTATAAAACTTGTTCATCAGCATAGAGCTGCATATGATGTGACATTGTGACACCGATGATTGATTTTACCAAACCGGCCTCATGAATAGTCAAGACCTTTCGCTCCCAGAGCTGCTTCTCAGATTGTCCCAGTACAGAGAAGAAACATGCAAAGGTGAGTCGTCTCGGCAAGCGAGGGATTGAAAAACGACAGGAAGCCCGATCGGTGTCTCGCCGCCTTGCACGTTCACTCATCTCCGTTGCCGGTGGAGGCCGACTTCGATGTCTTTGTTGACTCGCGGCACTGAAATCCTCACGCACCAGCAATGGACGACTTCAGTTGCATCGGAGCAGCAGGGGGTAGAAACGAATAATCCACAAATGAACACCGGTTTCTCACCAAAAAGAGATTCTGAATGATGTCACTCACGTAAACATCAACAGGAATTGAATAATCAGGCGGTCTTCCATGTGCTGTTCCGCTCTCCGGGGAACAGAAATGTACAGTTTAACGTTCTGTAGCTGAAAGTCTGTCCATTCAATGCCCTTGTCTACTCGTCCTGGTCAGGACGTAGCACCGGACTTTGAAACTCCACCCTGCATGGGAAAAAGTCTTCTATCAAAGGCAAACCACTTTTATAAGCTCTTCAGCCTCAGGTCTGCTGCCCCATTCTTCCTCAAGCCACCAAAACCCACTGTGCAAGTTAACTAGGTGAATGCAAATGTCTCTAAAGTAATGATTAAGTGTAATGTGAGCGGTAGGGTAAAGTACTTAGTGTACATTACAGAGAAATGGCCTCCATCAGCAGCCCACAGTGATGAACTATGAATGCATGCTCTTCACTTACAGCATTCTAGTTGCATCGTGATTCCAAATCTGCGATGATGGACTGGCGTCCCACCCAACGGCAATTTCATAGCCTAGCAGCCTATAGTTCCAGAACAGGGTCCGGACTTCCACAACCCTGACCAGGACGATGATGGTGGGTGGGTGGGTGGATGGATGAATGGATGGATGGATGGATGGATGATTCCAAATAGCCAAGCACTAAAATACAGATTAAATAGGTATTTTATAGAAAATATGGAGTAATGCCTCAACCACCACTACCTTCTATGGTGCTCATTGTGATGGCACTATAGGGCTTTGCTGAGTAATTTATCATATTAATTTACCATATTTAATTTTTTTTTTTTTTGAGTTTTACATTTATCCCGTATAAAATAGACTTTTTGTGAGTGCTGTTATTAAAAGTGTAACTAATGTGTTATTTTGCACATTTCAAGCTTCATTTATGCAGCATGCTGTGTTAATGGCCTCGTATAGCGCTGTTTCATTAACGGCTCGATTTCTCAAGAACTCATCTAGAGCTTCATAAATGAAACGCAACTTTAAAATCCGTCAATTAATATATTTGTCTTTTCGTGGCTTTTGAATTTTCGGATTTCTCTCGCACATGAGGACAAACAAAAGGCAAACGATGGCAAGTCAATATGACTTTTATTCAGACTAAAGAGAAACAGAATAACTGTTAAACACTGTAAGGCCACCGGTGACTTACTGTGTGGAATGTTCAACTGGAGTAAACCCTACCGCTGATGTTAACTTAAATTTCCCAATTTTCCCCACGTGCCATTGTCTCCTTTTTTCATACTAGTCCCAATAGTTTGACACTTACTAAGAAAATGTAATATTATCAGTGGATATATTTTGCTGATTTGGGTTTTTTTCTGCTGAAGACAGAGAATTGTTAATTAGAGGAGGGAAATAGCACACTTCATGCCTGTGTTGCGTAAGAATGCTGGGGACTACGATTATGATTATTTGCAATATAGGATATATTCCGATGTATACTAATTTGTTTTGTGGTTACACCGTTTAATTTCTTACACTTTATGCATCGGGGAAAGAAATTTTGATCATTTATCCAGATGAGGATAATAACTGACATTTTGCCCGAGTTGACTTGTGGACTGCATTTGGAAGGAAGTTGCCTTGAAATAATGTAACTGTTTTTAGTAAACTTTCTGCGAACGCTAATATGCGGAGTCATTTTTCTTCCGGAAGGCATGGATTTGCATGTTGAATCAGATGCGCGTTTGGACGATATCTGATACTTTTTGGCCTCGCTTTGACGGTCGGATCTGATGGAAATGAGGGCTTCCCGCGAAAGTCGACCTCTCGATTCTGTCACGATACCGGCGTGCTTTGCCACAGTGTAGAAAGAGGCTAATAACTGGGAATCGGGCCTCCATCGCTCCACATTTGTCACATCACTTTGGGCTTCTTTTATCTAACATGGCAGAGGAATTAGCTAGCATCATGTCAGGAAGGGAGGGATCGATTTTTGTGGCACAGAAAAGGAGTCTACTGTATACTTTTCTTTTTTGCCAAGGCCCGCTTGCGCTTTTTTGCACGATGTTGCGTCGGTATTGTTCATCGGAGAAAAGGAGACAGTCAGCAATGAATATACAGTTAGCACATTGATTGTTTCTTTCTGAAAGCCTTTTGTTTTTTTTTTTTTGGGGGGGGGGGGGGCGGCACAGAGATGCTCCAATTCCGACACTGTCTGTTTCCTACCAGTAGGGAAAATATGTGAATCGCCCCCATGCCAGGAGTATTACTGCAGAATAGCCACGGATGCGGCTCGATCCCGAGCATCTCGGCCAAAAGAAGAAAAGGCGCCGGCAGTGGTGGGGGTGTTCATTAAGTTTTCTCTTTGCACCCCTCGAAAGAATGGCAGTGTTTGAGAGAAATTACCAAGCAATTGCAGGCCTTTTATGCCGATGAAATTATTCGATGAAAGCTATGTTTTGATCTGCGAAGGATAATGCAGATCCCGGACTGGATTCATTGGTGAGAGTAAAGCTGTCTTCTGTGATAACTTCATCTCAGCGTGGGGTCGGACGTGGGGGAAATTCAGGAAGGGGATTAAAAAACGACGGAGCCAGAGCAGCGCCGGCCATCCCGCTGCGCTCCGGGCTGCAGACTACAGCCACTGTTTCTGATCTGCCGTGGTATTGTCTGACTTTCCCTTCTCCCAGAAAAGAGAAAAGCCAAGTTGCCTCCAGCTCCTTTCTCTAGTGGGATTAGCTAGCTGCCGCTTTTGTAATTAACGGGCCTATTTTCCTAACCCATCCTACAAAGGACATCGTTTCAAGACTGTCGACTTCTTTTTTCTTTCTTTCAATTTTCAGTGTATTTTTCACCGTGCCCACTACAATAAATTCCCAACCTCGTGTTAAGCGGCCTTTGTGCGCGTGGAGCATGGCAAGTGAAAAATGATTTAGTCAAAAAGCAAGTCGGAGTATTTAAAGTTGTAACGACCTTTCAACATTTACAAAAAAAATAAATGAAATTTAAAAAATGAACTATTAATAATAATAATAATAATAATAATAATAATAATAATAATAATAATAATAATAATGGCTCCACAGGGTTAATCAAATGCATTATTCCAGAAAGTCTCCTCCAGTCCATTTCATGGCTGACAAAAAGAAGAGCATTAGCATACAGAGAATGAGCCATATTCAATATATCAATATATCAAGGCTGAAACGCTTGCACAACAATCAGCTGCAAGCAATTATTTCTTTCATTTCTTTAATTACTCATTATTGCTTTATTTACACCGCAGTTTTATATGAAAACAAAAGTTCCGCGTGATTTATGAATGTCTTACGGACGTCTTGTTTGCCAAATGGATTCACGCTAATGCGTGACCGCTCAAGTAGTCACGGGGTCGAGATGAGCTGAAGGGAAGTGAGGACGAGAGGCCGGAGTTTCAGCACCGTCTAAATGTACGTAAAGAAAGGTCCACTCCACTGAGCTGTTTACTCCCAGCTGCAAACTGCATAAATGTAAATGCAATAAATAGATTGAACAGCAGTCTGTGAAACCCCTTGACCCAAACAACCAGCTGGCATTAAAGGGTTCTGCAGACATATTGAGTCCATTATAAGCAGCTGATGAACAATCTCAGATAAAGTAGTAGAGTATATTTGCTTTTTTTATGCTTTCTGCTTTATTTATCTGCTGTTTGTCGAAATAAGTTAATTAGACCTTGCGCGGCTTCTTTTGGAAATATTTCGCCGTGCTCTTTTTTCCCCCGCTCCTCCCTTTTATGCGGTGTATGTGATTTTTGCTGACGTAGTTTAGCGGTTGTTATTATCCATGCCTGCGTTCGGTATCATAAAAGTGTGCACTTGCGAAATAAAATTAATTAAAACAATCCTTCACGATCCTTACAGATAGTGTTTCATATTGATCCATTCTGTTTTAATCCCCTTAGCCATTCCAGTGGAGTGGTGAACACAATGGACAGCAACTTTTTCCCGTAAAGCCATATTCCAGGAACGTGCTCCATATGTGCAATTACATAATTACGTCATCCCAAATTTAGACAGATGTCCCTTAGTGTGTCCCAATCCAATTACTTGGGCTTATTTTCACAATAATGTATTTATAGACGAAAGCATTATAGACCACATGGAAAAGGCTGACGAAATTATAGTGTCAAACTATTATTTAAAGTAGGACAATTATTGTCATTTATTTAGATTTGTCAGTTATACATTTGGCAGACACCTCGACTCGGATTATGTTCACAATAAAAACTTGACTTTGAGAGCGGCTCAATTAAATAATCTCACTTAAGAACAAAATAAGCAACCGATAGTGTATTTATTGCATTTAAGAAGCTGATGTGTTTTAAACTGAAAAAAATTGCTCCAAATTGCAAAATCTGATCCTGCACATGACCTCAAAATTACACCTATGGTGACCCTGGGGTGTCACAGTAATTTAAAAAATAGGCATAATTTGCTTCATCTTTTTTCATTTTGAGATCGGGGTTTATTAGGATAAAGCTGACACCTTTTGGACACATTCAGTGGTCATGTGTGCAGTGCGGGTTGCTGGATTTCCGCTGGAACTGGGACTGGAGGCATCGTTGTCTCTCCTCTGCGGTCCGTTCTCATTTCGAGAGCAACTTCTGGCCGAGAGGGACGGGCCGGAGTTTTGCATTCGTCCATCTGCATGGTGTCGGCGCAGCCACAGACACAATGCTTGAAAATATTACGTTACTTCCATGTTTAATTGAAGCAGCAGCTCCAGCTGTCACCTTGCAATAAGAAGGACGTGAGTTTGGCTCCCACCTCCTACTGGATATGTGTGTCAGTTAGGGGTTTATCCTGAATTTTTAAAAACAAACAAATAAATAAAATATTAAATAAATTAAAAATATGTATGAATTATTAGTAGTTAATTTAAAAACACTGTACATAGATTAGTTTACAAACCCAGAAAGGTAACTTGCTTTGGACAAAAGTGTCTACTACATAAATACATAATATTTTTTTCCAACGTGTGCACGTAAAAAAGGGAACTCGTATCCTTTACTCCGGAAATCAATCAATCAATCAATCAAACAATCAATCTATCTATCTATCTATCTATCTATCTATCTATCTATTACTCACTGCTCTTTGTATGCCAGTTTTTTTCCCTCCCAGTCATACATTAGAAAGTAAACATTTAGAACAGATCTTTTTTTGACCTTAGAAGAAACTTGAGCTGTTTTTAACAATTTGAACTGGCAATGTGGAACAAGTGTAAATGCAATAAGGAAGAAAAAATAATTTAGACCATATGTTTCAGCACTGGGAATTCCCAGTTGTCCAAATATTTTGCACAGAAGGTAAAATGCTTTTCATTATATGCGGGCTTTTGTTGATGTAGACACCTGATTCTAGCCCAAAAAAGTTAATGCTGTTAAAAAAACGCAGTAAATGTAGAATGTCTTTTGATATTTATGTTTGTTTTGTGAAGCTGCGCTATCAATATGTTTATTCAACTAAATATAAAACCACTTTTCCCCTGATTGTAAATTCCACAACTTGTGTTTCGACTGCCACATCTCTTACACTTACGTGTAGCTGTTAATTTATTTTTTATTTTAATTTACAAAAGTAGGCCATCTTAAAAATATACAAACTACAAGCGAAAGAATATTAAAACGTATTAGCTAGTATTTACATATTCATTCATATATTTTCCACAGAATCTTGGTTTTGTGTTTTGCTATTTATTTTAACAAGAAAGCCCTAAATATCCCTGATGCACTCATCTTCTGAAACTTCTCTAATTAACTTTCAAAAAATGTATAGTCTTCTTTAAATTATTCATTAATATTACAATTAGCTTTTTAAATTAATAAAAAATCACCGCAAATCAACGATTTCGTTATAGCTATTAAAGGTCTGGATCTAAATTATTTCATCTAAGTCCTTGTTATCATAAACAACATGCGTTGCTTAATTATTCAAGGCGAGTGTCCCCAGTAATCCTGTTACTCTTTAACAACTCTCTTAAAGATTTACTTTCGTCATTATATTTCGAAAGATTATGCACGTTTCTTATTTATTACGTGTTTCACTTTATGTTTCTCAGACCGTAGCCTTTTTCTCAGAACCCTTGACAAGGAGTGGAATTCTTTTCGAGAGCTTCGTTTTATACTAAAATTATTCTGCTGTTCTTGTATTTGTGATGAGCAAAGTATTAAACTTGATTATTTCCTTCTATTTATATGATGTAAGATATCCCCAATCATGATTTTAAAATTCGTCTTTTATTCTCACTACCAAAAATACAAAATATGACACAAGTCATGCTTTAAATATTTTAAAAATCTTTTACCTTGTTCAACTTTCGCAGGTTTTCTAGATTCTCGAGATTTCAATATGATAACCACCTGGACATTTGAGAAATAAAACATAGACATGTTTGTTCCTTATGTTGCAAACATATGAGTTACACGTTTTTAAGCTAATTGGCTATTTTCAATTTATATATTATATTAAATCTTAAAAAAAATACATTTTTTCATCTGACCATTAGTTGGCAGTAAAACGTATAAAACAGAGACTATGGAACCAAATTATTTTATTTCATGTCCATTTTTTTTTTTTTTTAACCACGGGTCGTTATATATTCTGTATAGTCAATGAAACAAAGTGACCAGATGTTGACAAACATCGCACATGCCGGTGTGATGAATCTGTGGAAAACAAGTCTGAAATAGGAGGTTGTTTGGAACATTTTGCCAGTCATTTTCATGGTTAGAATATTGCTTTTGCTAATAAAAGACAATAAAATTAAAGTTCAGGAACAGATAAGTATCCAGTCCACGGTGCACGTTTACTTCTTCCCGAGGTTTCCAGGACAGCGGGACTCTGAAGCTCTCCACTGAATGAACCAAGGGTGAAAACAGAATATTTAAATAACAGTCTTACAGCAGAATTTCACTTCCTTCTAGTTTCGTCCTGGGTTTTAACAGAACCCAGTTCATGAATGAATTAGAGCAAATCTCTTTTATTTTATTAAGCTTTTACTTGTTGTGATGGGCAGAAGAAATCGAGTGACAAACTGACTTCTAACTCCGTTGTGTTTGTAAGTTGAACACCCGGTGTACTTGGTGAAAGACTGGCAGTAAAAACTTAAGAATATGTAGTGTCAGAGTTCTTAAACACACACGTTGGCCCTGGTTTGATGTACTGTCGAATCTTTTTACAAACACGGTGCTGCATTCTCTGTATAATTTCAGTGCAAGTGTTTTTTTTATTGCCCTTTACAATTAAACATTTTGATGTCCTCAAGGAACAGTAATGGCATGGAGCTGACGTGAGGATGGGTGGCTTTAAACCATTTCCATCAGGGTACGTAACTGTTGGGATACCACATCAAAAGTCCCTGAAATATCACCTTTATTTCAAATATTTATTTTAACCGAAGTTCTCAAACTGCAAACTGGGTTACATTGATGAAACGACTGAAGCGGAAAGGGTTGTTATTTCTTACCTGGATACTTTGGTACATACAACTCCCAGATGACATCAAGTGGAGCTGTATGACAATTCTATGAGGCTCCAAAATAGAAATAAAGCCACAGCTTCATTTATGTATTTTTTTAATCCGTATTTTTTGAGTTTTTCAGACCGTAGGACTTTGGTGAGATGTTGATTCCTGCAGCTGGACTCTTTAACCTGTGAGCACTAGCATTTCTTTCAGACGGTTACAGCTTATCCATGGCTCAGTGGAGCACTTAGTCCAGCTATAGATGTTTGGAGTAAAAAAAAAAAAAATTAATCATTTTTCAGCATCGGTAGTTTCCAGAGCAAAATTAAAAGTGAAAAATAATGAGACTGCCTTAGAAACTGCGACTGTATTCAGCAAAGATGCCAATGGACATTCAAAAGTTCTCTTAACAGCTCTTTAAAAGGGAAAAAAGCATGCTACTCGTCTTAATGTGCAGGACATTTTTATACTTACAATGACCCGGGCAGGTCTACAGTAAAATATGGTATACAGTACAAGCAGCCAGAGTATATTGCACACCCCGCCTCTGCTTGATCCATGCACCTTCAGTGCCTACAAGACCATGATGAACTCACCCAGTTATTCATTGGTACACACACTTGCACGTAATGTAAAACGGTTTCAAGACCAGAAGTTATGGCTCACATGCAGATATTGATGTGAACTTGTGCACTGAGTTATGAATTAGGAAATGCGACAACATCCGAATCTTTTACACGAGGAGCCCCTCTCAAGGTGTCCGAGAAGAAAGAATGCCATCGTTCCAAGATTAATAACTTGGAATTGGCATTTCGGTTCGGATCCAGTGGGTCTGTACCCGCGTCCACAGCGTTTTGCTTCCTGACCTCATTTGCATAATATTCGGGCCGCAGTTGTATATGTGAAAGCTTATCTTGATGTACTGTATTTGGTTCCGTGTAGCTATCGCGGAGCGGGAGGGCTTCGGTTAAGCTTGACACATTCATTTCCCGCACAATAAACACCGTGTCGAGAGAGGGCCTTCATATTAATGTACATGCTTAAATTCAAATAAATGAGTCCTTTGTTTGCTGGCAGTCATACATTAGAAAGTAAACATTTAGACAAGGTGAGGTTCATAGACACTCAAAGACTGTACGAGTGTGCCTAATGGAAATGTAATTCACATTTTGTTTTATTCAGTAAGTGGGATACATCTTGTAGGTCACTGACTCCATATGGTGTGTTATTACTAGCGTGCATTTAGCGGGTTTTGTGGCAACAAAGGCCAGAGAAGCTGATAACATATCATGAGGTCTCAAAGGTAAACAACGGAGGGGGAAAAAATGTCAAAACAAGTAGTTAGGTCAAACAGGGGAGAAAACCTCGAGAAGCGTGGCCATTTCATGCTGGGGTTGTGTGTTTTAACTGTCAGGAATAATTAGGGTGCGACATCAGGAGATTCGCGGTGAAGTTGTCAAGACGTGGGGGCACCCGGTAGATCCGAGTCCAGCGTGCAGCGGCGCCGAGGCGGAGTGTACGGGCAAGGGGAATGCGGGGTAGCCGGTGAGGATGTCCTACGATCGTGACAAATGGACGCGCGCGCGCGTGCCAATGACCTCTGAAGCTCAGCTGGACCGAACAGATGGCGCACATGTACAGGTGATGTACTGGTCTGCGCGGTAAAACATCCCATAATACGGAGGGTTTTTGAAAGGTGAGGCCTTGGACGATTGATTATATCCAAAGCCAAGATGATGTTAGAGTACTGCGCTACAAGGCTCCTGATGTTATAAGGAGATTATGGGACGTTCAGGCACAAGTTCCCTGCATTTTGTGGAACTGGAAGAGTCCACAGGGGCGTCTGCGACAGAGGTTTCAGCCTTCATTAAAATGTGTTAATTTTTGAATGATTCCTAGCGGGATTCTGCGTGGACGAACAATACAACAGTTCTGTTGGGCAGGTATAAATCGGTGCTGTATCCCATCGTGCACAGGACACCACCGGCACCTTACTTGCATTTATATATGTACTCCCTGAGCGCTGCCAGGTACTCAAAGTAAAAGTAATTACATAATCACCAAAATTTAATGTGAAAGCGGTTGCATTTGGTGCCCAAGTATTGTCAGTGCTGTCGGGCAGGTGAACGCCGCAGAGAGCGACGCACACGTTCATTGTGGTCAAGCGGGAGGGGGAAAAACAAAATGTACGTTGCTGGTGTGCGCAGCGCCATTTGCGTGCGTGTGTGAATGTGTGTGTGGGGATGATACTGTTGCAACTCACACAGCAAAGCCACGTTTGACTTTCCGAGGACGAATATTGACGATAAAGCTCAAGCATTTATTTCATCACTCAATCGTATCGATCGTCTTGAGACTTTTAATAGATTCTGCGCCGCATTCGTTTCGTATATAAAATGATACAGAAATAATAATCAATATGAGCGGCATCCTGGCTGAACCGTATGTGAGTTGATGGCTTAGGGTCGGGTTAATTCGAGGGCTGGTTGCTAAATTATAAACAAGTACATGTGCAATAAATTAGCTAATAAATCTAAATCACACTTTTGACAGTTGATGGCGGACTCCCTTTTTTCGGGCCTCTACTTTGCCGTTACTGTCAGGGCTGGCTTTGAAATGCGCTCACCAAGTCCCTGTTGAAAACGTCTCCACGTGCGCACGCACACCGTTGTCACGCTGCGAGGTGGTATTTTCCCACAAAGCACCGCACACTGGCTGCCGCCTCCTCCCCGCTCCCGCTGACGCTGGTGGCGGACGGTGGGGAGACAGCGACACTCTCAGCCTCAGCGGCACAGAGCCACCGCCTCGGTGGCGCGCTGACCAGGCACGGGGGTGGGCCACCAGGTCGAGCTCGACGGAGGCCACCGTTCGCTGACCCTTTGACCTCTGTCCGTGGTCTCGGCAGACCTTGCTTCTCCAAAGGCTTTTGAGCAACGGCAGACTCTGCCACCGCACGATGTTTTTACCCGCGTAGGAGAACAAATTGATTTTCGGCACAAAGTCTAGTGTATAAACCATAACTTTTCATTCATCTATTCATTCATTCATTCTTTTCCTTTGAGTGCCGTGTAACCTGCGTGTATTTGACTTTACAGCCTTACCATATTGTATTATTGGAAGATATTATGGAGGTCAAAACTGAAAGGTGGACAGCAGTTGCTCCAGAACATCAGGCACTTTTTCAAAATTAATAATAATATTTACCGTAATTAATAAATACGCACGCGGACCGTTTAATGGAATCGAGTTGCACGTCTTACAGCCATTCTGCCTGCCAGTATGAAATGGCAAATAAGAAACAGTTGAGGTCCAGTCCTGCAGTGTTTATTTATTCTGCATTGTTTCTGCACACTGGGGGGTGAGTACAGTACATGAGTATTTTGTAAATGGACAGTGGAAGTAAAGTGGGTGTGCAAGCAGAATGGAAATAATACCAATGTTGATATTTTAGAATGATGTTCGAGTTGAAATTGATATGTTTGCTTAAAAGTGGGTGAATCGGTCGGGCGGTGGCAGGCGCTTGGCATTTTCTTCACTTCAGCAGCACTTGGGCTGTTATGGATGTTGTGAGCTGAAAAACACGCTTTTACCGGAGATGCCACGACCCCGTGGGTGGCGGTGAAATGGGTTAAGGTTCGAGCAGACTGGCAAAGGGGCGGCCGATGAAGAAGCGCGATCGTGAAGGGTGGTCCTCAGATGCGCATCATTCGTCTCCCGTGGATGACCCCCGAATTATCAGCAATAGTGGTACATACAGTGGTCGGACGTTTGCGTGGGGGGGGAGGCACCCGGTTCTCGGGCGAAAGGGGGGGAGGCGATATTTTGCGGGGTTTAGAAGGGAGGACGTGCTTCGCCAGTGTGTGCGTGCGTGCGTGCGTGCGCGGATTCGCGCCGGGTGGACGCACGTTACGCGGCGGTGCGGCGACATCCCGCCCGGAGCGCCCGCAAAACTCGGCGTCCCCCGTGTTTTTGCCAGCCGTGGGCTGGTGGTAGGGTCCTCGGCAGCTGGCACACGTGTGCCCGTCACATCCCCACATCACCACATCGCCTTCCCCTGGAGTCCTTCGGGGGGCTGTTTTTCTTCTTCTTCTTCTTCTCCTCCTTCTTTTTTTTCCCTTTAAACGCGGAGGGTCGCGTCCATGCGTTTTTGCGCGCCGGGCTTCACTTTAACGCATATCTTTGCGGGTTGTTTTTTTTTTGTTGTTGTTTGTTTTCTTTCCTCCGTTTCTTCCTTCTTTTATTCCCTCCTTTCTTTTACGTCCGTGCTCCGCGAACAGTTTGTGGTCCCATGCAGAAGAAGTGAGGGTCCTATTGCGAAGGGGGGGGGGGAGGAGGAGGAAAGTCCGCTTTGCTGCAGAACGTCACCTGAGAAGCGCTTTGTGTTTTGGAGAAGTTGGAGCGGCTGCGGGGAAGTTGTGGGAGCGACGGGGACCCCGGGATGTTTCACACCAGTTTTTAAGGTAAGGCCCTCAACTGTTAACGCGTGTAAAGATAATAAAACATCTTCACGATGGCAGTTGCAGTGCGAAAGCGTTCGTGCGACGTCCATCAGCTGGAAGATGGAAACGTTCGTTTTCGAAACCGCGGTGCATAACGCATCCCGCAAACGCGACCGTTTCTCACCGGGCCGGTAAATTAAAGTGAATTTTTTAAACCCAGAATTAAGTTTTTAACAGGTTTTTTTTTTTTTTTTTTTTGGAGGGCAGACATCGCTTTGGCGAGAAGGCAGCGCAGCGATAGCGCGGAGCCGCCACGCGGGGACGTTTGCGGTGAAAAAACTCGCACATTTTCGTCCTCTTTCGGGCGCTCCGTCGAGCGAAGTTTGGGGGCGAAGGCGTGTGAGGCTGAGTTGCTCCGCGCGAAAAATGTGCGGACGAACGCGGGGTTTTGCGAGCGCGGCGGCGCAATCGGGCGTTCGGCGGCCGACGGAGCGTTCCTTCCTCGCAGTCCGACGGTGGAATAACGCGAGGCAGCGTTTGCGCCAACCGCGCCATGAAATTTGCTGTAAACCCACGTATTGCTGCAGTGAATTGCTTCCAGCGTGGAGGAGGCTTGTAAAAGAAGGAAAAAAAAAACTACAATTGTACTGTTCGTTGTGTGGCAGTTACCTCCGTCGCGCTGTAAATTTACCATAGTAAGGTTCGCTAGCGATGGGGTGCAAAGTGGCCATTGGGGCGCTTCCGGGAGGAGAAAACGGACAGTACGGACCTGTCAGCATGTGCAGAAATATGGTCATGAGTCAAGAAGAACTGGCTTGCCTGGTAAAATGTACAGTATGTGGGATCACTGAGCAATATCATTATTATTAATAATAATATTAATAGTGGTGTAAAACAATTCTCACCTACAACTGACTATAATTCTGAATCGTAATGATCTGGGTTTCACCATCTGCTTTTGAAGGACAGAATGAAGAAAATGAATCATAAAGGAACTTGATAGTTTGGAAACATTTTGGAGAAATATGTGAGCAAACAAATAAGTTTGAGTTATATTCATAATAGTGCTTTGCATTCAGGTAGGTCAGCCACTGTGTGGTTATAATGTGAGCACCTGACTTGCTTGGCTTGGAAAATACTTTATTCAGTTGTTAGTTGTGTGCACAAAGTCAGATATTGAAAAAGAAGTTGCGGTTTATTTGTGACCCCGTGAAAGTTCTGACCTGCGAAGTTGCACAACTTGTAGGTCTGATAGGAGGACTCCCGCACAGCAACGGGACATTTTGTCTAAGTCCTGTGATGGCTTTCTTCGTGCTCAGAGTTAAGGTTCCTTTCATTTCGGTTTGTAGAGTGAAATTTTTATAGTTGGAGAGCAACTCCTGCAGTTTTTAAAGCTCACATGAGGTATTAGTGGAAGGAATTATTTTTCATAGTAAAGAAAAAACTGGAAGATGCTTTTATTATTTTTATACTTTGAGCCTAAATGCTGGAACCTTGGTTCCTCCGTCTCAACGCTGTTAAACCATCCATAAGACATAATTCTGAGCAAATAAGGTTAAAATGAAACATCTGTGTAATTTTTTTCCCCTCTAAAGATAACCTCAGAGATGGTGGTGATGAAAGAAAGCTGAAAGTTTAAAAATTGGCTGTTGTAAGTTTAATTGCAAGAAAAAATAATGATGGCTGCGTTGCATCTACAGCAGAAGGTTGGTTTAAACCACGACAGATGTGTGTTTTTTATTTTTATTTATTTATTTATTACTATTATTATTTTTTTTTACAAAAAATATACTCAAAGTCCTCGAGCTACAGCCGAACAGTTTGGTTCGTTCTCCAAAGTAACGCAGCTCTTGTGTGTACAGCCGCTCCCCATTTTTTGGTCGGTTACACAACTCCTGACCTTGACGGATTCCTCGGCTTCGCGGCTGTTTGTTTTTCGTCGTACCGCCCGGGCTCCCTGCACCTGCGAGCGCTGTCATTAGGTGAGCTAAATAAAAACGTGAGCTCTCGCGTTTGCGACCGTATACCGTTGCGGATGACGCGTGATACGCCTGTCGCTTAAGTGCAAACGGATGATTTAAAAGGGTTGTTAGTTTTAATAGCAAAGAGAACTGCTTTAAAAACCAAGTAGATGCACTGAAAAATTAGGGTGTTAAGTTTCCCGGCAGTGTGCGGGGGGGGGGGCGACTCTGTAGGGATATATTAAGCACCAAAGACAGTGTTTCTTTGTTATACCCTTACGTGTGATTAATACGGCTCCGTACGAAAGCCGTCACATTTCTGTATAAAGCATTACAATTACGAAGCTCTCAAAACGGAGACGAATGCTTCCGTGCGAACAAATGGAGGCTGCGATTTATTTTTAGTGCAGCTGTAATCAATTTCTCTTGTTGCTTTGCACTCGGGCTGGGTAATTCTGAATGAACTTATTGATGAGTGATAGGACCTCTTAGGCCCCAAAAGTCATTTGTTTCACAATAGGAGCAGTGAGCTCTGGCCCGCACCTTTGTCAGGATGAAAAAAGGGAGGCAGGGTTTTTTATTTCTAAGTACATGCAGAGCAGCCTTCGTGTAATTTCACTTAGCGATGGCTCACAGGTGCGACCGGCTTGGATCATTTGAACATTCTAGCACCGAGCCATTTTGCTGCCTTTTTTTTTTTTTTTTTTTTGGCATTTTTAGCAGTATCTGTATCAGAATCGGCATCCGTGCTGCACGCAGGCTTGAACCGTCAGTTCGCACGCAGTTGCGCTCATAAACGTGGTTGTTTAACCTCCTCCGGTTGCGCTCTCGCCATAAAGTTGTTGGAAACGGTCGGTTCGGAATCCACGATTTGGCGATAACGGCGCAAACGTGAAATTTTTACCGCACGGATCTGTAAGATGAGGCATTTGGGGAGCTGAGCGACGCGGTGATGCTTTTTGGCTGCTATGACGAATCTTTGGAATCTTATTATGCAAATGAACTTATTGGTTTGTCTGTCAGATACAGTGCATGAATAATAGTGCAAAACAGTACACGGCAAATGTCCTTTGCTGAAATAAAGCATGAAATTTCTGGAGACGGCATGCAATTGGCTCATTTCACTCAGCAGCAGGGTAATGAGACACGAGAGCACGAATCAAACCGAATAACAACAGAAATTTAACAATTTTAATGCAAAAAGAGATTAAAGGAAAGAAGGGTGTGAAATTATGAAGGCCATGAAGGTCAAGGCTGAATTGTCAGGATGTGAAGTTCGCAACTGTATCTATAAAACTGCATCAACTGGATGCACTTTATTGTTACATACATTTTTCCTTGTCTAAATTCCAACTTTAAAAATATATTTATATTCCGGCTTTCCAGTCACTAGTAAAGTGCTTGGTAGTGAGATGCCTTAATTTGCTTAGCATGCAAATTTGAAAGGCAATAAATAATAGTTTCCAAAGCTTTTCTTAAGAATTTCCACTCTTTGAAGTTGGTTGTAAAAGTGACCTTGAAACTGGTCTCTGTACCACATTATTTATTTTTCATTGTATCACTCCACTTCTCCAGGCATTAGGTGGGCTAAATAAAGACAGCATGTTGCAAACAGCTCATTAAAATGAAAGAAAAACCACACGTTTCTTTGCCACACTGTAGGATTCATATTTCGGAAGAAAAATCGATTTATATCTCATTGTGCCGTTCAGCATAAGTTCTGAAGAATCGTAAAAAAATACAAACGCATGGTGTAGTCAACGTTTGGAGATAAGTCACCATCTTTAAACTGCCGCCTTAGAGTCAACTACTGCAGATATATATGTCTGTGTGTGTGTGTGTGTGTGTGTGTGTGTGTGTGTGTGTGTGTGTATAGATATACAGATATATATTTTAATTTTATTTTTCACTTTATTAGCTTTTTTAGTTTCTCATACTAACATATTGAGCTGGCAGAGAAAGAAACATCAGCATCATTCAGCCTTTTCAACAAACGGAGATCCAGTGCCTGGGGAGGAAGAAGCTGCAATTTCCAGTAATAGTGGTTTTATTTCACTTTGAACAAAATCAATTAAATTACAGCAAAATGTCTTGGCTTGTCTGTGTAAAATTAGTGTACAAAAAAAGCACTTGAATTTTGACTGGCTGAAGTACAACAAATATAATGTAGTTATACTTGAGGTATAATAGGACAAATAGAATTAACAGCAACACCAGTAATACTAATACTATTGCTGTTACTACTACTATGATTGCTGCTAATAATAATAATAATAATAATAATAATAATAATAATACAATGTTCCTCCTCTTTGCTAATTCCTGTGATATGCTTTTTAAGGTGAATTTTCATAGCATTAAGACATTATTGCCATTGGTTTATTTATAATTAAAAAAGAGTCCTAAAACTGACACACATTACATTAAAATACAACTCTGATAGATATTTACTTTAATAAAATCAGTTTTCGTTCATTTATTAGTCTGCTGTGTTGTACACCTGTCTACCTGTGCTCATTTGGTTCTTTTGTAGTTTCCCCCCTCCCATATATTTAACTAGCATTCAGAAGACAAAACAAACTGTAGTACATGTACATATGATGCTGGACACTTAGGCTTTACTTATACTTTGAGGAATGTGATTTTAACATTGTGATTTATTGTTTGTGATTGAGTCTTTTTTATGTGTCATTTAAGATACCTATGAACACAGTGCAGATGGATTTGTAGTCTTAGAACAAGTTAACATGGTGTCTTGAGCAATTGGACATTGGCTCAATCTCCACTCAGTTTGTGTATAGTTTGTATGATCTCTGTGAGTGTCAGGTGGAGTGTGTGTGTGTGTGTGTGTGTGTGGACCTCAGAGAGTTTAGTGCACTATATTTAGTGCTGTTCATCACCTTGGATAAAGATGCTAGCTAGGTAATACTACTTAATAATCTTTAGAGATGTTTGGTAAACAAATAAATGTTGACATAAATATCTTATGCTTCTCAGCTGTCGGAAGGCACAAAATCCAAAACTGGACCTCATAAATGTGAAGAAATGCCTTGTAAGATTATGTAGGGGCATTAAATGAAGCTCTTTGTTGACTCTTGTATTGGGTGTTTCTAAGGAGATAACTGCATTTGCAAAAAAAACTTTAGGGAGGTGAAAAGTAAAGAAAGTCCTGGCACATGAAATCTGCTAATATCTTATTACCGTTTGCTGAAATGGGTTTGGTAAAATTTGGAGCGACTCGGCTCATCGTGAGTTACAGGTGTGATTGTAAGGTCATGCAAGCAAGGGTTCTGAGACGTAACAGGCTGCCATCTTGCCTCGTTTGAGAGAACATGTTCACCATCAGCTGGAGTTCACACAGTAATTGGTCCACAAGTCCAGGGACCTTGGGAAGAGTCTGTCAAATCCTGGGGCCGACAGCGATGGGTAATGAATAGCCACACAGCGGTATGCCCAGGAGGTTACCAGGTCCACACTCGGGTGGAAGCGAGGAAAGGAGGTGTGCCGGCCCAGGGAAACCTGCACGATGCTTGTGTTGCGTACAGCCGGCAGCTGAAATGCGTGCACCAGGATGGGTGGGAATGGACCAAGGACTGAACTTAAGGAAACGTGGAAAGTTGAATGCTACATGAATATAAATGGGTCACTGGTGTAGTAGCTGTGGCCTCAAGAAGGGAAGGGAAATGCTGCGGCTGCATACAAGGCAACATCTTATTATAAGGGGTTAAAGCCATGATCGTTCTGACCTGGTTAGCTGAGACGCTGGCAGATTCCCGCTGCTGGGGTTCAAGAGGTAAATGTTTTACATCATTTCGTTTTAGCGAGGATAAAACCTGTGCACTAGCTGGAGAATATTCATTGACACCGTTTGACTTCTGTTGTATTGCCGTGCACATTTTACAGCCAGACTGTGTTTCGATTTTACAAAAACGTGGGTACGATCGCAGCCATGTGCCTCAAAAAATGTTTGTTCTGCTCTTTATTTATTACTACTCTATTTATTATTATTTATTGTTCTCCTGTCCCGACTATACGTATTTATGTCCATATTTGCACTGAGGATGCCTGGAAACAAAACTTTTCATGGGGACAACACTGCTATGCTGTGTTGTTCACCCATGACAAATAAACCTTTGAATCTTGAATCAAAGAACCAAGCAAATGCTAAAAGTTGAAAAAGCCAACTGAAAGCATTAGGTAAAGCTTAAGAAGATGAAATTAAAAGAATTTTCTGGAAGGGCCATATCAGGAGTTTTATACAATTTGATCTGGTTTACTGTTTGCAAATCATACTTTGCAAATTGCTTATGGGTTATGAGTGTTACAAGTTATTCAGTTTGGTAGTAATAATTAATATAATAATAATACTTAGAATTTTTATTTTAATCTTTATAATCTTCATTAATTAGCAGCTTGTCAAAGCACTTAATAAAGAAAACAGTAATATTGGACACAACTGTAAAGTAGTTTGCAGTAAATATGATTTTTTAAAAATACTTGCAATAAAAGAACTGTAAAATCCATCCTTTATCAATAACCACTTTGCTGATGCTGAGTCACTGTGGCCCAGAGTTCATTCCAGGCACCCTGGTGACACACTCTCTCTCTCTCTCTCTCTCTCTCTCTCTCTCTCTCTCTCAGTTAAGCTGAAATGTGTTTTGGCTGTGGATACAAAAGCCACACAAACACAGAGAGATCCTGCAAACGTGAGGCGGACAGGTTTGGATTCCAGCCTGCAAACCTGCTCCTACCTCACGGTCACTGAAGAATAATAGAATAAAATGGCAAATTAATGGTAACATAAATATTAACAGACACAGCTAGAAAGGGGATAGAAAAAGGAATAATCAGATATGATGCGTGTATGTGGTTTTGAACAAGTGGCTCTTAAGCCTGCTTTTAAAGTTGTCCAGAGCAGTACTGATGTTCTGGAATTTGCCTTGAATTAGATTCCCTATGCATTTAAAGGATGGAAAGCAAGGAATTTGGCACATTTTGAAAAGCTTCAGGGATTCAACAATTATTAGCTTTTTTCTCATATAGCTTGTTTTTGTTTATTTATTTATTTATTTATTTATTTATTTATTTATTTATTGTTATAAGCACGTTTTATACAATAAAATTTATTTTAAAAAAGGTTCTTTCAGGCCTGACTGTATTTCATTTAAGTATATATTTAAAGAAAAAAAAATTAAAAATAAGTGTACATTTACAAAAATTATATTCATAATTTTAGGACAGGGATTTAATAAATTGATTTACTTATTCTGTTCCATTTTTGTATGCACAGTGTGATTTATGGACATTAATATGGAATTTTGAGTTTGCCAAAATATTAAAATAATGACTTTTTTGGATGAATGAATCTAACTCTTCATCTGTAAAGTTAATTGTATCCGTACACTTAAAAGTAATGCAGATGGAGCTGCACTGTTTGTGTGGCAATGTGTGTTTGCAGGATCACCGTCTAGCAGTTTAATTTAGACTTTGTGTGTGTGTGTGTGTGTGTGTGTGTGTGTGTGTGTGTGTGTGTGTGAGAGAGAGAGGGGGGGGGAATAGTGAGTGTCAAAATCAGCCATTGTATAACATATCCTTATCATTTAGAGTTTCCATCTCAGATAAATACCATATATAAAGAGGTTGAGGAATGTTAGCCGTCCCCATCAGCATCCATTTTTGCTTTTTGACCAGTGAATGGTGTGCTTGTAAATATTTGTATGTGGTGGGGTTAGGATCTATTGCAGCTAGCTAATTTGCCAAGTTTTGTTGAAACAGAAAGCTGAGTGTGAGGAGCAGAAGAAATAAAAGTTACCCCAATATTTACAAGTAACATTTCCAAGAGACTGTTGTGAATTTTTGCACTATTGCCAACGTTTTGACTAATGAGACCGACGTTCATCATATAAATAAATAAATGGATAAATGAATTCTTTGTGTGGAATTTATTCTCCATCTGGTTGCATAAAAAAGATCTTATAGTTTTTTTTTTTTCTTCCCCATTTCTGCTCTGCACTGGAGAGCTGTCTTGCATGACTGTGGTCAGTTTGGGAAATTTGGCTGGTTGTTAAGGGTGGTACTGTATCAAATTCAGTATTTTGAATGTATGAGGGGGAAAAAAAAATTACCAGATTTTATGTTCCCTTCCATTCTTCCATCCATCCATTCATCCATCATTATTAACTGCTTTGTTTTGGTGAGGGTTGCTGTGGTCTGGGGCCTGTTTTGGAGACGCTGGGTTCTGGGCTTTGAAACCACAAGTTGGATCAGATGCTGATCCATGAGGGTGGTGTTTGCTTCCACTACATACAAAATATTTTGGACACTTGGGCAGGGTGGTGACCATTAAGTGGACAACTCTGCTACATCCGTGTGACATAATGGTGGCCGTGTCCTCTTGTAGACCATGTACAGGTACCTGTGCGTGAATTAGAAATTGTGGGAAATTATGAAATATTCTCAGTGCTTTTCAGGCCTGTTGCTTCACATTTTCCCTACTGCTTTTGCACAATATTTACTTTGAAACTTTGTTTTAACCACAGGCCTCGTGTTTGCAAGGTACATTTTTTTTTGATAAATACGAGCTTCTTTCGACAAGCTTATTGCACTAAATGAAGCATTGTTAAGGTTTTCGTTTATCTTGGTTGTTACTGACAACTGTGAAATGAATATTAAAGAAGTAAATGGTTTAGGGGATATTTATTTTCAACCCTGCTAGTATGTAACCTAGGAGCTAAATTACTGTTTGTTAGAATTACGGGTTTGGTTTCGCGCGGAAGGAAGGAAGGAAAGTGTGGTTTTTCATGGTCGGCGTTAATAATCTTCATATCATTCTTCCTCCATGTTTGCAGAAATATGAAAGTTATTGCATTTTCAAACATTTCATGACAACGGGCCTCTATATGTTTTAGTGGAAGCACAAGCAGGTTTCTCTGGTGTGTGCAGCATTACTCAGTTTAGCACGTAATGCCTTGTGGAATAACTGCTCTGGCAGTTTTGGAGTTGTGTGTCAAGTATGGCGAGTGTGCACGTGCTGCCTGATGCCATGTGAGCTTTTGGTGTTGTGTACAGTTTACAGCGAATAGTTTATTCCCAAACATTGTTTTTTTGCATTGAGTGGCTTTAGAAATTCATAGTTTTTACATCAAATTCTTCATCATTTAAAGCAATTAAAACAGGTAAGATGTGAATAAGTGGAAATTTACACCCCCCCCTTCGCCATTTTACAAACTATTTGGGTTTGTTTGGTGAATCAGCCTCTGACAAACAGGCATCCCATCTAGGCGGTGGTCTCCTAGCCTTGTGCCCAGGGATTACAGGATGGGTTCCAGACCCTCCGCCACCTTCACCAGCGTACAGCGGTTACTGATAGTGGATGGATGGAATCTTACTGTACTTCTGAATATTTGTGAGATTTATATTTTTTTGCCATCAGAAATATGTCCAAGACCTTTGGTTTGTGTTGATCTTTGCGCTGGTGTAACTGGTTTCTTTGACACTGTTAACCCCCCCATTATCCATGGGTTTTTGCAGTTGCAGTGTTTGGCCCATATGTTTAGGTGGGGTGAGTATTTAAACACGACTGCTTGTTATTCTTCCTATCTGAACAAATGTTACTGTGTTTGAACGGTACTGCACATTATTCTCAGTTTCAGCACAATTGAACCAAGTTTGCTGAAAAATAAATAAACTTTACATGTAAGTATAGCTGTGAGACTGTTACTGAGAGATGATATGGCATCAAGACCACCCACCACCTGTTTATAAATGTTGGTGGAGAAAGTTGATGAAAAGATACAGGGAAAGGGCAGAAAAATTGCAGTTTTTAACAGAAGAAAAACATCTTGCATACCATATAAATTTGAATGTGCAATTTTTTGTCTTTATTAGACTCTGTGGCCATGCACATCCTTTCTTACAGGTCAGCATGTGGCCTTTAGGTTTCAGCAGTGCTGTCTTGCAGTTTAATATTTTCAGTGAAGCACTGAATTATAAAAGATGGATATGATTTAAATTGTTAGGCCTAGAATGAGCGTAGAATGTCATAGTTTTGTTTGATAAGAAATACATTATTGCTTATTATTAGAAAAATCTTGCAAGATTAGTGTTTTCAGTAAAAATGTAAGCAATAGCTTTGGATAATCAACACATTCTGTTTAAAATGAGCCTTTTTTTTTTACACTTTTAAAGTCCAGTATGAGTATTTGTATATTTTTATAACACTATGATTAAATATTATTTTATTGACAGTTGTAAAATGAATCTTAAAGGAATAAATGCTTTAGGGGATGTTTATTTGTAACCCTCCAAATGTGTAACTTAGTAGCTAAATTACTATTTAAACAAAATTCTTCGTTTCATGGAGGTTTTTGCTCCAGCCTCTTTTCCCAAAGTAATAATTTAGTTATTTCCATCATACGTCATGCCATGTTATAAAGCACGTTCTTATAACTGCCGTCTTTGCCATTCTTAACTCTTTACAGCTAAGCTGCATTCTCGGTTGATCTGTTTTTTTAACATGTCGCTAAGCTCAAAACAGGTTAAACTTTCTCTGTTGGTACAGAAGATTTCTATCATGTTGAACAGAATTAATGCTTAGGAACATCCATTTCTGCAAAGGCTCCAGGTGCATTCGTGATAATAAAATATTTATTTGAGCATTTCTGAAATTTAAATGGAATAAATTAGTATTTAACTCACATAAAGGACTGATTAGCCTGAATCGTGTAGTACATTCATTTAATTTTATAAGGCAAAAAAGAAATATGAACATATTTGTACATATTTTCACTAATGTTGCTATGTCATCTGAAATGCAAATTGTAGCAAGCTTTTAACCAAATAATTTTAATATAACATGATATGAATCTTTTCACGAATGACTCGTTCCAGTCCAGTTTGAACTAAATCCAGTGTATACCTGCTGTCTCCGAGTGGTAATATTCACATATAAAGTGAGATCTTTATGTAATGTCCATCTTTCTTAGTAAATGTACAAATTCCCAATTGTCATACCTTTTAAACATACATAGTATTGATCTTACCTAGTAAACTGCATATTCTTTCATGTTGTTTAGGCATATTAAATATTCATCTAAGCTAATCCTGAATATATACATTTCCCAACTTTTTCCCATTTTATACATATACAACATTTGTGTTCCTTAATAAATATATACATTTCCCAATTTTACCCATTTTGTGTATATTTACCATTAATTTGCCTAGTAGATGCGTTAATTTCTCTAATAAATGTATACATATAATGTATGCATTTCCTACTTTTGCCCATTTCAGACCTACAGTAGACGGTATACATGTAAAATGAGGTAATGTAGCTACATCAATTGCACAGTATAATCTGACTGGCTATGCTGTACTTCTCCACCTTGATTCTTTTGTTTTTCGAGACCCCCCGCAGTATAGTGTTTCCACAAAAGGTAATGTCATCTTTTAGAGAGAGAGAATTTGGAATAATTGGCATATATATTTAGTATGGCCAAGTCAAAGCAATGGAAAAGTGAGAAAATCAGTGTACGCACATCCCATGTGTGATGGAGTCTGACACCCCTGGGTTATTTGGTTTGGTCTGATACAGCAAACATCAAAGAAGGCGTAGCAGTATGCTTTTAACGGTCCCATCCCGTACGTGGCTTTCCCCGTGAAATATTCCTGTAACTGCGCTGACTGACAGCAGTAGGAAGGCTCCGGCGAGGGTGGCAGCTAAATGAGGTCCCTTGATCACACCGAAGGGGACGCCTGGGTTCTGTGCCTCTCAGCGGTGGCACTGGTACTTGACCCCCCATACCACGGCTCTGACATGTGTAGGGCACTCGGAGAATGCTACTGGATACACAGCACTGCGGCTTATTTAACTTTACCGCTTAGAGCTTGGGGGAAGAATGAAAGTGTGATATCGGCTTCTGAGTCTGCCAGCGTGGAAAATTTGGAATCGCCACAATTTGTAGTGTGAAGCTAGCGGAAGCGGCTGTCCCTACTGTGTAGGTTGGACCTTTGCGAAAATACTGCTGGCTGCTTACACATTCAATTTAGCAACACTTAAAATAATAATAAATTGTGTTTCGACTTTTCAAAAATGCTCTGATGTTAATCATTTTATTACTTTGTCAGTTATATTACAATATTAAAATTTTTATTATTTAAAGAACTGCATGAATAATAGGAAAAAGTTATCACCTTGCATTCAAAGGACACAGGCTCAAATCTTACCTCCTGCCTCAATCAAGCTACTTACCCTGGTTTAACACAGTAAAAATTACCCAGTGTAAATATAAATAGATCCAGCATTGCAAGTAGCTTAACACTGTAAGATGCTTTAGCAACAGCACCAACTGAATTAATAAATGTAGATTTAAATGTAATTGGGATGATAAATGATTAACAACACATTAAAAACATTTATTTGAATTTTTTTCCTGCCTGATGGATAAATAGGTAGATATATTTATTTCCTTGTAAGACACTAGTATCAGCTCCTTATATTTTTTGTGACTGTAAATATGCAAAAAAAGCATTGTGTATTCAAATACGGAGTTAGATGAATATGATGCACTGATGTATGTTCTCTAAAGTATGAAACTTGTGCACTGGAGGGCAAATTTATAACAGTGTCAAGGAAGAAGCACTGTGTGATGTCAGGAGCAGTGCTTGCTTAGTTGATGTCTTCTGTTTCTGTGCACGACTATACTTAGCAGCCAGTTTCAAAAAAAATATTATGTGTTACCCCCTGTTATTTTCCACATGCCTTTTACAGGTAGCTAATTCACCATGCAAAGACATATTTTAGCATTAGCTAGCTTTACCGTTATGTGCTCAGCTCGCGTAGCTGCTCGGAATCTGCATGGCGAATTTTGAACATCTGCCGTAAATGCAGCTCTTAATGCTATCAGTGTTTGATTAAACGTTTACCGGGTGCTTTCGGTGAATACGGTAAACTTTGTTAATATATGAAAGCCAGATCATTTTGGGTTCTGTTGGGAAATTAGGTTATGAAACGAAGGCAATCGTTTAATTGTTTGCAGCCATTGCTGAAATGTCTGCCCATCTTGTCATCCAGAAATATATCGGGGAAAATTGCATAAATTGTGTGCGTGGTCTTTGTACTTAAAGCGATTCAGCTAGATGACAGCATAAATAAGCCGTCAGGAAGATTGATGGGCCTTCAGCCAGACAACTTTCCTGACTCACTCATCCTTTACAAGACTGACAGGAACATCTCTGAACAATACTCAAGGATCTTTCTAAGTCACTCATTATTGCTACTTACGATATTTATGTCAAGAAGTTGATGCTGAGGCAGTGTTATGATACTGAAGGCAGGGGAAATTTCGCTTCTAGTGGCCTCTTCTATTTAAATCGAATGTATCCTGATAACAGTTTCATGTTGACACTTTTCTACAGCTCTGCTTTTATTAAGGCAATTCAACTCAAATGTGTATTTCATCTGTCCCTGCTTAAACTTGCATCTGACTCTTTTTGGTCTGAAGTCCAATTTCTTAAAGAACTTTGTGTGAGAAGTTAGCTTTTTCATCCAAGCATAGGGCTGTATTAATTCTTTATTAGTGTGCAAGACATTCTTTTAGCTTCTGTACTTTGAATAGATTTGAAAATTAGGGAATAAATAATTGATTAAAAAACAAATATGCCTTTTTTTTTTAACAAATTCACAGCCATTACCTTTATTATATTGCATTATCGTTATTTACTTTATTGTTTATGCATATAAACATGTTGTATTTTGGTAGTGTTTGTTTTGCGGGAATAAGCATGTGTGTTTTTAAGAAAAATCTGACTTAACCTTTTCTCACATTTGTTAGGAAATTGTGAATGTTTTTTCTTTAAACATTTGAATCAATAGGCTAGCACTATAAACCGCTCAGTCACAAGTTGTCAGGCATATTATATATTACATTTTAAAGCGGATTTCCTCACTCTGAGGTGTAATAACCTGAGCGGTGGTTTGAAAAGTGTCTAATTTTAACAAAAAAATGCTATTCATTTTATTTTCACCAATCGGTAACCCTGTTGTCAGGCAGGCGTCTGTTATTCAATCACATCTGTGGTTATGAAGGTACAAATAGCATTTGTGATCCTGCAGGTCCAGTGTTTATAAAATTCCAGCAGTTGTGGGTATGGAGACTAAAAAAAAAAAACAAAGTCAGTTCTTAACATCATAATCATGCGGAGGATGAGAGGTTGTGACCAGTTTCGGAAACGCACCGTAACTATGAACACAGCATGCAGTAGCATAGTTAGACTTGTCGGATAAGATGGCCTGTTTTCACCCAAAACACTCACATGGTACACCAGAACTCTCTTAGACATTGACAGGGGTTCATCTGTCAGCAGTTTTCATTCATTCAAATTTCATTCATTGAGGTTTCAATCACGCTTGCTCAGTTTTCTGTGAAGAACCTTGCAGGTATGCAGTGTAGTACATTGACAGATCTGTATAATTTGCATTTTTGGTTAAGGAGTTCATCGAGGCACAAGTGAATGAGTGATAAACCCCGCACGGTGGTATTTTTTATTCTCTGTGCAATCGGTCCTATTTACTTTGTATTTTATGCTGTAGCCGAACACATTTTGCGGTCATGACAATTATAATCGTAGGTGTGTTTTAAACGATGCTGCAATAATAGTCACTAAATGCCGCTTCAGCAGATTTTCTCAAATTAATATATGCAAACAAAAGAGGACTTTATAACATTTTTTATAACATTTTGGAGTTTTCTGACATGTTTTGGTTAAACATTTTGAATTTGATGCTTCTTATTTATTGTTTTGTGTTTGATTATAGATTTGTGTTGCATCACAGTAACACAAGTGCTCCTTATGTCTGTGTGCTCTTCAAGTAAGCACTTTTAAATATTTTCTTTTTCTTTTTTCAAAATAGTGTGATTGAATAAACCTGCTTTTTATTATTATAAGATGTCTGAAAGGTCCAGTGTCCTTTGTGTGCATGCAGTATATAATTAACACAAGGTCACATTTATATACCTTTGAAAGAATGTACAATCCACAGACTGAATGGTACAGTCACTCTAAATTATAGAAACAAAGAAGAAAAGGGAAAAAATCCACACTTTTCTGCTTGAAGTGCTTCTTTTCGACACCTGCGTTTGGTGCTCACTCAGACTCAGTTTCAGAAACCCGGACAAAACGGGCCCACCTTGCTCACAATAGCGCTGAATGGTTTCCAGTGTCTTTATTGAACATTTTGATAAGGTCATGGCTCAGAATTAGTTCTGGCAGCAGTGTTGTAGATGTTTGGCTGCCTGTTTGTGCCCCTTTGTGCACGTCCATCATTGATCCCCGAGCTGAAAGGTTGCTGTAAACATGTCTTTGTTTGAAGTTGCAGGCTGGTGTAGAATGAAGGCATTTAAGGGACCAGTTTTCTACTCTCCTTGGTCCTTTGAAAATCCATCATCCTCCTCAAGCTCACATTCAGCCTGACGGACGAAGCAGAATTAATGTAGATGAAAGTGAAATGTTAGCACTGGTTATACTTAGGAAAACAGACTTATTCATTATTTAAAACACAAACTGATGCATGGAGCACTATGTTGGTGTGATGGTATGACAAATGGATATTATCCTCCTGGATTTATGGGAATGTAGTTAAGTAAATCCCCCCCGCCATTATATTTTACATGTAATTTTGATTTTGAAAGCTCCTTTTATGAGGAAAATGCAGAGCCTTTAGGAATCTTTGTTGGAGAGAACACAGGGCGCAGAGCGGAATCTCGGCAGGGAACAGAATGTGGCAGTGTGGGGCGCTCGCAGAAAATCCGTTTAAAACCCCGGCTATTGTCCACATGTTCAATCACTACCGAACGCAGAGCTTTTTGGGATTTAACATTCTTCAAGAAGTGGACACATGAGAGGGAGGACGAGTGGGAAGGGCCCAGCTATACAAGGGAGTCAAAGCGAAAACAACAAAGTACATGAATTATGTTTGTAATCACTGCCCATTGTTCTAAATTGCCTCAAAAAGTCAAAATATCCCACTTCTGACACCAAAAGCAGTGAAAATGAAAGAAGCTATTTGAGATTTTTGTTAAAATGGCAAAATTCATTTTGTCAGCTAATCCTTATTGTGTCGATTCATGATTTTGCCAGCAATAATATTGTAAATGTAGAACATTATATTATGAATATGAACATTACAGATGTTATCAGTATACTTATGTTCAGTAATACCTGATTTAGCACTTAATAGGCATTCTTGAGAAATGCAGAGCTTAACAAATCAGCACGATAAGAGGTTGTTAATGCAGTATGTTGCATAAACGGAGCTTGGCAAACTGCATATGCCCTACAAAATAGATTAGTTGCAACTTTACAATGTTTGATTGAAAACTTTTTTATTACTTGTGAAACAGAGCTTTTCCTTATTGCGCAAGGAAACATATAAATCCGTATAACTGTTTTTGCTCACGCTCTTGTTGTGTTCTGACAACTTAAAATTTGGAGCAGCAGATGGCATAACTGTTAAGGGCTCTTCTATTCGAAAGACTCAAGTCCAAATTCCGCCCCCTGCTATGATATTCTCGATCAAAGTACTTATAATGAACTGATAGAGTAAAAACTGCCTCGCTAAATAAATAAGTGGAAAAACTTAACATTGTAAGCTGTTTCAGAGAGATGTGTTAGCTAAATAAATAAATGTAAATTTAATATTTGCATAACTACTCAAACTGATAACTAGCTGCTGAAATGGTGATGTGACTAACCTGTAACAAATACACCTAATAAACAATACAAATGGGCAATTGATTGGACTACTTAAAAAATGTCAAGTACAAAAATCCTGGTTGCAGAGGGTCTGGAAAAAGTGTGAGTCTGCCAGAGGGGCTGCAGCTTTTATGTTTCTTGCTTTGAGTTCAACGTGGCACATAATTTTTTACCCATTTATTAAGCAATCTGTAAATTATATATAGTTCTGTTACTTTCCCATTGGCTCTAGGTTCATAACAGTATGTGTGTGATTTTGAGAAGTTTTAACCTTCTGCTTGTTCAACATCTTGCAGGAGCCCGAGTGAGCCAAGATTCACAAGGCGCTATCATCTGTGTAGGAGTGGTGTTTAAGAGGTGGGAGTGTAATGGATATTCTGCAGGAGTGCGAGCTTCATTTCAAAAATCACAATCTGCTTCTGTTCATCGAAGCCATTTTCAGAATTGGAAATTTACCTTTTGTACAGTTAGACACTGAGCATATAGCACAAGCGCAGATGATTTCCACATTCATATGTAACACAGTAATTTCAGTTGGTACACTCATTAGCCGTTTTATTTTTGCTCAGGTGGATGGTTCATTCTTTATTTATTACCCATTGTCATCATTATTGGCATTGGCAAGAACTTTTTTAACTTAATTTGGTAAACCAGTTTTAAAGCTGTTTCAGCTGCACTTGATTTTGTTGAAACTCTTTACATAGCCTTGATAGTATAGCTATCCCTTGTTATTCAAATGTAGTTTGTTCCCAAAAATGTGTCCGATAACGGGATCTTTGTTACGACAGTCTATCTCGGATCTCCTCACAAGCTTTTCCACTTTTTTGGAGGACTTTTTACTTAATGATATGAGAAAGACGATAGCCTTAATGAACAAGATGATATGTCATTAGCAGAAGAGCTGAGATACAACTGCAGCACTCTTTTGTTAACTTTCCTGGCCACTTTTTACCATGTTTACTTCTCGAGGAAAAGTCCAGAGCCAGAGGCAATTTCCAATTTATTTTGATCACTTCTCCCAAGGTTGAGTAATGAACTGAAGCAGGGATCTAGAGCAAGTTACGTTTATCGTGAGCAAATTTATAATTGTGCACTTTCCGTCAAATGCATGTATATCTGCAAATCCATCAGCGTAAATATTCCTGCAAATTGTGCCAATGTCTCCCATTTATTCAACGAAGCCACAGACCCTGAACACAAATCCTGACGGACACTTCTTTGGAATTAAGTTTGCTTCCCGTAATGACTCCCCTCTCTTAAAGGAACGCTTTCACGTTGTTTACATTTTGTGCCCTCTCACCTGGACTTAAACGTTAGCAATTTACGTAAACGTTTTCATTGGCATGCGCTTTGAAATTTTTTCGGATGCGGATTGGGAATAGCAGGTTTTTCGATTCGGATACTGAATTACGGGTGTAAATTTTCTCAAGTCGTGAAAGCAAAGCTTTGGATAGAGAGGCTACTGATAGCGGAGGTAAAGGAACTTTATTAAATTAATATATATTTTTGATTTCTTGTCTGTGCTTACATTTGTTCTTCATACTCAGATCAGAGGGAAGGAATTCAGATCTGGACAAAGATTGAAATGAGCATAGTGCTACATTTTTCATGCCCATATTGTTTTACGCGCTACAGTAAATAATGTACATTGTTTTTGACAATATTTCACTTAATATTGTTCAGCTTAATTTAACTGCAAAAGTAAACCTCGCTTTGAGTTAGTTAACCCCCTCCCCATTCAGCAAGGGTTGCTAAAGGCAGCTGTAGGTGAAACAGTGTCCCAGAACTAGCCAGTGCTTTGAACTGTTGCACAGATATAGATTAGCAAAAGCATGGCTCTGCAACAGCATCCCATCTTTAATTTATGCCGGAGCTACTGGATTTTATTATTTTTCCCAAAACTGTGAGGCTATCTTTGACTTCCTTTGATGCTTGTAATCATGCTGTCCCAGTCAAGGCTTCATTCCATGTTCAAAGTAAATTTTTCATCCTATAATTAGGCTCTTCTTTGTATGGTTCGTACACAAAATGAATTCAGCATTTGTTTCTGGGAGGACTGCTAATACGACCATAGGAACTGTCCCAGAAGAAGCTCGTCTTTGGCAGCCCAAGGCATCAGTTGCATCTTGACTGATTTGTACCCTTGGGGAAGGTGCATCAACCCGTCTGGGAACAGGAAGTGCAACAGGAATCTGTACTCCCCTCACGCGTGTGCATGCTCTTAATCCAGTCGGTTTTAGGAAAATAGCTATGTATTTTTATAGGGATAAATAAGCTGGTGCAGTTTAGTGGTTCGGGACACTGGTTTATAATCTAAAGGGTTTCAGTTCATATCTTGGTTCTTGAGCCAAGTGCCGAAAGAAAAATCGGTTAACAGCGTGCTGCTGTAAAAATGGGGTACGTACCCCAGTTACTCATACATCAGGGTTAATTTGATGCCTGGCATCAGCCTGTGTGGTGCTTTTCCCTTCTCAGGGCTCAGAGACACGTATGGCAGAAAAACTGTATGAAAGCTCACGTCGCCTAAAATTAATTAAAGCGCCAGAACAAAAGGTATTTTATCTATGACAGTGATAACAGCAACCGATTTTTATATTATTTTCAGCAAAATTCTTTTCTAGCTTATCTTTTAGTGTCATATTAAATGAATGATTAATTAATTTATTTGTTAGTTAACAATCGCCGCTTGTGTAGTGAATGAACCCCAAAAGCATGATGTGAGGAACAGTTTATCATGGATGGAGATATTCTGATAATTTGGCTTCTGGATGTTTGTGATGTAATGGAATACAGTAAATGAGATCCCTGCCTTTGTCTTTCACTCTGTAGAACACACTGTGCAGCTGTTAGAGGCGCCATGTAGCACTGCTAATAAGCACGATATATGCTGCCCGGCCAAAAAAAAGTCACCACCTGGATTTAACTTAGTGTTATGATTTGGGGTTGCTTCAGTTGGTCCGGTCTAGGTTCAGCAACACTATGTGCCCACAGAATGAGGCCAGTTGACTATCTGAATATACTGAATGACCAGGTTTTTCCATCGATGGATTTTTTTTCTTCCTTGATGGCATGGGCATATTCCAAGATGACAATGGTAGGATCCATCAGACTCGCATTGTGAAAGAGTGTTTCAGGGAGCATGAGGGAGACATCATTTTCACACATGGATTGGCCATCACGAAGTCCAGACCTTAACCCTATTGAGAATCTTTGGGATGTGCTGGAGAAGATTTTACACGGCAGTCCGACTCTCCCGTCAATACAAGATCTTGGCGAAAAATAAATGCAAGTCTGGATGGAAATAAATGTTATTGCATAAGCTTATCAAAATAGCCATGGCAAATGCGTGCCTTAATAAAAGCTAAAAGCTGTCCAATGAATTATTAGAGCGTGTGACTTTTTTTTTTTTGGTCGGGCAGCATATTATTTAAATGACAATGTTTACAGTTTATTTACAGAAGGACTCAAAGGTCCAAGGTTTGCATGTCCTCTCCTGCTGTAGTACCCCTGAACAATGTGCATACCCTGATTTGATATAGTAAAAATTACCCAGCTGCTTAAATGGGTAAACAGTAGCTGTAGTCTGGAGTTGGGTGGGGTTGACTGGTGTGTGTTGTGTCTTTGTTGTGACTTCCAGTTTTTTTTTTTTTTTTTTTTTTTTTTTTTTTTTTTTTTTTTTTGGAACAGAAACAGTGCAGATGCAACTTGTCAAATAGTTTTAAATATGGTACAAAATTTAGAAAGTCTTGTTAAAACATGAGAATTTCACACCTTAGCTATGGCCAGAGATGGTGTAATTAACATAGCAACATTAAAATATTGCCTGTGTGTAACTAATTTTACATTCTCTTTGTTGCTTTGTTTTAAATTTGATGCACTTTCATCGGCTTTTACGTAAGAAATGCTATGTGGGGGGCTGCTGTCCAAGTTATAAAGTTTATGGTGTTGAAGTCTGCTGCTGACACATTTTATAAATGGCGTAAAATATGAATAAATGGTTTTTGTAATGGTTTTCCATTTCTGTGACAAAATGTTTGATTTTTGTAAAAGGTGAAGACATCGCATGACCTTAGGCTTTGGGATGTGATGACAGTTGTTTATGTAAAAACCTTGTGCAACAATGGGCAAAATGTGACGTTTACTATTAAATTATTTGTGCTGTATTATTTGTATTATTAACATTACTATCAATTTAAAAATAAAACGTATAATCTACAGTACTGGGTAAAGGCACAAGGTTTAGTAATTTTTTTAATAGTAATCTTAAAAATGTTGCTTTTTGCCGAACGTGATTTGTTCGAGCTCACTGATGGTGGCAATAATAAGACAGATCTTTTCAGTTTGGTCCTTTTCAGCTCGAATGAAATGCCGCTTTGATTCAGCAAAGGCATGAATTTCCGTGCAGCACTGCTTTGTAAAACAAATTAATTCATTTCAGGAGAGTCGGTGACCTTTCGCAACTTTCACAGCTCTACTGTAAAGTCGAGAGCATAATAACGTATAACAGTTATGATTGCCTTTAAGAATGCAGTTATGTGCCCTTGATGTCTAATTCTCATTTCGGCGTACTTGCGTAATTTCAATGATAGTCAGGACATTCAGAGCACCGATCATTTGGAATCGCGGAATATATTTAGGATAATACATGTCGGCATCCGCTAACAGTTATTTTCGCTGGTGTGCAGTCAGGTAAGAAAAGTAGATTTTGAGAATTTCGTGGCATTATTAAATGTTGCGTTTCGCAAACACAGTTGAAACCCGAACGCCTGAACGCTGCATCACGTGCAACATTCCAACAGTGTTAAGTAGACGCTCGACACACTAAAATTTACAGTAATTACAGTATGGCTGTCAAGACTGCATTGCATCACTCATCTATAATCGACCAGAATTTTTCCATTTGATACCAATAATGTAACGTTTATACAGCAAACGCGAGCGCAAACGTTCCTCAAATGGAGCTTTAGAATTTATCCTCCTTTCAATTTCATTTGAGCCCTTTTGAAATATGAATAAATATTTGACTGAATCATAAAGCACATCTGACAGGGAGTGCAGTTTGTTGTCAGATGTGCAATATGCACTTAATGGTGGTGCTCAGATCCACTTAATTCTCTCTTTTTTTGGTTTATTTCTCTTTTAACCTTTATATCACAGCAGCGTTGACGTTCTGTCAGTTCCTAAATGTCATCTATTAGAAATCTCAGCCTTTAATCTAATTCCGTTGAAAAAGGTATCTTCTGAACTTGCCCGTGGACATGGGGTCTTTTCATGGGCCAAAATCAAAGCCGTCATTAACTGATCAACAACTTTGTCGAAATAATAATGGAAATTATTACATCCATTATATGGTCATCACGTACTTCCTCCCCCCTGTATAGTATAGTAAAACAAATGTGCTCACTTCACCAGAACATAATTGAAAGGTTGCCTCATGAGCCACTCTGGAGGGAAAAAATAGAAGACAACTGAGAATCAGACTTGCTGACAGCATTTAGCTCATTTAAGCTCACCATCTGGATGAAATTTTTTTTTAAATCAGTAAAAAAGCAGTGTGCTCATAGCACCTTTATGTGGTGGAATATGAGTTTGTTGTGAGTTTGTCTTTGCATTGTTTTGAAGGAGCACAGGGTGCTGGACATTACGTGAGGGATTATTGAATGATGCATTGTGTGTGTGTGTGTGTGTGTGTGTGTGTGTGTGTGTGTGTGTTTAACGCTATGGAATTAGGATGGGAGGACTGTGTACAGGTTTCTCCATTAATAGGTCAGCTGTCGTGCTACCTGCTGAGCCCTCAGTTGTTGCTTTGTTGCTTTTTGCCTTTTTAAAAAAATATAATTTCAGTTATTTTCATTCAAGAACGGCCATTCGGTAGAACGTGCATCTGAAATGCTGAACTTGTCACGGTGTTGTTTTAGTGGCGACTATTATATGCATAGAAATAATATTTGTTTTTGCGATAATTATTCTTTATATGGATGTAAAATTCGACTCGCTGCTGCTTTGGATAAAAGTGGGGGAATTACGGAAGCTTCACAGGGATGCGTTGGAAATTGGAAAAGTTTTGCGTGCATGCGGTGTGCATAATTTGTTGTTTTGTTGCATTTTACAGGTATTATGGGGAAAATGAGCATTTAATCTTGCCTGCTTGTTTTGTTCGTCTGGCTTTTTTGTAAATAAAGACAGTATACACTGCCCGGCCAAAAAAAAGTCACACCCTCTAATATTTGGTTGGACCGCCTTTAGCTTCGATTACGGCACACATTCGCCATGGCATCGTTTCGATAAGCTTATGCAATGTCACAACATTTTATTTCCCTCCAGAGTCGTGTTAATTTTTTGCCAAGATCTTGTATTGATGATGGGAGAGTCGGACTGCCGCGTAAAGTCTTCTCTAGCACATCCCAAAGATTCTCAATGGGGTTAAGGGCTGGACTCTGTGGTGGCCAATCCATTTGTGAAAATGATGTCTCCCTCATCATCTTGGAATATGCCCATGCCATCAGGGAAGAAAAAACCCATTGATGGAAAAACCTGGTCATTCAGTATATTCAGGTACTCAGCTCACCTCATTTTTTGGGCACATAACGTTGCTGAACCTAGACCTGACCGACCGAAGCAACCCCAGATCATAACACTAAGTTAAATCCAGGTGGTGACTTTTTTTTTTTTTTTTGGGCTGGGCAGCGTAAATATAACAGACTTTGAAAGAGGCTCTCGAAATACAAAACATTGCATTTTTCTGGCCACACATTGCTTTAAATGGATGGATTATTGTTTGTTTTCTTCTGTAAAGCCTTGAACTTATTTAATTTGTACTATTTGACTTCTCTCCGTGCATGCTATTTTCTCCCTCCATAATACAGCGATGAAGAAGATAACATGATTAGAACTGTCTCACGTAAGTAAACCAGGAATGAAGCAGTTCGGGTTTATTGGGGAAATTGTATGGTGCAAACTCCAATGTGCTGTAATGATATGCGTAATGAATACAGTCATTTTCAGAGCCGCACTTTCGATAATGAGTTACTAAGTAATTAATTGAGAATCTCATTATAATATATTGTTCGGCAATTACGTAGCTTATCTGTTGTGATGGATAGCTTGTTTGAACTATGAAGACGCCATCATATTGTTGCACCCTAGAAGATCTTTAACGTGAAGTGAGCCATCAGCCTGGTTTTCACCAACTTGCGTGAGATACTGGAGGGCCTAGGTTACGAAATGTGGTTCAGTACTTGATTCCGGTTCACGTTTGGAAACTACAGACCGGATTAAGACTTCGGTGCAGTTTAACATCCAGGCATTGGATATGTTTGGTCTTCAGGGCCTTTTTTCGTCCATGCATGTACTTGAAAATGTTAAGTTGTCACACTTCAGGACTCGGGACGTGCCGCGTGCATTTGCAAAGCATGAAAGAACAAGGTTTCTCATTACAAGACGACAGTGTGGTGTAAAAAAATGGTGGTATCATGCTCCCCAGGGTGAGTGCAGCATTCTGTCACATTCGCCTCTTCTGCTATCTGCGTTCTCATGCCGGGTGCCAGACAATGACATCTACCAAAAGCTGTGGTGTCCTAAATATCGGTGCCATATCTGTGTCCCAGGCTTCGTTTAGTTGGAAATGCTTGGCGGGGAAGGATTCTTCCGCAGTGTTTTGGTACGTTCCCTAGTTGCTGCCGGCTTCCAGTTTACGTTACTGTGCCGGCCTCCCACAGAGCATAGCGTCATCGCTTCCAAAAGCCCGTTTTACAGAAAGCAGCGCAGTGCTTAAAGCTGCTGACTTCCACTTCCACAGACCCACGTTTCAAACCCACCTCCTGCTGTGGTCCCATAGATCAAAGTACTTAGCTTGAACCAATAACGTTAAAAATATCCAGCTGTATGAATGGGTAAATCAATGCATGTAGCTTAATGGTGTCGGCCAACTCTGAGAAAATATCAGCTGAATAAGTTTATGAATTAGCGTGCGTAAATGTGTGTGGTCCAGTTCAGGGAGCAGCAACGGTTCCATGCGAAAGTTTACAAAATTTGGTTACGAAGCGCAAGACTGATGCAGCCAGGCACAGACGTTGGAAGTTGCTGATGATTTTCTTGGTCACATTGAAAGGTTTGTGAGGTTAATTCAATTTTGTGCCACCTTCCAAACCAAAAACCCCAACTTCATCACCTGAATGATAGACTCTCTCATTGGTCTAGAAGTTTATACACGACAGACCTCTTTATATGGACCTTGCAAGCTTATTTTATGCAGTCAGATTTATTGTCGGGGGCAGTTTTTGTCATTTTGCTCCGCGCTCCTTAGGCTCTGGTGTGCAGGAGGCCATTAAGGAATCATAGAGCTCCATTTTTGATACGAACGAGATTATAGCTGGAGCGACTTTCCCAAAGCTCCCGAGCAACCCCCACCCCCTTCTCTTTCTCGCTCTCGAACCATGGCAGGTGCTAGCTCTAAGGCTGCTTTAATTTTCAGAGACCTTCTGGGGTCCCTTGCAAATTCCCGCGGTGGTCCCTAGAAGGCCAGGTGCCTGGGATTGTGTGCAAAGGCCTCCCTCTCCTTTGCTAACAAGCTCCCCAGGCTTTGCGGCAGCACACTCTCCAGCGCTGCCCGCTACCATAATGCCATTTCATTACCTCTCAGCTGGAGCGCAGCAGTGATTTGGAGCGAACTGCGCTTTTGTGAAAACATTTTATTAGATACCATTCTCCAATCAGCTAATCAGGACTTTTTTTTTCTTTCCCAGCTCCTTATTGTTTGCCACCCCTCCTTGAAATATCTGCTCTCACCTGGTCACAGGTAAATGTGCGTGGTTCTGCTGTGATCGACAGAAATTGACACAGCCGAAGCCCGAGATTACCAGTTGCTTGGTTTGCTGCAGGAATGAGTTCCTCGCCTAGAAACAGATTCGAGGAACATAAATTATTTTGGCCCCCGCATTTACAACAAACGCAAACTCGCCGTAGTCGGCCGAGAAAGTTAGAGCAGGAATCCGTCGATGGAACGCCGTGTTTTTGTGGAGGAGTCGGGTTGTATAACCGGAAACGAGATCTTCGGATCAGGATTCATCGACGTTCGCTCTTCATCCGTGCGGATTTCACAAATGCGCCTGGAAGCGTTTCTTTAATGAACCAATGCCGTTCTCTGTTTAAAGGAGTTAACTTTTGCTGTTGAAAATGAACCCATCGGACCAGAGCTCATCGGTGGTCTGACTCGTACATCTGTCGGATTTGTCAAATGTTAACTATATATTGAAGCCTTTATTTGGTGATGACAAACTCACTACTCGGCTGATAAGAATTAACTCGTAAAATCAGCATTTATTGATCCGGTCCATGGGCATTCAGAGATGTGTTCGTACTTATCGATTTGTCTAATGTTAGTCTTATTCCGAAATATTTACTTAATGAGCAGAACTGTTCTGCCAGGAGAAACATCATTTGACGAAACACCACGATTTAGTGCAGGAGTTTAATATGAACCCATAAAACCAGAACAGAGGTGTGCTGGATTTTTGAAGCATTAATTTGATTTCAAAGCATTTGTTACATGAGCAGAAACGTATCATGCGTGTTGAGCTGTGACGGTTGCGGTATAAATGTGTGGAAACCCACTATACAAACATAACTTGACGAAACTTTCCATGTCAGTTTGATTTGTCGGCTATTTATTATAATTTGAAGCACTACTTTAAAATAAACTTGCTGTACTTTGCTACGATTCATTCTGCATGCGTTTCTAGAAATTTGCCTCACTAATTTTATTTCATGAGTTTGTATAATATAGAGTTCGGCTGTTGAAAAGGAACCCATTGGAACAGAATCTATTGATACACAGATATGTTGGATTTGTCAAATATCAGTTATATTTTGAAGCGTTTGTTTGTTTGTTTGCTACACGGTTATTAAGTGTGGCTTGTCAGAAGTGAGACGCTGCATTCTGGACTATATTTGGTTCTTTCTGCAGCTTCTGTTCGAGGTGAGGATAAATCAAGGTGGTAAAACCTTTTCCCTTCAAGTAATTTCCCTGGACAATACGCACACGCCTGCGAGCCGCACAAATTTTTCATTCACTCCGTACACGTATCGATTCTTTTGTGAGCTTGTTTCATTCACTGGATCACAGAGCGCATCATTTAGGAGGGGCGAGTTTCCGCGTTTGATCGAGGGCAAATAATAGCATCCTGACTTGGGCGCCCGGGGTTCTCTCAGGTCTACGGGTTTTAATCTGGGCTTCGCTCACCTCTGTAGCCCCTGGAACCTGCTTTCAGCTGTTGACTTAATTAAACAGGATGTTCCAAATAACTTCTCTTATCTGGTGCTGGACAAGAATCCAAATGAGGTTCAGGTTCAGGTTTGGGCAGGAGGTGCTGCGGTGGAGCGAGGTGTGAGCACCGGACCCGGATGGTGCAGCCACTGCTCTGGAAATTCTTTTGCATTTAAATGGCCAAAGGAAAAAAAAAAAAAAAAACAGAAAGTATCATTTTATTTTATTGTTGAATAATGTGATGTGAATGTGAAAAAAACTTTTCTTAAATAGTTCAGTTCTTAATCTCCGCTACGAGACAAAAACATTAAATCTCATTTATTCACTTCCGTGATTATGTTTTATTAATTTTATTTTATGCTTTCTCGTAATGTGAGTTAAAGCTACTTACACCAATTTAGCTATTTGGATAGCTTGGTAGTTTCCACTGAATGAATTCCGGGTAAAGGTCATGGCTGTGTGAAATAACAGAGAAGGGGTTCGGACCCAGGTCCTTTCTGAGGAAGGGGGTATTTTGAGCCGTTACGCCACCTGCTGGCCCCTGTAAAAGACACAGTGCTCTGTATTCAGTGAGCTGGGAAATAAGGATTTTTTTCAAGGGTGTTTGACTTGACACACAGCGTTACCTTGAAGGGACTCGCTGTGAAGAAACATCACAATCGCAGCTGTAATGAACGTGCCTATAGTTCGGGAACAGCATAGCTGTCATATGTTGTGGAGATAAAATGTGATGTAAACGCATGTTGTACATTTACATTGACCTCTCGATGTCACAGCTTTCAAGTCCAGCTGATTTAAATTGAGAATGAATAGTTGCTGTTTAATAGTAGTAAAATAATAATAGTACAGTAGTAATGGCAAAAAAGGGTCCATCTACTAGACTTGATATGGTCTAATAAGTGTGTTAAATGCGATTTAACTAAATGTATTAATATTATTACTTTACTGAGTAGCACTAAAATAACGTACTTTTTCTCCTGATGCAATGAGTTAAAGCAGCAGCAAAAGGACTGCATCTGATTTGCATAGTTAAAATGTATTTAAAAGTGAGTTTGAATATAAATCTGTCACATATAAATCATAAGTAATGAAAAAGTGGTCATAGTGTACGAAATATTCTTTGTGTGTTCAATAAACATCTAACACGTTAGTTAAAACTTGTTTGTTTGGCTGGGTTCTGCCACCCGCCTGTGATATTAATTTGCCCGTTTTCGTAATTCAGATTAACACATGGGCTGTTGAATATCTGTCACAATGGCTGGTGGTAGAAAGTGTCCAAGAACAAGGAATTACAGATCTGTAATTTTTACTACATCATCGATGCTATTCATTGATTTGTTCATTCGTGTGACATAGATTTAAAAATGAGAAAACAAAGCAAAAAATCTATGCAGATTGTATCTATCATCTATTCAGGTCTGGTTAGAATTGCAGGGGGGTGTTGGTTTTTGCAAGAGTTTTTAATCATAGGTTCAGTCAAAATATCTTTGTTCATGCTGTGTACTGATATGAGCAATTATTATTTAGCATCATTTAGTTTGCAGCTAAAAACTTTGTTCAGGTGGTGAATAACTAGAGATTTAACTACTTCGGTTAATGAATTACATATCGCTTATAAACGTACTCATTTCATTTGTTTGGGGACACAAAAAAATCTTAATTTGCTGTGGTTGTTTTTTCGAGAGCTAAGAACACAGATCATTTGGGAGAATTGAAATAACTGGCAATTTTCAGCCAAAAAAAATGTTTTGAAATGTACGTATTCTCAAGAACCAAGGCTGTTTCTGGCCTGTATTATTTTTTTGTATTTGAATGTGAAATAAAAATGAGCCTATTGGACTTGAATTACCATGCTGTGCAGATTGAATCAAATAGTTGCTAACCCATTACTGGATAAATAATTATTGCTGTTTTGAATTCGCTTCTACATTTCCAGTATAAACAATATAAATCGAGGTCAAAATATTTCTATAAAACATCAAGGTAACATTTTTCTGAGTAATTTGTATTAAAATTAATTGTATTATGTGGACTATTGCAGATCTTTGTTTGGTGATGTGGCACAATAGAAGAGAAAGAACATTAAAAAATATAAAAGAATTTCTATCTCAGGGTAGAACTAACTAAAGATGGTTTGGCGAACATCTACTCATCTGTAGCCACCTAGCCATGTAGAGCCCTGATCTGGCCGCAGTCCCCGAGAAGTGCAAGGTAAATTCAACCAGGCTGAAGATTTGAGGGCAAAATGAACTTTCTTACAGTACGTATAACACAGCCAGTTTAGTGCCAGGAGTGTGTAATCTGCTGTACACCCTGGGTGTTACTCAAATCCATTCCAAGGATCGCATGCATTCGTAGAGCTCATTCGCACGCTAAAGCCACGTTTAGAGGCTCCAGTTGTGGAGGGAAACCAGAGTAAACCCTACTGAGTGCGAGGATGCTGTGTAAGCTGTGCACACACAGCTAGGGCAACATTCGAACCTGCAGCCCTGCTCTTTCGATATTGCAGCAGATGGCGTAGTGGTTGGAACTGTCACCTTGCCCTGGAAGAACAAGGGTTTGAATCCCAACTGCTGCTGTAAGTTCCCTGGACTGATACAGTAAAAAAATACCCACCAATATAAACTGGTAAATCACTGTAAGTAGCTTAACAACATAAGTCTTTTTGAATGAATGTGTTAAATAATAGTAGCACTGTTGAACTGACTGTAAAATTTATGGTTTGCTTTTTTTTTTTTTTACTGCAATATAGTCCAAATGTATAAATTTTAATTTTGAGAGAAATTTATATTATGGCCCCTTCACCAGTTTTAGTCATTTGCTTACAGCAGTGCAGCCCACCATTTTTTACATTTCATTTTTATCCGTTTTCTTGCCATCGGGAATGCAGCGCAGGGGTGCTCTCAGTGCACTGGTGTGAATGGATTTATTTTTACTCTGTATGCTGCAGCTGTTAATTTCATTACAAGCAGAAGTGGTAGAGATAGAATATAAGTAGGGTTGAATGTAATGAGCAAGTTGTTAGTAAAAGCAGTCACTTAAGGAAATGAAAATGAAACGAAAAATGAGGAGGCTTGCAGTGCAAGGATGCCCGGCATCATTTAGGCAGTGCGTCATGTTCAAGTGGGAGATGAACCCCGCACACAGTAGGACGTGGCTGCACCCCATTTGTCAAAAAGGAGAAAATAAATAAATAAAAGCACATACTGCGGGCAAAGTGCGTTGTAAGTTAACGTTTGGTCTATTGTCTCCGATGTGGTAGCTGGGGGGCAGGTTATTATTGGGCCGATCTTTCAGAGAATTGCCCACAATCAAGGCTTTTGTTACACTTTGTGACAATTCAAAGGGTTTAAATTAAAAATGCCGCGCCGTCGGAAGGCTAATTTGTGACTGACTTTCTCTCGGCGCTCGCGATGCTTTCTGGATGATTGCCTGCGTTCCGGATAAACCCAACAATGGCGGAAATCTGGAGGTCATCTTCCCCATCTGAGTTGTCAACCTAAGGATAATGATGAGTGTTTGCTCTGCCACCAGCACCGCTTCCCCGCATCCTTGTTTTATGAGCAGTTGGGGAGCCTTACTCTCCGAGCAAAGTTATTTTTTAAATATATGGCATGAGAGGAGCCCTCTGGATGAAGATAAACCCGTGTGCAAATTGAATCTTAGGCATGGTGAAAGTTAGTCATTTAGAAAGGGGCACACTTAAATGTAAAATATGGCAGGGCCCTCCTGTTCTTCCGCTGTTCTTTTGCTGATTTAGAACACATAGTGCATTATTTCCTATTAAAACAAAACTTTTTTGTCATCGAAACCTCCAGTTTCCGTACCTCCAGCTTCTGTAGCGTCGTGCCAGTGAAAAACAGCATTTGTACTGCGACGCCCAGCATTTCCATAGCCAGTATGCGCGGCTCAGCGTTAAATTGAGGTTTTTTACTTTGGTTGGTGCAGCTGCTAATGCCCACAGCAAGCGGCAGGGTGGGTAGTGGTTACAGCTGCTACCTTTGTACTGAAAGGATGCAGGTTTAAATCTCATTTTCTCATATAATGCTCTTGAGCAAACTACTACTGATATAGTAAATAAGTATTAAATAAGTTGAAGTATGGAAATAAGCAAATGAGTAAGTAAAAAGTAATGAGTAAATATATATATATAAAAAAAATTCTGACTGGGATAGGAAGTAGCACAGATTACTGAAATAAAAATGATTGCGTTCTCAAAATCAGATATTGCTGCATTAGAATAATGTTGATCTAATAATAATAATAATAATAATAATAATAATAATAATAATGAATAGTAAAGCTGTCTGTTTGAATGCACTTTTGCTTGCCCTGAGTTGTCTCTTGCTTTGCAGGAAGGCGACAGCTAAACAAACCCATATAAATAAAGGATTTTTTCTTCTCTGTTGTCGTAGGGAGGAATTTCCTAATTTATTTGTGGTCATATAGCTTAAGGAGAGGAAAGGGATGCATGTAAATATAAAACAGGACTTAGTGTAAGAACAGTGACAGCTTTTTTTGTTTTTTGAAGGATTATTGATGCATAACTGTGTAGTTAAATGTCTTTTTCAAGGAATAGTGGGCCTTTTCCAGTGCAAAGTAAGATATTTCTACATATTTTTTTGCTCTAAAAACCTACATTAACAAGAACATTTGCCAAAGTACATCTGATTATTGAAGCTCTCTTTGCCCAGTAAAAAGTAGTGCATGGTATTTGATGGATTTAGGAAAAAGCCATGGATATAAATATGATTAATTTCAAATTGGACTGGTTAGGTGGAGGAAAGGCTCATAATGAGGAGAAAAAGCTGAGTCCGACACGCCGGTTTTACAGAGACATTTCAATGCAATAAATGTACATTGGGTCACTAAGTGACAGAACCAGTGGATTTCTAGTTGGTCTCACACTGGTTTATAATATTTCACTGGCGCTTTGCTCGGATTTCATATACTGTACCGGGACTCCTCAATTCGGACACCAGTTTGTGCATTAATACATACGACTTGTTATAGTAGGAATTCGGAAGCTGGGCACTCGAACACCGTAGGGGTGTATTGTGCTTTTCGATGTGCCGTGTATAGGTTCATAAGAAGGTTTTTCTGATTTGTGCATGCAGTAACAAATGGTGCCTGGTTTGATGTGTTCACTATGTACACAGCCTTTCCAAACAGCTCGCCTGTAGTTATTCTGAGAGTAATTAAAAAAAGATGAATGTTTTAGATTTCAGACTATTGAAAGGAGGATTATCAGGTCATTGTCTAGACATGGGACTGGTCTCTTCTCACTTTTTTACAGCCTAAAAGGAACTCTTCTTGTCTGAGAATAATGCCTTTGAGTAAGTGCTATCTTGGAATCCAGTTGCATTAATGCTATGGATGTGTGTGGATCTCAGCATAATGAAGACACTAAGACCATCAACAGACCGTTTTCTCCTCTTCTTTCCAGCCCCAGTCATTTTCAGAAATAGGTCTGGAATGCGTGTTCTTATTTATTCATTTAACTTGTGCTTTTTTCCAAAGTGACTTACAGTAATGCATTTGTATTCTAAGCTTCCTACAGTTACAGTCCGCTCCAAAAGTATGGGAACACCAATGCCAATTAATTTGTTTTCAAGTGAGCAAAAGTCACATATCCCTTGCTTGTAATAACTGCATCAAGCCTATGACCCATAGACTCGACCAGATTTGTTGTTTCTTCATTAGTCATGCCTTTCCAGGCTTTTACCACAGCATCTTTTAGTTGTCTGTTTTGCAGGGTTTCTCCCTTCAGTTTTCTCTTTAGGAGGTGAAATGCATGTTCAGTTGTGTTAAGATCTGGTGATTGACTTGGCCAGTCCAAAACCTTCCATTTTTCCCCCAATGAAGTCCTTTGTTGAGGTGGCAGTATGTTTTGGATCATTGTCGTGCTGCATAATAAAGCGATTTGCCCATTTATACAGCTGGTTGTTTGTTTGCCTTACATGACGAAGGGTGTGTTGCTGAAGGGTAGCAGGAGGTGGGGTTTGAACCTGGGACTCTTGAAGACAGCAATCCACCTAAGAACACATTCTTGACTTGATTCTTTTCGATTTCTTTGTCACTTTGCTAAGGACATCTTGGTGATGCTTCGCTGTAAATCGAATTCAGTCCCATTCAGTTCAAATCAGTTTCATTCTGTATTGCAACAATAACAGCGACAACAACATTTATTTGTGTAGCACCTTTCATACATTGGTCAGTAGCTCAAAGTGCTTTACAAGGATAGAGAGACAACAGTAAGAAAGAGACGGTACAAAAAGGGAGAAAGAGGCAATGGTGGATATAAAACAAGAAGGATGTACAGATCAAATACGGTCTAAAGGCCGTGAGGACAGAAAAAACAAAAAAAACTCCAGGTAGACTGGAGAAAAAAACAAAATCCGCAGGAGTTTCCAAGGCCCAAAGACCATAGGTGTAGCAAAGTTGTGGGTGGGTTTAATGGAGTTATAAAGAACGTAGTGAGTAGTAGAATGGGCAGTTAGCGTGCAGAGTTGTTAACGGGGGTGCTAAGGCAGATCGTGTGTGTTGTGTTCAAAGATTCAAAGATTCAAAGAGATTTATTTGTCACATACATGGTAACCAGGTATGCCATACAGTGAAATGCAAACTGAATCGTGTTGTGTTGTTGGGTAGCGTTGTGGTGTGTGCAGTGGTGGAGGGGAGCAGTTCTGGGATGGCAGAGCTGTGGTTGAGCCTTCTGGAGGTGTCGTGAGCCTAACTCGACAAAACACCTGTGAATGGAGGTGCCCACTTGACAACCCCGACGAGATACTGCACTATAAGTATACCAAGTGTGGATTTGTGGTTGGCTAACACTGGCTATTAAGGCGATACAAACCATCACATAGTTGCTAGATAGGTTTGCTGTAGGCTGACTGTTGGGTTGCTGTGGTATTTACAGGTTAGGATAAGGTAAGACGGGTGCTTAGGATGAAGGTTAGAGAGTGGGTTCCCCCTTTGAAGTACTGGTTGTTTAATTAGCACTTTGTGTTTGATATGAATATAAATCTATCATGTCTATATATTGCAGGCATGGGTAACGCAGGGCACTGACAAATGTCCAAGGGATGAAAAACGGGAAGAGAATAGGAGGACGCTGATTATTCACTGTTTAGTTGCACAGGTAGATATAGACATATAAGCCACCTGACAGCTGAGGAGAGGAAAACAAAAAGCTCCCAGCAGTGAGAAGGGAAGAAAAATAAACCTCTAAACACAAGTAGCTGACCATACCTCCTGGGCATTCTGCTGTGGTAATATGTGTAGATCTTTCCATTGTATTTATTAAGAAGGAGCCAACAGCCATTTCGAGGCCCCCAGTTGATGGTCTGTTTGGTAGCACTAAGGAGCTGTGGGCTGCAAGCCACAGAGACCAGTGTGTGCTGTGGCAGCTACAAGACATACCCAGGAGACGCCACAGAGAGTTGTTGTTCAAGAGCACCAGGGAACCTCAGCAGGAAAGAGAACAAGAAAGAGGAAAACGTGAATGGAGCTGGAGCCGACTACTGAAGTACGGACTGAGCAAGTTGGTTTAAGTGCAGTTTTAAAGACTGTAACAGAAGGGGCGCCTCACTGTGCAGCAGGCAGAGCATTTCACAGTTTAGGGGCCCGGTCGCTAAATGCTCTGCCACCCATCCCCTCTGGAACTGCATAGAAGCCGGCATTTTGTGAGCGCAGAGGATGATTTGGCTTATAGCTGGTGAGGAAATCAGCCATGTGAGTTGGAGCCTTGTAGGTTAGTGACAGTTGCTTGAAGTGACATCTGTGTGTGATGGGTAGCCAGTGAAAAGATCGAAAAACTGGAGCAATGATGCAGTGTTTCCAGGAATTGCTGTCTATCCTGGCTGCAGCCTTCCTGGACATGTTTTAGAGGAGAGATGACATAGTGAGGGCAGCCAGGCAGCAAGAAGTTGCAGTAGTCAAGCCTCAGCTCAGTAGCCAGCCTAGAAAGATAGTGCTTTAGCTTGAATTTACTCATCAGCTGCAGGAAGCAAGTCCTCAAAATATGAGACTAGTAAGACAGCTCTGGATCAAGGAGAACTCAAGCATTCCCTGCACATCCTCTTGGGTAGAAGATCCATACTACTTTCTAGACTTTTTTTTATGGACCTATAGAAGGAGGAGGTCATCCTGGTCGTTCTGGTCATTTTTTTTATTTTTAAAGCAGTACCTGTGTGGCACAAGATTTACTCAAATCTCTGCTATGGTTTAAGTCTGGTTTGAGTGTCAAACCTTCAGCCTCACCTCATAACCCACCCATTGTCCCTACATTTGTGTTTCCTTTTGACCAGGAAGCTAAGGAACCCCGCAAATAAATAACCCACTTCATCACCATCACTATCATCGTCATCAAAGCTTTCCATTCTTCCATGAACTGAATATTTTTTGTGATGTCTGTGGGGAAACATTTCTGGCTTTTTTGTGGGTTGTCTTTACTAGTGTTTATTCGTGAGCGTTTTCATGTTTTGAAAGCCAAAACGTGTCAACATCTGAAAGATGCGATTCGTTGTCATACAAGCCCCCCCCCCCCCCAGCGTTGTTTCATTTTTGTGAGGGAAAAGAACTGGGCATCCCACTAAGGTGGCCAAATGTGCCGATTAATTCAGTCTAGACTGGAAGTCCATTTGAAAACAAGCCTTTTCTTTATTCCATCTCCAGACATTCCCAGTTGTCAGTAAATATGTCGCTGATCTCAGAAAATATTCTGCCAGTTTAAGTGTTTTTACCCGAGTGGACTCTGTTTTCCGATTAATGACATTTATTTTTCCTCCACATTTACAATCTGTCAGTCTTCCTGGTAGTTTAAGTAAACTGTGAAACATATAACATGTCTTTAGCCTTTAGTACCAAAGCATTTTAAAAATTAATCACAGATCATCTGTGCAAGGCTGGAGTTCCAGTTGCTGGAAACTGGAGTGCCCAGACAGTCTGCTGGATTCTAATTTCTTATGTCCTGCAATCTTTAACAAACAAAAAAAATCTGAAAAAAGGTAAAAGCAAGCATGAATAAAAAAAAACTATTTTAATTCTATTTCAATACTTTAATTGACTTGTGTACAAATTTTAATAATAAAACCTGTGCCATAAAAATCCATAAAAACTGTAAATGCACGAATGCTGCGCCCTCTGTTGAGATGGAACGGATATTTTGTCGTTTTGCATTTTGTTAATAAAATGTAAATGAATGAAATAAAATGTTACGCACATCTAACAAGATAACTTTGCATCATTTTGTCACGTCAAAATGATGCAAAAAGACTCATTCTTTTGGGTAATGAAGATGACACCACCTTAAGAGACCCTCAAGATTGTAAGGGTCTCCTATATGTCGCGGACACATTTTTCTTTTCGTCAAAATGACGGAAGCGGCGTGTGATGTAGATTAAGTCCATGTGCTAAAAACCTCCGTTGAAGGATTTGTAAGGAGGTGCGAATGGTGTACTTTGCGCTCGGGATCGGGAGTGTTCCCATTATCAGCTGTCGAGCTCGCGGTGAAAAGCCCTTTGTTTCAGCACATATGTGCAAAGTGTCAGAGGAATAGCGAAAACACTGGAACTGCGCTGGGAAGAGAGCGCGGTCTCGCATCTCGAGAGCTCACCTCCACCTTACAGCCTGAGTAATGCAAAGAGGGACCTCTCAGAAAGGTGCCTGAGGTCATTTCTTGGGCTGCCCAATTAAAAAAAAAATGGGCCAAAGCGCGGCTTCGAGTGCATCAAAGCCGCGGAATATAGCTGGCATTGTGAGATTAGTGCTCCTGTTTTTGAGATGGAGAACAAAGCAAGAGGTTCCTGATGTTCTTCAGTGGGATATCCCTTTTTATTGCAGAAGATGGGACTTGTGGAACTCGGGCTGCTGAGCTGTGTACTTATGGTAAACCAGAAACAGAGAATGAGACCCTGCTGGGATATATTGTGTGACCTTCCCCTCCAGAGCACGGCGCGGTAGCATGCGCCACGGCCCGGCTTTGTGCGGCTCTCTCTAAAGCGGCAGAAGATGGTGCAACGGGACACTCAACCTCTTCCTGTTTAAAAGGAAGGAGTAACAATGACTGCATGTGGTGTGTTGAAGGTGTGAATATTTTCCCACATAATTTGTTTTAATGGTGTTCTAAAATTTTAAAATTTCTGTCTTGTGTGGAGCCAAACCTGCATTTCCACCTCCTGTCATAAGCGGTATATAGGAACGGAGAGTTTGCGAGCCTTAATCCGAGCCACTTGCCAGTGGGGTGCTTCTCAGCATCCGCCATTGCTCACGATTATGGAATAAATTTGTCCAAAACACGTTGATAGAAAGAAGGTGTTTGTAAACTTGGTTTCATTTTGATGTAGTTCAGCATTATGAATGTATATATTTTTTCACGCGGCATTCAGAACGGATACCTTTTTAAACGCCTACCCGTATGAAACAATCCCCTTTCTGTTTCCTATCAGGTCAGCAGGCAGCATGTGTGGCCCTTCCTTTGGTGTCAAGTGTACTTTTATTTGCTCTGAGGTGAATGTCATTTTGGCAAACATCTGCTAAATTAATAAATGTACAGTAAATATATTATGGTTTTATCAAAGCTGTCCTGTGTCAGACCAACGCACCTGCAGTTGGTTCTTGTCCAGGCTTTTTTTTTTTTTTTTTTTGGATCTTATCTAAGCTACAGTTCCTAAAGTGCACTTCTACAGCAAACGGTCCACTTTATGTGCCAACAAATTTCTCTTTTTTGCTATTGACAGGAGCCAGCCCATAAACAAATCAAGGGACTTCGATATTAATAAACTCTGACTGAGTGTTAGCGCTTAAAGGGGACTTTGGATTTACGAACAAATCGAGTGTCGAACTTCCGGCCCCAGTTGGATTCGTAAGTTGAGAAAAGATTGAACATATTTATTTGAAAAAGAGAAATTCTTTTGCACATAAAGTGCACCGTTTGTTGTAGGAGAAGTGCACTTTTGGACCTGTAGCTTGGACAAGATCTTAAAAAAAAAAAAAAAAAACCTGGACAAGAACCAACTGCAGTTGTGTTGGTCTGACACAGGACAGCACTGCTTCGTCCTATATTAAGGTTTCATCACATTTTCAGTTTTCATCACACCACAACCTGTGTTTTATTTAATCCTTCCATCCTTTATTTATAACTGCTTGTCCAGTGCAGGTAGCGCTGGTCCAAAGTCTATCCCAGAAGTATACAGTGTGAGGCAGGGTGCACCACGGATGGTTTTCCAGTCCATCACGTTTCTTTTTTTTCTTCTTTTTTTTACTTTTCATTAAAAATTTAAAAGTATAGGTTTAAGGCTATAAGGAGCAGCATATAATCTATCCTCCTTACACAGTTACCAAAGCCACGGGTGGAACTCGGCGCTAGGAACTACTTTTGACTGCTGGCTTGCAGTTTGTCAGGAGATGTTCATGGATGGACAGAAGGAGCATAGCTTACATGACCTCACCTTCTACTACACAGGACATGCAGGCTGTTTCTTCTGAATGGGCTGAATACCCCTGAACATTGTCAGCTCCAGGAGAGCAGTGGAATGTGACCTTCAGCTCTGTCCATGAGTCCTCCCAAGAACGAGCTCACAGTCTACCTTGGTCAAATGTTCCTTCGACACAGACGGTATTCATTACTGTCCAAACTTCTCTGCAGAACAACAGAGAGGGTTTATGTCATTTAAAAAAAATATTGCATATTTATAATACGTTTTGCGTGGAAAAGGTCACTGGGATTCTGGAGTAACTAGACATATTTCTGTTTTTTTTTTTTTTTTTTTTTTTTTTAATGTATCACAGACAAGCCAATCCTTCGACCGAGTGTTTCCATTTGATACACGAGTATGCGTTAAAATGAAAAAAACGCAGCGCTGTTTCCTGTTGTACGTCGCAAATGTGTTTTCTCTGCTTTCAGCACAATAATATCCCAAATGGGAGATGCGAAAAAGAGGTGGTAACAATCCCCGTGCTTTCACAGTCGCGAGGAAGTGCAGAATGCTGGGGAGTCGTGAGGAAGTGCAGAATGTTTCTCCGAAGCTCATCTGATCACATGTGATATGATGTCCGTTTATGCGGTGACATCTACAACCCCCACCCCGAAACCTCCAGCATGCTTACACATTCTTCTGCACCTGAAGTCTGACGCTGCAGCAGTACCTTGCCTCAGTGGTGTAAATGGTATTTTTGCTATGGGGTGTCATGGTTAGAACCACTTTCTATGGGTGGATTCAAGGGGTCCAGGTTTGGGTCCCACCTCCTGCTGTAGCACCTTTGACAAAGGTACTTGCCCTGACGTTAATAAAGCAATAATGACATAATAATAGCAATAGACCCAGCAGCAATTTATTTTTCTTAATTTCATTATTTACTTATTTATATACCGTTTTTTTTTTGCTGAGGAAGCAACACATTTAATGGCCACAACACTGCTGTGCTGCTGTTAGTGCACTCATGACAAATAAAAAACCTTGAAACCTTGACCCCCACTGCGTAAGCTGGGGGGGGATTATAAGGAGTTTATCGGTGTAAGTTGCTTAGGCAAAAATATGAGATGGAAACAACAGCGGTAGGTTGTCGAGTAGAAATAATAGAGCGGGTACACAGAACGCGCAACATCCTAAATAGAATCCGGCGGAACCTTTGCAGCAGAAGGCGCAGCCTCCAGCAGCGTCGCGGAGACAAAATCTTAGAAGTTGGTTGCGGAGAACTATTCGGAAGCTCGTGTCGTCATACAGCTCCCAAGGGAGCGGCGTATCGAGCGCGACGATTCTCAAATGACCCGCGCAGGTGCGCTTGAGAGGGAGGTTGCGTGCCGGCGGTTCCCCGCGCGGCTTTAACAGCGCCCTCTCCAGATTTTCCTTTCGGAAGGACTTTGATAATTGAACGGGATTCTGTTTAATTCCCTCGGGAACAGATTGCGGCCAATTTGCTTTGATTGCGCCCCGTCCGCCGCTCGATCTCGCGGACCTTTCGCGTGGCGCCGTGCCAATTGTGATGTGGCGCACGTGCCAAGCGCGTGATTGCGCAGCGACGATCAATTACCAATCATACAATCATGCCCTCGCCTGGGTCGGCGGGTCGCAACCCCGCCGGTATTAACTGGCGAATGACATGCAGGTTCTCTTACCTGGTTGCGGGTAGGTGTTTCGCAAGCCGCGCGAGCCTTGTCGGATAGTCCTCGCTCGACCTTATCCCCTTAAGAAGCGTTTTCGTCAGATCGCAGGTCAGAATCATCTGGCTGAACCTCTTCTCTTTGCAGCATGGGCGATTTGGGTAGCGTAATGGCAGAAAAGTCTGGAAACTTTGAACGGTCAAATTCGCACGGTAGGATTAGCCGAGGCCCAACATGGCGGCACGCGTGAGGAAATGGTGGATTCACCGAGCGGGTGTTTTCGGATGAGCGCAAATACTCTCCCTCGTTCGCTCGTTTGTCACCGTGGTCCGGAACCCAAAATCTTGGAAACGTGGTTCAGGCGGTCCCATTTTCTCACGAGGACGTGTATGGCGGTATCTGTGAGATACGGGGCCCAAATGGGGCGAGACCGTGTGATGCCGAGGAGTCGGTTCGTTGCAGAGACGCTCCTGTTTGGATTGGTAGAAGCAACTCTAGAAAAACAGAAGGGCTCAAAGCAACGCACCATGGCTGCCATTCGAGCTGCCACTTTAATGTCACACTGTGCCAGACGAAGATGAAGGCCAGTTTATTCTGACAGCCTTTAATAATGCAATAAAATGATTTTGCCCATTTTTTTTTAAGCCGGATGCTGCCTGATAAACTCTACCCCTCTGTTCTTCATTACACCACCACCACCACCCCCCCCGCAGCAGAGGAGAGAGCCTTTCAAGATCTGCGTAGCGCAGCTTGTCCGTTTTAGTGCATTTACAGATGTTGTTTATTTTTGCCATACAGATTAGTCTGCCATTCATCGCCTGTGTAAACACGGACATGGGGGAATTTCTGACGGCTGTATTTGCTTGGTGCCGCTGTGATTTATTTGGTTAGCTAGAGGTCAACAAAAAAGGGAAAGGAAAAACTTGGGGCACTTGTTACCCAGCTGTAAGCAATTGCAGGTATTTAGTGTGTTGAATAAATACGCCGTGAGGAAACAAGGGAAACAAAGTGAACAAAAGTGGATTTTCAAAAGGCATGCTTATTTTGACCAAAGAACCCGTGTCGTTTTCAAGGTAGATAAAAAAAATTGAGTCACTTTTTACTGGATGGATAATATCTACTCTTTCTGTAGTAGCGGTGTGTGATTTTTACTGGAGCAGTTTAGTACCGGATACCGTGTATTCCACGCTCAAGAGTACTGCAACACAGGGTGGGATTCAAACCTGGGTCGTTCGAGTTTTTGGACGAATGGAATTTTGATGTATAATGTATATTGTTTTTTCGCTGCGTCTAATTTTTGTGTAAATATTGACTTCTGTGTAATCCTTTTGCGCAACAGATAAAGAAAATATATTTCAAAGACCCTTCACCAAACATGCCTTCGTATGGCACTGAATGCAGGGCATTGCATTTGACTGAACTGAGGAATTCACGTGTTCACAGATGGTCATTGTGCTGAAGAACAAATGTAGGAATTACACAAGGGTGCACAAAAAGAAAACACGCAGGAGCAAAGCACTGCCCAAAGGAACTTTATTATACATCCCTGTATCCATAAAGCTCAGTGTCTGTTTGTTTGTCTGTTTCTTCTTTATGCAAGGCTTTGTTTCGCACACTTGAAATTTGGCACACGGGTACTGTACTTCTCACCTTAAGTGAGGTTCTTGTGTTGTCAAGTTCATCGAACTTCAGAAATTCTGCTTACTTTCTTACTTTCTACTTTCCACACAACGCTGCACGCATTAGTGGTGTAAGGTGTAAGGTCATAAATATTTTGTTTTTTAGCTTTCCATTTGAGTACGACCAGCACATCACACTCTGTGGCGTTCTGGTGTCCAATGGCGCTAACAATACTTGTGTACTAAATGCAACCACTTCAGCAGTACAACGGTTTGGTGATTATATAACAAATTATCGCTTTTTTACTCTTCCACTCGGGCAGTGTCGAGTAACTCCGCTAGTATGTATTATACATACAGGTAAACCCCGTTTTACGCACTTGATGAAAATACTGTGCAAATCAAAATAGCATACACCGAGATACTATTACTGTCACTTCAAATGGGAACAATAAAATGGGAAAAATGATCCATCCTACCCATCTGAACATCTCCAAACCAACTTTCCCAAATATCACTAAAACAATGTAAAGCTACCTGTAATATTTTTACATACAGGGTACCGCACTGTTCAGCACAAATATAGGGGATGGTGCCACTTCATTTGTGAGATTAAAATGGAGACATTGCACAAATGTTTAGAACCAAAGCGAACATGAGACGTGGAGCTATACGGATATTAGCAAAGTGTGTCCTTTACAGGCTGCAATACTGCACAAGTCAGAGTGGCACAGGAACAAGCTATTTGCATGTCGCATGTACTTTGAATTTCTTAATTTCTTGCAGACAAATTTCTGCTGCTGCATTGCAACTCTGCATCCTAGCAGGGTATCTGTTGTGTAGAGCAGGAGCTGGTATTAAAAGATTACCTGTGTTATAGCAAAATTGTGCATATCAGGCTTTACCTGCTAATATATTTTTTCCTTCTAACATATTCCTGTGATAGAGATGTGAAGAATGTTGTTTATATGAGCTACATTCATAATGTGGCCTAGACAGCCAGAGGGTAATGCTCTTCCCATGCCTCCTCAGACACAAGGGCTCTCGTTTCAGACATGCATGCCATTACAGCCCAGGGTGGAGCATGAAGCCAGCCATGCATACTATACGCGCCGTAGCGTTTGGGAGGGCAGCTCACATAATTGGGCTGGGAAGGTCGCACAGCACTCACTTTTCATCTATTTTCCATTTTTCCCCTCTCCTAACGTCTCCCACATTAACATCAGTGACTGTTCACAGCCATGCCGACATCTGTGGATGGCACCCAGCTGACGGAGAATACGGTTTTCTGAGCAGAACATGGCTGTACAGCTATTCTCCGGGATATAAGGTTACACTTGCAGTTGTAATTTGTGGTGCGGATAAAATGATAAGAAGAGCCTTTTGTTTATTTAAATGTATTCCGTTTTCGTATTTAGTAGGTAGTTTGTAGCCACGGTGTCCCAATTATTCCGTTAGCTGACACCTCTCCAAACCACCATACGATTATTGTCAAATATTAATTATTATTAATGAGGACAGCAGGTGGCATGGTGGCTACAGCTGGTGCTTTGCACTGGAGGTATCCAGGTTTGAATCCCGTCTCCTGCTGTGGTATCATTGAGCAAGGTACTTACCTTGAATTGACACAGTAAAAATTACCCTGCTGTATAAATCAGGAAATTATTCTAATGAAATTTGTCAGCTGAATAAACTATTGCTTACTATACTGTGTATGTTTGTGGCCAACCTGCGATGGACTGGAATCTCATCCCGGGTGTATTTTCATCATACATCACCTAGACTTTCACGATAGGGAACGAACAGCCATGATTGTGATGAGGATATAGTGATTAAGGATAGTGGATGGATGGATGGATGGATGGATGGATAGACAGTATTTATCAAACACCTTTTTCAAAGGTAATCAGCATTAGAAACATACCATCATTCACTCTTTTATATGTTACAGTCTAACAAATGCAGACAAAAGGCACTTTTGAGCCACCGACTTGTCTTGGGATGAGAGAAAACCAGATCATCAGGAGGAAACTAACGCAGACACTGGGAGAACATGCAGGCTCCACCCAGGCTGAGCTGAACTTGAACCCACATCCAAATCCAGAGCACAGGAGCTGCGAGGCACCAGTGCCGCCTGCTGTGCCTCGCTGCCATCCCTGTGTAGGAGGGCTTTGCCGTGGAAGCGACGTCCCGCAAAGGGCCGTGCGCCTGTGCTGGAGTGGAACGGATGGCAGCAGAAATCGAAGACCAGACTTGCCAAACGCTGCATATCTGGCCGGGTGTACAAACGCAGACCTTTGGTGTGGCTTGAAATGTGACTGTGACACTTAAGAAGTAATGTCTGTAGTGTGGTTGCGTTAGGGGCGAGGTGCAGACTGCCTGTTAGTAACTTTAAATGATTTTCCTAGCGCTTTAAATGGATTTTGCTGGAGAGTTGCATGCACAGCTATTTTGTCCTATTTATTTACCCCAGCAACTCCCCAGACCCGTAGTGCTCCCGCAGTGTGTTTGCACACCTCACCGGGAGTGTTATAGGCTTAGCTCCTCGCTTCCTCCCCTGCTGCGGCCGCGTCGGGCTCTCGATTAGCCACAGAGTGGCGGCATGCTGACCAGGCCCCGGAGACTTGTGGGACCTTCTTTTGGCGCTGAAAGATTTTGCATGTGTCCTCCCAGGGGTCTCTGCCAACGCCCTCTTGACCGGCCTGCCTCAGACACACACGTATACACATCCAGTCCCGGGCCAACAATGCGCCGTTGAAACTCTTTGGCCACCTGCAAGGCGATCCCACCAAAGGACTATACACACAACCCAATACCATTAAGAAAATAAGACAATGGCTTTCAGAAAAGCGCACCGACTCTCCCAAGCAGGGCCTCCATTTTGGTGAGGCCCATTGTCTTCCCACTCGGCGCAGCAGGAAGCCTGGGGAGGCGCTCGCGAGAGCTGCGGCTGCGTGTGGAGATGAAACTGTTTGACGATTGGCTTAAATAATCAAAATGACACAGGCTGCACAGTGCAAAAAACAGGGGCTCCAGCAGGCGGTAGTGGTCCACGGTGCCCCCTACTGTGCGCGAGCGCTCCTGGGACGCAAGTGTGTGCCCATTCTGCACTCATGGCACCGTGTGCCCCAGGCGAGGGCGGAGCCAAGAAAAAAAATAGAAGCAAGTTTCGCTATTAGAATTTTAACTTTTTTTTTTTTTTTCTAACCAATAGGGAGTCTTTTATTTTTGAGACAGCTACAATATTTAAAAAAAATGACAAGGATTTAAACAAGCTATTTTAAAGCAGTAGCTTTATTTCTATAAAACAGAGGGCCTGGATGTTGAAACGGGAGACGTAACAGGAATAACACCCAAGTTTATAACTTTTTCACTGGATTTTAGCAGGAAAATTGATAGTCATTGCAAATGCGTGTTTACTGTAATTAGGAGGATATATTTGAGGGGTATGGTAACCAACATGGTAAACTTGTCATTTACTGTATGTGTTGGGTGGCATTGTTGCCAGCATGGTAATGTTCTCACTGTAAAGCATGGGTTTAAATAGGAAAAACGAGAGTCCCCGCCATTTGGTGCTTATTTACTGCAAATAGGTGTATCTATAAGGAGGCTTGCGGTAACTAGAAGGGTATCCTTCTCCCTGTGCAGCAGGAGATCAAACAAAACTGGAATTGGAAGTCACGGCAAGTAGATGTTCATTGTGACCACCGTGTTAGGGAGGCATGGTAACAGTATGGTAATTTTTTCCACTGTAAATAGCTTGTTTAAATGAGACAGTTGGGAGTCATGGCATCTATGTGTTTGGTTACTGTAAGTGAGTATGGCAGCTAGGTACAGCCTAGTGTACAGCATAGGTGTTGGTGTGTGTTGCGTGCCCCCTTCGTGTGCCACACCGGGCAATACACTTGTTGCAGAAGCATACTAAATAAAAGCAAAGCGCCGGCGACAGCACCGCCCGCCAAGAATACGACTCCCCAAACCTCCAGACCAAGCGCACCCCGCGTTCAGATTTTTTGCCAGTGAATTAAAAAAAACGCACGGGATCAGCATCGAAAGAATTTCACAATGATGTTTCTTTAATAAGGACCGCGACCCCTGTTTATTCAAATAGCGTACTCCCATGCCCCAGATTTCCTTCAGAGTTGCTGACACCAGGAAAAAGATGGAGCCTCCAGCACAAATTAATTCAGACCATGTCTTTCTTTAAGCAAACAATAACGCACGTAGCACTTCTCTCAGTAAAGGGCAAATATCAGATATCAGTTAAATGTGCATATGTGTGCTGTGTTTACTTGTCTTGAACGTGGCGTTGCCACCGAAAGCAAAGAAGCAGCCGAACGAAGTCCAGCACCCTCTGGAGTCCCCACAGCAGTTGGCAGACTGTATTGCTATATGGCATGCACCATATTTTCTTAGGTTAGATGCATACATTCAATAAGAGAGCACTCTTGGCACCTCACAGCTTGAATTAAAAAATCGTTGGAAAATAATAGTGTACAAATGTGTAAAATGACATTTGAAGGCATGCCATGCGAAAGAAGTGGCAGTGAAAAACTAAAACCGTCGGTATTTTGTACAGTCTTATAGAAATATTAAATCAGTGAAGTTTTCTGGAGAACGTGTTCAGGAGAAGTGGATGGTTATCACTAAGGTGGCACGATCTGTTTAGCTTCTGCGCCCAAACAAGAGCGTTACGCTCCTTCACTGCGCTCTGGCCAGCTGGTGGCCCCAGTCACAAAGGTACAGCAAGCAGAAGTGTGTAGGTTCTCTGTCTTGACTCTGATGCAAGGAGCTCCCTCAACCCCTCAGAATAGCTGAATACCGTTGAACAATCAATAAACCTTTCTCCGTCACTTCCACTTCTCCCCGGATCTCCTACCAGCACTATAAAGCACGATCACCTTTTCATCTCCTGCCAGTTCCAAAAAATGTAAAAAAACAGCATTATTAGACACTCTGACTGTGCTGTGACACTCAACACTTCTTTGGCTGCTGTAAAGTACACTTTTGTTTACTCTGAATTTATGTCGATTTGGAGAAATGCGTCCGGGTAATGAATAAGTGCAAATGCAAACATAGTCACCTGCCACTCCGAGTCTACCAGACTGTTATTGTGTCAAAATTTTGCCAGTGTTAAAACGGGGTGTGAGTATTTATGAAAACGGCATAATTCGCATTCAACTTTTTTTATGAATGCAGAGTAATGAACAGTTTTGACCTTAAATGTCTCTGCGAGGATGAGTCTTTGCAGCACAAATTCTAACCAGACTGTTTTGTAGTGAAGCAACATTTCTGAAAACCTTCTCCGTGCACCATATTTGGAGAAATTAGACTGCACGCTTACATTTTGTGGTCAGGTTTCAGCTGTGTGGTCTCTATCATGTAAACGTCGACTCATCGCTGATGGTTTTTTTTTCCCCCAAAGCTTGAGCACCGATATCGTGACGTGAACAGTTGTTTCAGCCGTTTCTGCGATAAGAGCACAGGCAGAATTCAAGAACGCGGCAGCTCACCCAGTTTGCTAGGCTGGTAGCCAGCGCGTCGTCGAGGTTTCCCCTTTCGCTGCGGGACCTGCGTATTCGTCCCACGTTTGCGGTGGTTTCTTCCACAAGATGTGTTTCGAATCGTTCAGTTTGAACCACCCATACAGTGTGTATCTGTGTGAGTGTGTTGCACTTTCTAAATGCTGTAATGGCTGTAGGGAGACAGTGCAGGGCATCTAAGCGCTTGGACAAAGGTAGCAGCAAAATTTTAGTTAATAATCATTCCAAGTCGAGTGTGGAGAAAAGTGCCTGATATATAAATGTCTTCATTCAATAAGAACTGGAACACCCAAATTTATCCTGATTTGGCCGTGTGGCTCAAAAAGCTAAATGCATGACTAAAGAACGGGTTTCAAAGAACAAAATCTTTGTGTGTGTCTGGGATGTCATTGGCAGCTGTCTGACGCAAGCCCCCCCTTCCCACAAGCCAGCGCCACTTTCTCCTCGTGAGTGAGTTCCAAACGTCCTTCTTGGAGCGAACTGCACAATTGCACAGTCACCAGAATAATACGGGTCAAGTGCGCTTTGCTTGTGTTTTATAGCGCAGCCACCTCGGGTCTAGAGCCCGCGCCGCAGAGTGGCGTCGAGGGCTGGTGCTCCCTGCGATCCGGCTGCTGAAGGAGAGTGCAGCGTGCAGGTAGATGGGAAGGAGACAACAGCGGAGACACTTCTCCGGCACACTTTGTCTGGTGGCGGGGAGTGCTTTTGTCACAACTGCTGTCAAGTGGTGCTGCGCTCTCCTATTTAAATATTGCCTTTAAACTCTGAGCTTTTAACCGATGCGGGTTATTCGCTATAGACGGGGAAGGGAGCGCTCCATCCGAGCTGCTTTGTTAGTGACAGGCCAGATTCTGCGGTTGAGAATATCCAGCTGCTATAGCAAAAATTCACCCCGTCGAATGCTTTCCAATTTCATTCTTTTACACTGAATCGCAGTGGATTTAATTTATTTGTGCCGCTGATCAGCAGGAAGACGATCTGTTGTCGAAGTGAAAACGCACTGTATGAATGAATGTCTGGTTACCATTAAACGCCAAATAACTGAGGGCACAAGTATTTATCCTGTTTGTTATGATGCAGCTAAAGCTACTGGGATGCAGCTCTGTGTTTTTAGAATAGGGTTTTTACAAGGGGATCTGGCCTTCACATTGGGTGGCCAAAATGCGATGACCTCAGTCTCACCTTTGTGTCTCGGATGAGAGTCCTAGCTTGATGCGATTTGTTTTCCTTGCTGTCCATGGGGTGCGTAAACGTCTGCTTTTAAGCAGCACATTTACACCAATTTAAGACTGACGACCGAGGAGAGGAAAATAAAACAAACACAAATGGACAAACGTAACAGTAGATTTTGTCCTGGCTTGGTCTAGTTTGCCCTGCCTTTGACCCGACACTGCGAATCTAATACCCTCCTGCTATCTCCTGTTCTACAGCCGTATGAAATCATCACATCTGCAGGGAACACCCAGCTGCTGTTTCGCATTTAGTCCAATTCCTGTTGTTCTCCTGAGAGACAATATCAGTGATTTATTCCATCGCTACCCTGTTGTGAAACAGCATAGTTCACAGCAGTCAGTAGCCATCAAAAGGGGCAAATTGAGGTTTTGGTAAAATAATAGATTCGATAATATAAAGATTAAAGAGCCATCTCTGGCATTAATCCTGAATTAATTATTTTTTTTCCACCTGATAAAAACAAGGGGAAGAGAACGATAAAACTGTTATTATTTTTATTTATGTATTGGATGTATCAGTCGACGAATGCAAAATTAGCTGTGTCATCAGCTGAGAGATAGACAGATATTTATTGTCACTCATTCCGTTCCTTTTGCTCTGCGCCATGCAGGGACAAGCTTCGCGGCCCTCCTGTATCCACGATATAAATAACCTACATTGCCGAAGGTTACACTCTTTTTTGAAGAAACAAGTTTATTTCATGTGAGCTCTGGTTCACACATTTCAGTATGAAAATAGCAGCTCATACACTTCGCTAATGGTAATGACTGCACAGAAAACTACAATCCACAATAATAATAATAATAATAATAATAATAATACCTCCTGTAATATATCATAGTCTGCATTATATATAATATACAGAATTTATACAGCATTTATGGAAATTGTTGCTGAAAATAGAGGAAAAATGAGTATATATGTGTGCCATTATTTAAAGAGGAAAAAAATTAGCTTGGAACCTCGACGGGGAAAAAAATTGATTTGTGTGGGGGGTTTCGTGTGTATAACTTGTCATGCAAAGGAGGATGTTTGTCATTAAAGCAGCGGCCAAGGAAAGCCTGACCTGAGTTATTATACCTTCCGCAAGTTTTCCAAACCCTGCAGCGCAGCCAGAACTGGCATCGTGCAGCCGCGTTCCAGTTCTCTGCCACGTTCGTGCCATGCCGTCACTGAAAAGAACTAAGGCGGCGGCGACCGGGCGACCCCATGTCAGCTTCTTGCGATGAGCACCGGGTGATGCGGTCGCACTCCAGGTCAGCAGAAGAACAATGAACAGAGGCCTCTTCGGGGTGCCTGAAATCATTTCCTTCGGTTGTGTTTTCAACACAGATAATTGGGGAAAGGAAATTCCTGCCATTCCACCCCACTCCGTTCCACGTTTCTTTAAGCTTCGGGCGCTTTATTTTTAAAGGGAGAACGAAAAACGGCAGATCACAGCCCTGCAGCGAGCTGTTTTCTTGTTATTAACTTGTTACGCGTCTGGTTTGCTGACACCTGTAAGCCAGGGTAATGGGGAAAGACGGCAGCAGGGTCTCTCCGCTCGTCCACCTGTGGGCCGAGCTGTTCACCGCAGCGTCTTGTGATGAGATCTTGACCGCACCACTGGGTCCTCGGGAGCCGGAGCGCGCTGGATTTTTGCCATACTTCAGCTCTTTAATTGCTTTGTCGAAGTACTTATTTGGATAGAAAATCACTTCAGCTGGGGTTTCAGGTGCAGATCAGGCCTTAATTGAAATTTATTCCCCAAAACCTACAGGATTTAGGCTCTTGGGGATCAGGTTGGCCATGCCTGGTGCATGTATTTATTAACTGCTTGGTCTAAGTGGCTGAAGATGGGATGGTTTAATGCTCAGCGCCGCAGATTGAGGGCTGGGTCAACAGGACTCTGTGCTTCTGCTCAACTGGTTGTTCAGCAGTCGTTCGGTGGAGAGGAAGTAATGCGGGCCATGCTGAGGAACGCAGCAGGCTGTAGAAGAGTAAATTGTAGGCCGGGGACAATGAGAGATCGTAGAACCTGCTGTTGAACCGTTAAGCGAGGCGTTTACCCTAAAAAACCCAGATGTAAATCTCGCAATTTTAAGAGGAAAGTATCGGCTGAAGGAATAAGCGACTAGCATCCGTGCCACTTTTCCCGCACCGGTGCCAGGGAGAACGCCGACAGGCAGACACCTCCACCTGGACCACACAGAGTCTGCAGAGCAGGCCAACGGGTTCTGCGTACTGGAGTGAAGTTAAATGATGAATGGGCACGAAACGGGTCGGCTAATTAAATAAAGCCCATGATGGATAGTGTTTTGCTGTCCTTAAATGAACGCTGATAGTGAACGCCAGCAAAATTTTACTCGGAGAAGTAAAACCTTGTGGAATCAGCCTGGATGTGAGGCCGGCGAGCGTTAAGGAACTGGGAGGAATCTATTTACTTATTTGGTGGGAGCAGGCGTCCATGGACAGAGCGCGTTAACCATCTGGAAACACCCTGTGTTCCAAGGTCCGGCTCCGACTGCGTGTTAGAAGATTGCAGGCCTTGTGAAATACGCCCGAGTGTCTTGTTTCCAGTTGAACAGCACCAGATCATCAGAGGCAGGATCAAATGGCGCATGAGGCCGAGCAGGACTCCGGGAGAACGGAGAGATTCGTTGACCAGGCACCTTGACTGCAGGGGGTCCTACGGTGGCCTCGGGGCGGCCGGGGGGGGGGCGATCATTCGCCGCAGAGTAGTGCTGCTGCCAATCTGAGAGGTCCGCTTTGTTGTCTTTTATGTTAGTTAAAGAACGCAGAGACGTCCGTGCTACAGACCCAGTGCGACGCTTAGAATTAGAATTCTGTTTACATTAATGCTCCTTCATTTAGCAAAGGATTCAGACTGCAGAACAGCATTCGAGTCAGATTACAAAAAAAGAGTTTCACAACCGGCAAGCAGCTTTAGATGCAGACACGTGACTGGGGTTGTTTGTCCGAGTCCACCTTTTTCGCCGGTGCGCGTTACAGTTTGCTGCCCAAAGAGTTGACGGGGAATGCAGAGGTGACGGTGACAGATGGTGCGATGCAAGTTCATGGAGCAGTTAGAAGATCAAAAGAGAAGTGGGTCTGAAAGAGATGCGATTTGAGACCCTTTTGAATGCTGGAAGAAATTCAGCCACTCTGCAGGTCACAGGGAGCTCATTCCACCACACCGGTGCCAAAAAAATACAACCTGTGGACTTCTGACTTTAGACCTTTCGTCAGTGCGTCCACCAAGTGGCCAGGTGTACAGGAATACAGCGTCCTTGCTGAGCTGTAGTCAGAGAGTCAGCGTGCAGACCCTTGCGATGAACATGGCATGGGCACAACTGAAAGCCAACGGAGAGGCATGAGGTGAGATTAAAAAAAAAAATTAAATCACAGCAAAGGTAAACAAACTCGTGTTTTATTTGATCGGCTTTTTATTCCTTTGAGGAAAAAGTGCACGAAGGCCTCGGTAACTGGGAGCTGTGTGTGTGTTTTTTTTGTTTTTTTGGGGTTTTTTTTTGTGCACGTTCGGTGTCCGGTCGACAGGAAAATGTCTTCCATTCCTCAGCATTTACTTGAGACCTTTGTTGCTCGCCGGAAGACAGCGAAATGTTGCGAACAGGCGGCATGTGCATCTCATAGAGGAAACGTAACCGCGGCATCCAAATCAAGGTTGCGACTCAAAACCACACGATCCTCCTTTCTGAATACCTTAATGCATTGTTTACAATGGAATGGGTATCAACCCACATCATTTTTAGGTTACGGCTACATGCTGTTTCGATTTAGCCAAATGCAGATGAAAAGGGGGATTCATGTTAGCAACAGATATGTTATTGTGGCTTTAATTTTGTACAAATAATGTAGATATTGATCCACATACTTTACAGATTCGACTTTTATATGCCAGATGGAAAGCGCCTTTAGGTATTACCTGAATGCACAGTGGAACAGTGGAGTGGGTGGTCAGCAATGTTCACAATTTAGTAGAACTTTTTAAAAAAAATTTTAAATTTTCTATACTTAGTCTGTTCTTTGTAAATATTCTGTAGTCGTTTTTGGTTTCTTTTCAGCAAAGTGTGCACACAGTACTGCAGGGTTGTCTAATATAAATGGCATGTAGGTAGATTTTAGTCATGTATTCTGGTCCAAGGACGGTGGCCTACAGAACCTGTGTGTGTGAGACAGGGTGCAAGAGAAGCTGCATTTTGATGATGCTTTTATTCCGAAATGAATGAAATTAAGCGACCCTCGTGCGATAAATGCAGAAGTTTCCAGTGACAGCACGAAGGAAACTCTTCCCAGAAAAGTCAGTCTAATGTAGGTGATGCTCACAAACTAAAGTGGTTTAAGCGGTTTAGACTCAATTTACTTTATTTGGCGGGTATTGACTCGCATGTAGAGTCCGTTTTTTAAGCCTAATCCGAGTTGATCCACCGAGTGAGCTCGCACGATGCTCCGCGCTTCTTTCGTCTGTGTGTTCAGGTTCAAAAGGCTGGTGTGTTATTATTTATTAGGCTGGTGCGTTATAGTGGAAGCGTTCCCACGTTGGTGTCTTCTGTCCCACGGTTTTTTGTTTTAACTTATATCGCCTGGATTTTTTGCAAAAATGAAAAAGATTTGGAAGTGCATTAGAATAAAAAAAGTGGAAAAAAGTGATAGGAGCCCCGAATCACAGCAGGGTCATGATGGGGTACCGGAACCGAGGATGTTGTTGAAGATGAATACGCGTGCGGGACAATGGGGCGAGTATTTGCCGAGCTCGGTGTCAGGGAGCAAGCGGCATCGGCTAATGAAAAAAAGATGTCCTCCTTCGCCCCCCCCCCCCCCAACCCTCTGCGCCGCCGTTACCGACAACTCGGAACAACAGGCGAGCCCAGCGTGGTGAATTATTCAGCACCGTGAAAGCCTGCTATTGTTGGAGGTGGTGGCAGCACAGCCGCAGACACGTTGGAGCTGCCGCCGCGATTTCACCTCGCCTGATTTCTCCAGGAGCCGTCAGGGTCCGAACCCCACAGAAAGCCCGGCGCGGGCCAGGGAGGGCACGCCCGCAGCATGCCGTCTCACCGCGTACCTTTCCTTTCACCTCCTTCGTTCACCACGGTCGGAGCAGGTCTCTGCTTAATGCTCAGAGCTCATCTTGAGAAATCTAATTGCCCGAAAACGGAAGAGCTGCAGCTTCAGCAGGTAAATCTCCAGTGGGAGGTTCTCCCGCAAAATGCACAATTCGTGTTAAGGAATATGGGTCACTTCGTTCGGGGTGGGGGCTGTTCGGCTTGAAAAGAGGCTTTTGTCTCCGAGTGGCTGGAAGTCTGCTGTCGTCACATCGATTTGATCAGTCTGTCTAGCAAGTCGCAGCGGTGCTCGTCCGCCACCGGATTGCAGCATCCCCTCTTATTTTATACATATTGATGAATGAATCATGAATGGAATAGTGTTTAATTCCTTAATGACCTCCCTGTATGGAGCCGCAGGGTTGTTTCTCTAAATTACAAATGAGAGCCACAAAGAGGCTTCCGTGGAAATGGGCATCGAGCAGCAGAACCAACACTTGGAATAAAGAAATGTGCCGATTACTTTGACGTTCCGCCTCCGCCGAGCTCAAAAGTGAGCGAAAATAGTCACCGGTTGAATAAATTAACAAAAAAAAGAATGAATTAGAGGGCCGGGCTTAAAATTTTACGTGTAATATTTGACGCCGTAAATGCCGCATATTTACTGTTTTGTCCGAGGTCTGTTTGCGTTCGATTAGAAGGCAAAATCTGAATAACACCGTGAGATGTCAAAGTAGAAATTTTGCAGATTTACACGGTGGGTTTCTTTTTTTTCCCTCCCCTGTAAGAAAAGGAAGCACCCCCTGAGGTCGTGCTTGCCTTTTGCAGTCTGTTTCTCTGGTTATCCTGTGCCCAAAGGGAGGCCGCTGGGGGGCCGTGACCCGTCGCTCGACCAAGTAGCCTGGATGAGCCAGGGCTGCCATCCCGCCAAGTGTAACTTCTCTGCCTGGGTTAGCGCACCCCCCACCCCATCGCAAGACAGAGCTCAGCAGCATCCAGCCACCGTCACTTCTGCAGCTCTTGCTTTTAATACGTTTCACGGGTGACTGGGCCCTTGAGTAGCGCTATTTCAGGAGAGAGGGCGGATCCTTCCGCTCGCGCTGCATCGCACCCCCAAGAGGACCCTGCTCAGCCAAGCTGGTCCTGCCTGCCTGTTCGACCCGGCCACGCATGCTCCTGTGTGCGGTGGTGCCGTCTGACCCATCGCGGCAGGTCCTGCACCGTCTCCTTTACTGAGCCGCCATCATTTCGGAGGCAGATGCAGTTTTCTTCAACCGTATGCAACCGTTCTCTGTGTTCGATTACTGTTATTTCATCAAATTCAGATCGAGGTGCTCTAAAAACAAAGGGCCACATGCACTCTGACCACAAAACATTTATTTGAGAGGAGAATAAATCACACGTTTTAGTAGTCGATGAAGAGAAAAATAAAATTTTTTGAAATTTTCAATGAAATATTTGAATAGTGTTAACCCAAAAATTTAAAATCCCAGGAAATACTAGCAATTATTATTATTATTATTATTATTATTATTATTATTGTTATTGTTATTGTTATTTTTCTATTGACATATTGTATTGACAGAGACCGGCCCTCTGTTCACGAGGTGCATAATGCTGCCCCCAGCAAGTCGACCGGCTTCACACAGTAATCTCATTTCCACGTAAGCAGTTCTCACAGCTCAGGCAATTCGCACTCGCCAGCTCCTGTAAATGTTTACAAGACTGTAAAAAGAGGGGCGGCTTCTGGGGGTTCGAGCCGAGCGAGGCCACGCTGAAGGGGGGTGCTGTGTTTGCCTAGAAAATAAATATGAAAGGGGTGGAATGTGGACGCGCGTGCATCTGCAGGTCTGGCTGGAGCGCCGCTGCCCGAAACCAAGGCTACCGCGGCATCTTAAAGCCATTAGCGCGCATGTAGTGGCTATCAACCGGCCCGAGGCCGACATACAAAAAGTTATCGCAGCGTCGTGATTGCCCCACAGCATTGACGGTGCCCCCCAGCCCTTTTTTTTTTTTTTTTTTTTTTTTTTAAAATTCTTGGCCACTTTCAAGTAGGACCAAAAAAAAAAAAACTCGCCTGGAATCGGCCCGTCTTTCCTCATTTCTGTAAAATATCATACGCGTCTCTCCAAGGGGGTTGGGGGAGTTGTGCTGGCCTCTACCTTTATGTAATACTCATGGAATTCAGCCCCCTGCCCCACAGGAAACACCCAAGAGTGCCAAATGAGTACTGCTTCAAAGCCAGCTATTGCTAATACTACTATTAAGTGCAGATGTTGCAGAATGGTGATAGGAAGTGACAATGGAGGGGGGGCGGCAATTTTGTCGTCGATGTTAATTTTATTATCGATGTTATTGTTTCGTGTGGGGAACGTTGGAAAGTATTTGAGCAATGCTTACGACAAGTGAGTACTGCTTCAAAGCTTGTTGTAGCCCAACCTACTATCATGTGCAGATATTGGAGAATAGTGATAAAAAGTGACTTATGAAGGAGCAGTGATTTTTGTTCTGCATGTTGATGTATTTTATTATAAATGTTATGGTTCCGTGTGGGGAGCGTTATAAAGTGTTTGAGTGCCAAATGAGTGCTGCTTCTAAGCAAAGTGCAGATGCTGCAGAATTCTGATAAAAAATGATTTATGACTTACAGTCACGTCACATTTATTACTCATGTCGCTGTTTCTTATAATGCTTTATTATAAGGAATATCAGGATGCCAGATGAGCAACATTTCAAAGTTGCCTATGCCTAATTCTGCTGTTAAGTTCAGATGCTGGACAATGCTGACAAACAGTGACCTTCGGACAGAAACCGATTTGTGTTATTGCTGGGCTTTTGACGTTCCTGCTTCTTGTGTGCTACTTCACAAAGTATTTGAGTGCCGATGAGTTCTACTTTAAAGCGTGCTAATGTTGCTGTTAAGGATAAACATAGCCCGTGGCGACGGATTTTTGTTTCTGGCAGTGATTTTATTTTTGACATTGTTATTTCTGGCATTTAAGAATACCAAATGGGCGCTACTTCAAAGCTGTAGCTCTAATAAACAATTGCTGCAGAATGAATATGAAAAGTGACTGCAAGAGTGATTCTGTTTCTCGCAGAGTTTACGACCGCTTGTTATTGTGTCTCGTGTGCTACATTGCAAAAATATTTCACGAAAAAGGTTTTGAGTGGTGTTTAGTTTTTATTAGCGTTGAGTAGTTATTCGTATTTTGCTTCTCATGCGTAACACGGTAGCTTTTCCTGTTAAAAAAAGAGTAAAAGCACGGTGTTGTCTCTGTGTTGGGATTTCAGTCTTTTGAACACTTGCACATATGTCTCCAGAGGGATTTGGGAATCCTTGAAGATTAAGTGGCCAGATTAGTGCTATCTGACCGCCGCCTGCTTTCTGTTTGACCAGGTAGACCCCTGAGCCGAGCGAGCGGCGGGCGGAGCCTCCAGTGAGCCCCAGAGCGCCCTTGGCCACAGCATGAGCGCAGCATGGACGTGAAGGAGCGCAGGCCCTACTGCTCGCTGACAAAGAGCCGGCGGGACAAGGAGCGCCGCTACACGAGCTCCTCGGCCGAGAGCGAGGAATGCCGCGTGCCCACGCAGAAGTCTTACAGCTCCAGCGAGACGCTCAAAGCCTTCGATCATGACTCCTCGCGGCTCCTCTATAGCAGCCGCGTGAAAGAGATTGTGCACAGGGAGGTGGATGAGTACACCCGGCAAGGTCAGTGGTCGAACCCCGCGCTCACATGCCACCTGCGACCAATGTTTGCACGCCTTCAATTGACGCAAATAAATACTCTAAATAATCTGCCCGAAAAGACATGCTTACTTACCTAGTGGTGTATTTTTGCTTCAGTGGGAAGCGTTGTTTTTTTTTGCTCTTTTTTCACCCCCGAATGAGCTGAATGAATTTAAGGAATATATAATAGAGCAGGTAGAGTGTGAGAAAGGGATTATGTGCAGCCTGCTGTATTAAAGTCTTTCATTCATGCTGAGCCTCTGCTTAAAGGGGGCAGCGAGATTGTTTCTGGCGGAGCCTCTGAAGACGGGCGATCCTTCTTCTTCAGCGCAGCCTGGCCCCTTTATTTAAACCCACAGACATGATATAAATATACACTAAGTCTCAGGATAATTTACATTGAGAGATATTATACGTGTGCACTCCGTCTCAGAATGCCTCGGACTCTGTGATGTTTTACACTCGGTTTCAGAATAATTTACATCCACGGATGCTGCACGTTTACATTCGGCGTCCGAATGCCTTGCACGCGCCGACGCTGTCCGGTGTGGAAAAACGCCCGCCAATATTATACATGCACGCTGTCACAAAACCGTCTCGTGTACCGTAAGGCCTTGAGTCCATTTAACAGTAAACAGCAGCCGTTTGAGTTATATTTCAGCCAAAAATGCAGCAAAACATACGGTATAAACTGACTCGTAGTTGAAAGTTACACTGAGCTCGGTGTCAGTAAGCGATTTATAAGGTGCAGCTGTGCGCACGTGCCCTTCAGTGCTGATTTATTGTATTTTCTCTTGTACGGTCCGAACCCCGTTTTGTAGACATTTCATTTGAAGACGTCTTGTTATTGTACACTGAGCTGCGAGTATCAGAAATGAAATAAATCAAACTTCGAAAGGGATCGGTAATTTTTGCGACGCAGCGGTGGGCCGCATGACGTCAGGAGAAGCTGTAATGATTTACGCACGAGCTGCGAGAGGTTGGGAGAAGGTGGGCTCGCCTCCCGGCGCGTGTGGGTTTGCTAACAGTAATTAAACGTGGAATTACGGAACCCGCCTTCCATTAGCCGAGAACTGCTCGCGTCTCCACACGGATCATTTTTCATAAAAATTAATATATTTATCATGCCACAGCAGTTATGGTGTTCACATGAAATGCGATCCCAGTGCTGAACACTGTGCACAGTAAATGTTAAATAATATTAAATGGGATCATTTAACAAGGTGACGCAGATTTTGCATTTGTTGTTGAACGGGCCTGAGAACTCGAGTAAAATATTTATTTATTTATCTATCTGTTTATTTATTTATTCCCCCCCCTTGGACATTTTGATGTCACCATTCGTGGAATACTTTGCACTTCCGGGTCACGATAATAACAATCGTGAAATAAATTATTATTATTGCTGTTGTTGTTTTTTTTTTTGTTTTTTTTATTTTATTTTATTTTTTACATTATTTTTATTATTATTGGTATCTTTTGGATTTGTTCTTCCCAAAGTTACAGTCTTCTGCAAGCTGTAAGGAAAGCTGTTGCTGCTGCTGAACTGCTGATAACTGTAATATAAGAAAGATGTTGATATCTGAATGCGAACTTTAGGCTTTTAAGAAACTGAATTCAGCAATATAACTTTTTACTTTTGAATGATAATTTTTATGCGGGAAATACGTTACAGCACATCAGATTTTTTTTAATAATGTGATAAAGCAATACATTAAAAACAACTCATAAGGCATTAATTTTAAGAGTATTATTTCGTATTGATAACAGCAATAAAAAGCAGTAATAATATTTTTAGAACTGTCTCAGAAAATGTGTTGCTGTAGTTTTATTACCATTAATGAGAGCTTTTACAGAGTAATTGAATTAATTTAATGAAGGCTCAGTTTAAAAGACATTTTTAATATTAAGTGATTATTTTAGAACTGTTCTTGGAACTGTTGATGGTATTATTAAAACTCACCGTTTTTCAAAAGCGCACAGACGCATTTTTATGAAAACATCCAAAAATAACGAAAAATGAATAAATGGGCAATTTTTGTAGGCACTCAGCTCTGGCTTGGAGGCCATGTTTACCTCCTGCTGCACAGTACAGGGCTATGGAGTGCATTGTACTGCTGTGTCTTTGCATTATTTATACTGCACATGGATACATTGCATTGTTTTGAATTATTCTGCTATTTAACAAAAATTTTTTTTTTTTTTCCCATAAGCCTTTATTTTCAAATTTTGATTGTAAACACTTGGCTTAATTTTGTGTTTGAAGCGGGCATGTCGTGCCAGCGTGCGCCACGGTGCTGCCGTCTGAACCCCTGCCTAAACGGCCCCACTTTGTCTTTATTCAAATAAGCTGTACAAAGTCATGTCAATGAGTCACGGAGTGCTTTAAACATCTTTCCAAAGGTTTTTTTTTTTTTTCTTCTTAAATTTATTTATTTATTTATTTTTTACCCTGAGCTCCTTTGAAAAAGAAACTAACCTTTTACAAGTTCTAAGCAATTTAAAATAAATAAATTTTTATTATCAATACACTCACTAGACATCTTAAACATTTTTTTAAAAGTACTGCACAAAGTGAATTCGTTGGCTTTGTATCTGTGTTTTCTTTGTGTGCGTCTGCCCAACCTGCAAATACGGAGGTGATGAAAAGACGTGTAATCCGTAGCAGAGCGCAAGGCTCTCGTACTTTAAAATTCCCGGCGTAAAAAGAGAACGGGGCTTTGTCTCGCATGCTACGGGTCACGCGGGGACAATGACGACGCACGTAGGTATTCAGATGTCTGTCTTGCTCAAAGCCTCTTTCTTCTGCCTCTACAGGAGTCATTACGTTGGAATTCTGTTTACAGAAGCCGGGCCTCGACTTCAGTTTACGGCCTGGTTGAGATAATCCGGGAAAATTGGACGGTCTATCAGTTTACAACTTTGCTTCAACGCGAGGATTTTCTCATCAGTCGAAACTCAAAAGAATTATATGCCCTGGCCCCAATTTACCTGTCAACTTGTATTTCTTGACAACTCAAAGAGGATTTCATAAACAGCTAACAAATCGGGGGGAGGCTGCCATACGCGATCGCCGAGGTTGGTCTGCGAGGATGGAAACGCCGTTGAGGGACCAGTTGAGTCGGTTTCCTCGAGCGGTTAGATTTATTGTAACCGATGACTCCGCCCCTCAGAAGAAGTGCTGTTGTTTTGCTTTCATTTGGCACTTTGCGGTGCGTAACATTGATATTTAACCGACAGCTAAAAATGGAGTCGCTTTGAAAAAAGATAAATAAATAAATATAAATGGTTATTTATGCTACTTATATATGAACGGCTGTATTTGCCAGATCAGTGTCAGGTGTTGTCTTAGTTACATTTATTGTTTTTATATTTGTGTTATGCACCTGTGATACCTGTTTGTTTGTATTTATGTGTGCTGGGCAATGTGGCACTGGGCCGATTTGTCACGCGGCAACCTGTGGACCCGTATTTGGTTTCTGCTGGTTTCAACCTGCGCTTGATGAAACGTAAACAGATATTGTGGTGTGTATATACATATATATAGAGGTATGGATGTATGAAATGTTCCAAATAATGGGGGAAAAATAATGCACGCTGTCGATCTTGCGGTAAATTTTTTTTCATTTAGTTGACACCTTTCTCAAAAGCGGCTAACGGCAGGTTACTTAGTGATTCACCATTTACACGGCTGGGTGTTTTTTTAGTCGAGGTACTACAGCACCAAATACTTTCCAATCCTTATCATTTTTTTCCATTTCCGTGACAAGATTTTGGCTGTATTTCGCTGATATTTTCCGGCGAAGCAACGTAAGAGTTAAACTCGAGAATGAGTTACCTATTTTTAGAGTTGGGTCATTTTTACTTTACCAATTCAGTGCCTTGATGAAGGGCACTAAAGCAGGAAGTGGGATGTTAAACGTTCAAGTCCAAAAGTACTTGCTCTGAACAATATGCCCTCTGATGTGACCAGCCTGGAGGAGGGAATTAGAAAATAGCAATTTAAGAGGTAGCTTGCGGGACGGATGGTGCTTGAATGAATAAATGTTATTGTTTGTTTCGGTGTTATTATGGCTGTAATGTTCATTACGCATCTGGGATTAATAGTTTTTTATCAATGCTTTCGTTTGTTGGTCCATCCATCCATCCATCCATCCAGCAGTTTGTTCAGGCTCATGAAAAGTGCATTCCACGACGTTCGGCACCGTCTGACCCGCTCTCCTTGTTTCCACAGGGCAGAACTTCACTCTGAGGCAGCTGGGGATAACCGGGCCGGCAGCACGCAGGGGCTTGGCCTTCTGTGCCGAGATGGGCCTCCCCCACCACGGCTACTCAGACACGGGTGCGGAGGATGGGGGGGTCATGTCCCCGGGCCGTACGGCGCACCAGTGGGGCGGGGGCGGCAGGTCGGGCCGGAGCTCGTGCCTGTCAAGCCGCTCCAACTCGGCCCTGACGCTGACCGACACGGAGCACGAAAACAAGTCGGACAGCGAGAACGGTGAGCGCGCTGCTCTCTTTATCCCCTAATCCCATTGCGTCCCCCCTTGGCACGTCGCGGGATTTTCACGGAGATTTCCGCGCGCGCGCCCGGACCTGTAACCTGATAATTGACCGCGATTAGGGAAGCGTCCCATTTAAAGCGCCACTTGCAGCACCTGGCCCGCATTGTTGCGGCAAGCTTAAAATTCACAATCTTGTTAAGTGTGTAAGTATTTTTTGAGCGTCCGATCGAAGTTGATAAAACGGGGGGGCTCTTCTCCCCAGCAGTCGCGGGGCCAAAGGGCCAAACGTATATACTGCCGCCTTTAGGGATCAAGTGGAATTTTATCGGTGTCCTACAAAGAAGAAGCAGCGTGCATGTTAAACGGGTTCTTAATAGGAACCTGTTAGTCGGTGCGGGGTTGGGTAGTGACTTTCGGTAAAGTTTGGGCCCGGGCGTGAGCGCAATCAGGCTACAATCAAACGCTTTGTTCGGATCTCGCCGAGGTTCTTCTGAGGAATTGCATGTGGAGGTGGAGGGGTGGCGGCGCACAATAGATGATTAGCTGGGTGCCGAGGTTTCAAGTGCGAATTTCCCCTTCCTCGAACCTTACAAGGCTGGCGCGAGCGCAGCGCTACGGCATCGGGGTGGGATGACCGCGTACAGGTTTCTCCGTTAACAGGCCAGCGGTCGTGCTACCTGCTGAGCCCTCGGTTGTTGCTTTGTCGCACTTATTTATCTTTAAATGCGATTTCAATCATTTTCATCCAAGAACGGCCAGTCGGTGGAACGTGCATCCGAAATGCTCCACCTGTCACGGTGTTGTTTTAGTGCGTAGAAATAATATTTGTTTTTGCGATAATTATTCTTTATATGGATGTAAAATCCGACTCGCTGCTGCTTCGTATAAAAGTGGGGGAAGTACGGAAGCTTCACAGGGATGCGTTGGAAATTGGAAAAGTTTTGCGCGCATGCGGTGTGCATAATTTGTTGTTTTGTTGCATTTTACAGGTATTATGGGAAAAATGAGCATTTAATTCTGCCTGCTTGTTTTGATGTTCCGACTTTTTCGTAATTAAGGACAATATAAATATGAAGGACTTTGAAAGAGGCACTCGAAATACAAGAAATACCTTGTTTTTAATTGTCATGGTGCGCATTGTTCATGTCGAAGGGGAATTGGCTTAATGAGTTTCTGTTAAAGGTCTCTAGACGTGTTTACCATGTGAACTGCAGGCAGGTGTTTGCGAATGAGTGGAATGTAATGCATTAATGAATGCGAATTTATATCTAGTAGTTAAACGCGAACTTCGAACAAACGCTACTTTGTTTCAGCTAATTGCTTGCACTTAAAATTCAGCAGAATACGGCGGTGCGCTTTGTGAAGAACGTTTTACCCAAGGCTTATACGGGAAGTATGACATTTTAATAAGTCCGGGTTGTTCTAATTTCCAACTCATTTTGGTACTCTCGCCTTTATTGTCTTGAGTAGCTTTTCAACGAAAAATTGTAGCATTTGCGGTAGCTGAGCTCTTCCGATTGGCGAATCATTTTTTTTTTTCTTATTAAAAATAAGTTTGTTCTCCAGCAGTTAGGCTGCGTATTTGTTCATGGGAAGATAAGGAAGAGCTTACCGAAGAAACCTTTGTAGAGGACACGTACACGGGGATGATCAGCTGACAGAATTGGTTCCAAGGTCACTGGAAGTTTGGGCCATGTGCCGTATCTATGACACACTGCAAACATACACCCTGCTGATTTCATGGAGATCCTTGCTTACACTCCTGGGGGCAAAACTGACTCCGTCCCACATCATTAAATCTTTTCCACGCATTTTTTCCTGCCGATGTGTGGTCGGTGTATCAAATGCGATGGCGGCGTTGCAAAGATCTGGGAGACTTTTGGTCACTTGCAGTGTCAGGGGGCCCAGTGGTGGGAGGTGTGTGCGCTGACTGCCATTACACATCTGAGAAGCAGATCTCACTGGAAAGTCAAAAGCTTGCAATATTTTTGCCAACCTCTGCGAGGAAAAGCATGCCATGTCTGGGGCAGCTGTTTAATTTTTGAAGAAAGTAGGCTTCTTCATTTAACCTGTTGAGTGTTTCTGTACTTGCCTCTTGTTTTCGATTTTTTGGGACCGAGCTGAATGATGGTCGCCTTTGTCTTCAGTCGCTTTGCTGTGCTGGTAGGGTTCATAAGGGACTTTGGCCGGCACCCTGACCTGGGCTCCTGCAGGAGACGCCTGACACGAGAACACGTAAATCAGCTCTTCTGCTGTATTCTGCCGCTCTGCCCACCGCAGCCTTGAAGATTCAAAACAAAAGTGTTTCACTCCCTCCTTTTATTTTGAGTTTAAGCACATAGGCATAAAAACAGCTAGAAAACACTAAGGATCAGGAGCAAATTTGGTGTGCCCATACCTGCTAGTTTGTCAGGGATCAACATTGTTCTTTGTGTTCAGGTTACGAGGGAGATCCGTTCCTAAGTCTGTCTTTAAGTTTAATTTGTAGTAAGTTGGAACAGGTACAAATGGTTCTAATTTATCGTCAGTTAGTAAAATGTTTGTCTTATATAGTATATATTTTACTTTTCTATGCATATAAAACACTTAAGAAACATGTCCAAATACACTAAAACAGCTTAAACATAATAATAATAATAATAATTTCAATCTCAAATGTTTTCCTTTTCTTTGGTGCATCACCAGGACTTGCATCGAATTTATGCTTTAGAGGCAAGGTTACAAGGGTAAATAAAAGAAAAATTTGGGCTAAAACAAAGTTACACACTCAACACAGTGTTAATGGCAACGTAATCCGACTTAAAACGGTGGATGGCGTTTTCCTTCCTCGAGCCGACGAACCGCTGAAGCCGCGCAATGTTTTCATGAGCGTCGCAAAGTAGTGCGAAAGTTCGTTATTACGAACCATTGTATTTAGCTCAGATTTTTTAATATAATAGCTTTTACGACAGTCCATTCTTATTTAAGAGTTGTTCTTAAGTGTCCGTAAATTGGATGTTCGTAAACCGGGGACTGCCTGTAAATTTGTAATTTTAAATGCCTATTAAAGGGCAAGAAGGGAACTCTGAAATAAAAAATAAATAAATAAAAGTTTAATCCAAAAGTAAATATTCACTGTGAACAAATTTAATCGACAGAATAAATTTAAACGAGACACTAAAATAAAGATTATTAATTACTAATAATGCAGTTTTCTTGAAAGAAATCTTCCTCTCATGAGGGAAACTATTTTGAAATAAAAAATATTATTTGAGCCGTACTTGCGAAAAAGGCTTCGACGTGCAGAAGTTACCCAAATGCAGAAAGACACTTGGGCTGCTTTGTGTAAGTTTTTAACGAAACAATGTTGAAATGAAAATATGAAGAAAAAAATGGTTTGCATAGAATTTGTTCTTATTTGACTCTAATTTGTCTTAATTTACGTCTCAGAACGATTGTTTGTGTCTCAGACAAAATGTAAGCACGTTGCCCCTCGTGCGACAGTCGGACAGCTGGCAGCGCAGGGCTGCGCTTTAGTCGCCACATCGGTCCGCAAGAGGACGGCGGCAGAACGTTCTGGGCCGTTCTCCCTTGCAGCCGTGCTTGTAGGGCTCTGCTGGCGTGCGTTGTGTTGCCTGCCAGGCCTTTGGTCCTCAGCAGTTAGCAGGGTTCCCTGCTGTGGCTTTTTTATCTCCTCGTGTTTTTTTTTTTTTTTTTAACATTAATAATGTTAATTGCTGGAAAAAGTCGATGCAAAAAACTTTGAGACTTTGAACATTCTTTTTTTAGGCTAATGCACTACCAACTGCATTCCCCACACCAGAGGGATGGTGTAACCACACAGGAGGGGTATGCATTCCTATTGTGTGCGGTACACTGAGGGAACTGCTGTCACACTGTGCCATGCGGAAGACCGAGTGCCAAAGCTGTAACCCAGCGACCTGCAGGCACGTGGAACTTCTGTAGGAGACACTAAGGCAGCTGTTGAGCGTCCACCCCAGGAACCAGTCAGGAGCTCCAGCATAGGCTGTTTGCAAGCTGAAAAATCAAGATCATCTCGCTTCATCATCAAGGTGTTTCTCACAATTTCTCGCCCTCTTACCTTCGGGTCCACTCTTAAAGCGCTATATCAACCAAGCCGTCTCTCTCGATGGATTATGTCTGCGAATTTCAAGATTTCATAATACTCGGTGCGTTATTAATAACCTTAAATCCCACAAAACACTCCATGTTCATTAAGGCTGTGCTGAGCTAGCAGGTCAAGAAAATGGTGTCCTATCCTCGGTGCATTTAATCTTTCCGCTTCTCGTCCACAAGTCACTGTTCCTCGTGACTCTTAATATTAAATGAATCTGCCAAGAGGAATGGCCGCCCGATGACTTCTTCCATTTCCAGCCATTACGTCGGGGTGTTCGGCTTCGCTTCCTTTTAAATCGCGTCAATATTTTATTCCAAAGATGGCCATTTTGAAGTCGTCCACCAGCGCACAACGCCCGGGTTTCCCTAACCCCTTCAGCGGCGAGCGTCGTACATGGTAATCTCTTTCAAATTGCCCAAACCGGCGATAGTTCATTAGGCTTTTGTGCGAAGCGACACAATCGGGAATAAAGCGAAACTGAAAAATCACGAGCCGCCGCTGGCGTCTTTACGAGAGAGCGATGGCTTACAGCGGTACTGTAAATCTTGGCCCAGCTGGAGAGATCTGGTCTGCTGCATCTTGTCGTGGGAAAATGTATGGCCCTCGCATTCACGCTTGTCGGTCAACAAATACTTAACACGGCGATACCGGGCGCCGCAAAACTAAAAACAGCTGAAATGCATCTAAAAGTCGAGAGCCCGATTCCTAATTAGATTACAAGCAACGTGTCAACAGCCATGTAAATCCTCTAAATGTCAAGAACAGATTTGTCAACCGCTCAACAAGTTTTTACTCTTGGGCTTCTCGATGAGTGGAAAATGAATTCTGGACATGCAGCAGGAGAACAATACAGAGACAAAGGGGGTATTATGTGTTCCAAATTGGAAATTTTAATGTTATTAATTCCCGAAAAATACGTAGCGGCACCTCTCCTGAGTATTGCCCGGTGCCAAGAAGTCAAATAATATACATTTCTTTATAATATAAACTTCTGACAATGGACAATTATTCCTCTTCACACTTATTTTTATTGCCTCTATTATGTTGGAATTATTCCGTTTGTAGCCAAGATGATGGCCGGATTGAACGTCAGTTGGCCAACTGGTCAACTTTATATCTCTGAGGGTGGGAGGTGGCGAACTGCTCACTTTGGGAAAGAAGAGGGAGAAAAATGAGTCAAGCTGATCGGTGAGAGGCTCATAATACATTTGAGTTTATTATATATGCATGCATTCGTCTGGTGAAAACCAAGTTAATGTTTTTGCAACGCTCTGGGGCGTGTATAGAGCATGTATAGAGCCTGGATATATTTTACAGAAATTTTAAGGGCTAAATGTTTTAGCAGCTCTTCCAAGTTGTGATGCTGTTTTTTTTTTTTTTTTTTTTGAAAACTTGCATGCATGCCAGTCATAGTGACCGTCAGGTGTGACGTTGTCTTGGGTTACATTTATATGTATGTAAGAAATATATATAATATTTATTTTTTGGAATTTAGGCAGCCAGTCAATATAGAGCATCCACTGATGTTGAGGTAACCAATACTATTTTTGCATCAAACCAGGTGTGTGAACACCCCTCACCCACCATAAATTCAAATAAATAATTCCAAAATGGAAAGAGGGGCATGTGGCCACGAACATGGTTAAAATTCTGAGACATTCGGTGACAAAGTGCGGTTTTTGATGTCTTTATTGGCTATGAAGTTTGACCCATCATAGCACAGACACTGAGCAACCAGCAGCAGACGTTGTTGCCATGAGTTGAATAAAAATGTTGGCAGTGTCAGACTTTTAAGTCAGCTTGTGTGTGCGTGTATGTATGCGTGCGTGTGTGCGTGTGTCTCACACACACACACACACAGAAGAACTTCTGGACCATTTGAAGGCAAGCATCACTGAGTCTTGTGCCAGCATCCAACCAGAAGTTCATCAGTGTGTTCACACTGGCTGGGAACAGCGTGCTACCTTGCATATATAATGTGGAGGTACATTAGTTATGTAGTTAGCCAGATTGAATCAGATGTATAAAAATTGAATGATAAAGTCTATAATTATACATTAACTACTTGGGCAAAGATTGGATTATCTGTTTTATTTTCAAGCACCGTTGTTACACTGTCGGGGAAAATGTACTATTAACAGTGCCAGCTGTAGAATTCACAAATAGTTTCGGCAACATGAAGCAAAGTTTGAATTTGTTGAATCAGACATACAGTATGGGCTAATAACGGATATCAGTTAAATCAGAAGAATAATAATTTTATACCTTATGCGTACAGGGAGAAAGCAGCCAGGTGCTCAAGTTCTGCTTTGCGAGTCAAGAAATTGTTTTTGTCCTCAGCGAATTTTGCAACATTAACACCCGACAGCATGGCAGAAAGGGATGTTGCCTAGAAGCACGATATTAGCACGGTTAAAAATCATTGCAAATAAAGACGTTGACACCGAAGCGCACTCGCACGTGCCGATCCCCGGTGGACGGGCGCAGTGGAAATGCGAACTGAGTGCTTTCTGGGAACGGTCGAAGGGGGCGAGAGCGATCCTTTGATACGCTCACCTTTCGTTCATTATTGCTATTGTGTGATGATGCTCTTACCTCTTGCTGGGAGGACCCAGCAGTTCGCTAATGGATGTGCATTATGTAAACTGAATAAAGCAAATATATTACCGCAGAGTCACCCATGCTGTTGCTTGGACGGTGTCCTTATCAGCCACATTGCAAATGTATAATAGGTTGCCGCTTCGATCTCTAACTGTAGGCCCTGGCTCTCCTCGCCAAGCAGATGAAAATCATGCTTTTCTTTCCATGAATTCTTCCGTGTTCCTCTTTTGATCCCCTGTGCTGGAATAGAGTAGCGTTTTTAGAATAGCAGAGCAGCACAGAAGAGTCAAATTGTATTAATGGTGAGACTGGAAAGGAAATTCATAGTCGAAACTCTTGGGGAGTTCAGCATATATAAAATGTAAAGTTTAAATAATTCAAAACCAAAGGTGTGTGGGTGTGTTTGTTGGAGAGCAGAACTGTAGCCTAAATCGTGTAGCAATTACATTTTTTTTCTCAACCACTGCTGTAGTTACAAAGCAGGGCTGCTAATACCCAGCCTCGACCCGAATGCTCATTTCGCTGAACAGAACAAGAAAGTGCGAGGGGTGCTTTTCTCGAACTGCTCTCTGTTCGCTCTGATGGAAGCAAGTTTGAGTAAACCTGGGTTGTTTGGAATGGACTGGACAAGAAAGAAAGCAAAGCGGCCCATAAGGGTGCTACATTTCTGGGGATTCTTGTAAAAAAAAAAAAAAAAGTCAGGAAGACGTTGCTCCTCATTTTCATGCGTTTACTTTTTTCCCCAAACAACATTGCGGTGTTCAGCTACTTATAAAAAAAAAAAAAAAACACGCATTTATATTCCCGGGTACCTTCTTCTGGAGCAGCGTAGCAGCGCAGGAAGTGGGATTCGAACCTGGGTCCTATGAGTAGAATTGTTAACTGTACGTCTTGAGAAAACAAACTAGAGCATCGATTATCCAGACGTCATTTATTCAAACCGTCAGTTATCCAAAGCCACATTAAGCCTGCTGCTTAATGCATTAGTTTTCAATGAATTATTTGAGGATATAGGCAGTATAGCATAGAAATAGTCGAGTTAAAAATGAAACGTTGGCTTTAGCTACTATGTGGATCGGGACAGTCTCCTGTGTCTGTTTTCCATCTCCTGGCTCCCAGTCCGTCGCAGGTTATTTCAGGCATTTTGTTTCTGATCATTCTGTTCATATTTGCGGGCGCTTCAGAGTGAAATGCTGCGTCCTTTTGCTTTTTAATTTCAGCACTGCCGTGCTATTCTGTTAATATCGGTGTTTATAGGCAAAAGAAACCACCGTATGGGTCGATCGAAGACGGGATGACCGTTATTAATAGACTGGAAAAGGGGAAGAAAAAAAAACCGGTGTGTCTCTTGCTAAGAATTTTAATGCTGCTAAAGCAAGCGTATGCGTCATAAAGAGGAAAAAAATTACATTTTGAAGTTTGCTTCAAAGTTAGACAGTGAAGGTGGGTGTTAAAAATTGAAAACTTTGAAAAAGTGCAGAGAAATTAGAAGACGCTACTTATTATGGTTTCTGTAAAAGGGAAGCAAAGGCAAACCAATTTCTGCTCCACTGTCATGCAAAAAGTGCCAATTGCGCTGAATTATGCTTTGTTTCTTACAAACTGGGTTTTTCTTATGTTTGTTTGATCGTCCAAACTGTTTGATTAACTGAACCAAGTCCGGTCCCAGCTAGTTTGGAAACTCGACGTCCTGCTGTAGTTTGAGAGTTCTCAAACTTTTGACCGGAGCCACGAAGCTGACATTTCCGAGCCAAGCGTCGGACAAAATTTCCCGTTACCGCGGAGCACAGCAGCGACGTATTTTCACTGCGGTCTTTTACCTGGATCAGACGCGGCACTTGAATGTCACCCGCTCTTTCCTGGGTGCGCTATCACGGGGTGCTCACCGACCCATATCAGGTACAGCTGGCCAAAAGGAAGGTGGCGTCTGTGTCCCAGTGCCATAATTCTTCATGCCGCACTAACCTCAGCACAGTAGAGAATGGGGTCATAAAGAAGAACAAAGCCATTAAAATATCACTTTAAGATGCAATGACCAGTAAAAAATATCCTCAGCATCAGTTTGGGTTGTTCATGCAGAACCCATGAATTATGTAAATATCTGAGATATTTACTGCCGAGTTTATAGTCGAGCTTTCCACGTAGCTGGCGGTGTGGCGGATGGATTTTTATTATCCTTGGCGATGAGCAGAAACAACACGGTCGAATTGTTTGTGCACAGATTTGCGCTAATCCTCAAAGCCCGAAATCTCCTCGTACGTTACCGGGAAGCTGACGACACGGCCGGACACATCCGTCCCAAACCTCTTACCCCAAGGGCCGGTGGCAAATATTTACAGTACTGGATGACAAAGTGCTTTCTCTCCAAACACAAAAATGCCCTGTTCGGGGGAAGCCCACCCAGGCACGACCGTCGTGACCGTTTCAAGGGCAGACATTTTGGTAGCGATAGCGCCGCCAATCTGTTGGTACTTTTGAAGTCAGACCTTGAAAGGAACGCATTTCCGAGAGGAGGAAGGACAGGCTTCTCTTGGTTGACCCGATCAGACAAGGTCTTTGTTGGTCATTAAGTGTGGATGGCTAAATCCTCAGTTTGGTATTGATAATATGAAAGGGGGATGATGAAAGCTTGGGACACACTTTGATTTCTGGCTAGTGGCGGGCTTGTACAACTTTATGGCCGGCTTAAAAAGGTTAATAGAGGGTCTCGGAGATGATTGGTTTCAAACCATGCTCCATTTATCTAATGTGCCTCCTAAAGCAGCCTCCAGCATTACCGCGGAAGATACGTTTCATACTTTTTTTTTATTTGTTGGAAAGGGTTATGCTGGCATATTAACATCTCGGCTAATGGCTCGCTTAAAATGTCTGGAAGCAAAGCAAACAAGTTGGGAAGCAGGAGGAGAGCCCGACACCACGATGCGCCTCCAGACCATCTTTCGACGCCGTAAGCACGCACAAATGCACGCGCGAGGCAAGAGCAGCAGTTTAGCACCTCCAGACACCAGAAGCAGTATGTCTTTGGGAAGTGTGAGGCAACACAAGCGCTCGGTTGAATCTCAGATGCGCAGGGAGAACATGCAGACTCCATCCACAGCCCAGGATCCAGCTCCCCTGGTGACGACAGACAGACACTCTCCATTTGCAGAGCGAATGTAGCCCAGCAATCATTCAGAATGCTCCAGAAGTGGGTAGCATTCTATTGTGCATTTCGTTCGCCCGTGCCTCGCTTTTGGAATGTTTTGTCACATTTATGTTTATTCTCAAAACCACGCGAGGCTTCCTGCGGAGTCCAGATGATGGTGACAGACGGTACGATGCAAGGTTGTGGAGCTGTTAGGGTATCGGGAGAAAAATGGCTTTGAAAGAGTGATGTTTTGAGACCTTTCGCAAATGTTCTAAGGGACTCAGCAGGTCTGGGGAGCAGAGGGAGCTTCGTTCCGTTACAGCGGCACCGAAACCGGGAAAGCACGCGCTTTCGATTTCGGACCCGGTACGAGCGAGACCGCCAGGCGGGCAGTGGTTGAGGACCATAGCAGCATAACCAGCATTTTCAGACAACGGTCTTGTCTACCGAGCAGATGGTTAGAGCTTTTGACTACTCGGAGGGTTTCAATCCCACCTCCTGCTGTAGCCAAGTACTTACCCTAAATTGGTCCAGTAAGAATTTCCCAGCTGCATAAATAGGCAAAGCACGGTATTATTTGGAGAAAAACATCAGTTAGATGTAAATGATTTCATCTGTGGTCAAAGCAGAGACCCTTAGCTATGCGCTTAAGTTCATACCTTATACCTCGTCCTTTCTCCAGAAGTCCGTGCCGGAATTTTCCGTTCTCTTTTGCTTCCGTGCGCAAAAAGCTGATCGCGGAAATATATGCTCAACCTTAGCATATTTCTGTATTCTGTATATATTTGTACGGAGGAATGCGGCGCTTCTTCCGAGTTTCACCGCGTTCCCGCGTGTGCATGGCAACAGCAATGGGAGACGCGCAATTTTCTGGGGTGCTGCGGTGGGTTAAGCTCTCATCTGTAAATATTTAGCAAGTGCTTTTTTTTTTTTTTAATAACAGGCTGGCAGAGCAGGAGGTCAGCAACAAGGGGCGTCGAACAATCGATTCTGCATGCTGAATGTGCTCTGCGGCTTTCTTCTTGGGAGATGGCCCAGGCCTGGCCGATGCAGGCAGCTTTATTTAGGACGTAGGAACGACAAAGCCTGCTGCAGGTCCTCAAAATGTTTCCCAAAAAGGCTTCTTTGTTACTGCTCGACAAGCTGTTTAACTGCATAACCATATCAATTAGAGGCCAGTCAAACGGGCGAAGAAACTGCTTGAAGTTGTGCCCAAACCGAGAAAAAGATCTCCCGACATCTTTATTTTGGAACCCCGGCGCTTTGTTGTTGTTTTGAGACGGATCGAAGGCGAAGCGCGTCGACACATCGCGGACATCGACACCAACACGCGAGGATGCTGTCCGCCCGCTTGTTTGGGCTCCGCTAGGCTGGAGACGGCTTTTTTGTGCCGCTGCCGTCGTTTTGCGAACTTGCTTGCGACTTTACTGACGCCATTAGGCACGAAATAGTCGCATCATATCTGCACCTGGTTTTCTGGATGTTTCCTCATATTTATTTCGCTCTGGCTGTTTCCGTTGTTCAGCTACTTGCAAGGATCTGCCAGGCTGAAGAGCAGGGTAAGTGCCACAGTAGGAGGTGGGGTCTGAACCTGGATTACTGGACTGCGGTGTGGAAGCTGTAGCCAGTGTGCCACCTGCGGCCTCCTAGACACAGTCCTTTTCTTCAGTCAGCAGACATTCTCCAGCAAAAACCCATTACATGCACACGTATTATGTGTCAAAGCCATCTGTTGCCATTGCGGCTCTGACCCGCGTGCACCAGGCAGCATCTTAAAGCAGAGTGCGCGTCCCTCTCCGGCGCACAGTACCGTCAGTTGCCGAGCAGAGCGGGTACGAGTGGCTCGCCTCTCAACAGCCGGCAGGTGTGCGACGCCAGGTGATCTTTATAAAGCTGTGAACTCGGTGTTGCTCGGCCCTCCTTCCTGCTCACAGCGCAACTGACCGGTGGATCCTGTGCGTCATACGCATGCCTTTTTTAAAATCATTTTTGCGTCTGACAAATCTTTTTATTTGTTAATGGTTACAAGCTTGGAAATCACTGCAAACATTTGGAGGTTTTAACAGTATTTTATTTATCGATTCACCATCCAGTTGGGATAAGAAATGCTAATGATCAGGACGCCATTTTTGGAACACAGCACAGCACTGCAGACACTTTTAGCAGCTCTTCATTTAAAATAAAATGTTTTTATTTTGCAATTTAAGGGTTTATGCTAGGAAATCCGCTCAGGTGTTGAAACAAACAGATTTGTGAGGCACTTTGCTGATTTTTTTCTTTTTATTTTTGAGAATGATATGAAAAACAATGCCTGTGATGCATGGGACTGTCCCAAAATCCCAGATTCCAGCAACCCAGGCAGGGGGATACTTGGTATAAAAAGTCCTTGGCACCACCCGACTACCTGGCTGCAGGTAACGTGCGAGTCATTTCAACTTCCTTCTCAACGGAGAAACATCTGAGAGCGCAGATGCCGCTTCTTGTGCCGTTGATTTATGTACTGTGGAATTACAACATGGTTGCGGTAAATATTCCAGGCACCGCATCTTCATTTCTCATGTAAAAATAGTGCAACATGATAATGAGGATATCCAGGGACCGGTTCAAACAGTGTTGTTTTTCACAGAAATAGAATATAACCCTCTTATGGGTTGTGCAGAAACAGAATGCAGTATTGTATTGCTGAAATAAGTGTGAACATCAAATTAAGTTCCTAGTTTAATTTTCCCTGAAATTAAATTAACTCAAGAAATGACATGCAATATGCCAGCAGTTGGCGAACATGGAATTTAATGAATCTCTTGGATACTGAAGTGTGCTTCCGTGTAAAATCGTCGCGTTTTAAACGGCGCTCTTTCTTATGTTTCCTACTTGGCTCTGCGTAATTATGATTTATTCCTCCGTTCTGCTTATTTTGTGGCAGTGGATGAAGCAGGTGGCACGATGGTTGGAGTTGCTGTCTTGTAGGTAAAGAATACAAATTTGAATCCCGCCTCCTGCTGCAGCACCCCTGAGCAACGTACTTACCCCGAATTGATGCAGTAAAAATGACTCGGCTTTATGAATGGGTAAATCACTGTAAGTAGTTTTACCCTGTAAGCCACTTTGCAGGAAAGTGTCACCTAAACAAATAAATGTAACAAAGACACTTATTCGCTTTATTCGTAAATGTACCGGCTTTTGAACCGTAACTCAAGTCATTATCTGAGGGAATATGCTGTGCTTATAAAAATATTCTGCTATCCTGTCAAAATGTAAAAAAAAAAAAAAAAAAAATCACCCATGTTGGCGCATTAGAGCCGAGGATGGACTCTTAAACAAGGTGTGTGGGGCACAAAGCGAGCGAGCAAGCGCACGCGGGGCCGCCGAGCCGCCACCCTAACACACACCTGGATGAGACGGTATGATTGCGATGCAAACCTATGGGTCCCCCGCGCGCCAGCGGTGCTCCAGACCTCACCGGCACTGGGATTCAAGGCTGGAGACAGGCAGCCGCTGTGGTGCCCGTCGCCAGCATTGTAGGGGACAGGAAAAAAAGTTGCATTAATAATTAATTTGCCGCTGTGTCTCTCGTGGGCTCCATCGACGGGATGTCGTGCAGTCGGAAAAGCATGGCGAGGAAACAAAAGGAGCACAGCTGCATGCTGTCAGAGGCTGGAGCGCGCTGTGTACAAGCTGGATGACATTGCATTGCATCAAATTAGAACTGCAAGTCAGGGTTTGTTAACAGCTCTCTGTTTGTTGTACTACAACACCACAGAGATTAAATAAGGTTCCTGTCAGAGGCAGTAAAACCTAAACCTTCGCCACTTTTTTCCTCTTTTGAGTTCTTTGTATTAGCAAAGGACTGTGGTGTGTGTGTGTGTGTGTGTCTGTTCCTTTCCAGTATTTAAAAAAAAAATAAAAAAATTCAGTAGTTTAATTGCGATGAAACTCAGACAGTTTGAATTAAATTATTTAAAATCACTTTCAAGCTTGCAACTATATTATTATTAAAATTATTAGTCGGTTCGTCTTCCCAGTGATGATATAATTCAGCAGTTCAGCTGAGTTGCGAGCATAAAATGTTCAATGCATACCGCAAAAAAATATTAATAATTAATAACTGTTTGTTAGAAAAGGCTGTCGAAATGTCGTTTTATGCATATCAAAAGATTAGTATTGTGATTTAGAAAATCATATTTGATGCACAGTTCAGTCACTCACCAGACCTGAGCCCCCCCCCCCTCACTGCCAGACTCTTGGCATAGGAATGAACTGGTCAGCATTTACAGGTTACAGTAAGGGTTGCTGTCATTGCAGCTAAAGGTGTCGAAAGCAGTCACAGCTAAGGAGAGACTACTTTTTCGTATGTTTGACCGCACATTTTTATTATCCTCCACATCAAGAACATTGCATAAAACCAGCATTGCGGTCATTCTTTTGTCTCAGGTTCCATTCTTAAACTTAAATGGAGAAAAAAATGACAGCTTCATACAGTTTCTAATGATTTTTTTTTTTTTTTTGGGTGTCATATTTCATTCTGCTATTATCATGTTCTGCTTCATCCCAAAGGCGATCTGCTGGCTTGAGTGGTTGGCACTATGGGGATCATCGGAGTAAAGGCGCTGTCATTTTTGGGAAGCCATAATGAGATGATGCGTACTTTGTGATGTATGACATTATCTATTCTTCTGGAAGTATCAGTTTTGAAAGCGCTAGACTGGCTATGAAGAGACACAGCTGGCCTGCGTGTTTTAGTGCTTTGTAGCCTTCAAACAACACTTAGCTGGCAGTAAGAAAAGTAAACTCCTACTGTATGATAAAGAAAAAAAACACTCCCCACACCATTATAACCCCACCACCAGTGTGTACCAGCCAGCTATAAACATAAAGTAGTTGACTAGTGCATTAATATGCTGGACATCCAAGTTCTGCATTATGATCTCCAAATATAATTAAAGTAAGTTTCGGACATACAGTACCACAGCGAATAGATACACACACACACACACACACACACACACTCAGATCAAGGAGATAGGCATCCTTCTATTCTGCAATTTAAAATAATACGTCGGTCTTGAAAAAAGTGGATCAAATACATGCAGCAGCCTCCTGTAATTATTGATTTGTGCCGGCACACGGACCCAGTATTAGAAAAGTATGGGCCTTGAAATCTGGCGGTGTAATTACTACGGGTCGTGTCCATGAGGGATATTCAATTGACTGTCTGCGCTCAGTGCAATTTATCACATTACCAATGCCAGTCAGCAGCTTGTGGTTAAACTTAGATTCGAGCACAATATATAAAATTTCATATTCGATGGCATTAATTTCTGGGAAGATCTATTGCATTTGGTCAATGGAAAAGATATCTTTACGTTGTGTTATTCCATATTCGTTGAGGCGGGTTCCAGGTTTTTGAGAAGATGCTCGCAGTGGCTTAAGGCGCTCCTGATTTGGGCTCAAAATGTGCGCGTGGTTATTGCTCTGAAATAAACGCACACCCCGAATAATTGCATATTGACGGATTTTTTCAAGGTCAACGCTGTTAAAGCCCTGTACCATTAGCGGAGCGGTGGTGTCAGATCCGTACCTGGTTTTCGTACCCCCGTGGCATCAATCTGGAATGCAGAAGTGAGAGCCGGCACTGCGGGTCACTCGGATAAATGGTTTAGGGTGTCTTTCTGCGGGTCTGAGGTCAGAATCCATTCGTCTTATTGCTCGGCTATATCCTCTTAGCAGCCTCAGCTGGAGGATTAAATGTCGAATAGCGGCAGGTCATTGAGAAGCACGCCGCCCCCCACTCGTGCTCCCCCATGAGCGGTTAGAGAGCGGCATGCAAAACCGTCCGCGCCGCTGAAGCGGCTCAAGAGCCTCGACGATGCTCCATCGTACATGATTGTAGAGTTTTGATAATTGGACCCGATGGGGTCGGCCTGGCCTGCATTTTTTTAAAAGAACCTATTCGCTTTGGGTTTTTATTTCAGCATACATAATAAAAAGGACGTTTTGAAAAAAAAGGAGCCATTGTTACGAATAAATAAGCGCTGTGTTTTCGACTTGAGCGCGCATCCTCGGAATGACGCCGGTTAAGAACGAATACGAACAAATACGGATAACGTGTAGGATGAAGAACGCGACCTCGATCGATTTTGCTTTCAGTGGAGTTGGGTTGGGTTCAGATTTGAAACGCAAGTGGCTCCGTTGCGGGCCAGGCAGGAACTCTTAAATTTAACAAGACTTTTTCATAACCGGTTGCTTGTCTCCGTTTCAAAGTTCTACAGTCACTTGGTAGCAAGAATTGCAGAAAACGTAGACCAACAATCGGACCCCGGAAGGTCCTGTTGTTCTGGAAACATCGCCGGAAGCAGGTTTGTGCTGCTGGAGGGTGATGTGGTTGAACATATTGCCCCTTGCCACGTTCATGATCAATGTGTGCATCGAGTGGTGGTGACAAATCCTGGGATTCTACAGCCATCAATCCCAAAGTAACGTCTTGAGGTAGCTTCATGGCGGCGGCACCTTTTGTTCGATCCTGCCAGTTAAATGGAAAGCAAACTGCTTGCAGTGCAAGTCTACGCTTGCTGAAGTGCACAGCACATGGGGATTTCCAGTCTTCTGGAACGTTCTGCTCTAATGGGGTAGTACTGTGGACCGGTACTCATACAGCCTTAGTAGAGACAGTTGATCCATACAGCAGCTGTCCTCAGCTGACCATATAGTGGAACGACCAAACAGTTCAGTTCACTGTATACAGAGATATTTTCCGGAATTTTCTGGTTAACCTGCAAAATGAAACCCAGAATAAAAATTCAAATCATTTGCAAGAATACAACTGTCAAAACATGCGAAAAATATTTTCTGTGAGTGCAGAATTGGTTTGTCGTATTTTTGCACAATCCCCCTCCCCCTCCCTGGTGGTAGGACACAGAACAAAATGAAAAACATAACTTATATTTGAATGGTATTTGAACTCATTTGCATAAAAACTGTAAATACAAAACACTAGAAAAGGACACGAAATTAGTTTAAGCATTTTGTGACGTAAAAAAGATCAATATATTGTGTAAAGTCAATGTATGGCATTTTTTGGAATAGCCGGTCACTCGCACGCTGCCCCACCCACCTAGTTTGGTCGCGCAAGGATCCGAACATCTTTCAGGGCTCTGCAAGTCCCCAGACGGGAGCCGCGCCGTCCGCTGTGGTTTCTGCGGGTGTCAAACCCCCATTAACGGAACAGGAGGCTTGTCGAAGAGACGAACAGGCCCGACCCGCGTGCCGCGAACTCCGCGGGCGCTTTGACCAGGCCTCGAACGGGAGCTGGGCGGCATTATGCTCGCGTTGCCATACAGCGGGGTGTTAGAGCGCAGCCCGAAAGCGGGGTGCGAGCGCTAGCGAAGGTCAATTAGCACATGATGGTAATATGCTTATATGAGAAAACTCCTCGGCTCCTGTGGGCTGCAGTGCGAGAGCCGCAGATGTCTTGACTAATTGATGTGATTTTTACAGGAACAAATTTGCATTTAGAAGACCCAGGTCCTGCAGCACCGATGAAGACGTTTAGTCTCCATTCCTTGCATATAAAATCAGACACAAGTTCCAGTCGCTCTGAATATTTCCTTGTTTGTGTGCTTTATTTATTTATTTATTTTTAAACATTATCTCAATATGAAACACCCTCGTAGGCTGCGGTGAAACTCTTGAGGACGAAAATGACGGAGGCGAAAAGAACCGGGCGACGGATAATAGCGTTTCGGTTGTTAGCAGAAGAAAACGGGGCGTCGTGGTTTTTCGAAGAGGGGAACTCGCATGGTGACGCTCCTCGGCCGGCGTGGGACAGGGTGCGATGTGGCGCCGCGCAAAGGTTTCACACGTCGTCTCACTTGCGTCACTTTCTCGCAAAAGCGGCGGCGTGGAAGAGGCGGCGAGCAGAGGGTGCAGAGGTGGAGCCCGACTATGTGACTAACCTCTCCACGCGGTCGCCGTTAAAAAACTCTTAAGACTTTTAACAGCGACAGAGACAAACAGTAAGGAGGTAGGTAGGAAAGTAGATTGATACACAGACAGAAAGGTAGGTAGATATGTAGATAGGCTGGCAGGTAGATAAACAGACAGGTTGGAAGGTAGAAGGACGGACGGAACAGACAGAGAGGTAGGTAGATAGGTAGACAGACGGACAGGAAAGTGGAAAGACAGACGGACAGGAAGACAGGTTGATGGATGGACAGACAAGCAGGCGGATAGCTAGACACGCAGACAGGTAGGAAGGTAGGAGGACGGGCAGGCAGATACACAGGTGGGAAGGTAGAAGGACAGACAGTCAGGTAGGTAAGTAGGTAGGTAGATGGATGGACAAACAGGCAGATAGATACACAGGTATGTAGATATGTAGATAGACAGATTGACAGATTACTGAGCACCAATGATGATCTTGTATTCTGACATTATGGTTTATTTCACGTAGTAAACAGGGTTTCTTACCTGCCAGTGAGATGTGAGGTGCACATGGTCACAGTTGTTTTGCTTTATTTAGGAACATTAAGGACCAGAGGGAGGACACCGGTCATGTTAAAGGACCGAAACAGGAGCAGAAGTAGTACTGGACATGCTGTCATCTGCAGTGTCACAGTCCTGGCTCCTTACAAATTTGTACAGTAATTTATGTCAGAATTTTTTGATCTCGAATCTTCTGCCTAAATAAACGTTTGGGCTTCTTTTCCAAAGGATTCCTCTGTGGGCTCATTTGAGCACAAGTCTTTCTACACCAAGTGCTGTTGCTAGAGACAGAGGATTGTATGCGCTGTGGCAACTTTGTTTCTTCAACTTCATTTTTGTGTGTGTGTGTTTCTAGTCCTGGAAAACAAAATGAATTATTTAAGTTGTTCTACTGCAGTGCAAGTAGTGGAAAGGTACATCAAAATGAGAGGCCATCCTCCATCTGGTGGTGTTTGCATGCAACATAATTATGAGAGAGGCCTCTGGAGGTCAGCAAGGAAGTCTGCGTCTTGTACCATCAGCGCTTACATTTATGTAAATATAATGCTAATAAATAAGGTTTTTTTTTTTTTTTAATCTTTCGAGCTATATCGGAAAAAAACACCCCTTGGCCTTCCACCTGTCCATCTTTTATTATTATCTGCTTGTCCTGGTGAGGGTTACAGCAGGTCGGCACCTATCCTAGAATCTCTGGCAAAATATGTGTGCATTGTCTAGATAAATAAAAGCACATTATTTGAATGTAGACACAATGTTTCTCACTGCCAGCAACTGCTTGTCTGAAGACAGTGGTCCAGAGTCTAGCCTGGAGGCAATGGGGTGTGAGGCACCTGTACACCCAGGATGGGGCCCCACTCCATTACAGGACCATCACATGTACTCATTGGCACAGGCAAACACACACCACAAGCAATTTAGAGCCTGAAACACACGTCTTTGGACTGTGAGAGGGAACAAGAGTGCCTGGAGGAGCCCCACATCAATGCGGAAAGAACATTAAAGCTCCACACAGGCTGAACAAGGATCGGAGACACGAGAGTAGCAGGGTCTGGGCACCGAAAGCTGTGGCGGTCTGAAACATGCCGATTCATTTATTATTTTTCTTTCTCGGCAGGTGATGCGAACCAGCAAGGCAAATTCTTCTGTTAACTCTGCGTTCGGGAACAAAACTAATCCCAGCTGTCACCTGGTATGAGGGAATACAGCGTCTGGGAAGAATTTTCACCAGAGCATTTAAGGCAGTCCTGTGTCCTTTGCCAAGTGCAGTGTGTTGGATTTCTGTGGGTGGGAGACAGAGCGAGATGTTGGCTGCGGCGTCTGTGTTGTTCTCCTCCATAATGGCAGGCACCTGACATGTCTTTGCCTCAGCATCAGATCAATCTGTTGGTAAATTTAGCAAAGTGCTCGATGGCGGTTGTGTTCCAGTCTTTGTTATTGGTAGGAGGGATTTCATTCTTCCAATTTTGGCAAAAAATAGAGAGAGCAGAGCTCCTAGTTTCCTTAATGCACGTTGTGCCCTCTGTGAGCGCATGAATGGGTTTCGGTGGTTGGCGATTATGGCACAGAACAACACTTACATTTACATTCCTGCATTTGGCAGATGCTTTCCTCCAAAGTGGCAAACAGCTCCGAGTAAACAAAGGCGCGTCAATATTTGTTTGCTGGAGCACACGTTATTTGCGCGATACAACCATTGTCATACCGAACATATTCAGTAGCTACCTGCTGTAGTGAAATACGAGTATTAAAATAAGTACTCGAAAGTACTAGGACTAATTTAGCAAGGTTGCGGGAGACCGGGGGGTGTTGAATGGTTCAGAATCTATTGAGTTTTGAGATGAGTTTTCTTGAATGCTGGAAGGGATTCAGCTGCTCTGAGGGACACGGGAGTTAAATCCTCCACTCTGAGGCTAACACTGAACACTGAAGGGTTGTAGAGGTTGGACCTCTTCTGAGGAAGGGGATGCAAATGAAATGAAAGTGTACAATTCGGTGCAGCGCAACACAGAGGATGAGGGACAGAGACGAAGCTGGCAGGTGCTTTTGCATTTTAAAGGTTTCGCAGTCTGACTTCAACCTGACCACTTCGCTTTGTTAGGGTTCAGCTACTAGAGTCGCCGACACATGAAAGACAACCAAAAGGAAACTCTTTATGCATTTAATTGTTTTTTGTGCAGTATACAATAAAGTGCCTAGGTTTTTATAAATGTACTGTGTATGCGTAGAAGGGCAGCGGGGGACATAATGGTTACCACTTGCATTTTCGACGGGAGGAACATAAATCCCATCTACTGTTGTACCCTTGAGCACGTAAAAATTACTCAGCTGCATAAATTGATAGATTATTGTAAGTAGCTTAACACTGTAACTGGATGCTTCCGAAAAGCATCAGTTAAATACATAAATACAAATGTACAAAGCTGCAGAATGTCAGAGCTCAGAAATTATTTAATAAGCCTCTGGCTCAGTTCATGATCTTGTCTTTGCACACAAGTGAAAACAGCTGCAATGAAACCCTAAATGTCCCTATTTGACATTAAATAACAGCCTGTTTTTTTCTTCTAATACACTGTATGGCCCAAAGTATGTGGACCCCCCCTCCCCTCCCCCCTTCCTTTAAATGACTGAGCTGTTTCAGCAGCACCCACACAGCATACAAATACATTGTAGACAACTGTGTGCTTCCAGCTTTGTGGGCACAGTTTTGGGAAGAAGATCCTTTCCTGTTCCAGCATGACTGGCCCCCACCGTGCACAAAGAGAGCTCCATTAACACCTGGGTCTGCCCAGGTCTGTTCAGCCACTTGAGTTTTTCAAGTGGCTGAACAGAGGCCTGACCTCAACCCCAGGGAACATCTTTGGGATGAACTGGAACGCCAACCGCGGGCCAGGCCTTCTCGCCCAACCTCACCGATGCTCTTGTGGCTGAATGGGCACAAATTCCCAAAATGTGGTAGAAAGCCTTCCCAGAAGAGTGGAGGCTGTTATCCCAGCAAAGTGGGGGGGGGGAGGGGGCAACTCCATATTAATGCCCATGGGTTCGGAATGGGAAGTTCAGCAAGCACATATGGGGGGGTGATGCTCAGGTGTCCACTTACTTTTGACCAAGTAGTGTATTTTGAAAGTAACAACATGACCAGTTTAGAAGTTGTAGGAAACAAGGAAATTGTTTGAGGATTGTTGTGATAACTGAGATAAGAAATAGTAGTGCGGTCTTTCTTTCTTAAAATAAATCACTGGCCAACGTAAAATAAATATAGAGGCTGGCACAGGCTGTGAGACAGCGCTGGTGCGGCAGTGAAGGTGAAGTAAAAAGATGATCCGTACTCTAGGAGAGACATCATCTCCTCACAAGAATGACCATGATTTTGTTTTCTTTTTTATTTGTGTATTAGCTGGGGGGGGCATTGTGTGAAAGACTAGAATGAGGGATGTTAAAAATCCCATTGTGGGATTATTAGGATGTGGAAGGCAGTGGTCAATTGAAATTCTCAGGCATTCTCAGAAATTCTCAGCCCAGGGGAAAATGCCTTGCAGCCATCTGTTGTTCTACTAGAATTTGTACAGATGCTGTTTATTGTATTTTTTAATTGAATTTGAAACAGCCAAGTAAAACAATGTGAATAATTTGTTACTTGGAATTGAAATGTTTTTCTTCACCGGAGTTGCATTTATTGTTTTGCCTAGTGGAATAATTTGATCGTTTTGAAATGAAGATGGCACCACCGAGTCTTACAAACAACAAGAAGAAATGGGACAAGGGCTAAGAAATTCCCATACCTGCGTTTATGCATTTAGCCAATGATTTCTCCAAAGCATCTGACTGCACTTCACCCATTTGTAGAGCTGGGGGGGGGGGGGGGTTGCCATGTCGGTTTAGGGTAAGCATCTTTGCTCTGGAAAACTACATCAGGAGACAGGGGGAAACTTGGATTTTTTTGGGGTGCACGGCAGCACTTATAACCACTACGCCCCCTGTTGCCACAGCACGCAATGGCGCCACCCAGCTAATTAAGCCTTTTCACAGCCTATGCTGCGCAGGCAGCAGGACCCTCGGGGTTCCTCCAAAACCACCAACAGATGCAGGTCACACGGAGCGAATCGGGCTCCCGCTTGCCTTGAAACAGAGCGGCGTCACCGCCTTCCGTCGTTCACCTCGGAACCATCCGGCAACGAGAATTCCCAGCCGCGCCGGCGATCCCGTTTATTACAAGTTAAGCACACCCACACGTTTGTTCGGCGCAGAGCTATGCACGGTTTGTTGCTTAGTACCTTGGAGATGGTAATGTAAAATATATTATTATTGTAATATACCGTACAAGGCAAACCTCGCACGTGCACTTTGTAGCATAAATACAGAAGTACGCATGCATACAAATAATGCAGAAGCACATGCGTATGTGCGTGTGCCCGACTGTTTATAAATATTGGGACAGACACATTCTCGGCCACGCTCACCTGCAATTAAAGTCCGAGGATATTAAATCACCGCGAATGATAATCCATTTGCAACTGTCGCCTTTAGTATTCGGCGATGTAAACTCGGAAGAGTAATGCGCGGTATAATGCGCAAGCGATAAGCTGCGGAAGAATGCCGAAGAAAATTAGGATGGCTCTTGGCAGGATGCCGCGAACTTTATCAAGGCAACCTGAGCGGTTGCATTTGAAGGGATGCCAGAACAATTCATTTGTCGTCTGAACCGAGCGTTCGGTTGCGCGGCAAGAAATGCCAGAAAGGGAAGAACAACAGGTGGTTGCATTAATTTCGCTTAAGCATTTTTAAGTGACTGCTATAATGAACCCCTTACAGCCATCCGAGTCAGAGTAGGCCTTAAATATAGTAATTACATTTTTATTTAAACTGTAATTACTTTTATATATATTACGTATCTATGAACCAATGACTGTTGGATGCAGAATTTCGCAGCTTTCAGCTACTGAACCCCGCAGCGAGAATGTCTGCCGTATCAGTCCGATGTCCTGGGCTGATACCGCAACCTCACGGTCCGCTAAACCGTACACAACCCTGGCTCCTTTTTCCTGTGCTACTTTCACGGCTGCAGTTTTGTGGGCTACGGTGACTGCGCTGATGCTCGGTATTGTTTTCGGCGGTGTCTCGTGTTTCGAGGCGCGAAGGACGGCGTTTTGCTTTGAAACTGAAGCGATGAGTATAAAGGGAAAAAGCACAGTTAATATTTTCTTTATTTATATTATAATATTTATTTCAGTCAGTATGACTTCAACTAATGTAGTTGAAGAGATGGCGTTGGACTGCCCTTTGCCCCATTTTCTCGGTCGGAAATGGTATTTTCTATACGTAGGTGTCAATAAAACACGATACCCTAACCCGAACTTTCACCACAGCCGTAATCCGTCTACGAAAAACTGATGTACGTGGATGTACATTTTATCCTGTGTGCATGACATTTATGCGGGACTTGCGTAGGCGCGAGTTTACCAAACGTTTGTCGGTCCATTAGTAGTGACATAGCAACTGACGGGAGCCATCCTAACTCCAGAGAAGCTTTGTGTTTTAATTAAAGGGAACCGCTGTTGGTTTTCATGGATTTAATACCATCCATAAATCAAAATGCAAACTCGCATGGCATTTACATTATGGTGTACGGGAGGAAGATTAATGAGCAAGATGATGAAGGTATGACTAAATAACAAGTTTGGGCTCCTCCATCACTATATAAGTAAAATTGAAATGGAAGAAGTTCACGGTTCGGGCTGCACGGCCTAACCTCTCGGAGCCCACGGGAGGAGAGGGTGCGTGAATCGCAGCGAGCACACATTTGCTGTCTAGTAGGTGCGTTTCAGAGATGAGCTGAAACCGTGCGCTAAACAAGTGCGGATCACCAACGGTTTAGTCCGAATGCTTATTTTATTTCACGCGGATGGATCGTTGCCAGGCTCTGGACCGCCGTGACCGTAGCCAGGATGAAGCGGTTCCTGATAATGGATGGATGGATGGATAATCATTGATTCGGAAAATGAACAATAAAGAAGTATCAGTGTCTCGCCATTGATCAGTAGTCAGCTTATTGATGACTATTATCTATTTACCGAGATAGAATAATACGTTTGCAGAATGAAACGTATTATTATAAGTGCGGTCACTTGAGGGTTGGCCGTGCTTTCAGTTTTTAACTGGAAATAATTCAGTGTGATTCCCAACAGTTTGCGCAAGTGTAGGACGCTATGTTTTATTTTATAGCACGGAAGTCGAAGCCCGCATGCTCTTGTGCCGTGTGCTTGCTAACGCTGTGATGGACTGGTGTCCCTCCCAGAGCAAAGTCTCCCCACTTTGCACTCACTGACTCTGAAATGGGCTCTGGACCGCTGCGTCCCTGACCAGGAAAAGTGGCGAAGGAGGACAGGTTCCCAAGTTGCTATGTGGTAAATTTTCAAAATTTGGTTTGAAAAAAGCCAAAAAGCAAAACCGAAATTTTCTCTTGTTCTCTTCTGCTGTGCGAAACGGTGAGGCACCACACCGAAAATCATGGTGAAAAACCCACTGGGCGCGCCAACTCTGGCAAGAAAAGCCAGAAGACTACCTGCTGCCCCATGGGATTCAACAAACCAATGGAAATTGGCTCTTTCCAAATTATGTTTGGTGCGTTTTGGCTCTGTGGCTCAATGCTTTCTTCGCCAACTTTAACAAAGTCCTGGACGTGTACTTTGGGTTTAGGCTGAGGTGTGAACAGATTTGAAATATTTGATAAATTGGCCATGCTGGAAATTTGCCAGGCCTACAGAACTTTTTGCATTGCTTAAAAACACTTGATTTGTTTTGTGTTACATCCAAAAAGTTGAATAGTGCTGGAATGATGCAATTTGAGCAAAAATAGTTTTTCTCTCATTCACCATAGGGTGCAGTGGTAGCCAAGTGCTGGTCATTTCATGCTCCTTTCCACACCTGTGGCTCGACCCAAAGGCCTGCGCCTGACACGAGGGATGAAAAGACCTTCATTGCACTGTTTATTGAAATATCTCTTTTTAAGGGGTGGCTCCCCAGCGTCCCAAAATCCTGTCAATCATACAAGGCGTTGGGGAAACTTGCTCCGCCCTCCAGAATGATGTGAGGGTGATTCACAAAGTTTCCGTTTTGTCCATCATACACGGTGATTTAGAGCATAAAATGAAAGGAACAGAGCTGAACTGATGTGGAATGGCCACATGGAAGAATCCATAATTGTGTTCATTTGCTCCTACGCTGTCTGCTTACAGTCAGCCCATACATCGCAGAACCGCATGACAGGGGACCGACTGTTTGATACAAATTCCAAAGAAAATCTTCACCAATTTCACATGGATATTTGAACAGATAATGAAATGCACGCGCAGCACAATTTGGATTCGCTGCTCAGTTATTGAGAAATTATTCCAATGGCGGTTTTGCCTATTTTTCTAAGTTGCCAGTGCATCGCATTTCTTCCTCATCATTGGCTATAAATTAAAGGGGAAAAAACTGCACCCACAAATAATAAAACTGCTTGTAGAGAACTTTTGAACCACCTATAATAAAACCAGAGAAAACCACCTTCTGATTTATGATGGCCTACTTGTAACCGATAAACAAGTATGAAAATAGCAATGAATTGTGATATTAAAACAAAGCCAGAGGACAGCTGCAGGATATAAAAAGTGGTTGGTGACAGACAAACGTGAAAGCACACATGCGCGCGCACACACACACTCACTCGCTCACTCACTCACTCACTCACTCATAGAGTCTGTGTGTGTGTGGAAATGTGCAGTAAGGGTGGGCTCAGGTGTAGTTTCGGATCAGCCCTGGCCTAAGGATCAGCGAGGGATCCACTCTCTTTTTCCGTTGTGTTACAATGAAAAATGACCAAGATGCCCCTACTGGGCCTCCAAGTGACAGCTGAATTGATAACCCCCCCCCCCCCCACCCCCCCTTCCCATGGCTGGACGTTGGAGGGAGGGCTCGGTGAGCAGAACCAGATCCCGGGACTCTCCATTAATACAGGTGTCCACTCTTTCGGGGTATTCTGCTGACATTTTACTCTGTTTGTAATAGAGAGCTAACCTTTAAGTGCCAATGGTGAGGATGCCATTTTTCATTTTGTTGCTTGCACCTTGAAAGGGTTCCTGCTTTATAGATTCAGTAACCAGAGGATGCAAGGCCCACCGCTATGATGCACCGTGTTCTCATCTCACAGCCAGGAAGGAGAAACAAAACTGAGGTGTGTTCAAAAGTTCTAGCTAGGGAAAATATAAAGAAATAATTATTTTCGAAAGTTCAGATGGTTGTATTGCCCTTGAAACTGGAAAGGAAAGCGAAAGCACGGTTCTTTTATGCACAAGTTGCTGCATTAGAGGTCTTAAAAGCAGCAGGTGGCGTAGTGGTTAGAGTTGCTGCACTCCCAAGCAGCCACTTTGGAATCCCACCCCCCGCAGTAGTGTGAAGATGCAAGTCGATTTGGAGGAAAGCATCTGGTAAATGAATAATGGAAGAGCCATCCTTGCTGTTATATAGCATATGGGGGTGTTGTTGGAGTGCTTTCCTTGTCGAGGTGCTGTGGCAAATCTTTGCGTTCGGTTCTGACAATAAGAAGAGGCCATTATGTAGGAGTTTTGCTCCTCAAACACGACGCCGCAGCTAGACACTCTTCTACAGTCTTAACATGTACATCGACTGGAAAATCAGCCCGGGTTTACCTGCTCCTTTCTTTTCCAAAAGCGTAAAGCCTCTTGGTTCCATTATTCACTTTGTTTTGTTCTGAAGCATCTTCTCCTGCGTGGTGCTGGCTGATGGAATGCGGAGAAGTTGCTCTTCACACACACAGCAGGACAACGGTCTCTCCTAACCGGATTACTGGAATGACGGCAAGACTGCACGGCATCTTCTGAAAGCCACTTCAGTCCCGATGCCATTAGCGCAAGTATATATACTGCCTGGCCTTGCTGTTGTACCCTTGAGTGTCGTACTTAACCTCAGCTCCTTCAGTTACAATATCCTGTTGTAAATGGGTGACTCTCCGAGATGCTAAAGCGACTTTGGCTGAAAGACTCTTTTTACGCAGAGGGAAAAGTAGAAACTGTGAAAAACCTGTAGCCGGAGCGGTTTCTTCTTTCACCTTTTCTGTTCGGCGGAACGTTTTTGATTTACGAGGCCTTGCTGAACCGATTGTGAAGGGAACAACGCCGAAACCGAACACCCCGAGTGTTAGACAGCACGCGGCACAAAGCAACGCCTGTGTGTTTGCGTAATGGGACGTTAAGTGCGGGTCTTTGTTCTGCGAGCGCGGGCCGCGCGGTGTGACCGAGGAGTGCCCCCCCTCCCCTCCCCCCACCGCACTCCGGTTTCTTCAATAACGTTTTTATTGTTTATTTCTGGTTGCACAACTTAACATATAATTAATATTTCTCGGCAGTGCAATGAAAAAAAACGGTTGTGCATATCTGCCAGTTCATTACTTTTTTTTTTTTTTTTTTGCCTTTTTGTTCTCTACCGTCAGTTTTGACACTGTTACCAGGAAATATGTACCGCGCACAATGAATGGCCTCTGCGTTTAGCTCGATGTTTATAGTTTGATGTCGGTCCGTCTGAAAAGCTTTGTTATGATGATTGAATTACCGTTTTTGCTTGGGCGGGGCGGCGGGGGGTGCAGCTCGAGTTATTCACATACGAAATGGTCTGCAAATGTAATGCGGCCAATAATAGAAATAGTATGAATATTTCATTTATCCGAGTCTGGCAAGGACAATTTGTTTAATATGCTGTGTGGGAGAGGAGAGTCTGCGAAGGGCCGTGCGCTACAAGTTTGGGGGTTTTGCCTCCACGTTTGGATGTATTTGGCTGGGCGATGTCACTGGGATTCTGCGTTGGCAGGTTTGCCAGTGTATTTGTTTCCCATAATGTCGTTGGCAAGGCAGAGGGGAGCAGATGGGGCAGTAATTAAGGCTTTGCACTTGTAACCAGCAGGTTGCTTGTTTAAATCCTTTGATTGTGGCGCCGTACCCTCGAGAAGCGTACTTAAACCGAACAGCGCCGGAACATAACCACCTATGTCGGGACGCTACGAGTGTAATTCTACCGTGCGCAGGCCTGAAATAAATAACGTTTCATAAATAATAATTTGAGCTTGAAATATTCTGTTCTGGCCAGACATTAAAAAATGCAGGGAGATGATGGCAACAGACTGATGTAATCCACCTAAGGGGCTGAACTGTCTGCTTTGCCAATTTGAACAAAATGACTGTAAGTAACTGAAGTTACATTCACTTTTATTCCATGGGCACAGTAGGGTGGGAGGGGCGGAGCTGGGGGACCGCTGCGAATTTGGACGGAACAACCATCCATTTACCACGTTCAGCTACAGGTGGGATATAGGAAAAGCTGTGTTGCTGGCCATCAGGTTTCATAGAAAGTGTGGGCCACCTTCTATGAAGAAAATGTATAAATGGATTTCGGAAGCTTTGGGCAATGTGCGTCCCACATGCGGCGGAATTAATTTCCTTAGCGTTTATGGCAAATTGCATGTTTGACTGGTGGCAAAGAACAAACAGTGCACCTTTCGCAGATGCTTACATCTCTGGCAATGACCTCTGACCAGCTTGGATAATGACTGATCAGAAAGCAGAATTGCTTTTACTGGTACAGCTGCACCTCATTACAAACATCTGAGCTTTCAAACAGGCAAACATTTTTGGGTTTATTTATTTTAGTTGCATTTTTAAAAATTTTTTTTAATTTGATTTTTTTTTTCTGTTCCATTGTCATCCCTTAGATGCACCCTTTCGAATTGCCAGAAATCGGTTTCACCAGGAGTTTCGGTTGATACCCCTATTTCGGCTTATGAGGCATTTTGTTTGCATTTACATCGACGGTTTTTGGATTTGCGTGGCTGAGCGGACATTTACATTTATTCATTTAGCAGGCACATTTTGTGAAAAGTGACTTGCAAGGGCTGTTATGTGGTGTAGGGGATTTATGATGCTAAATACATGGAAATAAACTTGCTACAACCCTTCATCGGTGTTTGAAGTACTGCAGCGTAACACACACACACACACACACACACACACACACAATTTAGTGTCAAAAATTGTGTGAAACAGATGTCTGTGGGAGGAGACACATATGGGCATGTGGAGAACATGCGAAATGAACACAGAGCAAGTAAGTATTGAACACACATCGAACTGTGGAGCCCAGACACTGGGAAACACGTTAGCCTCTTGCGCAAGGTTAAATTTTATTTGCAGTGCTTTCCTAGATTTGACTTTGCTCTCGCTTCATTTTTTGCAACAAACGTTGGATTAATACATCAGCATTGAGAGTCATGTGTATCTGTTCGACTTTGCAGTGCATAATAGCTATGGAGTAGCTGAGTGAGTTTAGCGAGTACTGTAATTAATGAAAATAATTAATTAATGGAACTGTAATTTAATGAAAATAATTAAACTGTAATTAATGAAAGGAAACTGCCTTATGTTGTGTCATAATGACTAAAGTTCACTATTGAAGTAATTACATCCATTTTAATGGGATTTTGTTGTATTTTGTCATGCCGATAACACTATTTGGTGGCATTTTAGCACAGATGGCTGCACAGTTTCGGGGCTCAGCAAAGGGTTATCCTGACTTCTCAAACAAATTCCATCCAGCCCATTATTATTTCTCATAGATGCTCAATTTTTTTTTTCTTTTTTTAGCCGAAACTACCCAGCAATACAGTAGAGGTGCACGTCTGTTGTGCTTTTTTGATGGCAAACCTGAAAATGACCCAGTGCTGACAAACAAGTTTGCGCGATGGATCAGTCGCGTTGTGTAGCAAGACGGAGCTGGGGTTTAAACGGAAATGCGTTTTAATGGTTTTGCCAACTGTTCTCTTTACGCACTCTCTCATTCTCGCGCGGTGCCTTAAGTGCTGCAGGAAAAAAACCGAATTTCTCTCTCGCGTTTAGTGCAACGTGAGAGGCGGGAGACTTGCGTAACTCCTCAGTTCGTAAAGTCCGGTTCCTCCGAAACATCACACTAAGCTGGGATTGTACTTGTCCAAGCGAAGACGGATGACCAAAGAAACTCATTCTGTTTGCTTGTAGTGATGATTAGGTGCGATCAAAGTATTGATTCCCAATCAATCAAAGAAATGCTGAGTCTCAAAGGAAATGTGTTGGACTGTCACATCCATGCATACTGAGCAGATCGATTGTGCCCAATGGATACCAAGGACGGAGCTCTGCAGGGGGCTGAATATTTGTGCACGTGATACTGAGGCCTTGTAAACTGCGAACCTGGACATTTGAACATTTCCCCAAATATTCAGTCCATGAACTGCAGCTTTTTTCAACACTGTTCATTTCCTATTAGAACAATATTTAAGAATAATTCTCTTTTACGCCAGCTGGCATATAATTATTTCAACTGTCAGTAGACCAGTTTTTCTGTGGTAGGTGCTTACTCTGTGCTTTGTTTTCTTTCCTATATGCCCAGGATAGATCGTTTTTTTCGGAAACATGTTTGCCATTGCCGTTATTTTTCCGTGCCCAGGTGTCCATCTCGCAGGTATTTTAGGAGCGGTGTGCAGGGTGATTTTTGTGACAAAATGATGTTGTTGTTGTTGGCAGTGTATAAATGAGCATGGTGTGGGTCCAAACTCAAAATCTTTGTCAACAGCCCGCGTGGATGCGTCTGCATCTCAGCTACGGAGTTGCTCTTAGGGAGTTGGTTGTCTCGGTGACAACAGGTGACGTGGTGGCTCGAGCTGCTGCCCCTGGATTCCTGAGAATAGCCTCGCTCCACCTTAATAACAGCTTCTTAAACATGAAGCATTTGGCCGACAGGACCGAGCAGGTGCACCCAATTCTTTGACTGGTTCTGTGGCGCTGGAGACATTTGCCAGGTTATCAGGCATTTACTGTACTGCATCATGGAGAAAAACTCTGCTTTTCCAATTCTGCTTCCTTGTGGGGACCCCATCAGCAATAAAAAGGTAATGGGGGACAGCAGGTGGCATTGCAGTTAGAGCTGTCATCTTGCAATTGAAAGACTGGCACATTTGAATCCCACCTCCTGCTGTAGTGCTCTTAGGGAAGTTAGCTGCCCTGAATTTATACAGTAAAAATATCCAGCTGTCTAAATGGCAAATCGTTGAACATTTTCAGCTAAATAAATAAACGTAAACGTCTTTCCGCATAACGCATGGTGTGCATAGGACACGGCAGGGAAGGGACACGAGTCCCTTCCATCACACCTCAGAGCTGCTGTAACTGCCTTTTTAACATCAAATACTCCAAACCTTGTCCATTTTTTTGTGACCCTTGCTGTTATTTAGATGGTTTGTCAATGCTTTGTGACTATAAAAAAAAGAATTTTTTAAAACTCAAATATCATTTTTCTGTGGATTATCATGATGAGTAGTAGAGCAGAATGGATTTCAGTTTGAATCCCACTTTCGTTGTTTATCCTTTCCTTTTCTTTCTTTGTCTTGCCTCCTCGCTTTCCTTTGCTTCAGTCATCCTCTCTTTTTGTGTCCTTTCTGCGTGGGAAACCCAGTGAAGATCTAAAAAGCCTTGCTTATTGGATACAGGGGTTCCGTGCTTCCCCCATTTTTACACACACACACACACACACACACACACACACAAAGCTCACCGCAGGGGTTCCACCGAAATCTTCCCCCGAGCCCCCATGCTACTCTTCCCACTGCCCAGATAATCCATACGTGAAGGGCGGCTGGAGAAACACCAAAGAGCCATTGTAGGACAGATAAGCAGCACTCTCCTGAAATCCACTTGCTCCGTACGTCAAATTGCCCAACGATAAACATCGCGAGTCAAAAAAAAGTGCACATTCACTGAATCGTGCTCGGAGTAAATATAGTTTGGTAAGAATTTCTCATTTGGGATGGCAAATCGGCGGACTCTGTAAATGATTGCTTTTGCATATTTCTCTTAATGTGCTGTAAATGTTTATTTTTCTTCATATTTTCAATGAGGTGGAAATCCACCAAATGGAAAAGCTGAGGTGTAGGAGGTCTTTATACCCAGGGCGATTTTCTCAAAAAGAAAAATACCTTAAAATTGCCCGAGTTATGTTTGTTTAAAGATGTGCAGCTCAGTTAGGTCTGGATCATCTTTGTTCAAACTCATTTCCTCCACCGCTGACTCGGTTATACTCAAAATTGGGGAGCTTCTATTTTACAACTCAAAAAATAAGACATGGTGACAGCCACCGGGCCATTTTACACGCACGGAAAACAGTGCCCTTAGTTTTGGCTGTAAATGTCCATGCAAAAGCTATAAACATTAATTGTTCAAGATTTTGTGGAAATAATTTAGCCAGCAAATGTGACTACAGAATTCAGCAACTGTTGCATTAATTATGGCCACATTTCCAAAAATACCTTCACTTATTTTTAGATCCTATTATGACCTCACTGTTGCTGAGAACCAGTGAAGTACTTCCTGAATTTATCAGACACAGACGTGAGGTATCAAGTATGTGATGATAAAATAAGGGGCGATTTTTAGTCATGTTTTTGTGTTCCTGGGGCTGTTCTAAAAGGCAGAAATCTCACAGCGAGCAGCGCGGTCGAAAGCTTTGTAAGTCGAAGCCTAAAGAAGCTGCGGACCCCTTGCTTGCATCGCCAGTCAGCGTTGACGACAGAAGAGAATCGGCAGACAGTTACCCATCAGCTGGTCACAAAGGCGTGTACCGCGGTAAAGCATAATGGCAGGGCATGATAGGTGCTTTAACAGTTACATGCAGAGCAAAGACCTTACATGTGTAGGTATGGTTAAAGCTGGGAGGGGGAATGAGCCACTTGATAACATTTAAACTCCTAAAAGAGAGATCTTATTTTAGTTTTAACAATTTAATAGCTCTTATTTTTTTTTCCCTTTCTGTCACTTTACAGTAAAACCAAGCGGCTAAATGTGTCCCTTGTGTTGTCACTAGAATCACAGGTTAAAGAACTTTGAGAAATATTCCAAAAAATGGAAAATCTGTTAAAAAAGGCACCAAAGTCCGAGGCAGACTTGTGTCAGTCTTATTTCTGTTTTAAGAATTGAATACATTTTGCTGTTGTGGCGTGTGTTGAAGTTTTGCTCTCTGTAAATTTGGCCCAAATGATGAATTGTGCTTTGCATACATAATTTTATATTTACTTTAGAACAAGGAAAGGGAGCTCTGCACACCTACGTTTTCGGGCAGTGGAACTCGTTCATTTATTGTAGTCGATGTTCTCATTATTTCCCTGTCGGGCTCCTTTTGTTTCTATGTTCCTGTGACCCGGTGCAAAAAACACAAATAAAATAAATAGGAAAGAGTGCCAGCTCAAACTTATTTTAAAAAAAGGCAAACTCTTAATGGAAAGGCGCAGCTGTGCTATGGATTTTATTTGCACTTGTAAGCCGTGTTGTAGACGTTGATACTTTTTTTTTTATTTAACAGAAAGTGTGAGCGTCATTCGTCGTTAAAATCGCGTTTGTGGGTTTGAAGGAAATCTTAGGGAAAGAAACGAGTAAACTGCGGTGAGGGCGAGGAGGCGGCGTATCAGCGTCGACGAACTTGGCAGAGGCCATAGAATAAAACGCACAAATGATGCCGTTCCGTTTGCAAAATGAACCAATTCGGCCGTGAGTCTTTTTTCCCTTTTTTGCATTATTTAAAAATGGCAGCGACGAGGTGCGCGCACTTGCGACGGCGCTCTCGCGTGTGCGGACGCCGGGCCGCCCTGGGCGCTCGTGTTGCGCGCGGCTGTGACGTTGCGGCGCGTCGCTACTTTTTGCGCGCGTTGCGTTTGGCGGAGGAAGCGGCGCCCCGGTGCAGCCGCGCTTTGCAGACAAACACAGGACTCCCAGCGGCTAAGGGAGGTGGTTCCCACCCCCGGCGCTCTCCGCTCCAGTCCGCCCACACACTCGCACTCGCCCTCCCCCTCCGGCTCCGGCGTCGGCTCCCTCCCCCGCCGGCTGTAAACACACGCGGCTAAGCCCGTCCTATCCAGTGCGGCCGCCGCTCTCTCCGCGCTCCGCCACACGGCGCCGTCTCACGCAGGCAGGAGGAGCGCAGAAGCCCAAGAAAGACGGCCGCGGCCGGCCAGACGCCCCACCGACGCTCCCGCCCAGCCAGGATGCGCCGCTTTGCGAGGTGCACCGCGTAGTCGCTGGAAGGAAGGGGAGAAACCGGTGCGAGCCCCCGTGTGTTCCCCCGCAGCGAGCGAGCGAGGGAGGGAGTGAGTGAGTGAGTGTGAGAAAGAAGGAAAGAAAGAGAGAGAGAGAGTGAGGGATGAGAAGAGGAGGAGGAGGAGGAGGGACGCGGAGCTTCTGAGCCGAGCGCAGCCAACTTCCCCGCCGCCCGAGCTGCCCGCACCTCAGCAGCGCTACACCGAGGTAACGGCGCAACTTTTACTCGCCGCGTCCCTTTCGATGCAAAATGAGGATTAAACAAATATTAAAGCGACAAAATATTAAAAGCTCCGTTTCCACTTGGTCTGAAACCTTTAGTGCTGCATGAAACACCCGGTGCGAGGCACAAGGGAGCGCGGAGGCGAAATAATGCGCGGAGAACTCTTCTTTGCAGCACCGGGAATAAAATATAACATTTTGCCTTTTTATGGCTTCTCCCTTCTGAGATAAATTTTCCGAAATGCACACGCGTTTTGTGTTGTTGTTTAAGGCCCGGTTTGCACTTATCTGCTGCAGATGCGTTCTCAACCGCTGCTGAAAGGGGGTTTTTATGTGCGTCTTCCTTTAAAAAGAGACAAGAAAAGAAACGATGGAAGTAAGAAAAATGATGCTGGGTTTTCTTCTTTATGCCAAATGTTTTTGTGTAATAAACGACGTGCATTGTGGCCGTTTATGCTGCACCTGAAGGACCCGGGAGGCTGTAATGGGAAACAGATTGAGGCTGAAATGTGCCAATTTGAAGCAAACTGTTGTTTCTGAGCCTGAAAGTTGCTGAAAAGTTGTTGTGCTGTTTTCTTCCAGAGGAATCGCTTAAATTCAGATGCTCATTTGAACCATGCGTGGGGGGAGGAGTGCTTTGGAAAATGAATGGGGAAAAATTGCAAAGTGACCCAGAAATAAATACACCATGTAGAAAAGAGCATAATGTGTGTGTGTGTGTGTGTGTGTGTGTGTGTGTGTGTGTATATATATATATATATATATTTTATTTTTGTAACTGGTGTGGGCCCTTTATCAACTATTTAAACATTTTGTCCCTGCATGTAATTTTTAAAAAAAAATTTTTTTAAATCCCCCTCACAGGTAACTACATTCGTGACGGTGATTTAAGCTCGGGTTGTAAGCGAAGGGACGTTGTGGACATTCACGTTGTGATACCTGAGGAATGTTTATGAACTGAAAAATGGAGCCTAGGCACGAGGAATTAACAGTCTGAATTGGTAGTACTGCTGAAGATGAAGGCGCATTAAACATGCAGCCCGAGTCGCTGCACGAAATTCATTTAAGATGTGCGGTGAGCGAAGGGGCTGTGATTTATAACGCACTCCCCAGTCATCAGAAGGTTAACTTGAATTTGGGAAACGCAGAACAAAGTCAGCACATTTGGGCCGGTGCGCTCTATAAATGGCAATAGATTGCCTAGCAACCAAGTACTCAAATCCGTGATCTGCTAAGGTGGAATGCGAGCGCTCGGCGTCACAAAGAAGCGTAATTTCTCCTGGAGGAGCTTTTGCTTCCGACCAAAGTTTCACACGCATTGTTTGGGAGGAACGTAGATGGAGGCTTGTTTGCAGTGTGGTTATTTCGTCATTTTGGTTGGGTTTTTTGGTGGAGTTTCTCCATTTGGGGAGCGATGCCAAGTGATTATATTTGCATTTGCGTATCAGCGGCTTGAACGAGGAGAAACGGGCCCTCGGACAAGATGCCGAACTGAGTTTATGTTGAAACGCGTGGACCCGCAGCTGTTGTCCGTGGCAGAGGCTTTTACACGTTTGTAGGGTCATTGGCACTTTCGGGATAGTTTTTTTTTTTTTTTTTTTTTTTTTTTTTTTGCTGCTGGAAAATTGTACACAGTTCCTCACAGAACCACGTGACTAATAAAACATTTATCACACGTCATTATAGGAATATATTTTGTTGCCTCGGCTTTAAATTTGGTTGGAATAACTAAACATTTCCTTAGCAGGGCTTTAAAGAAAAGGGATTTTAAAAACTAATTTCAAACATCCACCAGGTGGATTTCATACAATGCCTATGCACAATGTTTGTAAGGAGTATAGCGGTAAGATCATTGAAATTCCTGTCATCTTTGTCCTTGTGGAGGTAGTGATGGTAAAAGCTATTTAACATGTATAATATAATTAGCATACATAGCTTTTTTTTTTATGTCATTTTTATGTCACTTGATCACAAAATGGCACTTCTACTTTATCTTGGTGGAGCAGTGAGAGAGGAGCTGTGGAAATTCTCTCAAGGTCTCAACTCTCCATGGAGTAACTCCAAAATGGATAATTAAAGTCATTAGGAAATTTGAAGTATAAAAGTGAATAAGAATTTAGTAATTTCAATAAGTTAGGCATTTGGAATGAGTTTGTAAGGGGAAGGATTTTTATATATATATAAATAAATGTGTATGTGGAAAAAAAAAATGAAAAGGATTTATAATTTTTTTTTTCCTTAACAATACCTAATTTGTAAAGTGTAATACTGCATATGGAAGTTATATATGAACAAATGATTTCCATATGTTGATAGCGATACATTTTCAAAACTCTTATTTTGGGACACTGACATCAAAGCCAACCACTGCATTTTTGAGGATGAGTTTGTTTTTGACAGGTTTGTTTATGCAATGACTTAAGAATTGTATGCATGCCTGTCATGGTGACTGTATGACTCGCAGAGGAATGGGGAATGCGGGAAATCCATCACTGTTTGGGGTCCTGGCGATGCAGATAAGAGGCACTTTGTCAGACCCACGACCCCACTGCACAGCCAAGGCAGGCATTTCTGTGGCTTCCTGCATTGTTGCATTGATGCACTGCGAGCACGATTTTGCTTGGTTATTTTCCCATGAACCCACTGAGGAAAGCCTGGTCTCTGGCTGTAGCAGTGAAAGGAGGAACCTTTTTTTTTATTTATTAAACCTCATATATTACATGTCAGTGTATGTAGCTATGCAGGAGCCAGTATTTTGTTCTTTGATATAAAATGCAAAGGTTACATCTTTGTCTGCCAGACAGAGACGGATGCCCCGCCTTAGCGCAATACCAGCTTTTACGACAATGAATAATCTGCCGAGCAAGTGGCCGCCGCGGTAAGCAGTACAAATACATCAAGGAGAAATAATGTCGTACAGGGTCACATGGTGCGGGGCGCAGGTACGAGTACCTCAGTTTTGCAGAAATTCCCACCGTGTCCCCCCCGCACCCGGAATAAGAGCTGTGATTTATGGGAAAAGCCACACGGTGTGCAGCAGGGCAGTTAAACGGGCTTTCGTCTAAATACACACACCCAACTTGTTTTCCCCGAAACGTAAAAGTCGGGGCGGGGGAAACGGAATGCGAATGGGGACGAAATAATCCATTCCTGCTTTGGTGCGAGAGGCTTCCATGCGGCCTGACATGTCGACGGCGCGTGTGATTCGTTCTAGTTCCCAGGGAGGATGTGAGGGGAGCAAAGGCAGTAAAACTGCAGTAATATCAAAGGCACCGGGAGACATCGACTTCTGAAATCCAACACAGACTTCACAACCGACTTCCAAACGGCCAGTGGCGACTTTAAATTATTCATTGCATCGAGAGCAGCCTCACTTTAATCTGGCGAAAAATCATCTTAGGGGATCACTTTTGGCATTACAAAGCGTAATTATTACAGGTTCGGAAGCTCTGCTAGGAACTCGCATTATTGCGAGGGGAGCAGATGTTCAAGCTGAGGTTTTTGTTCTTAAGTTTTTTTTAGTAACGTTCCTTTTGTCGTTCGTATTGTGGAACAGTGTAAGCTTCGATAGGAGCACCCACCTCCCCACCCCAAAGCAAACTGGTACTGGAACAACAACATGTTAATTCTCAGCAATGGACCCTTCTAGGGTGTAGTTTCACAGCCTGATGCCAGGAATTATGGGATAGGCGCCAGACCACCGCAACCCTCGCCAGGATGAGCAGCGATGGATGGACGGATGAATCATGTTAATTCTGTCTTTAGAAATGACCTTGTTTTTGAATCCCCTTGATCTGCATGGCGGGTATTGAGTCATCAATAAATCACGAGCCCAATCTTTTTATATATATATATATTTTTTTTTTCTTTTTACCAATTAAGGGGTTGGACTACAAATGCATTGAGCGTAATTTGAAAAGATGCTTTTCTCCCATCTCATTAGGCCTTTCAGAGAAAAGTGTGCTTGACAGGCGTTTTAGCGGGCATCGTCTTTGCCGAGCGGACGGAAGAAAGGTGATGCTCGGGGCCTCTACGGTTTGGCTCGTCCGACACCTGTCAGGTTGCAACCCGGACACGGAGATCGTGTTACAGGATGAAGCGTCGTCCCGGCGCGACATTTTGACAGCAGATCGCATCCGTCGCCTTCATATGTTTTCGTGGGAATTTGAGCGCAGTGCATGAATATAGCAGGCTCTTGCAGATTTTTTTTTTTTTTTTTTAAATGTTATTTATGTCATTGTCTTTTATTTCTGCAAAGCCTTTTTGATTTGAATATGAATATATTTAAATATATACGAACCATCTGGAGCAGCATATCATGTGAAAGAGTCACACACGTGGTGTTTGCGCTTTAACGGTGGCCACATCCATGCCAAATGTTTAACGGTGCCCTTTTTTTTCCGGAAGAGGGACAGCGGGGTTAGCGTGCGGCGCGCGCCCCCGCCGTCGGTTGCACGACCGCCATCTTTCTTTGCAAGATGCCAGCAGCAGGGGTTTGCCCTTGGCAGAGGTGGACAAGGCCATTTGGCTACTTTATGACAGCCACCACACACACACACACACACACACACACACACACACACACACACACACACACACACACACACACACACATATATAATCCCCCTCCCTTTTTATCACACAAGATGTCCAGGATTACTAATCACACATCCCTCAGTGCCCTGGTTTCACTCCCTAAATCTGTTGGGTTTGCAACTCCACTTTTTGTTTATGATTTTTTTAAAAATATTTTGTTCTCATGTCTTTTGCCCTATTCTGTACATAACATTTAATCCTAACCAGAAGTACACACCCAGAATTTCACTGACACATTTTAGCTTTTTTTAAAAAATTTTTTTTTTAATCACAGGAAGCTTAATTTTATGGAAAATGACTTAATGTTCCAGTTATACATCTAATATCTTTCAATGCTCACAACTTTTATTGCAAATCCAGGCTTGATGGACTTAGAGGAAAAACGCAAGAAGCTATTATTTTCTGACCACAAGCTGATGAGAAACGAGTGCCCGGTTTAATGTGCGCGGATGGAAAAGTTAGAAGCTGATGCGTGACGTCACACCGCGCTGACCCCTTCGCTACCGCGGTACAGTCGATGTCCACCTGACTGCTGGAGTAGCTGAGCGGCGGCATGAGGAACAGCGTTCGGCAGCGGCCCGTTTGATCCCCCGATGAAAGGCCACTCCGGCAGCGTCATCTGTCGCCGTGTTTTCTCTGGGCCGACATGAAGGAATTCGGCAGAGCGACGCGACGCTTAATTAGGCCACGTATCAGAAGTTTTCCTTTTCTGCGGCTCCGGGGCTCCAAGGTGCCAGTCTCCATTACACTGTGACATGTGTTTGCCGTGACACCTTCAGAAATAGCAGCCCACCGGCCCTTTGATGCACCGTTCAAAAGAAGGGAAGGCAGATTTAGGCTGCTTAATCTGGATATTGTGCGATAAACGATTAAAGGGATTTAATCTTTTTTTTTTTCTCTTTTCTGTGCAGACTTAACAAATTCACCTATTTTTTAGGGTTCCTCATTTGTCTTTTTGTTTGTTTGATGGGTCAACGGGTGCTTCGCTCGTGTTTTTATTCTGGAGGCAAAAGCCTAGTCGACCGACGGGGGCCACTATGCTCAGAGTTGCCGCCTCGCGTTCGAAGGATAGCCGTTCAAACCCCCACTTCTTGCTACTGTAACACTGTTAAAAGTACTGCACTTTAATGCGGTAAAAATTGCCCAGCTGACCAAATGTGTAAATAACTAAGTGGGTTAATGCTGTAAATTTATTTGGAAGAAAGTATCAGGTAAGCAAATGTTTAACGCAAATACGTTAATGTACTTTTAAAGATGATTGTCGCACGGGGGGGCGGTGCAGTGTTTGGCGATCTTTTGTTAACTTAAGCCTCTAATGCCACATCCCTACTATTCATCTAGAGAACCAAAGAATTGACAGCTGTGAAAGGCTGGATGCCATCAACAGCTCTGAACAGGCCCATGTCTGCGTGTAAAAAGCTTTATGGGCAGTGCGTATATCACACACACTCTTGTCCTTATCAAATGAAGCAGTTTACGCATGCCTGCGCTGAAGAGAAACCAGCTGTAAATCTGTTTATTGGGAGTGAGGTGGAAGAGTTAACTTGTTTTTAAAAAAAAAAAAAAAAAAAAAAAAGTGTGTTGTGTAAAAACTGATTCGTAGTGGAGTTTTTTTTTGTTTTTTTTTTCCCAATAGTGCAGGCCAAACTTCAAACTTATGCTCCATAAATAGCCGGCTTTGCGTAGAGAAGCACAACTGGACCGGCGCTCAAATTCGGCAGCTTTCGGCACAATTTTTTGATTTTCTTTTTGCTGAATGTGTGCGTTTGTGGGTTTTCAGTTGACTGCAGTTATATGATTAAAAGCTATTAGAGTCAAAGCGCTCGAGTGTTGAGTTAAAATGACAACACTGACAAATGGTAGCCCAGCCATAAAGCTTATTCATAAGAACATGTAAACACGGGAGAATTGTCATACAAACTGTCCCTTTATGTCGGTTATGAAAAGGGGGCCTTTCCTAAACGGCTTCTTGCTAAATGGGGGTTTGAGGTGATTCATGCGGGCCTAAATGGGTTTGTCATTTCACAGACATATCGCGCTACGTCTCTAAACGGTTAACAGGATGGATTACGGTAAGAAGCGGCTGTTCTCCGAACGTGGTCTGTTTTATATACCATCCGTACTTTTCGCTGTCTTCTGGTTTGTGTCGTGACACAAATGAATAAATTTTGTTTAAGAATGGCTTTTGGGAGCATTTTAAGTGGTTAACGTTCCATATTGGGTTTACTTTAAAACAAATATTCCAACATCATTAGTATTTTTGCATCGTTTTCGTAGCTAAACAGGCACTTTTCCGTTGCCATAAAATAACTAGAAAAATGATACAAATTTTGCAGTTGTTATCTAGATGCTGCAATACCGATGGCTTTTGCAGGTTTGACGCGTATGCTCGTTTGCTTCTTGACATGTCGAATGGCGTGATATTTTTGTTTATTTCCCTGTAGCTGCTATTTTCAGGCAGACCTCTGTGAGTTTGTACGACAGCTCAAACATTATAAATACAAAGCAGACAAGAAGGTGAGGGTCCCAGTGCAGCATTCCGTTGTTTACTGACTGAAAGCGTAGCTGCTTTTTTTTTCGACTGCGGGTTAGGAGATAGAGGGGTCATCGGGGACCCTGTGCAACGGTTAGGGCCCGGCGTCTCGGTGACCGCCGCCACGTGGGTTTGTACGCTGCCAGACCGACTCTGATCTTTTTACATCCCGATTCTATTTCGTTAAGTGGGAATGATGTTTAAATGTTAGGTGCCAATGGCTCATGGTGCCATCTGGTAAGTGGGGTGGAGATTACAACGCGCTCTGTTGTGCTGCACTCAAATTAATACATTTTGTTTGGCTGAGGCTAAAATGAAAAGCAGCTGATATTGATTTATGCAGCAGGTTAACATCTATTGTATCTGTTCAATGTGCCTTACTCAAGGGTACTACAGCAGGAGGTGGGATTGGGCCATAGATCCTTCAGGTGGATCAGCAGCTGTAACCATGATGTTGTCTGTTGCCACAACGCTGTGGCTTGTAGAACATTCTCAGTAATCTGTACGTTATTTGAGCAGTAGGGACTGAGAAGGACACTGGAGTAAAGTAGGAGGACTGTTAAATTTGTGGAAGCTTCCTGAGATGAGGTGTGACATGACGCACCGTTCCTCGGCGATTTATCCGTTTGAGGAAGGCTAGACTGACCACAAAGGGGTGCATCTGGTTGGCAGCGATGTTTTGGTACCTTGTGGTGTTCTGATTATGCTCAGTTAGTGCTAACAAGCCTACATGGTGCCAAGAAGATATTCCCCACACCATTACACTGCCACCACCTTCTGCTCTGTACCATGTATGTTTACCTAATAAAGTGGCGGGTGAGAAATCAAATGAAAGGAACGCATCTTCACAAAGCACTTGGAGGCTTGTTTTAAAGTGGCAATACAGCGCTTGCAAGGCAATAAAGTTCTGAAGCCTTCCCACCGGGGTGGTCTGGTACAGCGTACGGTATGCAGAACAGCGTGATTCCATTTCACTGCTTACGCTACAAATTAATTTTGCCCAGTCTGCTGACTGATTGTTTAAAGCTGAATTATGTAGTTAAAGCCAGATGGCTGGTGCTTGTCGGAGTGCGCCGAATGTTTTATTTGTACAGCCTCAGCTCTGCACTTCGTCTTAAAATTCTTTTGTTCCCTAGAAGAAAATCTCATATCGTAGTCAAAATTGCATTTATTTGCGCGACACTTTTCTCCAGAATTACGTACAGCGTTAAGCTGCTTGTACTGATTTGTCCGTTGATATAGCTGGGTACTTTTTGCTGTACTAATCCATCGATCAGGGGCTGTACAGCAGGGCGTGGGATCAAAGCCTGGGCCTTTCAAGTGCAAGGCAGCAGCTCTAGCCACTGCGCCAACTAGTGTCGAATATGAATGCGTAAAATTTTACATTGCATGACATAGTTTTAGGGCACACTGCAGGTGACTAATTTTGTTGCTTTCAAAGATCTCTGTTGACTTTGCGGGACTATAAGAATATCTTTTGAAGTCCCGTGTCTTTACCACAGTTGTCTACGATTGCAAAGCGAAAAAAAGTGTCACTTTCTAATGGACATGAAAAATGAAGCCGCCATGTTTCCACGCTTTCATGCGCTGTTGTGCATGCAGCACATGCCTGCTCTTGGGAGCAACCTTCACACATCCTGACATCGGTTTTTACACTTTACTGAAGCAGCTCCTCTGACACGCCGCACTGTGCTATTTACGTGTGCCACTGCCGCAAGATTCCTGCGAGTAGCTGAGTATCCATTATTCATATAGCGGCAGAGGCAAAAAAATAGGTGGTGGCGCAGACTGCGGAGCGATGCCGCCACATACTTTCAGAGTGAAGGCCAGGAAGGAAAAGTTGCGCGTTTGTGCTTGAACTTAAGACAAGCTTGGTGACAGGTTGGATCAGAGCCATCGCTGTGAGGGAAACGAGAATCGAAATGTCAGAAACGGAATTGCGGTGTTGCGAAGCGTGCGATCGGCGACTTCCGCACTCTCTCGAGGGTTATTGCGGCCCTGTTTCGAGATTATCGCTTTGCCGGTGTCGTCTGGTTGTGCAGACGACAGCAAACGGATGGTTAAGTGCATTCTGTTGGTGCAGCGAACTGCATGCTTGGAATTGCTACATTAAACATTACCCAGCCGTGTAAATGGGTAAATTGTGGTTAGTAGCCTGGTGTTACAAGTTACTTTGGACAAAGGCGTCAGCTTCTGCTAATAATAATAATAATAATAACCAGTAGTCAGAAAAATGCCATCTGAATAAATAAATATTATGGTGTCACATGAGTCTGTGCTGATGAAGAAGCTGAACTGCTTTGCTTTGGTTAGTGCGGTTGTACAAGAGGAACATCGATCCACTGTAGGGACAGTAGGCGGCGTAGCGGTTGGAGCTGCTGCCATACACTCAAGGGAGGCCAGGTTTGAATCCCACCTCCCGCTGTAGCGTCCTGGATCAGGGTACTTGAGCAGAACTGACACAGTAAAAAATTACCCTGCTGTATAAATGGGTGAATGCTATAAGTGTAAGTAGCTTAGGGCTGCGAGTTGCTTTGGAGAAAAATGCCAGATAGATGAATAAATAATCAGTGAGAAGAATCACCAGAGCAGAAAAGGAAAAGCGGGGTGAGAAGGCAGAGTAAATTCCTCACATGCAGGAAGATGCAGCGGCTCCGTGTGATCCGTAGCCAAGTTTCTCTGCACAGTGACGGTTATCTGATGCTGTGGCTTTTATCTGCCCTGGAGGCGATGAAGTGTTTCCGTCTGTATTCTTTCCCCTCGGAGTGGATTTAGTTCGGTAACGCGATCTGGTCGGACATGTGCTCGGTTTGTTATCGCGGCGAAGGAGCAAACGTGAATTCCTTCGTAGGAGCCTGTTTGAACTGCAGATCAGGTTGGTCTTAATCCCAGAACTGCATCGAGCAAAAAACCCTGCCCGATTAAATTTATTAAAAAGGACTTCTTTTTGTTTAAAGTTCATCGGATGAACATGAACTTTATATGGCATATTGGGTTCCCCCAGGTATCTCCTGTTCACTCTGAATCAGCAGAGATTTAGTTTTGCATGCAGACTATGATACTCGCAGTGATTCCCCCCCCCCCCCCACCCCCCACATCTTTTTGTTTTTGACCCTTTTTTGAGATTCCTCACTCACCTCATCTCCGAGCAGCCTAATGCCGAATCTTTCTGATTTTGCAAAGTGCCGTGTCAGAGATTTCTACATTTCAAAGAATAGCTCTCACCAAAAGATGCTTACCTTTTATTTTAGAACAACCACAGATAAGTGAATCGGTAATGCAGCTCGCGTTGAAATATGCACCGCGGGGTGGCAGGCCTTTCGAGAAGGTGTAACGTGGTTTAAAAAAAGGGGGGGGAACTCTCCATACATTATGGAAGATGGAATGAATATCGTAGCGTAGGGGCAGAGGTGGTTTGTCACGGAAAGAACCTATTTTATTTTTTAATTTATTTATTATCTTTTTTGTTTTGGTTTGTGGCCTTGTAAACCGTGAGGTTGACAGATCCAGTAACCGATGCCTGGGCTTGACCCCTGGTGCGAGGAGGCTAATCTCAGGTCTTCTTGGTCAGCCTCAAGACTCCCTAAAGGACCCTCAAGCCTTCATACAACTTCAGGCTGAGTTAAATTATTCATTGCGTTTGATTTTATTAGCATTGCCACCGTGGAGAGCATAAAGAGAGCTTATATAATTCAAGGCGCATTGTTACAGGAAAGCATGGCCGGCGCGTGACGCCTTTAAAACGCTGATACTAAAACTGGTTGGTGATCAGACGCTGAAGTTTCAAGTATCATCCACCAGTAGCAGGTTCTGCCGGAATGCAAAGCGGCCGCCCTTATCTTTCTATTAAAATGCTAATAGACTTAAACTGTCCCAGTGCTGTACACATTCCCAATTTACCACACGGCAGAAAACACAGCAAAGACCCCCACCGAGCAACGCACACGCACTCTGCGCTTGACTTGAGATTGCTTTTTTCCTTCACAAAAAAGTGGCCAACGTTATATTCTTCCAGGATAGCGGCAGTACAATGTTTAGTCCCCAAAAGAGATAAAAAGGTCCACGCCGCGAGAACCCCGAGTGTGTTTGGGTGCATTTGGAAACTTTTTCTGCTTGGCTGCGTAACGTGGCTGGGGGCTACTTTCCATCAATAGGCCCCCCCACACACACACACTTTTCCAAGGCACTGACCTCTGACAGGGGGAGTTTAATTGAGAGGGGGAGTGTCTGTGGCTTTTTACTGCCATGCACACTGACCGGATAATGCAGCCGTGGGTTATTTATTTAATGCGCCGCCCCCGAGGGGGGTCCCGTGTTCATCGGCCCGGAGATGCGTCCCGAGTGCATTCACAGCTACCGGGGAGGGGGGCGGCGGGTCGCGAACTTGCGCTTGCGAACGCGGCCCTTTTCATCGACTGTCCTCGTCGACCGTGTGTCGGCACGATCGGTTCAGGCAGGTTTTTGTGCGCGGTACAGTAGTGCTATTACAAGTATCCCAGCTTAGCTTTCGCATATGTGTGTGAAATTATTTAATACCCATCGCGAGCAAATACGAGGCCGGTTATTTATTTAAATCGTTCTTACGAGTGAAATGAGCTGAGCGTAGCGGTATTTCCATATTTTTGTGCCACGGTGTTAATTACGTCTCGGCTTCCGAGATTCCGGCTCACGAACTGGTTTCCTGCAACTTTTAATAGTTATATTAGAGTGTAGTCTTTCCATAAAGATATAAAAAAAAGTTTACTGTATAAAAAAAAAAAAAAAAAAAAAAAGCATGCCGTGTTACGCCGGCCGCTGCCTCGTATATCGTACATGCGGCGCATGTACAGGCTACGATGTTGGCACCGCAATGAAATCGCTTAACGTTTCTCTAGAATGTATCCCTGTCGTTAAGTGACGTATACCCGTATATGTGTTTAGAAACTTTTTTTTGGATTTTTGTATTTTTATACGTAAAAGTTTTCTGTGTTTATTTGCTAAGGTATAACCGATCTATTTTGAATTGTATTGTGCACGCACAGCGTTCCGGCTCCGTTTTCGCAGTGTATTTATGTTAATGACATCTTGTAGCCGTTTTATCGTTCTTCAAAAAATGCTTCTGGAGCGCCATTCAAGGTATTGCTGCAGTTATTGTCTGTAGCTACAGGCCTGCATTTTTCCTCACAATCTGGTAGACAAAAGAGTTTCTGTGAAGCAAAAGCACTTTGGCTCGCATGTAGAAGCAGGCAGAATGTTGGTTTGCAGTAGGCGAGCCGTCCTTGCGCAGTGGCTCATCCCAGAATCGTTGGGCGCGCAGCCAGGAGGGATGCACCTTGGAGAGGATGCCAAGCCATCGCAGAATAGCCACGCACGCACTTTACGGTGACCAAGTGACCTAAAACTCTTGTCTTTGGAGCACACATACATACGTGAGGAGGAACGTGCACATTTCACACAGACTGAGTTGGGTTCGAACCCGCACCCAGGCCGGCTGAGGTGAGGTCACTACTCATCGGGCCACTGTGTGTTTGTTGTTTTCTTAGCCTGTGTGTTGTCATAGAGCCTGTACGCTACAGCCTTCTCAGACATTTTAAACACAAAATGGGGTTACTGGGCTTTTAATTTAGCTTTGCTTTGTAAATGTAGCACATACAACAGGGACATTCCCGGTATGTTTGCGTGAAAGGTGAAAGACAAGCCGTGCGGACTCTGGGAGTCTTGCGCAGGGCGGAGCTGCCATCGGTCCCGAGGTCCCTCGCCATACCCTGTCACCGTGCGCAATTGCCGCAGCGCTTGACAGGCCCTCGCACCGGACGGCCGTGTCCGTGGATGCTACGGCAGGGCACAAAATGAGTTTTGAAAAGGTGAAAACAAGGACAGCATCCGCTACGGCGCCCCCCCCCCCGTGCAGACTGCGGCCCGCCACGGCCTTTCTATGCGTTAGCACCGGTTGGAGGTAACGCGGAGCCGGCCCTCTTCTTCCCACCACCGGCGACATGCTCGCAGCCTCGGAGACAGAGTTTCGGCAGCACCGTCCCGCATGGCGCCGGGAATAATGCTAGGGGCTGATATCGCTGCGTAACTTCCGGCGGAGTTGTGTGTCACGGCAAGCCCTGAGCGACGCTGCTGGCACGAGCTGCCCAACCGGTGCCAAATAACTCCAGTTTGTTAAGCTGCTCATAATGAATACAGATGTTCCCGCTTTGTGCCGCACCTGTTGAATTGCGTGTGGCGGCTCATCGCGGACGCCACCGAGACACCGCCTGCACGTTCGCGCTTTAGCACCGCACGCTGATGCCGTTTCCCCTCGACGGTCCGTTACGGAAGCAGGTTCATAAAGCGATGGTTTATCACGGGGAGCAAAGCCACGTCTCCCGCGTGTCAGCAGGAACAGCTCGATGGTTCCGTCCGGGTCTTGTTGGTGCCAAGCAGCCTCGAGTCATCCTCCCTGGGCAGGGCACTGGGTTCAGGGGAAGCGATTTAGCTGTGCTGTCGGTAGCCAGCATTAATTTAATATCTTGGTTCGTGCAGTCAAGTTTATGTATTTCTGGTCTATCAATCTGTTTTCTTTGTCTATTATTTATTAGTTTTTTTATTTAATTTTATGTGCTAATCAAAGAGCTCCAGATATAGAATGCAAAATAGTTTCTCCCTTGACTTCACCCTTCTTGACTGTGAAGTAAATCATTTATTACCTTCTAACTGTTCTGCAGTTGACCCTTTCACCAGAAAAATAATAATAATTTAAAATGCTGTCCTTAATATTCAGGAGAGCAAAGACAGCACTTTACCAGGGCCTTTTCATTACGAGGGCCTTCTCCGGGAGGCGCTCTGCTTGGCGACCCTCAGCTCTCATTAACGCCGCGGAGGTCCAGCCGGAGCCGCTGCCGCTCGCTGCCTGACCCATTTCTACCGCGTTACCGCGCTCCTGTCACCCCCCCCCCCACCGCCCCTCACGGCGGGAGCCGGTCGCCTTGTTTTCCCCACGCCCCCAGCCTCCCTACCCCCCGCAAGCCCCGCACGGAATACTGATTCCTGTTAATAGGACATTAATCATCGTCGGGCGGCGGAGAGGGAGCGCCGTCCCCGTGACCCATCTCAGTTACCGTCCGGGCCGATCCACGTGTGACACTCTGGGGTGGTGGGGGGTGGACAGTTCCCCCAACGGGCAGCTGTTAACACAAGGCTGACTTCTCGAAAGAGGGAGTGTTTGTCACGCAGCTGCCATGCATTGCTGTTCAGGTGAAACTCATTGTGGAGCCTGTGGGGCTGTTCGTATCAGTCACGTATTTATTTCTTATATTTATTAATGGATTTTTTTGACGTCTCCAAAGTGACTTACAGTGACGCCTTTGTCCAAGGAAATCTTCAGTGGTAAATGCACTGCGCTGAATTCTGTTCACTTGTGAGCGATGCAACACATACACGACCAGCGGTTTAGGGAGGCCGCTCAGCATGAAACACGGGTGGTTGGATGGGTGGGAGGAAACCAGAGCACCTGGAGGGAGCCCACGCAACTCGGGGAGAGCATGCAAACTCGGGGCTGGATCCAAACTGAAGTTCGAATCCGCAGTCCAGGTTGTGTGCGGCCCCAACGCGCACCGCCAGGCAACCGTTACGAGTCCAACTGTGACTTTTTTTTTTTTTTTTTGAGGGGAATGCATGTCCTTTCACTGCAGTGTAATGGTGTTGGCTTGGATGTTCATCCAGGAGGTCACTTCCTGTGGGCTTACAGGGGTATTGATCTCACGGCCACAAAAGACTGCTGTGCTGTCTAGTACATGCTCTTTAACTGAGTGATATTTGTCGCACGGTGCCCTATGGTGGTATAAGATGCTGTGAAGGTCCCTTTAAGAAGCTTTGTCTCTGGAATCTGACACTTCTGATGTAGAAAGTTCTGCCTTTTTTAAAATTTTTACCTAGCCTTTTCCCCCAAAGTGTTAATCTACTTGCAGGGATGTATATGTATATATCAGGGTTATTTTTACTGCATTAATTCAGGGTAAGTACCTTAGTCAAGGTTAGTAAGGACTGAGGTGGGATTCAAACCTGGGTCCCAACCGCTACATGACCTGCTGCCATATTATGAAATTTTATCTGTTTTTTTTGAAAGCTCTTCTACAGAATCCACGATCTGAAGCACAGCTGTACAGTTTATTTTATTTCTGAGTTCTGGAAACTGCTTTGTTTCTTTCTTCAGGTTCCACTGAGGGCAGGGAAAAAAAAGTGGATTTTGTTTCTTCCACTGTTCTTACGCCAAACACCAAACTGTACCGCCGTGTTGATCGGGTCCACTTTTTTCTGTTTCCTGCTCAGGCTTAAACGCTATAGGTTTGTTAGCACCGAGGAGGCGAACAAATGACTTCCGAGTGCCGCCGAGACCGGGGGCGTGGGGGCGGCTGCCTTCACCGAGGTCCGAGGACGCACAAAAGCCATTTGTTTCAAATTGCGGCGTTACCAGGAAACTGGTTAGCGAGACAGTGATGTCTAATTTCCAGCATCCCCGCAAACGCGGCCGGGAACAGAGGGGTGTTTGTCTCGACCGGGGTGCCTCACCCCCACCCCCACCCACGTCCCCTATCGGGCTATTACAGGAGAAGGATCCAGTCCAGGTGTGGATGGCATCGAACCCCGCACGTAATAAATCTCCACCGTTGTGTAAAGCAGACAAAAAGGGGGCAGTTGTTTCAAGGGGGAGAATTTAAGTCGTTGGACACGCGGTGGACGGAGACTTGCTCGGTCTTTCAAGTGTTTCAAATCCAGTGGAGGGGGGGGATGTCGTTGAGCTCTATTTGTGTTGTCGTGGAAACAAAAGGCACCCCCCCCCCCCCCAACTCTCGTAACCCGGGCTCACGGGAGGGCGAGGCCGGAGAAGTAGGCAAGGGGGGGGGGGGATGCTGCTAGTGGGCAGCTGTAACAGTTTAACACAAGTTAGGCCAAATTGCCTTAAAGCAACAGAGAAAATGAGCGCAGAAATGAATCCTGATCATCTGCAAACCATTCCGCTTTTCTGAGCCCTCGCCGACAAAGCTGCAGTCTGTTTGAGTGCAGTTTTAGGACAATCTAAATATTTGAGTGGAATTAAAATTGATCTTTAATTCTTAAACCATGACTAATAAATAGAACGGTATAATTTCACGTGGGAAAATGTGTAGGTCACACATGTGCCGGCATGTACTGTGCGTCTCACTTTTGCGTTTAAATCAGCGTACGTCTCTTTTTTTATGTGTTTGTTTTAATCGGTTTGAAATAATCATTACATACTAAGTACAGCATGATGTGCGGCCAAAAAAAGTGTGACGTAGGCTCACCGCTCACTTTATTGGGTGCAGCTGTTCAGTAGGAGCCTCCTTTGACTCCGGAACAGCAGAGATCAAGCCGCAAGATGGTGGACCCTGGTTTCGGCAGGGTTCTTTGTCCGCGGCGGCGGTAACTTTGCTGCTTCTGCTGACTTTTTGACGGAACGTTCATTGTGGTGACATCACACCCCAATTCAAAAAGGCTCCGTTGGATTGAGAGGTGGGCCAGTACAGGTTGCTGCGGTAAAGTAAGTGCGTAAAAATTCCACAAAGTCGGTTGCTGCTGAAATGGTGAACCAGAGCGACACCAATATTCAAGCTGTGTTCAAAGCCGCTTAGCCAACGCCTTCTGTACATCTAACAGTCCTGGACCTCCACACCTGACCTGTGTGTCTCATATACTGAATCGCAGCCATGTGCAGAGCCTCTCCGTACAGGGTAAGCTGCGTTTAAACAGCCACGTGTACCTAATAAAGCGGCCAGTGATGTTTCGCAGTTATTACAACACTGCATAAACGGTATGCGGTTACAAAGCAAAGCAGGCGTGTTGCACGTTTTCTTTCTTCATTCGCTGTAAGAGAAGGCAGCCCGCGCAGCGAGGCCTTGGCCCGCCGAATCGAGGGCCCCGGTGAGAGTTTGCGGGGTCCCGCCGAGCACCGCGCTCCTGATGTATATCAGGCACAAAGTAAATAACGTCCCAGCCGCTGCCTCGTGCCAGCATCTGCGCAGCATTACAATGGGGGCGCCGATTCGTATCAGCAGCGTGTGAGTAACATCTGCCCTGCTGCTCTTTCGCACTTTTTCCCTTTCGGCTGCTGGGAATGTGCTGCAAAATGTGACTTGAGTATGCAAAAGTAGCATTTTATCATGCGCTGCAGGTTGGCTTAGGTTGTCTGTATGTCTGTCTGTCTGTCTGTTTGAGTACCAGTTTGTTGGTTTAGTTTTTTGTGCTTGCATTCTCCATGCTGCTGGGCTCATTGTCGTATTCCGGTGACAGCAGTTCCAGCTGCAGCCCGTAGTGTCAATAGAATCCATTTTCATGCCATGTTTGCACTGTCGTCTTAAAGCAAAAGGCCATTTATCAACTTTGGAGGTCACCGTGTCGGTTTTATGTACTGTAAGGTTAGACGTACTGGGATGAATTGACAGATGGACGAGTTGTTATGGCTGCAGCGTAATGGCGTACTACAGCGTATGACGCGGTTTAGGTGTCTCGTTCGGGCATGAGCGCAGTAGAAGAGCTCGGCGTACAATGCCAGTGTTCAGTCGGTCCATCAAGGTCTGCCAAGCTTTTTTCTTTTTCTTCTTTTTTGTAGATTTGTGAGACATCATTTCTATTTGTTGGCATTCGTGGTTGCTCAGCGGGGCGAGATGGGGGAAGATTAATGCACTCCTCGGCTGCGGCCGTGTTCTTTTCCCACCCTGTTCCTCCGTGCCGGAGTGCCTCTTCCCCGAGCGGCTCCTCACACGTTGGAGTGACTCCGAGATGGATGGCGGCGAGCAGCCTCCGCTGGGACGGATGGCCATTTGGAAGCAGTGCAGCCGCGGTGCTAGTTTAACACTTTCCGAACGGGGGAAACGCCACGACGGACCTTATGCGGTTATGCTGTATACCTTTATTAAACATTGGATGTGCCTGACGTATTTATTGGTCGCAACATAATGTCCACAGATGCACGTACAATGCATTGTTTCTTCAAGCTCTGCTTCGCTTAAATAAATGTGAGTCGCACGTTTCTCCAGAGTGACATGCAGGGATTTACAGTTAACCAGCTAGTCATCTTTACTGGATTAATTCAAAGTATCCTAAGCGAGAGTGCTACAGGGGGAGTTGCCGTTTGAACCCGAGTCCTTTAAATGGAAGGTGACGGAGCTAACCGTTATACCGCCCAACCCCCACGACAGACACTGGTGTTATGTATACATTTTTGAAAGTCAAAAAATAATTATATCAATTCTGTTACTGTTTTTTGTGTGACTGCTTGCATTATTATTATTTTTTTTTTGAGTGCAGCGATATGCAGCGAATATTAAAGGAATGTTTTATGGCAAAGTGAGCTGAAATGCAAATTTAATGAACCATAAAATAATAATTTTTCCCTGTAGGAAGGGAAGGCAGGCAAGTCAGTTGCTTTTTGTGATCCTCTCTTTTGCAGTCATGCTGGCTGCTTTATGTGAGGATGATAGCAGATATATTTTTACCGTCTCGCAGCTTTCCCGTGAGACTGGTTTTCACTTGGTATTGGCCCACAAAAATAGTTACGCTCGTGTTAAATCTTTAGGATGAGCTGGTTGCAGATAATTGTTGTTGAACGGTCGAGATTTGTTTGAGATCCAGCTGCTGGAATAGCTCAGATTGCAGAAAGCAGGATTTCAAGTCAGCGATGTGGAAAGCGGTGCCCTCAACCTGCGGTACGCTGTCAGCATCACGTGATGATCATCTACTGAGGATGTAAAGGCCATTTGCTTTGCTTCCTGAGTCGTCAGACTGTTTGCAATTTATTTGCCATATGTCTTTAGCACACAGCTTCCCACCATTCGGGGAGATTTAGCATTTAGATTGGGTGTTCTTAAGCCTCGGGACTTTGTTAAACATCTCCTAGGCATTATGTGGATGAAAATAACTAATCTCCCTGTTTATGACCTCACCAGGATAAACACGTGAACGTTAAAGGGTCATCCGGCTTGCGTGTTGTGGGGGGGGAGAGAGGCCGGTTTAACATTCTGAGCAAAAGCGACGCTATTGTGGAAAAATATTTTAATGTTTTTCACTGAATTAAGTGTTTGTGGAAAAGCCTCTGTCTTCATCTGAGTGGAGAGCAATAGATATGCCAAGGATGCTTGGCTGATTAGGTAATTTTTTTATCTTTTTATTTGTATGAAGAAATATGGCTTCCATTATTAAATATGTGCTTCTGGAGGAGCTCAGCAGGGTGGGGAAGTTGCACGCGCACGCTTTTTGCTGTGAAAGAATATCTCATGTCATGTTCGTAGCATAATTAAATTAGCTTATTTAACAAACAAAATCCCCCCCAAAGTGACTTGTAGCGTTAAGCAACTTACTGTGATTTACACAGCTGGGCAGTTCTTACGGATTTAAGGCAAGCGTGTTGATCGGCAGCGCGAGGTGGGATTCAACCCCGGGTCCTTCAAGCGCGAGGCAGTGGCTGTAACCGCTACGCCACCTGCTGCGCGGTCCCAGTCCCAGGTTGCCATAGTTTCCGACACGCGAATACCGACGGCGTTTTCCCTGCCGGTTTATGGGAACCTCGTCCGTTTCCCCCCTTTTCGTGAGCCTCGGTAGGCGAAGGTGCGAAGTCGAGCGAAGTGCGAGCGCGCGGCCCGCGCTGGCAGGAGGTTTCTACCTCCCGCTGTTGTCATTTGCCAAACAGGAAGAGTCTGGGAAGCCCGAACAGCTTATAATAGCACATGTGTTAATTAAGACTTTCGGATTTAAGCAAACAAACAAGGCCCAATGAGGCCGCGAGATGGATGACAGATCCGCGATGGCCGAGAACTCGCGCACAGCGTCTCCTGTGTCCGACATCACGTGGAAGCAATTACCCGCGCGCCGTGGCCAAAACGGGGCAATTCATGGCAGCGCTAGGATTTGAAAGTGCGAAGGGTTAAGGCTGCAGAGAAGTTAATAGCTACTAACTCCAGCTGTGCATGGTCTCCTCCCGGGGTCCCAGGAACCTGCTCTCCATTCACACAGTTCCCTCAGAAAAGAGAGTAATTGCCTCTTAGGAGAGGAGACGATAATTTATCTTTATTGAACGCATTCAAAATGGAAATGTGTAGCTCATAATCCCGTTAGAAATAGAATTACGACGATAACGTTTAGCTCCGGTATGTGGCAAAGGAGGTGTTTGTAATAGTTATGTACGGCGATTCAATGTATAGATCAATATTTTAAGTAGCTGTTTATTTCGCGGCAATTTCTTTTATGCTACATAATTTTGGCATATCATATAAACATGCTTACGATATCATAGTTATTATTATTCTTATTTTTCTCTATTATTATTATTATTATAGGCAGGAAATTGATCGTGGTAATAATGGTGAGATGGAATAACAAAAGCACTGGGTCACAAGCACAGATGTAGAGGGACAGAGAAACCGTGGTTGCATTCGTGCACACAGCAATGATTGAGTACAGCCGCACTGAAGTGCAGAGGTCCTACGGGTTAAATAGAAGGGGAAAAAAAGAACTTTATCCAAGAAGAGAATGTGTTGTTTTGGTCCTCAGTACACAGAGGTAAAGGTTTGACCAATTTCTTTGTTAATTTTGATAAAATATGACCTTTAAGAAGGATTGTTTGAGATTATTTTTCTTGAACTGTGTCTTTTTTGTGTCTCATTAGTAAAAGTTTTCCTCATTTCTTCTGTTTATCGAACTGTTAAAAGATGTCCTCGGTTTCATTGACCTAAAGTGAGGAGCTTGACAATTATATTAAAATCCACTGTCGGTGTTGACAGTAATTTTAACTGAGAACAACACATGGTTTCGAGTCGTGGATGTGGTTGGCGGTCACGCTCAAACATCTTTCTCTGGATGGTAGCTGCGCGTTTACTTAAAACTTCATTTTGCGTGACTCCCTGTACTATTAGGCAGTGGGTGCGCAGACGCAGTTTTTTTTATTACGACTGTATTTCATAAACCGTCGAACACAATGCACTGCATTACACACAGGCTCTGCTTTCTGGTTCCACGTGTGCATTTCCACAACCCATTTAAGCCTCTCATACCGTTTCATTGCATAATCCATTCTTTACGGTTTAATTAAAGAAGTTATTACACCGTACAGTTAAAACACAGGAGTATTAATAATTCAGAGCTACATTAAAGCTCGTGTTGAAGTGCCCCGGTTTATGTTGTCGGTCTCATTATACACTGCAGCCTATGGCTCAGTCGTGCTGCTTATTGGGCAGGCAGGGTGCTGCTGGCAGGTGTGGAACCAGTGAGAAGGTAGAGTACACATGGTGAGTCCAGGTGTTGGCCAGGTGCTCTCAGTTTCCACAGGTGCCGCAGATACATCGGCAGTCTGTTTTCACGACTGCATTCACAAGGTGTCCCTACACCCCAACAAGCGCACTGCGCTCCTCTTCTCTCCAGCCACTCCAGCGCTGTTCAACACACAAGTCCAAAGTCGAAAAAACTCACGAACGTGCATCCCAGGATCTCCCATGGCCTCCTTTTGTATTTTCCTATCCAGTTCGATACCTCTGCCAACTCTGCGGCAAGGCTTGGCGGGCAAATTCTGCTTGGACAGTCAAAGCGTCGGTACATCAAACTCGTAACCAGTGTATCACTTCCAGCTGCTGATTTGGCAAAATTTGACAAGATGACGTAATGACTCCTTTACTAACACAACACATACGTACATTTAAAGCATCAGTAGTATCTGCTACTCGATATTTGTAGCGATACAGCACGTACTAGTTAATTTATGCTACATTAAATTTTGCACTTTGTGTTTACGAATATTATATTGGCTGAGAGTCTTTGGTAAAGATAAATTTGCATTAGCTGTATTTGGCACCGTATGTCTTAACCAAAATTGAGCAAATTTATACTTACCGTACCTTCAAAAGAGTGTAGTGACATCAGAGACATTGTCTTGCTGCACCCTGTGAAATAAACTTTTATTTTGCACCATCTCATATTTGGAGAAATGGATTTATTTGAACAGAATGTAAATGTTTGGATACATTTAGTTTTACTCAAAATTTGAACGCTACTCTCTTGTTAATCAAATTTTTTTTTTTTTTTTTTTTGGAAACTTTCTTTAGGTTTTTTTTGTGGTTTTGTGTATATTTGTTTATAGAACATAAAACTGCAGTAGAGCGCACACTATTAAAACTAAATGGTAAACAAGGGGATTTTTAATTTTTTTTTTTTTTTTTTTTTTTTTTTTTTTTTTTGTTCTCTGTGAGAACGTTGCTTCATATTCATTTTGAATTCTCAGTTTGTCTCAAAGCCAAACAGATTTGGTCTCATTAAAAGCAAATAAAAGAACTGATGGAACAGTGCGGAAATTCCTTTTCAGTATAGTGTCTGCCAGGGTCAGAAGGTGTGTTGGACAAGTGCAGAACAAAACTGCTGCCAAAACACAACGAGCAAAAATCAATGACTGACCCAAAAAATATATATTTATATATATATTTATATTTGGTTCCCACTGTGTTACATGACAGATTATGTAGGTGGGGATATTTTGTTCTGGAAAGAATAGAGGTTGTACGACGGAAGCTTCGAATGCTGTCAGTCTGCGTTAAGTAGCAAATATGGGGGAAGAAATGTGGGCTAGCATATTTGATTTTTGCTCTGATTTGTCGTTTGCATGTTTTGACATTTTTATCCACCGGTGGGCGCGAACATTTTTCATTCTGGACTTTTGACGTTTTCACCCAGTGGCTGGTGAGAAAGCAGCAGCAGCAGAAACCAGAGCTGAATCCAACGCAAACAAACAGGAGGCCCTACCCACCGCAGTGCGTCCGCGGGTGTCGGCATTTGGGAACACTGCCTTTCGGCACGCCGTGAGCCTCTGTGACCCGTCCTCATTCACGCTGCTTTCCTCCTGTGTCAGCAGAGGGGGGATTGTTTCTTCTCTCTGCAAGCCCTGTTCTGTTTTTCTTACCCCGGTATGAATCGCCCTCTGTTTCTTGTCCGTTGTATCTGGCGCACCTCCTTCCCCAACACACACTGCCCTCCTAGAAGCCCACCTTGCGCGGCCTGTTTCTCTCTGGATGCAAGGCGCGACCGGCGTCGCTTTGGCAGAAATGGGCGCGCGTGCACGTTTTTCTCTCCTGTCTGACAGTCGCAGGGATACCGGCTTCTGTTCTGTTTACCCGGGGAGTTTTAATTAAGCGATAACTGTCACCGCGGGATGTAAATGCCAGGATCAGGGCTCCCGGGACAGGCGGGGGCGGGGTCATCCTCTGCTTTTCTTCGACAGCCAGGAGTCAAAAACCACACGGAAGGCAAACATGCTTTAGGTGATGGGGCAACCTCCTGTCCTTTATGGATGCCACACGTCTGGGCCTGCCTTACTTGCTCACATTATTAATTATGTTTATTTAGCTGACACTTTTCCAAAGGAACTTGCACTAAGGTACTTGGTTTGATTCGCCCATTGATACAGCACAGTCATTTTTAATCTGTCACTTCAGGGTAAATAGCCGGATCGAGGGTTCTACAGCAGGAAATTGGATTCAAATGTAGGCCTTGGGCCTAAAAGCAATGACTGTAACCATTAGGTCCTGTTCTGTGGCTTCATTAGAGAGTGATGGCAAAGGTTTGGTTTACAGTTGAGCGGTTATTCTCAAACTTTCATTTATTTTACTTAGTTTTCAAAGCACTGTTTTCCATGCATTTCCCAATCCTCGGTCGCTTTGGCCTCGTCTCTTTTGCGGTGGTCCACGTCACAGCCAGCAGTGGCATTTAGAGGAGATTGCCATCTCTGGAGAGGGACAGCGGTGTAGCGGATGACGCTGGGCTGTGGGTTCAAGCACGGAATGAAATCTGGCTCCGTTTGTTTGGAGGTTGCAAGTTCTCTCAGTCCATGTGGGTCTCCTGGTGATCTTCCAGCTTTTTTGAGCAGTCCAAAGATGTGCAAATGAAATGAATTGGTGACTGTGTGTGTGCGTCTCTCATGTGAATCCGCATGTTGAGACATCTTGCAGCACTCTTTGATCTGCTTCCGTTGAGGTCCTCCTGACTGCACGGAGTGGGGTGCGCTCGGCGGGCGGGCAGGTCCGGGTCAAGTGGGTAAGACCTGCAAATCGTGACAACCTGCAGGAACAGCCGAGGTCTCGGTACGTCACGTGCGACGATCGCGGCACAAACCCGAGGCGTAGCTCCGTCTTTATCCTTCTTTTCCCCCATTCCCATGTTCTCCACACATTCTTAGCGGTTATTAATTACCCCGAAGCTTCTGCGCCGCCCCGTGCCACTCTCTGCTCACCCCCACAGCGCCCAAGCACACAGCAAAGGGTAATGTAACAGTTGGAAGGCAATTTATAGTGTCTCTCTACCTGTGAGCTTTCCCAGCATGCCTTGTGGAAGGGGGGGGGCATATCAGGCTCTCCGCTGTCAAAATAAGCGCACTGTGGAGGGTAATAACATGGAGTTAGAAATAATCTGAGGAGATTTAGATTGACTTTCATTTTCTTCTTTTTTTTGTTGGTGCTTTCTGGTTCTCCCTGTGAAACTGTCACATTTTAGCCTTCCTGCTGCGTTGTCTTCCATTTCTCTTAATTAAAACAGAATGGTTTCAGCGACTGCTGGAATGATGGATGACATGTTATACCATCTGCATAGCTGTCAAGTGATGAGGACGCGGTTATGTTTTATAGGCTGTGGATTTATTTAGAGTATAATGGTAACTGCCGGGTTATTTTGACAGTTTTGTTCCTTTTGAATGAACTGCGTCCGTTACCTGGATGCAGTATGATCATCCAGGTAAGTCATCGGACGCGAGCGTGACATCTGTACAGGACCGGGGGCAAATGAAATGGCGCAAGGGGGTGGCGTCTATCCGTGCCGAGCAAAGCGAGCTGTTAAAATACTGCCGAAGCTTCTTCGCTTCGTGCTGATGGACTTCCTCCATTTGGCTTGAGCTTCTTTCCCCGTTACGAAAATAATGGGAATTTGTCTTTCATCCGTTACCTGATATAAACAGGATATTAAAGCGCTTTAGTTATATCTCTCCCGGGACTGAGTACCGTGGTACAAAACAGGGGTGCTTTTGGCTGTGACTTTATGGAATAATAATTTGGGAATTTGGTGGAGAACTCAGCTGGGAGCGCTGAGTAGGTCAGCACTGTGAACCCAAGTCTAACTGAGCCCAAAGTGCGCTGTTTTCACTTAAATGCATACATTACGCTGCTTTAACTGCCTTACTGGAAGCCGGGTAATGAAAATAAAGCACAATAAGCGGTACCGAAGGATGCCGGAGTGTAGCATTGGATTTTTATTTCATGTCCCTTGTTGCGCATCAGAGCGCGTTCTCCTAAACTGCTTTACTTGCTCCAACACCTGGCTGCATAAGCTAGTGAAAGTGTCCTTTTCTGTGGGCAAATGAGTCGGATAAGAAATGGTGTTGTATATAAAAAGTAAAAGTGAGTTACAGGGTACAAGGCGGTCAAGGGATCTGCACCTCGATACCTAAAGAGCCTGAACGTTCGCAATGTCCGTGCTCCTTCGCCTGTCCCCGGCGCTCCCGCTACCACAGGGTTCATCGCCAAAAGTGTGAACTTTAGTGATTTCGATTCCAACGTGGTGGCATGAGCTCCGTCCCTCAGGTCTGCTTAATCCTTTCCTTTTCAACATTAAAGAAGGGTTTCAGAACTCACGTTAGAAGCCAACCTCCTTTCCAACCTCTGGAAGCCTTTGCCATGTTTATCCACTTATTTTCCTATTTGTATGGTTGCCAGATGCAAAAAATATACATTTAAAAGCGCTGCATCATTTGGAATATGGGGGGGGGGGGGCAGGAGTTCTGTGAAAAACGGCGTTCTGTGCACTGTCCTCTAAATGAGTCGCATCCTCCATTTTGTTTAAAATAAATGCGAATCGCTCAGGCGCTTGGTTCTGATTGTGGTTTGCGGTCCGCATATTTCAGTCCGTGAGCAAAATGCTTCTGGTCGAGTGCTTTTCGGTCGCCGCCCACCAAAAGATTTCCACTCCATCCAGCGCTGCAGGCTGATGGATTTCCGGCTTATGGGCAAAGTTTAAACGCTCCTTTCTCAGACATTCTTTTACGATCCTGGCTGGGAGATAAAGGCCCGTGGAAAAAAGAAAGATCGGCCAACAGGCGAAACTGCAGTAACTCTCAGCGTCTGCCGCTCTTATCACGGGGCGAGCAACTTATTTCAGAAGACAGACCGGATCCTGGACTACGAATAGGAGGACCTGGCGTCCGGGCGCCGCACATGCGGAAAGCATTAAGTGTGTGTGCTTTTCATATCGTGTCAAATTTGTTTGGAGGCCTCTGCCGCCGGGGCTGCAATTATGAAGTCCTCCCCGGAGAATGGCGTGATGAGCATCGCTCGGTGGTGGTGGTGGTGATGATGTGTGACTGTAAACACCAGAGAGGTGCCGATGATTCTCACAGCCCTTCCACTGCAACGCAAACAGAAATGAAGGCCACTTGCTCTACGTGTTGGACCGTAGCTGGAACCACGTGGCAAGAAAACATATGTTTGTTTATTATTACATATAGACCACAGTCAGATCTGAACCGTGCTGACGGCCGAGAGGGTGCTGCAGTTAGTTTGGTTCTGAACTAACAACTCCGTTCCTGTTTTAACGGATAACACAGGCGCGTTTGCGTTGGTTTATTGCGTTATGTCTGCTTGTCTACCCGTTTTTTACGGCCGGTTCTGTTTTACTGGAATAATCCAGGGTGCGTACCTTGATCGAGGTGTTGCTGCGGGAATGGGATTTGAACCAGCGATGTTCTGACCGCAACAGCCTAAAATTCAATGTTAGAACATCAGGGTGTACATTATGAAGTGTGTACGAAGCGGCTGTATTTGACTTGATACGTTCCACCCTGCGGATGATCAACGCCCGTTGTGTAGTGACGTTTAATGATACTCATTACAGGAACTTATCGCTTCTTGACGCAGATTTAAATTTGGCAAAGTAATAATGTTGTTACATAATCACTTTAATAATGCAGATTCCTCATTTGGGGAGGCTGGGGCACCACACATCCCCATAATTTAAAAGCGCTTAATATTTGAAATCCTGATTGTCTTTTTTTTTTTTTTTTTTTATGAGTTTGTGGCGCATTTACATTTATTTATATTCCTTTTCCCCGAGATCATAAAATATTTTGTCATTACTTCTTTGATTGCTTTAAGTTGTCTTTCATTTTCTTACTTTTAGATTTTTCATTTTATTTAATTTATGGTTGTTTCCTTGTTTCTTTAGGTTCTCCCATGCCATCGTCTTTATCCAGTCCATCAGTCATTGAGCATTCACATTCCCAGCCTCCATCACCCAATCTCCATGACAACCAGAGGCAGTTGATAAGTCCTGACACTGCCCAGTCAGTTCATGAGTCAGATGATGAGTACAGGTCCAGCCTGTATTTACCCATAGTGCACGATGGCCAAGTTTCTACATGTGAGGGTAAGAAATTCCCTGGTTTGTTGCATAAAATGCTTTTTTTTTTTTTTTTTTTTTTTTTTTTTTTTTTTTTAAATTAAACTTACAAGTGAGGAAAACTTTAATAACTAATTTTAGGTTAGAAATATAACGGCTTAATACGGTGCTTTTACTTTGTACATGTATTTCTTTGAAAGTCGGGTTGGTTTTATGTGGTGTACAATATTGATTTTTATGGTTTTATGCAGTTTTTAAGGTTCGTTTTGTAATATTTGTCTTGAATGGGGGGGTGAAAGGTGACTGAATGCAGTTTGAATGTCTTTCTTGTTTCTCCTCTTTCACATCACAAGGATTAAAAAATATGTTCACCCAGAAAGTTGTCTGTAATGAAAATAATACCAACCCTTTTTCTACAGCATGGCTATTTGTTTTTTAACAGAAAGAGATCATTTGTTTCTTCCTGTTGGTTTTACACACACACACACACACACACAGTTCCTGTCTTTCTATTCCCACTGAGTCCAACAGGAGTCTTATCACCTTGCTTTTATATATATTTTTTTATCGTATGTGTTTCTCCAGAGTGACTTAATTTTAAGCTACTTACAGTGATTTACCTATTTATACAGCAGGGTAATTTTTACTGTACTGATTCATGGTAAGTACCTCGATCAAGGACACTACAGCACTTAGTAGGGCTCAAACGTGGTTCCTTCAAACTGAAGGCAGGTGCTGAAACCACCACGCCACTTGCCGGCCCACTAAATGACCCTGCAGCCGAATCCCAGCCACCCTTGAAACACCCCACTGCGTGCTGGAATATTCTATGTATAAAGCGGTGATGAAACACACCTACAACCGACTTCGATTTCAGGTGAAATATCTGCCCTTAACGGAAAGGATGGAGCCGTCCTTGAAACGGTGTCTTTGACATGCTAATGAAATATATTTTATCTGTACACAGCTATTAGCGTGTTCATATTGAATGTCAATAGCTGTTAATTGACTGTATGACAGTTTCCATTTGCCCTTCCTCCAGCGCTTTAAAGAACGGGGCGGCTGACATTTGTCGTTTACTTACGAAGAGAAAATTGAATGTCTTCGGCATTACTTTTCTTGTCGAGCCTTTGGCTTTCGACGGGTTGAAACCACCGTTAACTGTGCGCCAATTATGAGATTATCATCTGCGTTCCACTGGTGGTCGAAATGTAGCAAGCGCGTGCTTTTTATGAAGGTACGGTGGGTGGGGGGGGCGCTGTCACGTTCCATTACGGCACAAACATTTCAGGGTTCAGTTACAACGCAAACATTTCGGGCCGTCCCTCGATGACATCAGAATCCCGCATGGCCGCGCAGCAGATGTGCACCGATGGCCATAAACCGGTCAGCCATAAATCTGGTTGCAAAAACCGGAGCGTTTTGGAGGGATTTGTTCTACAGGTGTTCCACTCAACTTTAGGAGCCTTATATGGTATTCGGGCTCCCCGACACGGCTGGGATTTAGGGGGTATTTATCTAGGCAAATGGAACAGTGTGTTTTTAATATGACACAAATGACTAAAAGATGCAAATGCTTTGTCAGATTATGGCTTGCAAGTCATTAATCTTTTTGGCGGGAAAAATTATATCGGCAAAGGGAAAAGAAACGTAAATCTGCAGGCTGGAGTTTTCTCACTTCTTCCAAACATACAGTAGTTGGCTACCTGGTGGGCCAGCACGTGACGTAGGGGTTGCAGGCGCCATGTTGCGCTGGAAGATAGGTTTGAGTTCCTTCTCCTGTTGTAATTGTACATAGCTTTGGATTTTAAGCAGCTAAGGTAGTTCGTATGAACTATGCCAACAAGCCTGCGTGTTTCAGTTCGGCGTCACTGATAAAAGGACCTGGGCAACTCGCAGTCAAGTCCATGAACTTTTCTTTATACCGCAGTATTCCGGAGGCAAATGTAAGGCCATCTGTGCGACAGCTGAAGCTTAGCTGAAATAGTGTCCTTCAACAGTAAAACGATCCAAAATACACCAGCGGATCTACAGCCGAATGGCCGACAAACAAAGCAATCCAGTTGTCGGAATAACCAAGTCAAATTCCAGAGGTCAACCCCATTTGAGATGATATGGTGAGATAAACAGAGCTGTGGATAAACAAACACCCTCAAATATCAATGGACAGAAGCAGAAAATATGTATAAAAAATAGGCTTTTTTCTTAAATTATGACAATATGGAATCTTGTATTGTCACTGAAGTTATTGTAGGAGCTGATGAGGACCAGATGATGTTTTTTTTTTTTTTTTTAATGTTCTGATAAATGAAATCAGAACTGACAGGGTATGAACTTCATTTTTCACATCACTGTACGTAGAACGAGGTCGTAGAAGCTTAAGGGAGTTTACCTCTGCAGAGCCAACCCATCCAAATCCGGTAATCTGTTAATAGCAATTGCTAATTTCACACAAATTTCACCTCTTTGAGGCCATCGGGGACACGTACATACTGAGGTCAAAATGTGACAATGGATGGGCTTTAGGCTTGAGCTGGGTTGGAGTGTTGGACTCGGGTGTGAAGGTGTATCCAAGCTGGATGTTCTTACATTTACTTTACATTTGCCAAAGCAGTGTTATGCGGTTTACAGTGATTTACCCATTTACGCAGCAGGGTACTTTTACCGTATCGATTCAATGTCAGTACATTAACCAAAAGCACTAGAGCAGAGTAGGATTTGAACCTCGGTCCTTCCACACATCTAAGCACTACACCCCCAACTGTGCTTATGGTTTGTTTTGATCTGCCGCGTGTTTTTATTTTTCACACTTCCCCTGACGTGTTGTGTTACTGTCAGTTACCCCATTAAGGGCTCAGCCGGGTACTGACCCTATTGTTCGGGAGCCCCCCGATTGTCCTGTGGGCCTGCTGCCCTCGATCCTCACTGAGGATTACTGCTGTCAGATGCATTGGGCATGAAAGCAGCAATTTTACAGCACAAAAGTTCCAATAACATTTACTGTGGCCGGTAGAGATTGAAACACACACAGGCACTCCTCAGTTTCGGTTGCTTAAGCACCAGTCGTTCTGGCAGATGTCCAACTGTCTTTTTTTTCTTTTCTTTTCTTTTTTTTCGTAGCGGTCCAGACATCTGAGGAAAAAGCTACATGTGGTTAATCCACAAAAAAAAAGGTTTAGCTCCTGACACATTCACATTAGGGACAGCAGATGGCGTAGTGGTTAGCGAAGCCATCTCACCAAACTTGATGCAGATGGAATTAGAATTGGAATCAGGTTGTGGCTTTGTCTTCCAAACAAATAGGTGGCGCAGGTAGCAAGACGGCAGGTGGCGTAGTGGCTAATGCTGTCGCTTCATGATTGTAGTGCCCTTGAGCAAGGTACTTGCCCTAAAGTGATGCAGTAAAAATTACTCAGCTCTATAAATGGGCCTAAGTTGCTATGGGTACAAACCGCAACATTTTGAGCCATTTTAGGAGAAAAGCATCAGCTGAATGAACTACTAAGATGCTCACATTTTGACCTTTTGATATGAGGACTTGTCCTGGTTCCGAACCAAAGACCTTCGTCACCTCCTCCTATAACACCATGGTTACTGCAGGCCTGCTGGCATGCGCAGATTCTGTTTAGAAGAATCCAGAAATCAAGGTGATCTGTCACGAGTTGGAAGAACTGGAATATTTATTTATTTATTCTGACTCCTTTATTAAAAATGGATTTTCTGGATGATGCTGCATTATGTCGCGCTTTTTTATTTGCTTGATGTGATAATTGTGTGTTACAATAACACTGTGGTACAGTGCGTTTTCCTGTTTTTATTTTCCCCAGTCGTATGTTTTTGGTGCCATTTTTCCCATCAGCTGTTTTTGTTAGCACCATTCTGCTGATGTATCATTACTTTATTTGTTTGCCTTTGTTGATAGCATACAGTCTTGAACTTTAAATCTTTGTACAGCTGAATGAATCCACTGGCTCAGTTCAGTTTTAAGCGCCTTGCTCAAGGGTATAATAGGATTTCCTACGCGGGATCCGATCTCATCCAACCGCTCTGTAGTGGCGGGTCCTGTTCAACCTCAGCGACTCTGCGTGTTCTGAAAATCAGCGTCTTTTCCTTGTTTCAATGATTTTTCCCGTCTTGGACAGCGGAATACGAAACGGTGTGGTTGCATGAATAATGGATTTCCGTCTAATGCTCTGTCATTGTTTTCAACTGGGTTCACTCTTTTGGAAAGTGAACAGTTTGATGGATGGATTACATGAAAACCGTACACGGCCTCGATGCTCCTTGTGCATTAAAAAAAAGAAAAAACAGCTGTGGTCTTAGGGGGATTTTTCATGTTTCAATGAAAATTTCAGCTAATAAAATGTCATTATCTTTATTGTAGCTGTGTCCCGGTCAAGGTGGCGTTGGTCCACAGTCTTTCCTGAAGTCACTGGGCAGCAGGCTATGAAACCACACCCTGGATGGGATGCCAGCCAGAAGGGTGTCCACACACACACACACACACACACACACACACACACACACACACACACACACACACACACACAGACAGAGTGGATAATTGAGTGACCAATTAATCTGAAACTCGTGTCTTTGGACTGTGGAAGGAAACACATTTGGGGAAGACATGCAAAATTCCACACAGACTGAGTTGCATTCCACCCCACGTCCAAATAGCCCAGGTGCTGTCAGGGGGCAGTGTTACTTGCTGCACCACTGCGCAACCCATGTTTAAAAAACACAATATTTATTTTAATATAAAGCTTAAATAATACAGTGTAATAATAGTAAAGTATATTATGCTAGTATAATTAGTTAAAATGGGGATTGCAGTTATCACTTGAAATGCTTTACTGTCTTTTCATGCCGGCTCCTTCATTTACAAACACATCTTGGACTTGACATGTGTGCTCAAACAGATTTGTTTGTAAATCTAAACTCACTTTGATTATTAAATCATAATCAAACAACACAGACCTCGAAGTCAAAAAGTATCTGCAAATTTTATGTAGCGGTGGCTGCGGACGTTTTCCGACTTAACTGTCGTAGTTGGGTTCTGTAAAAGTAGATAAAGTGGCAGCGCATCGAGTAACATTTATGTTTATTCATCTGGTAGGTTGTTGTGTCGGCAAACAAAACTGTTCCGTAGCAGATGTTGGCCTACAGATACACGATTGTCTAAACGCAGCCATTTCACGGCTGCATATTAGACCTGATGAGAATTATTACCAAGTTGGTCATGGCACCTACTTGCCATACACTCGAATTTTGGACTGATTTATTTCATAAATGTGCGCACAGGAATTTTAGAGAATGGCTGAGGAAAGAAGATTTAATTAAAATAAATTGAAAAAGTTGGTAGGTTTGGGAACGCGTAACTGGAACACGAGAAGTCTCTGTATAATGTAATTGGTCGGAAGGGTTTTGGTTCGTGTCGCACGCAGGCGTTCGCTACAAGAGCCTCTGCATTTGAATTACATTCATTACTCCTTGACAAAAGGTCCAGCTCACTTATTTCCCACCACTCTGCCGGTGTCCTTGTAGTGATCTCGGGTTTAATGAGCCAGGCTGTGTGCCGAGCTCCCTGGCAAGGCTCTGCTCCGGCCCGTCGACGCGCACTTTGAGTCAAACATCACACACAAGCGGCTGGCACGAGGTGCTTTCCGTCGCCCTGGTGTACTTGCCACCCTGACCCACCGGCACCACGACCTCTGCCTCCACCGACCCTCTAAACCTGGCTCTAGGCTCAAGAGTTCACTTTGGGACCTCCGGTGTAATGCAAGGACAGGTGACTGTAGGACCCCAAACCCTTTGGAGTCAATTAAACCATCTTGCTCAGCCATGACATGATGCCACCAGGTAGGTGGCATAGCGGTTAGTTTTGCTTTCCACTTGAAGAACCACAGCTTGTACATCAGGTACTGCTGTAGCACCCTTGAGCGACATACTTACCCTGCATTACGCCAGTGAAAATTACCCAGCTGTATAAATTGCAGAACCCCATTGCGGTACCGTTGTGTACAGAGCTACACTTGTCAAACTGTTGTAGATAAAAATGCGCCAGCAAGATGTTGGACAAGATATGAATTTCTAAACCTACTGCCATTTTCCAGATATTTTTATTCTACTACCACGATTCTACTATCACAAATTTATCCTCCAGTTGCTGTGGAAAGAAAGCAGCCTGTTTTTTTTTTTTTTTGCTTGTAAAATACATTCCAAGAGAACCATCCTAATCCACCTCACTTCCATACTGTTTACTGTTCTTTTCTAGTGCCATGCTGTGCTTATTTATGCCATCCCTGTTAAGGGAGTAACTTGGCGCTTGTCCATGTTGTCTTTCTTGGCTTTTGCAGCCTTTCCAAGTGGGTTTTGCTCCTCTAAGGAGCATTTTGGTAATTTGACTCACAGATGTTTACGGTGTGAAAATGGTTTATGAAGTTCACATGATGACCGCTCACGTATTTCACTCTGCAAAAGCATGAGGACGCTACATGCGTACAGACATAAAATGGCCATCTGTCAGTCATCCTCATCTCCTTTATCTTGGTTAGGGCCACGTTGCCTCGGAGTCACTGGGCTATGAAGTGGCCTGGAATAAGACACCAGTTTGGAAATGAAGCAGAAATACAGAATAATTAACCTGTTGCGTAGAATAGAATATTTATATATTTTTGTAAACAGTTGTAGGACTTTGTGCATTATATGTAATATTTGTAAGGAGATGGCTCTGGCTTCCCATGCACCGCTTTGCTTCGGTCCTTCAGTTTAATATCGCAGTTAAATATATTAACCCTAATGACAGAGATGGTAATTAGGATTACAGCAGTGGAAAGTATGGATTATGTATATGATAGTCTGTTCATCTAGAATGTATTTAATGCCCAAACTGTGTGTGTATGAGAGGGGGTGCCGTCATTAAATAAGGAAATGGACCAGAGTACATAAAATTAAGACGAACATCTAAATGCTCTTGTGCATTAAGTAAATTAATAATTTAGTACGAATTCAGTAAACCATGATTCATCCATCGCGGCACGAGGTATATCCCCTTATCACTCCCCCCTGCAGTATCTTACATATTCTCCTCTGTGCCTGCGTATTGAGTAGCATAATCACAGTATTATCAGCATTACATGACAGATTTGTGACATTACGGTATTAGCTTGTACTTGTGTGTTCAATCGATGTAAGATAATGAGCGTGTCCGTATTCAGCAAGCATTCCGCAGAAAGAATATGGACTGTTCAGCTAATAAATGTCATACCCTTGTGATATTTAGCTATTATAAATAGCAAAGTGCCCATATATTTGCAAAATATAGATCCCTTTTGAAAGGCAATGAATTCAGTTATAATTTTATGAGGTGTGGATTATACAGTACTGCCTTTTACTTCTAAAATGTGCACTTGACTAATTTCCATAATTATTCAAGGAAGAATAAGATTTTTTTATATATATATATATATATATATATATATATATATATATATATATATATATATATATATATATGAGACACACACTGAGGTGTGTCCCCCCCTACTTTTGAGCATAACGCATTCCTGGAAATCTGAAGTCACAATTACAACGCAAACTTTGCAAACTAGCCCCAAGCTTGACTGTTACTCGAAAGTGAAATGTCAGCCTCATTTTTAGTTGTAACTAAGTTAAAAGTATAAAACGACACAAAAAAATTTATTTGGATATTTTTATTTTAAGGGATGGCATATACAGTATATGAGTTTATAATTTTTCAGCTCTCTAGCTTGTGCGCGTGGAATCTGGGTGTGAGCAGCTAACTGAGTGCTTTTTGCTTTTTTGATTTTGTGTTTGACGTCCGTCTTTTTGCCGAAGCCTCTTTGGGGGGGCTTGTTCATTCCCATCGGGGTCCCTGCCTGGGGGATGGTGCTATTCGTTGAACACAAACGCTCCATCGTTGTTCCTCCCCACCATGTGAAGGGGATTTGTGTTCCTGCCAGTGACGGTTGCAAAGGTCCCAGCCTGAACGTCACGCTCCGGGAGCTGAACCCGTGTCCAGATGTTGCTGCCAGGCGAGGCCACCTGCTTTGTGGCTCTTGGGTTGTAACCTCAGGTCTTACCACTGATTTGGGTGCACCTACCGTATGGCAGCCTGGTGCAGGAACACGGATCTGCGATGTGCACTCTGGGATTTTTGAGCTGGGGTGTAAACTGGGTAAATGTGGGGAAAAGCCAGGGACGGGAGGCTGCCGTTTGCTGTGGGTCGGATTGACTTTCCTACATCTGTCAGCCACACTCCAGTGGCAGGGGGCATAGCGGCCACAGCGTCCTCCTTGCAGTTGAAGAGTCCGGGTCAGAATCGCACCAGCTGCTGTGTTTACACGTCAGAGAGTACAAAAGCAGTGCGAGTGTTGGCAGTCTTGGGAGTTCAGTAAAGGTTGCAGTGAAAACGCAAGTGCGCAACTCCACAAGGCCTTTTCATTAAGGACGGAGCCGCACCCGGTCTGCCGGTGGCTCCACCACCCGTTCTTGTCTGCAGCCACCGTTCCCGCCTTTTCTTGCCCATCTTATTATTATGCTTTTATTATTTTATTACATGATTGTATATTGTCAATGAAAGAAAATGTCCACTACACCATCTGCTGATCCCATCCCATCTCCCTACAATCAGTGCAGTGACCTGGCTTTCTTTTTCCTGCTCAACTCCTTTTCCAGCTGCAGTGCGCACAACCTTCATTGTTTTGCTCACCGTGGTCACCGTACGGTAGAGCTACCGCGAACAGGGCAATACGGTGAGAGGAAAAGCTCTCGTGAAATGGGCACGCAGCTGTGCACTTTGAACGCAGTACCGCTAACATTTTCTTGTTTGCGCAGCGGCTTTAAGGCGGAGCGGCTCAGCGCCGCGAGGTGGACCGCATCCATCTTGCGACTGATAAAAACAGAACCAAAGTGGAACGTGGCATTTTAGCACTGCACTCTATTAATAACCTTTAGCTGCTATACCGGATTAATGACCTTTTGTAGAATTTCCATCAGACTGGACAGGAGACCAAATGGAGAGCATGTTATGAAAATTCAATTCAGCATCGTGACACATTATTGATAGCATGTCGAGCATTCAAGGCTTATCAGTAGCTAGGATTTGTCCTTATTTTTTTTTAAAAATTATTTATTTAAATCTTTCTCTCCGCCATAAAACATCCAATCTTCAAGGTGTCAGATCATCAAGCATTAAAAGACTCGCACAATAGCGTGGGGTCATGCGGGGCAACATCAAGGACATACATGAAGAGACGTAGCGCTCACCACCTTGAGGTTAGAGTACGTCTTCCTTCTGTTGTACCCTTGAGAAAGCCACTTACCCCAAGCTGCTTCAGGAACAAATAACCGAGCTGTATAATTTGGTCAACACGGTTGCTTCATAGTAAATGTGCGCAGTATTAATTGATCCGTGTAAATGATAAGAATTGGCCACTTTGGTAACTGCTGTTTAAGAAATGACCTCCTTTAAGTTCAATTACTTCTACGAATGTGGTCATAATGTATGTTAAGTACACGAATTCGATTCCCGCTCTTGGCCGTACGGTCCGGCGGTACCTTGTTTTCTCGAGGGGGCTCAGTTACTGTCTTATAATAAAAGAAAATCATTCCTGGTGGCAATTTAGCTCCAGTAGAGAGACAATATGTGCATTTGTGTGCTTCGGTGTGGAGGCTCGTGTGTGTCGGCTTCATTTCATCATTTTCTATTATTTCCTCCCGCCCATTTAATTGTCTCCTCCTCAAAATGAGGATGTCTCCAGCCTCCCTTGGAGAAGCGCCCTCGTGTCGACAGCCGGCACTCCCAGCAGAGGAGTGGTTTTCTCTGAATCTTTGTGTTTTGTGTGCCTCGGGCTCCAGCCTGACAGTAGAGCACCGTAGTACAGCTGGTGCTTCCCTGTTCTAATCCGTAACTTGTGTCTTCCGGCCACGTATGTTTACTTATCTGTTTATCTGTGGCTCTGGGATTGCTGAAGGAACTTGATCAGCCAGAAATGTGTCCACAGAGCTCTGGTGTGATGGAGCCCAGATCTGCGGGGGCTGCGGTGCCTTGGAAAGCCATTGGGTCCGTAACGTGGACGGAGGGGCTTTTACGATCGTTGGAACGGTCAGGTGCCGCAAACCGATTCAGAGTTCAGGTGTGAAGCTCTAAAGTGACCCGGTACAGTGGCCCCACGTGAAAGTTTAATGTCACCCTGTAGGTGGTGTGGGCTATCTAGAATGCCGGACTGTTGTTTTCAGCTGTGAGCAACTCAAACTTCGAGGCTTTTCTTATAGTTACTTGCAGGTATAATGAATAAATCGGCTGAGAAAAAGTTGAATTTCAAATTTTTTGCTTATAATATTTATCCATTTACCTGAAAGGTACCTTATAGTGTTAAACTACTTAAAGTGATTTAACCCATTTATACTCCTGCATAATTTTTACCCAGGGTACCTTGCTTAAGAATATTATAGCAGCAGGGGAAAATTCAAACTCAGGTCCACTGAGTACAAAGACAGTGGCTATCAGCTGGCCATGTTAAAAGCTCAAATTCTGTTGGAGAAGAATTGAAGCTTTGTGAAAAAAATGAATTTCAGGAGGGAAATATTACACCAAACCCGTAACTGTCTACAGCCATCAGTCAGCTGCATATGCGTATAAGTGCAACCTCCGCTTTCGTCTCGTTCACGGAGTCCTAATGGGGACAAAACCGCCTCGCTGTATGACAGGTGTGAACGGCTAAACAGACCTCAGCGGGCAGTGCACCAAGCGAACAACCGGTCTGATACTCCCAACCCTAAACAGTGTAACTAAGGTAATTGTATCATAGGCCTCAGACCCATCCGCCATTCATTTACTCAGTAGCCTTAAACCATGAAAGATGTAAGCAATAAGGATGCATGTGACAGATTACAACACCCTGTCCTGGGTTATCTTCTTCAGCCCAACTCTTCTCCTGACCTCCCAACTGCTCCACAAATTTGCATCGCGCCATCTGTCACCGTCACCTTTGCGTTTCCAACCAATTCTGTATGCAGCCACTTGTCAAACGCGCGGCAGCAAGACGGTGGCACCGGACACGCAGACTGCTTTGACGGTCACGAGCTCTTCATCTGTTGCGAAATGCGCTGGTGTTTACTCTTGGAAGAAGTGTAAAAACGTAGATACAAATTGGCTGCGCTTGGAGAGATAAGTACCAGGTGCAGCCAGTAAACCCCCAGTAGGACATCTCTTTATGCACTACTTTTTACACAGCAAACAGCGTGCAAATGGCGTTAAAAAATATATATATATGTGTGAGGTGAACAAAGAGGAGAGGGAGCATCCTGCAAAGACCTCGATGCTTCCCTCTCAGAGGTGTCCGGCGAGCGGACAGAACGGGTGGCTCGGATGCGGGCCCGGACGACATTTGCGAAAACAGCCGAGCGATGAAACCGCACGCGCGCCACAGGGCCGCACCCGATACACGACTCGCACCATTAAAAGCTAAACGACAAAGGATGAAATTTCAGCTCGACCATGCAATATTAATCAAGAGGCCGCTAAAACACGGCGTCGATGGCAGGCGTGACAAGTTGACATCTGAAGAGTTGCGTGATGGAGTCATCCATCTCGCTCCGATTTCAAAGTAAACTCCATGAAACACGCAGCTGTTTCATCCGTCTCGGCGTCTCCCGGCAGGTCTGACATGACAATGAAATTGCGGGAGCGACAGCCTCCGCGAGACAGATTGTTGAACACCCCCTCGTTGCATTATGGATGGCCGCAGGCCCGGCTGGTCTGTTTTTATTAGGGGTGTCATATTTATTCAGGCTGTTAGTACATAAGTCAGTGTTAAGTGCGGTGTCGGGAGCGCGCTGCAGATGAGCGCACAAAATCGCGCTCGATGCGAAGTCTCGCAGGCCGACGCGCGCATCCATAAACCTACTGACATAAAGCGGCGTCTTAGAATTTAATGTAAGCCGTCATCGGAGGAAGAACAACACCGAAGGGCGTGCAGTTTATTTGCAGACGTGAGCGGAGCGAATGAGCGGTGGCGTTGCTCTCGTCTTGGATCGGAGTGACCTTCGGAAATCTCTGCCGGCGGCGCATCGAGTCACACGCACGCGACCGGACCTCAGGTGACGGAGCGATCAGACGGTCTGGTGCGTCGCGTTATTACTTTTTTTTTATTAATTTATTTTTTTTTTTTATGTTTAAAAACAGTGGGACGAAAAAGTTAAAAAAAAAAAAAAAAAAACTTTAGTCTGGCGCGGCTATCGAATCGATTTACGTGCACGAAGCTTGATAAAGGTATAACATGCAGATTTGGCAAGAAATTGTTGTAAATGCTGTGCTGTCTTCCAATGTGGCGTGAAGAATGATTTTTCTTCAGAGGGGTTGGTTCATTGGCAAAACTTTAAAACATCCTATTTGTTCGTAACAGTTTTTACCATCGCTTCTGAATGACTAAAATAATCACGAATGCAAGAGCTTGGAATGACCGGAACCCCCTAATTCATCCAGTCATTCAAGGTCATTCTTATTATTATTAATATTATTATCTTTACCAGATAGTGATCTTTTTGTATACAATAATGGCACATTTTTTAAAAAATGTGTTTATTTTCAGCATAGCTGTAAACGCACGACTTGACGTTGCGTACTGTGAGCTTATCGCCGTTTTGCCGTTGAAAGCAGAACGCGGCAGCCTCCCGAGTGGAAATCCTGAACATTTTGGAGCACTTGTGCACTCGTGGTACTTTGGGGTTATTTTCTGCCTTGGTGAGGACGATCCCAGAGTGCTTTCTAGGCTCAGGGACCTGTTAAGGGGCCTTAGGCCATATGTGAGAGTGTCCATTAAATGCACCCGCACATGCCAGATGAACAGTCAAACAGCTCGGAAGCGGAAGGCCCCGTTTTTGCCCTCGTCCGGTGCAGAGGTCGGTTCCGTCCCACAGACGGACGCTTGACAGCCTCCGTGCCCTCTGGTCCCAGACAACACGCCAGAGTTCGGCAAAGTGTGTTTTACCTGCCGGGATGGGCATGTGATTGATTGTCCCTCAGAGACCAGGCGGCAGCGCGGAATAAATCTAAATAATAAGCACACATGCCATGGTCTCACTTAAGGAGATGCTTGTGTGTACAGCCCACATCTGCGCTGTGTCAGGGGCAAAAGGGTATGTAGTTTGGGGGGGGGGGGATGCTGTCATAAAGATGATATGGACATTGGATAAGGAGGCAATACCACCAGCGGGGCACAACTTGTCCTTCAGAAAATTGTCTCCCACTTCATGATGTATTGCAGGGCACTTGCATGTTTTGCTTCTGTTGAAAAAGGGTGGAGCCAATCCCCCCCCCCCCGAACACATACAAAAAAACAGCCATTCCCTGTTATTCCTTGGGCCCTCAATTTCCAAATGTAACTGGGACCAGAAAGCCCCCCCCACACACACACACAAATCCAGCCCCTATATTTCAATGACTAAAAGTGTGATAATACAGACATGCCTCTGTTTATCCACAGGCTAGCCTCTGTAAAGCCCTCTGATAAAACTCTGATGACTTTCTGCTGAATTCTCTTGTTTATTTTACTTGTATCAACTGCTTGCCCTGTGCGGTGCCACTGTGTTTCAGAGTTAAACCTGGAAACATAGGGTGGAAACACTAAGCATGAAGCCTGTCCATCACCAGAATTTTTTTTTTGTGTGTGTGTGTGTGTGTGTGTGTGTGTGTGTGTGTGTATTCTTGTATTATGAAACTTTTGTTTGCATCTGGCCTTTTTCAGTTTGCTTCAGTATCTATACCAGCAGTAAAAGGTTTAAATAAACATTTAGCTTTGTTTGCAGGAAAGTATATGGCTACTACTGAAAATATTATTCAAAGTTTTAACACGTTAATATGATCTGCATTAAAGTTAAAACCGAATTTCTGTTAAACATAATGTTTTGTCTCTGCAAATTCATACATGATGCCCTCACATCCAGTTGGAAGCCGCAGCGACCCTTATGATTACATTACATTTTGTCTCCGGTGCTTCTCATTACTTCCTGCCTTTTTCCTTTGAAAACAAAAACACGGGCAGCTGTAAATGAAACCACCTCATGCTTTGAAAACCCAGATTCCGCTCATTCCCGAGACCTGGCCGCGTGTCCCCACACGGCTGAATGGACGAGCGGTTCCTGACAATGGATGGGGGGAGGATGGGCGGCTTTCGGAAAATCTGCAGATGCTTGCAGGGAGATTAGGGAGCTCTTAAGTAGTTTGGAGCAATACCGTTGGCACTTAGCACATCCGAGCTACACTTTCACCTGCTATTTTACGGGCAAAATTTCTCTCTGCCTGCCTGTCGCTTTTGTTTGCCTGTTTGATGCTTTTCACCAGTGACCAGCATTGTTAAGCTACTTACATTTTGGTACATTTATACATCTCAGCTACACATAGAGCTTTCTAATGTTCTGAACCGCTAGCAGTGTTCTCGGTTTCAATATGCTGTTTTACCTGCTGGAAAAATACTGTATATCTACATATTTGTTCATTAAATTAAACAAACGTTTCATTTGAATAAAATTTACTTGGCATCGTTTTTATTTACAGAACGTTTCTCCGGCATCTTAGTTCCTCCGGTGCATTAAGCCACTTCATTCTGCTGGCAGCGTTTGCTGTAGGGCCCGGGATATCCTTGACCGAGGTGCTGCAACAGGAGGTGGCTTTCTGGGCGGGTTTCGTCACAGCCACCAGCTGCTGTCCAGAAGGGACGGACATAAAATGAAGTGCAGCGCAAGGTCCTTGCCGGACAGCGCGTGCGGTGGAGCGAGGCGCTCGGAAACGCATTAATCGTAGAAAGACGCGCGCGGGCCGCCGGGCAGGGGTCAGTTATCACAATGACACGAGAAAAACATCGCCCGGTAGCCGGCGAGCGTAATGAGCGCGTACGGATCGCTTTCTAAATCGGAACGGACAGCCTTCTGACGGCTCACTCGGAAAACTCCTTGTTGCCGCGTAACCTCGGTTTATACGATTAATCCCGTCAGTTCGGAAGCGCTCGTGCGTTCATCACGCCGGAGTAAAAGACTTATCCGTGCATTTGCGACTTTGCGGCGAAAAGGGAGCAGATTTGGCGATAATGATAGGGAGTCGTTCTAGGAGGCAATTACACAGATATGTGTGAAATTGAAAAAGCTGTTCTTTCTGTGGCCCAGTGGCTTATAAGGTCATTAGTTATATGGTTCTTCTTGTGCCGTAATTATACGTGAAACGTTCTGTTAAGCGCCATAAAGAAACATCTGTTTCACCAAATTACCTTCTGGTAAAGAATGCAAGACATTCGTTCTCTGGATGTTACTTAATATAGCGCTCGCCGCATCTGCTCCGTAAAGCGCGATGAAAGCCGGGCTAATTTTAAGGTTGTGCCGCAAAAGGCGGCGGCGGAGCGGTCGCGTCTTTCTTGCTGTGCGTGAAGACGGTGCGTTTCGGGGCGGCGCTGTTAAATAGGCTCTTGCGATTGATGATATTGACGTGCATCCAAAAAAGGTTTACAGAATATGTTCCTAACAAACGTATACCAGTTCCTCTTGTTATATTTCCTCGATTTTAGTATTTACAAAGGTTTCCGAAGATATTTTGCCATTTTTATTTTTCTTTCTCGCTTGCAGAAACTTTCACGTATGTTTGTACGTATGTAGTGTTGTCATTGGAAACCAAAGCCAAATTCCCTGTTTCTGCGAGCATATTTGGCCAATAAATCTTATTTCATTTAATAAATAAATTAATTAATTAAATAAAGCTCGTGGCTCAAAAGCAACCCGTGCTTCCACATCCCACCTGTAATTGGCAGTAAAAAGCACCCAAAAAATAAGCGCGTTGAACTGTCCGGTGTTTGTAAGTGTTGGTGATCAGTAATAAGAAGATAAACACAGCATATGTTTATGGAATAAATATGGAGATTACTAATTTTTTTTTTTTCTTTCTCATTTTAAATGGCTTAACCCTAAGCTTGAAGGTAATAATATTATATTAAAAACTATCCTACAAATATAAGACTTTTAGGTAACCTATACATTCAAGGGGTAAAGATTCATAAAACAATTTCTTCTATTGATTGTATAGATTGAATAGTTGATAAAACCGAAAGTGGGCAGATGCTGACAAATGTCACACATATTGCTTCAAATTGAACAGAAAACATAAATCCTGTGACAAACTGGTGTCTTGTCCTGGGTTAACCAGGATAGGCTCTGTTACACTGGTCCTGCATAGCAGTTTATGAAAATAAGTAAAGGTTTATAACAAAAGTTTAATTCACTTTGGCTTTATTTCACATTTTTACCACCCAGCAAAAAGTGTTGGGATGCTTGCGTTCGGATTTTATTGACAGTGACGTAGTAGTGGAATTTATAGACACACCGACTTACAAAGTTCCAGCCCCCCTAAGGACCAACTATGCAAGTTCTTGTGCTGTAAAATGAGGCATTTTTGTAATAAACTGTCTCCTCTTCCTTCCCTTTCTTCTAACAACAGAACTGCCATCCAGTCAGCAAGGCCAGTCCACCCTGCAGCCGGCTCCACCCACCAGCACGCAGCACACGTCCATCACGTCCATCAACCGCAACTCCCTGACCGCTCGCAGGAACCAGAGTCCGGCCCCGCCGGCCGCCCTGCCCGCCGAGCTGCAAACCACGCCTGAATCAGTCCAGCTGCAGGACAGCTGGGTCCTGGGCAGCAATGTGCCGCTGGAGAGCAGGTCAGTGTCTCCTTTGCCCCCCCCGGAAGGAGCACAACAGTGGGTGCAAGTGAACGGCACCTTTGGTCAAAAATGTGGCAGAAAAGCATCTCCTGGGCCTGTGCATAAGAAGAAGTCAGTTTTGAAGCCTTGTTTATGAATAAACTTATTACTTAAAGCTTAACTTTTTTAAACAGAGGAGTGGTTACTGAACGCAGGGGACTGAAGCCTAATGAGGACTGAGGATGGAAATGACAGATGAGTCAGGAAAGCCTTTTAGAAACAATAAATAAGAAATGCTGACTTTTGAAGATGTATTTCGGAACAGTAGAAAGGAAACAATGGATGCAAGATTTAAGCATTTGTTGCCGTGTAGCATCAGTGCTACCCGTTCAGCCAGCTTGGCCCCTTTCTACCGTTGCTCCGTTACTGGACCTGGGGAAGCACGTTTACTCTTAAAGTCACAAATTTGTCAGTCATCCTTATTTGCTTTAAGTGACAGACTGTCTGGCCGCTGAGAAACAGGACCTGCTGTCTAAGCGGCGTCCTCACTGTGCCACTGACTCTCACGGCTGTACCGAGAGCACAACGGTCTGTAGGCATAGAAATACAACACGCACTTGTTTTACTTATAAAAAGCTCTTAAATCTATCTTTAGAAGGTAAACGGCAAAAGATGTTTTATGAAAATTCAATTATTTCCCCACCACATTTCTGAACATAAAACGGTTTTAAATACATTTGAATCTTCAGAAAAAGGGGAAGTGCATGATGATAAGACGCTGATCTCCTGATCTCAGCGTGTGTCTCCTTACACCTAATGGCTCCAGCAAAACTGTAACCGATTGGGGGGGGATTCCCAGCCAGACATCATAATCGCTAGATGTCAGGACTGAGCGTACAGCAGGATTTTAATGTCTGTTTCTGAACAAAAAGACTTCAGATTGTAACCCTCCTTCAGTAATGCACTGTACACAAAGACTTCATCCATCCATCGATCATCATTAACCGCTTTTTCCCAGTCAGGGTCGTGGCAGTCTGGTGCCTATGGATTCAAGCATTTTAGAGTGACCGTTTAACCTGAAACACATGTCTTTGGACTGTGGGGGAGACCAACGCAGACTCGGGGAGAACATGCAGACTCCTCACGCACTGAGCTGGATTCAAACCCAAACAGCCCAGGCGCGTGAGGCAGCAGCGATGCGATACTGCCCCACCCAAGATACATCTGCCTTTCTTCACATTAACCTTCATTCAGCCACTTGTGCTGCCGAGTTGTACTTTTTAAGTTTGTGACTAATTCTGAAGGTGGTATAAGGTAGCAGTTAACCGGCCAAGTGCATTCACACAGTGTTTCAGTAGTTGGGTAAGTAATGTGCCAAAGTGTGAAGTAAATGCAGTAAATAATGTATTCAGCAGTGACATGAGTTATAGTTGGGTTGATAAAGCATTCCATATGCGTACCAAGGTCGGATTCCACATAGTGACACGGTTTTTACCCACTACTCTGTATGTCTGAACACAACTAGCTGTTCATTGAGCTGAACCCGACACTGCGTTTCTGAATACATTTTTTTTCAAGCTTAGATCCGTCCACAGTTTTCCAGGTTATATGAGGGAGGGGGTATCCCAATGTGGTGAAAGTCTGGGAAATCTGTAGCGAAATTGAAGTTATTATAAGTTGTTATATTTTTGACTAGAGCACTATATCTTGATGCATTATGTGCTGTATTGCTTACATATTTTGCAGTACTGTTAGCCCAATATTGATATATTAGTGTATTAGGCGCCAGTACGGCTCGATGAGAAAGCAGCTGCCGGGGGGGCTCGGGGGCGCTTCGCTGCCTTCATGCAACTAACAAGGGAGACAGTTGGGTGGTTGGTTTTTAAATGCGGACTCAAAATTGCTTAAAAGATTAAAAGTTCAAAATATGTTTGTTTATATTATGTATATTGTTTTTTCCAGGAATACTTTTTCCAGCAGATCGTAAAACGGAGGTCTGCTGAATTTGGGCCGGGCTGTAATTAAATCGTGGAAAAGAAGCCAACATTTCCCACGTGAGAAATAAACAGGAGATAAGGAAAAAATATAATGAGAAGTTGAAATAAAACACATTTGCGCTTCCAGTCATGTGGCAGAAGGATCTTTTAATTTTATATCCTGTGCACAATTTTTATTATGAGTAATTAGTATGGAGAGGCAATGGGATCCACTGTCCTTCACTGTACCGGCTACAGCTTAAAAGTTCAACCTTCTCCTTTAACACCACTACTTGCCTTTCTCTCGAACGTACTTTTCAGCAGAGGTGAATTCAGCTGCTTTGCTTGCTTCGTTTCTGCGTAATTGTTTCTTGACCCCATGGCAGACAGCCAGAGCCCTCCATCGGGGTAAAAGGGGCACTTTGTCCCTGACCAGCAGCTGCATACACACTGAGGGCAACGCGGAGATTTTCTTATTCCCTGCACTTCTGCTCATTCCACTTGGGTGGTGTTTATGGGTCAGCTCTCCACATAAACCATTTAGCACTGCGGTTAGTAACGAAATGGTTCTTCTGCGTGCAGCCAGGAACATCTACAGCGCCTTCTTCCTTGAGGAGATTTGGACCAAACGTCCTCCTTGTGATGTTTGATGATGATGGTGATGTTTCAACCTGCAAATTTTTCACACATCCAGATTTGTTTATTTTCACCGCACAACAGAACCCGTGTTTCTGCCCCTTCAGGTGCAACAGGAGTGTTGGAACACCTTAGTCCAAGTCACTTTTGTGGTGCGTTTGACTGCCGGCGTCCAATGAAATGAGGAATACATCGTGTTTATGGAATAAATTGGTTAAAAGACAGTGTTTGTGATAAGAAGGTATTTTTTTTATTTTTGGTAATTTGAAAGTAGTTTAATTGCTGATGCAGTTTGATGTTACTAAATATCCTGAGTATTACAGCATAGTTTTATTTTACCAGTCAAGGAGGGACTCTGTTTGCGTCTCTTTCAGACCCGCCTTTTTTCTCATCTCTTGACGCTTTGATAAATTTGCACGAGGCCACATTAGTATTTCCCCTCCATTCCACATGCAGTGACTGCTGTAGCGTGTGGGGGTGAAACGATGCTATTGGGTGTATCACAGCTTTATCTGAGACTTTTACAGAACCAAACCTGTAACTAAACCAAGGAAGGTTGGCTTAGTTGTAAAAGCTGTGAGGTTCTGAACAGACTTCTGGTCCCCCTTGTGTTAATGTGTTGGGGAGTCAGTGTCAGCTGGAAAAGATGGCTGAAGATCAGTTATTGATATTTTTTGAGTGACTTTATTACACTTTTCACACTTAACAGGGTGATATAAGAATTATTTCTGTTATTGGTGGTGCTGATTACAAAGAAGGAGATTCTTGTTGTTACTAGCAAATATGCGGTCTCGTTCGGCAAGCAGTCTTCCAGAACACCGTGTGTCTGCCTTGAGGAGAAAGGTGTGGCACTGTGACCAGGTCTCAAATAGCGGGAGCAGTCACGCTCAGTGGGTTGCTCTTTTTTTTTTTTTTTTTTTTTTTTTTTTGGCAATCTAATGTGTGTTATAGGGCTGCAGCCATACATGCCCTCTGTTCTTGGTGTGTCATTGGTGATGACCACTCGTACCAGCAGAAAATTAAAGTTTTTCCACAAATTGTACACTATAAAAATAAAATGTATGCCACACGTATCTCTAAAAGTGAACGACATAATGGAATTTTGCCCAACTTTTAAAGGAGGGCGCAGAAAGTGGCGCTTCAGCCGTTTGGGCATGGGTTTGAATTCGGCTCAAATCTGCGTGGCTGTTGAATGTTCTCCCCGTGCTTGTGTGGGCTTCCTCAAGGTGCTTTGGTTTCATGTCACAGTCCAAAGACATGTGTTTCCGCTGTATGGGTCACTCTAACTTCTCCATAGTGTGCGAAGGTGCGTGTATGGCTGCTCTTCGATGGCCTAGTGTCCTGTCCAAGGTGTATTTTCCTAGACTAAAGCCTAGTGATTCCAGGCTCGAGAACTGCTCAGCTGTGATCAGGACAATGGGGTGAAGGGTAGCGCATGGATCTACATTAACATTTAGTTATTGTAGCATTTTTACGCTACTCACTCGGTAGCCGCGTTTCCATGTTAGGGTCATGGTGCTCCAAGGCCTATCCTGGAAATGCAGGGCACAAGGCTGGGAAAGGAGCATGCCGATCAATCCTAGAATATTTAATTAAGACTTTTATATTATTGTTCATTAATACCAATGACTGCACTATTAATAATACCAGTTTTTGATAAACACCGCAGCAAAACCCAGTACAGTTTTCATTTGGTTCAACTGGGGGGCGGAAGTGGTGTGCACTGGAACATCGCAGATTGGCGGCTTCACAGGGGCCACGCGGGCCTCGCAGTTACCGCAAATAATGGCCCTTAATCCGGCTGCTAATTATCAGATTACAAGGAGGCCTTTTCAGAATTTCGCGAGTTGCGCGCAGCCTCACCTGCAAGCTAATCTGCTTAAATCCCTTGGCAAAGCGGGCGTTCTGGAGCCATTTGAAGGCCTTTGCTTGACAGCCCCGTCGCTGCGCGAATGGCGACGACAATGAGTTTGCCGCGTACGGCGCGGCGGCGCAAGAGGGTGACATTCACGCCGATGAAAGGGGGAGACCTGCGGATTAGCATAGCAATTGGCCGCTCGGCGTCGGCCCGCCTCTAATCAGTTAGCACGGCTATCCGCTGCGTTCGGCATCGCGAGTTTACGCCGTGGCCGCGTTTCTTAATCGTGTCCGGGAAGAAAATAGAGCGCGTCCAGCTGTCAGGAGCCACACGCGGAGGCGTCCTTCAGACGTGCCAGTGGGTTTCTGCTCGGGCTGCCAGCGTCCGGCCGTTGACCGCTTGCTGCGTGAAATCTGAGCCTCTGAAAGGGGCTTATTCAAACCCGAACTGTAAAGCCGCACTTTTTACATTTGAAATGCTCATTATTATTATTATTATTATTATTATTATTATTATTATTATTATCATCATTATTATTATTATCATTATCATTATTATTATTACTATTATTATTACTATTATTACTATTATTGTCATCATTATCATTATTATTAGTAGTAGTAGTAGTATTATACTAAATTGACAAGAGTTGTTTTTTGTGCTGTATTTCATGTTTATAACAGAACTTTGCTACATGCAGTTACTTTAAATCACTTTACTGAACCTTAGTCTAGAGTGAATAACAGTATTGTTGTTTATTATTTATAATATGCTGTAATTATTTACTACTAATTTACCCTTTTATACAGTGCAGTGATTTTTACTCTGTTAATTCAAGGTGAATGCGGTAGCACTGCTGCCTCACAGTGCCTGAGCTTTGTGGGCATGGATTCAACTCCAATTTAGTCTGTGTGCTGTTTGCGTGTCCTCCCTGTGTCTGTGTGAGTCCCCTCCCACAGTCCAAAGATATGTGTTTGAGGTTAATTGGTCACCCTACATTGCCTGTACTATGTAGCCAACCTACAATGGCCTGTCATCCAATCCAGGATGTATTTTCATATCTTGGTGCCCAGTGACTCCAAAACAGGGTCCGGGCCACCGCCACCCTACCCAGGATAAAACAGTTAAGGATGGATGGGTGGATGGATGGATTTAATGCAGAGAAAATACTTTGCTCAACAGTACAACAGCAGATGCTTAAATATAAACCTGGGTGCTTTTACTCCAAAGGCTAATGACTGTAACTACTACACAACCCCCTGGTTCCCTTGCTGTCGCCCACTTTAGCACCTCATCCATACCGAACTGATCAGACCACTGTTCTGGGCTGCTGTTCTAAGCACAGCTGGAAAACCTGTTGGACCTTTAGAAACCGCAGCTGAACAGGTCAGATGTATAGTTGCTCAGTTATGATGTATTTGGCTTTATTACATCATATATCGCTGTTATATGTCATAACTAAATTATTCCCTCCTACATAAATGAAGACATATTGAATAAAAAACGTATTAAAGCTCAATAAAAGCTGACAGTAACAATGAATCGTGTAATACTTACGACATAGGGTACAGTGGATGGGCTCTGAAATGAGCCGTAAGCAAAAAAGTTAACAAATTTCACAAAAATGAGCATGTAGCGTGCTAGCCTTGCAACAGTTTATTTTCACTGAGAGGAAGGCTGTGAGGTGCCCCTGCTTCCAGGTGTGGTGGTAATTAAAAACGCACTTTTCATATTCAGATGATTGCGGAAATGTCTGCACAGCCTTCTAGAACATCTTAGATCACACTTGTGAAATACGGTAACCTTTCATCCATGTTTTATGTATTTTTGTCATTTTTGGTGTAGTGATTTTGGCTCTCTGTTGCTATGAATTAGCGGAGCTCTCTTGTTAATGAGTATAATGATGATGCTGATGATGATGGATGATGGGGAAGAGGTACAGATGATGCACTTTACTGGTGAACGTTGCATTTCAGCAGCTCTAAAGAGCTCAGGTGCGACAGTGCCCTTCATACCAGGTGTAATGCAGGGGATTTGGCTCATGGTGCAAGTCCAGCAGGTTTTCCAGCTCCAGGTCGACTCTTATTCCTCAGAAATGAAGCTAAATGGGTGACTCGGCAAAGACAGGGAGTTGAATCCAGCAGTTCACTGACAAAAGCCTGCTGGAGAGAACCGGCCAGGACTGTGAGCTACATTCACTTTGGGTCGCACAGAGAAATTGGTTTAATTATATAACCCAATGCTTCACATAGTCAAAGTCTTGCTTTTGAAAGCCCTATGCCCTCTGCTTTCAGTTCAGTGTGTGCCTGTGTTTGGTGGGAAGGGCACTTGCTTCCCTGTGGATTGTTGAGTCTTTTGATGCTGAGATTGCTAGCCTGACTCTGACCCAGATATCGCCATCTTCCCACTTTCCTTCATGTCGAGATCTGATTAATTTCGCCAGTCGAACCCATTCTTTAGCGGTGTGTTCTCAGAACCAGGATGCTGCTCTGCCCCTCATTGCTTTAGTACTGATCCTTCTTATTACTCTGTAGGCAGTTGTGTTGGCGGCCAGGACACCGGCACTCAATATTTCACACAAAGATGTAGCTTACTTGCTTTGTGGCCATTTTTCTCCACGGATTTAATGTTTATTAACTGCAGCTTAAACCTTTTAAACAGCTGGATGTGTTTCCTAGAGTGGTGCAGGATCAGTTCCAATCCTGCTACCTTTAAATTGAAGCTCCTTAACTGCTAGGTTGCTATGCATACATATTAAGAGAGATACCTGTGCAACGGCAGGTAACAGTGTGACCAAAGTCCTCAGTGAACACCTAAGTGGTTTCTTCTTGTGTTTTGAACACTGTTTTTGTACACAGATACACACACACCTGCACTCAGAAAAATCCAATTCTGATCAAGTTTGATGGACTTAGAACCGAACTTAACACTATGGACAGTCGACTAAGGGAGGCGTGAGCATACAGGCAGATGTCAACCTGCATCAGATGGTCAGTGTGCCATCGGAGGACATTTTTAGGTGCGAGTGGCCCCATAATGGGGTATAATTACACAGGTGGTGACACATTCCATGCCTGGCGAAGGTGCAACACGTGCTTGCCTTGTTCTTGGGAATTTGCTGTGGTGCCAGAAGTTTAAAAAAAAAAAAAAAAAAGCCCTCAATCTTAAATAATAAATCATATACAGGGATGCTCAACATGCAAAAAAAAATTAAATACCAATAACAACCAAAGTGCAGTCTAAAATTGTTTATAATTAAAACTTAAAGAATTGAAGAACCAGCTTGCTATAGCTAACAGACTTCTCACTGCGGCATAGGGGGAAAAAAAGAGAGAGAATATGCAATAACTAGGATAAATGTTTTCCAAATGTAATATATTCGTGTCGCTGCTCCCTAATGAGCCTAAGCCCATATTGTAGAATGGCTTCCGTGGATTCTTCCCCATTGCAAGAAGGCTCTCGGTGCTCGATTCGTTTGGCTTTTTTAATATAAACACGTTTGAAGGCGTAAGACTTCTTATTTAGATTAGTGAGGATAACATGTATGGCAGCGTGGATTTATTGCTTAAGCCCATAAATGCAATGCGTAGGTGTTCCAGAAGCTTCACCATTCTCAGTAGGGTCTAACATGCTCTCAACACTGTAATAGACCTCTTCTGAGAGACAGTTTTTGCTATGATCTGAAATGACACCTTTTAATGTTCAATTTGAGGGAAAAAAAATGTTTTTTTTTTTTTTTTTAAATTTAATATTTCTTCATCCGTATACATTTTCATACTAGTGCTAAAATTAAATACTGTATGTGCAGAAACTGAAATAACACTATTCTAATTGTTTGTCTTTATATCTCGTTCCCACATGTAGAAAATTAGCAAAGCAAGCAGTTCTCGAAAATGGGCATGACAACCTAATAGAGATGGACGTATTCACTCCAGTGTGCCACGATGGTGACTTTGGGGATGGGTATGTTCTCCCGCACCTTCTCACGATCCTGACTGCGGATACCAACTCCAACACTGAGCAAATTTGCACCTCCAGACTAACCCAGGCATCCAGTGTGTCTGCTCCTTCTTTCCCCCTTTTTCCACATTTAGAAATTCCTCCTGAGTCCTGAATCCCAGAGAGGATACACCAGCTTGCACTATAACTACTCTCTCTCCTCTCACGTGACCAAAGATAACTGGATTATTAAATATGATAATGCCCTCCTGATACTTTTGAGGTTTCTTTGGAAAAAGGCTTGCACTTATGCTTTAGTTTGGATCCATGTTTTGAATTATTATTTTCTAAATTTGATTTATGAGCCCAGCTGTGATCCTGCCTGTGCCTACAAGAGGAAGTGGTTTAAATGACACTTTTAAAGTCACTGTACCTTCCCTCAAGAGTAAAGTCTGCCACCAGATATCCATCTGTCCATCCATCCATCCATTCATCTATTATTGTTAACCGCGTAATCCTGCTTAGGCTTTTGGCCATTCAGAGTCAGTCACTGGGCATCAGGGTATGAAACTAAACCCTGAAAGGGATGCCAGTTCAGTGCCAGGGACCACAAACATGGCAGGTTTTGATGGATTTGTTCCTTAAATATAAGGCAAATGGATCACATTCTAACCAGACCCATTCATTGTAATAGACTGAAGTTGCTTCAGCAATAAACATTTTGAAATCTGAACTGTTTAAGTTAAATTTTTTACATGCAGACAGCATTGACTGAAATGCCATTCCAAAAAATTTTGCAATATGTAGAAATATAATTTAAAATGATGTGTAATTTAAAAATGTCTACAGACAGGAAAAATAATTAAAATTATTTTATTCAAACATGAAAAGGTCTTTCCTTTGCAAATAAAAGGAGGGGTAAAAATATGCGTAGATAAAACTAATGGTTAAAGCTAACTGGATTCGGTGCTCAGTTGGGTTTGATATCCCAGCTAGGATCTTTTTTTGTTTGTTGCATTGTTCAGTGTTCTCATGATTTATTTTGAATGTTTAAAACTAAATTCTGTTTTGGAGAATTGCTTAACTTTGCAAGATGTTGTTTTTTTTTTTTTCTTTTTCTTTTTCTTTATTTTCTGTGACTTTGTTTCCCTATCAAAGGAGGCTTTAGTTTGAAACTTCAAAGAAAATGAACCCGAAATGAGCTGATTCTACAAATCCTCCCTCCTGTGTACAGTCTTGTGGGAATAACTTGCATTTAAAACAGGACAGAGTCACCAAATTCAACTCTTATTTCCTCATGTTTAAACCGCTAGGAAATAAAGCGGTGTTAATAATGAGGTCTGCATTGTTGTTTTGCTGTAAAGCGCCGCACCGCTGCTGCGTCACTGCTGAAGCATAGCTACAGCACGGGGCTCCGTCCTCACGTACAGTCGGACAGAATTGCACCGTTCCATCAAAGATCGAGGGGGAAAAAGGTTTAAGGGTTTTTTTTTTTTTTTTTTTTTTTTAAATTCATCAGCTGAAAAGATTTTACATGGGTGCAAAAGTTAATAAAGGCAAGTCAGTCATTGCTTTTGATTAAATAGCTGACCTAGTCAATTACGGCGGTGCTCCGGTCTATTAGTGAGTCAGAGTCACTCTGGAGGACAATGGGGGACATTATTCAGGCTTAGAGCTTCCGCTCATGCACGTTTATGCCTCTTAACTGAGGGAAAGGTCCACTTTCATCCTCGCTGTGCTTCACGAGCAGCTGACCAGGAATGTCCGTTCTGTCCGTCTTCATTTTGACTGTGCTCTTCAGTCGCCGTCTCTTGTATTTTTGTTGTTGCTGTTGTTTGCGTGTCATAACTTGAAGCCCTTTTTTCTGATTTTGTGTCTCCAGGCACTTCCTTTTTAAGACAGGCACAGGCACGACCCCTCTGTTCAGCACGGCAACCCCAGGCTACACCATGGCGACCGGGGCTGTCTACTCGCCACCCACGAGGCCGCTGCCTAGGAACACGCTTTCCAGAAGCGCATTTAAGTTCAAGAAATCGTCCAAGCACTGCTCGTGGAGGTGCACGGCCTTGACCGCCCTGGCTGTCTCTGTCCTCTTGTCCATCCTGCTTTGCTACTGCATTGGTAAATACAGCCGCCGCTTTGGGGTGACCTGCGATACAACTTGGTTTGTCAGGGCACTAAGACCTCAGAGAGCAAGGAATTTTCCAATAAGTCCTTTGCAAAGTGATGGGATGGTGAATTTCAGAATCAGTCGGCTTTGTAACCACTATAAGCTCCGGGGCCTCTTCCTTGGGCACATCTGCTTGGTAACACCGGGAGCCAAGTCCTCCAGCAGCAGCCCATGTGGCAGCATATCTGCATATACATTATGGTTTTTTATAAAGCATTCAGACACTGTGCAGAGCTTCAGTTGCCACTTTATTTAGCAATAGATTGAGTCAGATGCATGATTGGATGGATTTTTCACACGGTGTCCTTGTTGGTGCCACGCTCGGTGGTTATAGCATCTCAGAAAAAGCTGCTCTCTTGGGATTTGCAGGCATTGCACCGCAGTGTCTAAACTTCACAGATAATGGTGCGATAAATAAAAAAAATCCGTTCAGCAGCACCTCTGTGGGCAGAAACGGCTTCTTAATGAGAGAAGTCAGAGGAGAACGACCAGACTCGTAAAAGCAAGCGCAACCACCACAAGTTCAAAAATAACCACTTAGTATAACCGGTGTGCAAAACAGCTTATCTGAATGCACAACTTGTCAAACCTGAAGACCATTCTAGGCTCACCTGCTGTCGGGTTTACAGCAGGAAGATGATGCTGCAGAGGACATAAGATGACCAAAAATGCATGATTGAACAGAAGACAAATGTTGCCTGCATCAGTGTATCTGCTGGGAAGTGCAGCTAAAATTTGGTGTGAACAACAGGAACTTGGATGCATCCTGCCTACCTTGTGTCAAAGGTACAGACTGGTGGTGGGAGTGTAATCATGTGGGGAATTCTCTCAGCACTCATTTGGCCTCTTAATCTCGATCGAGCTTTATCTGAGTGCCACACCATACCTGAACAATCATGCCGAGCAGCTACATCCCGTCGTGGCCATCATCTCCCAAATTTTACCTGGATACCTCTGCCAGTATAATCTGCCGCATCACAAAGCACAAATCATCTCAAGGTGATTCCCAGAACCAGAAAATAAATTCAGTTTAGCGGAGTCTAAATTCCACAAGGAATCTTTCAAGCACTTTCCTGGGACTTGCCCAGTAGGAGATATTACATCTATCTAATAAAGTTTGGCACCGAGAGTAAATGGGTACTGTTTGCCTCAGAATGTTTTGGTTAAAGTTGGCCTGTTGACTTTATGCCCTGATCGCTTACCTTCAGCGTTTTGGCCAAATGTTTGGAAGACAACAAGGTTTGACCGTGTGCTCACGCATGAGTAAATGCAGGAACGTGAGTCATGCTCTCCCCAAGGACACGTGTCTTCAGCGCAGCGCCGCAGTGTTGTTACATCTTGGGTTTATCACCCGGCCATTGCCCCTCAACTGCGATCATCACCCTCACATGTTGAAGCGTTTCGGAAAGCGGTACTCTGTGACAGTGGGGTGACAGCAGGGCTGTTGGGGACCTGTGAGTCATTCTTTGGTCTCAAAGCCAGAGCGACTTCTTCATTGAACAGGATCAGTGCAGTCTTCACAGATCACTGTGTTTCTTCACTCTCTCGGAAAGGGCGTGAGCACGAACCTAAACCTTAGCAAAGGTAAAATAACAGCTCTCCTCTTCCTTTTACCTGCCAACTTTTATCGATACCGATTTCCTTAAACGGCAGGAGACCTTGAGGACATTTATGTTTGATCTGGGTGCCAGATGACATTGCTATATGCATGCAAGTGAAACTGCAGACCGAAGAGCGTGACTTAACAAATTCAGCTATATAAACATTCATTTACGATGTATTCATTTGTATGTGATGAAAAAGGAATGTAAAGGTGGAGTGCTCAGGCACACTGAGCTGAGTCTCTTAAATTGAGTGCTGTAATTCATATTTAATATTTCTAATTCTATTATTTCTGGTCAGGTAATGTCATATACTATCCACAAATGCACACTTTAATGACCGTGCCTTTTTCTGACCTTGTTTGCTAACCGCAATTAGAAGTATGTTTTTGTTAGCATTCATGTGTAGGACCAAACCCGTGCAGTGTGTTAAAATATTTTTCAATCCTAGGGATGGCAGCACTGTGGCTCAGCATGTAGCGCTGGTGCTTCACAGCACACGGGCTGGTTTGACTCGGGGTCCGAATCCGGCTCAGTCTATGTAGAGTTCTCATGACCGTGTTCTCCCAGACCAAAGGCTTGTGTTTCAGGTTAATTGGTCTCCCTAAATAGCCTGTAATGTGTGTGTGTGTGTGTGTGTGTGTGTGTGTGTGTGTGTGTGTGGGGGGGGCCACTGTGTGACGGACTGGCCACCCAGTCCAGACGAGTTTCACAGCCGTCCATCGCATCCTGGATGGACTCTGGATTGGCTCGACTCTGCTCAGGATAAGACAATGGATGCGTATTTTGTAAACCTGGTGTTTCTTTTAATGCTCTCACACACACTAATTGTGTAGATATTGTTTCCTGCTCTTCCAATAAAATGACACCAGTTAGTCGGGAGGCATAATCCTCAGTTGTGTAGGAGGCAGCGAGCAGTGGTTTGGTCTGTAACCCCAGTAGTTTTACCCAGGCGGCGACTGTATTTTTAAAACTAATACAAAAGTCGTAAGTAAATGAGATGGAATAATGTATTCTGTATACACCGATCAGCCATAACATTAAACTGGCTGCCTAATATTATGTAGGTCTCCCTTGTGCTGCCAAAACAACCCAGAACCGTCGAGACAGAGACTCCACAAGACCTCTGAAGGTGTCCTATGGTATCTGGCATCAAGATGTTTGCAGCAGATCCTTTTACAAGTCCTGTAATTTGCGAGGTGGGGCCTCCATGGATCAGAATTTCATTTCCAGCCCTCCCCACAGATGCTCGATCAGATTGAGATCTGGGGAATTTGGAGGCCAAGGCAGCGCCTTGGAATTCTGTCATGGTCCTCACACCATTCCTGAACAATTTTTCCGGTGTGGCAGGGCCACTGCCTTCAGGGAATACCATTGCCATGAAGGGGTGTACACGGTCTGCAACAATGTTTAGGTAGGTGGTATGGGTCAAAGTAAAATCCACGTGAATGCCAGGACCCAAAGGTTCCCAGCAGAACATTGCCCAGAGCATCACCCTGTCACCACTTTACCGGTTGGCCTTCCCTGGACCACTTTTGGTACTGTAGGTACTAACCGCTGCATACCGGGAACACCCACAAGTCCTGTCGTTTTGGAGATGCTGTCACCCAGTCATCTAGCCATCACAAATTAGGCCTTGTCAAAGTCACTCAGATCCTTCTGCTTGCCCATTTTTCCTGCTTCCAACACATCAGTTTCAACAGCTGACTGCTCACTTGCTGCCCAATATCTGCCCCCACCCCTTGACAGATGCCATTATAATGAGATGATCAATGTTATTCACTTTACCTGTCATTGTATTTTGTTTTTGTTACCTTTTGTCTTCATATAGCAGAGGCGCACATATCTCCGTGCGTGCGCATGTGTGTGCGTCCCACCCCTTCTCACTTGTATTTTTAAGCGGTGAGCAGCAGCCCTCGTGCGTGAGGTGTGATGTATGCGGGGAATAAGTTTCAGCTCGAGTGCTGTACTGTGGGACGGAGATGAGCGGCATGCACTACTAAAGCTCTGAGCTGCTTGCTCTCCATTAGCCGCTAGCATGTGAGCACAGCAGGCTGCACATGGCAAAAAAACACTCATTTATAGAGGAAGCATTGGCTTTATAATCACAAACACTGCACTGTAGGGGACACTTTATATTATGCATCTTTAGCTTTAGCGACTGACTTTTTTCCCTTTAATCTTTAATGTTTTGGTGAGCTTTTGCCTATTTCTCTCTATGTTCATTTTTGGCGCCACATGCACTATGCAGGCCTGATCTCCACATGAAGAGGCCAGGAGTTCTTGGCTGATTTTGTCCACGCACAGAAAGTTCATTTCTTTCATGAGAAGAATTAAGGAGACAGGTGCGCTGCGCCGGCACCCCAGCTTTCAATTACGGTGGCCACGCTCTCATTTCAGGGTTTCACATTTTTGTTTATGGTTCCATTTCTCCAAAGGTAATTTCAACAGTTGTTTCGCCGAAGGTGATGCAGAGAGCGGCCCGGCATGACTGTCGCCGTTCTTTCCTCAAATTCCCGCTAATTAGACCTCAGCTTCCTGTCATTCGTTTTTTCGCAGATGTCCAGTTTTGAGGAAGTTTTTGCTCATAACTACTTTTAATGTTTGGTTTAATAGAAGTGCAGTACTTCAGACTGTTTGGGTGTACAGTGCTATGAGAAGGCATTCACCCCGTTGAATTTTTTCCACATTTTGTGCCTGTTACACCTCCAAATATTAAAACATTGAAATACATTCTTCTTCATCCACCAACACAATACATTTGCATTGGATTCACTTTCAGTTGGAAGTCTAGGCTCCAGCTGGGCGTGCCAGAGTACTTACCTTCTTTTTCTCAAGCCCTTCCTCAGTAGTGTTTCCCATGTGCTTTAGGTCATTGTCCTGCTGGACAGTGAAGTTTTGCCCTGAATGCAGGCCTCTGGATGACTGAAACAGGTTCTCCTCAAGGAGTTGCCTTCAGCCTTCTGCTGAGAAGCAGCCCCAGAGCATGATGCTGCCATCGCCATTCTTGATGGTGGGGTGGAATTGGCTGGGTGTTGAGCCGTAAGGCCAAAGACGACAGAATTTTATTCCGAAAGGCTTCAGCGCGTGGCTTCTAGCACACACCATGCGTGCCTTAATCTTGGCCTTTCTCAGAAGCCGCTTTCCCAGAAAGCCGGAAGTGCTGACGACATCATTGATGTCTGGTGAGTTTCTTCCGTTGCGGCCAAAGAACTGTGCAGCTCTGTCAGTGTTGTAGCTGCTGGCCTCTTGGTCACTTGCCTGACAACAGCCATTCTTATTCGGTCGCTCCATTTGGTAGGCGGGCTCTGCCCTGCCGTGACAGAATGTTGGATGGATAAAATTCCTTAAAAAATGCACTATTTTCCCAAAAAAGAACTGTAATTGCTACCGTCTGCCATTTAAAGCTGTTTGGTGACTGATTTGTCCCATATCTCCATGCGCACTGTTGCTTAGCTTACTGATCACCTCAAGTTGTAGACACTGTGAAACTGAGTTGAAAGAAGATGGCGGGGAGTGTCGTACTGGCAAATGGCTGTAAAAACACAGGTAGGTTTAATTGTGCAAAAGACGGAAATATGCAGAAAAAGGTTAAATGTAGGCTTAAAAAAGAAGATTCAAACTTTCATAACACGAGGAGACGGTGTACATAATGCAGAAAAGTTAGAAGTAGCTGAAAGCATTGTCAGCGCAATGCGGAGAGTATATTTAGCAGAAGAATTTTCGATACTGCCCGAGTTGCAGCGTGATTTAGTGTCTGCATATCACAGAGTTGTGTTTCTTGCTCACGTCGCTGCCTGCAGTAATGCGGTGCATTCGGTGTGAATTACTGCATCCACAGAGGAGTTCATTTCTCGGTTTAATTGTTCGCTCGATGTAGCCCTGCTCATTGGAATTATTGCAGACCCTGCTGACAACTGCGTCCCAGCTTGCGTTTGAGCAGTCCCCTTCCCGCACAACTCGCCTCCTGTTCTTCACTCGCTTCCATCAGCCTGTTCAGTTATGGATCTGCTCCGCGTTCGGCTTCCGGCTCAGGCTCCGTTTGTTTATCGCTTCTTAGTCCGTCGGCCTACATCAGACTTTTATCCTCTGGCTGAATCTTCCTCCCCTGTTTCTTCCCGGACCAAAGGCGGCCGTTGAGTCGAGAACATCTGACGTGATCTCGCTCTCGCACACACTCGCGTACACACACCTGTGCACATACACATACTTGTAATGAAAAATGGAAAAAGTTCTGCAAAATAAATATTCTATATTTTCCCTCAGCCTTGACTGAATGTAGCTGTTTTTCACAAACCTTTAAGAGCCAAAACAAAACTTTAAACCAAAAAGCAAGCCTTGTGGAGGGGATCAAGTATAAATGTTAAATTATAATTATTTGCCAGTTAGTCCTTGTTCTGTAACTCAGACTTTGTGCGCTCATGCTCTGACATTAAGGAACCAATCCTCATGTACAGTCAACTGAAATTACAGATATTTGTCCTTTGTTTCCAAAGTCAGCATTACGTGCTTTTACGTTTACCATGGTGCCCTCATTGCATATTATCGCAACCTTAACAGTGTTTGCAGTCGATTCCTTTAGCTTTTTTTTTTTCAAGCTGCCTGTAGTTATGTCTATTTATCCACATTTATTTGTCTGACAGCTTTATCAAAGCAAGTTGGACCGTTAACCTATTTACAGTGATTTATCCATTTATACGGCTGCGTTTCTATGTACTGTGTCAGTTACTTGCTTAAGTTAAACAAATCATTAAGGGAATAGCCCTTGTAACTCAGTACTTAAATAAGTAGACAAGTCCATTTCGTGACCTCAGGAAACCAGAAGCACTAATGTTCTGTCGGAAATTCAGAGGGATTCACGCTCTTGTTTCCCCTTCCGATTTCTGTTATATTTTCTATTCCATGTGATTCTTTGCCATTGTCCTCCTCAGTGTGTTATTTGCTTTAGTCAGCTACTCATCTCTCACAGAAGCCTTTTCAAAAGATCCCAGAGAAATCACAAGGGACAAGAGCAAATGGAGGAGTATGCTGCACTAGGGTGCCCTTTCTGCAGCTTCTTTGAAGGAGACATCTCCTAAATATTGCTCTCCCAGCACCCGCACTTGAGAGCGGGATTAATCACTTGCCTAAGAACAACTAAGGCTGTCTGGGGAGAAAAAGTATAAAAAAGACCATAAGAATGTTGCATTCTAACTTTTTTGTGTTTGGAAGGTAAAGATCATTATTGCCCTCTTTCATATTTGTTTACCCGATTTCAATGACACTTTGAGGGTCTTCAACTTTTGTAGGCCATGTCCCTCTTTAAGAAATCGGTGAAATCTGAGGACCTTCTAGAAGAATGGCTATAAATATATTTGGAGAATTTATCTGGACACCTTTGGAATTCATTTATTCAGAAAGTTATATTTTGACTAAATGTTGCTTTCAGTTTATTCTTTTGAAGCATGATTCCTGTCAAATAGACACGATGAAGGTATCGGCATAGTAATAGCATATTAGCTTTTTAGGCTCCAGATTAAGACCCCCCCTCCCACCCATATTAGAGAGCTACCTGTTTGCTGTTTGTCTCTCCTGACAATGAGAGAATCCAGGTTCTCAGAGATGTTCTGCTGGAATTGTTAACCTTTCCAGAGCTGTGGGTTTGGACTTGAGTCCACATCTTGCTGTGTTCACATGCATTTGCTTCCGCCATCCAGAGGTCTGTTTCAGTTGAACTGGTGGCTCTGAATTGCATGTGTTTGCGTTCGATGGATGGATGGATGGATGGATGGCTACTGATAGGGCAGCCATACTTAGTAGAGAACTGCTCCTATTAACAGTACCTTGTAATGTATTAACAGTGGAGCTCGGTCGCTGAAGACACCCGAGTCCGACTTTGCCTCCTGATCACCGTTCCGTATTCCAGAGGCATCTTGGCTAAAATGTACCTTGATTTCCAGGTGGCCCCCGGGTCTCTGTGACACATCGGAGGCAAACCCTCATCTGAAACCCACAGTCGCGTTATGACAGACGAGTCCTGTTCCAAGCCATCGCCCAGCATTAGTAAATATCACAAGGGATCCACGCAGAGATGAGTTTTAGACCCGAGTCTTGATGATGGCAAATCCTCAGCCGCAAGGACCTGACATCTTATTCTCACTCGGCGTTCGCTGGTTGTCAGCTTGTGTCTTATATGTACTCAGCCTCACACAATATGATTTATTATTTTTCAGCTTGCTGTTCATGACAAGGTGCAGAAGCAGCTGGGCTGATTTAAGTTGATCTCATTTAACACTGCTGCTCTGTGTGTGAAATCTCTTTAGTTTTCACACTTATATGAAACAGGCGGAGCAACAAAATGATTTGTTTGTTTTAAATTTGTTCAGTTTATTGCTACCATAATGCAGTACTTACATTTCAGGTCTTTGAAACAGCTTTTACCCCAGCATGGGTCTGCAAATGTCTTTTTTTTTTTTTGCACAAATTGAGAACTTTGTATTTGTTGGTTCCTGGGATGCGTCTCAAAAGATATTTCTTTGATAAATAGCTTTATTAACTGTATGTGTATATTCATAACTTGGGCATGTTTAGGGAAGATGTGTAGTTTTCATCGGATTATTAACCAGTATTTCTGCCCGTCTTCTGCTGTCGCGTTTATGTAAGTTGCCAACAGGTTCAGATATGTGAATTTGCCTCTGTTCACTGCAACTTGGAGCCCTTTACATTCTTACCATGGTGTTTTTTCCCAGTAACCTGATTAAATGTTTAGTGAATCACCTCTTCACTGCTTGTTCACTGACAGATAAGGGCTGTGAGTCCTGCAAGGTCTTCCAGGTGTCAGAAATCAGAATCTGGCAAAGCTTCCACTGGATATGTGCGTTTAACACGCTGCCAGTTATTATGTCCCCTTTTGTTAAGCAGATGTTTCCCTAATGTGCTGTGAAGCATCACATTTTCAAAACTTTGGCTTTGAACGCCATGCGAAAGGGCTTATTCTAAAAATACGTTGGGATTTTTTTCTGTATTTTTAGAGACATTGGGGTTATTGGGCAAAATGCCACGTTTCTTCTTGTGATGGTTTTTCTCAGAAAGGCAACCAGAGGCACCGGTTGTGTAATGTTAAACAAATCATTATGTAAAAAGTTAAAACTTCTTTCAAGACCATAACATGGGTTGAGTCTTTGTCCTGCCAAATTAGGAGACCTCCTCTAAAAGCATTTTTTTTTTTATTTGAAGAAACTGATTACTCAAAATTGTTAGGCATGTCTAGCACGGAGAAGAGAAAACGTGTCCGTAAGTTCATATGTTTGAGCACAGTGAGCTGGGGGGTCCTGATGTTGTCCCCTTGGGGGAAAGACCCTTGAAAAAAAGTTTGATGCATGGCTTTTTCTTATGTATGTAAGTCTGCTAAGCAATAATAACCATTTGCTGTTATACGTCGGATCCTTGTGTTATAAACGTTACAGTTATGAATTTTCAGAGTTGTTTGTTTGCGTAAATTTAATTGGATTTTCTTTGTTTCTCTGGAATTTGAGAGTATTTGTGATCAGTAAGATGAGGATCATTGCACATTTATTGCCTGCTTTGTTAAAAGGAATTAAGTAGGAGTTTTTGGAGGTGACAAATTATCACTCGTAGTCATTTTAAATTAGTTTTCATTTTAATGTAGCACGAAGTTGATAAAATTGTTCAAATGAAAGTCATGTACTGTCATGGTTGTTACAATCGTCTGAGACTCTCACATAAATGTTTACAGAAGCCACTTAGCAAATGATGATGGTACTTTGTCTATCGATTATAAAACTAATAAAACAAAGAAAGTGGCCAGATGTCGAATGATGTTGTTTCGCGTTAATAAGCAATAATAGATTATAAAATAAAAGTTGTGCTGCAGAATGGCAGAATCCTTAGTGTTTAATGCCTCCAGGATGTAGATACCGAGGCCTTCTTTGGACAAAGCGGTTGATGAAAACGTCTCCGTTGTTCGGCTTCCGTCGATTATGACACAAAGGTGAGATTATGAATAAATCAGATTACAAACAGACCGTTGTTCTCGCATCGTGTTGGTAAGTTGAGCAGCAGTGCGATATCACAAAGCCTGCTGGGTTTTCCCAAGCAGTGCCCTCCATGTCCCGGTAAGGTGGTACCCCGCCACGGACCCAGGTGCTATTCCGTCTACCTCGGGCACCGCCTTCCTCCCTCCAGGTGCCAGCTCTCCTTTAGCTCTGCTTCCGCACCACGGGCGGTAATGAGACCAGAGAGCGTCCGCATGGCACGGTGTGCGGTAATGCCAAACGTCCCGGACGGTGCCTGGAGGATGGACGTCAGCCCTCTAATTGGCCTCTCGGAGTCCATCCACCGCCATCACACTTGTGCCTCTTATCCCTTCTTTATATTTCCAACTGGGGGCCGCTAAACGTTTCTGTTGCACTATGTAATGAAGTCTGTTAGCTATTTTAATAACACAGGCATACGGTTTGATTTATACGGTTTCCTTTTTACCTCCATCTTCAGATCCTACCAGAGGGCTGCTCTGAGCTCTAAATTACCATTATTAGGTTGCACGTATGCGGTGCCGGAGCGACATAACTCAGGAAACCGAGGCTGTCTGTGTCTCTCGACATGCGGAGCCACATATGATTCTGCCATTATATAGCTGGGCCTCCGAGAGGTGCTTTACAGGATTGCTGGTGTCGGCCAGAAATCTTGAAATGCCGGACGTTTACTAGACCTCGCTTTGGTGACGGCTTCACCTGTTCCTTTGGTGCCACTAACCATAAATTAAAGTAGAGGATGTGGTGACCTGAGTATTTTACGGCGCGTTTTGAGATTTGTCTATGCCTCTTTATAACCGATCTAGATGATTACGTCGTAAATGTGCGGGCAGTAAAAGGACGTCATGCAGCTACAACGTGCCGTTCTCCCTGTTACACATTTTCTGTGCATCGCTATTGGGTTTCCTCCAAATCCAAAATGTAAGACAAATGTCGAGGATTGTAATTGTGTGTGTGTGTGTGTGTGTGTGTGTGTGTGTGTGTGTGTGTGTGTGTGTTTTGCCAGTGTACCGTGTGTTCTTTTGGTGTTTGGCCTTTATTGAAAAGCATTCATCCATCCATTGACACGTTATCATTCATAACTGTCTCAGGGGTGGGGGGCTGGAGCCATCTCAAAATCAGTGGGTGCCAGGCTATGAAACTACACTCTGGATGGGATGCCACTACATCATAGTGGCCAGCACTATGGGCATTTTGGCATGACCAGTTAAGCTGAAACACACATATTTGGACTATGGCAGAAAATAAGCACCTACTGAAAATGAACAGATGGAAACACGTGCATGATTATATAGTGCATTGGACATGTGTAATGTAATGTGTGTGGCAAATGTGGCGCGAGAGCTCTCATTACTTTGTTCATCGTTGCATATTTAAATTTAACGGTAAAATATACAATAAAATCAGTACTTTGCGATAGCCCAGCATCAGGGTCTTTTTGCATCATGCTGTCTGCTGGAGGGGCTCGGGGTCACCTCGCTTATCACCTGCTGCCCATGGAGGGTCTCAGCAGAGGGGCTTGGTGGGGCAGATGCTGTGCCTTCGAGGCAGCCGCAGGGAGGCTTGAGGACAGGCAAAGTCTTTGCAAAACTGCAAAAAAAAAAAGCAATTAAATAACAAGCAAGTCTGGAAAGATAAACATAACAAACAAATAACCAATTTTGTGTTGAACCAGCATCATTTCCCAGCAGGCCAGTGGTTTGCAAAATATGATTGTTGTTTTGTTGTGCCAGGTAGCTTAGTGGTTAGAGTCACCCGCTCTGAGGTCCCAGGTTTGAATTCCGGTTCCTGCTATAGTACCCTTGAGGAAGGTACTTATGCTGCCATTATTAAAAATGATTCTGTTGTCCTTATGAGTGAATTGGTGTAAGCAGTTGTGGAGAAAAGTGTGAGATGAAAGTAAATGTTGTTCCTCCCTCCCTGCAGCCATGCACTTCTTTGGCCTGAACTGGCAGCTCCAGGAGACGGACAGCTACGCGTTCGAGAACGGACAGGTGAAGTCGGAGTCCACGCCGACGCACGCGGTGACCGCGCTGTCCGCTGACAACGGTGAGAGGACACACAACTCCCATTCCCGTAGCAATATGACCGACACATTTAACCCCTTCCCTTAACTTCAGAAAAACAAGGGCCAAAGTGAAAATGAGTTTTTGACTGATTGTGTTTCTTAAACCAAATTTTTTTAGCTTATTGTGTCTGGATTTTGAAACCACGGGGATGAATTAATTTATTCCTTTTTCACCCCTCTGACCAAAATGGCAATGTGAATATATTTAAATTAAATTAATTCACCTTTTTTTTCTTCCCCTGTGAGCAAGAACTATTTACTAATTTTATAGTAAAGTCAAATTTGAGCAGGGGTTTTGTTATTGGCCGGACGAACAAATAAACAAAAGAAAAAGAACCATTCGGGTAATATATTTATTAGTGTAGGCGGCAAACGAAACAAAGAAATATCGAGGTGCGTCAAATCACAATCCGAGTTCAATGAAAACCTCAGTCGGCTTTAATTCACGAAGGGCCGTGGTGGAATAAAAGGTACTGAACGCAGCGGTGGCCCGGACCACCAAAGCACGCGTGTGGTTTTCTGATTAAAAGTTCACGGACAAAAAATAGTGAAGCAAATAAATAAATAAATAATCTTTTTAGAATTAATAAGGTCTTAACCTGAATGACAATTATTGCTTTTGTATGCTATATTTTATTTTCTGCTGTGCTCTTTGTGTCATTATTATTAAAATGCTGAGTGTTCTGCTTTATAATGGGTCCATCTTGAATGGGTTTAATAATGAACCAATTCTGGAAAGGTTTAATAACATTTAATTTGTCGCAAACTGGATTAAGGTACCTGGATGAGGACGCAGCTGCTGTTATGGCCGTAATGGCTGTAATGAGGTTCTTTTAGTTTTTAACAAAAGGTGGCCCTCAGTGGGAAAAGAAGGTAAATTCGGTTGTTGACAGATGAATATGAAATTAAACCGGAAAGTAAACACGCTTATTTCGCGTGGTTTTGCCTTGCTCGGCTCTTGTAAAAACGCGCTGGAATCTGCAGCAGGACGCAGTGACGCTTTTCCCGGAAAATAACGCGCTCGCTGCATATTCATTGCAGCCGGCCTGCCGGGAACGCGGGCTTTGATGGAAACCGGTTGAGTCGCGTATGCGAACAATGCATGAGAGCGAGATGAACAGGCACAGTCTGTGGCTGAGGACCGCAGTAAACTTTAAAAACCGCCCCGCTGTCTGCAGCAGCAGTAGGAAGCAGCGGTTAAGATCACTTACAGCCATTTCAAAGGGGCCTTTACAGGGCCAGTTCAGCAGCGGGTCACGAACCCGGTTCCCGGAGGTCCGCCGCGCAGCCACTTTTCTGCAGAATTAGAAACACTCGGATTGTTTTCTTTTTTTTGCCGTTGTTGTTTTGCACATGCAAATGAATTGCTAGCGTTTGTCAGTTTTGTTCTCAATTTGTTCTTAACCGTGACCAAATGTGTTAGCGACCAACTGGTGGTTGTAATGTTCCAGAAGAGGGAGCGCCACAACAGCAGTAATGTTTAACACCGCAAACCTGCTGTTCCCTGTAGCCAGAGGCATATTTTTGATATTCAGCATTCAAAAAAATGTATAAAACAAAGCGCTGTCGTTGTTCGGTGTGCTGATCGCTTTCAGACTCGGATTACCGGAGCCTCACATGAATTTGAACCGCGCTCGAGACTGTGCGCGTCCTACACCCGGACTCCGGTTACCAATCTGTGTTTGCAGAGAAAGCACATCCAGATGGTGATCTAGAGGCTGGAAAAGGACGGCACTAGCAGGGCCGCAGCCAGAGGAATTTCTACCCAAGTCAACATTTTCATTTCATTTAAAGGATCATTGGAATGGTTTATGATTTGCACAGCAGAGCATGCAGCTCCCTGTGTCACAGTCACGTTCACTTGTGTCTCGCTGAACTCCGATTCGATGCAAATCATCTGCAAGTAAACAGCACTTTGTACATTTCATAAAGTATTATTATTTTTTTTAATACCGAATTTGAAAGAATCTGTTTATTCTGCACACCAGCCTTTCACCTTCTAATTAAAATCATCAGTCAGGATATTGGGGGAAATTAAATGCAATTTGTTTAAAAAATTACTTCATTTGAGTGTTGCAAGTGAATTGCCAGCATATAAATATGAGTACAAAGCATTAAAATGTTATAAAAATTTGGATGGATGGATGGATATGATACATTGGAGTAATTTAGATGACATAACTGGACCCCACCCACACCCATAGGTGCTGTCAGATTTGCCATCATTGTACCAGCCATGTGGTATCCAGGTGCTTTCACTCACTGCCCTCACATGTGCCGGAACCCCAGGGAAGCTGGGCGTGTTCCTGCAGGAAAACAACACGATCGACACCGGGGAGGTGGACGTGGGCCGCCGAGCAGCGCAGGAGGTGCCTCCGGGGATCTTCTGGCGGTCGCAGCTTTTCATCGACCAGCCGCAGTTCCTCAAGTTCAACATCTCCGTGCAGAAGGACGCGCTGATCGGCGTCTATGGAAGGAAGGGTCTTCCTCCATCACACACGCAGGTACAGATTTTGCCCCCCCCCCCCCCCCAGGCCATGTCTCTTTGCCCCGCACCCCCATGCTCACAGGGCTGCCGATGCCCCGCTCGCCCACTGCTGAGACACTTTAGCTCTTAACCCCTCACTCTGAGGTCAGCATCCACTTGGCTGCCATTCCTTTCTCATCATCACCAAGCCAACATGAAGCGAGTGGGCGCAACGGCCGCACAGCCTCTCTACATTAAAAATGCATTTTATGGGTGTTGTTTTTTTTTTTTTTTTTGTCGGTTACTCTTCAGACTTTCACACTTCCCAAATTTGAATTATTTTCATTTTTCAGAACAGTCTCACAGTTACTGTCAGCAGCTATTCTTTTAGCCACAGTGCCTGGCACCAGGAAGGTCATTAAGGTCTTATTTCTAGCTTCTTATTAATAATTCTCTGCCTCCCCAGTAGACGGTAACGTGTGTCAGTGGTCAAACCAGCAGGCTAGCGGTCAATATTGGAACTTGATAATAAAATGTTTTATATAATCACACGATTCTTCCCTTTTTTTCCTTTCTTCTCCAATTGATGTGAGAGAAGATTGTTGGCTCTTTGTAAATGAAAGCTTTCTGGCAGGGCAAAATGAGTGTGATATGGATTAAAAACGCTAGCTTTATGTTTGTGTTGTGCATTTTTTTGGAACTTTTTCTTTTTTGGGTGCGACAGTGCAAGCATGTCTATGCTGGTTAGGAAAGTTGCTTTGCAATGCGAACGTCTGGGTTCAGATCCCCCTGTCGTGTACTTGATGAGGGTACCTAGCTTGAACACCATGTGTTATTATTGTCAAAGAAACTGTCAGCCCACACTTTACGCCTTATTGGTACTTTTGCATACTTTCTTACTATTTTGGCAACTCATCTCCATCATCAAGAGTTACAAACGTTAAGACTCTATGGACCGAGCTATGGAAACAATTTAACAAAAGTTCATTTTCATCAGCAAAGCAGAAGACCTGTGCTCATGGAGCATGTGGACATACCCACAAAAGCTCCCGAACACAGTGAGCGTAAACAGGGTCCACAATCCTCCTACAACTCCCCACAGTGGTTAGGGACCCATGATGCCTTGCTGCTGTATATCTGTGAACGATTGTCTAATTGTGGGGAGTTAAAAGGTGATTGCTTTTCTAGTTCAGCAGTTTTAGGTTCAAGCCAGGTGGACCGCTCCATTGGGGCTGCTGGTCCGCCTCTCGGTGTTTATGGGGGTGTGCCAAAAAATACAGCATCTTCCCTAGGTGCTAAATACATTGGGCAGGCGTTTGCTCCAAGTGCTTCAAAAATCATCTGTGGCCACTTTCCCCAGTTTACCTTTCTTATACATGTGACCCCTGCATGATACAGGTAACACATCTGGTCACACTTGTAGTACAATTTGTTTCTCCAGTGAAAGCTTAGAAACCATTCATTCTTTCTGTGGGATCATCTAACCTCGGCCTAAGGGAGAGATAAGCAGTCACGCAAAGAAACGACAGAATTTATAACTCAGGAGACTTTGTCTGGGGAAACATCTCTAGCTGCAACGTAGGTGACAAGCTGGGTACGACCTTCACAGCTTACACAAGCTGTTAAAATACATTTTCCACATCTGAATGACTTACGGCATGCAAACCCACTTCTCATCCCGGTGATAGGTGATAAAGATACATGAGATTCTAGCAACCATTTTCACCTTTTTAGAAGCAATAATTTGGCCACATTTTTATTATCACATTGATAATAATGTGTTTTTTAACCAAGATTTAAAAAGAAAAAAACCTGGCTGGTTTTTTTATGTATATATATATATATATATATATATATATATATATATATATATATATATATATTTTCAGCAAAATGACTACCTGTCTAATAAAGTTCAGGTCATTTCTTGCTAAACAACTTCTGCTCAGTGCTGGGACAAGAGTGGGTGAGTACCGAAGAGTTTCGCCGCTCACACTAAGGATGAAGAGGTCGTGTCCTTGCACTTGTTTTGTTTGCACACATTTTCATGTGAAGGCTGAGTCCCCAACATTCTCACCCATCCTTCCCCCATGTACACCTGAAGTCAAATTCACACCTGTGGGGCCTCATCCATGCAACATTTGTATGTTTTCATCACACGCGAAGCAATTTGAAACTTATGGGAAAATGTGCCTAACTTTACGTGAACTTCTAACCATCTGTACTAACTGTTCCTCGTGTACAGCGAGAATAAATGTTTTCAGATGTTAGTGAAACCTAATATATTGAAAAATTGTGTGTGTGTGTGTCTGTTGCAGAACTCTGCTCTATAGATCCAGCACTCTTAAGTCACTTTGGATAACTGTGTCAGATGAATACGTATCAGTTAATAACCCTTTTGCGTCGCATTTCAGAAATTTGTCTTGAAAATGAATAAATGTAAATGTATGAAGTTTGACATTTGCGCGCTTCTTCCTCTCCGATTCCAGTATGACTTCGTGGAGCTGCTGGACGGCAGCCGTCTGATCGCCAAAGAGAAGCGTAGCGTGACAGAGCTGGATCTGGCGGGGAGGAGGGTGCGCTCGGTGGCCGTGCACGAAGCCGGCTTCATTCAGTACCTGGACACGGGCCTCTGGCACCTGGCCTTCTACAATGACGGGCGCAACTCGGAACAGGTGTCCTACAACACCATTGTCATCGGTGAGCGCTGGGCCGTGCTGCGAGCCGCCCACCCCAGCAGAGACACGCAGGCTACCTTAGCGGCAAACTCAACGCACCCTCCAAACTGCCCTTTGCTGGATGAAACGCGGCAGCAGGTGGCGTACTGGTTAAGAGTCGCCTCGCGTTCCAGGACACGGTTTTTAAGCCCACCTCCTGCTGCAGTGCCCTTGAGCAAAGTAATTGTTCTGAATTACCCAGCTGTGTAAATCAGCGAAAGCACACTAATACTTGAAATCCGCTTCTCGGAGTTTGATGTAAATCTGCGGCGTCGAATCGCAGCACATCGCGTACATCTTAAGTGCGACTCCACGTAGATTAGGTAGCATAAGCAATCGCAGAAGCACTTTGCACCGCTTCCACATTGAATTTGAATATCGCTGATAACTGATAATTGGGTGCGATAATAAGATGGTTTGTTCAATATTGCCAGCAAGGGAAACTATGATGAAGTATGATGGGAAGGCATTATGCTTACTCAAAATTAATTCTGGAGTAGTTTTATTGAAGAAGGAGCACTTTAATTAACATTACCCTTTAATTCAATCACTCTTGTTTAAATATGTCATTTTCAATATCCGCGCAGATTCCATCATGGAGTGTCCGTATAATTGCCATGGAAACGGAGAGTGTCTTTCTGGAACGTGCCATTGTTTCCCAGGGTTCCTTGGACCTGACTGCTCAAGAGGTACGTCAGCCGTGCACATGCATTTTAAGGTTCCAGCTACCATGTGTTTGTCGAATGGCTATTCAGCACCGCAAATACTTATTTTCTACATTTCCCCAATTGCATAAGTGAAGGTAATAACTGGCTAATAGCTGCATTCACCTGTCGTTCAAATTAAAATGTTATTTGGCGTAGCCTATTTGTACTACATTGTGCTTGGGGACCCCCACGCCACCAAACGAAAAGCAAGCAAATGTAATAAAAATCAGACAATTGTTTAATTGTTCACCGACACCTTGCTGGAAGGCGTGGAAGGAAAATTGCTCAAATTTCCTTGCAGCGGTAATTGTTTGCCCGTGATGTTTATGCACGTGCAAATCTGAGTGGCTTTTTTAAACGCTGTGCGAACACACCAGCAAGCAGCGAAGCGTTGTGCGGTTGCCGTAATTGCGCATGGCTCATTGCTCTGCGCAGTCGCCTGCCCCGTGCTGTGCAGCGGGAACGGTCAGTACTCCAGAGGGCGGTGCCAGTGTTTCAGCGGGTGGAAGGGCACCGAGTGCGACGTGCCCAACAACCAGTGCATCGACATCCAGTGTGGCGGTCACGGCATCTGCGTCATGGGCTCCTGTGCCTGCAACACCGGCTACAAGGGGGACAACTGCGAAGAAGGTACTGTGGAAAGGGTTGGGGCTGAGGAAGGCATGCGGGAGAGGGGCATGAGTGTGGATGGATGGATGGATGGTTGGATGTTCAGAAGGATGAATAGATAGAAGGTTTGATTGATACATGATGTGATGAGTGGATAGGTGACCTGATGGATGGCTGGATGATCTGTTCACAGATGGATATCGGAGTAATTGATTAATGATAGGATGAGTAAATGGATGGATGAATGGTTGGTCATATCTCTGGATGGTTGGATGAATGGGTGGATGTTCAGAGGGATGGATGGATGATCTATTCATGGAAGGATGGGTTGATGGAGGTTTAGAAAGGTGAACGTATGGATGGATTGTGATCTATTGATGGATGGATATCAGATGTAGTCATATTTATGGATGGGTAGATGGACCAACAGATGGATGCATCAGTGGACGGATAGATGGACAGGCAGAAAAACAGTGAAATCTGTGAGCCTATAAATGAGCAAAAAAATACAGTTGAATGACAAAATCAGCAGCACGTTTTGGGGCTGCTACTGTTCTACTGATGCTAAAGAAACCCCAGTCTCTCCCGTAAAGTGTAGCTCCTTACCCCACTGCAGTTCAGTCTGGCTCGTACAGTACAGCAGCCCCATAGCCGACCGTTTTCATGAACGGCCATTGATTCCTCGGCCTCGCAGTAATCATTTACTGTAGGGGAGTTTATGAACTGAGCTGCGAGCTTGACTCGCCAAGCACCATTGCTGTTTTCAACTTCATGGAGCAAATAATTGCTTTAATGTGCTTATTGATATAGAAATCCCCTTTTGATGCATCCCTTGCTGGAATTTATGCAGGAATGGCCGCCTTCAGCTGGGAAGGGTTTTCCTTCATCCACCAGCTGAGTCACCTGTGCGAGTCTGCACATGCACGCTGGCTTCCCGGTTCTTCATCATACTTCTGCATTGAAGTCTAATTGATTTTACCGATTCCTGGCCCAAGACCGTAATACAATCAGCTTGACTGAATTACCGTTTCGTGACGTTGACCCGATGTGTAAAAAGTTGTGGAGCTGAATGCATAATTAAATTTGTTCATCTCGCAGCGTATTATGGGGAATTAGGAGGAACAGAACCCCAGGGTTTTCTGCTCTGTCCTGCACGGGGACCCGCTTGTCTCCGCGCGTAGCGGTGGCCCCGTTGGGAGTCCTTTTTGAAGCCCAATGCCGCAAATTAGCAGGTGCACAAAAACCTCATGGCGGAATTTGCTTTCCAGCACGTTCTGAATCGGCCGGACTGTGGCACTTTTGCTGAGACAATTTTAAATTTTCTGATGCAATTCATATCAAGACGGCTTCGGGTTCCAGGGTTGACTGCAAGGGGATATCATCACGTGCGACCGGGTTGACCTTTCAGTTGGGTTTGAAGTGGGCGGTAGTTAAAATGTGGGCGAAAAGACCCAGGAGTTCTGTTACACATCTAGGCCAACCCCACGCATGATGAATTTACTGAAAAGATGAACGCGGCCTTTTCCGGCAGGCAAGCGCTCCCTTCAGGAAACGGCATTACTCGGTGTTAAGCGTATTAATTCGGCAGGTGCTTTTCTCCAGAGTGACATAGTAATAACGTTAATAAAAATAACAGCTCACAGCAGTTATATATGCAGACTTGATTGTGGAACCACAGTACTGCCATTTTTGCTGGTGTGCAGTGCATAGGGAGCTGCCTGTAGAATTGAAACGAAATGCAGATTTGATGGTAATAGATGGTGTTATGCACATTTACAGAGCAGTTGAGCGATCGGAAGAGAAGTGGGACTGAAAGAGATGTTTTGGCAGCCTTGTTGGCTTTTGAAAAGGAATCGCCAGCTCTGAGGGGCAAAGGGAATGCATTCCACCGCATCGGAGAGTTGATTTTGGACCCAGCCAGGGGCCACGGAGTGACAAGCAGGGAACCATTCCGCGGTCCACTACCTGTGCTGTAACATGACCGGCGGTTTTAGTGTGTTCTTCATGTCCGGACGTTTTTTGGAGGAATTTAAGAGTCATTTCCTACTGTGACCCCACAGCGGACTGTCTGGACCCCATGTGCTCCTCCCATGGCGTGTGTCTCCACGGGGAGTGTCACTGCAGTCCTGGCTGGGGGGGAGTCAGCTGCGAAATCCTCAAGACCATGTGCCCGGACCAGTGCTCGGGTCACGGTACCTACCAGGCCGAGAGCGGGACCTGCACCTGCGACAGTAACTGGACCGGCCCCGACTGTGCCGTGGGTGAGCGCCCCCGCCCTGCAAAGCGCAAATGTTAAAAGGTCACCTCTTATGTTTCCACAAAGCATTTTTTTTTTTTTTTTTAAATTTGAGGTTTATGCGGCAAGTGTGGTCGGAGAAGATTGCCGGAGTAGTTTATAAATACTAGTCATTAACTAATCGTAATAATAATTCTCTTTATAGCGTCTAATTTGCCGCGTAGGTTTACCGCTTCTGGTCTCCTTTCGCACGCGTTCGAAGCCGTTCGGAGAGATGCTTAATATGGGAGACGCGATCCGCGCGGCTGCCATGTCAGCCCACCTGAATTCGGTTGCTTCCGTGTCCCGCCGGCGGGGGCTTTTCTATTAATTAGCTCCGCATTAGCCTTGAGTTTAGCACACTTTAATTAATAAATGCACGGCGCGAATCGACGCCGCCCTGCAGGAAGCCGGTGTGCGAAAGGCAGATAAACACCTTTGCGTTAATGAAAAATTGATTACATTGATTCCCACGGAAAAAAGGGACCCTCGGAATCAAATGCTCCTCTCCCAGGGCCCTGTTAATACTCTGGAGTGCCGAGGTTAATCAGACCGTTCCAACGTCTCTCAACCGGGAGGAAAAAATCTTCATAGGAAGGGCATGAAAATCGTCCTTTAAAGGGGGGGAGCAGCAGTCGGGTACAAATTCAGCCCTTCGGTGTGCCGCGTGGCTCGGTTTAACCCTTTGCCGGAACTGCTAAACCGCTGTTTTTTTTGCGGTGGCGTTCCGGAGGTCGGACGTGGATGTCCTCGCGAACGTGCGAGAAACCAGGCACGCCGACGCGCACCGACGCCTGCACCTGGTTGCCATGCCTACCTAACACCTATACCGAGTCAAATGAACGAGCGTCTAGTTGGCGTGACTCGGAGGTCGCCAGTTAGTGTTTGGATCGCAGCGTATGTTTGCTGTTCATCCCCCCGGGTCACGTTCTAGTCCCGTCTTCTTTGAAATAGAACTTGAGGTTCACTTGGATCCAGCTGTCATCTTTACAAGAACCGGGAGGGAGGAATCGCGGTGCCAAAGTCTCAGCAAATATGAGACAATAGACCGCAGATTCTGTGATGGCACAAGCTAGCGTTTATCGTCGCACGGGTTTTTCCAAATTAATTTCCTCGAGACAGCCGACATGCTTCGCCCCCGTGAACGCGAACGGGCGACTTTCACGCAAGCGACGTTTTCCGAAAGCGCCGTGCCACGTTTTTAATTCTTCGTCCTCACTCGGCTTTTGTTTGTGGCTGCCCCCTCCGCCGCGGGAGGCCGCATTACGCCCGCTCTGCCCTTTCTCCGCGGGATGTGGGCCGGGCCTCGCGTGCACTTAGACGGATTTCCCGGCACTGTAATTACACTCCCGCAGCAGACTCTCTCGTTCGCTGCAGAGTCCGGGTCCGCTCTCCGATTATAATGAGCACGGAGCGCCGCAGTGTCTCGGAGGGTGTCGGCATGGGCGTGGACCCAGCATACACCCACTTTCTCAAAGACGTGTTTTGCTCACCTGCGAACACACCCACATCCATACATACTTTCATGAGGCCACTTCCTTTAATCAGACGAGAGCCCTACGATACGTGACAGAAGCCCACGGAGTTGTGCTTCGAATACAGTATAACCCCCCCCCCCCCCTTAAAAAAGCCTTTGTTGCAGAACAACGGCTTTTTGACAGGCGAAAATCCGGTCATGAAAAAAACATCGAGCCGGCTGTAGATCTGTCTTGTTCCCGCAGCATCCACTTTGTTTTACATTGCGTGGAATCATTTTGTTGGAATTTAGCCATGATTGCTTAAATGTTTTTACCCAAGGTTGCATGCAGCTTTCCAGTTCGTCCATCTGCCTGCCCAAGTGAACCCTTGTGCTCCTGCTTTCTTTGCCTGGGCAGAAGTGTGCACGGTGGACTGCGGCTCCCGTGGCGTGTGCGTGGCTGGCGCCTGTCGCTGCGAGGAGGGCTGGACGGGGGCGGCCTGCGACCAGCGGGCCTGCCACCCACGCTGCACGGAGCACGGCACGTGCAGGGACGGCAAGTGCGAGTGCAGCCAGGGCTGGAACGGGGAGCACTGCACCATCGGTAAGGGCTGCTGGGGGGGCTTCGCTACCTGTTCGGGGTCCAGGGAGGAGTCAGGCAGCACGTGTGACTGTTAGGTAGAAGGTGGGGTTGAAATGTACATTTATGTTTACCACTATGCACTTGGCAGATGCTTTTTTTTTTTTCCCCAATCCAATGTACAGTTCAGGTGGAACAGCCATTGTTGCAGTTGTTACGGTTCTTGTCCCCTAGCCAACGAGCCGGGTCGTAACACAGTGCACATATTCCAGTAAGTATGTTTTGAAGGGACGTATCTTTAGGAAAACGGGAGAAAGTGAAGACATCTAACGAATGAAGCTTTAAGGAGCGCGGAAGAGAAGTGGGTCTGAAAGGTATGAGGTTTGAAACCCTTCTTGAGCACCGGAAGGGGTTCAACAGCTCTGAGCTCATTCAACCTCATGGGAGCTAAAATCGCAAACCTTAGGGCTTTCGGTTTTAAACCCTTTGTGAGTCCGACACCAAGTGGCCAGAGGCGGAGGAGCACGGGGCTTTTGCTGGTGTGTGAGGAGAGATGGGATCCTGCAGGTGTCTTCCTGTTTGGCCATCCTGTAGGCTGTAACCATTGTTGCGATACGGGCAGCTACGGGGAGCCAACGAGGAGAGACGGGGAAAAGAGGTGCTGTGATCCTTGGACTAAGCCTGTTTTGTACACTGGTACTCTTGAGTCACCTCTGAGAAATGTTGAATGCGGTGGTCAGCTGACCACAACAATTGACCGTTTTGAAATATCCCATTAAGTCTTGGTTTGCCTCATTATGTGCATTTCAAACAGGCAGACTCGCTTGGAAATAAATGGTTTTGTATCCTATTCCCATGGCGAGGCTCTTCACAGAACGTCTCGGCCGGGCAGCGTATTGATCGCGAAGCCTCGCTCTTCGAGTCTGTGCCAAACCTGGATTGTTATTTAGTGTGTGCACACGGTTGCGTGTAGCTGTGTGCGCATGACTGGAATGCGTTTTTTGGCTCAGCTTAATTCTCAACAGGGTAGGGGGTACGAAAACTGCTCACTGCTTAGTCAACAAAAATAATGGCGCGCTTCTCGGAAATAGATAACTTGCGGTGCCAATCCTCCGCCGAATTGTGCCCTTATTTTATAGCTGATCTCTTCCGTTGGGCAGATTAGGCATTGTCTGCTTTTTAGTATCTCCACATTATTGATGTATGTTCATTTGCACTGTGAAAATGGGCCGCAGGTGGGAAAACATTGTTAAAAGTAAAATATTCTGGCTGGTAAAGAGGAAAATGACTATGATAATGTATTTCTATGAACAAAGAAAATCACTTTCTCATTCGAGCACCTTTATAAACTTTAGCTTTACTTACATTTTATCGTGTTGCTGTTTCTTCATCTGGGGTTCGGAATTTGCACCCAGATCGTTTTTGAACATAAAATATGAAGACTGACAATGGCTCCAGTTCAGCGTCTACAAGGAATGTGTTGCTAAGGTGTTTAGAAGCTCAAAGAATGGAACTAGAATTCACACGGAGGCTCGGCGTGGTGGCATTCCTCATTTTATTAATCTGTTGTTTCAGAAATGGCTGCAATAACAAAAGAAGTGTGTCCTTTTCAACCCGAACAAAGATAGTGCATTGTTTTAACGGTAAAATGAATTCCTTTTTGACAGAGCAGCTTTAATCCCATTTCATGGCAGGTGAAGGGACAGCCCAGTGCAGTACTTTTGCCCACGCAGCCCTGTGATCCGCAGTGATGAACAGCACTGTCATGGCGCTGCCACTTATGCAACGCACATTTGTTATAGTTACAGAACTTAACTGATTTCCAGCCTGAATATTTCATGTTTTTAAAAGATGTAGGTACAAATGTCTCCACGGACGCCGGGATTCATTTCAGGGATTAATATTTATAAGGTTAATTTGTATCGCTGCAAAATGAGGTGTTTCAACCATCGTCGCTGCATTCCCCCATAAATCACCGCGCACCGGCGTCCATCGCGTTGCGGTTGGTCAGGCTGACACGAGTCGGCCGCTCGGGCGAAATTGCTGGATGTTTGTTTAAAGCACTTCGCTTGGAAACGTTTAAGCGCCATTTTAAAGAGGCGAAACCCGTCTGTTTATGTTCAGCATGCATTAGTGTTTGGGTTCCTTTAAGCGAGCAGATTTAGTTCTCTTTTGTTTTTCCGTCTATGTCCCCGGTTTGTGCTCATAGGCATCCTAACACAATCAGTGTATTGACTATTACAGGGAAAATTGAATAGAGAAAAAGGAAGATCCAGGCAGGTAACCACACAGCTGTCATTGGGATGTATCCTTGCGTTAATGATGATTTAACTGTGTATTTACCTTCAGCTAAAGGGCAATAAAACGGTTTTATTCTAAATGGCAATTAGACCGTACATCAGAGCACCGCTCTCTCCTTGGAGGGAGAGCTGCTAGGACACGATAGACACTGTGTGTCATTCTTAATAGATTAATGTCACTTTTTATCGTCCATTTCTAGAATCGGCACAAGAGCATGTCTATAAGAGGGGATTCGTTCCCTTCCTCTGTGCGTAGAGGTCAGCCAAAATGGGTAACCATGGCAGCCCACATGGGCGCTGCTATGCTAGGGAATGCGGTGTTTTTTTTTTTTTTTTTAATAATTAAGTACAGCATTTAGCGAATTCATTTTTCAAGTCGGCTTACGGTGTTAAGTTTGTAAACTGAGTGGCCAGCAGTGATTTACCCATCAGTACAGCTAGGCCATTCATTGCAGCACATCGGTTCTAAGTACCTTGCTCAAGGGTACGACAGGAGGAGCAAGGATTTGAACTCGGGATATTCCCAGCTGTACAGAGTCACCCGAAACCACTTCTCCGCCTGCTGCCCCCTTTTATTTTGATGCCATATGGTGTGGTTAATGTCCACTTTTTCCAGAACGGGCTTTGCTTGTAGCCATGTTGAACACCACACATGCTGCAGGTCCCAGTAAGACAGGGAGACAGAGTTTTATTCCCTGCGATAAAACATCGCCATGCTGGGATGGAAGAGCGAATGACTATCAGTTGTGTAAACTGTCAGCAGTTTCCCAAAGAAAATTCACAGTTAAGATAAATGTACTGACAGTGTACATACAGTATGTTTTACATGCATTCTCTTGTATACATAAAGAATCCCAGCCAAAAGTTGGCACATACTTCCTAGATTATTATTATTATTATTATTAGTAGTAGTAGTAGTAGTAGTAGTAGTAGTAGTAGTAGTATTACTTTTTCATCGTGAGATATTTTGCGAAAAGGATGAGGAAATGATCCAGCATCTCTTCCTAGCTCTTCTGCAGCAGTTACCAAAGATGAAGGACTCTTTTGTGTTGCTTTTCTTTTGCTTTTCTTCCCAGTCAGGTATTGCACAGGTGTGTAAACACCACGAGCTTCAAAGGAATCTCAATTTCATGTATACGCTGATAAACATGTAGTAGAAAGTCAGAGGAAATGAAAGGGTTCAAGCAGCATTTTGATTAGAACATGTAGGTTCCATTTGCAGCTCCCTGGTTGAGTTCAGCGATGGGCCAGGTAAAAAGCTTCATTTTTGTGTTGCAGATGGAGTAGTGGTTCCAGCAGCTGCCTTGAGCTCAAAAGATCCCAGAGTCTAATCCCACCTCCTACTGTAGTGAGAGGAAAAATTGCCCAGCTACATGCAGCTGACTTTTCCTCCTCATTCCAGTTCGTTTTTTCCATTCAAAACTGATAACTCTGGATCAAATATTTAGGAATTTTTGTCACTCCTGATCTCATAGAGCTGATCCAGACAAACTACTCTCCACTAAATTAAAACGTTTAAAGTTGATCTGGTTGCTCGGTCCTCTCTCCCTACCTTATTATTTAGCAGAATCACTGTTTTCAGAATGAATATTTTTACCCCTGTTGCTATACCTATTTCAAAGTCTACCACTGCCACTTGTTGAAGGAAGGATTTAAGAAATTCGATAACTTGATCTCAGAATTTATTTGGAACAATAAGTGACCCAGAATCGGGCTCTGTAATTTTAGTCAACTGAACAAGAAGATCAAGCCATCACTACCAGTGTGAGACTCCGTGTGGTCTTTCTCTCTGGTCTCCTCCAGACCTTCCCACAAATATTATTCAAACTGGACTCCAGGAATGATTGTATAAAGGTTTATCGGACATGTAATATTTATTTTCATTCGAAACATTGGTTAGCTTTGAACGTCTTAAGTATGGTTTGTCCTACACAGTAGAGACTTCTACAAACATCTACAACTTTGTTCTTTAATTACAACCTCAGACAAAAAGGCCAGATTTTAGACGGAATTAAATGAAATAAACAGCTGTTTCATTCTATTTATATCTCAAGTGTTGGCAATAAGTCCTTCAATGAAAAAATGAATAAATTTACAAAAACAAAAAGTTATCCAGCTTTATATATGGGAAAATCACCAAAAGCAGCAGGTAAATAAACATTAAAGTGCAAGAGACTGAGAAATGCATTGATGCCCAGCTGCTGTCACGTTATAACATCTGCTGTGGACCTGACTCAGAAATGTCAACTCAAAAATTTTATTTAAACATACCCTGCAAACGTACCTTCACAGAGAGGCATTAACAATGCATGTTTGCAGTTCATCCTCAATTTGGCACAACTTGATTGATTTTTTTTTTTTTTTTTTTTTTTTTTTTAAACAGATATTTACAATTTCACAGATCCTTGCAAAGAAATAGAAAAACCATAAACATTGCAAAAACTTAATTTGCTTGAAGCGTAATACAACGAGAAATATAAATACTTATTTTTTTTAACTTTTTTTCTGGAGAAAATCACTTAATTGATGCACGGAAACAGTGAAGGCGGCAAAGTGCCCCCTAGTCGACCGCAGCGGCATTCCGACTGAATTGTACCGATGCCTTGTTCGCAGCTTTCTGTGTTTAATTCACTGCACTGTATGTATGTATACATTACAGTACTGACTTTCATTTTATTAACATGTTCTTTAACATTGTTATGAATGTGTTGCTGTAGTTGATACAGTGCAGTTGTGGTTAAACTACGCTTCTCATTTTCTGGATTTGGCCATATCTGGACACCTTTTTTTCACATATGGTTGGGAAAACTGAGGATGGGCTGTATTTAAGTAAGATAAACAAATGTCCTTGTGTTCCACATATCAGCTACACGTGTGCACCGTTGGTACCCTTAAGCAGGCTCTGTGAAGCTGCAGTCAATGGGCTAAGAGGAAATTTAATTTCCTCGTTGTATACGTCCCTCTGGCCTACCCGGGTCTGTCAGCTCTCCTCTGCTTATTTGTATGTCATGTTAGGGAATTTACTGTCCTGTGGAAACAGTGCTCTGAGATGTCTGTTCTCTTTCTCCTTTTAATCTTTCAAGCTCACTATCTGGATAAGATAGTACAAGGTACTGTGCTTTCCCTCTCTTTTGCCGTCTGCTTTCTGTGCAATTCCCGTAACGCTCCTGATTTTTCTAACGCTTTTTTTTTTTTAAACTCTTTTTGATGTTTGTTCATTTTTTGACTGTTGAAATCAAGTGTCATTTCATTATTTAACCCAGAATCATAGAATGCAACATCCGGATGCCTTTTTTTTAAATTTTTTTTATTTTTTTATTTTTAACACAACAAATTTGATTTTAGCGTGAGCTTAAAAAGTAGGAAGTGAAGTTTATAGATAAATTGTGAAAATAATTTTAACTGTAAAGGGTTGTCTGTCCAGCTGAACATCCCTCAGAAGTCAGTTCTTGTATGTCAAACGGCTACCAGTGTAAACCGCGATGTGGCCATGATCTTCAGAGAAGATCATGTGAAAATTATACAACTTCTTAATTTATAATCAGAACACAGCAACGACAACAGTTTATTACATTCTCTGTCAGCCACTATCTGGTGTTCTGCTTTTCCATTTTCCTCGCCCTTTGCCTATTTTGTTCTTACATGTTTGTCAGTCTGAAGCGTCCTTCAGAGATAAGTATTTTAATTTTCTTTCCCCAACTTTCCTTCTCCTCACCAATAATGGCAGACAAGATAGGATATAAAGGTAATGGAACCAAAGCCCCAGGGAGATTGTCGCAAACAATCCCTCCCCGCTCTCTGTCTTGAAGCACGGCATCAAACGTGTCTCTGTTTAGTCTATAAATGTTTTATTGTGGTCCTTCTATCGTATCTCATTCTTGTCCGTCCCGACGTGTCAGCACGCGCGCGCACACACACTCACACTCACACAGTTATCGAGCTTGTTGGGGAACCTGTTGGTCTCGTTCCATCTGTTTGCAGCCTGAACACCGATGTTTTATTAGAGTAGATGCTAAGCTGCTTTAATTATTTCCTGGGCTTTGCACAATCTGTGAAAAGGAATGTAATACAGGCATAAAGTATAGATGTGGAAATGAGAGAAAACGTCCCCTATACTTTGTGCTTTTATTTTGAGTCTTCTGTAACTTCACATGAATGAACCCAGTGACCGATGATGAGTAAAATTTTTTTTTTAAAAAATCCATTTCGGTGCTATAAAAATGTTGAAATTTCCAATTAAAAATTGTTATTTATCTGCATATATTGTAAATAAACGAATATTTGTCAAAGTGTAGAAAGATGTGGTATTTGCAGGAATCATTAAATGTCAAAAGCCTATATTTGAAAGTATTTAATGGAACTAGTTGTCACCATTAATAAAATTGGGTGGTAGTATTTTTATTTTTCTGCAATGCATATCTGATAGAAATAATAAAAGCACAAGGGAATATGTTTTAAAGTTGCCGTTCCATTCAGGTGAAATTACAGTGTCTGCATTTCTCAAGGCCTGTCTCAAGTTCATGTCAGTATATGTCCACCAGGTGTTGTTTTTTTTTAATATTATTGTAATTATTTTGTTTGGTTGGAATGAAAATGTCCACCCTGCCCTTTATTCCCCACTTCCACCTGTTGTCTCAGCACACTCACTGTCTCTCTCTCTCTCGCTCTCTCACACGCGCGCACACGGAGTCTTTGGCCCCCTGCCATGCCATCGCATCATTTGACTGGCGCTGTTGTTTTAACAGAGGGCTGCCCCGGTTTGTGCAACAGCAATGGGAGATGCACCTTGGACCAAAATGGCTGGCACTGTGTCTGCCAATCCGGCTGGAGAGGGGCCGGGTGCGATGTTGCCATGGAGACCGTCTGCACCGACTCCAAGGACAACGAGGGAGGTAAGGGCAGCTCCCCAAAGCACGTCCCGGGACGGAGTGGTCCATTCGTCTTTTTGGTTTCCACCACAGCCATGGGGGGGGTGTGTGCGTGCGCGCGCGCGCGTGTGTGTGCGTTTGTGTGTTCCCGGGTTGTCAAGTCCTGACTCAAAACAGAATCTTAAGACAGAATTAATGCAAATGGTGCATGATGGCCCATGCGAAGTTCTGAGATGCAGCACGGTCAGACAGATGAGAGCATCTTCCAGCTTCGCTAGTCAATTCCTGCTTAACTTCCTCTGTAAACAGGTTAGCGTTTGTGCAGTTAAGGAGGCAGAAATGGTGATAGAGGGGGATTTTTAAACTTCCCTGGTTAGAGTGTGAAAAGTTATGATTGCTACAAAAATTCATCATCGGAATATTTACATTTATTCATGCAGACGCTTTTCTCCAAAACAGTGTGCAGCGGTTATCAGCTAGCATTTACCTGGCACCATCACCTGAAGTACAGGAAACGGTCATTGGCACATCTGTACAGCAGAGCAAAGTAACACATACACACAGACTGATTTCGGACAGCCTGGGTTCCGCTGTTGAAACACATGTCCGTGGACGATAAAATAAACTGGAAAATGTTCATATCTTCAAAAATTTGCAACTCAGTGGTTTATAGCACAAGGTCACAGCATAGATGGTGGAGAGTGAGTTTAGATCTGTCTGTTCACACAAGGCAGGGGACATCACAGGGCAGTCTCACACACGCGCATTATATTTAGCGACCGATTAACCTGAAACACGTGTTCGGACTGTGGGAGGAAACTCAAAGAGAGTTCCCTCGACTCAGTCTGAGCTGGATTCAGTCCCACATCTGAATGCGCAGCCCAGGGGCCGAGCCGCCGGTGCTATCCACTGTGCCGCCATGCAAACAGCCCCTCCTTATCGGTGCTGTTGCCAGCATTTGTCACCAGACCCACTTCATCTACTCCTCACAGGAACACCTGGCGCAAGAGTGTTTGGCTAACCCTGCCCCCCCTCCCCCCCACATTGGCATTGTGGGGGCGTCGGTGGTAAATGAATATGTAGTGTGGTGAGGCAGCACCTGCCTTCCCCTGCTGTCTTTTCTCATTATAGCACATCGTGTGTCTTGCTGCTGGCGTGCGCTTGCACCGCGGGCCGAACGCATGCTGACGGGACATGGGGGGGGGGGGGATCACTCGCATCACATTGCACTGTTAAACAAATGAGGCTGATGTCTATATTTATTTATTTGACACTTTTCCTTACACTGATTTACCCGTTCGTACAGCAGTTTTCACTGTATCGGCACAGAGGTAGGTAAGGGCGCTAAGGCAGGAGACGTGAGTCAAACCCGTGTGTTTTGAAAGCCACCACGCCGCTTGCTGGCCTACTGTCAAAGTCCATAAGTTGCACATTTGCGTGAGTCTCCAAGGCAGAAAGCGGGTGTCTCGCTGCACCCCAAAGAGCTGGCCTTTTTTTATTCAAATTATCTAGCTTGGAGGTATGCGTGAACCTTGTGAAACCATAAACAAAGCAGGAAAAAAGCACCTTCTGTGCTGGGAAGTGGGAAATCTTGCACGGTGTTGGCAAAGCGCCAGTCGAGCCCTGACTCCCAGCCTGATGGACAGGAAAAAATGTTCTCCTCGTGTTCCTAGGGACGGCTTCCATCACCATCATTGACTTAGCACAGGCGACCCGTTGGTAAACTCTGGGTGAAAAATGCCTCTTTTGTTCCACATTCCAGGCAGCTGAGCCGAGAGCCGAGCGCTGATGGATGTTAGCACAGGGGCACCTAAAGTAACATTTCCGTCCGACTTGTTTGGAAAGTGTCAATCACGTCATTTTTTACGACCCCCTCCCTCCCTGCCCTCGCCACCCCTAGACGTCAAGCCAGGTGTTCATAAGCTTCCTTAAACTAACAGAGATGAGTGATTAAACTTCCAACTGTATCTTGCCTTTGGGAGACCGGATCGCTGCACAGAACATTAACAGTTTGCCTGCCGGCAGAGTTCACCACATGCCGGATGGCTCATGTTCTGTACCTTCAAGGTTACGCAGGATGTCTACCATCCACCCATTCATTAACATGAACCGCTGTATCCTGGTCAGGGCCATGGCGATCTGGACCCTATCCTGGAATCATTGCGTCTTTGGCTAGGAAACCGCACCCTGGATGGGTGCACCGCAGGGTAGAGAAACACACACACACACGCACACAAAATGAAGAGCTTTACAGTGACCAATGTAACCTGAAACACATGACTTTGGACTGTGGGAGGAAACCCACACAGAGAGAACACACAACTCCACCCAGACTGAGCTGAATTTGAACCCATGTCCAAACAGCCCAAATGCTGTGAGGTGACAGCTTTACTCACCGAGGCCCTGTACCCAGTATCTAATGTTTATATTTGTATTTATATGATGCTGCACCACCTGCTGAACTGTACTGTTTATTACTTAGTATTAGTATTAGGAGCAATTCGGAGTAAATACCTTGATCAAGGGCAGTACAGGAGAACATGAGACTTGAACCCCGATTCCTTGAATGCAAGGTAACCGCTACAGCCCCTGCTGCCCCTATTAAGATCGTCACCAGTAAGCATGACAGTGACTTCATGCAGTTCTGCTTGTCTCTAGGAAGATGGCACGTGGAAGGTGGAGAAATGAAACTGCTAACATCCAGCTGCGTACTTGTCAGAGTAATAGACCTTAAACTGATAGCGTAAGAATGAATTGTGAGACCGTGAGGTATGCAAGTTAATGCAGTCGGTGCCAAATCACCCAAACACTTGTAACTAGTATTTAATACTTTTACAAACTAATAGCTACATTTCCGGATTTTTTCCAGTTCATTTTATTTTATTACAAAGCAAATGTTACACACAGCGCTGAAGAAATGAGCGCCCCTTCTCGATCATTTTTACTTTTGCCAGTGGCTTACCTATACGTAGCCTCTGCGACTGACTGATAGCCGATACAGAATACAGAATTGGAGTCATTAAAAGTAAACGTTGTAGTTCTAGTGTGCCAGCAGCGGATCTGGTGGGCATCGTCTCCCCCTTCCACCTCAAATGTTGAGTGACACCCATCTGAGCTCAGAATTTCACTCTACAGAGCTTCATTTAATACCCCAATGCGAGGACCAAACCTGTTTCCTGCCCCTTCCAGCTGGCAGCGACAGCCCCAAATCAAAAAAAGTTGGGACAGTATGGAAAATGCAAATAAAAAACTTACATTTACTTTGATTTTTATTTCATTGCAGACAGTATGAACGCAAGATATTTCATGTTTTGCCTGGTCAACTAGCATTTCATTCGTTAATATACACCCATTCCTGCATTTCAGGCTTGCGCCACATTCCAAAAAAAAAACATCCTGACTGTTATCAGCAACAAGTCCAAAAGCCAGCATCTGTCGTAGTATGGGGTTGTGTCAGTGCCCTTGGCAAAGATAATTTATACTTCTGTGATGGCAGCATTAATGCAGAAAAGTACAGTGAGATTTTAGAGCAACATACGCTGCATTGAAGACGACATCTTTTCCAGGGACGTCAATGCATTTTTCAACAAGACAATGCAAAACCACATTCTGCACACATTACAAAGGCATGGCTGCGAAAAAAGAGGGCACGGGTACTGGACTGGCCTACCTGCAGTCCTAACCTGTAGAGAATGTGTGGAGAATTTTGAAAAGAAAAATGTGACAATGATGACCCTGTACTACTGCACACCTTAAGACGTGTTTGCAGGAAGAAAGGGACAAAATAACACCTGAAATGCTTCATCGCTTGGTATCCTCAGTGCCAAACTGTCTTTTAAGTGTTGTGAGAAGGAATGGCAACATTACATTGCTTTACTGTCCCAATTTTTTTGGAAAGTGTTGCAGGCCTCAAATACAGGAATGGGTGTATATGAACAAATAAAATGTTAGTTGACCAGACAAAACATGAAGTATCTTGGGTTCATACTGTCTGCAATGAAATAAAAGTCAAAGTAAACGTAAGAATCACGGCATTTTTTTTTTGTTTGTTTGTTTTTGTTTTTTTTGTTTTTTTTTTTGCATTTTCAATACTGTCCCAACTTTTTCTGATTTGGGATTGTACATTTTGTCCCAACTTATGTTAAGTTCTCAGCCTCCGTGGCCCCTTGTTTGGTAGTTTTACCTGTTATGACCTTGATCATTATGGCTCTCATTTGGACCATGAAAATAATGTGGACTTGGCCATTTTGTCTTAATTCTTTAGCATTTTGTCACTGATTTCTTTTTTCTTTTTTTCTTCTTTTTTTGTATTAAAGGTGTGCAACAGCTGGGAAAGAGCTGAACTAGTAGAGGTTGACAGACGTGTTTAATATTGTAGAGTAATGAATGAAGGAAAACCATGTTGTTATTGACTGCTGGGATGGCAAATGGCACTGCTGCCTCACAACATCTCAGTTATTTGGGCGTGAGATTTTAAATCCAGCTCAGTCTGTGTTGTTTGCATGTTCTCCCTGTGTCTGGGTGGGTTTCCTCCAGGTGGTTTGAGTTCCTCTCACAGTCCAAAGACATGTGTTTCCCATTCATTGGTCACTCTAAATTACCCACAATGTGTGGCCATCCTGAAAGACATTCCATCAATTTTGTGTGCTTCTAGCAGTTAAAGATGATGGATGGGTGTTTTTTTTTTTTGGATGACAAATGTTAATTATTGAAATAATTTGTCAATATTAATGAGTTTTGGTCACATTTTATCATAAATGGGTCTCAGTTTTCAGTGTTGGAGCCCATAAACCTTCTTGTCATTGAAAGTAGGGTCAATTTTGATGGTGAGTTCTGCCTTCATAAGCCAGGGGAAGACTGTGCTGTTGTTTTTACAGTCACTTTGGGTTGCGTTTCCCAAAACCATAGTTGTGTTACACTTGCAAGTTCACCAGCTTTTTGTTGAACGGAGGTGACTGAGATCCTTCAGAGTGTTAGGAGGACACTTGTCGGGAGCTTGGTTCACACCTGTTCTGCTGCATTTCCCGTCTTCCCTGTGGCTACAGATGGACTGGTTGACTGCATGGATCCTGACTGCTGCCTGCAGAGCTCGTGTCAGAACCAGCCGTACTGCCACGGGTCCCCGGACCCTAGCGACATCATCGGCCAGAGCCAGCAGCCGGCCTCCCAGCCGGCCGCCAGGTCTTTTTACGAGCGCATCAGCTTCCTGGTGGGACCAGAGTGCACCCACGTCATGTATGGGGAGAACCCGTTCAACAGGAGGTGAGATGAACACAGATTTGTATGATTCAATCCATGTTGTATTTTGTGAGTATCGATGAAATTCTGCTTTTGCAGATCTGTCAGTTTTGGCCGGCCATTTGTGATTCTGTTTTGAAACCTTTCATTGACTTTAATTCATTTAGCCGATACTTTTTCCAAAGCAACTTGTTTAGAACTTAACTCATTTATACAGCTGGGTAATTTTTACTATAACTCTTTAGGGCCAGTAACTTGGTGAAACGCACTGTAGCAGGAGGTGGGATTCGATCCTGGGACCATCCAGTGAAAGGCTGCAGCTGTAGTGGCCACATTCCCAATGACTCTTATGTGGCTCGATGAGACTTTTTGTGAAAAGGTCATTGTGTCACCCACATTTACAATTTTCTTTTAGTCATCTTTTGGCAAGTTTGGAGCCTTTGGGTTGCTGGAATGAACCCGAAAAGTCTCTGGTTCTTGGCGACGAACGAGGCCCATTTGTTTGTTTAGCCGAATTTCACCTCCGCGTTTTTAAGTGCTTGCTGTATAATTTGACTGGAGCGTAAGCTGTATTTAACCTCAAGGGCGCACAGTTGCTTCCTTGCCTTTAAAAGCAGGGCTGAAGGATGGTTTTTACCATGCTGGGGGGGGGGGGCGAGCTGTGTTTATCTGAGTGGCATATCTGGGTGGCCCGCGGCCCTGCGCCTCCGCTTGTCCATTTAGAAGGTCAGCCATTTGAAAGCAGTTATAATGTGGCCATATTTGATCATTGCCTGCTATTTCGGCACAGACCGCAAACATTTTCACAGTGGGTCGCTGATGAACTCATTCTGGCAGGAGTCCGTCTGTCAGCTGCGCTCACGGTTTTGGTCCCTCACTTTATATATACAGCTTCTCCATGCGTGGCCGGACCTCGGTGACCGGGGTTTTGGAAGGACTGCATGGTCCACGTTATTAATATTATTTTTACAAGTATGTACAGGATAATTCAGAAAGAATTGAGCACTTTCATAAATGTTTTTTTCTGTAATTAGTGTCCAATGCAAACAAGACAAACTTCAACTTGTCTGTCCTTTTCCAGTCATTCGTCCACCGTTCATCGTCTGTGTTCTGCCCATTTTAACCTTTTCGTTTGCCAGTTTCAGATGTGCCTTTTTCTTTAGAACTGCGCCTCTAAGACCAGCATCCCCGAGTTGTCTTATCACTCTAGTTGATGCTGGTATTTGCCGTTTATTTGTACCATTTAAGGAAGCATCCAGCTGAGGACCTGTAAGGCCTCTGTTTGTCAAACTCCAGACTCTGATGTTCTTACCCTCTTGTGCAGTTGTGCATCTGGGCTTCTGCTTGCATCCAGTTTGCCCTCTTCTCCCTGACATTAGTGGACACCTCTGTACAAAATATTTAGTTTCTTGGCAATTTGACACACGGATTAACCTTCATTTTACAAAACACATCAGACTGACAGCTGCTTCCTTTTGACCACTTCAGGACCGAGAAATAAACTTCTGGAATGCCAGTACCTTAACCAACATGAATGTAACCAACCCAAGGACAAACAATTTGCTTGGTTCTTTTGAACAGAAGAATGGGTCTCAGCTGTCCGAACACAATTGCAAATATTTTTGTAATAACCAATTATTATTTAAACATGATTAATTATGGACAAACTAAGAGGTTAGCATTAGGATGCCGGAGAAACGGCTGCTGAAAATAGGCCTTTTCAGTCATATGTGAATAATACATTTTAAATCATTTCAAGCAGTTACACCCATTTGCAATATTAGTTATCCCTTAGCTAGATTTCTAAATCAATTTAATGGCGCCTTGACCAAGTTTGAGTGTGCGTGTGTAGGTTTGAATCTAACTCAGTAATAATTAAAGAGCAACTTTGAAAATAAATATATGTGATATTTTTGAAAATAAGATTTATGTGCCTCACATTCTATAAAAACTTTAAAAAAAATAAAATTATCTAAGGTTCTCAACACCCATTATTTTCTTGAACTCAATAAATATACAATAAGTCCCCAGCTAATGATGTCTTGGAATAAACTCATAAAAATAGACTTTGTCTCGATTGTTCTCAACTACTTGTTGTAAACACAATTAGTATTTAATGCTTACTAAGAAGCTGAGCTGCAGATCAAAAAAGAGACGAATGAGGGGCCGCTCGGTGTATAAGAATAATTATTGTCATTTTAAGTACTGGAATCAATATCACATGCTGTTATGAAGATACGGCGCACAAAGAACTTTAATTCCTGCGCTTTGAATGCGCCTTCAGAACTTGTGGCTGAATGGCTTCTGATGAAAGCAGTCCTTCGTATTGTACTTGAACAGAAGTATGTATTTCACTTTTCTTAGTTCGCCATGCACTATATTATAATCACGTCGGGTGTTTTGTCAAGAAATGCTGTGCGTCTGCATCTTCTTGTTTGGCCACATTTATATCTGTCACTGAGCCAGGTTTTAAACCACAGCCGAGCTGGGAACCCAAAAGAAAAAACAAAAAAAAAAAAAAAACAGCAGTCTTCATGTTACGGCTGTATTTTATTTCCATGAGAATGCCGGTGTTTTCAATGGCCCTCACCTTATTTAGAGGGCTGTTGCCTCGCATGTACTGTATATATGCGAACTGAATCATGGTGTTGAGCTGTTTTAACGGGAAAACGGTGCTTGTAGCAGTGACTGCTATAGTTTTATGGTAAGGCTAAGGGAATGCATAAATTATGAATGCATTTAGGCTATGCTGAGTAATTTATGCAATGTTTACTTTGAGGTCAGACTGTGTTGGGTTAGATAGGCGGTGGGAGATTAATGGCATGGCGGGTATAGTAAACCCAGCAAGCTTTTAAGGCAGCGCAGTTCCCTGAAACAGCAATAAGTGATGAGGCGATGCTGTATGGTGAAGTGAAGTGAAGTGGAAGCCCAGCTGTTGGCCGGCCTGGACGGAGCTTTAATGACCTGGAAATAATAAACCAACAGCATAAGTGTGTGAAGGTGTCCTGTAACCTGGCGCGGTTCCCTGAGCTACCACTGTGGTTGGTTGCTTAGAAAATGAAATCCTTTATTTCAAAGCAAAATGCAGTGGTTGTTAGCTAGTAAGCTGCTAGTATTAATTCGTATCTGGAGCACACTAGGGCCAGGGTAACTTACTATGAGTCCCTACTTTTGGTCACCGATTTACAAAGCAACACACACTCATTTGTTTGCACACGGTAGGAAGTAAAGTCACAGGATCACGTGAAACACATCTTTGGACTGTGGGAGGGAATGGAGACGGGAGGCACGCAAATTCCTCCTATACTGGACAGGGCTGGAGCACGTATCCGAATGTGCTTCCCAGCCGCGGCGAGGCACCGCCACGCTGCTCCTTACACAAAAAAATCTGTCACCACCAACTTCTTCTCATACATAAAGGATACTCGAGTGAAGTGAAATTGTAGGTTATTTGGTGAGAGAGAGGCAGAATGGTGATTTCAATATTGTTTGTGATTAATTTCAGACCGGAGCAAACAGAATCTCATTAATGGAAAAGAGAGACGGAAGGGCAGAAAGTGGTGTTCAATTGGGTTTTTATGAATAACAATGGTGTGCGCTTATGCAAAACGGAGCCACGCATGTAAATCATAGGGGTGCCGGGATCCACAACATCGATTGTGTCATTTTGTTGTCCCTGCAGCCGTGTGTCCATCATCCGGGGCCAGGTGATGACAGCGGACGGGACCCCGCTCATCGGGGTGAACGTGTCCTTCGTGCACTACCCTTCCCACGGATTCACCATCACACGCCAGGACGGAATGTAAGCATGGCAGCCGCCGCTCCGCTCGGGTTCGGGAGTCGACTTACCGGTTCCCACGGTTACGCAGGGCTCCGAGACGCATCGCGCGTGCAATGAAAAACCTGCCAGCGAGGTCTTGGAATGTCAATCTTATTATAATCAATATCAGGGCTCTTTAAATTCCATGGCAGGGCTTAGCATCAATTCTTTTAGCTTACATTTTACCTGCTCATCAAAGGTTGGATCTTTTCGGTTTTGAAACGTATCGGAGAAACAAAAGTAAATAAATGTGTAGGTTTAGAATATTGTAGTAAATGGTCATCAAGCTGGTGTCTCCAAAAGCTCCAACAGAGAAAGATTGCCCAAAATGACAAGATGTTGGAAACGCATCTATAGTTTTTAACAAATCGGGGCAGCTTCTAGTGAGAAAATGTCGAAATGGAAATGCAGATGAGAAAAGTCACTGTTTCTTTGTTATGATAGCGGCTTTCATTTTGCGTCGTATTTTTAAACGTTTTATCTCCGTTTTTGTCCGCCTGTCCAGGTATCGGAACAGTTCTGCCAGTCCGACTATACAAGTTTAAGTATATTAGCTGTCTCGGACAGTCAGAACCGTTCATTTTGAGCTGCGCCACGAACCTGATGTTGAAAAGTGTAGCCAGAATACATGGGCTTCGGTTGGTAAAAGCTACCTGGTGGAAATCGCCTGCCAGTTAAATGAACTGGTAAAATGCACCGGAGCTACACAACCATCTATGTGCTTGGTTACTCCCGCTGGTAGTGAAGAGACCGTAATTTATGGTCAGATGAAACAGTTTCACTTTTTATTTACATATTTGAACAAGGAACAACTGACTGCTGTCTCCGCTGACATGTAAGTTAATTATAAAAATCATTGTAATACTCAGTGAAGAGTGTCAGGAGTGATTTGTAATAGAAGGGTACCAGCAAGAGTGAAAGGGAAGGTCTATAAGATGGTAGTGAGACCAGCTATGCTTTACGGGTTGGAGACGGTGGCACTGACCAAAAGACAGGAGGCGGAGCTGGAGGTGGCAGAGTTAAAGATGTTAAGATTTGCATTGGGTGTGACGAGGATGGGCAGGATTAGGAATGAGTATATTAGAGGGTCAGCACAGGTTAGACGGTTTGGAGACAAAGTCAGAGAGGCGAGATTGCGTTGGTTTGGACATGTGCAGAGGAGAGATGCTGGATATATCGGGAGAAGGATGCTAGGGATGGAGCTGCCAGGCAAGAGGAAGAGAGGAAGGCCTAAGAGGAGATTTATGGATATGGTGAAGGAGGACATGCAGGTGGTGGGTGCGACGGCGAAAGATGCAGAGGACAGGAAGAAGTGGAAACAATTGATCCGCTGTGGCAACCCCTAACGGGAGCAGCTGAAAGAAGAAGAAGAGTAATACTCAGTGAAACAATAGGAGGGAAATCGCACCCTGTATTCCCATCTACATTTTCAAAATTGCGTATCAGCAGTGTGGTAAGATGCTTTTTATTCAAATTAGCAAATTATTATGTGTTATTTTTAACCGGGCTGTTTCTGTAGCAGGATCAAAATGTGAATATCCCTGCAACATGACAACGAAAGAAGCGGAAACCTGCGAACGGAGGGGGAGTCAGGGGGTCGGTGTCTTGACACGCAGCGCCGACCGTCCCGAGTGGCGGGAGGCGCGTCGGATCACGCAGCACCATCACGCTTCACGAGCACTTCCGTGTCCTCTCCTTAAATAGGGGGGGACCTGGAACGCAGCACCGCATAAAACACTGCACACGCGCGGCTGGAATAATTCTACGTCAGCTTCCAGCAACACGTGTCTGTACTGCGTGTCAGTGTTTGCCTGACCTTGGCAGAACATCGCTTACTGAAAATACGCACATACGGCTGGCAAATCGGGAAGACTTGCCCTCCCCTTTTGCTTTTGTAAGCAATCGACCTCATCTGAACGCCGTCTTGAGTCTTGCGGAGGTGAGGGTTGTTGTAGGACAGTGAGGGTTACCGTAGACAAATGCGTATGCATGAATCCCTGTTATCCAATCCTAGTCTTTTACAGAAAACAGACCACTTACTGAAAAAGCACATAGTGAACTTGCGTGCACTTTCATTATTTTTGGCAAAATTCCAGTTTGTTCCAAGCCCGTCCTGTGTTCACCCCAAAATCACTGCAAGTAATATCACAAGGGAAAATTTGCGCATCCTTAAAATAGACTAAATAATAATATTTATTTATAAAATAAAGTTGAAAACAGTGATTTAATAAAGCAAACCGTGACACCAAGATAGTCTCGGTAGGCACAACTGTGCGGTGAGTGTGTAAACGCAACAATGCACCGTCCTGCAAGAGAGAGCGTACGTACGCTGTTCTCACAATGCAGTGCGACAGACAAGTCTCTCACAGCCGCTTTCCGCAGTTTTCAAATGCGGTTTCGGTTTTTTCGCACTGAAACAAGTGTTGCGGAACAGATGAACGAACGTGTGAAACAATTGGCGATTAAATGGTATCGATAACATCGGACCAAATTGGCCAAAGACCCGATAACAGGGGATGAGCATATGCGTGTGTTTGAGCACACAGATTCCAGACCTCTCCTTTGCCGTCGAGCCAGGCAACCGCCACGTTTGACTTAAGCGTGGCCCTAACATCCAAACCGATAATTTTGTCCGGCAGCGTCCGCAGGTTTGCTGAGCTAATGGGACCTAAGCGCACAGAGAGTGTGGGGACATTATCTGCCCATCCATGTGGAAGTTTCTGGTAGCAAAGCAAATTGGCTGAAGGAAAGTACAGCATCTAACTTTCCGGGAGGTCAGAGAACTAACTCATCGCTGTGCTGAGGTGAAGTTCCGTGGCTCTGTGCCTGCTGGGAAGTTTCCAAAATTTTCTGTTTAATCTGAACCGTTCGCCCTCCTTTGGGCGGGACAAGGGCAGATTGGCCGATATCGGAGATGGCGAAAAATAACCAAAACGTGCGCTGTTGATACTCGAACGCAGGTTTGACTTGCTGGCCAACGGAGGCGCCTCGCTGACCCTGAGCTTCGAGAGGGCCCCCTTCCTGACGCAGCACCGCACCGTGTGGATCCCCTGGAACGTGTTCCACGTCATGGACACGCTGGTGATGAAGAAGGAGGAGAACGACATCCCCAGCTGCGACCTGAGCGGCTTTGTGCGGCCCAGCCCATCCATCGTGTCCTCCCCGCTATCCACCTTCTTCCGCTCATCGCCAGAGGACAGCCCCATCATACCTGAGACTCAGGTGAGCAGAGCTAGACCACAGCCACAGAGAGAGGAGTCTGCCACAAACTTGCAAAATAATCTGTGCGGGTTTATTTTTAGCGCCGGGTAGCGCAGTGTTTTGAGCTGTCACCTTGCAGCCAAAGGCTCTGGGTTTGCATTCCAACTTCTGCAAGAAGAAGAAAAGAACAAAACTCAAACACTCTGCAGTACTACGCTTCCTTCATTTGTTCACTCTTTATTCCTTCATTCGTTCCTGATCGGTAACCTTTTGTCCAATTTCACAGAGCTACAGTCTGTTCCAGATGCATAGCTCGTGAAGCAGCACAGTTCAGTCGTGTGCACACAGAGACACAAACACGCACTTTGGGCAATTTAGAGTTACCGGTTCACCAAAAAAACATGTCTTTGGACTCTGGCAGGAAACCGACATGAACATGGGGAGAACATCTTTTTTTGTTCATTTTAAATTCAATACAGACTGAGCTACATTTGACCCCATCACCAAATTCAAAGCTCAGCAGCTGAGAGGCTTTAGCACTACCCACTATGCCACAGCACCCCCCCCAAATGCCTTCTTATGAGAACGCACGCACGCACACAGAGTGCCATCCAATAGTATTGGCACCCTTGGTAAATAAAAGCTAAATGGGCTATGACATTGCCTGTTGTTTATCCTCTTGATCTTTTATTAAAAATATGAACAAAAATCTAACCTTTACTTGAAGTGAAATAATTAGAAGGAAAAGGGAACTAATATTTTTCTCAAATATTTGTGTGCCAAATATATATTTGCTTTGGACCTTAGCGGTTGCAGGTTTCAAATGTCGGTTATTTTGTTCCATCCTTGTCCATGTTGTTCGCGCTGTTCCATTTACAGTTGCTAAATGCAGGACTTCCCGCAAAATGTCCTGTGGAGGTGGGAACCCGATGAAGGTGTTATTGGCCGAACCCATGAAGGTCGGTGGGCATTATCATTAAGATACTCCAGGGGCTTTTTTCCCCATTAGTGAGGGGTTGGCAGAGAAGTTTGCGCAGATTTTGATTTTCTACAAAAGTGTGATTTGCAGGGGAGGGGGAAAAAAGCCAAGAACCATGCCAGAAAATGACTGAATTCCACTTTTATTCTCATTGTTGCCATAAATGCCATGGCTTTCAATGTGAGACGCACTCTTACAAAAGCGTTCCTTTGTTTCTTATTACAAAAAATGGCGCGTGCCAAAATGCAATTATGAGCCACCCAGAAGTCACCGATGGAGGAGCAGGCAGTAATAATGCCTTTTTCGTGTGTTTGTTTTACGCCGGAGGGAACTTAGCATTATTTCAGCACGTGTAATTATTTCATTTCCCTGCAATGTGGGAGGGAGGGTCAGAGTGTCTGATAATTCCGTCCTCTTTCTTCATCCTTAAAAACACTTGTAGGCAGAAATGAGAGCGTGACAATAAAGGTTTGTCTACTGTGATTATAATGGCAGTTTGATGAATGGGAATTACAAATTAGACCCCACCAACTGTGACACAATCGCAATTATTCTGTCACAATCGGACTGCGACGGACCATAACCGCAGGCCCGAAAGCCGGCCTCGGAGTAGAATTACTGCATTTCGTCTCCTTTCTGTCTTTGTTAACACAACATAATACACTGTATTTCAACTGTCCGAGTGTTACCGGCTTTATTAATTTGTGCTTTTACTTGACACGTTTCTCCAAAGCAACTTGCAATTTTAGGTTTTTAGTTGTGGCTGTTTACGGTTGCGGTTGAGTTGTTTAGCCATACGTAGCCACTTTGTGACGCGGTAGCTTTTACTGCATCGGCTCAGGGTAAGCACCTCGATCGGGGGTCCTGCGGCGGTAGGTTCGACTCGAACCTTGGTCCGCCGAGTGCCAGCGGGCAGCTTTAACCAGGATGCCGCTTGCTGCCCCCTTGTGCACTTAAGCAATAACAAGAAATGGCACAGATCATGGGCGGAGGTGATGCGTGTGAGGTGAGAAGGCAGAAGTCCACTTAGAGATGGAGGATTTAACCGCGCTAATGAATCTTCTGGCAGCATTTTTGACGCAGCCGAGTTCAAAAGTGTCGAGATTTGGGTTTCCGCGTCCTCACACTTTGGGGTCTGCTTTGAATTAAAGGTTCTTCAAGAGGAAACTGCCATCCCAGGAAGTGACCTAAACCTTTTCTACCTGAGCTCCCGGGCAGCCGGCTATAAACCTGTCCTCAAAGTGACCATGACCCAGGCGACCATTCCCTTCAACCTGATGAAGGTCCACCTCATGGTAGCGGTGGTTGGCCGCCTCTTCCAAAAGTGGTTCCCAGCATCTCCCGATCTGTCCTACACCTTCATATGGGACAAGACTGACGCCTACAATCAGAAGGTCTATGGCTTGTCAGAAGCAGTGGGTGAGTGAAATCGCCTTCATGTGCATGAAGCCTGTTGAGAACTTGAACTTGGCTTGAACTCTGCATTTAAGATTTCTTTGTTTCCCAGTAGAAGTGGCTTTTGTGCCACTTCCACTGGGAAAAATATTTTTTTGTTTTGGAATATTCTGGTGTATACCGCATTAAAAAAAGGTCTCCTGCTTACTTGAAGGCCTTTTTTTTTTTTGTTTGTTTGCTGACTGGAGGTTCTCACATATAATTACTCTCCACAGAAGCTCCTGGAAGAAAAACAAATCTGCTGAAGGTCATTTTACCGCCATAGCCTTTTCTAAATTTAATGCTCATTGTTCATCTGCAGATGCTGAGAGGAGTTGTGCTGGCAATAAACAAAATGCTAAGCATTCCAGAAGTTGGCTAGAAAGGTCATGTTGATTTAACGGTCTTGACAACAGACTGTTTATTGAGTGGAAATACAATGTTTTTCAGCAACATAACCTACATTAAATGATAAGGACCCTGCATGTTAACAAATTTTTGCGTTTGTCTTTTATTTTCTGGGACGATTATGGGCTCCGTGCAACGACTTTTAGCTTCACCCCGCTTTATTTGCATTGGATTACATCAGTTCATTCGTCAGCCAAGTCTCCCCGTTGACATTGATTCGTCTGTCGGAGGAGGAAAGACATTAGGGCAATGAAAATATGAGAGAAGTGTAAACCTGCAGCGCGCTAAGAAGATTATTTCAAAGAGTTAAATTTATGAAGAGTCACCGGTGTTTTATCGAGTTGCCGTGCATAGAACGAGGGGCGCAAGGGTAGGATTTCTTCTCTGACGTAGTTTTTTTTTTTTTTTTGCCTTTCTGTCTTTTTTCAGTGTCTGTGGGGTTTGAATACGAATCTTGCCTGGATTTGATTCTCTGGGAAAAAAGAACCGCTCTCCTACAAGGGTACGAACTGGATGCCTCCAACATGGGCGGCTGGACGTTGGACAAACACCACGTGCTGGATGTACAGAGCGGTAAGGAGCCTCTGCACTCGCCTTCGGATAGTAAGATGCAGGCAGGAAAGAAGTGAAATATCCCGTAACGTTTGTCTCGTGATGCTTCTAGGTTGTTTTCCGAATAACAATGGAGAATGTTGAGGGTGGCATTAGTCTTTTGGAAGAGATTTGCCACCGAAAAATGGGCAGAGCTGTTAAGGGCCAACGGTTCAAGTATCCGCTGACCTCGGAGTCGGCTGTGCGTAGGACATAATGTGCTCAGAATGACTATTACAGAAATGTGAAAATAAAAACGAAAAATACTCGGGAATGTCAGAGCGCCGGAAAAGCATGGGCTCGAGTTGTAAATTGCGTTCAGGACGGGAGTTTGACCGGCGCTGGCTTCTCAGAACGACAGAGGCCTAATTGAATAAACGAAGCGATTACTTGTAATGACAAGCCGAACGGCGTGGGGACATTCATCTTGGCAGGAGAAGGTGGACAGTGACAGGTGGAGGCACCAGATTCTCTGAAATGCGGCAATAAATATTCTAATGAAGATGAAATATTGCTCGTCACCCTATTTGGAGAATAATAGAGGAAAGTTGGCGAAGAAGTAATCTTTCAGGGTAATGACTGAATAAATCAGCGCCAGGGATGCGCCGTGCCGCCTCGTGTGGGGGAGAGACAAAGGCGGGCGTTTTAGTCTGGGTTAAGGGTCAGGTTATGAAGGATGAGCCCTGACCGGAGGGAACGTTCTCGAAATGGCCCCTGACGTACCCTGGCATGTCTCATGTTCTTTGGTGGATTCGCACACCGCTAGCGATGTGGAACCAAAGGGGCGAAGTTAACACGTAATTAAACATCTGCTTGTCAGCCGCAGTAGTCCTCAACTAGGCTGCTATAGGACCAGCACTGTATTAAGGACCACCTCTTTTGAGTGGCATTAAGCCTGCCTTAACCTTTAGGACTTAGCACCAGTTGTCTGGGTGAATTTGTGACCCTTTCATCATGGGGCTCAGTGGAGCAGGGCAAGCTTCCCCTCCCCGCAACCCCCCTCTTTGTGCGTGTATGACTGTTTTACCCGCTTTGCGGGCTCTTTGTGCCTAGGAACTTATCTTATACAAGCACGGGTCTCGTTCCTTTTGGAGGCGGCGTTGTAAGTTTAGGGTTTGGGCTCGTATTGCGCAACATTGTAGCCGACGCAGTGACAGCGGCGAGGGGTCGTGGTGAACTCAAGTGCAGTGGTTGCTTTTGGCGATGAAAGCGTGAAGCCGAACTCGAGACTGACACGAAACAAGGCCGGCGTCTGGAATCGCTGAGGGTTTAGCGGCGAATTAGATTTCTATCAGCTTGACTGGCAGGATGACACAAGGCGAGGCTCTGCATCATCCTTCACCGTAGGCTCCCTTTTTGAAGGCCCCCGCGATGGGCTCGTGTAAAGTCGGTCTGCGTGGAAAGCATCGGCTCTGTTGTCAAGGCGAGCTGTCCTCCCTTAGCCAGTGCGCGCATACCTTCAGCAGACACGGCACACGCGCTGGCTGCAATTACAGCCACGGCCATTCGAGAGGAGCAGAACAACGCCTCACGGTGGGCTGTGTATGAGCCACTCCGTCAGGCAGCCTGCTTCTGAAAGGCAACGTCTGAAACCATGGGTTTTAAACGCGATGCTCTGTCTGCCGAGCGAAGCTGCTATCTGGCACGACTCTCCAAAAAAGGAAAAGTGCGATGCGATGTGCAGATGCCGAATATTTAGTTTGTCTGCGTCAAGCAGAGCAGCATTGGGTTGATGGATGTCTTTAATAATACCGGCGGTGTCATAGATCACGTCTTTTTCGATGTTTTGGTTAACGTGGGTAGACGCGCTTCGGCCACCAGGAGCAATCGTATCGCAATGCTTGTAATATTACAACAATAAGCTCTGTTTGAGCTTTGTGTTTGTATCCTGCGGTATAAAGATACGGGATGCTGTGATTTGTGCACGATATTGAAACATATTGTGGAAATGTGTAGCGGGGATGTAGCAGGTGGCCTAGTTTGGAATAATTCAGGCTTGAATCCCACCTCCCGCTGTAGTACTTAACTGAAATGATACAGTAAAAATTACCCAGCTGTATAAATGATCATTGAAGCTGCTTTGAAGAAAAGTGTCCGCCCAATAAGTAAACGCTGTCTCCCTACATCCCGGCACGTGCTGTCTGCCAGCACCTTATTGTATCGTTTTTTTCTAGGTCTTCGTTCGGAAAGCCTTTTTTCCTGCAGCAGACAACCTCTGCGCTTCTTCAGCTTGGACTCGGTGAAACCGTACAGTACGCCACCAGATTGGGCAGTCCTGCTTTTAAAATGATCAGCCTTTCTCACGCTTTTGTTTAAAGCTACGGTAGCGAAATGGCCAACGTTTGTATTCAATATTTATGTGAATAATTGCATCACGCAGCACTCGTTGGAATTTGCCGCTTTTAAGTTGTGTTTCTCAGATCCGAAGAGTAGCCTTTTGGTTTCTGAAGCTTGAAACATGCTTGAATTTCGCCGGCAGCTCAAGTCCTAATCATAGCTTTGGCAGCAAGTGCCCGGTCCCCGCCAATGATCATCAACGCAAACCCGTCTCTAGGAGAAGTACTTACACATGTGGAAAAGGCGGCCAGAAGAGGCAAAAACAGACTGTCTGCAGCAGACAGGAAAGCAGACGACCAGTCGCGTGAAGCTGTGCGTTTCAGCCTCACCCTGGTGACACTGATACTTGACACCTTAGAGCTTCCCTGTGAAGCAGGTTTTAAAGATCCGGTCATTTATCCCCAGCGTCCAGTGCGCCATCTTACTGCTCCGCTCCTCAGCATCGCCTTCATACGGCCTGCCCAGGTAAAGTGAACCGAACCGCAGCCCCTTTCATGTGATGGCTGCAGCCGTCATCATCTCGCATCCTGTGCCGCCACAAACTGTCTCATGTTGGTAGGGGAGAGCCTCCAGGGCCCCTGCTAAATGGTAATCTTTAAAACAACATCTTTGGCTAATCCGTGCAAGTCTGTCTCCCGGGCCCCTTGGCAAAATCCCATTGGAAAAAGCTTTCTAGTTTCAGTACTAAGGCTTCTTGCATTTTTAAGCCACTCTTTGCCCAAGGAGCTCAACTTGAAGTTTCGTCATTATGGTTTGCGCTAAAGGACCTACTCTGTGTAGCGAAAATGCATTAACCTTCAAACCCTTCTAAAACCTTCTAAACTCTTGGAGGCACTCTGAAGATCCATGATTGGGCACCAGCAGGAAACCTGCCCGCGCTGTCACCTTGGCTGGCGCTGCATACGCTTAGATGTTTTTCCGCACCACCACATATTCCTAGCAGCCCCCATTCCCACCTCTGCCAACCCGCCATCCAAGCAGAGTCGTTTTTTTTTTTTTTTTTTATCTCTTCTTCTTCACCTTACTCAGGAGACACGGGAGCGCAGTCAGCTGACAGCGGTAGCAAAGGTGGACTTCCCTCAGCGGGCAGCACCTCTCTTCACAGCAAAGGGTTCTCATCATGGTCGTCTTCATCGTAGCTGTGCTTTGGGGTTTTGCTCGGAGCCCGTTTGGTTGCAACTGCTCACTCGGGAATGGCGTTTGATGTGTGGAATCTCGATGGAGACCTAATCCCCAGTTCACTGACTTCAGAACTGTACAGTGTGTGGCGGAAAACTTTCACATAGCCTTTTATTCAAGCACCTGGGTACGTGTGGGTTGTTTGACCTATGGAAGTGCATTACCTCACCAATGGCGGAACGAGCAGAATAAAACTCGAAAAGGAGGGACAGGACATATTTTTGACCTTTCCAAAGGTACAAAACAACAAATATGTCCATCTGCGTACAACAGCTACAGTGTTGGAAAGGTAGAGACATTTTATCCAGTGCATTTGTTTTCCCTTTATTTCTATGGTGTGCAAGAAGGTATTTCTTCAGGAAACCGGGACAAGGGTGGGAGTTTTAAGATGGTTGACTTCCATATTTACCAAAAAGTATCCACGGTATGTGTTTCCGCAACTTATGACTACAGCTGCACTCACGGTCTAAGAAGCTTAATAATGCAAATGTTCCTCAAATTTTTCACAGGTTGGATTCTGTAGAAGCTGCATATAAACTGGTAATGAATTTTAACAAATTGTTTTGTGAATTGTTGATGCTTTTTTATTCTACTTTTATGAGCCTCACAATGTAAGCAGCTTGCTTTGTTTCAGAGAATATCCTGGAAACGCAAGGTGTGAGACGCAGAAGAGCGTAGGCAGGAAACAAGTGGGCTGCAGGTCTCTTAATTATGCAGAATATTATTACTTTTAAACAGCATCAAAACCGTCTACTTAAAATGAGTGACAAATATATCATGTGTACAAATGCGTGTTCGATGCCGTTGTCCATAAACGCGTAGAATGTTTCTCTGTCGTCACCGACGCCGAGGTACTTCATATGCAAGCTGTAAACACCGTGGCAGCGATTTGAATGAAGGAGGTCCCACATATATGTTCTGCTCGTGTGTTCTTTACTGACCACTGTCGCTATGCGACAGGGTTCTATAAACAGAAGAGCGTACACAATTAAAAATAAACAATGTATAAACATGTTTGCGTCTTTGAACATTCCTCACTCATATGTCGCTGGGGCTAGGAGCCGCTTTGATGGCCTATCCGGTCAGTAGTGCGCCGAACGTTGTCTGGTTTCTGTCCAAAACGCCTGTGTGGAAGCTGTAAATTGTCATAGAATTGGAAGCGAACCGGGTTGTGCAGCCCTCCTTGTGCGCACGCACCCCCCCACCCCACCCCACCCCACCCCACGCCGTTCCTTATTTACATTCTGCTCCTGTCCGCCCGGTCACCCCTCTGATCTTTCAGAAATTCCATCATCTCTGAATGGGAAGCGAAGAGAGACTGCTTCATGCCAAATTGGTTGTGGAGAGCCCCCCCCCCCCCATCATTTTTTTTGTACTTAAGGACAGTACCATCAAAGCATTTCCACACCTGTGTCAACCGTATGCATTATGTATTACGGTAATTGCTGTTTGTGTTGCTGGTTTGAGCCTGCGTGGAAACAAAGGCACCTTATTTGCGTGATGTATTAGGATTGGTGCTCTGAAAGTCAAAATCACAGACGGACCGATGTCAAGGTCACTCTCTCCACTTCTTCCCCCACCGTATTTTGCTCCGGCTTCTTGGATCGGTTCATCTTTATTGATAATTTGAAGGAATGCTGTTTGGGTAGCCCGGGTGTCACTCTCGACCGTGGCCTCGTGTCGGTTTTGCTTCGATCGGCGAATCGATGGGCGCACCTGATCAGCTTGCCGGCTGTGTGTTTTAGAGGCACGGCGAGATTTACGGCGCCCAGACAACAGCTTTTGCCGCACAAGGACAGAGTGCGCATCGCAGCTCTGGCGTGGGTCAGTGTGAATAATTCAAAACAACTTGTTGTTAAAATATTTATATTTAATCACCCAAATTTTTTCTGCGCTCCAATCGGAATATTTTAAACGGGGCTTCCCTTTCGGTGGTCTGCAGGATTTCTGTTTACCGCCTTTTTATTGTGAATGACACGCAGTTTGCGGCTGTTGTACATCCGCGCGGAGCTTCTCTACAGGTTGCATCTGACGCCGTTCGAGTCACACGGTGGATTCTCCGAAGTTCGGCTGGGTCGCAAGGAGAATGAACACCGTTTACTCCGTCGCCACCGAAGTGGAACCGAAAGGTTTTGGCTTGAAGGTTGTTTAATGGAAGATTTAATAATCGTTGCTGTATCGAAGGTTAGATTATATCTTGTGCTTTTTGTGTTTAGAAAGATGCTCCTTTCTGGCTTACTGCCATCATAAAATCAAACTGAGATTTGGTGAACACTGCTTGTTTTAGCACAGACGCTTCTTCCAAGCAGCATCGTGTTAAGCTACGCGCAGTTATTCATTTTCCCAGGCAGCTGAGTGACTTTTACTCTCGGTTTAGCGTGAATATATTGATCAAGGCCACTGTGGCAGGGTGGGCAATTTGACCCTGGGTGCTGAGGGCGAGGTGGCAGCTGTAACCGCGATGCCACCTGTTGTTTCGAGTGCCGCTTGCGACTTCGGTATCTCGGCCTGTAGTTGTTCAGAGGTCTTCGGAGACAACTTGGAAAAGCGTGACATCGAAATGAATGCTTTACGAATGCTTCTTAATACCTTAAAGCGATCTTCTGAAAACCAGCACAATATGTTTGTTTAGCTATAAGAAGAAGAACTCCTTGGCTCAGCCAAACCTATACTCTGGAATATGAAAGCATTCATCATTCCGAATGTCCTTTCCCTTACATTATTGTAATTTATTCCTCATGTAAAATCCTTGTCCACACAAAAGTGTGTTTGGGGACAATAACTGGAGGGCTGCTTTGGGGCGAGCATATGAGGGAAGTTTCGTGTTACATTGAGGCATTAGAAATCATTATGGTGGTTCCTCAAACACAACTGCACAACTGATGAACACGGCAGTCCTTTTGTTTAGGTTTTTTATTATTATTATTATTATTATTATTATTATTATTATTATTATTATTATTATTATTATTACTACCGCTGGTTTCTGTCAGCCGTGTGAAGTCCGTATCGGTGCGCTCACCCTTGGTGAGAAAATCGAGTTTAGAGACAAGCCAGAGATAGAGGAGCCTTCTGGAAAAGGGCAAACGGACTTCATCAAAGAAATTAGCAGAGATGCGGGCCAGGCTGGAGGTAAAATCTGAGCACGTGCGGCGTTGCCTGCAGGTATGCTGCGTTGCGCCGTTTGCGACTGCGGTCTGTTACTTTGGCTGACACATTTCTCGGGAGGCCGGCATGACTTGCTGCCCGAGGGATTTATGAGCTATTTTCAGAAATTGCAGAAGAGAGCCGCAGAGCCGTTGCCGCTGCATAGTAATGTCCAATGTGGCCTTTGTAGTCGGCTCAATTATAATAAACACGGCTGCTTATAAACGGCTACGGCAGAGGCCCTAGACTTTTGTCTAGCAGATAACACGGAGAGTAACAAACAATAATACAAATAATAAATTATATAAATAATAGAATTCCTGGAGTTTGATCCACTTTTGCCATTACCTGAACAGTGTAAAATCTGTATCTATTTTTATTTTTATTTATTTATTTTTTTATTTTAATCTATTTATTTATTTATTTAAAATCTTTGCCCAAATAGTGGAATAATTGGGGGGGGTATAGAATAGAATAAACCTTTATTATCCCACGAATGAGAAATTTAGGTGTTATTTAGGTGTTATATGCAGGGGAAAAAAAATACAGACTTATTTAAACTTTAAAATTTTTAATAAGATGTACGTTTGTAACTTGAAAATTGTAGCATATGTTTAAAAAAAAAATTGAGGTTTATTTAAAATCTTAGCATGGATTTTTGCTTTGACTTCAGATGTACAAACTATAAAATTTGTAATGCCTGTAAAAATAATCACAGAAAGTTTTTATTTTATGTAAAATGTTAAACAATGAGACACACTTGCTGCACCCCAAACAGTGTGACATTTGAAGAAGGGGGGAAAAAAAAAACCCAGTGTGTTTTTACGGTTTATTTAAACAGGAATGCTGAACGTTCGCCATAATCGGAACTGTGTAATGTGCGTAACATTTGTACAAAAAAACTACAGGAAAAAAACAGACTGTTTTATTTTATTTTATTTAAACTTTAAAATCTGTAATAAGATGTGCATTCATAACTTGAAAAGTGTAGGATTTGTTGGGGGGGGATCTAATTTATATTTGGAAGAAAATTTTATTTAAACTTTAAAATCTTTAATAATTATATGTGCGTTTGTAACTTGAAAAGTTGTAACATTTGTTAAAAGTTTCTTCTTGAGGTTTACTTAAAATCTTAGCATGCATTTTTGCTTTGACTTCAGCTGTGTAAACTATAAAATCTGTAATGCCTGTAAAAATAATCACAGAAAGTTTTTATTTTATGTAAAAATGTTAAACAACGAGACACTTTTGCTGCACCCAAACAGTGTTACGTTTGTTAAAAAAAAAGAAAAGAAAAAAGCCCGGTGTGTTTTTAAGGTTTATTTAAACAGCAATGCTGAACGTTTGCCATAATCTGAACCATGTAATGTGTGTAACATTTGTACAAATAAGCGCAATGGGTCTTTAGTGGTGCTGTGTTTATTGTTCTTTATTCATTACTGTTGGTGGTGTCTGTGGCGATGAGGATGACTTTTATTGCTGTTGTTACAACTGGAGCTCATTTCCATTCCACGCGAGCCATTTAGATGAGATTCCGCCCGTGGGCTCCGTTTTATCCGACAATTCGCGCAGAGGCTCGTGTGGAAACTCTGAATGTGGGCTACAAGTACAAATTGAAAGCGATGGAATACGCAAATGAGCTGTGCTGGCACGGAGTTTCTTTATCCTTAAACAAGACTTCCCTTTCAAGATAAACTCCTTCAACAATGAATTACTAAAGAGCCGCACTCTTTTGTTAATTACTAAAGAGTTTGTAATGTCTAGAAATGAAATCTGGGGGGGGGATAAGCGATCAACCTTTTGCAAAATTGAAAATGATCCGTGTATCAGTCACTGCGGTATTAGCAGGCAGAGTAATTGCGTTTTTGAAATGCTTACAAATGCCAGATATTTGATGGCCTGTCAGATGCATTTCAGATATGCTTGTTTCCAACAGCTATCAAAAAAGAAAAACATCGACATAGCAAAAAAAAATCGATTCAGTTTTCAATTAACGTACTTGATTTTATTTTTCTTTCCCCAGGCATCGTGTACAAGGGGAATGGCGAGAACCAGTTTATTTCCCAGCAGCCCCCAGTGATCAACACCATCATGGGGAACGGGCGCCGCCGCAGTATCTCGTGCCCCAGCTGCAACGGACAGGCGGACGGAAACAAGCTGCTCGCCCCCGTGACCTTGGCCAGCGGCATTGACGGCAGCCTCTTCGTGGGCGACTTCAACTACATCCGCCGCATCTTCCCTTCGGGGAACGTCACCAGCGTCATGGAGCTCAGGTTGGTCTGGTCACCTTCAGCTATCACAACTGCCACGGTGTCCTTCTCAAACTCTTACCTTGTTTTTACCCTGCTAGTGTGGCCAGGTGAATTTTCTGGCTGCTTTGAGGAGCCTGCAGTTTACTGCTGTCATAGCAAAATCAATCCAGTAACACCAAAGAGAATTACAAACTCTGTTCGTCTGCTTCTTCACCACGCTAGTGAAGACTGAGGGATTTTTTTAAAATTAAATTTCAAGATGAAGTCCATTGTTGACCTTCCAGTAGGTAAAGAAGCCCCACATAACACCATTGTAACAGGTTTGCAAGTTATCCATCATGACTTGATAAGACTATGAACAGGCAGTAGTAGGAAGGGTTGCTTATTTTAATTCCCACAAACCTTTTCTAGACAAAGGTTTAGCTTGTATAGGTTGGTTGTGGAGAAAAATAATAAATATATAAAATCTAGGATAACCAGCAACAAGCAAAGTGGCTAAAAAACTGTATGTGCACCCTGAAGGCTGTATTAGATACCACCGATCACAAGACTTTGTGTCTGTGGAGTGCATGTGAGAGAGTGACTTTATGTGACATTTGTGTCTCTGAGAAAACACATTTCCGACTTACACTTGTGAAATATTAAGTAACTGGGAAATGTTTAAAGAAAAAAGTTTCTTCTGATGGTTATAATTCCACTTGAACTTTTCCTGAAGGTCAAATTCAGCTTTTTATGTCTGTCAGGCAGCAATGCAGCAGCTCGGTGTCTTAAAAAGCAAAATAAATGATAAAATCAAAAAACTTCAATGCAAATGACAATCTCCCTCTAATAGAAGTTTATCTCCTATTTCTTACTGCTTGTTAAAACTAGCCAGTTATGCGCCATGTGCTGGCTTTCATACATTGTGATACAGTTCTGTAAAGGTGAAAAACACCTTACTGTTATTGCAGAACAGAGATAATGCATCCCCAATGGCTGCACTTCCTGCTGCCTTGCTATTAGCATGCAGTAAAAAAAAAAAAAAAAACACACGCGTGTACCCTAAAGTGTGTCCCCTCTCAGACACAAATAAATGTCAGTATTTGGGAGCACTGTTACCGCATTATTTCAACAGTTTGAAAAATGGCTCCACCAGCACGTTACACCGGTGATTCACAAACGTTTCTTATTGTCGACGGCACAGTCGGCGTACGATTATAAAGCCGTTAACTTAAATATAAGATGAGATGTAAATAGTGGTAAATGCCCTGGAGTAAAATCTGCACCTCCACACACTCAAAGAATTATGGGCTAAACTCCACAACCTGATGGAGTTGGGAAAAAGCCATAGGCCGGAGCCACGTTCCACCGGTGACAAATCATCCTCCTCTGCCAGCTTTATGTGTGTTTTCCTTGTAACTATAATTCACACTCTTTTATTCTCTCCCTGCCTCCTCTCTCCTAAGAAATAAAGATTTCAGACATAGGTAAGCCACCGTGTCCATGAACATCTTGTGCCTGCCCGTGTTGTCTCTTGTCGTGATATTTGACCGCCGGTTGGCGCGAAGCCAGCCGAAGTCATCATGTGTATTTCTGTTTCGCTCATTTAGTCAGTCTTGTGCATCCTTTCAGAACGCCATTTCTAAATAGATGGATAATGGAATTGCAGCAGTTTCCCATCCAGCAGCTTGATCTGTGGCTTGTTGCCTTACAAAGCTTAAGAGATTTGCGGTCTTTGTAGTGCAAGTTGAGGGGATGGAGATACAAAGGCTGTCTTTTGTGACTCTGTCCACAGCAATAACAAAACGCGTTACGTAAACATTTATATCCTCGTAAGCAGCCATTCCGTTCATGAGGGTTGCCTGATACTGTGCCGCCTTTATAAACTTTGAGCAGCAGGTGGCATAGTGGTTAGGACTGCTGTTTTTTACTCAAACCTACACCCTAGCGCAAGGTATTTACCCTGAAAAGAGGGTAAACAATTTCAAGCAGCTTATAACACAAACCTAATGTAAGTTGCTTTGTTAAAACGTGTATATAAATAAATAAATATATATCTATATAATGTGACTTGGCGGGCCTGATATGAAAAATGCCTATTCGTATGCAAATAAGTAGATGTATTTCCTGGCAATCTACAGACAAACAATTAAAATCCATTTAAAGCAGCTTGGATGTAGAAGAAATAAGTGCAAATGGGTCAAAAGGCCAGCGTACACTATAATACGCATCCCCAAACATCATCTTGAGTGACAACACATTACATATTAATGATGTATCGTAAGCCAAGAAAGTCCGGATTTCTCGGACTCAACACTCAGTAGGCTGAAAAGCCTTTCCCGTATTCATTTTAGCACGTCGGGCTTTGTTCTAAAGTGTCATAAAGGCAAATAATATTGACTAATGTACCACAGAGCCTCATAAACAGCAGAGTATCGACATGCCTCCCTGTCGAGGCCGTGTTTATTGCTGCATGGTTAACCATCTTGCTGTTGGCAGTATGTGCACCTTTTCATTTTTTCTTTTACTTGCTTTGTTTGTTTGTTCATATCTTTGGTTTCCACGCTGTATGTTTGTTTTTCCACAAGGTTTTCGTGTTTCCTTTTGATCCTGTGCAAGTTTGCTTACAGGACAGTGTATAAGAAACGAGAGCGAGCTCGAGTCCATATTTGTATGTGTTGGATGTAATAGCTTTGTTTTTGCTGCAGCTACGCGTCAAGTGGCTTCGTGGTTGGTATTTGAGACTGAATTCATAGATTCTAATAAATATGACCTGAGCAAATGCCATCTATTGTTGACTTTCAATTAAAATATGCATATCAGTACTTTAGGGCCAAAGTGATCCCACTTGCAAACAAGAATAAAATTAAATTTGATTTTCTGAAGGGGGCGCCAACGGTGGGATGATTTTGCTCCAATTGTGACATAATATTGTGTTTTATTTGACAGATACCATCTTTTCTTGAGGGACTTGCTTATCTGTTGTTGACACCTAGTCTTACGGACATGACAAACAGTAAACATTTGCTGGAGGCGTCTTTAGGGTACAGATATGGTGGACACATGAGGGATTGGGTTCGGACATCCAACAATACCGTCTCTCCGCAGCAACAACCCAGCTCACAGGTACTACCTAGCCACGGATCCGGTCACGGGCCAGCTGTACGTCTCCGACACCAACTCCCGCCGCATCTATCGACCCAAGGTACTGACGGGAACCAAGGATCTGCTGCAGAACAGCGAGGTGGTGGCCGGGACGGGCGAGCACTGCCTGCCCTTCGACGAAGCCCGCTGCGGGGACGGGGGCAAGGCCACCGAGGCTCTGCTGATGGGCCCCAAAGGTACGGACCGGTCCTTTGAAACTCACCGAAGAACCTGCGCGCATCTTGTTTGCCAGATTTGCATGCACCTCAGCCTACAAGCACAGTTGAAACTGGATGTCTGCACATAACTCCCGAGTTGTTTGTAATTATAATAGTTTTTGTTCTGAGTGCCTATTACTGCCCGCTGATGGCAGAAACGTTTTTGTGGCGCAACAGAGAAATGATAAAATCTAGAACTGAGGATCAAGTGAAATGCAAAACAAAACCCGGGGACATGCTTGTGCACTCAAAAATGCATTACGCGTGTTTGTGACCTGGGCTGAACTACTAGTAATGGTTTTTGTACCAGGAGCAGACACTATGGTGTCATGGTGGCTGAAGATGCTCACAATAATCTCAGGAAGGTCCCTGCTCGAGAAGGGACTTAATTTGAGCGGCTTTGTTTCAAAATGTAATTTGAGCTCTTTGGCAGTTAGCGTGGAAAGGTGTTAGCAGGGGTGCTAAGGCGGATAGCGTGTGTTGTGTTGTGTTGTTGGGCAGTGGTGTGCGCGGTGGTCGAGGGGAGCAATTCTGGGACGCCTGAGCTGTGTTTGAGCCTTCCGGAGATGTCGTGGGCCTAACTCGAAGAAACACTGACAAAGGAAGGTGCCCACTTGACAGCCCCAATGAGATACTGCACCATCACTTTGCTGTACCGTGTGTGGGTTTGTAGTTGGCCAACATTGGATATTAAGGCGATACAAACCATCCTGTAATGGCAGGATAGGTTTGTTGTGGGTTTGACTGTGGGGTCGCCGTGGTGTTTACAGGTTAGGATAAGGTAAAACGGGTGCTTAGGATGAAGGTTAGGGAGTGGGATCCCCTTTGAAGCGCTAGTCCTTTTCTTAGCACTTTGTGTTTGATATGAATTGGAATGAGGTAAAAAAAAAAAAAAAACTCGGATAACAGTTCAGCAAAGCCGTTATAAGACAATAAGAGAATTCAGTTTATTTCTGTGGCAAATTTTTACAAATGTCGCATCAACTCTACTTAGAATGCCTAAGAATTTTTCATTTTACAGAAAAGTCTTTCTATGTCATTCAGCGAACTTGCTCAGAATATTACTAATCTTCATCAAAACTATAGCGGATGACGGCCGGACTGAATTTTTTCCCCAAAAACATTTTTCTTCGTTCAAGTTTCTGTAAATACTCAGAAATAGAACTTTAATAACAGCTTCACAAACACGAGTCATTTGGGTAACAGGATTTGGCAGAGCCACCGAAAATTGACTGCTACTGTATAAGCAGTGATATTTCCCCACATTATCACATTGTGTTGTGTCATGCAGAAAAGTCATATTTCTGCAGTTCAGGTTTCTTGTGGGGACCCCATTAGCAATAAAAACAGCCACTAAAGGGGAAACTGGGAAGCATTGCAGTTAGAGCTGTCACGTCGCTGTCAAAAGACATGGGTTCGAATCCCTGCCTCTGCTGTAGTGCCCTTGAGCAATGTACTTAGCACAGAATGCTCTATTAAACCTTTATTTTAATTTATTCAGCTGACACTTTGCTCCAGATTGACTTGCAATTTACCCACCTATACAGTTTGCTCATTTTTACTGGATTATTATCAATTATTATCTTTAGTTTTTTTATTATTATTATTATTAGCTCTGTAAATCAGCACCGTAAAAGTCATTATAAGTAGCTTAGTATCGAAGCTTAGCCCCGCAAGAAAAGTGTCAGTTGCATGAATAAATGTAACACGCAAAAGCTCAAGAGTTTTTGCAAAAAAGAGACCGGGTTCTTACAAGCGCTCGTTCTACACAGCATCTTTCGGAGGTTAATAAGCAAACATCAGGAGGAGAGTCCGCCAGCGCCAGATGGCCAGAGTGCTCCTGCTCCCGACGCTCCGACCACTTGTGCAAGAGCGATACATTTCCTCCGTCTACATTTTCCTCGGGCTTTCTTTTTTTCACACCAGCTGCCTGATTCATCCTCGTGTGCCCATCCACCCCCCCACCCGCCGTACCAGCCTGCTACCGCCCTGTCACTGGAGCCGAGACCATTTGTCACATCCCGCCCTGGCAAATGGCCACATGTCAAAAGAAAATTCTTGAGGTTCATAACAAGCTTTAACTTATAATTTATTTCCTGGAGTGCTTGTTGCCCCCACTGGAATGTGAGATGAAGGAGTGGCCCCGCTGTGATAATCTCGGGATAAAAGTGGCGTGTAGCTGGGTGATAATGTGTATTCCTGAGGGGAAGCGGCACGGTTGCAGCCGGTCGCCATCACCAGGCCTGGGAGCACACATCTGCTGGACTTGCTCCATTTAGGTTCGCTGTTTTCTACAAGCCGGTGTACCCATGGCAACGGACTGTCGTTCATCCATTTCATTTAAAAGCGATCAAAGCTGTAATTTTACCCTCTCCACAGGAATAAAGGAGTTTGTTGTTGTTGTCTTCCTGGTTTTTATTGCCTTTTTAATGGGTTATTCCAGTAGCATTGTTCTTCCGAGCCCGCTTTTTTGACTTTGGTTTTGCGATGCCGATCAGGCTACGGCCTACCTTGCTCTTCTTTAAATAATTGAGTTCCAGGAAACTCCATGCAAATTTACTCGCAGGGTATTTTTAGCCAGCGATCTGGATGTCAGGCTGAACTTGGCTTGTTTTACCAAGTAAACTAGTTAAAAGCAGGCTCTCTTGAGTCTTGGGCATCTGTTTCACTGTTTGCCTGCTTGTTTGGTTTTCCATCTCGCTCCCAGGTATCGTTGTCGATAAGAACGGGTTCATTTTCTTTGTCGACGGGACCATGATACGAAAAGTGGACCAGAACGGCATCATTTCCACCCTGCTTGGCTCCAACGACCTCACTTCGGCACGCCCTTTGACCTGCGACACCAGCATGCACATCCGACAGGTAATTGCCCCACCTCCTCAAAGTGAAAATTTTGTGGAAACCCAGTCCCGCAGCGTCTCCTGCTGTAGTGAATTTCACCCAGACTTTTCAGCCTTTTGAAAACATCTTTAAAAAATTGTTAAATCGCTTCAGATAAAAGCCCAACCAGCAACCCGAGCATCGAAGGTACTCGAGCAGTTGCCGATACCCAAAGGCGCAGGGCACCCCCTGCTGGAGCCTGGCCCGCAGTCAGCCCAGTCGTGGTGGGCGACTACTGCAGAACATGGCACTATCACACGCAACTCATTACCGGTGTTTAATGAGACACCCGTTTTGCACTCGGCTCAGGGGTCGGCACCTTTAGCCCCGGCAGCCCCGGCAGCCCCGGTCCTGCAGCTTTCGGAGTGAATTTTAATTGGCACCTGATTTGCACCTGAAACAGCAGATGATGCGGCTTACTATCCAAACAATTAACTTTTACACAGCAGGGCAGGGGCAGGCACACCCTGCTGCCGTCAAAGCCTGCCGCCGCCAGGGCCGCTTCGGACGGAACGGACACCCCGCCGGCAGCGGATATGTCTCGCTGCGAACTGTGTCATAAATAGAACATCGAATCTCGCCGGAAGGGATTCTTATATCAAATATCGGTTTCTTCCGGGAGCGCTGGTTCCCCCCTGCCCACAGTCCAGAGGCAGCGTTTCAGGTGAATTGCTCACTCTGTATTGCCCTTGGCGAGCGAACGAGTGAAGGAGAGCGCACGCTATGTTGTCCGGGGTGGAAGACGGCAGGGAAGTTGGTGGAGCGTCTTCAGCACTGCAGGCGCTCTTGGATAGAAGTGTAACCACTTAAGTGTTATTTAATAATTATTCTACATCACTTTTTCAGAAAGCATCTGCTGAATGAATAAATAAATATAATGTGGGAGTCCGACAGTAGGAATTCATACATGTTGCATAAGATTTGGAGCGGACGTAGCCAGGTCACTTTGGGTTATGGAAGGGATGCTGCTCCAGTAACTCTGAGCTAAATATTAGTTGCTGTGGAGGAAAGCATTTGCTAATGAATGAATGCAAATGTAGTCACAAGTTGTTATGTATTGTGAATGAATGATGAATATTTGCTTGGGTGCTTAGACTTGCATGTTCTCCCTCCAAAGCATTTTCTTTGTGTTTGCCATGGACAGATTTGTTAGTCTGGGGGTATTTTGTGGGGACAGAAGGCAAAGATGCAGGGAATCGGTGTAAATGAACACATCCTCCGGCAGGCCTGCCTCTGGACGAGGCTGCGGTGCCAGATCAAAGTTTAGTCAGAACGAGAATTAGTCTGTGTTTCCTGCCTAATGTCATTTCGGTTCCTTAAACCACAGGCAGACCGTTTTGTTGATCCTCGGCTCAGTGTTGGAGGGTCTCTGAGCCCCACAGCCCTTCTTTCAAAGTGGCTTCCTTCTTCGCTGCTGCCCTTTAGTGGAAAACAAGGGGCCTCCATCCATTCAGCCTGCATGGTCTCTTGACCTTTTCAAACACCATGTGTTGCGGACCCAGAGGTTCAGCCTGATTCTTTGTCACAAGATCATGGCATCTCTCCTGACAAGAATTGCACATATCGGCAGGTGACGCAGTAGCTGGCCCATTCTAACTCGTAGCATTCGAAGGACGCGATTTTGAATCGCACCTCCTGCTGTTGCAACCTTGAGCGAGGAACTTAGCCTGAATTTCTCTAGTAAAAATTAGCCAGCTTGTAATAAATATCATGGGGAGTGTTTGATATGAATATCTTAAAAATGGTTCCCGCACAGCTGCTTGGTGTTCAAGCAGGCCCTCAAAACATCCACTGCTTTCACAACTACTTCTCTCCCGGTCTGTAAACTTGCACCACACTGTCTTGTCACCATCACGTTTGTGTTTCGTGTCAATCCTATATGCGGCCGCTGGTGTCATTTGCGCCGACAAAAAATGTGATATTAGACACACGTACTCTTATCTTCAATAATGTTGCGTCTGTCTCCGATGCTCCTGTGAAATGTGCTAAACCGTGCGTCGCTTTGGAGGAAGATCATGTGCTAGAATAAACATTTCAAACAACTTGTTTGGCTGAAACCGAAACGGCACGTTGGTACACCGGCCTCAAACAGTCCAAACCCCATAGCAAGTGCAGTTTCTACTTTGAGCTGCCTGTGCGCCTTCACCATCCGCGAGAGGTTGCTTGGTACCCCGAGGGATGGTGGTGGCCATGTGCATAGAGGTCCAGTGGAGCGAAAACAAACAAAGGACGGCACTTATCGTGGATTTAGTCGGCGGTGAGAGCAGTACCCTAGACACGGGAGGCACGGATCTGCCCCAAGCAGCTCTCGGGCAAAGGGAAATGAGCGTGCGTACGCCATCACCTGCCTCAACCACGAGCAAACGTAGCGCGCGCGACTCTTCCGGTGGAAATGATCGGACGCGGCGCCGCGGACAGATTAGAATGTAAGTGCTTACGAAATCTCAGCCACAGTAGCACGAGTTCCCCACGGATGAATTAAGCACAAGAAAGACCGAGGGCCCGAGTCAACCACATGTCATTAGTGTTTACAGTTTCTCTGTGCGCTGCAAGAGCTCGAAATCAAACAGCCAGTTTAATGAGGGACGGCTTTTATTGTGTCCAAATGGCAGATAAGCCCTGCATTACATACTCATTCATACCGCTTTAGGGGCTCGACTCTGTTAGTCACCTCATGTTGGTTGGGGGCTTTGTTCCACTTGTGGACAGCAAGGACTTTATTCCGTGTTATCAGCACTGCTGCAGGACCGCGGTATTACCAAAAGGGCAGAAGTAAACCCGATTAAGAAGGTCTGGCTTCGATAATTAATATGCTAAGATACTTGAAGTCGGTACAGACGCGTTGGCCGAACATTACACATTCATAAGCCTCTAAATGTGAAGTTTCTTTTGTTATCCGTCTGTGGTAAAAGTGCCGCCCATTGGCATGGATTATCACAGGGTTCTTTCTTGTTCTAGGTTCGGCTGGAGTGGCCTACTGATCTCGCAATCAACCCAATGGACAACTCGCTGTACGTGCTGGACAACAACGTTGTTCTCCAGATCACGGAAAACAGGCAGGTCCGCATCGCAGCCGGAAGGCCCATGCACTGCCAAGTGCCTGGTGTCGAGTACGCTCTAGGCAAGAGGGCGGTCCAGACCACCCTGGAGTCAGCCAGCGCGATTGCCGTGTCCTACAGCGGTGTGCTATATATTGCCGAGACGGACGAAAAGAAGATCAATCGTATCCGCCAGGTGTCCACGGATGGCGAGATCTCCCACCTGGCAGGCACACCCTCTGAATGTGACTGCAAGAGTGATGCCAACTGTGACTGCTACCAGACAGGCGACGGCTACGCCAAGGATGCCAAGCTCAACGCACCGTCCTCTCTGGTGGTGTCTCCCGATGGCACGCTGTACGTGGCCGACTTGGGCAACATCCGCATCCGTGCCATCTCCAGGAACCAGCCGCAGCTCAACTCCATGAACTTCTACGAGGTGGCATCCCCTGCATCCCAGGAGCTGTATGTGTTCGACATCAACGGCACGCACCAGTTCACCATGAGCCTGGTCACCGGAGATTACCTGTACAACTTCAGCTACAGCAATGAGAACGACGTGACGGCCGTGACAGACAGTAACGGCAACACGCTGCGCATCCGCAGGGACCCCAGCCGAATGCCCGTCCGCATCGTCTCTCCGGACAACCAGGTCATCTGGCTCACCGTAGGCACCAACGGGGGCCTTAAAACCCTGACCGCCCAGGGACAGGAACTGGTCCACATTACCTACCATGGTAACAGCGGCCTTTTGGCCACCAAGAGCACAGAAATCGGATGGACAACCTTCTTTGAGTGAGTACCACCTAGTCTGTAACCCGCTGTTCCTTTCCTGTTCCTACCTTGGAAAATGTTTGGTGATATTGGACAGCCCTAAAGGGTGGCAATTCCAGCCCATCCTCATATTTAGAGACACTCAATTTTGTGTCCGGTTTTGTTTAGTCTCGGCTGCAGAGCGTATTATTTTATCCTTGTCATCGTTTTAGTTCATTGACAGTCATACATCTCAATGTGCGCTGGGAGGCTCCGTTGGTGAGTCTGATCCCTGCTGATTTCGGTAGCGATGCCCTGTTATTGTGGCTGCTGGGAGGAAATTATGGGGAGATTGGACTCAGGGAAGCCCAAAATGAATCCCCACAATTGCACCTCTGGCTTCTGTCCAGTGGCAGCCTATAGCACTAAGAGCCATCACTCACAAGTCCAGTAGAGCGTAGCAGCACCCGGGGAGTCATTGGGTGGGCGAGTATCAACCAGGGCCCCACCGATGCAGGGCTGACACTAGATACAGTTATCATGACGGAGCAGATAGTGAGCCTCTGAAGTGGTATTCACAGGTACCCCGCTGGTCGCTAAGCCTTTATTCGAGGACTGTGTCCAGCGCTGTGATTTCCAGGGCCAACTGCACCTCCGGAAATGCCAACTGGCAAAAATATCATAAAACGCAACACAAATTCAGCTCAAAAGCACTGCGAGGATACCTTGGCCATGTAGCTGATTTGTTGTTGGACCCAACTTAAAAATTTAAAATTAAAATTAAAGCCGTAGAGAAACAGCTATCTTGTGTAATGGTTGCTCTCTATGTATCTCTTTTGTGACTGATAGAACCAGCGTTTACATGTGAAATAGTACTGATGTTGTACATGTAAAACAAGAATGAAAAGGAACAGCTCTTTCCACAAAGCAACTCATAACTATTCACCCATTTTTACAGTTGGCACCTTGCTACGGCAAGATGGGGGATTAGAACCTGCGTCCTTCACATCTAAAGGCAGCAGTGCTCATCGCTGTGCTGTAAAGTGATTCATAATGGTATCGATTTAGAAAGAATCAGAAGCATTTATTAATGCGTCTTTATCGCAGCATAGAGGAACCTTAAGTTTGTGTTCAAGTAAAAACAGCCAGAGTTGTAAGTCACTTTCGACAAAGGTGTCACATACATAAAAGGTTAATAATAGTCATTCTTGTTTAAGACGTTCGAAGGTACTACAGCGGGAGGTTCACTTAAACCTGAAGCCTTTGAGTACAAGGGGAACTGCGCTAACCACTACAGCGCCTGCTGTTCTAGCAATAGATTTTGTCACACAAACGTGAAAAATATAGAAAAATGACTGATGTTGTTTTGGATTGAATCCAGTTGGTTGCTGGATTATGGTTTCCTTCTGAGCCAACGCAGATCACCATGATCAGCGTGTGTGTCTGTGGCCTCTATTTCTTGCAGCTATGACAGCGAAGGCCGACTCACAAACGTGACTTTCCCAACCGGGGTGGTGACCAGTTTACATGGAGAAATGGAGGGGGCAATTACAGTGGACATTGAGACCTCTGGGAGGGAGGAGGACGTCAGCATCACCACTAACCTGTCGTCCATCGACTCCTTCTACACCCTGGTCCAAGGTAGGCGGTGGACCGACGAGGCAATCCCCTTTCTAACATGCTATTTCTGCAGAGACAACGGGGGTCGGCACAGGCCAACCCCCGGCTATTCATCATTGTCAGGACTAAGGTACACGGCCAACGGGGCACTAATGGAAACTTCTCAGCACACTTCTTCTTTAAATTTTTGGGGAAAATAACAGCCTGTGTGACTTAATCTTCAGCATTGTGACAGTCAAAGCGCCCGGCTGCGGGATAATTATAACATTGTAGTACCTGCATTACAATTACTGATTTATACACTCGGCAGTTACAGTCACACTTTAGCAGAGTGTGGTCTCAAATCAATTTAGCAAATAGTAGGCCTGACATACAAAGTGTACAGTACGCCATTAATAATAGAGCAAATGCAATCGATCCAGGGTCTATTGTTAAAAGGTTTGGGAAATTAAGGCGCGGGAGTTGGTGAAACAAACACCATGAGAGGCGGCCACAGTGGCGCAAGGCAAGCGAAGTTTCGGGGGAAGTCTGTCTGGTCGGCCGGCGGTGGCCGGTAGATCATTCGCAGCTCTCGCAAGAAGGGATCTATCAATGTGGACTGAGCATCAGATTGTGCTTTTTTTTTTTTTTTTGGTACATTCATACGATGCATGGCACGTGGTCACCAAAACCTGTCAGAGAAGACTGGAGGTCATTTTCTGCAAAATTCCCACATTGTTTCTTGAGCGTTTGCTGTCTAATTGGCTGAAAATGGTGGCGGAGCGGAAAGAGGCATCGACGTGTTCCTCATCGCTTCTGCTTCCACAGACCAGCTGAAGAACAGCTACCAGGTGGGCCACGATAACTCGCTGAGGATCATCTACGCCAACGGGATGGACACGCACTATCAGACGGAGCCACACATCCTGTCGGGCCCTGCCAACCCCACGGTAGCGCGCCGCAACATGACATTGCCCGGGGAGAACGGGCAGAACCTGGTGGAGTGGCGCTTCCGCAAGGAGCAGATGCGCGGGCGCGTCATCGTGTTCGGCCGCAAGCTCAGGGTAAGCGGCGCCGCGGAGCCACGGCTGCATCGGAATGCACCTAATAGCCAGACATTACTCGTGCATGCTTTGGATCAAAACCAAACTGGGTTAAATGACAGAAATATTGTCGGGTATGGAAAAAAAATATGCTGAGAGCACAATTTGTCTTCTTTCACTCAAATATTTGCTTTAGAATGTCATGTAGAAGACACATTTCATGCCTGTCCCATGCATTTTCCTCATTTTTGTTAAAAATCATCATTCTTCTCAGATGAGGATTTTAATCATTTTAGAAACCATGACTCTGCAGAGCTTTTTCCAGGGACAAAGCTGTGAGGACCGGATATTCCCAGAGTATCAGTAAAGCGGCATTGTTTTGTCTTTATGTGGAATTCATAGGTGTGTCGTCCACGGCTGGCACGGCCATCTTCAAAGTCCATTACATGTAAATAAATTACTTTTCCTGGCCCTCTGAATTCATAGGAGTTCCGTTTAAGAGTCGACCAAATGTCACCGTTCATTTTTTTGCACTTAATGAAACCATCTGATGTAGTTCATTCCAGACTTTTCCTGCTCAAATACCCGAATTTGCCCTGAAGAGGAATCAGTCACAAAATGGGCTTTTATCAGTAGCAAATTGTTGAGCAACCAGCAAATTGGCAGTGCCAAGAATCTTTGTAATGTTTATTTTTTTCTCCAAAGGTCAACGGCAGGAACCTGCTCTCTGTCGATTATGACCGTACGGTGCGGACGGAGAAGATATATGATGACCACCGCAAGTTCCTCTTGAAGATCATCTATGACCCCTCCGGCCATCCGACGCTGTGGGTCCCGAGCAGCAAGCTGATGTCGGTCAACCTGACGTACTCGTCCACGGGCCAGGTGACGAGCATCCAGCGGGGGACCACCTCCGAGAAGGTGGAGTACGACAGCCAAGGCCGCCTGGTCTCTCGCGTGTTCGCCGATGGCAAGACATGGAGCTACACCTACCTGGAGAAGGTGAGGGTACGCACGAGTGACCTTGCGAGAACCTCTCAGGCGCCATGAGTACGTTTTCTTCGAATTTATCTACGCAGTAATTCCATTCTTTCCTCCGTATTTTTGGAAAGTGCAGTGTCTACACCGAGTTACGATCCACAGATAAAGGATTTGTCAGCTTTTTATAGAGCAAACACGGTGGCGGCTTATTGTTACGTAATAGCCTTCAGCAGCTGAGACAGCAGAAGTTTCTTGAGCAAACGGTTTTGAACGGTGTCACGCAGCCACAAAAAGTTGTGTGAAAATAACAACACTGTAAAATAATTAGAGTTATTGGGAAAGTTGCCATAGTGCCGGGGGATATTTGGAAGGAAATATATTGGTGTGAAGAACTCTTGCTGGAAACGCTTCAGGATTCCATTTTGGTGGGAAATGAGATTAATAGAGGCCTACTTTTGGCAGCTGCGAGGTGCGAGTTGGAAAGAATAACGGATTGTTTACTGGTGCGTACGCATGCGGCGGCGGCCAGCGAGTTTCTGAAATGCACGGGGCAGAAATTTGGCTGGCGGACAGCAGAGTAGAGGCATTGTCATAAGGATAGAGTCCCACGCGGCGAAAAACCAGCTAGCGTTTAGCGCAATTTGCACAATTATCCCAAGTAATACAGACATCCATCCACAATCATGTCTAAGGCACCAGGTGATGCTGTAGTTCGAGTCGCCACCTTGTGTGCGAAGGGACCCGGGGTTCGAATCCTGCGTTCGCGGTGCCCTCTAAATTCGACACCTGTACAAATTGTTTTGATCGACTGTCCGAAGGAAAGATACATTTTACCTGTCGTACAAAATTTGGAAGGTGTCAGAAACACAAAAATAAGTAAATGTCAGAGTTTAAAATATTTTGTCCAGTTACGATCAATGCGAGGCAGGGGTACAGGGGAGGACACACAGTGTAGTACCTTTGTCTTACACAAGAATTACTATTATTAACCTTTTATTTATCTGACACCCTTCTCAGAAGTTACTTACAAAAGACATCACCCAAAAACTCAAGGCTGAATTCCTTTACCTGTCACAAATTTGAGTGCTTTCTGGGGAGAAAACTAGAGAGAAAGACAAAAATCCTCATGTTGCTCTTAGCGAAGCCACGCAGTTTCTCCTAAATAGGTGGCCGTTGTCGTTTGCTTTGAATTTCTTTTACCCGTCCAGCTATGAAAGTTTTGGTGAATTAAGAAAAACAAGAGTCCCGGACAGTCAGATAACCATTACTGTCAAGCCCTGAGTAAGAATACCCAGCGGGCTTAATGACCAAGTAGCTTAACATGGTAACTGTCAACTAAATGTAAAATAAATGTAAATACTGTAAGCTGACTTGGACAGAAGCACAATAATGCCCTTTGCTGCCCCCCTTAAGGCAGGCTGTACAGACAAACTTGGGGGACATTTTCCTCGGACTGTCGCTCAAGGTGTGGATGTGGAAGCAGATGTCATACTGGGGCGGTGCAGCGAGGTGGCCATTCCTGTCAGACAAGGCTGAACTGAGCCCAGGGTTGTGGGGGTCTGTCCATGTGCCCTTAGGAGGGAGCTAAAATTACTTTTTTTTATATATATATAAATGGAAATAATGCATCAAAATAAGGCTAAGCAGTGTCATGTTGCTTAGCGACCCATATGCTTTGAAAGAATAATTTTTTTTTTTTTTTTTTTTAAACAGATTACTACTGGTTTTTATTTCCCCTGTTCAGCATGACATGTCCTCCTTTCATTCCACGCTAAAATTCCAGCGCACATGAAACGGCGCTAAACTGCCTTAACAGCATTTTTCCAAATGGCAACTTCCGTTTGATGTGCGCTCTCTCTTTTCCCCGTTAAAATCCGCTAACCTTGTGCCGGTGTTGTAACAAAGCAGCGCCCTGTCGAGCATTTAAGTGATTTTGACTTTCGGCGGAGCCCAACTGGCAACGCGAGTACCGGCGCGCTGCAAGGCCAGAGCTGATGATTTGTGAAACCGTTCAGAATAATGCATCGGAATTTGCAAAGAAGGGCAGCGCTAGAGGCTTGCAGGTCGAGAATGAGTCAATAAAAATAAGGAAGTCGTTGCTAAAATGGAATGCTAATACTTGCTGTCATTTGCATTTTACTGCCAGTTAACGTTATTTTGTGGTCTCCGTTCACTCCCTTCAGTCCATGGTGCTGCTGCTCCACAGTCAACGGCAGTACATCTTTGACTACGATTCGGGGGACCACCTGTCTGCCGTGACGATGCCCAGCGTTGCGCGTCACACCATGCAGACCATCCGCTCTATCGGTTACTACCGCAACCTCTACCACCCACCGGAGAGCAACGCCTCGGTCATCGTCGACTACAGCGAGGACGGGCAGCTGTTGAAGGTGGCCCACCTGGGGACGGGCAGGCGCGTCCTGTACAAGTACAGGCGTCAGACGAAGCTGTCGGAGATCCTGTATGATAGCACGCGCGTCAGCTTCACCTACGATGAGACGGCCGGCGTCCTCAAGACGGTCAACCTGCAGAGCGAAGGTTTTATTTGCACCATCAGGTACCGGCAGGTTGGGCCCCTCATCGACCGGCAGATCTTTCGCTTCAGCGAGGACGGTATGGTGAACGCTCGCTTCGACTACACGTACGACAACAGTTTCCGCGTGACCAGCATGCAGGGGGTCATCAATGAGACGCCGCTCCCCATTGACCTCTATCAGTTCGACGATATCTCAGGGAAGGTCGAGCAGTTTGGAAAGTTTGGCGTCATCTACTATGACATCAACCAGATCATCTCCACTGCCGTCATGACCTACACCAAGCACTTTGACATCCACGGCAGAATCAAAGAAATCCAATACGAGATATTTCGGTCTCTGATGTACTGGATAACGATACAGTATGACAATATGGGCAGGGTGACAAAGAGAGAGATAAAAATTGGCCCGTTTGCCAACACCACAAAGTACAGCTACGAGTACGACGTCGACAGCCAGCTCCAGACGGTCTACTTGAACGAGAAGATCGTGTGGAGGTACAATTATGACCTGAACGGAAACCTTCACCTGCTCAACCCCGGCAACAGCGCCCGCCTCACTCCCCTCCGGTACGACCTCAGGGACCGAATCACAAGGCTGGGAGACATTCAGTACCGCATGGATGAAGACGGCTTCCTGCGCCAGAGGGGTGCCGAGATCTTCGAGTACAACTCCAAAGGCCTCCTGGTGCGGGTTTACAGCAAAGGCAATGGCTGGACGATCCAGTACCGCTACGATGGTCTCGGCCGGAGGGTCTCCACTCGGACGAGCCTGGGACAGCACCTCCAGTTCTTCTACGCCGACTTGAACTACCCCACGAGGATCACGCACGTGTACAATCACTCGAGCTCAGAGATCACGTCACTCTATTACGACCTCCAAGGCCACGTCTTCGCCATGGAAATCAGCAGCGGTGAGGAATACTACATTGCCTGTGACAACACCGGAACGCCTCTAGCTGTGTTCAGCAGCAACGGGCTGCTGATCAAGCAGATCCAGTACACAGCCTACGGAGAGATTTACTTTGACTCCAACCCAGACTTTCAACTGGTGATCGGCTTCCACGGAGGCCTCTACGACCCCCTGACCAAACTGCTCCATTTTGGCGAACGGGACTACGACATTCTGGCTGGCCGCTGGACCGTACCTGACATCACAACGTGGAAACGGGTGGGCAAGGATCCCGCTCCATTTAACCTCTACATGTTCCGGAACAACAATCCTATCAGCAAAGTGCATGAAGTGAAAGAGTATGTGACAGGTAAGCTCAGAAGATGACCATAGCTCTGCACCGTAGACCTCAGAAGCCTCAACATGCCTTTCTCCTGTATCGGGCAGCATGTCAGTGTTTTTCCCCCTATTTTAATTTATTTAACTTACGTATGCCAGTTTTTTTTTTTTTTTTTAATAGCACAATCCAAGGTAAATGAATTTTTAATACACACCCACTAGCCCGCCTTGTTATCACAGCAGAGCACAGTTCCCGCAGAGCCTATTTTCTTTATTAGCACCTGGCTGACACTCCGTCCTGTTAACTACTTCAACAAAGCAATTAAGTGCTGACCTTGCGCTTGCGTGGACCAAAGCTTCGCGGCAGAGGTTGCCGGCAGTGCTCACGAAGAGCCTCGGTCCTACGGCCTTTAGAGAAAACATGAATTAGTGGCCGGTTTACAGTTGAAGCACCAGGTGAGGTGACCGACCGCATGCATATTTATGGGGCAGAGTCAAAGCCCGAGTACCGTACAGCCTTTGACAGCCGTAGCGGGTTTCTCTTGCACCATTAAGTCTTTCAGGGTGGATGTGGAGGAGTGCTATCTGTACTCCTTCGCTGTCAAGAATTCGTTATTATTTGGTGACATAATTCAGCAGCACTAAACCTAACAGGCTAAGATACTTAGTTATTTAGTTATACAGATAGGTTTTTTTTTTTTTTTTTTTTGTGGACGAACGCCTTGATCGACAGACAGTACTATAGGTTTGGATTCAAACTCTGGTCACCACCACCACTTGCTGCCTCAACCCTGAAAAGATCAAAACCGAACCCTCATTTGCCCCCACTGCAAGAGGGAAAGTCATTTTGCGACCAGTTTGCTCGAACGCGTTTGATTATTGGTTGTAAAGCATTTCATTTCCCCTCCATCATAGTTCATCATCTTTAACTTTGGGAAGGAGTTGCTGGAGAGCAGGCACAGACTTCTTCTTCTTCTTCTTCTTCTTTCGGCCGCTCCCGTTAGGGGTCGCCACAGCGGATCAAAAGCTTCCACTTCCTCCTGTCCTCTGCATCTCTCTCCGTCACCCCCACCACCTGCATGTCCTTCTTCACCACATCCATAAATCTCCTCTTAGGCCTTCCTCTCTTCCTCTTGCCTGGCAACTCCATCCCTAGCATCCTTCTCCCGATATATCCAGGATCTCTCCTCTGCACATGTCCAAACCAACGCAATCTCGCCTCTCTGACTTTGTCTCCAAACCGTTCAACCTGTGCTGATCCTCTAATATACTCATTTCTAATCCTGTCCATCCTCGTCACACCCAATGCAAACCTTAACATCTTTAACTCTGCCACCTCCAGCTCTGCCTCCTGTCTTTTGGTCAGTGCCACCGTCTCCAACCCATAAAGCATAGCTGGTCTCACTACCGTCTTGTAGACCTTCCCTTTCATTCTTGCTGGTACCCTTCTGTCGCAGATCACTCCTGACACTCTTCTCCATCCACTCCACCCTGCCTGCATTCTCTTCTTGACCTCTCTTCCACACTCCCCATTACTCTGGACTGTTGATCCTAAGTATTTAAATTCATTCACCTTCGCCAACTCTATTCCCTGCATCCTCACCATTCCTCTGTCCTCCCTCTCATTTATGCACATGTATTCTGTCTTAGTCCTACTGACCTTCATTCCTCTTCTCTCTAGAGCATATCGCCACCTCTCCAGGGTCTCTTCAACCTGCTCCCTACTCTCACTACAGATCACAATGTCATCTGCAAACATCATAGTCCACGGTGCCTCCTGTCTGATCTCATCTGTCAACCTGTCCATTACCATTGCAAACAAGAAAGGACTCAAAGCTGATCCTTGGTGTAATCCTACCCCCACCCTGAAAGCATCCGTCACTCCTACCGCAGACCTCACCACTGTCACACTGTCCTTGTACATATCCTGTACCACTCTTACATACTTTTCTGGCACACCCGACTTCCTCATACAATACCACAGCTCCTCTCTAGGTACCCTGTCATATGCTTTCTCTAAGTCCACGAAGACACAATGCAACTCCTTCTTACCTTCTCGGTACTTCTCCATCAACACCCTCAGAGCAAACATTGCATCTGTAGTACTCCTTCTCGGCATGAAGCCATACTGCTGCTCACTAATTGTCACCTCCCTTCTTAACCTAGCTTCCACTACTCTTTCCCATAACTTCATGCTATGGCTGATCAGTTTTATCCCTCTGTAGTTACTACAGCTCTGCACATCACCTTTATTCTTAAAAATAGGTACCAGTACACTTCTTCTCCACTCCTCAGGCATCGTCTCACTTTCCAAGATTCCATTAAACAATCTGGTTAAAAACTCCACTGCCATCTCTCCTAAACACTTCCATGCTTCCACAGGTATGTCATCTGGGCCAACAGCCTTTCCATTCTTCATCCTCTTCATAGCTGTCCTAACTTCCTCCTTGCTAATCCATTGCACTCCCCTATTCATAGTCCCTACATCATCCAGTCTTCTCTCTCTCTCGTTCTCTTTATTCATCAACCCCTCAAAGTACTCTTTCCATCTGCTCAACACACTCTCCTCGCTTGTGAGTACGTTTCCATTGCTATCTTTTATCACCCTAACCTGCTGCACATCTTTCCCAGCTCGGTCCCTCTGCCTAGCCAATCGGTACAGGTTCTTTTCTCCCTCCTTAGTGTCCAACCTCTCATACAATTCACCATAAGCCTTCTCTTTAGCCTTTGCCACCTCTCTCTTCGCCCTACGCCTCATCTCCTTGTACTCCTGTCTACATTCTTCATCTCTCTGTCTATCCCACTTCTTCTTCGCCAGCCTCTTCCTCTGTATACTCTCCTGTACTTCTTCATTCCACCACCAGGTTTCCTTGTCCTCCTTCCTCTGTCCTGATGCCACACCAAGCACCTTTCTAGCTGTCTCCCTTACCACTTCTGCTGTAGATGTCCAGCTCACTGGTAACTTTTCACTGCCACCCAGTGCCTGTCTTAATTCCTCCCTGAACTCCACCTTATAGTTTTCCTTTTCCAACTTCCACCATTTGATCCTTGGTTCTGCCCTCACTCTCCTTCTCTTTTTGATCTCCAATGTCATCCTACAAACCACCATCCTATGCTGCCTAACTACGCTTTCCCCTGCCACCACTTTACAGTCTACAGTCTCCTTCAGTCTGGCCCTCCTGCATAAGATATAGTCCACCTGTGTGCATCTTCCTCCACTCTTGTACGTCACCCTGTGTTCCTCCCTCTTCTTAAAATACGTGTTTACCACAGCCATGTCCATCCTTTTTGCAAAATCCACTATCATCTGACCTTCTGCATTCCTCTCCTTGACACCATATCTACCCATCACCTCCTCATCTCCTCTGTTTCCTTCCCCAACATGTCCATTGAAATCCGCTCCAATCACCACTCTCTCTCCCTCAGGTACACTCCTCGCCACTTCATCCATATCACTCCAGAATTCTTCTTTCACATCCATCTCACACCCAACTTGCGGGGCATATGCACTAACAACATTCAGCATCACACCATCAATTTCCAGTTTCATAACCATCACTCTGTCAGACACTCGCTTCACCTCCAAGACACTCTTTACATACTGTTCCTTCAGGATAATCCCTACCCCATTTCTCCTCCCATCCACACCATGGTAAAACAGTTTAAACCCCGCTCCGATGCACCTAGCCTTACTCCCCTTCCATTTGGTCTCTTGCACACACAATATATCAACCTTCCTTCTCTCCATCATATCTGCAAGCTCTCTCCCTTTACCAGTCATACTACCAACATTCAAAGTTCCTATCCTCACATCCACTCTCTTAACCTTCCTCCTCTCCTCCTTCCTCCTGACATGCCTTCCTCCTCTCTTCCTCCTTCTTTGGCCGGCAGTAGCCCAATTTCCGCCAGCACCCTGTCGGCTAGCAGTGCTGGTGGCGGTCGTTGTTAACCCGGGCCTCGACCGATCCGGTTTGGAAATTTCTATTTTTGTCCGCATATTTAGTTTGGCAAAAATTTTTACGCCGGATGCCCTTCCTGACGCAACCCTCTCCATTTCCGGGCTTGGGACCGGCACAAAGACATGCACTAGTTTGTGCATCCCCTTGCGGCTGGATTGGAGAGCAGGCACAGACATTTAGGAGAAATAAAAAATAGTGATGGTGGTTTCAATGAATCAAAGTTTGAACTGCTGTGCCCTTCACAGATGTCAACAGCTGGCTTGTGACCTTTGGATTCCATCTGCACAACGTCATACCCGGGTTTCCCATCCCCAAGTTCGACATGATGATACCTTCCTTTGAACTCAAGAAGAGTCAACTTTGGAATGACCTGCCGGTAAGGCCCATTCATAAGCATATTTACGTTATTTGTTTCTTCTCGGTGTGATTTCTACGTAAATAAAGTGGTAGAACAGCAATCGCACAAAAATTCTCTAGGCATCTCCATTCCCTGACTTATACAACGAAGCAGGAAACCGAGTGAAATCGTTGCAGTTTGTACAAGCATGTGGCAGGGAGTGGTGGGTCTGTGAGTGATTTAGTAGGGAAAGATTAGCAAAAAATAGGAATAATAAAAAAAAAAAAACACTTAAGATGTTAATATACTGAAAAGCAAAGAATATCGATGTCAGATTTAATACAAAGCTCTCAAATTCAATCACTATAAAATACAAACAATTCCAAAGATCTCTAAATTCAAACTTACAAAGCAGTGTTCTGACAGCCATGATTCTTCCACACCGGCTGCAGTCGGTGCTCATCTCCTAACAGGTCCACACCAGGTGAGGCCGGCGAATACGGGTGTGGGCAGGTTCCAGGCTCCCGACATCGGTCATTTGGGAGTAAAGCCAAAAATGGTTAATACTTTGTACAAAATAACTACCAAATTAATACTGTTGTCCAGTAGATGGAGACGGTAACAACGGGTGAGCTGAGACAGAGGAAGTCAGAGCGGGAATAAATACCCGCTAGAAAAGTTTGTACAGATTCCTGCTTTCTGTTGCTTTAGTTGGAAAGACTGAGTTGAGTGTAATGACCAGAAGCACAACTTAGAGGGATATCTTGCTCAGTGAGTGCCACTTTTTAAAAACTTTAAGCTATTAGTTTACGAGGTGAAAGGTATCGACATAAATCGATCGCGGTGCTTTAATTAGGTATATTTGTGTCCGGATTATTGTGCTTTTTACAAAATCATACAAAGATTTCTGTGGTAGAGAACTGAAAGGCTGACAAGAGCAAATCCATGTTGAAGCAAGATGGTCTGGAGTCTGTAGTTTGGCAGCAGACTGGGTTATGAGCTTACGTCCGTAATGTGTTCTTGCCGTTTTAGTCCATCTCTGGGGTCCAGCAAGAAGTAGTAAGACAGGCAAAGGCCTTCTTGTCCTTTGAGAAGATGCCAGAGATCCAGCTCAGCAGACCACGGCTCAGACGGGAGAAGTCATGGCTGTGGTTTGCAACGGTCAAGTCCCTCATCGGGAAGGGCGTCATGCTGGCTGTCAGCCAGGGGCGGGTAACTACGAACGTGCTCAACATTGCCAGCGAAGACTGTGTCAAGGTGGCGGCGGTGCTCAACAACGCCTTCTACTTGGAGAACCTGCACTTCACCATCGAGGGCCGCGACACCCACTACTTCATCAAAACCACACTGCCCGAAAGCGACCTGGGGGCGCTGCGGCTGACCAGCGGGCGCAAGGCCCTGGAGAACAGCGTCAACGTGACCGTGTCGCAGTCCACCACGGTGGTCAACGGCAGGACTCGCAGGTTCGCCGACGTCGAGCTGCAGCACGGCGCCCTGGCGCTGCACGTGCGCTACGGCATGACGCTGGACGAGGAGAAGGCCCGGGTGCTGGAGCAGGCCCGGCAGAGGGCATTGTCAGCCGCCTGGGTACGGGAGCAGCAGCGCGTGCGCGACGGCGAAGAAGGCACCCGCCTTTGGACCGAGGGCGAGAAGAGGCAGCTCCTGAGCAGCGGCAAAGTGCTGGGGTACGACGGGTACTATGTACTCTCCATCGAGCAGTACCCCGAGCTGGCCGACAGCGCCAACAACATCCAGTTCTTAAAGCAAAGCGAAATAGGGAAGAGGTAACAAACTACACATCACCAACTGCCAAAGAACCCGGCTGAACCAGAGGAGCAGAGCAGCGTAGCGTGTAGGAGGGGTTCGAGTTGTGCCGTGCTCTGCAAACACACCTTTAGGGATGGAACCGCCCTTTCCAGCCTTGTGAATTCTGTGCCACAGTCCACCGCGGTCTGCAGCGGAACCCAAACTGGACTCTCACGCGGGAGGCGGAAACAAGGCAAAGAGCAGTAGTTTATAATAAGACGTTTTTACTAATGACCTTAAAAGGTTATCTGCTTTAAAAAAAAAAGAAGAAAAAAGAAAAGAAAAAAAGATGTGTTTACATATTGCATATCACTGCACTCTACTGGACTAATATGTATGATGCCTATCGGTTTTTTCTTTCCAGGCGATTTCTGTAACGTTTCGTTTTCATTATGAATGGTTGACCTTTGCTTCTGAAAAACTAGTCTCGCTCTTAATGATAAATAAATAAATAAATAAAAAAAGACACGTCTCACTAACAAGGCAAGTGGGAAAAAGTGCTGTCAGTAAATCCAGCCGTCCATGCTGCTTTTCTTTTTTCTTCTTCTTTTTTTTAATGGGAAAGGACATTAAGCGCCAACGGTCGGACATTCGGTGTCATTCGTTTTATCGCAGTATTGTGGTTTGCCTTGGGTGGGGAAAATTCGCGGTGGGTGCGGAGATCATCGAAACGAGACAGACGACAAAATATTGTGCCGAGCAAAGGGAAATACACTTTTTGTAAATGATGTAAAACAGGTTCTTAATGGATTTTTTCTATGAATTACAATTATCTGTTCATCAAATATTAGTCTCAGAGGAAGTAATTTATGTAAAGTGTTTATACATTACAAATAAAATCTTTAAAATTCTTTTGTGATCACGCATTGTTTATACTCTTCATACGTTTTAAAGTTTTTATTCTATATATTTTGGTTATGGTGAAGCAAAATGGAAATAAAAGTGTACTGTTGAGTTACAAGGATTTTTTGCTGCCCAAGTGGCTTCTGTAAGATGGCTTGGTTTTACTCGGTGACAGTTTTATGGTTGTATTAGATTTTTGTTTTTTTACTGCAAAGGTTTTTAAATGAGCAATCGGTTGTGTTCCATGCAGTGTGTACAACTACAATGCAATGAACTGATTAAAATGTTGCCTTTGGATCCAAGCTGCAAGGTGAGCTTACGTCACAGTTGCATAGGTAATGTATTTTGGAGTAGTAATATATTAAAAGTTAATACAAATCATTACACAATTTTGCTTTTTTGTCAAATGAAAACACTGCGAGTTTGCACGGGATTTGACGCGATTGTTGCTCGTTCAACACAGAGGTGTACGAGCGGATCTAAGCTGTAGCTCCGTTCGCCGCATAAAATACAGTCGGTGCCGGAGATTGGAACCGCACCAGTTTCACAGAAATAGGAGCAGTTGCGTTACTTTGGTTTGCGGCTCGACGCAGCCCCTGATGTCTTAGCACATGTAAATATTTGTCTTGACCGCCCTTGTTCACATGGTACTGTCGACTTTTTTTTTTTAATGTCGAGAATTGCATTTGCGGTCCACAATGGCTTCCCAGAGGAACCGGCGCCAAGACAGCCGCGTTCCAAACCAGGCGGGAGGGAGGTGGTGCTGGAAGTATTTTGATCAATCGGGAAGACGGATTGGCATTGTGGTGGTGTAGCCTCCGGTTACGGGAACTGAATACTCCCCAGTTCCAACCTGGCCCATTTCAAGTTTGAAACCAGAGGTTTGTAACCAGGATCTTGTTTGCTGTGATAAATGAGCGCATTTGGCTGCTTGCGAGTCCTCAGGTACCTGCTTGAGGATCAGTGTTGGCTCCGCTGTGACAAAAAGCTGCTGGTCACCACCTCCTCCGCTGCCCTGTGGACCCTGTATAGGGAGCGGTGTAGCCGGGCCGCGGCGCAGTTGCTCAAACTGAGAAGCTCATCCACTTCGTCCGGGCATCGCCAAAGACGGAGTTAACGTCAGTAAATAATTACGCACTTCGGATTAGAATTGGCATCCTGAACAACAGCCTGGCAGCAGCAGCAGCTTCTTGGGGGGGGGCAATTTTGATAGCAGAAGTGATGGAGAAGCGTTGGATGCTCGTGTGTAACAAAAGCCTTTTAACAATGAAACGTGCAATTTCCCCCCGTGAGACGGACAGAGTCAACAATGGCGAGGATAAACTGCAGTGGAAAGCGACTGGTGATGAGTCTGACTTCACAGCGCATGATGTGCAAGGGTGGCATTTTACCACATCTGAGGATGACTTTCCTGAGATGCAGTCGATCAAAGTCCCAAAGAGATGAAAATACTCTATTTATTAGTGTAGGTTATGCTTATGTGAGCATCACCAAAAATTTTCGCAAATGCCAAAGCACAGGGAACAGCGGGGAACGCCGGCAGCTCATTGCGACTGCGGTCCTCATAAACCCCGCAAAAGCCGGAGCCTCCTTGGAGCAGCACTTCACAGCCTGAGCACCCAGAGCCTCTTGTGCTCCAAACATAATAGCCCAGCATTACAAGAGACAGACCAGGCAGCCACATTATGCAGAGTATCAAAGAGGGGAAAGCAAAGAAGAACTTGAGCAGAGAAGCATTTGAATAACCAAATTTACAGGGTAATCCACACCTGAAAGGGATCTCTGGGAAGCGAAGGCAAATGAGCTAGCAGGAACGTCAAAGGCCAAACACAAAGGCTGCTGTCGCTCCAGTGGCCGCATCGCTGGCCGCTGGTCTGAGGCTTAAACAGTTAGAGGAAACATATCCAGAGGAGAGAAGATTTTATCTTTTCGGGTTAAAATGTACACCAGTGACCACATCAAAACCGCTTACCTGGGCTGCCCCATTAAATCTCCAAATACTAACAAGAATTGAAGGTGCTCTATTCCACTGGCTTCCTGAGCACTACATAACAGAGATGAGACAGGGTGCTTCCCCCAAATAATCTTAGTCTAGAGTCCACAGTACCAGGTTTCTACCTCCCCTTACCACACTGTGAAGTTCAACACCATGGCTGTAACCTGTAGGATGGTCAGAAAATCCGCTCCCGAATCCCTTCAGCGCCTATTCACTCCCTACACTCCAGCATGAACCCTGCACTTCTCCACCTCTGACCTTGTGGTGGCCCCACTCACAGGGAGCCCAAAAACTGTGATGTAATGAGCTTCCTCAGATCTGCTGCATCCCTGTCAACACTGAAGAAAGGTCTCAAAACATCTCATTCAGTTTCAATTTTCTCCTGACAGCTACATAAACATCACACCATCTGTCACAGTCACTTTGCGTTTGTCGACACCGGAGCCAACTGCTGGTGCGCTACGCTGTGCAGCCCCAAAAACAGTGGTACCGAACAAACTGGAGATGTCGGCCAGCCTCAAGAAGGACCTGGTCAACGAGGAGATGCGCAAAGTCGTCTACATCTGTCCTTTCCCCGTGAAATGCGCTTTTGTTTTCTCAGAGTTGTCCATCACTTTGAAGTAAAGTTCCCGCTAAATGAATAAGTGTAAATGGAGCCGTATTAATAGAAATCCAGCAGAATGTTTGCCGCCGAGCAGCCTCGGTGTAAATTAGTAGCAGCGCAAAACAACATCGGTAATAGCTTTGAAATACGGTCACCCACGTTGCCACGTCTCAGATCAAAATAGCAAAATTCATGGTCCAATTTCCCATTTTAATTGAATTTAGGGAATTAAATTGCATTCGGTTTGAGAAGCCCCTCATAGAAAAACAACATTTCTCTCCCTGTACCTGTGAATAATGTGATTACTGTCTCTGCTGTGGGGTTTCAGTCGTGCTGGACGCGCTTCTGACTGCAGCGTGTCGCCTTCCCAGTCGCTTCCAGCAAAGCGCGCCGCTTTGGCGCTAATGGGAGCCGAGAGATGAGATTACAGGCTGCTGGGTGCGGTGGTGTTGCCCCCATCTGGCCCTTTCCAAACAAGAGCAATCGCAGCGAGCTGGAGACCCAAGCAGATTGACCGTATTGACATTGGCATCGGGCATTTAGGTTTTGCGAGCGGCCGAGGAGGTGCGACGGGAACACGGTGAGGCAGTAAAATAAGCCGTTCCTCCAGGAAGCCACCGACTCGGCGCATCTCGCTGTTAGTCAGCCGTGCGTCAAATAGCTCCACGCTAAAAAGCGGGAGCTCAGCGTGTTCTGATGGTGGCCAGGGTTTTGGAGGTTCAGCCAGCTTCATTTCTAGTTTAGCAGACCGGTTTATTTTCCACGCAACTTCCGCTGGCTCAATCGATTCTTCTAAATGGCCAGTCAGCGTCAGGGCGAAAAGCTCTGGGAACAAAATAATCTGCGGCAAGACTCAGGAAATATGAACGTGAAAAATATATTAATGCGTCGGACAACGTTCTCGACAGCGACCTGCAGTGTTAAACTGAAATTATTTGCCTGTTCATACAGCTCGGTAGTTTTTCCTACATCCCTTCAGTAGAGCGGCAGCAGCAGGAGGTGGCGTTTGAACCTGGATCCTGAACCTGGCAGCGCTCTCCACTCCACCACATGCCACGTTATAAAAATGTTGATTCATAATGGTGTCAAACAGGAAACAGAAGTATTTTTTCATACATTTTTAATACAATATGGACGTTTTTATTGCAGATTGTAAATTACCTCTGACAACAGTGTCAGAAAATAAAGGCAGTAAAAGATTTTCTCTGTGGCAGACTGGCACCTGATCCAGGGCGTAGTTCCGTAGTCTTGGGGCCCAGAGATTCTGAGATGGGATTCAAACCACCACGACCCTCACCAGGATACAGCAATTATTGAAGATGGATGGATGGATGGATGGACGAGGATTCCCTTACACACGAGAAACCCAGGTTAACAAACCATTGTCGCGTAGCCTTATTGTCGCTCTTCATTACTTCCCACAGTGGCAGTGCACTCTAAAGTCAGTGTTTGCTCTCGAGAAGTGAATCAATACTGCATGCACTCCCTTATACTGTAGAGCAGAGCTTTTCATTGGTTTCCTTTGGTCCCTAATATTGATCTGTACTGATAGGGCCTGAAAAAAGTAAGGACTCGAGGCACTGAAATCCTTAACGCCACAAAGGATGCTGAAGTGCTTCTCCTGCAATGACAGCTCGTGTTTCACGGAGTTTAAAAGCAAGCATCATGGAAAGCCAGGAGAGCTTTGTAAGAAAATTATTCACATAGCTGCTCTTTGGCCATGTGTGGTTCAAAGCACTTTTAACAGCTTTGCCCAGAGGTACTGCAGCAAGGCTCCTCTTGGGACACCAACCAGCAGCCTTCAGTCAGCAAGCTACCCGCTGTATTCGTAGACTCAAACATCCCCCTACTTCTGGAAACGTAAATAAAATGTCATCTTCATGTCACTTCTATGGTGACACAGCGGCGCACGGCCTGAGCTGCTGCCTCTGAGCCCCAAAGCTGGGATTGGCTTTCATTCCAGCACAGTCTGAGTGAGACTGTGGGAGAGAGAGAATTTTTGTGAATTTTAAATAAAACACTTTTATTTACAAACCGTCGCCGTATTATAACAGAGAAATGTCATGCCATGTTGAGGAAACACAAAAGAGACGCAACTAAGATGTAGAAACAGACGCAAATACAAAAAAAAACATACAAGTGACACCAAAATGAAAACATTTAGACCAATGTCACAGAGTACACCAGGGTATGTCCTTGCACACCCATTGCCTTATAAAAAGCAAAATCACTCATAAATCCTTGATTTTACCATAGACTTAAAAGCTGGCAGAACCTCATGTCCACACCTCTGCTCTGATTTATTTTTGCGGCTGACATTGCCTATTTGGCCTAACCTAAAATGAAGTTTAAAAGTTGACAAACCCAGAAATAAAAGTGCATTCATTAAAAGTTTTGTCAAAACCAGCAGAGAAAACACAGAGAGTGAGTCTAGCCAGACACTTGCCAATGTCAGTCTCTACCCCAGGGTAAATGGTGAGGGTTAATGTTACAAAGGGAGGTAAAAATTCCTGCTCCCTCATTACCCCAAATGCCACACTTTGTGCAGAATTTGAGGGGACAACAGCTAACCTGAGTTTTGCCTAAAATAAATAAATAAATCTGATATCCTGTTATCACTTTTCGCCCATTAATAAATGAGTCATTAATAATAAAACAATAGCCACAAACACAACCATAAGCGCAACATTATTAAGCAGCCCTTACGTGACAGTGTGGGCTCATTGTTTGCGCAACTGCACATACAGGTTGCTTCTGCCCGAAATCAGTGCTTCATACAGTTCCCCTCCAGAAGTATTGGAACCCCAAGGCCAATTAATTTGTTCTTGCTGTGCACTGAAGACATTTGTGTGTGAGATCAAAAGATGAATATGAGAAGAGAGGTAAGAGTTTCAGCTTTTATTTCCTGGTATTTACAGCTAGATATGTTAAACAACATAGAACGTAACACATTTCGTATCAAACCAGCCAGTTTTTCAAGTGAGCAAAAGTATTGGAACATGACAAGCAACAGGTGTTTCTTGTTACCCAGGTGTGTCATATAAAATTGACTGTTTAATCATGAAGTAGCCCCAGATATCTACTCTTAGTTTAAGCTTTGGCTTTCACCTGTGAAGACTGCATTTGTAGTTAAGAAGGATAGACCAACATGAAGATCAGAGAGCTGTCTATGGGAAGCTGAGCATGCTATTCTGAAGCTGAGAAAAGGAGGAAAATCCAGCAGAGGTATTTCAAAAACATTGGGCATAGCCAGTACCACAATTTGTAATGTCCTGAAAAAGAAGGAAACCACTGGTGTACTGCGCAACAGGCATCAAACCGATTGTCCGAGGACAACAACAACTGATGACAGACAAATGGTGAGAACAGTAAAGAAAAACCCCAAAACAACAGTCCGTAACATCGTGAACAACCTCCAAAGAGGGGTGGAAATATTACAGTCCACTGTTCGAAGGAGACTTAAGAGAACAAGAATATAGAGGCCATACTGCAAGATGCAAACCACTCATCTGCAGTAAAAATCGGAAACCCAGATTGGAATTTGCAAAAAAGTACAGAGATGAGCCACAACAGTTGTGAAACAAAGGTTTATGGATTGATGAGACAAAGATGAACCTCTACCAAAGTGATGGAAAAGCCAAAGTATGGAGAAAGAAGGGATCTGCTCATGATCCTAAGCATACAAGCTCATCTGTGACGCATGGTGGAGGTTGGGTCATGGCTTGGGCTTGCATGGCTGCTTCTGGAACAGGCACAATCATTTTTATCGATGATGTAACTCATGATGGTAGTAGCAGAATGAACGCAGAAGTCTACAGAAACATATTGTCTGCTTACCTACAGAGAAATGCATCCAAACTAATCGGGAGGAACTTTATTATGCAGCAAGACAATGATCCAAAACACACTGCCACCTCAACAAAGGGGGGAAAAATGGAAGGTTTTGGACTGGCCAAGTCAATCACCAGATCTTAACCCAACTGAACATTCATTTCACCTCCCGAAGAGAAAACTGAAAGGAGAAACCCTGCAAAACAAACAACTAAAAGATGCTGTGGTAAAAGCCCGGAAAGGCATAACCAATAAAGAAACAAGAAATCTGGTAGAGTCTATGGGTCGTAGGCTTGATGCAGTTATTGCGAGCAAGGAATATGCAACCAAATATTAAGTATTTTTTACTTTAACTTAGTTGAAAACATTCTATTCCGATACTTTTGCTCACTTGAAAAACTGGCTGGTTTGATACGAAATGTGTTATGTTCTATGTTGTTTAACAGATCTAGCTGTAAATACCAGGAAATAAAAGCTGAAACTCTTACCTCTCTTCTCATATTCATCTTTTGACCTCACACACAAATGTCTTCAGTGCACAGCAAAAACAAATTAATTGGCCTTGGTGTTCCAATACTTTTGGAGGGGACTGTATAAATGCACACTGAATAGTTTATGAATGTACTTGGGATTTTTTTGCCATCTCACAGACATGTTACAGTACTGCTCAAGGTTCATCTTGAATGAGTAGAGTTTCTGAAAATTAAACTTTGCAATAAAAGAATTAGACCCAACCTGTTGCCTTTCCCAGCTGTCGATTAAACACAAGTTATATAAACTCCCACTAATGTCCATACTTCTGCATTTAATATTTTTTTCATTAACGCAGTATGCAATGGTTATTAAGTAGTATTTAGCTGACAGCTTTATTCAAGGTGACTCAATGACAGATACGCTGCACTGAACTGCCTACATTCATTGTATACAGCGGAGCAATAGAACACATTCACTCACACACACTTTAGGCAACCTGGAGTCACCAGTTCAACCAAAACACTTCTGTTGGGACTGTGGGAGGACTCATGAAAACAAGCAATGTGCTCATAGACTGAGCAGGGTTCAAACCCATAGTAAGAGCTGGGAGGCACCAGGGCTTCCTGCTGAGCCACTGTGCACCATGTGCGCCGCTTTCTCAAAGTGACCTCCAGACTGCCTGAAAGAGGCTCGGTAACATCGCTCAGCAGCAGCTGTGAGCCCACCAGCTGACTAAGCATTTCCTCAAAGTCTAAAGCATCCTCTAGAATGGTAACTGCTGTATTCTGATACACATACAAATTACAGAGGATACTGAAAAGGTATTTCATTAAAAACTGTAGTGGGCAGTAGGTGGCGTAGTGGTTAGGGCCACTACCTTTCCAGGCTTCAGTTCTTTGTTCAAGACTGTTACCCTGACTTGATGCAGTGAAACTTACCCTACTTCTTAGATGGACTGCAAGTAGCTTAACACTGCAACGATGGTGGGCTGATGGGGCTTCAAGCCAGAAGCCGGTTCTGGGGAATTACCTTCCCGTATTTGCGCTTCCCCCCAACCTGGACAGAAGTGTTCTTCAGGAACAATTCTGCTACAGCCGAGATACCAGGGGCCTCATTTATGAAACCCACTTTGGTTTCATGGTAAACGCCAAACGCAAGATCGCACCCAAAAGCACAGCTGCATAACGTTTTCCCCACTCTCACGTCTGAAAACATTTGAGTGTTGAACATACAGTAAATCAAGGAGCAGTTTGTACAGATGGCCTTGCATACGGTTAAGTACGTTTTCCTGTTACATATAAATCTCGACAACGGCTTACATCCGCGGACAAGAATAAAATGTAGGACCGCAGTTGTACAAATGTGATGCCCCCCCCCGTACTCCCCTCTCCGACAAAACTAAAGCATAAACTATTACATTTTCTTTATTTTTCATCCCGCATCAAACGTGCAATGTATGCATGACAACCCCCCGACTCGAAAACCGATATATAACAGCTTTTAAAAATATCGTTAAACAAGGTTAATGTAAAATATACTCTCACAAGCAGTCGCTATACATCATAAAGTGCGTGCGGCGGCGTGCTTTCAAGCCGCTGGAAACGCAGGCCAATAAAGGAAGATAATGGCATAACAATGGCCTGTTTGACAATCGCACGAGGAGCGAGCGTCGTTTGAAAGTACAAAAAGAAGGAAGTCGGCTGTCAAACTGCAAAAAATGCAATTAGGCTAAAAATCAAGGCACCGCTGCTGATGGAGAGCAACAATAGTGTGCGGCCGTGTTTATCTGGTACATGCAGATGCAGATGTTTGTTGTCCTGCCATAGTGTTGTGAGGAATCCATTCTCTGCAAAGCTTTGAAATTTGTGCTCGCCTAACGCGCGGCTAACATGTTTTCTTTGTACCGCCGATGATTACTCTGCTTAGCGGATGCTTTTATCCAAAGCTGTTTACAGCGTTTCGCTCATTTTTACAGCTGTATGTATTTTAGGGAAGGTAAAGTACCGTGCCTCTGGGTGCCGGAGCAGGGCCTCCTTCCGAGATCCCACAAGAAAGCCTCAGGATTTGTGCCGCCGACATCCTTCTTCATTAACATACAAACGTACACATTTTGGGGCTGCAAGTGTGCTTGTAACTCCATTTGTTTGTAACCCCAGAGTTACTTTTCCCGTCAAGTTACAATAAATACCAGCTTTAAATGAATATGCTGTTCCGCATAACTGGCTAGGTTGTATGTGTGGGGGGGAAGCTCACACCGTGTCATAATAAATAAAAGAAAAAATAAATAATGTTCTGCAGAGCATTCCTGCATCCACTCTCAAAAGCCGCTTGTCAAGTGCAAAGTCACGGTGGTCGGCGTCATTCCCAAAACAAGCAGCATGACGCTACACCCGGGACGCGACCCCATGTTATCAACCACACCCTTGCAATGGTTACAACTTTGACAGCTTTGGGTCACAAGCATCTTTACTTGCACAACCAACAAAACATCCACAACACAGATATCAGAGGATTTATTCAAGGGAAAAGACCTGTAAAATATTGATTATAGCTATAGCAGATAAAAATACTGTGTTTTCATTTTGTACTTATTCGGCATTCACTTTGAAGTACATTAAACATTTAAAAGCACGGAAACTAAAAATACATTCTCTGCACAAATTCCTACTGAGCGGCGACTGTTGACGGACTCGGCCTGCAAACATGCAAAGTCCCTTATCTTGTCATCAATCGTGGACGCTGAGGAACACCAGGCCCAAGGTGTAAACAACATGGAAGCGAGTTGAATAAGGAAAGACCCACACTGGTGTTTTGTTGCATTCTCTCAATTTTACTGACATCTAATACTGACAGACGGAAACTAGAACAATAAGTTCAGTTAGAAATAAACCAGGAAAATGTTTGCATTCTTGAATATTTGTTGCCCCGTGAACCAGCGTACAGCCTGTACACAACTACAGCAGAAAAACCTGTACGATTCCCGCCTACGCTTTAACTCACTAAATCTAAATGCAGAAGGATGATTCCACCGCTACAGAAATTATGTGAAAGTGAATCTGAGTTTGCACAGCAAACACTCGCACAATCCAACACCTCTAAAACCAAAACACACTGTGGAAACAATCGGCTCCGGCATTAAATCTTGCCATTCTGAGCGTTCTGCCATTTTTCTTGTCCACTTTCGGGCTGCATGTTAATTACAGTTCAATTGATGTCTGTATTTGCTTAACCCTGCAGCCAAATCCCTACTCCTTCAGAGTAAATATTTCCTCGGTTTCTCTCAAGAGCTGCCGACGCAGCGGCGCTTTTTACGGCCCAGAGGTCAGCGGGCGGCGGAAGGCCGGCCCTCCGTGGCGCTGGTGTCTCGGTGACCACTGCGAGGTCAAACAAACGGCGTCCAAATGTCAGAGAACGAGACAAACATGGAAATGGGAGCATCGCTCTGACTGATTTACCTTCTACATGATCTCAGCTTTCGCTGCATTTACATCTCTGAAGCTTTTCTCCAAAACAGCTTCAAGCTACTTAGAGTGATTTACACATCTGTACAGCTATATCTGCCAAAGTAACCCAGTTTTACTTTTTCTTTAATGTCAGCACCTATTCATCAGATCAGATATGTTTAAGTGTTGAACGGAGCGAATATAAATCTGTTACTATCATGTCAACATTTTAAAAATCATGGCTGCGATTACCCCTTAAAACAGGGGGCAGCTGCAAGAAAGGATCTCCCCATAGAAGGGTTGAACTTTAACAGCGAACTCCATGCTAACATTTCTTGAGCACAAAAACCTTGCGGTCAGTAAATATGACGTTATGAATGCATTCTTACAAAGGTTATTCGTAGGTTTGCTGGTACTCCTTTGGAAAACGAAAAGTTACACATGGCTGAACCTCGGGATTATGAATATGCAAATCAATATTCCCAAAAATATTTTTTTATTATAACCATCCATCCATTATCCTTGACCACTATGTCCCGGTCAGGGTTGTGGTGGTCTGGAGCCTATGCCAGAATCACTGGGCTATGAAACTAAACCCTTGATGGGAAACCAATCCATCGCAGGGTGGCCACACCGGCAAAAAATGGTCACAACCAAATGGAAACTGCTTTTTCTAAAACAGCAATACAACAACCCATGTTGCAAATCTCAAATCCCCTGCTTCAAGCCTTCATCCTGCTCAGGTCTGGAGCTGAAGAAGTTAAACGTGCATCGCTGTTCTGAACTGGACGCTCGGTGTCGCAACGGAGGAAACCATCATTTCTGTGCTCGAGTGACGGGCAGCAGACAGGGAGGAGTAAAAATAACCCAAGACTAAAAAGCAGAGTGATGGATTACAAACAGATGTGGCCTGCAACCCAGTGGCAAACATCCCGAGGCTCCGGATCGACGCACGACGGAGGAGTCTGGGAAACAGGCGCGAGAGAGGCTCCCTCATCAGAAGCAGCCAGGCCTGTAAGCCTCCTGCTTTCTCTCCGATACCACAGCGGTGGCTCGAGAGGCAGCTGCCCGCACGCTGCAATAATGCAAGACAAAATGTGGCCGATGGCAAAAACTCTGCAAAGCGCAACCGAGAGTCTGACGCAAACGCCAGGATCACACGCTCCACGGGTTTGTAACGCCTCAGCTTTTCAAGGGTTTCAAAGCAAGGCCTCAGTACGCAACTTCCCGCACACTTCCTGTCACGTCTAACTGTGCTGTTTTTTATTATTTAAATTTTACAGTGGCACACCAGGACATGTCAGGCTCCACAGTGACCAGGCGGGGACTGCTGGTGGTTGGATTTGAGCTGAGGTTTATCCTCCGTCCCCCACAATATTATTAACAAGCTATAATCTGGACGACGACACTCAGCTGCTTCTCCTCAACAAAGGAGAGCCAAGCAAAGCTATGAACACACAGAAAAACATCCAAGCTCTGCAGAATCAATTTTCTAGCAATGAACATCCAGCCGTGTACTTACAAAACTGTGCGGTCTCCCAGCAGTCAGTCAAACACCTACCTTGCGCTGCTTATCCAGCAAAATTGGGCTCCGATGACCAAATGATGAGCTGCACCTGCTGCTTGCTGCCTTGGATCAGTTTTAGCTCAGGTGAAGTGTGGAGGCCTGACGGATACTGGGCCTGGACCAGTTGCTGAGGCCATGGATACCTTGTGCAGGCTCTGGACCACCACAACCCTGACCAGAGCACACCGATTCGGAATAATGGCTGTACAGAAATTAAAAGTAAATAAATAAATAAACAAATCTGTGCTGAACATCCACAAAGTCTGACCATTATAGCCATTTGGCATCTGTTTTGGTGCTGCCATGAAAAATATTAAGCTATTACTAATAATTGTTAAAATTATTTTTGGAGAACCCTAGTATTTTTTTTCCTGAGGAAAAGCATAATTTGTAACCCTCCCGGGAGCAGTGGTTCACTTAGGCCTCGAAGGCAAGACAACCAGTCGTCGCTCTCCAGATTATACAGAAAAATCCAAACGTTTTATGAACGGTTTCCTCCTCGTGTGACCTGACTCAGACCTTTGATAAATATGCTGTTTTAAAAATTATATATAAATATAAATATATCAGTTTATAATAAATACTCCACTTGTCCAGTTCAGGGTTGTGGCTGTCCAGAGCCCCGGGTCAGGAAGCGGACAGCCTACGCACCAGATTATCACTTAATGTATAAATATGATTTTCAATGAATGTTCCAGTTTATTCATTTATTTGATTTGTACTTTTTCCCTCACCCTTCCTTCCTGTTGCTCTGAGAAAAAGCAGTAGCTGCATTTCTTGGCCAAGCAGCTTCCCGCCGCTCCACATTTCTGTGCACCAGGACTGGATAGAAATTAAAACACAGTGCGGATGGACGAGAAGACGACATCCAAGACCCCCCGTCGTTCACCACGCCCCCAAAAGTGGCCCAGCAGGGGATATCACACCCCAGCATGTTCTTTTGTATATGTTGGCTGTCCTCAAAGTCCCTTTTTCCATTCATTTTTATTTCCTCCTTTATATAAAAGGAGTGTTTTGGCATGTTCACTGGCCTTGGACACACACAAGTGCCAGACAGGATGTGGCCCTTCTGCAGGGCTCCTGATGGGACCGTTCGCTTTCCCTGTAGCTTTCAGCTGCCCTGACAGATGAAGTGGAATGAAGAAAAGATATATTTTTTGCACAGCACACAGTAAGATGTTAGAGTAAACTTCCTGGAATCTACTTTTGTCCACCGTGTACTGGGTTAGTCCCTGTGGGGCCACTAGGGGGTGTAGCTGTTAAAGATGCAGTCTTGCACTCATAGGAGCCAGAATTCCAGCTCCTGCTCTCATACCCTTGACTAAGGTGCTTACCCTAAACTGATAGAGAAAAAATTACGCTGCTACATAGTAAATGGGTAAATCACCCTTGGTCCATTTGGAGAAAAGTGAGAGATAAATATGAATGATTACCAGAAATTAATATTTCTGAATGTGTCTGCACCCTTGAGCAAGGTATTAATAAAAAACTACCCTGCCGTGTAAATGGCAGAGTATTTTTTACTAGTACCCTGCTCAAGGGTACTAGTAAAAAAGGGGATTATTTTCATCGCTCTCCAAACATGAAGAAAATAAGTTATAATAACCTGAAACTACATATAGGCTCCCAGTACGAATGATTTGTGAGCAAACTGCATTGAATGCAAACAGATCAATAGATGCGTGTATTTATTTATTTTTTCATTTTTAACCAGAGGAGACAAGAAGGGGTGGAATTTTGAGGAGGAACTCCTCGTGATTTATGATTTCTTTGAAGCAAAGGAGAAGTAAACAAATCCCGTGCAAGCACATTTCAATGACCTTCCTGAAGGACAAAAAAAGGGACTACGGAGAAAGACCAATTAGACCTTTAAAAAAGAAACGGGAACCTCAAATCTTCGTGAAAATGAAGAGGAGCTTTGAAGATGCCGGCGCGCAAGCGCCGCTTATGAAGACAACTCCAAATGAAGGAGAATTTGCAGCAAATCCACTTGATGACCGATCGGTTTTGGCACCGCCGGGCCCATCTCAACTCAGCAGAACGCACAGCATCGCTCTCCCTGCAACCTGCGATTAAAACATTTATATTATTTGATGAATCCACCACTTTAGGCCCTTGAAAAATATATTAATAGAATTACACCGCATTAATCTTACCTACTTTGTTTGTTACGGGATGCAAAAAGAAAACCCAGTTGCTTTCATCTCCGTATTTGGCCACGTCGAATACAGTTGTTCCGCAAAGAATCGGCAACAGATGTGTACAGCCGCCGCTTGCTGCGCTTCAAATAGTAACGCTAACTGTTATTGAATAATTTATGCTATTTTATAAATAAACCATTTTAGGCGCTTGAAAAACGTAGCAATAGAATTACAACAAATTGACGCAGCCTAATTTTTTGGCCACACAATAAATAAATCACTTTAATTTCCTTTCTTACACTTGGAACATGGATGTACGGCTCAAAAACAAGAAGTACGCATCAGCCAACCGCTCAATAGAGCATAATTAAGGGCACAGCTGGAGTCAAACTATTGATATTCGGCTTTTATTATCGGCTTACGGTGTTAAATAAGCACCTTTACACTAATTCACCTATTTACACAGCAGGCTATTTGTACTCTATTACTGCAGGGTAAGTAGCTTGAGAAAGACCACTGCACTGCAGCAGGAGTGGGATTTAAACAAAGCGACAGCCCTAACCGCTGCACCACCTGCTGGCTGAACCTGGGATCTTCATCGGTTCTTCAAAGCACTCCGAGATGTGGGTTTTCTGTTTGTTGGGTAAAAAGTAAAAAATGGTGCTGCTGGCTGGGCTCGAATGTCAGACGGCAAGAAGACACCTTTACGGTGTCAAGCTTGTGTAGCACGGCTGTGAGTAGACCAACTCAACAGCAAACTCATAGTGAACATTTTGAGAGACAAAGAGACAAAAGAGTTTATTTGTCACGTACATGGTTGTACACCATGTAGCGAAATGTGTTTGAAATTCCTCTAGGAGCATCGTGGTGATCTGCAATACATGCTTTTAGAAGCACTTGGATAAAAATGTGGAATTCTGCAGCACACTCACTAAGATGACATATTTATTACTATTTCACTTTCGTGAGTTTTAATTAAATTGTCCAGAAAGCTCGAGTCCTCAAGTCCATTTCCAAGGGCCCGTCTTATCCGACAAGGTGCACTTTATGCTGGAAATGGTTAAAAACATGCTTATGTTCCTGGGCAATAACTCCCAGTTCTAAGCACACACAAGACTGATCTGAAGAATATTAGCATGAAGGCAAACACCTTTCATGGCCCCCAGTCGCAAGATCTAAACACTGCTGAACCTTGAGGGGAAGCTGTGGACCAGGGAGGGCAGAGCAGATTTCCATCACCTTTATCCTTCAAAGAGCCGGAAGATTTTCTTCTTGACGAATGGTCTGTCGTCCCTCTGCACACGAGGAGGGCTGAGGCTCTTCTGAAGGCCTGGAGCAACGCTTTTGCCAACTAATATCTTGATATTCATGCAAGGTAAAACCACCTATAGCAGTGTTTCACCATAGTGTTCTTATTTTAGCCCTCTGAGTACTTTATTATGATTTACCACACTTTTAAAAACCTCAGCAAATATTCTGAAACAATTTTTTGGGAATTGCACGTCCTTGTATGCTATTTTCTGTGTTTGTACCCTACTGTATAAAAGGCATAACTGATCTATTTTGTATTATGCTGTTTTTTTCCGGCTACATTTGTGCAATTGATGCCTTTATACTGCATTATTGACCTAATTCATTGCCATGTCATTAAGCTCCTTGTTTCCCAAGCATGCATCTAAAGCGCTAATCCAGGTATTACTGTATTGTATGGATTTATGCTTAAGCCAAGAAGCTGCAAGAAATTTTAATCCCATCTATAATTTAGATATGAAATCAGAGGCATACACACAGCTCATTCAGAAAGTATTGAAACCCCACAATGGTCAACGGAACGGGATGCATCCAAGCTAAATTGAAAGCATCAACAGGGTCTGAATACTTGCGTCAATGTGATTTCTCAGTTTTTTTTTTTTTTTTAAATTTCTAAAATCCTGTTTTTGCTTTGCTGTTCTGAAGTATTGAGTGTTCCTCGATGAGGGGGGAAAAAAATGAATTTAAACAGCTTTAGCCTAAGGCTGCATCATAACAAAATGTGAAAAAAGTGAAGGGGTCCGAATACTTTCTGGATGCACTGTATGCAAATGAAAGATTTTGCTCCATTTGTTAGCCTCCAGAATCGCTGTCCAAATTGCGCTAAGACTGCGAAATGCACCTTCAGCAGTCGATTTAAAAAGCCCCAAGGGTCTTCTTTAATTTAAGCCTTCATTGGTGTCGATGGTGTGAACAGTTGTGGAGATATGAAGGTTTAATTAAGACCATGGAAGAACAGGGCTGAAATGGAACTGCTAAGACTCTGACAAAAGGGGTTTAAAGGTGCAGTGATACTTTAATATCCTCCAAAGCAGCGTGCGAATAAAGGGAGCAGAGGATGCTGGGATGGCGGGCGACTGAATGGGGCAGGGTCAACGATGAGGAGAAGTTCTCAATCGGCAACGCAGACTCTTACAGTAGAACTACTTACGGGAACGTCATTTTTTTTTTTTTTTTTTGCCTGAATTTATTCTTCTTCGGTTCCATTTCCATTTCCACCAGCCATTCAGCGTTCACGGAGTTCCCTTCTTATAATCAGAATTTGTTTGACGTACACAAACTTTTGTCCAAAAACTGTAGTGTTTACTAACAAATATCCATTGTCAATCTGTTGTCAATACTTGCAAACTTCAATGCGAAATGATGCATACCACCTACCTAAATACTGTTGCAGACCACGTACACTGTTTCATGGCAATGGTATTCTTTGAAGGCAGTGGCCCTGCCGCACTGCAAAAATTGTTCAGGAACGATTTGAGGAACATGACGAAGAGTTCAAGGTGCTGTTTTGGCCTTGAAATTCCAGATTAGTGCGAGCTGTGAGACAAACACAAGTCACCGCACTTCACTCTGACCTGTTTATTCACTATTCTATTCATGCTGGCCAGTGAGCAGTCCCTTCATCTGAAAATATCCATGTTGTGATTCATGTCAAATTACCATCTGTGTGAAGTCCAGTATGAATTCTGGTGTCCTTTTTGAATAGTGCACTTCTTGGACAACGGTCACGTTTTTTGCTTTTGTGCTTTACGTACAGCAACCAGCCACAACATTAAAACCAGCTGCCTAATATTGTGTAGGTCCCCCACGTGCCACCAAAACAGCTCTGACCCATCAAGGTATGGGCTCTACAAGACCTCTGAAGGTGTCCTGTGGTATCTGGCATCAAGACGTTAGCCGCAGATCCTTTAAGTCCTGTAAGTCGTGAGGTGGGGCCTCCATGGATCTGACTTGATTTTCCAGTACATCCCACAGACGCTCAATGGGATTGAGATCTGAGGAATTTCAAGGCCAAAACAGCACTTTGAACTGTTTGTGATGTTCCTCAAATCATTCCTGAACAATTTTTGCAGTGTGGCAGGGCCACCGCCATCAGGGAGCACCGTTGCCATGAAGGGGTGTACATGGTATGCAGCAATGTTTAGGAGGGTAGTGCTGGTCAAAGGACCCAAGGTTTCCAAGCAGAACATTGCCCGGAGCATCACACTGCCTGCTTCCCATTTTTGGCATCTATCTATCTATCTGTCTGTCTGTCTGTCTGTCTGCCGCTTTCTCTGTCATCTGCCTGTTTCTACATGACTCCAATTCTGTATCCCACAGTAAAACATTTCAGCTGTGAGACAAACACAAGTCACCGCACTTCACTCCGAGCACAGGAAGCCCGTGATATTTCACACCTTAATCCAAATGGCAGTCGCTCTCATGTTGCAGCAGATACATTGTTTCTCCTCCTTTTATTGCACCTCAAAAGCTGTATTTTTTATTTACTATAAACAAATTTGTTTTCTGAACTCAGAACAACCCTTGACAATTTTCAAGCCTTAGACTTCAAAATTGGTGCAAGGCAACTCTCTCCCTTAAAGCAGTGCTTCAAATACAGCAAAACACTTCAGCGAAGATGGAGAGTCGCCATTCTGCATTGTGTGGAGGCTATAGTGGCGGATGGCAGTTAATAATGTAATCCGTTAGATTCCTCGCCACCTGTCTCGTAGGGGGAAAAAAACTGCTGACAAGCAAACAAAAACAGGTGGCGCATTTCCACAGCGAGGCCGAACAGGAACAGCACAAAGAAAACCAAAGAAAGTACCGTTCTTCTTATTTTTAACGCGCACGACGGCTGTCTTCAGCGGGCCCTGCCATTTACCCCCTGGCCAACGCTGGTTTCCATTTGCAAAATGTGGAGGTGGACCCATTAGAGGGTTCTGAGTCCCTGCCAAGGAAGGATGCTGTTGTTCCAAAGCAATTAGAAATCACATCGAACAATGAATCACAGGAAATGCGGGAAATGTTCCCCACAGCACACAATACCTTAAGGTGCCGAATACACCGCAGCCAAGGGAGAAGGTGTGCAGCTTGTAAATTGATAAACAATGTATTTCTCATCCACAGCAACATGGCTCCTCCAGATTAGTGCGAGTCAATTAAGAACGGCTCGAAAAACTATGAACATTCAAGGCAAAAAAAACCACGTCGAATTAAACAATGGGAAACGAAACATAAAAATTCGCTGTGCTTAACAGCTGAAACAAAAACAAACGAAAAAGTTAACCAACAAGAATGTCGACGTGCAAAGTTTTCTTCCGTTTTCCTCGGCCCAGAAAATCTTTTGGTATAACCTGCGGGCGGCCTGTAGAGGTTCCCCACAGGAACATAGAAAACATTTCTTTTTAAACTACGCTTATATTTATACTTGTCAAAAGTGTCTTACTTGCGTTAAGCTACTTGCATCGATTTAGAGTTGTTTAGCTGTAGGCAAGCGGTGCGTCCTCATCCAGGAGGAAATGGGATTCAAACCTTGGTCCTCCCAGCCTAAAGGAGGTGGCTATAACCACCGCACCATCATCTGGTCAAAATAAATACAGAAAAGTATGCACGAGATGCACACCTTCAAGTGCAGAAGATTGGACCCTGTGGTTAGATTTTGTCTGCAAAATTCAAGTAAAACGTGGATGAAAGATGGAGTTTAGCGATGGGCTAACAAAGTCTAAAACGTATCCATAAAATGGGGAATAAAAATTAAATAACGCAAATGACTTCAAATCATTTTTTGACATTCCCAAGTTTAAGTTGAAATGGCAGAGGAGCACTCATGGTGTGATGACAAGTGATCGGTCACATTTTACATCACTTTTTCCCACGAGAGGTTCCATCACTACATCTCTTCACCTTTTGGCACCATGGCTTTAAATAAAGAGCCATTCAGTGTTACTTCAAACTCCCTGAGTAGTATTTGGCCACTTCAAAAAATGTTTCCCTTTTAAAGCATTTGACTTTGACTTGACGGTCAGTGAGGCAGACAGCTATTTCTCTAAAACTCTGCAAAGGTCTTTGTTTGACTTCAATAAGATCGCTGACCTGGTCCACTGGTGCTGCTGTGCCGAAGCAACCACTCCTCCACAGCTCTCAAGGACGTTATGGTATGATGCACTAGTCCACATATTGAATGGTTTAATCAAAAAGTTTATGCAGGTAAAAAAAAGGCTAAAAGTCCTTGTAAATCCCATAAGTCTCACAAATAAGAACTTGCCTATTGTTCAAGTAGGTCAATATAATAGCTTTCCCTGTAAGGCTTTACTCTTGCCATCACCAATAGAGAATGACTGACACATCTAGAGCCAAAGTACCTAAAAAGTCACACAGTTATGAAGGTCATAAAAATGAAAACTTGTCTTTGGCTTCCTGGTCAAGACCATACATTTCTGCTGGAACAATGGTGGCCTTTTGTTTAATAATAAGAGTTAGTCTATGTCTCACTGCAAGTGTCCAGTAAAATTCATGGTTCCTAGGCAACATGCACATTATTTATCCCACAGCCGGGATAAATAGATGGACAGCATACAGAGTACTTCTTGAAGTATTCTGATGAAGTTCTGGGCAGGCAGAGTCCAGTGAAGGTCTTGAATATTGGACTCACCATTTGTCTTCTTTCCTTTGCTTTCCTGGGGTGCAAAGGCTACCTGAGCCATTTCGGAAGGATGGGACTGCACCTTGACCCCAGCAAATCACTTGTCTGGAGATTAAATGACTGCGATTGCTGTGACTTCTATCTTCTACACTGACTAAATGATCTGGTGTTGTTGGCTGTAGACATTCCTAACACAAACCCATTATAAAGCTCTCAAGTGCCTGGGGAGTGGGCAGCAGTTGGAACTTGGCCCCCCCGGGAGTTTTTATTTTTTTCAATTTCTTTGGCTTCATTTGTCCTCTCCTCACCTGCCAGTTGGCCTTCTTATGTCCTGTCTGCAAACCACTTTCCTTCATTGCTTCTGCATCACTAGCGCTCAACTGTTTGGTGCTCTGTGTCACTCCAAGATGAGCGTGTTACACAAAAATGAATTAAACTCAATTAAAATGAATAGAAAAGTTGAGCAGCTGCCATGGAACTTCAAGAATCCCTATCAATCACACCCGAACCTGCCCAAAAAAACCACCTAGAACCTAAAAAGTGCTAACTCCTAAGTTCAGAGAAATTGCGCAGCTCTGCAAATTCATTAGACTTTTTGGAAAACCGCTCTTCTAAAATTAATTTCTGGTTTACCACCTGGAACGGCATTATTTTACTCCCCCCCAGCAGTACTTGTACATCATTTTATTTGTCTATAACATCAAAGAGCACCTGTAAAATGAAAAAAGATCTCAGCAAGAGCTTGAAACAACATATGAAACTTTAGCAGAGAAGCAGAAAAATATAATGCTAACATCACAACTGCTGACCTTTAATTAAGGATTGAATATTATTATTATTATTATTATTATTATTATTATTATTAAAATCATTTTACATTACATGGCTTGAGCTACTTTCATGCAGTTACAGCAAGCAGATTTTGCTATCCGTGAGCAAGAACACGTTGACTGCTGTCAAAGGCAAATTAGCGTAACTTGGGTTAGCAGTCATTCAAACTTTTTTCCCTTTAGACACAGATTGAAGCATTCATCCAAACTGCTGCCACCTTTTGAACGAATGATTTAAATGTGCAAGGAAAAAATCCAGACTGATTAGAGTTATGTTACACTTTAATATCTGCATTTACCGGAGTGTTTATAATGGAGACTTAGGAGATTCTACACACCGTCACTCAGTTATTACTACATTTTGCTTTACTGGGTGTAGACATGGAAGGTCACACATTTAAATCCCCATTCTTGTCGTTGAACCCTTAGAAAAAGGTGTCGGCTAAATAAATTATAACAAAACAATCCAGCTGCGGATCTGTTGGGTTTTGTATTTTCTCCGCACTGAGCTCAGTAATGATGTTTGTGGCTTGAATAGAAAATACAATTACCCGGAGGTCCTGGTAAAATGCTGACTTTAAAGCATTTCCAAAAGTTCTTCGGCTCCAAAGAAAATTGACATTAAAAGAGTCACTGGAACATAATGCAGTTAATGAAATGGGCACAAAACGACAGAATCCCAGTTAGTGTGGAGTGGAACTGGAGATGTAGAGAATGACCAAATTAAGGAATAAACAGTTGGAGACGAGGTCTTTGGAGCAACCATGTGCCCTGGGCAAACTCAAAATAATTTTAAAATAACTTAAAAAAGAAGTTAAACTGAACTGAAATGAGAAGCAACTGCAAATAATGGAGAAAACTTTGGACAAAAAGGACTTTTGATCTTCTATATAAATATAAGTGGATCATCACTCTTAAAGAAAGAAAAACTTTCCAAGAGGTCACCATTACAATTAATAAAACATAATTTTGGGTCTGCATTTCCATTGTTATACCTCATTACTGTTACCTTCCTAAAAAGTACAAAAGTTTGTCGTTTTAGAAGGGCTTCACTTTAATGCGATTTCAACATCGGTAGAGATGCTGAGAGCCAGCATTCAAGGTCTAAACCCAGCAAGGTGCACCTAAACTGCATCTCTATAAAACAGGGGAGTTTGTGTCTCACTTAAGTCAAACACTGATGTTCACAAAAAATGATTTCAGAAAGATAAATGTGAAAAGACAACACAATAGCCTCATAAAAATTAACTTTTGTTCAAAGAAAAACTCGCACTCCTTTAATAGCCTCAGACATCACACAGTTAAAGACTTCATGGCTGACACCATTTGTGGTTTTATTGGGGGGCAAACAAACCAGATGTTCTTCTTTCCACATCTCACACAGGGAACTCTGATAACTGGAACAGGACATGAAGCGTGCTGTAAAACATCTTTCTCAATTTTCTCATACATTCTCCAGAAAGCTATGCTAGGTCAGGGCAAGAAGAAAAGTGCTGAGTGTACATTTTTGGAATGCCATATTGCTGCAAACCTTGAAGCAGCATTTGTGAGTCTTGGACACGTGACAATGTAAAATGACCCGATCCATATTTCAGGCTGTCATTTTTGGAGAGCACACTGTCCAGATGTCCTCTGACAGCTGGAGTAAAACCATCTAATGGCCATTTCTTTGGGAGAAATCACTCAAGTGCTAGTAAGCAGGCAGGACAAATAACACAGCAGCTCTTCATGCCATGACTGTTCAAGCTACTAATTTTCAAAGATTCAATATATTTTTTACAGATTATTTTTAGTTCAATTGCTTTTTTATGAACAGTGCAGCGCAAACGTTTGTGGAATAAAACAGTCAAAAATAAAATTTTGCAGAAAAAAGGCGTTTTTATTTTCAGGGCTTCTGCTCTGCTCAGACAGGTTGTTCTCTTTGCTTTGTTTTGACCACAACTTTGGCAAGTCCGTTCTTGATACGTGATCGCTCCACCGCTACTGCTGCACACAACTTGCAGGCACGTGCTCTCAAATGCGTCTCCCTGTCACCCTACCATGAGAACTTTCCGGTACTTTTATTTCACACTTTTTACATTTTCTTTTAGTGTCAACGTTTTCTGAAAAATTCAACATTTGTGTGCATGTTTCTCTGGATCAGGACAAGACTCGCAGGGACTGGGACAAGCTGGCACCAAGGACACACAAATCACAGTTACTGTGGTAAAACACATACCAAGGAGGAGAACTCTCATCTTACCCTCTTTTACAGCATTTTTAATGAATTTTTTATTGTCTCCCTACACATTTTGATGGATGTGCACAACTATAAAAATAAATATGAAACAACTACTCATGTAATTGCGATGAGAAGATTTTGAATAAACATTCATTGTTGTTGTTGTGTGTTTGTATTTTCCCTATCAAATAAGATATAATGACCCTGTGAAATACTGTTTTGGTTAGGACTCCACTTTCTACATACATACTGAGCACTAAAAGGGGTGTTACTGTATACAGTAGTTTAAATAAAAAAAATGTTTGACTCATTTCTTCCAGAACTTTCTAACAGCTCCATATATTGTCCTGATCACCTTTGTATTTCCTATCAGTTACAGTATATGCTGCTACTTCTGGAAATACTGAATAAACTAACTGCGCTTCGACAACCATGTCTGTATCTAAAATTGTTTTCTGAAATGCACTTCTTTACTGAGCTGCATGTTGAGGAAAAGTGTCCTTTCAACAAATACCTGTAGTGTGTTATAACTATATCTGAGACTTTTACAGAATCTGACCCATTAAAAAGTCAAGAGACGTTGGTATCATTAAACATTGCAAAGCAGTGTTGAAAGGGGCTTTGCATTTACAAAAAACTCAAAATTCTGAACAGAGATGTGGTCCTAAATGTGTTCATAAGTTGAAGAGTCAGTGTACATCTTGACCTGTTCCATTTTGAAAAACAAATCCACAAGATGTTAAAGCCCAGTATTATAACCAGCTTCCAAACTTTATACTAACATTTCTATCAGTACAAAATATAAGCCACAAATATTAGAAATTCTTTGGTTTAGTAATTACTGGAACTGGGGAGACACTCTTGGCTGGTTGAGGTCAAAACGAAAACTGGCTGCAATTTATTTCTGACTTTACACAACTCAGCTGAGACAGTACCCATTGTCAGTTCTTTCATTTGCTTAATCACAGCGGCTGAACGGCTTCTACAATAAGCCATTGAGAGGGACATCTGAATAGACAGCGGTCCTTTGTGCTCTCAGTGCACGCGCGTGAGGACAGGGGTGGTTCTCTGAAGTCGAACGGGAAACTGAGGACATTGAACAGAGCACAAGACAACATCTGAGAAAGTGGCAAGAAAGGAAATCAGGAGGGGGAAGGAAGAAAGTCTGAGGGTAACTTCTTAGAGCTTTCACAACTCTGAAGGCTCAACATATTAATAGTCTCCAGATAAGAGACCCTGACAATTGATTATTTTATCACTCCTTGCAGAAGTATGGGGGGAAAAAATGGCAAAATCCTGCTTTTACAATGTCAACTTGGCAGGTCTTCCGAGACACGTGTTGATCATTCTTCTTCCCCGTTTTGAAATTCAAGCGTCGAATATCTTCATAGAGTAAGAGGAGTCAAAGATTCCCAGGTATCACAAATGAGCCTCGAAACCAATTGGAAGCAGAAGAAAATTTTCCGCGGAATCCCTTTATTACTGCTGGCAAAGCAGGAGACTTTGTGCATCTTTTGAGTTGAGAGTTTCTCAGTTGCAGCTCTTATTGAGGTTGAGAAAAAAAGGAACTGAGACTGGCAAGGATTTAACAGTACAAAGGCATGAGTCAGACAGACACAAGCATCCCCACCTGAGGTCAGGCTGTATACAATTGGAAAGGAATTTGTGGCTTCATTATTAGATGGCTTCATTCCCATTCTGTTCCTGTAGAACGGTTGAAAAGCAGTGAGTGAAGGATTTTGGTTGTGTTTTTCTCTTAAAGACAAGTTTATGGCTGGCCTTTGGTCTGTTAAAACTGGCAGTTTATTTAAGGACTCACACAAAGCAAGAATACAGTACATTTACAAAGAAGAAACACATACGAGGGTTGATCAAAAATATTAACAACTTTGCCAGTTGTGAGAGGGCAGTAAAATTCTTGGTTTTTTGATGAACCCTCTTAAAAGACCTTGAAACCTTGACCAGGTCATATTATTATTAACTTCAAGGTAAAAAAAAAAAAAAGAAAACGAAAACTAATACCCTTACTTACCCAAGATTATTTTAATAACATGTGCATCATTACTGCTAATGCAAAAATGGGCCTTTAGAATAAATCACATGAAATGTTATAGTGCCTGTGCCAAAAGTTACCAGAGTAACCCTAAAGAAGTTGGTAATGTAATCCCAAAATGAAAATGTCGTAAATGTGCCATGAAAGCATTTGATATAATTTCTTCTGCAGGAGAGAAGGTGAAAGGAAAGTGCTGGTCATCTAAGGTGAGTGGTCTGATCTGGTCATCTTGTCCAATCCTGCGTAGTTGATTGAATTAAAGTCAATGACGATCGTGCTGCATTTTGGCGTGAACTTCCTGGAACAAAAACAAGGGGAGGAAAAGGAGAGAGAAATAAGTCTTTTTTGTTTAATTTTAGTTCTGCTTTTCAACCAGTTGCAGTTTCGTTGCCAAAGACACATGAAAAATGTTTTAAAATTTCTTATCGTCTCACCTTCACGCCCTCGGGCGTATCAGATCTGTGAAAGAACCATTTACGAGGCAGCATGCTGGGGAATGGGAGGGATGCGAGGACACGCGGTGTCCTGGAATTAATCACCAGGGTCACGCTGATCAACATCAAGTCAGCACCATTACAGCGCTGGATCGCTCGCTGCCAGCCAGCCAGACATAGAGGCCCCCTTCCCAGCCCCACCCACCGTTTTCTGGCTCTGCATCAGAGCCCTTCAACGGCTGCTTGGCTACACTTACGCTTATTGATTTAACAGATGCTTAGAGAGAAAAGTGCATCAACAACACATGACGAGCTTTAGATACAAATGTACGATGGCTGAAGTTCTGTTTGTCCAGGGCATACGAAATGGAAAGATAACTGTGAAGTTCTGTGATTTACACAGGAGTTAGGAAGTCAGCAGAGAGATGGGTTTGAAAGAGATGGGCTTTGAGATCCATACTGACTGAGAGACAGAAGTAGCTCATTTCAATACGTTGGAACCAAAGCTGAGAACCTGTGGACTTCCAATTTTGGCTCTCTCAAGCGGATATACACTCATGTAAGATTTTTACCCATGTCAGCTGTTGTACATAAAACAAAACAAGTTTGAAAATATCTACAAGACATGAATTCTCTGCAGTCCAGCATGGAAGGTGGCCCACATGCAGATTAGATAGTGCTGTGTAGGCGAAGCGAAGCTGGACATCACATTCCCCCGCGACACGTCAAGTCCTCCTGTCATCCTTACCGACGCTTGTCAAATGGCTGCAACGAAGGACAAGCAGTTTCCAGTCCAACGGTTTCGGTGTCAGGCCTTTTGCTGCGTTTCTGAAAGTATGGAAATCTCACCTGTTTTACAGATCAAACCCATTTCAAAATTTTAACAACGTTATAAAAGTCTGAAATGAAAAACCCAAGATTTTAGTCAGCCATGGGCAAAAATCCTGTACAAAGTGTTTTTCACCCACAGTGCCAACTCTAAATCCTCTGTTTAGGATTTCCAAAATACTTTAGGCTTAATACATTCTTCCAACCATTATTTAGGTCACTGAAAGAATACAGTTGGTTTTCCCTCAGTGGTTTTTACCAAAAGTCATATTCCCAGGGTTCAGCATACTGGTGTTCAGTTCTGGGGCAGGAGGGTTGTCTTTTTGTACATTGTTCTGTTAAAAATCAGTACTGCAGAGTTTATCTTACCACATTTTAGATGTGCATGGGTTCTTGTAAAACAATGATTAATCACAGCAGTATGATGTATGTTGGAGGCTTGGCCAATAATTTTTCCCTTCAAAAGCAAACCTCATTGATAAGTGACCTCACTGAAGCCATGTTTCCCCCATTTTTGACCATGTGGTGGTCCCGCTCATGAGAATTCCAAATTTAAAAGTCAAAAGGTTCTCAGCTTTGCCTCTGTATCTAAAGCTTGCTGGATGCTGGGGGGGGGGGGGGCATTTCTGCCTTCTCGTTGCACGTCACTTTGGAGAAAAGCATGCATCAAATGAATAAATGTAATTGTGTGCGAGTCACCACCATCTCAATGTTTCAGTTAGATACCACATTATGACACCTCAAACACAAAGGTGCCTGTGAGCTACCAGTGGATTTTCCCCAAGCCATGGCAGATGTGCTCAGTCATTGTCAGTGGCTTAGATCCCCGTCTGTTTCAGCCGTAGGAAGAACCGCTGTGTCGTATTTGCTTTGTATATGAGATTCAGAACAAGAGGCCTACAACCAATAAGCCGGATTCCCTGCAGGCTGCTCTAAACCACCAAACACATTATGGACCTACCAGTTTCATTAACATGAAGGACAAGGCAAGGTACAGTGCTGTTTGTCACCAAGCAAACAAAGAGCACAAACTGGAAATAACTCTGCTAGAGGGTGCTGCAGCCTTACCACCCTTCGCCCTGTGTGTCATTTGCACAAAGTAAATATGGACATCAGATTCAGAAAAACAAAAATAGAATTAACCGTTAATAAATAAAGGAATGTAGAAACAACATAGGAATATTGTGCCAACTTAAAAAAAAGTCTACATTCTACTTCTGGTGGTGAGGCATGTCCTAGATCTTCATCGCCATCTTGATTTCCATCCTGGAATCTAACAGCTCTGCCCTAAGCTTCTCAAAGGAGAAAGGAGTGCAGAACTGTCTGCTTCGTTCCTCTGTCGGGTCACAGCAGGATTCCACTTCAAAGAGGGGAAGCCCTACTTTGGCTCAGTTTTTCTGTGTAGGCATTTCCTTGGCCTAGTTAGACTTTAAATGATAAAAAAAAAAACAAACAAAATTCCAACAAGTTCTTTTTGGTGATACAATGTTAAAGGTTGGCTGGTTGGAAATATTAAAATGGACAGAAGATATCTCACGTTTGGGTGAAACATCACCCTTACTGCTAAAGATACTTCCTACGTTACTGGTCTGCTCCCTGGACTCTCCCAAGAGCCAGTGGGGCCAGCAAGAACAGACCCTGATGAAACAAACTGCTGACAGCCAAATAACTCCTAATGCAGAAACAAAGCAAGACTGGGGAGCTGTTTAATATCAAGACACAGCAGCTGGGCTGGTTTGTCCAAAAAAAAAAAAAAAAAAATCTATATATTACAGAAAAGTGGAATGAACATGAGGGGAGGAGTGTGTTACTCTTCCCCATCAAGGTGGATGTGCATGCTGGGACAGTAACCCTGCCGTGACACCATGGGAACATGAGATTGCTTTTGCAGCAAAGCACAGTGATCGTTCCGGCAACTATTCCCCATGCAAGTAATAGCTGTAATGCAGGTCTTCCTGAGCTCCTTGAACTATTCATTAGCGGGGCGACCGCGACCCGAGACAGATTCATTTTGGGCAGGGATGGTGCTTTTTTTCTATATCCTAAGTATATGCTTCACATCTGCCTTGTTTGCAGAAGCAATGGACATATATCACAATTTGACAGATGTAAATTAAGCCATTCCAAATGGCCTCGGTGCTCACCTGTATGTGATCCCCGCCAAGTTAAACAGCCGTCTGGAGGCGGTCATTTCAGGGGTATCATGATACTTGTCTGATAAATAAATCACCTCCTTTATACCTGCAGGTAGAGACAGAGAAACATCAATTACCTTTCTGATGGGCTAAAAGGCAGCAGCAGGCTGGGGGCCATTAAATGGAGGCAAACATCACGGAGATGGAAGACCGAGAGGGAGGCAGGCTGAGAGAGACAAAAAGAGAGATAAAGAGAAAGAGAGACACAGACAGTAATGGAACAGAGGTCTCTCGATGTCTTTTTTAAAGTACGAGTCGGCTCCCCAAAGAAGGGGAGAAGCAAAACGCTGCATAAACCCAGTCCATTAAGGGCTGCCGAGTGCCCATCTTCACTGCTGGGTGCGCAGGAACGGTGTGGAGAGACACTCGTTCGCCGAAGGTCAAACAGCAGGTTACCGCCTTACCTGACATTTTCCAACTGCTGGGGTTCTCAGTAGAGCCAGCCTGTTCCGTTGGCTGCCTTCGCCTCAGCGTGACTGAACTACCGGAGCCACGTTGCCGAGCCTAATGCCGATAACCACAAAGACTCAAGGTCCTAATGTATCAAAAAATGCTTAAATATAAATTAAATTTCTTTCGGGAGCTGTGGGTGGCATCTGGGGTGCGGGGGCGCTCTCTTTTGATCCACCATGCCTAAAAAACAGGGTCGATCCCTGTGGTGTCTGCAGAAGAGGACAGTTATTGTGCAACATTAAAAAAACACACGCTTGAGTACAAAGCAACGGAGCTTTGATGATGAAATGAGCCAGCAATGCGTCCAAGTAAGAGCCACCGTTCAGAAGGCCTTAGCAGGACACAGATTTGCAGGTAGCTTCGTCTGAATGACCCTAACCCCCCGGTCTCAATGCCGGCTAGGAGGACACCAGCTAACTGACCCGAAAACCACGCTGTCTCTCGTTTCCGCAAGGGATGGACCAGGCTTTCGAGAGGGCTGGCTGAACCTGTCCAGTTTTCTAGATGCACAATTGAGATTGTCAAGCCAGAGGGGCAGGAAAGGGCCAAGTCAAAATCAGCACAATTTCAATCAGTTAAACAGACCTTCAATATCAATACGCAGGCCAGACACAGAATATCGGTGAAGAAATTGCTTCATCAGAAGTTTATCTAACTTCACTTCATTCTTTATTAGGAATGCTGGACACTAAAATTGAATCAGTCAGTAGTGAGATTTAAGAGAAAACACTCACACAGAAGTTACGTATATGTTATGCAGTGAACTGTTGAGGGCAGCAAGTGGCGTGGTGTTTAGAGCTGCTACTTTTCACTCAAAACACCCAAGCTGAATACCACGTAATAGCCTTTTACGAGGTATTCAGACTGTACTAATACAGTAATAACAAATCCAGCTCTATAAATGGGTAAAGAATTGTTACCTTGAGTCTACAACATTTTAAATTGCTTTGGAGAAAAGGATCGACTACATAATTCAATTTAAATGGTTCACTAAAATTCATCAACATACAGTACATGAGCATCGCAGTTTGGGCTCCTTTAATTTAGACATCCATGAATGTAAACTAGAATAGAAATGACTGTCAAAAAAAAAAACAACAAAAAGACAGCAAAGTCAAGACTACATATGATGCCATATATCACTTCCACAAAAACCCCCGACATTTTACAGTGATATTACCATCATGGTTACAGTGTAAAGAAAAATCACTCAGAGCTGAGATCAGGAGAGAAAGGCATCTTGGATAGGGCCACAAAACCCCCTGAAAGTACACTCTAATAGAGGAATGATGGAAACTGCAAATGGATTTACATCTTTTTATTCTGGAGCAGAGAAAAGCAAAACTCCCACTTTGTCACGAGCAGAGGAATGCGTGCTAACAGCAGGGAGCCCGCATTGTAGGAAAGCAGGGAAAAAATGCACTACTAAATAAATCAAAAAAAAAAATTGGAGGGAACCCATGATCTCCAAAGAAAGGAGCATGAGAAACAATGAAAAAAGGAGGGGAGGTGCCGTCTGTCGGGGTTCTTGTGTACCAGTGTGGGTTTGGGTGCCGCGCTGAGGTCGACAAAGAAAGCAACAGTTAGGGCAGCAAACAGAAAGAGACAACTGTTGAAATTTCTAGACGAGGATTAGCATAAACAAAAGCGGCAGATTAGCTAATGGGCGTATGCCCGAAAAAGGTGGCGGGAACTGCAAGGGCGCAACCACAAAAGACAACTGGGAGGACGTGAAATCGGTTGTGAAAGCAAACCGAGACCAAATCAAACACCTCGGAGACGCAATCAACACTTCAAGCCTGGGCGCAACCCTGTTATTTCCCATAATTCATTTCCCCGAATGCCGGAGCCCACCTCAGCCGAAATAAAGCCGCTATAGATGGAGCTCTCGGTTCAATGAGGGTTCAGGAGCTCGGCAAGATTTATCATTTTGCCATGCTAATTACTCAGCGGTCCCTTCCGAGGATAATGATTCTCTAAGCGATTGTGACAGGATGTGATTATCAATCCCATCAACATCACATGGAATAAAACCCAAAGACAGGGGAAGCAAAGTCTTTAAATAAGCAAGACTGGAGAAGCGAGAGGTATCGAATACGCAAAACTGTTTAAGCTGACTGAACTCGGGAACTAAATGCAATAATAAAACAAACAGAAATATAAATGGAAAAGTAAAGTGCTGCTGTAGCATAGGACGAGTCCATTTGATTCCGCGCTTTGGCGTAATGAAAAAGATGTTATATTTAGAAACTGGACAATTTTCAGAAACATTACAAAGAACGGGAGGCATAATTAACCAAGACGCCGATTGCCGGGTCCATCGCGGGAGACCCCGATGAACGCTGCATAACTTAAGACCTAAAAGAGAAGTTTCAGAGAGAGACGTTTTTTGGCCTCCAGAAAGGCCAGCTGAATTGATCCTGCTCCTAGCGATGGGTTTACTCCTTACAGGATAAGGCCACAGCGCCCCCTAAAGTACACTGTTGTCCCCCAGAGCTGAGAGGAGGGTGCGTCTCTCACCCAGTGACCCTCAATGCTTCTTTTGAGTCATTTTATATTTGATACTTTGCACAATTATGGTAAACTCCGAAGAAAAAAGATCATTCTCTAACTATTTATCATTACGTGCTGATTATGATATTAAGATATATATGAAAATTCAAACCAGCGCAAAGATTCAATATTTCAGCATTAAAACAATGTTTAAAAAAAAAAAAAAAAAAAAAAAAAAAAAAAAAAAAAAAAAAAACACACACACAAAGCAGCATACAGTGTTAAACTACAAAAAGTAGGATTGGGACCCATGTCCTTCCAGTGCAAGGCAATGTCACTAACCACTACACCAGTTGCTGCCCTGTAATGGTGTTAAAACCATTTTGAAATATTAATATTTCCCCACAATCTTTTTTCTTCCGCTTACTAAAACAAAAAGAGTGCAGAGAGGATCTCAGTGTGATGTGGATAAAACGCCACCCTGCACTCCTGCCCAGAGCAGTGACTTTCTTCTCACAGCAATCCCCATGTGAAATCACATTTCTTAAAACGTGCCTTTTCACACCAACATCTGGCAAGGAGCCCTCATAATGGGTGCCGTACAAGCGGGATGAGAAAAGAGAGGTCCGTGAATGAAACACAAGGCAGTTTTAAAGACAGAGAGTTGTGGCGAGATGCTTCCTAATGAAGCGAGAATCCCGAGTTGGAGCTTACACCCCTACTGTGTAAGGAGGAGGCCGCACGACCTTCCCCGCCATCAGAGAGCAAGCCTTCGATCCCATTTCAATATGCAGCTTACGGACGCCTCCGAAAGAGCCAGTTTCAATACTGACAGCAGGGGATCCGACAAGAAAATGAAAGGGAAGTAAGAGTTTGCAATGGGGGGGGGGATGGGAGCTGAAACTGCGAATATGCTAACAGGTTAGGAAAAAAGCTGAAATGTCAAAACTGCGGCTTTGTTGAGGAACGAAAAAGAAGAAATTGTGGGAAAAAAGAAAGGATGGGGAGGCTCAGCCCTGTGGGAAACAGTTGTGATACCAAAACTCCACCTTGGTATAATCTGCTATGTGCAAACACAGTGACCAGAATTGGCTGTGCCACATAGGCAATCATTACATGCATCTTCTGCACTGTCTATACCCTGGAGGACATAAAATATAACAAGCAGTATCCCAGAGATATTAGCTGAAGGAATTAGACTTATATGTTAAAACAAAGGAGCGATGTCACATCAAAGGCAAACAAGCACCTTATGCCTTTAATATACAGTTCATGAGGCGAGGCAGTAGGTAGTCTAGTGGTTGGACCTGAAGGACCCAGGTTTGAATCTCACTTCTTGCTATAGTGCCCTTCATCAAGGTACTTACCCTGAATTAATAGTAAAGATTAGTAAAAATTACCCTGCTGCATAAATGGGTAAAACACCTTAAGTAGTTCTGCACTATAAGTGACTTTGAAAGAAAACATCAGATGAATGAATAAAATGTAAATGTATAAGAGGTGGAACAGATGGAGGTGGATGTGTCTCACCTGCTTGGATGATGAGCTTGGCACACTCGTTGCAGGGGAATAGGCCCACGTAGATGGTGCAGCCTTTCACGTCAGCCGAGTTCTTGTTCATGATGGCATTCAGCTCTGCGTGACACACTGGGGGGTTGGGGGGACAAACAGCCACTTTTAAATAAAGCATATTTTAAATGTGCGAAAACAGTGAACGACATCAGCCTGTGGCATAGACAGCACAGTGAGATTGAGATAAAAAATTAAAGAGCCTCAAAGGCGATGCTACCACATGCTCCTGGGACGTTCCTCTCTAAATTGGATCGCCTTGCGAACGCAGCAGGTCTCTGCATGCACAATAGAACAATGGTTTGATTCTCCCACGCCGAGTCTTTTTAGCCACCGTGCTAATCTGTCAAATGTTCAGTCCTCTTCTTTTGACAATGGACTGACAAATGAACATGTTTTAATTCAACAAATGCTGCACTGATTTTAGTTCAACATGGTTGGGACCAAAAATCTGCTTAAAAATCAATTTGTTTGTCAATCTAACCGCTATGCTGCAATATGTAAAAGCTTTACACAGATATACTTCAATTTACTCATGGCTATGTCTTACAGAAACATTATATAAAAATATAATGCTTTTTAAAACTTTGATGTTATTTATTTATTGAACTTTCATCAAGAGCTTGTTCTTCCCAGGGTTACTGTGCTCCAGAGTCTATCCTAGAAACATAGAGCACAGAGCACGGTGGAAAAGGTATATTATTTTTCATTAACTTGAAATGTGCAACACGCAGCATCTGCTCACTTTAATATTTATACCACAAATATAAGCATAATAATACAGTTATACAAACAGGAGATACTACATTCCTTGCACAGGTTCTGTAAGTGTTTAATTTTTAACATAGATAAGTGAAGAAAATACCATTAAAAATAAATAAATGAGTGGGGGAAAAACACTTGCATCTAATGTTCTTAACATGAGAACCCAGTGTATTGAAAATGACCTACGGCCCAGGATAAATATAACCAGAAAAATTTGATGCATAAAGTGCATGTGTACAAAATGTATAAATAAAGTTCAACTGTTATGTTAAGCATGATGTGAACAAAGACATGGAGGGCACAAAATTCCATTACACTAGAATTCATTAAATATGAAGCTATTTGAGTTAATGCACTCACATAACACATACTGGGAGGACAGAGAAGATGATTACTTTTAGAAGGCCTTTTTAAAAGCAAAAACAGAAAGTGATTCTGGGGGGGGGGGGATCATCAAGCACTTTCATTTTCAATGCAATTTATGCATAAATTTACAGAGAAACAGACAGGAGCAAAAGGTTAATAAAGAGCTTTTCCAGTGCCCAACAATTCTGAAAACACTGGAGCAGTTCTATATCTGGACCCTGAGTTGTTATTTAAAATTATGACTGCAGGTATCTTACAGGGTCAGTTTATACATGGCAATATATGCCACATAACAACAAGCATCTCTTTGGTTAACACTAGTCCCCGGTGTTCAGCAGGCATCCAAATGAGGCAAGTTCTCAACCCAGCGAGCACAGAAAACCAAAGGAGCTGTGGGCGGGATACCGCAGGGATGCAGACAGGACTCCGCAGGTACCGGGAAGGGCTGTTGTGTGGTTGCCATAGCTACCTGTTAAGAACCACAAGCTTCTATCTATTGCAAAATGCGTCCTGCCAGGTCAGTACTATTGAGATGCCAGACACAGTGGAATCAGCTTTTCATTTGCTGCACTAAAAAAGTGTTTTTTTAAATCGATAAGTTCAGAGAAATCTAAAAAATATTGTTATATTATGAGCACTCAATGGTTAAAAAGAGGTACAAAATGAAAAATGACACTAACCTAAATGCTGGTCTTTAAACAGCTTCATCCTTTTATTTGTTGTAGAGTAGGTAAGAAAGTGGTGGTGGGAGCATAATTAGGTGGAGCACCAGCAGATCCAAGTCTGCTAACGTGCTATTGGACTAGAACAAGCCTATAGGTTTAAGGGAAGATTACCGTTGCTCCCAGTACTTTTTGACCAGTTAGGTCAAAGTGCACACTGGATTTTCATAATCTGATCCAGGGTCGCAGCCCAGCAACATGATGGGGTATAGACCGACAGCAAGGCAAGAAGACCAGATGAGGCCAGACACAGACTGGCATGAATAAGGCCAAAATAGAAACATAGGCCAAATCAAACAGTAGAAACTGGGCCGGGGTGAAGGCAAGACACAGTTGACTAATGAGCCATTTTGACAGCCAACATGGACAAAATGGACTGCAACAGTTCACATCTATCCAGGCAACTGCAAAGGAATTCTGCCCAGGTGGAAGCATAACACTCGTTCCATTACCTTTCATTAATCCAGCATTAAGCTGTCTTTCGGCTTTAGATGGAAGGTTTGTAAAGCTGAGGTTACCTCCTGTAAGAGCATCAAATTAGCACAAACACAAAAGCGTTTTTTTTTTTTTTAAACATTTGTTAGAGTTAAGATCTGCAATTCAGATTCTGAGACTGTGGCACCAGGAGAAAGCCAAGAAAAATTAAACCGAATTCTGGTATTCAGGGTGACAGACATCCTTTTTACACTGCAAAAAGGATTAGGCGGTCTTAAAAGTGTCACCTGGGAAACCAACGGCTAGACCTGTGCATGCCAATCCACAATGAGAATACCGCTTGTTTAAGACCATCAGTGACTCAGTATGGAAAATGTATCCCATCTGTAAAAGCACAGGCATTTTAAGGAGGACATTTCTCATCTAATCCATCCTCTAGCACTCCACAATGATCAGTCATCATTAAAGAAATAGTGAACAGATTTCAAATAACATAAGATCAGACTCCTAAAATGGAACGAACGAACTCACTCACTCACTCACTCACACACACAGAGAGGGTTCAGTTGATTGTGTGTGGTTTTACACAGTTCTGCTTCCAACCCACCAGCAGCCACCATCTACCCCGAACTCCTAGTAGGCACCTAAGCTGCCTTTGGCTACAGTCAGCAACCTTCTCTATTTGAAAACCCTACATTTACAAGACCAACAACAACAGCTGCCCTTTACATTAAAAAACACTGGCAGTCTTTTATTACAAATTTCAGAATATGCATTTGACCAGCTCCGGCCTTTCGTAAGTCCTAGTCATTTTTGCAGTAAAAAGGCAAGAAAGCAGAACAGCAGCTGTAGCATTTTGCTTTTGCTACATGTGTTGACAGGGTGTAGACCTTCCACTGTGTAGTACTGTACCCAGACATGGCAGCTTTGAGGTCACACAAATTGAGGCTGAGGTTCCAGTGGTTACTGACATTCAGTGTCCGGGCATCCAGACTGGAGCCCCGGCAATCCTGGCAGCCTGACTGTTGACTCCAACAAACAGTGCCATTAACTTTGGAGCACAGGCTGAGCTATTTCATCATCTTTTTGCATTCCCTGAGGCTGCAGGGCAATAAGTGACCACAGACCAAACACAAAATGAACCCTGAGGAACCCTGTATTTGTTCATTGTGTAGTTTCATTATAGAGGCATCAAAATTGGTGTGAATGTACCAATTGCCTAATCAAAGTAACCTTCTAAAATGAATGTCAGGATCTCCCCTTTTGTCCCTGCACTGCCTTCCTAAAGATGTTTGCATGAAGTTCAACACTTAGTCTACTAGCTGGTCAAAGGATCTGCACCTAGATATCGACAGGAGCTGATTACTGCCTGCACTGCAGCAGGAGTGCTGTGTTCTTCCACCTCTGGCTGCTTGGTGGTCTCACTCACAAGGGGACTAAAATCTAAAGTCTATTGGTGTTTGGTTTGTTTCTGGCTCCTATGTAGTGAAATTAGCTGCCTCTGTCCCTCAGAGCTACTGAATCCCTTCAAGCACTGAATAAGGGTCTCAAAACCTTAGAACACTCACTTCTCACATTTGCATACATCTACATCGCATCTTTCACAATCACCTTTGTTTTCCCTTTGAATCCTATCTGCAGATTCTTCTGTAATGGATATGGGTAAAAACAGTTGTATTAAATGCTTTGATAATCATGTATCTAAATCTATACTGTCTGGAAACAGCATTTCTATTTACCCTGGATTGACACAGCAAGAATAAATCAGATCAGATGACTTATATTTTTTTTCCTTCTATTTTTTATTTAACCAATACATTTATCCAAGGCAACCTACAAGCTTGTATTAAACATACAGTGCCAATAAAAGAGCTTGGATTATAAAGGGGATCCCATTACCCATCTAACTTTGTACCCCATCCTAACCCCCACGGCAATCCCACAGCCAACCCACAGCATGCCAACTAACTATAAATCCAAACATAGCGTGGCGCAGCAATGGCGCGGTATCTCATCGGGGTTATCAAGTGGGCACCTTCCTTCGTCGGTGTTTCGTCGAGTTAGGCCCACGACACCTCCAGAAGGCTCAACCGGGAGTCAGGCGTCCTGGAGCTTACAAGGATCATTTCAAATTCCTCTTTGTACTGATACATAAATTATGAATATTAATCAATATATTAATGAGAAATAAATAAGATATTATGACAACTACAGGTACACACAGTACAAGCAGTCTCAATATAATGCAGCTAAACGTTTAATACTAGCCCCTGTTTTGTGCAGCAAATGTCCTGCTATAACACAGAGCCATAAAGCAGTGGCAGAAAGTCATCAGCAGGAAATCATGGGGTGCCAGTAGTTTGTTCCTGTACCACAGTCTAGTGACTTAATACTGTTCAGTACAGCAGCCTATAAGGGACATACTTTGCTAATATTCTTGCCGCTTCATGTTTCACGCTTGATTTATTTCTGAATGTTTGTGAGGTGTCTCGATTTTAACCTCATAAATAAAGTGGCACTACCCCATGTGCTGTGCCTGGAGATCCCTTATTTGTGCTATGCTGCAGACAGCAGTGCTGTGTGTGCCACAAGGTGGCTTTACAGTCTTTTACTGATATTTAGAAAATCCGGTTTAAGGTTTTCAGATTGGCTGGGAGTGCTTATTATTTTTCCCATTTAAAATAATGGGAAAGTGTAAGTAATTTCGATACGCACAGCATTTTTAGGAATGAATTAACTGCACAAATCGGGTGTCACCTGTGTTGGCAGCGTGGCTTATAATCATTGCCTTTCAATCTGAACTGATACAGCAAGAATACCCTGCTGCGTAAATCATTGTGAAGTTAATTATCTAACACAGTAAACCACCTTGGAAAAATTCACCAGATAAATGAAGAATTACTACAAAAACCTGGTATGTTTATAATCGTACGTTAGGAAATGTAGAAATGGAAAAACATATCTCCTTATTACGAGACTTTTCAAAGCTGCCATTTGAAGGATCTGCGGGTTTATTTAGCATTTTTTCCCCACTCTTTTACTCATTCCTCAACCGGACACTATTAAAAGTGCTCGAGCCTACAAGCACCTGTTTACTCAAAAACTCCGCATGATGTTCGCCATTAGCCTTTCAAATCATCAATTTGCCCACATGCTGCTGATGTGTGTGCGGCCAAATTGCCATGCTGATCTGGTAACAGCAATGCAAGCTAGAAACTTTAGAGAGCAGCACCCTCTACAGGCCAACATTTCAACTTCGTTTGGGTGTGGAAAGCCATTGTTCAAGAGGTACCATCAAACCCGTTCCCGTGAGCACTCCACAAAATACATTATATATAAACACTTGTAGGAAAATCTCTATTCAGTGCTACACTTAAAACCAAAAAACAAACATTCAAATAATGTTCATTTGTCAGGGAAACAAATGAGTCACTCCATTTTCAATTATTTTGTAAGTAGTGTCTCAGAAAGCACAGCCACTCACCCAGGGTTCTCGCTACACAGATGACCCTTTCATTCTTCCACTATTTTTAAACCACCCATATAACAGATTTTTACTTCCAGATTCAGACCAAAACAACAGCAAGCCAAATATTTATCAAAATTCATCTGCATTGTCCATGTTCATGTTCAAATGTTCCAAAAATTCAGATGGTATAGATAATGGGATCTGAAGCCCAACATTGGTTGAAAACCTACCGTAAGGATACTTGGTGTCCAGTTTGTCAGGTGCCTCGCGACTCCAGGGCAGGAGGTCATCGTTGCAACCATTGGGCATCCCGTTGTAGCCAATACCAACTATCTTGTTCTCTGGGTTCACAATACAAGCTCCAACCTGAAGGGCAGAAAACTTACTCAACATTTTTTTAAGGAGAAGCACATGGCAGTAGGTGGCGTAGTGGTTTGAGGCACCACCTTGCAATAAAAGTTTGAATCCCACCCACTGCTGTAGCACCCTTTAGCAAGCTACTTAACCATAACTGATACAGGGAGAATAACCTGCTGAATAAATGGGTAGATCACTGCTACCAGATTAGGACACAAGTTTATCACTGCAAATTACAACAGAATACAACATAAAATGACATGTACATATTTATTTATGTGACCCTCCTCCCCAAAGCGACTGATAATGTTTCACTGCTTACGATGATTTATTCCATTTACAAAACTGAGTGATTTTTACTCCAATAATTCAGGGTAAATACCTTGCTCAAGGGTACTACAGCAGGAGGCACAATATAAACCTGCATCTTTTGGACACAAGGCAGCAACTCTAACCACTTGATCACCTGGTGTTCTTATATTAATAGTAATACAGGAGTTCTATTAATGAAAAGATGGCGATAAATAAAATTAAGAATGTCATCTTAGTAAATACAGAGAAAAATTTATTTATTTTCTAACTGCAATCACAAAACAAAACACAACCATATTCCTTATATAGGTGATAAACATTTGCCTTACTCTGTCAGTGTACATCGTTCAAGTTCAACATGGACAGTCAACAGACTTGGTGGTTGAAGCGGGAAGTGTGATCAGTGCAGGACTGATGAGGACAAAAGAAAGCATGCCCTTCTTCTGAGCATCAAGTCAATCCATTACAACATCACACATCTCAAGATCCGCATCAGCCCCTCATATCAGATGCTCTTTTATCAGACGCTATAGGATGAACTGGCCTTATTTTCCATACCATATGATCAAAACAGAATCTGATACACAGCAGTGCACAAAATAATGGGAACACAAGATGAAATAAAGAGTCAAACTCCAAAGCAACCGTATTCTACTAACAAAGACGGCTGTGCAGGCGAGCTGTATTAATACGAATACAATTTAGCTAAGTGTCAACTATGAAAGAGCCCAACCATCAGTGCTTTAATACCCAAGTTTATAAAACAACATGTGATATTTTAAGAATTCAACAAGGTCAAGAAGTCACTGTCTAAATTGCATCGGTCGCAAAAACAGCAAACGTACTGCGGCGAGATCGAGCAAGCTGCGTCTGAAAAGAGGAGCAGCGGTCTAGGTTGAAGCACACTGGCAGTAGCAGAAGGACGGTTGGTAAAAGTCACAAAAAATAGCCTTAAAATGACCAGAGAATTGAATCCACACCTCCGTGACCCCGTCTCAACTAAAAGTATACTTTGTGAGCTTCAAAAAGCTGGTATTTAAGGTGAAGCAGAGATTTGGAAAGCGCTTGTATCCAAGGCTGCTGCACAAAAAAGTATAACCCTAGAGAGATGAACACAAAGTGCAGACCTCTGACAAATGAAATAAAGTAATATGGACGAGTGAGTTATTTGTTATTTTATTATTTTCTTTTTTAAATTCATTTAGCTGTCACTTGCACTGTTAACCTACTTTCAATGATTTAGCCATTTACACAGCAGGGTAATTTTTACTCTATTAGTTCAGAGTAACTACCTTGATGAATTGTATTACAGCAGGAGGTAGGATTAACACCAGGGTCCTTTAAGTGCAGCACAGCGGCTCTAACCACTATGCCACCTGCTGCGCATGATAATAAACACAGGACATTAGCAAAGTAAGTCCTTTACATAAACACGAATCCATAACAAACACGGTGCTGGATTTGTAAGTTTGCCCAGGCATCTCCTGGGTCATTCAAATTAATTTGCAAATATTCAGGGTTACCAGGTGCATCTTTTGAACCTAAATATTGTAGTTTCACTCATTTCTCAGATATAACAAATTCAGAAATAATATTACAAAGGACAACACCTTCCATGGCCTCCTCAATCACAAGATCTGAACATTAGAGAACTCGTGCAAGTTTCAGAAGGCAAAGTACATACACATATTTCCATCTTTTACTTCTTAAAACAGCAGGTTTCATGGAGGTTTAATCCCTGCTGCTGTTTAGAAATTAAGCTTACAGTAAATTGACACAATAAAAAAATTTGGGTGTACAAATGGATAAAATACTGCAAATACTTGTAACACTGTATTATTATAAGCTGCCTTGGACAAAAAGGCATCAGGTAAACAATGATTTTCATTTATTAATTAATTTTGCTGACACTTTTCTATTTATAATGTTTGATTTATACTGTACACAAAATGTGGACAAAATAATAGTAACACGGCGTAAAAAGGAGTTTAACCAGAAGTAAAAAAATCACAATTACAAATTCAGGCGCGAAGGTAAAGTATATTATGTTGATCAGTTACATGTTAAGTTAGTAGTACGTGTTGCTGTAAAAGAGGTCTGACGGGAACGTTGATATGTGAGTTTTCAAGGCAACAATTACCAGAGTTTCAAAAAGGTCAAACAGTCGGTGTCTGAGTGGCAGGTGCATCAGTCACAAAAAAAAAGAGGCAAAATTACTTAATGTGTCAAAGGGAAAAAATTTGACAGCATATGGAAAACATGCATCTGTAAAGAGGAACAGCAGTTACAAGTCAAAGCTCAGGAACTCCAATAAAAGGACACTTCATCTGTTGGCACTTCTGTTACCCGGTCTCAGCAAAAACTATAGGTTGTAAGCGTCACTAAACTGGAATTTATAGCAGGGCTGCCGTTTAGAAGCATTCAGATTTTTAATGATAATGAAAATGAAAAGACCTGCAACAATGGTATTATATATACAAATAAATACTGTCGTGTTCACCAAGAGGGTTAGTACACTCTTCTCAATGTGACGTCTGATTTTCTGCTAACCTCTGTGACACTTTACTTGAGACACTGCGCTCGATTCAATAATTAAATAATAAAAAGAAAGAATTTTCCATTCTTCAGAGCTTTGCATCAAATACAAGATGACTGGAAGACAGTTCCCGCCATACCCTTTGTTGCCAAAAAAATCCCTTCAACCCAAAATGCCTGTTGCCAACTGTTAAACACAGTGGGTGGACTGTAATGGTACAGGGAGCCATCTCATGTGAGTCATTTGGTCCAGTGGTTGCTCTGCATGGTCATATAATGGCCAAGGAGTACAAGGCCATTTTACAGGACCAAGTGGACCCTGTGGTGCAAATACTGTTCCCTGACACTGCTCTTCATAATGTTCAATGGCAGTTTTCACGAACACCAGGATGAAGCTAAACGCTTTCCACCTCCTCCTAAATCACCAGGTCTAAACAGCACTACACCTTTATGAGAAGTTCTGGAGCACAGAGTGCAAAAGTAGATTTCAATCTTCTCCATCCCTCTAAGAACTGGAGGCTTTTTCTTCTTGAAGAATGGCACAATATACCTCTGCACACAGTTCAGGACTAGTACTGCGGTACTCAAAGGAGAATTGAAGCTCCTCTAAAGGCAAAAGATGGCCTTCCCTATTCCATTTCCTGTAGCTGAGTTAGTAGTAATAGTTATGAAAATAATCTTATTTATAAAGGCTTCTTGCAAACATAAGCTATACCTCAATTAACACTGCTCATGACCTGTATAAAAGTATTCCAAGGACTGAAAGTGCTGGATGAGAAAGCTATGTTCCTCTTGTCTAGTTACACGGTATTTATGAATTGTTTGGTGTTACAATTATTTTATCCACTCCATATACATCTTTAAGAGCCAAAGTCATGTACCCTCTTCATTCACAATGTGCCTTTCACATTCAGCACTCTTTATAATACAATTTCACAGTAGATCAAAAAAATGACTATTCTTATTTGACATTACAAGCCTGTGAATCTTTTTTCCCCACCCATATTACAATGTGCCTTAGTGTCAGCTCAAGTGGTGCTGGTATTGCTGTTCTTCCTGCTCTGTCTGCAAAGACCAATTTCAGATTTACATTTCTCACAACATGCCACTAAAGTGCAAAGCAAGATTTGCATTGGCATGAAAAGTGTTATTCAAACTTTTTTTTTATATTAAAACTAAAAAATGTAAAGATATGAGCAAAGAAAGACATTCTTTGATGAGTAGCATGTAACTTGCTTTATTCTCCCATCAATTTCCTCATCAAGGTCATTGGACACTGAGCAGCAAGCAACCTGTCCTGGTCCCCTACTGTGATGCATAAACAATTGACCTTCACAGCAACTTACAACAGATACCAATTCTCTTCTTCCTGAAATAGAAAGCGTTTGCCTTTCATCCTTTCTGACTTTAAATCAAGCTTACTCCCCCACCTCTTTGGTATGTGTGTGGGAGGCAGTTAGGATCTATAAAGAATCCAACTACACATAGGAACTCAAGAAGTCAAACTGGAAAAAGTCCTTGGCAGTGTTTGACTGACTGGCTATTTGGACAAACTTAATGTGGGAGGCATAACAACCACATTTGGTCTTTGGTACTGTATATGCTCTATGAAACCAACTTATCATGGCCTAACAATGCAGATACAGTTCATCCTCACATCTTCATCTGACTAATGGCTTAGGGGGCACTCATACAAGTGAGCAATTATTATAAGGTATACATTTTTATTTAATAATATAGCTTAATTTCTTAATTTATGCATTGTTTGCCCCACTTCCCACCACTTTTCCCATTGTGAGTGAGTTTTACTTTTGATTAGTGGCAAAAAAATAAAATTGCAGCCCTTTTTCATTCTTTAGGAGAGAAATTTTAGAAAATAGAACAGTGAAGAAAATAAGCAAACAAGTGAATGTCTGTACCTGAAAATCTATAACATGGATGTTGGTAACAAGAGGTGCAAACAATGACTTTATTGTAATCATTTTGAAATTGAGCAATGTTGTGATAAGAAAACAAATTTGTCATCTTGTATTGTAAGAGTTATATACATGAAAATAAATTAATTTTTTTTCCAGTTTGGATTTGATTCTGCCAGTCTAAGCATTCATTAGAGAAATTAGTCAAAATAACATTTTGGAAAATGGTGCAGATGTGAACAATATTTCACTTAAAAAACTAAAATAAAATTTTTTTTTTTTTTTAAATTGGTATCACACTTTGTTTTTATTCCTATTTTTTTTAATTCTGGAAAAAATGTTAAACACTATAGTGATGCATTGTGCTGTCATTCCAATATCTGGTCACCCGATGTACAGTCATGGACAGAATAACTATAGGCAGTAAAATTATATCAGTAAGTTCAGTTCAAAAGGCTTAACTGTGCGGGCAGGTTTTCAACAATAATGCAAACAGCAGAATCCGCAGCCCCTGAACTATACCTTGAAACGCATACAAAGTAAATCCTCTCCACTGAGAGGGTTTCGTGCACTCCTCTGACTGTGACCTCAGATTTTCTGCCAACCTTTATAGGTCCTCGAGATGTGGAGCTGAAGATTCAATAATTAAATAATAAAATGAAAGAATAGAAAGTTCAGAGCTCTGCATCAAATACAAACTGACTGCCGGACAAAGTTACCCACAATTCCTGCCATACCCCTTGTTGCTTCGCAAAGCTCAGCACGGCAGCTGGGCTCAAAAAGAGGAACGTGATTTATTAGCTGTGCGATGCCAGATTGAGAGACTTGATGCAAGTGTGTCAGCTTGGTTAATATTTAATGCCAGGGCTCATATTAAAAACAGAGCCAGCAGGCAACTCACAGGGTGGTAAGGGGGGGGGGGGGGGCTCCGATCGATCGAGGGTGAGGTGTGTGGAGTGTGTGGAGGGGGTGGCGTACCTGTGAGCTTGGATCCTTGCTTCTTTGAGCTGACAGGAAAGCAACCGCCATGAAATATTCAGGCCACTCCAGGTAGTCCTCTCTCTTCTTGCACAGAGGGCTGCTCTCAGCCCTGGGAGAGACAGAGACAGTGTTACACAAAGCCAGGAGCAGGGCACTTACACGAACCTAGAACCGCTTGCACACTCTGGCGCCACAGGGCTCCGCCTCCACCCAACCTGCCTCCTTCCATCCGCCTGCAAAGATGGATCTCTCAACAGAACCCAGGACACCTTGGGCCATAATCAGAACTCCTTACATACCTTCACTTATGTGAAATAAATAAGCAAAAGACAGACACTCGCGAACAAGAAATCGGAAATATTTTCATTCTACTTCTTATTCATCCACTCATGACCGCACATTGGGTGGGTGCATATTGGAATGCCCAATCGAGTGCATTACAGTATTATCTTTTTATGATAACTTACCATAAAAAAGAGAAAAAGTAGAACACAAATTGGTAGGCACTTTATCTCAATGTCTGAAATGATGCATCATTTTTTAAATAAAAAAATGCTAACAATACAAATATAATGTCTAAATTGTAACATTTACAATAAAAAAAAAAAACATTCGCGGGTGTCATAAATACTGTGAAATCTTCCAAAATAGGATCAGGATCATCTGTAATATTTGTCCAGCAGGTGTGCTGTTATGTATTAATTTTACTATTCAATTACTATGCAAATGTATATTATACTGTCTTATATTGTCACATTATGCAGTGTTTGGTTAGATTAAAACCTTTTATTTAGATATCACAAGATTGCTATCATGTGGGAAAAAAACAAGTATATATCAGAATGACTAGTCAGTTTTGTGACCAGACCCCACACCACTACTCTGGTCATATTATGATGATCTGTATGATCACCACCTTCCTATAGAGTCCGTTCCTTCCTGTGTTGCTGCCCGACTGTGGTATCTATGGCGTACTGGACCACCTCTCCCGCTGAACGTGTAAATGAGGCATGGCTCCACACTGCATCTGGAATCTGTTCACGCAGTCGGAGCCGGCAATTAAAGCAAGACCACCTGCCGCTTAATGAATCGGATCGAAAGGGCGAGAAAGCCGGTTCCACCGAGGCCCATTTAGTGACCCCGCAAGAGAGCATAGACGCGCACGAGGGACCTTTCATCTGCATGTTCGAGCCTTTCAGCAGAACATATCTGTAGCTGAGACGCTTTGAACTTGCCCTTGATTCTGATCAAAATCAGATCCAAAGTCAGTTAAAGGTGCATCTTTATAAGCATCGCAGAACTGAATGAAAAAGTTATACACCATCAGTTTCAAGTTTTTCCATCCCACATCTGTACATCATTTCTACTATCCATCTAGGGTCTCTGTAGGAAGAATACATCCACCCATCCATCCATTATTGAGAACAACTTCTCCAGAGAAGGGTCATGGAGTCTATCCCAAAAACAAGATATCCTTCCCAACCTCTGTTTAAATTTTCATGTACATCTGTTTTCTTAATTTTTTAAAATAACTTTTTATTGCCTGTTTTCATGGCAAATACATGGACTACTGCTCAATAACAGAATTCATAATTTCACCATAGTTATAGTCCACATCATGTAACGCACAGACTAAATCCCCGTCACAAGAGCACTAGCACATTCACACGGCCCTGGGTCACCAGCGAGAGTTTTGGTAGGGGAACCAAGAGTGGACGGGAGGCACGGAGAGGACGAGGAACAAGTGGCACCAGCGAACGGGCTGCCGCCAATGCCGTGTCCCACCTCAAACTAAGAGCACTTCAGGGGTATGATGGGCATCTGGAGGAGACATTAATGTGCTCCCTTCTCAGAAGAGGTGGCCAGCAGATTTTCCCTTTTCCTCTACCTTTGGCTTGTGAGGAGTTTGAGAGCAATTTATCTGAGACTCTCACATTGACAAATTTGTAAAGGCGACCACAAGGTGACCGGAAAAGGGTGCCTGTTCTTAAACTCTACCACTGAAGTACACTTCATTCTCACATAGCTAATAAGAGGTCCGGTCATGTGATTAGCCAATCATTTCAGTGCGTTACACACATTTTTAAATCACCTTGATATAACAGTAATATAGCTATATGTAAATAAAATATTGTATCAAAATTTTAACACATTTTTAATCAAATATTGATGTGTTATGTATTTAGGTGTATGCTTACAAATCACTTGAAAGGCTAAAAAAATTGGATTATTGAGATGTGGCTCAAACTGCTATTGCATCCTTGTAATAGTTGGGTCTAACAACTGTGGAGAGGTACAAGGAGATTGTTGACCCTCTTGGTGTTCGGTGTGTTTGAGAGCTGTGGGGAAAACATGCTGTTGTGCTCTGTGAGTGCCAGTTTTTAAACAAAGCTGTTGTTCTCACAGTCCAAGTTTCCCAAGCCCTTCTTTCATAAAGCACCCCGAGAGTGCAGTCAAAGCAAGTTGTTACACGCTGTATTTGTCACATGCATGTTTTGTTTCTAACAATCTATTTCCCACATGTCAAACAAATAAAACAACTTCTTAACGTTTTATTTCACACAGTAACTGGAATGCTGAGTGAAAAATACTGTTTTTCATTAACCTCGTAATGAGGTGACCCGGCATTTTACAGGACTGGATTTTCTGGACTGCACTTATTGCGCTACGTCAGGTTTTGCTGTATTAAAAGTTTTATGCAAGATAAATCAATTTGAATATTGAAATAGAGTGATTTTTTTTTAATGTGTGTTCTACTTTTCCAATTTTGAAAATTCTGGAAAGGATGTTAACATTGCGATGCACTGAACCGTCCAGTCGGGCCAGTATGCGGCCACCTGAGGTCTGGTCAATTGCGAGTGAACCTTACCACTCTGGGTAGCGCCAATGTGAAGAATGCTCTACAAAGACCAGACCCGTGATATTATTCATTAAAGAAATAAATACAGAACTAAACACATCTCACTAGGAGAAGACACAGCCAGATTTCTTTACCAGATCAAAGTCCCACATGGAGTAAAACCCCTGTGAGCCTTCGGCAGCCATCAAACATTGATCCTAAATCAAACAGCAGAACCGTGTGAGACTGCATCACTCACCCAGGGGCTCAATGCATTCACGCCCTCAACCCTGATTTTATTTTTATTTATTTTTCTCTTTTAGTCTAAGCGCACCTTAACCTCACACTCAGGGGGCCATGCAAGTCCCACATCCAATAGTCTTTAGCTTCAGTACCAATCACCCCGAATGTCAGTCTTCTCCGCTGCAATCTGGCACCCTGCATCTCTTGCCAGTACATCCCTCTTCAAACTGCTCCCACCAGGGTATGGAGGGTTCAAGACCCCTTGCAGCTTGTTGTGTTCGAAACACAGGGTAAACAAAAGAACAAAGCCCTGGGCACTGGTGTGGTCTGTTTAGATTGGAGGTGACAGAGCCTGGACATGGGGTCACAGGGACAGAGCTCACATCCACATCTACAGATCTCAGCCCTCTGGAACACACCACCGCATCCACAGCATCAGAAAGGTCTTCAAACTGGAGAGCAGGAAACAGTGGAGCACTCTGGGTAGAAGTATCCAGAGCACAAACTATCACAAGTAAAAAGTATGATAAAACCTCAGAACTGAAAGCAAGTGTTTGCAGCTTTAGTCCTCAAGGACAAAAGGTTACTCCGCTTTTTACTTTCCTTGGCTCTGCATTGACTCATTAAGAAAAGCCGAACAATAATTAGGAAAAAGGGAGCAAGTGAAGTAGTAGTTAAAGCTGCTGCCTTCCACTCAAAGGACCCAGGTTCACATCCCCCCAAATGCCATAGTACCCTTGATCAAGACAGCTACCCTGAACTTATACGATATAAGTTACCCTGCTGATATAAATGGGCAAATCAGTGTAAGCAGCTTAATACAATAAGTTGTTTTGGGGAAAAGGAGTCAGTATTGCGATCGATCATCTTGATCATCATTTACTGACCCCAAAAATCTCATCAACCATACCGGTAACCATTTACCGACTCCACTGCTTTAATCGATCATCCTGATCATTATTTATTGACCCCGCCAGTTTGATCCGCTATCCTGATACAACAACAACAACATTTATTTGTATAGCACCTTTCATACAGTGGTCAGTAGCTCAAAGTGCTTTACAAGGATAGAGAGACAACAGTAAGAAAGACCCTACTGCTCAGATTGATCATCCTGATCACCATTAACTGACCTAACTGCTCTGATCGATCACTGATCAGCGTTTATTGACTCTAGTAGTTTGATCCACTACCCTGATCATTTACTGACCCCACTGCTCAGATCTATCATCCCGATCACCATTAACTGACCCAACTGCTCTGATCGATCACCGTTTATTGACTCTAGTAGCACGAGCCACAATCCTGATCGTTATTTACTGACCCCCGAGTTCTGATCGACAATCCCGATCACCATTTATTGACTCCAGTGCTCTGATAAACCACCACGGCCACCATTTACTGACCCCACTGCTCAGACGGATCATCCTGATCACCATTTACTGACCCCAGCCCTGTGGCAGAACGGAGCCGCCCTGAAAGCACCGCGTTGAACAGCTCTGGCAGCAGCTTTAAACTGTACGGGCAACGTCCGCGCAGGCCGTGTAACTATTTTGCGGCTAGTTTCACTTATTCCAAGCTAATGTGGCGAACTGCATGGCTTTGCACCTAAAACAGTACCACATGAACACGATATTTTAACGCCGGATACCCAATGGCGGCTCCTTGCGCGCGCTCCCCCGCAGACATCTCGGCGCTCGTGCTGTGGCTGCAGCACGCGGCCTCGTGCGCGAACCCCGCTTCAGCGTCTGCGCGCAAACGAGCGGTTGCCAGATTGTGGCAGAGAATTGAACTTTAACAGGCAGCAAAGCAATGGTCGTTATTGAATAGTTAAAACAAAGTAGGGGTGAAAACTACAGCGCTTAGCTTGTGTTTGCATAAATAATGTCAAATTCACGCAGTTGAAACGTCTAACTTTTCAACGTTAAAATTGTCCTCTGGCAACCCGGTGCATACATTTCTCGCGTTCAGATTGCGGAAGTGAAACTCAGGAAACCCCAAAGATGGGCAAAAGCACTTTTTTCTTTTTAAATGTGTGAAACTGAAGTTATGGTTATCTTTCCATAAGAACAGTGAACATCAGGGAATAATACATACAATAGGTTTTTTTTTTTTTAATATAAATATACCTTTACATTATATTTGTTATATTTTAAATTTAAATTTATATGCATTTTTCCATCCAGGGTGTACCCCTCCTATCTCAGCGCCTAGTGATTCTGGGACAGACTGCATATTACCATAACAATAACCAGCACATGTGGTTATAAATAATAAGGATAAATGCTTGAATTTAATTTTAATGTTAATAAATTATTTTTGCTTTTCTGTTGCTAAGCCCTTTAAGCTTTAAGAGACAATGTTTATCAGAACCTCATATTCCGCAAACACAACGTGAAAAACATTAAAACAAGCAAAAAGTTCCAACACTGGTGAACGTGTTTGTAAGACAAAGATGTGTCTCCAGCCACTCTGAAAGCAAGTAAACTTTTGTGAGTTGTAAGGCCGTGTCGTTCACACCACGCGAAGGTCATATGGGAAAAGATCGATGAGGGCGAACAAGCAGGTTTGAGCGAGCGTGCTTTAAGCCATTTCAATTCTTCTCATGATAAATTTACAGATTTTTCTTGTCAAAGTATTGACAGGCTGAGAAAAGCTCAAAATTAATAAATTAATTTACGGCTACAAACACAGTATTTGAACGTTTCTCCGCAAGGATGGAATCCAGTTCACCTTTCAGCTCCGCGTGGTCTCTTTTTCTGTCATCGTCAATCATCCGGTAAAAAATACCTCAATCAGTCAAATTTTGTGCCGCAAAACATATTTTGACAAGCGGGTTTTAAAGCACCTTGCGGCTGATTCGCAAGAGGGAAGCAAAAAAATATAAACCAAATCTTTGTAGAGTACATGAAGGCTTGTTGATCCCCATCGATGGTAGGTGGTGTTATGGATGGCGCGGGTTGGATCAGGAGAGAGTCAAGTCAAGGGGGTGATTTGCCTCGCAGCTGGCCTGGTGTGCTTCTGCTTCTCTTGCTTCTGCTCTCTGCTTTCTACTGCGATCTCATTACATAGGCTGACGTGGCCTATGGCTCGTGTCTCTGGCAGCTGTACGATCTGCGCTTCCGGTTCGACCTTTGCACAAATGCTGACCTCAGGTGCTGTGAACCTTCATTTGTGTCTCCCCAACTTGGCGCCCCGGATGTGTTGGGTCTGGGGCACTGTCCTCGACGACGTTGTGCACTCACTTCCACAACATTCTGGATGTGCAACATTCTGACCTCTGTCAAAATCCATCCTCTGTTCCCCCCATGCTTCCCTCTGCATTGCTGGGAAGATGACCTCCTATCGAGCAGGAATGCTACTGAAAATGCTGCTGCCATGCAGGACAGTGAGAACCATCTCTTGACTCAGATACAACCAAAAATAATAATATTATGAGTTTAGCTTTATCCTTCTGGTGCTTCCAAAACACCAAAATACCTGTTCTGACAAATAGCTAAACGGCTAGTCTTTAGTGAGCATATTATGCCCTTAAGTACTCTTCATTAAATATGGTTTCATTAAACTGTACTCCAGCTCTCCTTTCATGGCCCTCCCTGTGGCTTACAACAAGATAGGTACTTTTGAGAAATTAAAATATATTAAACCACTTTTCACTATGTAGCCGTGGACAGCAGGAGAGCAGATTATGAGCTGGAGTAGAGGAATGCTGAGTGCAGCCAGGCAAATGGTGAAGATGTCATAATAGCTACAGTGTGCGAGATGATCCTCAGAGGCCCAGCACAGTGGAAGAGCATTTACAAAGCAGACAGTTTCCCACTTTAAAGAGAGCAGTCCATGCTGTCTCACAGTTTATTATTTGCATCGCAAACCTCTGCAATTAATCGCTGTTTTATAGCATTGAATGATGCCAGAGAGCAAATGAAATAGCCACAATGCAGAGTGGCCTCCACCAGTTCTACACACAACCTTCCTCTCATGGCTAACATAGTATATGCATACTTTTTTGTCCAGTTTTAATATATAAAATGTGTCACACTCTTATGCGCTGAAAAAGTGAAGCTTCAGAATACTCGCTCACTTATTTTCATTCTCCTTGTTCTGGTCAGGCAGCCCAGGTTGTGTACCGGCTACACCACAGTGCTGCCTTGCAAAATATGTGATACCGAAATAAAACCAACATTTAAAAGATGCCCAGTGAGAATAAAAATATGTTTCTGCTTCAACTTATAACCCTGACTGGAAGTTGATTTTGTATCTGTGATGTGTTAGTTCCACCTTCTACATTAACAAAAGTTTAATAATGCAGTTTAATTCCTCAATTCACAATTTGTATTCTGCTTCAAACATCAGATCAAGCAAAAATTCTCTTTAAGACTTTAATTTTAATAAACAACTTATGTAGCACAGAGTCTCTATTCTGGAAGCATAAATCTTGAGAAAGGATACAACAGTGACTGGACGTCCGTTTGTTTTATTGTCTTTTAGCAACAGGAAGCAACATTAAAATTGCTTACAATATTATTAAAATGAATGAAAGTAATACATCATGACCAGGCCTTCAAAGTGTTGTGTTCTGCTGTATATGACGGTCAACCTACCTTACTGTTGCGGCACATGGGGCTGCACAGGAGAATGACACAATGGAGGATAAGCAGCAGAGTAATGATGGATCACCTGGTGAGAAATATCAATGTTTTGCCTTAAATACCAAGTGCCTGTCTCATGGTAAACTTTAAAAAATCTGGACACAATACAACTCTTAAATGTTTGTAGCAGATATGTTTGCAGTTGAAAAAGTGTAACCATAAATCCATACTGTTTATTTACCAAGTTTCTCTAAAAAGTTTGAATATAGCAATACAGTTAAACTCTTAATGCATTCCTGAAAATGTTGTGCATATTTAAATTTCACATGCTGACATGCTATTTTACATTACTTTAAATAGGAAAAATAATAATGCATTACCAGCTCATCTAAAAACCCCAAACCAACTTTTCCAAATATCACTAAAATGCAAAAGAACCTTTTAACCCACACAGCACCACCCTACGCAGCAGAGTAATAACTACAACAGACCATCACACAGTTATGCAGCCACAATATTGCACAGCAGAACAGTGTGCACTTGCACAAGAACCACAAAATTCAAAATAAGAGTAAAATAAATATTGCAGTTTACTGTCATGAGCTGTTACTGTACTCATGACTCTGAGTTGTATTCGAAGACTTGCCTCTTTCAACTTTTTTAACCACTTCAAATATTCAGTTCTATCCAATGCACTTTTCAAGTTTTATTACTGCCTTTCTAGCTATTAAGAAGCTTTTCTACCCTTTTGGCCCGTTTTGCTGCATTATTACTATATTTGTGACATTAAAACGAGACACTGCACAAACGCATAGAAACTGTGAACATGACATGGGGTATTAGCAAAGAATATCCTTTACATCATGTCGTACTGCACAGCAGTTCATGCCATATATGTGCGTGGTATGTACGGGACAGAAACAAGGTACCCGAACAACATGCAAAATTAGAATCTTTTTTTATTTCTTCCAGACAAATTTCTGGGATTGAACTGTGGCTCTGCACTAAAGCGGGGCGACTATTGTGCATGCACAGACCTGGTATTTAAAGTTTAGCTGCATTATAGCTGAACTCTGTATGCCGGGGCTGCATATATCAGGGCTTACCTATAATAAATTTAAGAATATCTTTGAAATTGCCCACTGCAGCCGGCGTAAAAATCTGCCAAACCAAATATGCGGGTGAGCCGATTCGCTGTGGCGACCCCTGATGGGAGCAGCCGAAAGTCGGTTTGTTTTGAAATTGCCCACTGCCATCCCTCCTCTCCTTCCCCGTAAAGCGCTATTTGAATTTCTCTTCAGCCCCAGTGAGTTTTGCTGTCCTCTACTGGCCTAAGCAGTAATGCAGACCATTTTGCACTCGGCAGCAGAAAATTTTTTACACAACAAAAAAGAGCAGAAAATGCAATTAAAAATAAACTTGGAAATGGTTGCACCTTTAAAAATTCATAAGTTGGATGTTTGTAAGGTGAGGTACACGTATATTGCTTTGAAACAGCCCTTGAATGTGCACAGCAAGAACCGGTTGTGCTTCACAGATAAAGCATCAAGGTGCAATCTAGTTGTGAATGCACTGCAGGACTTTAATGAAACCAACATTTCCAAAATCCAGCACAAATGAAAGAAAAAGCAGGGGTCTGATAAAGTCATTGTCAAGAAGGATGGCATTAGAAGTTAACATGCCATCTCTCACACTGACAGAAAGCCATCAGAGCCACAACTCTCAGCGTAGTTAATTATTCACAATCCGCATTCGCTCTCCTCCATAGATGGCATCTCACACCTCAGGAAGACAACCCTGGGGGCAGGCACTCCTGACAATGAGACCCACCGTTGGCACGTAGAGTTAAGACCCTTGTGTGCCGATCCAGTCCGGAAGGCCGTTGGAGGCTGGCATTTTACTGCCTTATCACATGCAGATAATGGTAATGGGAGATCTCTGATGGCACGACAGACTCTAAAATCCCAAAGCCTGGGGCATTCGTCTCAGCGGAGGACCGCGTCTGTTCTCCCAGGGATGTAGCTCAGGGTGACAATATTTGCTCGCTCGCCAACCCTGAATGGGAGTGGATGCCAAGCTGTCTGTTCCCACAGCTTAAAAATCCACCCGAGGGCTGCACATTGTTTGAAAAATAGATACCCAGTTGGTAATAAAACAATTAAATTCTGCCAGTTGATGGGTTTGTATGCTGTGGGCATGACAAAATATATAAAAAAAAGATTTAAAATGTATGAAGAGAGAGAGGGCACTCAAAAACAAAGAAACAATCAGTGCAGATTCACTTTTATGACACAAGCATAATATTTCTCGGAAAAATATAGTCTGTAAGGTAATGTGAAGCCGGCATTGTTGTTATTGAACTAATATGATTGCAGTGAATTTAATGCATAGGTAACCCAGAGTGCTGAAATGGTTATGAATACAGTATGTTATCATAATGCAGTTAAAGGAAAGAAGCACAGAAATGGGCTAAGGCAGAATTTCTAGCAAAGTGATTTATTGCTGCATTATTCCTTTTGTGCAAACGTTGTGAAAATGGGTGTTTCGCATGCAGTAGAAGAATCTCTGCTCTTGGCTTTACTGGTTGTCCTGTTGGGCTGGGGGGTTTAGCTTAAAAATGTTCCACTTCTAGCATCTTTTCCCCCCAAAATAATACTTTGACTCCAACTATATTCTAAACTGTTACTTTCAGTTTCTCTGCATTTGCCGCAGCCAAAAAGGTTAGACGAGTGCGGAACCGCGCATGATGCTTTGATAGGTAGCGGGGAATGTGGAAAATTGCACGTATTTGCCTGAAACTGTGAGGAAAACAAAAGTGGAAGAAATTCAAGAGTTTTTATTGGGAACAAAGTTTCACTCGAGCGAACCGTGTTAAGGGACACTTTACCGAACAATAAAACCGACCTGTAAAGGATGAGGACGAAGTAGAGAAGTGAAGAAGCAGAATGTCATTAGCAGCGTCTTACAATACACTCGAGGGGAAAACAACCTCACCCTTGTTCAAAAAGAAAAAAAAATTAAGAGGATCGATGAAATCATGGCCAATCCCCAGACATACTCGATTGCCCCATCCTGGGGATTTTGTTGTTGTTCTTAGGTTTTGATTGCTCTCCTCTTAGCGGACCAAGATTTCAGTCTTTATCGCCTTATCAGAGTTAAACTGTCACAGCTTGTGAATCCGTCAGCTGCGATTTCACACTCTGCCTCTCACTGGGCAATGTTTGTCGAAGACATGGAGCTTGATCACTCGCCGGGCCCCCCTTGGCTGTCTTGGTTTCTGCATCTGGCATCGGACCATGCATGAGACCAGTCTACCACGTCAGAACGGATGAGTCTGCTGGTGTTGTTTGTTTGGCTGCCTGAGATCTTTGTCCAATACGCCAAAATGGCGATAATAAGATTGCCAGATAACCAGCTGTTTACAACACAGGATGAAATGATGCTTCAAACAACACATTTATCAATGCAATGTTTTCTCCAATTTATTATAACAGAGTAACACAGCAGAGTCAGCACAGTTTTTAAAAATGCATTTGCTAAAGGATAATGCTGGCAAAAAAAAAGTTGTCTGGCAGCTGAGGAGAGGAAAACAAACTGGCAGGCCAAGGAAACAGGAGAAGGAGGTTGTGGGCAGTTGTGGGGCAAAACAGAAGATGCAGGACAGCAGGGTTCCCTCTCAAAAGGAGGGGTTCATGACAAATCAATTGGCGATGTACAAAAAAGTAACCGAAATAAGCAAAGACGCTAACACAGATTTTTTTTTCCTCTCTCTCTCTCTCTCTCTCTCTCTCTGACCAGTTGCTTAAAAGTTCTTCTGGTGATCTGGCAAATATCTGCTCATTGTTCCATTGACTTAAGACAGGGGATCTGTTCATCAGGGTCTGCTCTGCCCCCTTCCTAGGAGACCCAACCACTGACTCAATGGGTCAAATCCACGATCATGCCAGCTGGGTAAAATTCTGCAGCTGCGTAGAAGTGCAAGAGAAGTTTAGTGTCGGGATCACTGGTGGGGAAGGCCTGCTGGGCTGCATATGGATGTCCTCACATCTTACTAAAGAACCAGGGGAGAACGTTCCCATTAAGTCAATTGTCGTTGGTTCATTTAAAGTCCCTACCAGCGATTTTACTGCTCTTTAAATACTCGGGCGAACAACATTGCAATGTGAAATATTCACCCTTTTCACTGCTTCTAACTGAATGCAGTCACTCTGTTGCTTTGCTAACCTTTTAATTTCTTATGCCTGCTGTACCTTCCTCCACATCACTATGCGTGTAGGTAGGCCTACATATTGTCAAGACTGCCAACAATTCACTTAAAATATAACTTCTCAAACAGACTATGATGTCTGTGCTATAATAACTCAAAATACCTGCTGAAAAATCACAGTAAGGACTATATGGTATGTTTTGCGCTTCCTTTTTAACACTTCTAAATGTGTCTTTGTGGTTCGCTTATGCTTATTCAGGCTTCTCTGGAAATTCTGCTTTTCCATCAGCTCTTCTTCTTTAGACAGGATGAAGCAAGGCTTATTTCTTAAAGAGCAGCAGCTTCTTCATCACTTACAATGTGGCTCGAAACACTACAAAACAGTGAGTCACTTTTACTGTACCGGGAAATCTGGTACACCAGAGTCTCTTATCTATTGGGATAAAAAAGAGATCCTCTAGTTTTTCCTGCAGTTTCTGTCTAAACACCAAGTAATAATGAGGTCCCAGCACGGCAAATGACAACCGTTAATATGGGGATGAAAGTGAGCCGTGTGATTATAGGGACAGACTCCCAGTAGCAGATCATTGATCCTGGCATGAAGTCAGCTGTAAATCAGAGCGAGCTATACTGCCACGGGCACCTCAACTGGCATATTATTTAATGACCAAAAGTTGCGGCCCCTCTGAGGGGTTTCATTGATCAGAAGAAAAGTCGCTCGCGGTGCACCGAGCCACTGTACAGCAGACCCAACAACGTACATTTCCTTATTCCTGTGTCCCACTGTCTTCTGTGACCCTACAGCTAAGGTGGTTTTGCTCTTCAAAAGTGTGCGTTTGCACAAATGAGACTTCATTCGGTGACCTGCCGGGGTATTTTGTGCGAGTAAGTTATGGCGAGCAGGAACTGGAGCTTCTGAAGAGACTTGCAGTTAAAGAAAAATCTTAAGTGTCTACAGCTGCTTCCAGACTGACAGCAACAGTAAAGGTTAAACACTTTTCTCAAAGGTAAACTGGCAGCCACCCTCCCCTTGTCTGCCTGGGGTGTACGTGTTTTTGGATGCAGAATCCGTGTTATTTGAGACATGTTGACCTAGGTTGAAAAGATATTTATTACTCCACACATTCTCAAATCTTACCATTCTACTCTGTACTGAGCTCCAAATGCACCTCAGTCACACCAGCATTTAACACACTTGTTGCTGGGGTTTTTTTCTAACTGTAAGCGTACACGTCTTGCACCTATTTATCAGTCCTGCAGCCCACTTGAAGGAATGTGCCCCTTTATGACCCCCAAGTTCTAGAAGGGGCTGCAGAAACACAAATGCAGCACAACAATATGAAAGAATGCGCTCAAAGAGCAGGTATGGATGGAAGGGCCATCGAATTGAGTAAAGTGAACAACTCCAGTGGTTTACAAGGTAGAGGAGGGAATAGTAGAAGTTTATCCCTGGCCTTCTCCTCGTGGAAGTTTACAGGTTGCAAACTAGGGAGGACAGGCAAACGCCACACACCCTAAGTTGGAGACAAACCCACAGCCATGGAAACTTTCAAGGGTTAGGTTCCTACTACATTTGTTGGTTAGATTATTAGTAAATGTGTGTTTTTTCCCCCAGTATGACCATAAGCACTATTATATCTATGCAGAAATAAACCAGCATTACTGTTGACTCTTTAAAGAGCCCAACTAGCAACAGATCTTTGATATTTAGGCTGGGGTTTTAATGGAGATGCTGATCAACAAATCCTGCAGAAATGTTCAGCTGCCAACCTAAATTGCATCTCAAAGTTATTTTCCTGTTTTTCAGAGATGAGATGAATCAGGAGGGAAATTTACTAATGAGTTTGGTCACCCTGTCTAGGGGGTGCACCTCCTTTGGACCTGAGAGTCCTGGTGTGTTTTCTTAAAAACACAGTCACGGTGTTCAGTGAGTAAAGATTTTAAATGAGATGCAGAATTCAGAAAATGATGAGAAAGTCTGGGTTTTTAGCAAAGTTTTTGGTATGATTATCCCATATTTCTCCTGTCACCAGAAAATATCGAACACATCTGTAAAAATGTATAAATTATATTTTAATGATTTCTCCCAAGGTAGTTCCAGGCACCAGCATCTGCTCCTGCAGCTTAAGACTGCAACTGGTTTTAAGGTTTTAAGACAGTTTCTTTTGTTCTTTTTCTTTTTCTGAAAATTCTCCGCTCAACAATATACAATGAGACGCTGAGATCCTCGACCTCTGCAGACCTCCAAAGCAAGGTAAATTCTGTACCATCACCTCCCCAACAGAGCCAGCAAGGACCATTTTTGTTTACAGGATAGTATCTGACCTCCAGGCCATATGACACAAAACACAGGCAGGTGCAAGGTGCCCTTGGTCATGTGCAGAGCTTCTTCTTCACATCTCTGTAAAACCCATACCTGTTTATGAAGCGTGATGCACTTCACGTCAAGTCTTCATTTCCCCCACCACCCCCACCAGGTGCTCAGCTTCCTGCCAAATCGCATCACCTATGCTGAAGAGCATCATGCTCCCTGGTCCAGCCTGTCCATGGTCTTCAGTTCAGCAGGAGAAACAGAGAACTGACACTGACTCACCACAAAAGTGACTGCAGGTTCCTCTGCTGTGTCTCTGTACCGCTGGTAACCCCGTTGCCGTCCTGAGTCAATTTGCTCATTTTCAGCTTTCTGCTTTATGTCAGCTGCAGAGGTGTGGTGCATGTTGGCCACAGGCTATGATGCTAGAGGTCCAGCTCATCCTCTCATAAATAACAGAAAACAAGGAGGTGGAGGGGAGGGGACTGTTCTTCCGAATGTCCCGTCATTCAAATGTATCTCATAATCGATTTTTTTTATCTTGACAAGAGGGAAGAGAATGGGATGACTCTTTCCGGTCATACATCCACAAAATTTTTGCCATCTCCTAAGAGGCGTATTCCATAAAATCATTTTAAATATTTAAATTAAATGTGTTTTTTTTAATGACATGAGTTTAATTTTATTGATTAACCAACTGCTCATAAAAAATTTACAAATGATCCTCATTCCAAGCTGGAAGATACCGCAGCACTGAGAATGCTTTTTGCCAAACTGAATTAAAATGCTTTTTTTTCTGCGCTATTGTTTAAGATTTATGCAACTTAATTATGTCAAATGTTATTATTTGCAATTTTTTATTTCATTTTTTTGAATTCTGGAAAATATTTTAAAAATCAATAGTTTATTAAGCATGAGTGAACTGTATGATCTCTTGCACAAAACTTGTAATGAATTTCACACCTCATTTGCTTCTGCAAAGCAGGTTGGCTGTGGAATATCCGTGCAAAACGTACAGCTGCTCAGTAACTGTGCTCGGCATCGGTGGCCTCTGCTAGGAGCACGGCAAGGTGCCAGCGTAAATCCCCGCCGAACACCTCGGTCAGAAGGGTTTATACATTACCGGGATCAGACTAAGGGGATGCAGGTTCCCCGTCACTCTGCTCTGAAGGAGGAGGTGCTGTATGGAGAAGCACAGACAGCATTAAAGGGTTGCTGGTGCATGCAGCTATTTGTTGCTCAGTAGGCTAATGCTCGGTAATGGGAACTATGGGGTGATTAATTTTGATGTTTATCGATATATAGACAAAAACATGGCTGTGACACCAGATGGAATAGATTAGATGCCAGACTCAGAGCAAAGACATGTTCACAGGGTATAATGGCAGTTAATGAATTAATTTGCCTAGTGGTTTTAATGATGTCTGCATGAAACAAATAGAGTCATACCCCAACGCGCTGGAAAGCAAGGCCCGTACCTAAGCAAAGAAGTATTTGAAAGTTAGCTGGCAGATGTTCTTCGATGGGTAATTAAGCAATCCTAAAGCGGTCGGGAGCGTCCTATCAAGCTGTCACCTTCACCCCGATTCATAGCTGAAGGACAAAGAAACTTTCTGCTCGAGAAAAGTGGGCAATTCTTCTGGAAAGGGGGAAAGGACCGACAAACTCGGGCGGTGCAACGGCGCATGCCGGAATCGACCATGTGGGTCGTACCGCAACGAGAGGAAGACAAGGGTATGATTACCAATAAGCCAATACTGACACAGCCGAGAAAAACATCTGACGCTGATGGAAGAAAAATAGGCAGAAGGCGCTAAGCGGCACCCTAAAATCAGTGTCCCGAGTGCAACTACGCAGGTATGGATGTTGAAAATTGATGCACGATGGCGTTAGGTTGTCATGATCTCCATCGCAAGCGGCAAACCGCTCGTTGGTGCCGAAAGTGGATGCGCAAAGCACAAACACAAACTAGAAGACCTTGGAATAAGTGTGTAAGCTAAGAAAACAGAGACGCGGTCCAAGCCGTGTAGGTAAAATGTCAAGGCTGCGGCTGCTGCCTCAAGACCCGTCTTCCTAATCATTAACTTTATTGTAACCCGTGACGGCCACGGCAGGTGGAATATTGTGTGCGCCTTCTGTTTGTTTATGTTGAGCAATTGGAAATTAGTCAGTTATACTTGATCAGCAGGTCCCAGCCATGTAACCTGAAGGTTGTTAATTCAAGTCCCAGATGGTACCTTGCTGCTGAGCATGGAACAAAACTTGTCCTACAGTGACAGTTCTCAGTTCTTAATGCACATTTTAATATGCAACTCTTAGTAAGAACTTCTGGATAAAAGTGTTCACTAACAGGCTACATAGATAGATAGATAGATAGATAGATAGATAGATAGATAGATAGATAGATAGATAGATAGACTCTTTTTTTCCCATCTTATGTTCTCCTCCCAGGTGCCTACATTTGAACCATTGAATATGTGCCACAACATTGGACCAGAGCACTGTCTTTAATAACAGACATTTTAGCGCTCCCAGAAGCCTCCTTGACAGCCAGCCTCCTAGGGCCCAGTTACCTTTGTCTCAGACAAAGTCACTTTATTCCTTCTCCTCCTGGCGGCTCACCTTGATAGGATGCTGTCCATTGTGTATATGGTGTTTTGATGAAAGTTATTGATCATTTTATGCCAGTCTTCTATCCCCTGACCTGTTGTAGGCTAGGCCAGTTCATCTTGGATTTTTCTGCTTGCTCCCATGTCATCCATTCTGTCTTCCTGAACTGGGTTTCTACCCTTAAACATTTTATTCTTTCCTCTTTGTTACTGCACTTCAATAGGAACCAGCATCCTCTGCTGAGTTGGGCTAGCCTTAAACGCCCACCTCCAGGCTAACTTTACATGTGTGAACGTAAGGACCAGGCAGATATTCTGATTCAAAGGCTGTGAGGACTTTTGAAACTTGCAACTCAACAGCCCCATCTCCTGGAGCACAGCAATGTCCTCCTTTCCAGCTGCTGTTCAAAACTTCCCATCAAGTCCGGCTCTGACATACATTAACCCTTTTTCCAACCAACAGATTTTTGGGCCTCGGCTGAAGATCCGGTGAAATTAGCTTGGTGAAACTGTAAAATCTGCAGTCTACTGTGACCTGTGCCTTTTGGAACTTGGCTCCCCTAACAGTTATGAGGTGACCACCAGCAACAGGACCACAGGAGCTGAGGAATTGCCATAGAGACCATCTGCACTACCAAAAGATCATTTTAACAGAGTTGAGTTCCTCAAGTCTGTTGGATCAGATTTGCTCAAATGTACATTTATTGATTTTCTCCAAAGCACCTTACAATGGTGCAAGAACAAAAAAGAGCTTTACATACAAATATGTGATTGTTGAAGAGCAGTCAGTTTGTCTAGTACCACCACTTCTGCCAGAGCACAGCCTCCTTGGTAGCTGCAGGTAGAACTGACAGCAAAAATAAAAGTAAGCACGACAGATGCAGCACTTTGCAGATCCGCAAATAAGTGGTTCTGAAAGGGAATACGTTTTGGGACCGTTATTGAACGCTGAAAAGGGTTCAGCAGCGCTGAGGAACAGAAGGAGCTGTTTCCAGCAGACCAGAACAAAAATGAGAACCTTAGTAGAGGTCTTGCTGGAGTGCAGGGAGTAATAACGACAGTCAGAATGCAGATCCCTTAGCCGTGTCCTAGGAATGCCTCCCATGGGGCTTTGGTGGAAAGCTTTCATTGCTGGAGGCCTGACTTCATGTTTAAAAATAAACACTTGGTCTCAAGACTTTTAGTGTTTTTATCATAAGCATTTTTAATATTTCAAAGGTCTGTGTGATCACAACCAGGGTTTGCACATGTAAGAAGCAGTTAGGTCTAAATGGAGAACGGAACACCGAGCATCATTTAATATCTAAGCAAACATCCCACATTTTAAGGATTAACTGGAGCCATGTGTGCAAGTAAATGGAAGATCAGTTAATGCGCAAAAACTATTATAGACGCAATGAAATGTGGTGGTGCTGTATTGTCTGATGAAAACACAAACGCTGTATTTGATTGATATTTGGAAAATTTTGGGTCCCGGTTCGATCAGTGCGTTTCCAGTCTTTGTAGACAGACGGGTCTCTTCTGCACCCGTGGAAGCTGACGGATTTCTGCCGTTTCATTTGTTCTCTTTTGTGTGTTATCATGTCGTTTGTTCCGGGGGCATTATTTGAGCAGATGCACTCGAACAAAGAGAGCCTTTTGACATTCTGCGCCGACATCGGCCGGTTCGTCGGAAACGGCGGAAAGGCGCCTGTCAGATGGTGGTGGATGGGGCGGATTTGCAGCTGAGACGACTGCGTGTCTGCAACCCCTCAGCTCCAACTTCCTTCCAATTTATTCCCGTCAACCCCCACCCTCCATCTTCTTGCCAGCCTGAATGGCACAGGTTACAGGCTGGCGCACCATTGACGTTTGCCCTCAAATTAATTTGGACACCTGTCTCTAGCTGGAGCCACAACAAAGCTGCCAAAATCAATTTAGCAGAACACCTAAGGCCAGAGAAGGCCGAAAACCCAGAGATTTTTCCTTTTTTTGTACAGATCACTCTTAAACTGCCCATCTGTGGCTGTTAACTGTGAGGAGACGGTTCTGCCCGGCTTTTCTGTTAGTTATGCCGATTGCCGCGAGGCCTCTTCAGCATGGACCACTTCATGCTCTCTAGCCATTTACTGTAATTGAGGGGTCTGTCTTTGCGCTGGAAAAAGCACTTTTTGTTTCGCATCTGCCAGTCTGCCCAGATTGCTGAGTGTTAATACTCACCAACCCATATCATTAACAACTTTTCTTCCGACTACACCGAAATAGGCCCCTTTCATTGCGCCGGCACCCATCAAGTGCGGTTTTCCCTAGCCGGGCCCAACTCATCCACTTCGTTCGCACTTTTCCCCATTGGTGTTGGCCTCTAAGTTAATCGGACTTCTTTGCACGACAGAAAGCGGCTCCAAAGATGCTTAACATCAAGGGGGATTTTCAGTTTGTAATTGATCCGCTTGCAACTGTAAATGCCCCTCCACCTCGGCGGAGTTAAACTCACCGTTGGGGTTTCTGCGCAAATGCAACATATTCCTCCTTGTTTTGTTGAACGAAGGACGATTTTACTGGCTTTAACACCAGCGCGATGCGACTCGACCCCTCACCTTACACGCGCATGGGTAAAGTTAGACCCGCAACCCAACGGGAGGCGACACGGCTGCGGTCGCGCACCTCGCACGACACTACGGCTGAGAGCTCTCTGTTAACAGCGCTCTCCCGTTTTAACGCGTTGCTTTTGTCATTTTAACTGCTGTTCTCTGAAAGCCCAAAGACACGCAGGGCACAGCAACCAGGATAATAAGGATCCGTGCACACCGGCGCCGCTTCCGTGGCGAAAACCCCTCGCTGTGATTATTCAGCCCCTTCGATGTGCGACAAGCTAACTGCAAGATAGGGAAAAACTAAAATAACTGCGATATCAGTGGGGCCTCATTTGTTTCGCGTTTTTACAGTCTTGCCGTTTTGTGCGCGAATACAGAATACGTAACTTGCAGCGTTATTCTTCTCTTATCGCCACGTGAGAATTGACTCAAAGCCCACGGTGTGGCACCCCTGTGTAGAACCTCGCTGCTCAAGACAATTACCTTTACTGTATTAAAAAGACAGTTCATTACCTTGCTTAAATTGGCTGGAACATATTGTCAAATGGAGTGTCATTAAGTGATGTTCATTTAACATCTCCAGTACACTCCTGTAGCCACTGGACATTCTGGAAGAACAATTTGCTGAATTAAAAGCATAACGTCCCTCCATGCTGGAAAATGTGCTCTTCACATTTATTACATTAAGTTAATGAAGGGAGGGAAGGAGTAATGTTTGTGTATGGAAAATGTCTTAATGATGCGAAATGATTCATATTCGGCAGAGTGTGTCGCCAGATAGCTAGCAGATACGTGCCTAACAAATTTCTGTAGGTGTTAATGTCTCCCTTTTGGAGAAAATGAAGTGTTTGCCTTTTCACGTGTACGTTCATTAAAATGGACCATCAATGTTAGATTTCTTTGTTTGCAGGGTCATTAGAGGTCATTTTTAGAGAGGAGAGAGTTTAAAATTGGGTGGCACTGTGGTTCTGGATGCCAGCACTGGGCTGTATGGCTGTGGGTTCGAATCTGACTCAGCCGGTATGGAATTTGCATGTTGTCCATGTGGGCTTCTACCTGGTGCTCCCACAGTCCAAAGATGTGTGTTTGAGGGTTGACTGGTCACTCTAAGGTGTGTTGGTGGCTGCCTTGACATGGGCAAGAGTCCCATTCAGGGTGTGTTGTCCTTTCCTAGCGTACAATGATTCTGGACTGCCGCAACCCTGACCAGAGCAAGCAGATAAGAAGAATATATGAAGATGTTATAAAATTTCATGTCAACAGAACAGGAAGCAAGCCAACATTTTTAAGCGATATATGTTAAAGACATTTTTCCCAAACACTGCTCCAGTCATTTACAAAATTCATTTTTCCCTCCCAGAATGCAAAGATTGGATTAACCGGTCACTAACTTGCCTGTAGCGTGCATGTGGCCTTGCATCCAATGCTTCCACCATGTTAATAAAAATGGGAGGGTGGGTGGATGTTATATACAATATTATAAATAAATCCTATAGCAAATATGTTGCTCCATATACACAATACCCAGGACCTGAAGAGAAACCAGTGAAGTAAATAGAAAACATGGAATGAAGGTGCATGCAAATAGAAATGAATGCATTCCGGCTCTACGGTAGGTTCAAGTCACATGACATTGACCCATGTGAGCTGAAGGCTTCACATATAGTTCAGTAAACAATGTGCCAAGGACAAGATAGGAAAGTTTCCTCACTCCCCACATACCAGGACACTGCCACTGTTGTTCAGGTGTGACAAGCATGATTAAAAAACCTACCTGACTGGCTTGCCGTGTGAAATCTCACTTTTTAACTCTTCTAGTTATTGCCATGCCACGTGTCCTCTACAAAGGAGCAAGATGCCTTCTCCATGTATTTAAATGTGTTTGACGCAGTTAAAACAAGATGCATTCCCACAGCGAGATATTAAAAGCAGTCAACACAAATTAAAAACGGAATTCCGCTAAGTCGGTAAATAAATGAAGCTGCGAGCAAGCGACCGGCACGATCGGGGGAGAAACTGTTCCAGTCCGTGGCTGTACGATGAGGCATAATCGAAAATTCCATAAATATTTCGAGTAAATATGAAAGACTGTTCCTGCACAATAAAGGAAAATGGCATTCAGGGGCTTTGATATTATTAGCCATCATTTTGCAGTTATATAGCTTGCTACAGCATTGCGAAAGCAAATTGCGAGCTTGAAAGCGGCAGGATGTAGTTGGCCTTGCGTTATAGACTTTATACTATATGGAGAACAAACAACCTACAGGCTGTGAGGATGTGTTCAATACGGGAGCTGGATGTGGGCCCTGGAGAAGCATTAGAAATTGTGTACTTCAATTTCAATGCCTCCCCAAATACCTCTTTCACCCAGAGAACCTCATCAGCCATTCCCTGTTATTGAACCGGGTCTCTGGCACTCTGAGGGGAAATCACGCCCTGCCAATCTTCCTCTCCAAAGGCGGGTTCACCGGGGCCAACGGGACCCTGGTCTAAAACACACATTTCTCATTTTGGGAACATTCCTCTAGGAAACCTTCAAGAGGCACACAAAGAAAAATCCATTATTGTCCAAGGCTGTGGCTTCGTTTCTGCGACTCGATTTAATTACTAGAAAAACAAATGTCGCTCTCCGGCAGGTACCGGAAGAGCTGCCCTCCAGCCCGTAATGTGAGGAGCACGATGCAGGTCCCAGGTGTGGATTTAGTCCTTTCCAGAATCTTCCATGTGGACCATGTGAAATAAGTAAAGAGTCAGATGAGCCTGAAAATACAGCACTTCTGGAGAAGCAGCTCGTGTAGCACATTTTCTTAGTGGACCACAGGTCATTTCCTCTGCTTATTTTCCAGATCCACTTACGAAGGGCCTGCAGTATGGCGAAATATTCTGGAAACTTGGGTTAGCCTAACACCATTCTGGTCAGAAATACTGCGCTAAAATCTGGCCCCGACTTCATACTTTTATTCTTATAAATTTATGCTAAATCCTGGATCACAGAAATTCAGGCTGAGCAACACTATATTTGGAGATGTAAACCTAAATACAGTGGGAATAAACTTGCTTTCAATCAACATCAGTAGATACTTAAGTTTGACCCTCAACCCTACAGTTCTCAAATATTTCTTTCCTTTTTAGTTTATTTGTTAAAGATTCTGAAACAACTTACAACTAACAACTTAGCAAAGGCAGTGAACTGGTAGGGTATCAGTCTAAATTTTGCACACACTAGTAGTGTAGTGTGCATTTTAGTGATGACGCTACACACCTTTTACAGGTTCCCATTGCCAAAGTGGCAGCTGGTCAGTTGTTAACCAAGCTCGGGACAGTCGGTTATTACGTACCGAGTGAGTCGGAGCAAATTGGTTGGAGATCGATGGCAGGAACAAAAATAAAACCAGCTTTTCAAGAGTACAGCCAAATGTGCATTCTGATTTTATTTCAACACTCACGATATCCTCTCCTGTTACCTGCATGCAGATTGAAATGCTGGCAAGCAACAACTAGATGTACATGCCGGAGTAGCAGTCCACAGTCCAGGAAGAGGTAAAAAGGCATTTTCACGACCGGGCCTGATTGCTTACACTAATAATAAATGCAGAAAAGTGTAAGAACTGGGATTGTTGAGGGCTCCGGTCCATTGAATATACGCCCCTTGCCATATGGGAACCAAGCTACATTTGATCAGGACAACGAGAGGTGTTGAGCACTGTGTTTTGGTGCTATACTGTCTATATGTTGTTGGCTGGATGTGAGGTTGGCGTCAGAGTTGGGCATTCTGGGAAATCCTCGTATTGCTTGAGAAATGGGCTAAACTTGATCTTGAGCAGTCATCTGTAGGCAGTATACACAATCCATTACATTACCTGCAAGACAAACTGCCTCTTGAGTGCAGTAGAGAAGGTATGGATTTGTTGTGGCAAAGCTACGGCGTTATATCTCCTGGGCAGCTCGGTGGAAGTGGGCTTTAAGTCCAGAGCAAAGGATGTGACATTTACATGTTCTCTCTGTGCTTACATCCTACAGACACCCATAGAAGAATGCAATGGCAGACTATTTGACTAGCAGACTAGTTGCCACTTGTGCCTAAGTGGGTGCAGCCTTGAAATGTATGATTTAAATATAATTCCAGTGCCAAACATGTCCTTCAGCCTTTACTGGATTTCTTCTTTTAAGAGAGGTTATCTCATATGCAACAAGTGCTGACCAAATGAGATGCCTGCCAGGTGGCAGAGAACAACTGTCTTCCAGCATCCAAGAGATCAAAAGAATATTTCAGTACTCCTCTCATAAAGATGTGTTTCTGTTCCCTGTCCCTGTAAAACTCCTATTTTGACTGTCCAACTCTCAGTGGCATTTGCCAAAATAGCTCCACAGAAAGGACCTGCAGGCCTGTTAGAAATTTGACAAGCAGCAGTGCCCCATGAAAGTGACAATACTGAGTGCTAGATTAGTGGGTCCAACTCATCATGGTGATACCGATATACTCAGCTTATCGGGAACACAGCTCAGGGCCAAATGAACATTTTTCACTTATAAAATCACTCTGGCAGCATCCACTAGCATTCAGAAGGCCCGCGTCAATGCAAAGGTTGCCTTTCTATGTTCCAGGAGAACTTCTTCCATGAAGCACTGGCCTAACCGCATACCAAAACCTTCCCACAACTGACAGAGCAATAAATTGGTTTCAGTCTGAGGAAGGACTGCAATTCATTCATTCGTTATTTAATTATGAAGGACTCGGCCTTGTGATGTCTTCTAAAATTTTTCAATTTCTTTTCAGATCACCCGGTTCTTGCAGCAGAGATTGTACTGATTTTTCGACGATTTTAATATTCCCGTAAATACCGATATCGACTCACACAAATGATCCCAAAGTCCACAAAAGATTCTGCTTGCTTTCTTCATAGCTCACTTTCATGGCCGTATTTTGGATTTAGATGCATCCTCTGGTATCGCGTAGTGAAGAAGCAAATAATATTTTTGTACTTGGAAAGCAATTACTTGAATGCAATTCTGATGCAAAATATGTTCTCTGGGCTTTACCGCATTCCTTGTTTTGAGAACTCCAACATGGATAAATCACTGCCTTTTTGATAAATAAAGTCATACTTGGCAGTTGTTTCTGCCCTGCAGGAGAAAATAAGCAGAAATGCAAAGCAGCATCTCCTTGGCATACAATGCATGACAGATTGATGGACAGGTTGGTCAATACTGTAAATAAGGGGGAAGACTGTAAAGAATACTGAAAACTTGAATGTCACTTATTACATGGATATGTCTGGGTTGGGTTTTTTCTCTGCATGTCCATATATGGCCAAAAAGACAGGAGGAATGTATATTTGATTAACTGTACCAAGAACATGAAGGATGGTCTAACAAACCCTCTGTGACTTCTGGGGTCAAAGGCTGTCAGACTTAGAACAATAACCTACTTTTTTAGCGAAGAGGAAATGCTCTGACAATTTGTAACCTTTATTTTGATTTCCAAACATGCAGTGCATTCCCTGTTAAACTGCCAGCACCTCTCTTCAAAACCCTGAACTGTCCACTTCCGTTTGCTCTTTCTCTTGCTGAAATTCTTATGGGTTTAGGACCTGACGAATTAAAGATTCAAAATTTCAAACAAAATGCCGTTATTCTGATGAAGTTCGAGAGCAGTTTGAACTCGCAGAAAGCCAGGCCACTCGAGGGTCAGCCTGGAGTGGCTTATTCCATTCTGAAGGAGGCTTCCAGAACCTTCTTCCAGTAGGTCGAGAGTTGCCACAACAATGCGTGGCCCTCCAGCGGGACCACGCTGCAACACCGAGGGCCTTGGGTTCAGATGGAACCCGACCGGCAACTTAGTCAAGGAGCCTCGGGCCATGGGGGTCAAGAAGGAGCAGGTAGAGGCCGATCTCCAGGCAATGAGGGCTTTGAATGCTAATGGCTGCAGATGTTGGCCTCCGGACCTGCAGGATTAATGGAGCGCTCGAGGTGCACCGGAGGATAGCTGATTTGGAACTGGAGTGGATAATGATGCCGAAATCCGCAGCCCCCTCTGACAGAAGAAGAAAGACAAAGAGAGGGCCGTGTGGATGCAATTCTGTACCCTGATCAACAGAATTAAAGAACCATGTAAAGAGTTAGAGCCACGATTGCTTCAAAATCAATAAGCTCAATGCTGACAGTTTGCCTGCTCCTCCACTGAAAGAAAAGTGCCCTGAAATCCTAATAATGGTGCATTTACGCTGCCTGTTTAGCAGATGCTTTTCTCCAGTGACATAATAGACAGACAGACGGGCAGAAAGGCAGACAGACAAGCAGGGAGGCAGACAAAGAGGCAGGTAGGCAGGGAGGTGATAAGCAGACGGGCAGGCAGATAGACAGACAGGTAAGCAAGCAGACAGGTCGGGAGGCAGGCAGGCAGACAGGTGGTAGGCAAACAGATAGACAGGTAAGCAGGCAGAAAGGCAGACAGACAAGCAGGGAGGCAGACAAAGAAGCAGGGAGGCAGGTGGGGAGGTAGGCAGGCAGGTGGTTGGTATATAGGCAGGCAGATAGACAGGTAGGCAGGCGGGGACGCAGACGGGCAGGTAGGTAGGCAGATAGACAGATAGGTAGAAAACAAGGAAATAAAACAAGGAAACAATTATTATATGTGAATACCCTTTATGTCCAAATTACTTGTACATGTAAGATTAGCAGTATTCTGGTATATATTATGCAAATGTGTACAGTAAAATTGTTTTTTAGAGCCAACAAAGTACTCTAAGCATTCATGAAGCACATTGTCACTGTGATGAGACCTGGCCAGGCTAAACCGGGGGGGTTGCTGTCATTCGAGACGTGAGCCCTGTAATCGGCTTGGACTGCAGGGGACTGCGGCTGTGGTACTGCAGTCTAAATGACTCCACGAAAGGTCTTCCACGCGCTGTCTAATAAATGGCTGCCAGAACGGGAAACGGCCATCTGGGAAGGTGCTGTCACTGCAAATGGCAGAGTGTGAGAGCTGAGGCCTGGAGAGCAACCCCCACCCCCGACACATACATGCGCACACCAACTTGAACACCAAACTTGAGAAAGTCTTTACCACCCTGTCTTTATGCCACTCCATTCACTTCAAAGTTACCATCGGGTCTCACCTGGAAGCGCTGAACCCAGCTGGAGTTTAGGCATTTCCGAATTTCAGTTCATTGTCCTATGGTATCATGCAGTGTGGAAGTAAATAGTATTTTTGTCTTGTTTATTAGCGATCAGCAAAATAGGGCCTTAACGCCAAACCATTTTTATGACAGTTATCAATATTGATAGTATTTTATTTGATGATAACACCTTGCAACTTATTGCAGCAAAAGTCCACAATAAAGTGCCTCACAACAGGATAAATTCAGATATAAGTCGATTGAGGATTGGCTCCCCTCCTTTCTGCTCAATTTGCAGTAACCAATATCTTCTGACAAATGTATTGGATTTACTGAAAATTATGTGTTTGGATAAAACTTTGTTGGTGTTAATAGCCTTGCAGCGGCAGCGGGGGGGGGGGGTATGGCTTTTCCATAATGCAGCGCTATTGCGGTGTGGATAGCGTTGTTAGTAAATGTTGTGGGGAGTTATAGAGGGATTATTGACCCTCTCTCTGTTTGACAGCTTTGGTGCGGGTGTGTTGTTGTGCTCTGTGACTGCCAGAGCTTAAAGAAGTTGTGGGGAAACTAAGCTTGTGTTCCAACAGTCCAGTCTCTGAGTTCTCCTTTCAAAATGCCACCAACCACTTGGTTGAAACACATCCTTACAGTGTAATTGTTCTGTTAGTACATACTATGCTTGTCACCTACAGGTGAATTTTAGTATACATGTTCAATAAAAGAAAAGCTTTTTTCCTTTTTCTTTTCAAAAAATAATTTGTAAGACTGACTGAAAAATACTGATCTTCAGTAACACCTGCTATGAGGCAGCCCTAGATTTTACACAACCAGATTTTGTTGACCTCACAATGGGGTTATGTTGGGGTTTTACTGTATTTCACAGGTATGGTATAGCATAAACAATTAGCCCAGCTGATTTTTGCTTTATATACTATACATTTCCAGGCAAGAATTATTGACATTTGGAAAATAATTGGAAGCAAAATTACCATTTTTCAGTGCATTTCCATTAAGAATGCATTTGTATAACATAGCAGAAGTGAGTTTAGTATGAAAGAATTTTGATATCAGGCTTTGTGATTTAAAAAAAATGTTTATTTAATCTTATTTCACTTTAATGGTGATAAAACTTGGGGCGCTGGATATGGCTCATAGAAATACAACAAACAAATCGTGACTAAGCATAAGGAGCTTAAACAACCTTCTCACGGAGGGTGAGGAAGAAGCCAGATGGGTTCAGTGGTTAAGGCCGCCATGTGCTTGCACGCCCACATATTATTTTAAAGAATTTAAAGTATTTTAAGTCATGAATTGCACTTTTTCCCCAGGAGAAATAAAAAGGAAAGACAAGGCAATTCTTTTCTGTACTACATAATAGGATTACATTCCATTTTAGCTGATAACATCGAGATAAAGGAAGACTATTTTATATACGTCCTAAACTACCATTTTTGCACCTTCCAAATTCATATCATGATAAAAGTTTTAACAGAGTATAAAGTAGCATGGTGAGGGAAAAAGTCTATGTCTAGTTTAAACAGATCAATATCTGCCCTGCTACTGAGAGCACCCTGAGGGACACATTTGCTATTCCAGGTAGATATGTGATTCCTCACCTGTTTGAAAATTACCTTAGGCAAGGATGTTCACCAGCATTTAAATTATTTAATCATACTATGATACTGCATTGACTTGTAGTGCAGCAAACACAAAAGGGATAGAAAAAGTTTCTCTAGTGCTCCACCAAGAAATCTTTAATTGGGATAAAGTTCCATTGTATGTCCACATTCCTTGGTTAGGCTTCAGATACATTCGATGAGAAGCCAAACACCACGCTCACATTTTTATAACACTCTTGTATTATTTTTCCCCACTGAGCAAATACCGAGGCCCGTGTCAGAGGTAGCATTTCTCACGGAGGAGATGCTTCCAAACGTACGCTATTAAAAAGGCTCGTTTCCGTTTTTAGGAACATTAATTTTGCCAGAACGTATCTCTTAATATATCATTACCGGGACCTGAATGTGTCCAGAATGAGTCTTATGGGGAAGTTTTTGTTTTTCCTTCTTACATTTGACATTTAAAACTGCAAGCAGCTTTCAACATCTCGTCTTCGGGGATAAAACGCCCTAGTTCACAAGATAAATGTACCATCATGTCCTACTAGTGATATATGATCATATTTTAAGGGAAATTACTTTTTTATTGGAAAACAGTGCAAAATAGCTGTTAGTTGTTAGATGTAGAGGATGATGTGAAATGATGAAGCGTATGTAGGAGTTATGCCGAATAATTTGCCATTCTCGGGTACATCATTCAATACCGAGAAATATGAAACCTACATCTGTGCTACTCCAGCACAGTTAATAACAAAACGGAAATCATAACCATCAAACCGCACCAGTTCTGTCCTGGGAGCTTCTGCTACTATAAACAGGGCACCGTGCAATCCCCAGGAACCGCTCGCTGGCCATACATAAATCATATTTTTGTTCATATGCAACAAATTTAAAAAATAAAGTCCCACTACTCCTTTTCCCACAGTCCCTGGCATTTGCTGCCTGCCAGTGCCCTTCATCGTGACCTAAATATAGGTAAATATGGTAAATATGGTAAATACAGCATTCACAACAGCAGAACAAAATCACGGCCCTAAATTACGGTGCACGACAGAACAGCAGCGGCTCTCCTTGTATTGCTGTACGAAAAATGGCAGTCAAAAGTTTGTGCAGGCTTCCAGAAACTGCATTCACGCATTTGTTTGGTTCATTTTCACAAGCGATGTAGGACGCTTGTGGGCTGCTTGGCTCTTGCAGGTGGTACCCAGGCGTACTCAAAGTTTTGACTGACGCCATTCAAATTGCATGAGCTTGCAATGCTCATCTCTTAGGAGAAAGTCAAAGGAAAAAAGGAAGGTGGGGCTGAAGCAACATTTTACTAAAAACAACACAACCACCTGGCAGAATTTAGAGATGGGCCGATGCCCTGGCACCCGCGGTAAAATGACCTTGCGGAGCAGCAGGGGGCAGAGCGGCTACAACCTCCACACTTTACCAAAAGGCCCCAGGTTCAAGTCCCAGCTACTTCTGTCGCTGATCAAGGTACTTGCCCCGTATGGATACTGTAAAAATTACCGTGCTGTATAAGTGTACATCCCTTGGGAGAAAAGTGTCCGACAAATAAACAAATGGGCCCAGCCTGCTCTGCTCTGGAATAAAAGTCTCCTCTGGCTTTTCACACGTCACCTCATGGCCACCCAGCCCTGACTGACAGGTGACAATGCATACCTACCCCATTGCTCTGACCCCCGTTACTATGGGCATGTGGGCCACACGCAGCAGCTCTATCTCCACCATGCATGGATTTTCTGCTTCTGCAACAAACCACCACCACCACAGCCTACCGACCGTTTCACATCATTCACCAGCATCCGCCACCATTTGGAAGGATGCTGTATCCCATCAGCCTCCCTGCCTGTGTACAAGCCCACCCAGGTAGCAGCGTTTCACCCAAATGGACAGCAACAGATTGCACTGAAAACTCAGGAACAAAAGAGTGAACATGAAGGAGCATCATAACCTGCTCTCTGCATTGTATTAAATCAACCCAACAACAACAATAAAAAATGCTGCAAAAACAGTAGTAATAATGACGATAAGAGCAATTATTTAAAAAAAAGATGTATTTCAGGAGGAGATAGAAGTAATAGGAATTGCTTTTAATTTTGTTTTAATATATTATGTTATATACTGTATATTTTTAATTTTAGAGACATTTTATCTGTCCCCTGTGTTGAATCCCTTTGTGATTTGCAAACATTTGTCACAGCACTGAACTGTTCACACATTCTAGAGAAGGAGAATGAAACCAAGTCCAACGTGAGTCCAAATTCTGGTTCAGAGCCAAGTCCACTTACGTCATATAGTGGTAATAACGTGATAAAACCATGCTCATTTGCAGAAAAGGTACAGGCCCTCGCGCTCTGGATGCGCCTGATATTCTGCTGACTGAAGGTGTTTGGCTGGAGTAGAACAGAGGATGGCGGTGTGAGAGTTATTACCCACAATACTCAGCAGCTTGGGCTGTGGTGCTGGCGGGCACAATGTGAAGCATAACATAGGCTCCACACGCTGCAAGCATAACAATGTAATCACGAAGCAGCATGTTTTATGGAAAAGATGCCATAATCTGAAAACTACATATATACAGAGAAAGGGATTAAATTCGCACAGCAAGAGGACAGCAGCTAAGATGATGCAGTCCTTTTTTTAAAATAATAAGGAAAGGACAGGGTTGTTTATGAATAACTGCTACGGTTTGTGTTTGTTTAGATTTCAGATGTGGGCAGCAGATGACACAGTGGGTGGAGCTGCCATCTGGTAAACTCTACTCACCAAATCCAAGACTCTCCTTCTAGAAAAGGTCACTTTGATCTGCATGATGGTTGAAACAAAGTCTGGACAACATTCTGGAACTTTAAGACTGTAAGACAGTGTTGTCTTTGGATGGTGAGAGGAAACCAGAATGCCTGGAAAAAACCCAGAGACAAAGGAAGAAAGTGCAAACTCTACGTAGACTGAGCTGGATTCTAGCCCACATACAACCATAGAACAGCATTATTATTATTATTATTATTATTATTATTATTGTTGTTGTTGTTGTTGTTGTTGTTGTTGCTTTACATTCCATGAGTTAAACTAAAGTGAAAGTAACAGCAAAGGAACAGCAGCACTTAGATGGGTGGATCTGAAACCATTAGGTTGCGGATTCATTTCAAAGAGTGACAAAGTGGCACAGCAGGTAGTACTGCTGCTTCACAGGTCCTGGCTTAAGGTGTTTAGACATGGGTTTGAATCCACCTCACCCTGTATGGAGTTTGCAGGTTCTTGCTGTCTTTGTGTGGGTGTGCTCCTGCTGCTCTGGTTTCCTCCCACAATCCAGATGTTTGTTTGTTAATGCAAAACAGCCTGTAGTGTGTGTTTGCATGAACAGGTGAGTGTGCATTATGTTGGTCTGGTGTCCTGTCCTCGGTGTCCCCTACCTCATGCCCTGAACTTCTGGGACAGACTGGACATCTCAACCCTACATTAGCCAAGTAGCTATTGACAATGGATGGTGGATGGAGAGAAGAAGAAATGAACAAACATACAGATGGGTGGATGGATGAACAGATTATGTCAGTTCAGATCCCAGGAGATGCTGCTGCAGTGTCCTTGAGCAACGTTTGTAACCTAAACTGTTGCAGTCAAACATTAAGTTAGGAAAATAACAATGTTGTTGCAGAGAATGATGAGGAAAACATGTTCAGTACAAGAACAGACAGGTGGAGGAGACCAAGGAGGTGACTGGAGCTCTGGCTCAAGCAGCTCCAGTGCCTGATGAACTGTGAGATCTTAGTTGGGTTTGTCAGCTGTAGTTGAGCAGCAGCACAGTCCACAGCTGTGTGCTTCAGCATCTCAGCCAACTTCGCATCATTTCTCACCTGCTCATACACCCCAGCCTGGAGGGCTTTTGTGGGGGGGAGGGACCATTTCCTGCGCACCTTTCCGTTTCGGGAGGGAAATGGGGCTGAAAATGAGAGCCATCTGCTTGGCGCCTGATCACTTGTCCTGGCAAACAGCCTGACTGCGGCTAACTGTTGCCTGGGGGGGACAAGGTGGGGGGACCCTCACCTCCACCCCCCCCCAAGAGGTGCTGCCCTCTTCAGGCCAAATGCTGCTCTTCCACTCCACCATGTTAGTGAAATCAAATCATCCATCACTTTCCTATAGGGAATCACTGCATAATGAACAGTGTTGGCCACAGTCCTTCAGAACTGCAGTTGTGGGTCACCTATTTCACACACACACACACACACACACACACACACACACACACACACACACACACACACACACACAGTATCACATTGCACTTAATGTTCACCTCAGCAACGGCAAGGTTATGTGGAGAAATGCAAATTCCATAAAAATTTGCTTTCTAATAATATCTCATAATTCCCTCCAGAATGACTTACATTAGGCTGCTTACCGTTATAATTTTTACAGCAGGGTAATTTGTACTGCACCATTTCAGGATCCCTAACTTGTTCAAGGGTACAACAGCAGGACAAAGCATTTGAATGGAGTCTAAAGGCAGCAGCTCTAAATGCTACACCACAGAATGCAGAATTATTGTACACAAAACTTATACTGACAAAATAGTGAATAAATACCATATTTTACACCCATTTTCTGTCTAAACATGTTAATTTATTTCATTTTACTTCATGTTTCTTTGCTGTGTGTATGGTGTTTGCAGCCTCAACCGGGTGCTACTTCCCTCATTCTTTCATGCTGTGATTTACATTCATTTGAAGGGCTTCATGCAGACATCAGGAATCTTTAGAAGTCGTGTTTGAAACCACCGATGGTGGGAAAAGTATTTGCGGCTATTATTTGTGCACCTCTCATCAGTAGTTTTTCCACCAAAGCATCAACTTGCTACCTGGTGGAGATTCTCGGCCCTGAAGCAGAAGCGGCAGAAGGATGGAGCAGCTGGATCTTCTGAACTCCGTGTCCCTGGGCTCTGGGTCGCCACGGCGCATGTGGGGTCCGCAATGCGCCAGGACCAAACGCAGAGAGACAGATGTCCCCTGTGGCCCGTTGGTCCACAACCTGTCGGTTTTTGAAGGAGAAAAGAACATGGTCATCTTTTGAGGTCTTAGGGCAGAACATGACTTTTGAAAGATAAACAAGCCCCTGTGTGTGGCCGGCCAACAAATGGATGGAGTGACCGCACGACTGAGCGCCTGAGGAACAAAACCAGTGAACTGGAGCCACCCCCAGGTTGCGCAGACAGAAGAGGCCGAAAACAACCGAGCCACTGCGGTTCCGCTGTGTTTAAATACTCAACATGGGGGAGAATCATCAAAAAGCTCTCTTGTAAAAAACTTGTATGATTTCTTTCTAAAATGCATTATTTTCCCCTTAAAACCTTTTGCTAATGTGCACTGTGCATTCATACGTATAAAACAGCATTTCCATTTTCTGCCATATTTAGTTGGAAATTTTCTTCAACAAAGTGATTATGTTGTGATTTTATTTTTTATAAACCTCTTTTGTGCAGTATTTGATTTTTTTTTGTTTAGTTTGCATTCATAAGTGGGATGCTGATGGTACAGCTTCCCGGAAAATGATTTCATTATTCGTTGCAGTGAAGTTCACGTTTTTCCTGCTTCTCAAAAACGGGGTGAATTTATGGACCGTTTTTGTGGCTTTGGCGCCATCTTGTGGCGGTATCATAGCCCTGCAGGGTGATGTCCTGAATGGTGATGGACTCGAGGGAAGCTGCTGAAAATTTGGCAAGTTTGACTTGTAGTGAAAAGAATTCCCTTGCATTAATATTTTTAATATATATGTTTAATGTATTAAAGAGCCTCCCCAATCACCAGTTAACAATGATGGTGGCAATGAAACAGCAGGAGGAGGTCAGTAGTGCTGGTGGTGACCAGACCAGAAGGTGCCCAGAACTAAGCACCCTGACAGCCTGCAGGTGTTGAGAAGAATTTGCAAAATTTAAGTAACAGTGAAACTGTTTCCTTTGTGTTATGCAGCCCCTCCCATGAAAGGGGCAATTGCATCTGTTGTTGCTTCCCTCGTGCCCATTATTTACAGTAAAGACATCCTTTACTTTCCGGTGCAAAGCAGGGAAGTGAATAATTTTAACTGATCAGTAACTCATTATTTCTCTCTACTGAACCCGATGATGCAACAGCTGATGATGGTTGGCAAAACAAACAAAAGAAATCCAAAAAGTTTGCAAATCCCTTCCATGTAGCCAGAATTTTGATAATATTCAGTACTGCGTAATTTATTACTTTAAGCTACAGCCCATCTTCTGTTGCATGGACCTTCCGTTTACGGATTTTAGATTCGTAGGGACTGTTGCAAATATATTCCTATATAAACAGTATAAAATATATATTAATATTAATGTGATATATACTAAAGATCTAATTCGGTATACCTTTGTATTGCTTATTGTCACAAAAAACCAAGATAACATTTAACATTGTACACTGTTAAATATTAATTCAACAAAGGAAAAAAAGGCTAAACAGCACATCTGTAGTATTAAGTGTTGATTGTTTATAAATACACACACTTAAAAATAAAAAAACGCTTTGTAAATATACTGTATAAATGAGTGCTTTCAGTCACTGGCAGCAGTGTTCCACAAACACTGCTTCAGAAGTCCTTTTATTGTTACTCGAAAAGCTAAATAAGACAACTTAGGACTTGCGCTAACTTGAATGCTATTGACAGTTTGAGAAAAATCGTTTCACTCAGAAATCAATAAGTACTTTTCTACTTCGGGAGAAAAACGATGTTTAAACTGGATGGTGATGAATTGCTGTAAACCAGTCAGAAGGGTCTATGAAATGCTAATTCATGCGTGTTCTCCATATTCTTATACTTCAGTCAATATCTCCAAACAATGCCTATATCGGACGCTTACCTTTCAGTGGTGGCATCGCAGCACTGTCACGGGGTCACCTCAGTTTGATCGCGGAACCATATGGAAACATCAGCTGTTTATGCATTTGCAGTGTAATATTCACTTTTAAACAATCGAGGGACAACTGATGCTCCGTACAGTTTCCTTGTGTGGGGATGCAGCCAATGCCAGTGAAGGTGACAGCGGTTTCCTGTTTAGGCCGGATGACAAAATAAGGACGAGAGAGGTCTGTAGTAGCAAAGGAAAATGTTTTACAAAAAGCATCATGCAGCTTGACAATGTGTGCATTTGGGGTCAATGTAAAGTGCAGTTCTCCACGGTGCAACTGGAATCGAACCCCGCCTGGTCTGCGTGCTTGAACGATCTCCCAATGCCTGTGAGGGCTTCCCCAGGATGCTCTGGTTTCCTCTCACAGTCCAAAGATGTGTTTTGCTCTAAATTATCAGTTGCGTGTGTGCGTTAACACAATCTAACACTGCAGGTAACTTTGGAAAAAGGGGCAGGATGGGACTTAGTGATTTTTACTTTTGGACCAATTTATTGGATTTATGTTTTATGGTTTTAACTTGGTTTTTTAATCTTCTTTTACTATTTATGGGAATGTCAGTGTGGTAATGTGTTCATACATGGATTGGTGTGTTTGTTGGTTTTATTGTGGTGTACAGCAGAGACATATGTCTGAAAGGTCAAGGGTTTCCTGTTATTGAGAGGATTTTATAGCATAAATTTGTTCTGTGTGTGCTATTTGTCCTAGGATATTAATCTATCTCTGTATCGTACTGAGAACGTACTTGAATGAGAATTTTTGGAATTGTAAAACATCATGAGTACTAATTGATTTAACTGGAATTTTGTGAAATGTACTTGCACATTTTTGTTACGGATGCTCAGTTTTTAAATCATGTGCAAACTTTTTTGCTGATCTATGGACTCGGGCATCAGGACCTTGGTTGTGCCAATTTCATATGAACTTTGGAGAATAGAAAATTCCCTAAAAGATTGTGCACTTTGTACTGCTGAGCATTTGAATATGGAACCTTATTGTGATTTTGCATTAACAATGGACATTTTTACTGAAGCGAATTGGAAAAATATTGGAAAAAAATTCTGGGTAAATACCTACATTATGGGTGTGAACAGCAACAAGGCAGTTTCAACCTGCGGCTTTTCAGGGTGTGGGAAGATGCAGCACAACACTACAGCACCTACAGTGGTGCTTGAAAGTTAGTGAACCCTTCAGAATTTTCCATATTCCTTCATAAATGAGACCAAGAACATCATCAGGTTTACACACTTGTCCTAAAAGTAGGTGAAGAAAACACAATGGAACAAATAAGACAAAGATATCATACTTGGTCATTTATTTAGGTTTCAAGGTTTATTTGTTATGGGTGCACTAGCAGTGGCATAGCAGTGTTGTGACCATGAAAAGTGTTGCCTCCAGACATCCTCAGCAAATAAAATATATAAATAAGCTATAAGAAAATTAGATAATAATAAAATTAAGAAAAATAAATAGGGAATAAGATGTAATAAATATACATAGAAGTTATAAATGTACATAGAATTTAAAAAGTTAGATAAACAAGAAATAGCAAACAAACAACAACCAAACCAACAAACAAACAAACCGATAAGGGCATACAGACTCTGATTGACACTGTCTCACTGTCCAAGGGAGGGGTCAGTGGTTCATCAGTCTTATTGTGTGGGGAAAAAACTGTCCTGGAACCTGCTTGTTCTCGTCCGAATGCTTCTAAAGCGTTTTTCGGACGGGAGCAAAGAATATAGTTTGTGGTTGGGGTGATTGTGGTCCTTCAAAATGTTATGGGCCGCCTTCTTACACCACTGAGTGTAGAGGTCCTGCAGGGCTGGCAGATCAGTCCTGGTAATGGTCTGTGCTGTCTGGACCACTCTTTGTAGAGCTTTACGGTCTGAAGCACTGCAGCTGCCATACCAGGCCGTTAAACAGCCAGTCAGGATACTTTCGATGGTTGTTTGGTAGACATTGACAAGTATGCTGTTGTCCATGCCGAACCTCCTCGGCCGACAGAGGAAGAAGAGACGTTGTGTAGCCGCCTTGATGACAACGCTGGTGTGCCATGACCAGGACAGGTCCTCAGTGATGTTTACTCTGAGGAACCTGAAGCTGTTCACTCGCTCCACTGTGGCACCGGCTATAGAGATGGGCACATGGCCATTCCCCTGCTGTCTCCCAAAGTCCATGATCAGCTCCTTTGTTTTGCTGACGTTGAGATGGAGGTCATTGTCCTGACACCATGAGATCAGGGTGCTCACCTGTTCCCTATAGTCCTGCTCATTGTTGTTGGTGATCAGGCCGATGACAGTGGTGTCATCAGCAAACTTGACTATGATATTGGAGCTGAGCAAGGCAATGCAGTCATGCGTGAACAGGGAGTACAGCAGGGGGCTAAGCACGCAGCCCTGGGGGGGCTTTATTGAGGAAAATGATCCAATGTCACAAATCTGAGTGGCAAAAGTATGTGAACCTTTGCTTTTAGTATTTGGTGTGACCCCCTTTAGCAGCAATAACTGCAACTAAACATTTCCAGTAAGTTTTGATCAGTCCTGCACATTGGCCTAGAGGAATTTTAGCCCATTCCTCCATACAGAATTGCCTCAACTCAGGTATGTTGCTGGATTTTCTCAAATGAACTGCACACTTCAGATCCTTCCACAACATTTCTATTGGGTCAAGATCAGGACTTTGACTTTCCCATTTCAAAACCTTTATTTTATTCTTTTTCAACCACTCTTTGGTAGAACTTGTGTGCTTGGGGTTGTTGTCTTGTTGCATGACTCAGCTTCTCTTGAGATGTAGTCCACGGACAGATGTCCTGACATTTTCCTTTAGAATTCGCTGGTATAATTCAGAATTAATTTTCCCATCCACAATGGCAAGCTGTCCTGGCCCAGACACAACAAAACAGGCCCAAAGCATGACACTACTGGCACCATGTTTTACAGATGGGATGAGGTTCTCATGCTGGAATGCAGTGTTTTTCTTTCTCCAAACATAACGCTTCTCATTTGAATCAAAAATTTCCATTTTGGTCTCATCTGTCCATAAAACATTACTCCAGTAACTTTCAGGCTTGTCCACATGCTCTTCAGCAAACTGTAAATGGGAAGCAATATTTTTTGGAAAGCAGTGCCCTCGGAGTGATCTTTGTTGGTCGACCATTCCTGGGGAGATTAACAATAGTCTTAAACGTTCTCCATTTGTATACAATCTATCTGACTGTGGATTGGTGCAGTCCAAACTCTTTACAGATGGTTTTGTAGCCTTTCCCAGCATGATGAGCATTAACAATTCTTTTTTTGAAAAGTCCTTTGCCCATGGCATAATACAATGATATTGCACAAACATGACAGAACCCTGTTCTTTTAGTATTAACAGGGTGCCCATTCACACTTGACTGTCATCACACTAACTGAGAACACCTGACTCTAATCTCACCTTCAAATTACCTGCTAGGTTCACATACTTTTGCCACTCACAGATATGTAATACTAGGTGATTTTCCTCAATAAATAAATGACAAGTATGATATTTTTGTCTCATTTGTTTAGCTGGGTTCTCCATATCTACTTTGAGGACTTGTGTGAAAATCGGATGTTTTAAGTCATATTTATGCAGGAATATGGAAAATTTTGAAAGGTTCACTGACTTTCAAGCACCACTGTAGGTTCTCATGATGGAATGCAGTGATTATATAATAATAATAATAATAATAATAATAATAATAATAATAATAATAATAATAATAATAATAATAATGTAACAGTGCTTCTAGAGATTTAAATAGTTGGTTGAATGTCAACTGTGCGTAGCTGTCCATTTGTTGTTCTTATGTATTAGTGCCAGTGGGGTATTCTGGGAGAAGGGGCCAGGGGGCATACTGTGGACAGTCCCTGTGGGATTCTGGGTCCCTAAAGTTGAGTGTGTCTTGGTTGGTGTTGATACTGCTTGCAGTCTCTTTAAAGTCTTGTTTTTTTTCCCTTTATAAGTACAACTTCAAATTAAAAACAAGAACACCATTCAAAAATAAATCTCCCAACACAATAAACATCTGACACGACAAAAAAAAAATAAAACTAGTACAGCAACTCAACAGGATATATCTTGACATACTTATTACAATATTGCTTAAGGTTATGACATACTTATTACAATATTGCTTAAGGTCAAGATAACTTACCCACAGCAAACATCAGTGGCCAAGACACAAAACCTCCGCAACAGAAAAGAGTTTTTGGTCAGCAAATACCACAAAAGAATGCGCAGTTTCTTGGAATTTTCACTCCGGAGCCTTCTTGCGGTAGCGCCACTGCGGGGCGCTACATCATTATTATTTCGTAAAGGCAGGCGCGCATCAGCAGACGAAGAGCTTTAGATACGTTTGCCTAAAACGCGTCAGCAGCTCCGCGTTGTTAAATACGCTGGAGTTCAGTAAGGAGCGCAAGGCAGTTCACATTTAGCGTATACACCACACACACTTTGCATACCGCTTGAAACTGCTTAATATTTGGCCCGTAAAGCACGCATTTTGAGCACTTCTTTCTATTTTGTGTTTCTGCTTCTCCCCAAGCTTAGCGTTCCCTTACAGTTAACCGCCTGCCGTTCAGCTCTGTTGTTCTGCTAGCTGACATGCTATCAAGAGACGTCAGGCTCGCTGTTTACCGCAGCGCTCGTCGTCTCCATGGTTACCGGGGACGACGGAGAGACGCGAGACTTGACGGAGGCAGCTCGCTTTTGCTTTCGCGTTCGCATAACCCCCCGGTTTGACTTATCATTATAATATTGTATTTTCACGCAAACAGACAGAAACGCCACGCACCGCAAGCGTCCGTCGCACCCGCCGACAATACGCGTTCGTAGCCGTGACCTTTGACCCGAGCTGGGACCCAAGCGCCTTCGCGGGAAGCTGCGGGAAAAAAGGCGAAAACGCGGCGCATTGCCTTATAAGGAGCTGGTGGGCGCATGCGCACGGCCGCCAGTTTTGTTTGAAGTGAATTGCAGTTGAGGTGCGGAGCGGAGCGGAGTGGAGCGCTGGCTTGTGCGGCCACAACGGAATCTGCAGGCGAGCAAAAACAAAAGCAGGCAAATTGGTGAAAAGCAAGAGAGCAGCAACCCGGCGGAGCCCCGTCCTAGATGCGGCTGCTCGGGACGCGTGTGTCCGTCTGCAGGCTTCGCTGACTTGTTGGCCACGATGCTGGGGCATCATTACCCGGGCGTGGAGAGGAGCCAGCTGGTGAGCTACGTGGAGGATTACCTGGAGTGCGTCGAGTCCCTGCCGCTGGACATTCAGCGGAACGTGTCGCTGCTGCGGGAGATCGACACCAAGTACCAGGGTGCGTACAGCCGGCGCGCCCGCTCCCGTTACGGCTGATCGGTAGCTTTACTAAAATGACACCGTTGGGTTTATTAGACATGTGTGGACTGCTGCTATCGGGTGCTTTTCGCTGTTGAAGCGTGCTTCCCAAAGTCGGGAGCGACTCCAGGAGGGGATCAGCCATTTTGGCAAGAGATAAGCGGAAAGTGGGATCGCGAGCCGCGCGAGTGTCCATCGCGGAATTTGGAGCGACATCGTTATTGTAAATGTCATCTTTTACATTCCTCCTCCAATTTATTCTGTTGCCGCTTGGTTTTTGCCCCTGCCAGGATAAAGATGGAACTGGTTTTGGCGTATTAATTCCTTGGATGAAAAGATAAAAAGTGAACGTTTGAGTATTTTGTCTTTAAACGCGCTAGGATCGTTTCTCACTGAACGGCGAAGACCGTAAGTCGGGATAATCTGGCTTTTCACGTTGCCACTTCGACAGCAGCAAACTAGAATTGGATAAACAAACGGGTACGACATTATTTTTGCAGTAGGCAGTTAACTGCTTGGTGGGGCGGTCGTTTTGAACTGTGCAAGCGCTCCGGGAGAGAAATGTGGCCACTCAGAGACAATGGGTTCTCCGACTGTTCCCTTCCCGTCGACGTCGCTGCGTGTTTCTGTAGGCAGTCCGGTGACGTCACTTCCCCTACGCGAAACTCACGTTCAGAACGCGGAAGTGTGACCGGAAGTATCCCGAATAAACTATTTACACTTTTCCAGCATACTAATATGGATAGGGTATGTTGAATATTTTATGCAGTGAATGTGATAACACGCAAAACATGGCAAGAAATTGCTTCCACCTGGGATGATGTTTGAATTCTGGACGGATGCATTTTTTCCCGATCGTCCACGGGAAACGTGGAGCGCAGCATGGAGCAGCAGTCGATTTCCTTCTTTGTACCAGCGCTTATGAAAAACATAAGTCATTCATTATTTCATCATATACATGTTTTGAGGTCCCCTATTAAGTAATTTAGTTTGTTGGTTGTCTGGAATTTATTGAGGTAAAACTGGATAATTTAAAACGGACTAATACAAACGATTTCCCTGTTTTGTACTCCAGTCAGGCAGGTTCTAACTTAATTTTTCTTTTAACTGATTTAAGGTGGCGTGGGTTTCTGTGTCTGTAGCACCGTAGATAGGATAGTCCAACATGGTTTTTCATATGGTTAGTATAATTATTAAGACTGTAAAAAATAACACTCCCTGCGATGAGACAAATTAAGAATTTCCGTTATTATTAGTATTCTTTTAGCATTGTTAGTGTGACAGCCACAGTGGGTGGTGGGGGGAGAGACTCTGGGTCGTAAGATAAGGCAGTATCGTTGCATGTTTGTAAATAGTTGTCTAACTCAATATTATTCTATTACTATTGCATATTTGCAACGTACACATTTCGTTTCCAATAATTGGTCCTTTGATTCCTATATGAGAAATAAACTTTTGTGTTTTTTCAAGCTGTAATTGGAAGATCAATGGGAAAATATGGATTTTCATTAGCCTCACAATAAGGCACTTCTAGATTCTTACACGATTGTATTTTTTTGGAGCCCACTTAGTATGGTGGGTCTTACTGTAGTAATGATTATCCGTTCATTCATTTAACTGATGCTGTTTCAATGTTGTATGATGATTTGGTCATTTGCACAACTGAACAATTTTTTTTTTTTTTTTAGTGGAGCAGAACGTGTGGTTAGTGGAATAACGCTGGGCTGTAATGTGTATTTTCTGTGTTTGAACAGAAGTGTTGAAGGAGGTGGACGATGTCTACGAGAAGTACAAGAAGGAGACCGACGCAGGTCATCGGAAGCGCCTGCAGAACCAGCTCCAGCGAGCCCTCATCTGCAGTCAGGAATTGGGTGATGAGAAGATCCATGTGGTGACACAGATGATGGAGCTGGTGGAGAACCGTGCACGGCAGATGGATTCGCATGCACACTGCTTCCAGGAGCCCACAGAGGCAGATAAGAGTGCAGAGAAGACCAAGCAGGAGGCCCCAGCCCCAGAGCGCTCCTCGGCCCGCAGGCAGCGGCGACAGCGCCACAGCGAGAGCCGTGACTCCTGTTATGGGGCCAATGGTATGGACGATCAAGGAGACGAGCCGCCTCCCAGGGAGAAGAAGTCCAAATCGGCAAAGAAGAAGAAGCGCTCTAAGGCGCCTAAGCGTGAAGCATCACCTGTGGAGTTCACCATTGACCCCAACGAGCCCACTTATTGCCTGTGTGACCAGGTGTCGTATGGCGAGATGATCGGCTGTGACAATGAACAGTGCCCCATTGAGTGGTTCCACTTCTCATGTGTCGGACTGACATACAAGCCCAAGGGCAAGTGGTACTGCCCAAAGTGTAGAGGGGACAGTGAAAAGACAATGGACAAAAGCATTGAGAAAACAAAAAAGGACAGGCGGTCAAGGTAGTGATCTGGCAATCTGACAAAAATCTTAATATGTGCAGTGTGAATGTGGCTGTGTGGTGCTCCACCACCTATGGTATTGCCATGTTGCAAAAGTCCAGCTTGGTAGCACTTAAGAAGGAAGAACCTGATATTCACCTGATGGGTCTACATCGGTAGCGTTTGACAGGTGTCACCACGTGTATCTTAAAAGAATTCTCAAAGGTGAAGCCCCAAGTACTGCCATTGTTAGACCACATCTTATTTTACAGACTTGTTTTATTTAAAGTAAACACCACAGGAACTGCCACTTGAACTGTAAAGGCAAGGGGCACCAAGGTCAACAAGCAGTTCTTATGCTTATTGTCACTAGGCCATGTTCAAAATAGCTTTGTGAAAACCTTATTTCCTTTTATTTTGTAAAGTGGAAATACTTTTTTGTGTCTTCCATCCAATCCAGTGATCAGTTTCACTGTTCAAAATGTTTAGAATTTGTTTTGATTGTTCTTGAACATTGTTGGCAGTATTTTAATAAACGTGCCTGAAAAATCTCTTGGGCTCCATTCATTTGCTCTATTTAAACAACTTACTAAACTATATAATTACTAGCTGAATTAATCAGTGCTACCTGGGTAAAAAGAAGTGTAATGGTGAATATTTAAAAAGCAACAGCACTTTATGTAAAAGCCAAGCAGTTTTACCATTAAAGGGTTGCCTTTGTTACAATAGTATTGTTAGTGCTGTCAGGTAAACAGTGATGCACACACTGACCAGTCAAGGGGAAACACTGCATTCAGGATTTGTGTGATAAGTTTGCCAGCTTTCAGAAACTGGCATTACTCTCATCATCAAGGATGGGACCTTGTCCATAAGTTTTTGTGTGAACAGGAGACTTTAAAATCTTTATATTGACAAATTTAAGATGCTTACAGTGATTTTACCCATTTCCACAGCTGGATAATTTGTACTGCATCAATTCAGGGTAAAAATATCACAGGTTAAAATTTGCTTCTACAAGTACAGAAAGCAGCACTAACCACTATGCCATATGTTGCTTATAATTTTTTAAACATTTTACTTACAGAAAGTAAATTAATGTCAGCTTTACCTAAACTGTTAGTGCTATTTGAATTTATTTGTAACTTTTGTCATACTTGTATCCAAAGTCTTTTAAAAATTATTCCAGTTTAGTCTTATTTTGAGACAATTCCGGTTAAGTGCTGTTGAGACAGTTTGTTAGTGTTGTTACCGTTGTCATGGAAATGTGATCCTCCACCAACACCACCAACCTGTACTGCTGCTGCCCAGCATGAGGTTCGAGGTTTGCTGCTCTTTGTCTCAACTGACTACTAAACCATTGGTCTTGCTGACAAGGCTAAACCCAAAGGAGTGTTACACCAGTCAGTATAGCCCTCTGGGTCATGGCAGTGCACATGTGCAACCACCATGATGTGGCAGCTATTGATCGGGTCAGGTTAAGTACCTTGTTCAAAAGCGCTGTTGAAGGGCCCCTCCTTTAATTAGAAGTAATTCATGCTACACATATATTTACATGACAACAGAATATCTGATGAACAACCATTTGAAGTAGTATGTTGGACACCTTCAAAAGTTAATAAAAAGTTTGTTACTTCATATAAGTTTATTACTATGCTCATAAGTTGGGTACATTATTAAAACAGTAATTATGAATCACACATGTCATTTATTAATGGTGCCAATCTCTCCTGAGTTTTCTACTCAAAACAGTATAGCCTTCCAGAAGATGCTGAGTGCATGTTTCTGGAAGCTACTTTGTAGAAGATGGACAATTTGGTCTTCTTGCATTCTGATATAGTTTCTAATCATGAAACAAAATCTCACAATGCTCTTCTATACAGTTTCTAATCATGAAACAAAATCTCAATGCTCTTCTGTAAGGATTAAGGTGGTGTAGTGTGTTGTTAAGCCTGCTTTCCGCAGAAATGCAATTTTACATGTTAATGATTCATCGCTCAAATGAGCTGTGAACAGCTGGTCCACAACTGGAACTGCACATCAAAGGGGCTATGACATAAATAACTGATGGTGGTCCTAGAGTTTGGCTTGCTCCGCAAGACGCCGGTGGAAAGCCTCAGCACTCGGCTTTAATTCTGCTCAGGGGGACAGGGAGCCGAGGGTGAAGCTCTGGATCAATCCACCCAACAGACGGAGGACCTTCAGTTCAAACGGTTCCTCTGGCATCCCCACTGGGCTTCCATGCCAGGCTGCGTTCTCTATGCCAGAGGAGCACAATGACCTCCAGTTCCTAATGACAAGGGCTTGACATGGCCCCTGACAGCAATGACTGTGGTCATTCCAGGCCTCAGCATGGCACCAGGGCAGATTCTATCCCTGCCCTATCTTATGCTGGGTTGACCTCTACTACTGAGCTACCTTCAAGGGCTGTGCTATAGGGAGGTGCATCAACATGAATGGTCCTATGATCAATGTGTGTAACCCAGTGTGTTTGGTCTTAGTTGCTACTCTCGTCAGGTGGTGTCGCAGTGAGGGCTGCTGTCTTCTACTCGAAGGATCCAAGTACAAATCCAAACTCCTATTCAAATCCCTTGATTAAGGTACGGAAGTGATGCTGTAATACCTAGCTGTACAAATCGATGCAGAAAGACAGCTGCACATTAGCACACAGCAGCTTCTCCGGGTCCAACAATGGTACACTGTTTGTTCATTCCAGCTCCTTCACATGTGCCATAGAAAGTATCCTGACCTCCTGCATCACAGTTTAGTACGAGAACTGCACTGCCTCTGACCAGGGAGCTCTGCAGCAGGTAGTGAAGATCATCTAGTCCATCACCGAAACTGAGCCACTGACCACCACCAACCACTCTCATCACTGTACCCTCACAACTCTTTGCACTAATCCTTGTACGTATTCTTACCATATGTGTCATCACATTATTTATTATTTGTACTGACTTACCTATTCATCTACTCATCTATTCAGTCTGTCTGTGCTGCCTTATGTCCTCGGGCTGTCTGTTTAGTGCACTGCGGCTCAGAGAAACTACATTTAGTTGCCTTTTGTACATCTGTTTAAAGCAAAATAATAAAATTCTCAAAACTTGAAATGGGTAAATTGTCACAAATAACTTTAAAATTCACCATCTAAATTAATAACAGAAATTTGCTATTTCAGTTGATACATTTACTTAAATCAAGGATTGATTGCATGGTTTTTCTTAAGCTTTACCTATTACAACTACTGTATGTACTGTATATTTTGTCTCACTATTTCTGAATCTCATGCAGTTTACATATGCTCATGTAAATTTGTCATTAATTACAGTCCTTGTAGAGTATTTATGGTATTTTGTTCAAACTTCTATTTACACACCAAACCACAAAGATGACGGTCAAAAATCATTAATGGTGAGAGATTTCTTGGTCCAGATACACTTCAGTTTATTTGGTCCCTTCCACATTAAGGAGCGAAATCTAAATAAAATGGATATTTCTTAAAAACATTTTCATTAAATAAAGGTGCTTTAGTTATGTTTCTACAACACAATGTATCTTGCAAAGTCAGTATAGTTTGCTTTGCAAGCAGATCATAGCTGATGGGGAGTCGAATGTTCAGCCGCATTTATGGAGGATATAATTCAAATAAAAAAAGTGACTCAAACGGTGCAGCAGCTCTAAGTACTTTTGATATTGTTACATGAATAAAGCAATCCACAGCACCTGGCAATGCCTTTTCTTTATTAAAATCATAAAGCATATAAAATACTTTACATATATGCAAATAGTATTGAAACTTGCATTGACAAAAAGTTTTTGAAATAAAAAAACTACCCCAAAAGTTGTTTGGTTAGGGCACAAGTCCGGTTATAACATTAGCGTAAAGAGCGAGAACATTCACTGACGTGTAAAAACTGCCTTGTAGTAACGTACTAAAACACAGAAGAAAAAGATGTGGTAAATTACCCAAAGCCACAGTAGAGATGTATCACACTGGTGACCCACGCAGTCAAAACTTGTTCAAGTCATAATGTTGCAAAATGTGGTACATATAGAATGAGTTGGAAAATACATCCTTTCCCACAATATTTTAAAGTCAAAAATTTGTCCAAATGCGTTGATAATAAATCACCTTAAAATTGTGTTAACTGTGCCTGAGTAAATATGCACGTGAGAAAGGTAAAACGCGAGACAACGTGACCTGTTCACTCTGACTGCAAGCAGCCCAAAAATCGCACACGTCTAAGCTTGGATGCTCTTGTTTGCCAAAACACAAACGGTATGAAGCACACAGCCACACCAGTCACGGTCACCATGGCTCTCAGCAGAGCAAAAACAACTACAAGGAGGTGATGCAGAAGCAAAGAAAAACACACAATCACAGTGCACACCAGACTCACTCTGATATGAACAAAAATAAAAAGATGTGTGTTATCTACCTCAGACCTATTGCAGACCTGTTGATTCTTAACCAGAATCTCTATATCTCATAATGTGAAAAAGGAGTAAACTGAAACTGGTCGCAGAACAGCCTCTGTGGCACCTGAAGACCAGCATCTGGAGGTCTGTGTGAGATCAGAGGTCAGGTGAGTTCATTGCACTGCAGGGTGAATTGGCTGGGCGACCCCCCTTCACGTCCACGCATCCCCTCACTCCTCTAGTTGTCGTCTTTACCACCTGTTTTGCTGAGCTGTGTGGGGGACAAACAAGACCACAGAAATGCATAATTACTGCATTACCCCTTTTACGCCTTCCCCAAGGAACCCTTCATAACAAAAATATGAGCAAATACTAGACTGGGCCACAGGAGTCTTTGGAGGAGCTGGGGAAAGGGGGAGTTATAGTCAAATCAGTTAAAATACATTTTGATATTGAGATTACTTTAATAAATCAAAAGCATGATGCTGACAAACTGAAACGTTTAAGAACTAAAATTTTAGACAGCATTTTTGCAGCTTGTATTTGGCCATTCTTAATAGCACATATTTCACAAAAAATAAAAATGTGAGTATATTCAAACTGTCTTTATTGTACTCATCTAGGTAATAGTCAGTAGACTATAAGCATTTTGACAACTTTTTTTTTTTTTTTTTTAAAAAAAAAAAAAAGAAAATTCACCACATTTCATCCATGTCCAGTGCTTGAGTTTCTGGTTTCCTTTCCATGAGTTATAAAGTCCAAAATTCTTCTTTATGTCACAGAATGGCAAAAAGGTTCCAGTACTCTAGTGAGAGTGGAGAATGAGTTCTTGCAAGCAAACTGACCTTTCTCCAAACTCTTAATGCAGCACTGATTTTGGATCCGTTAAGGATCAAGCAGAGATGCTTGATATCTCTCACTGGCTGCTATTTGCACAGTCAAAGCTTATAACTTAACTACAAGCATTTTTTGGAAAGCCAGCCACATTTTAGTGTTGCTTTCCAGTTTCTAAAACCAGTGGAAATAAATGTGTCTGCTTTTGAGAAGGCAGCAGCAGACACCTACAAAGAAAAGCCTGCAGCACACTGATGCAATACTCAAGCCATGGCTGTGACTGGTACCATGCAGCTCTAAAGCACCTTTCCCTACCATTAATAAGTGATCTGAAGTTTGTTTTCAAAATTAGCTCATGAGATTTATCTTTATTTAAATGATTCGGAACTGATGAAGTGTAACTATGCCTTTGACACAATGAGACATTTGCTTTTTTCTCCATTCTCCTTCTACAAGCCGCAATGCACTGGGCTGTTAGCAAGAATGCTGCTAGGTTTTTTGAGAATAATAAATCTGTACAGGGCTTTAGTCTTTAATATGTCTGATAACATTACTAGTTTAATAGCTTAGTAAAATCGGATGAACCCTACTAAATTCTGTTGTCTGATTTAAGAAAAACTTGACTTACTAAATACAAACAATAACTCTGTTATGCAAAAGCCAAAGCAAAACATGGCAAAACTAAACTTAGTAAAGCTTGGTAGCAGCAAAGCTGCCTGAGGCTAGTTAGAACCCATCTTTAAAAAAATGCTACTAAACTGAACTTTATAAAAACTAAAAATAATTTTAATAAACTATACCATTAATAAAAGAGCAAAATTTGTCAAATAATTTTCTACAAACATGTAGTAATAAGACAGTTTGGCTAAAGAGTCAAATTGCAGCAGTACTGCTTAGTTTACAAAATGTGTGTGGGAAACATAAAGAGGAGGTGCTTAAATAATCTTACTTTAAAGAAAGAAAAGATATTTTAGCACTTTTTTTTTTTTTAAACAAAACACCCACATTAGAGCAATCCAGGTGCAAAAACCAGAGCAATTGTGTGACTGACTCATTGACTTGGATGGGCCAAGGTTGCCCCCCATGCAGCCAGCCAGGGCAAAGACACACAATTACTTTAACAAACTGGAAAGACTGCTTCTCTTTGTTATACTGCCACACTGTATATACTGTATAATGTAAACCTACACTCATTCAGTCCTTTCACAATTATTAGCTCAAAAAAAGTGTGGTTTTCTTCTCACAGTTCAAAAAATAGATAAACTGAGTACTGTAGTGAGTGGTTACTGTGAAACCACTCAGTTGCTAACAAGCCAAAAATGTGTCTTCTACCATATATATGGTCAAAAGTATGTGGACACCTGAGCATCACCTCCATATGTGCTTGTTCAACATTCCAAACCCATGGGCATATGAGTTGCTCCCTCTTTGTTGCTATAACAGCCTCTTCCTGGGAAGGCTTTCTACCAGATTTTGGAGTGCGGCTGTGGGAATTTGTGCCCATTCAGCCACAAGAGCATGGCAGAAGAATGTGCTTGTATCCTGTATGGGTGCAGCTGAAGCAGCTCAGTCATTAGAAGAGGGAGGTCCACATACTTTTGGCCATATAGTGTATATTATGTATATAGTGCATATACTGTATGTACTGTATATTACATTTAAGTGTAATTACTTACATATATATAAAAAAACAAATGTACAAATATATTGATATCACTGCACATACACAGTGGACCCTACATGTCCCTATGTATGTGCAGGTTTCCTGCCAAAGTGTATTACATTGTTCTGCTACGTAAATGTGTGAATGATAAAATAAAGTCAGTGCTGTAACTGAAATACATACAGTACAATAAATTCTTTGCAGAAAGCAGTGACTGGTGCCAGTATGAGTGGATGAGAAATGAGAACGTTGCTACAGGGGGACTAGGGGGCGCTGTGCTGCCTTCATCACACCAACAACAGAGATGATGTTGACACAGCATCAAATTGTTTAAAACATTCCATGTATTAAATTTATTTCTCCAGTTAATTTCCCTTACATTGTGTTTACAACTAGATGTTTGAATATTTATGCTTTTTCCTTTTTTCAATTGACTAAAAAAATGAAATTTGTAAAATCTTGGTCTGCTAAATTGAAAATATACTTTAAATTACAATTTGGGTCCTGCAGAGTTGTTGTCTCACTTATATCCTCAATTATTCATTATAATGGCCAAAGCTGCAATTTTCAACTACCTCATTGTTTGAAAATATTTTGATATAAGAAAATCTAAAGGACCTGTTCTCCACAACTCCTGGGGTTTATCTCCTTCCAATGCAGTTTGCATGCTCTCCCCTGGATCCTATGAGTTTTGTCCCACAGTCCAAAAACATATGTTTCAGGTGAATTATTTACTCTATACTGGGTGAGAGAGAGAGAGAGAGAGAGAGAGAGAGAGAGAGAGAGAGAGAGAGAGAGTGTGAGTGAGTGAGTGAGATTGCCCTGTGAAGAAGTGGTGTGCCATCCAAGGTGTAAGAGCGCAGAAGAACTTACATGCTACATGAGGTTATTTCCCAGCAGAATTTTTTTCCACCCATCATTATCATGTGTTGTTGACCGGACAGGGAAAGAAAGAGACCAATAAGCAAACACTAACCACTATGAATCATGATTGTAAAAATTAAGCAATTCAGCATCCCTACCTTTAAAATGCCATGAACTAATAAACACAGAACATGTAAATGGCTTTACCTTGATAACATCAACCCAGTTCCAGCCCCTGGGTAGTTCTCCCTTGTTATCTGTTGATTAAATCATGCAAAATATCAAAATATTTTCCACTCACAGAAACTCTCCATTCTTAAATATTAAAAACCTATCCAATCAGTTAAATTGCATTTAGCATTTTATCTAGTACAGCAATTTTTTTTAAAATGAGTACTAGAAATCTGAAATCATTTATTTAAAAACTATAATAACATGATGCTTATATGTCATTGTAAAGTTATTATTATAATTTATAACTTGAAGTACATTTCCATTTTGTTCATTATCATTGTGATTTAAAAGTGTTTTATAAATCATACATCCGATCCTGTCCTCAGACTGAGCGCTGATTGGATGACTGATTGAAAAAGGAACAAATTGTGGACAGAATTTAGTTGCTACCTGGACTTTCTGTCAGTGCTCAGTCCCCCTTGTGACCTCTCATGCTATCATTGTCTTGCTAAAACCTTGTATTTAGTTTATTTTGAATTGTGTTCCATTTTTGTTTGCTGCCATTCACTAATGTTTAGCGCTAGCTCCTGGCTAATGGTAACACTCTGTCAGAAACAACTCAGTAAAGGGTTTAATGGAACTTAAACTAATCACCGTGGTGTCTCACGATTGCTTCCGCCAACCTACGGCATAACACCTAAAGAATATCATAGCCTAGACTACATTAAAATTCATTACGAGCTTGGCACTTTCGTAAGACACAGATGGGCATTTCATAGACATGATGTATGCACAAACACAACGTATAGATATGGGGGGGGAGGGGGAACAAAAAAAAATGGTCATAACACAGAACACTGCACAGTATCAGTTGTACACACTAGCCACCGTGTGGTAGTTGGGGAGATGCAGTTCACTATCACTGCCCAGCATCACAAAAGAGTATCGTACCGCATATTATTTGCCCGGGAAAAAAATGTTGAATTATGAATGCATATTGCTATCGCACCATTGTAAAGTCAAAAAATCACAAGTCGGACCATCATAAGTTGAAGACCATCTGTATTTCAAAATAAACGTGAATCGTGTTCTGACCTGTTCTTGATGCCATCTTCCGCTTCTGAGCTTTGGTTAGTTGCTCCTTCTTCTCTTTTTTCTTGATGGATGAGTTGAAAGTCGAAGCTTCACTACCTGATGTTGTCAAGGTCTGGAGAAACAAAAACTATTAAATAAGTTTGTCTGTCTTCTGGGGATGACACTGTAAAAAACATAACTTGCCCACATTAAAGTTAAAATCTAACTGAATATATTAAGGCTGCTGCATAAGGATTAAGAACATCCTGCACAGCAATCAGGATGTTTCTTAAACAAATTTTGTCTCTTTTATGAATCCAGCAGAGATGCGGAATTCAGAAAACACTGACCACAGCAGTGCTCACTGGCCGATGGTTCTCCATTAGCAGTTCCTGGTTTTCTTTTGCCCATTCAAATAATGTGTAAGTCATTGCCGTCCCAAGGTTAGCCTCAACTTGCTCTTCCAGCTTAGATACTATTATTTGCTTTAATTCTGGAGATCTGAAAGTAGTGATAAGGCCAGTGAATAAAAAGGGTGATGAGGAAAAAACATTTTAAAAATCAAACATACACATTTTGGAGGACCAGGAATTCCACATTAAAAAAAACAACTAATTTGTTAATTTTTACAGGAAACTGAAAAAGAAAAATTACATTTGAAAAAATACATCAAATAATATAGTACATAAAAAAACAATAAAACAATACAGAAAATAGTGCAGAGGGAAAACAAACTATACATCCATTTAAAAATACATAAATTTACACAAAATGAAACTTGCATTTTCCTTTTACCATTTAGTTTTTCTGACTCACATTTCCAAAGCACTAATTTTCTTTTTTGAATAAACACTTGCATTATGAATTTGTTTTTACGATTCCTTATTTTCTTTACCATTCATATTTTTCCTTGCTGTATCATGTGCTTAGAGTATAAGTGACAATTCATTGACAGCAGGACCCCTGCAAGAACTTGAATTGTTAACCTTTTGGCCACAAGCCCAACTCGTTCACTGTTATGCTACTTATCGCTGTGTGTACTTACATTCTGTTGTTGAAAAAGGCATCTAGAGATATATGAGGTGCAGTTTCAGGATACGATTCTGGCCAGGAAATTTCTAATAAGAACGCTTTACAGTCCTCATGATCTCCTACCTGGAAGAGAAGAATTCCTTTAGGATCAATACAGTGTATACGAAAAGTCATCAGAGATGACAGATGGGCATAAAAACAGGTGACCACAACGACAAAACACAATGAGTGAATTAAAGGAGAAGACAAATGGCTCACTCTATACTGAAAACAAACTGGACTTTGCTCCTTGAAGCATTCGTCTCCTTCATAAATGGATCGAAGAGCCTCCAGCTCCATCTGCAAGATGAACAAAGATGGTGATGTGCTCATGTTATTAATGAAATGTGCTTTAACTACAGGACCTCCACCATTCCTGGACCAGAAAGAATACAAGCAAAATAATCAGAGTACTCTCCCACCCTAGGGAATTACATCTTCCAAGCTTTTTCTTCATAGCAATAAGGACCCAAAGAAAAAGGCACAAAAATTGCTTTTCCCCTCCAAGTGTTACTTCTCATCCTCTGAGGTCCGCATCATAATCTAACTCTGAATCCTCTACTGTTAATATGTAGCTGTTAGGGTAAACAGTAAACTGTTATGGGCACCTTACTGTTATGCATCTACTTGCTGAATGTATGAATCTTTCAGCACGTGGCTTGACCAGTCTTCTCTAGTTACATCACTGTAAATAAATTCATATTTATTGCATCTTCTTCAGTACTATACCTCAGTGGTTAACAACAGTTGCTGGTGGTAACCAAATTCTGTCCTGGTGACTCTAAATCCTGATACATGCAGTTTTAACATGACCCGTTAAATGGATGAAATGAAAAACAAATTCACATGACAATGTGACTTTCTTAGTGGCTGCCATAATTTTGCTTAATTTTGTCAGTCAGCTCTGCAAAGTTTGCTAAAACTACAGTGGCATCTATAATATTAGACTGCTTAACAAAAGGCTCGTCTTTGGTCTTCTTCATATAAGAGTACTGGACAGACGTACTCAAACAGAGTCTTAACAGACTCAAATGTTATTCCAAGAGTCCATTGTCCTTAACCACTTGCCCCAGTAAGGGTTGCTGTGAACCACAACCTGTCCCAAAGTAAAAGAGTGGCACAATAGCACTCTTACACTTATACATTGGATGGAATGCTGGTCTATGATTGGTTGGCCACACATAGTCACACACTATGAGCAAATGAGCATGAATTAATTTGAAACACATGTATTTGGACTGTGGAAGAAACAAACCTAACTCAAACACAAACTGAGCGGAATTTGAACCCACACCCGAAAAGTCCAGCTGCTGTGACCCACCACTAAATGAAACAGTTAAATTTTATTATATTAAGCATATAAACCCACAATATTATCCATAACTATTTGATCTTACTATTTCAATAATGGACCACAACACCCCACCACCTTGTTGCTGTTCTGCATCTCGTGTGTCAGGAGGATCGTCCAACGTGTCACATGTCTTGTTTGCGCAAACGTACCTGGCCATTGAGGTTATACCATTGTGTGTAGCAGGCAGCATCTCTCACTGCCTGACCCAGGGACTTCTCACTAAAAGCAAACTGCGGGCAACTTTAGACACATTAAGGCACAAAGTTTTTCCCTTTTACTACCTCCAAAATCCACATTTTCGTTACTGTGATGGGCAGCTGTCTCTCCAGTGGCAGTGCCACGTGACCCCAGCGAGTACCCAAGCTCAGCACTGCAGGTGCAAGCTCTCACCCACCTCTAAACCATCTGAACGAGCGCTCCTGCAAAACTTCCACCATATTTTTAAAAAGTTATTTTTCTAGGAGATTTAAATATGCTCACAGCAACTCATCGGACACCAAACAATCCCAAAACCACCGATGGTCCGTTTGTACAAATAACAATGCGGCGATTTAAAGGTCTCACAAGCCGGGTAATACCGGCTAAAAGGAAGAACATTTTAAATTAAAAATGAGTTACACACCTCCTGATCTTCGTTGGCAGTCATTGTTTTGCTTCCCGGACCATCCACGCAGAAAAGTGCTTAATTTTAAACTCCCACCATGGGTACGACTGCTATAAAAAGCAGTCACACTAGCAGCAGCCACAGCACCAATGCTCGGTGCTGAGGTTCAACCTTGACCTCCACGTCATCATGCTCGCTCTCGCGATACTTTGCACCCACGCGAGATTTAGTGAGGTTGTCTATGTGACGAAGAGGCGCCGCATTCGCAGGGAAACTGTCTTTCAATACAATAAATAACGTACATTTGAACACAAAAACACTTAAAACTGAGCTTAACTGAAAAAGCTTCTTCTGTGTTTATAGTCATTTTAGTGGCATGCTAGATATAGTTAGCTATAGATTAGTGTAAAATTTAAGTTAGTTTTTTACTAGCCAAGTTGTTTCATATTCTTGCTATAATAATAATAATAATAATAATAATAATAATAATAATAATAATAATAATAATAATGTACTGTTATATTTTTTTCATTAGTTACTGCTACTATTGCTGGAGTGTATATATGATATATGTATACCTTTGCACACCTTTTATATTAACTTTTTATTTTTTATGCACATTTTTCAAGTCACACAGCCATCTCACTTCCATGGGTGTGTGACTCTTTTGAAACAACAGACAGAGATGCCGCTAACAGGATCTGAAACCCAAAAGTGCCACACAATGTACAGTCTACCAGTTCTGTCAGTTTAGGGTATTAACAGCCATATTATCCTGGAAATAACTACTGCTGTTATAAGTAACGCCTTAATCTTTGGATCAAATGAAGATCATAAAAGATCAAACATGTCAGTCATGCTAATGTTACATGACACCTCTCATGGTCCTTGTGTCTGTCAGAGTGAAAGACATCTTGTGAACTTTATTTCCCTGTAAGACAAACATCTGTGATGCAAATTATAATTTAATTTATAATTTGATAATAAAATCAATAAACATTTTTTAAATGTTTCCTTAAAAAAGGATGAAAGTAAAGTGGAAAAAAGGCATTTAACAAGAATGCAAAGTCAGAGAAATATACATTGAAATGGAAAAAATAAAAGACAAAGGTAATATTTTTTGTCAGGGAACCAATTACTTTTTCCACAAAAATAATCTCAATTTCATCCCTTCACAATGAGAATTTGCATAAAAATGATTTCATGAAAAATATTGGCCCCATCATATTAGGATCAAATGGACATAACAGCAGTTCCTTCCTGAAAGCTCTTTTTAAAGAGATTCTTTCTAAAATGAGGTCTTACTGGAGTACAGTTGGGGCAGAATATAGATAGATAGATAGATAGATAGATAGATAGATAGATAGATAGATAGATAGATAGATAGATAGATAGATAGATAGATGAGAAAAGAGGATTGGTACAAGCAAATTAATAGTGATGGTGTTAATGATACAGTGGGAGGGTGGTCAGTGGTTCTGGTGCTGATCAGTTCCTATGCTACCTACAATTCAGCAGTCTGACAGAGTGCAGGAAAAATCTGCTCCTGAGCCTGGTGGTGTTGGCCTGCAGGCTGCAATAGCATTTTCCAGATGACTGTGGTCAAAACAGATGGTGGAGAAGGTGAGAAGCGTCCATAGTGATGGTACTAGTTTTCTTGTAGGTAGTTTGGAGGGTGGGTAGTGAAGTGCTCATGATGGACTGGGCAGCGTTTACTACCCATTACAGAGCTTCCAGCTCAAAGTCAGTGTAGTTCTCATACCAGGCTGGATAAAGGAGGCCATGATGGTCTGTATGGTACATTGGTAGAAGCTAATGATGGTGGGGGGTTGAAGTCCATCTGTTTTTGGTCTTCACAAGGATTGCACATGCTTGCTTTTTCACCTGGTTAACTGTGCTGGCTCCAGGAGAGGTCCTTGGTGATGTGCACTCCCAGGAATTTGAAGCTGTGCACCAGCTCCACTGCTAAATCACCAATGGACAGAGGAGTATGAGCACCTCAAATTTTCCTTTAGTCAACAATCATCTCCTTGGTCTTGATGTGTGAACATTGTGCAAGTTTTTGGGGTACAAAGTACATGCACTGAATAATGTGACCTCTTTAAACCCTCAAAGTAATGGGACACATTTTTAGCAATTTTTTAAGTCTGAATTTAATATACTGTACATGCTGAGTTATAATGTTTGAATTATTTCATTTTGGTTAATGATTTCACACCTATATCCTAGTAAATGGCCCCTAGAAATGTCTTGCATACTTCAAACTCAGATACCAAGATGCTATCTTCATTATTTCATATAAAGAAAATTAAAATTTCTTCTGTGTTCATTCAAGAAAATACAATTAATTTTCCCAGAATATACCTTAACACTTTAAAATACCTACTTCAGTCTGATAAAGAACACTTTAAACACCAATTGCCTAATTACCAAACAATTCATGAGGCTATTAATAAGGATTTTTGTGTTTATATGCAGCTTCTTTTTTAGTATTATACATTACATTTCATTCCCTACTAGGGTAAGTAATAGAACCAAGCATTTAATAGTTAAATTTATGAGAAAACTAAGGAATTAAAACCATATAAAATGCACAAAAACAATAAAATGAACCAACTGCAATGGGCTGTTACTGTAGTACTTACCCATTGTGAATGAAATCGTGAAAGTGCAAACTACGTTTGAACATGGGCCACACAAGGCAAAGCCTGAGAACGCAGATATGGCATGCAATGTTGCCACGAGTGTCACACTCATTCTTGTCAGTATAAAATATTGCTCTGATGTGGTTTAGCTTAACTTGGATAGAACTCATCATACTGGGATTTCTTGAGTTGGAAATGGGCCTGGGTATTAACATGTAACACTCATTATACCAAGAATTTGGAAACCAGGAGCTCAAATACCAGGGTGTAGGTGTGTTTTTAATTTATATTTAAAACACAGTTTTTAAAAAAAAAATATACAATAATGTCTATTAAAAAATTTAAAAGCTCTAAACATTTCAACATTATCTTTGGCTTTTTAAAAAGGTATACTCGTATAATACATTATTATTACCTGAAGCAATGACTCAAGACAATTTTGTAATGATCAAAATGCTTTTATTTTTCAATCCCAATGTTTTTTAATCAATTTTAAGTAGTAGAAAGTTATGTTTAACTAAAATTTAAAAAAGTGAAAAATAATACTACAAACACTGTAATTCAACACTTACCCCACATTCAAACCTGAGAACTGCTGTTTAAGGGAGGTGTGGGGTCCATTCTACCCTGGTTTCAAGGTTAATATTAATGGTCTATATGTTGGAAAGATTTATTTGTTTCATCCATTAAATATTTTATTAATTGCATTTACGTCTTACATTCTATGTTCATATTTTGCATCTTTGGTTAATTTTTAATATTATGTTTTAGATCTCAGTTTGGTTTCTCTATCTTTCATTTGCTTATCACATTACTAATCTTACAGCTCCTTGAGTGTCTTTAATGTGATTATTATTGAGTTTATTTGTAATTTAGATAAAATAAATGCACATTTAAGAAACCAAAAGAACTCCGTCCAATAGTCTTGAAGCAGTTACATCAACACACAATATTTCCTAGTGAATTGTTTGAGAGTTATACACAAAATAAAAATTATAATTTGGTTGTTTTTACTGTAATATTTCAGAGTAAGTATCCTCCTCAGCTGTACTACAGCAGTTAAAGAGTGGGACTTGAACCAGCAACCTTGGGGTTGTATCATTTACCACCAGATTGATTCATTTACCAAAAAAACTTCATAGTTTAATACACAAATTAGTTTATTTAAATATTTTATATGTTATTGTTAAATAATCAATACATGTCAATAATGAAGATCTTTATGTTACTAATGGATATTAATGCAAACAGATTCATCCTCATCCTCCTTCCTGCACAGTGAGCTGCAGCCATGAAACTCATAAATCACAATTTTAGTTATTTTTACTTACTTAGCTGACACATTTCTTCAACATGACTTACCATGTCTGGCCTACCTGGGTAATTTTTACCACAACAATGCAGGGTAAGTACCTTGCTCAAGGGCTTTACAGCAAGAAGGGGGATTCCAGCCTCAGTTGTTCAAGTGCAAGGCAGTGTCACCTGCTGGGCCAATAGCTCTGAGGGGTGACTTGAGTAGCTTAGAACACAAATGTCTCTTACTTATAAGGAAATCCAACTTTTTGTCTACAGACAAAACCCCAGCCCTAAGTATTTTCTTTATTTCTCGGAGGCTGAAATGCTGCATATTAATTCCATCCTCATATTATTATTGTTTTTGAGTTTAAACACAAGTTTTAAAAAGTTGGGCGTTAACTGCATTCACACTTTTTAGAATCTTCGGGCATTTGGAAATCGGCATTTCTTCGGTAAAATTCTTCCACACGGAGGTAAGGCGAGTCACTAAGAAAGTAAACAAGTCCCTGGGCACCATGTGCATATTCTACGCTTATTCAAGTCCATGCTCAACAGGAGGTCAGAGGTCAAAGGAAAGGGAATGGGGTCATACAGCTTGCGTGGAAGTTTTTACAATGTCGGGAAAACTTAGGCACCGGGGACATGTGACCCTGATTATAAATGGGTTCCCACGCAGCTGCCACTCATTGGAGTGAGATTATGTGCAAGCGGTTCCAGAGCTGTTCCTCGGAAGACCTGCTCTCTTTCTTTTCCCATTTAAGCCTCAAATCTGGGAGGGCCGCCCAAATTAACTAGTATTTTACACAATGTGGCCTTGTCAGAAAGTAAGAGCATAATCCTGGACCGGAAATGACTCACTCTGTACAGCAGTTTTGAGCCTAGTGTTGGGGAAAAAATCTGAATAAAAGAAAGAGAAATAGAGCTTTTTTTACCAGTGGGTCAAAATCAACTATTTAGATTTGCTTAGTCCTTTATAAAAAAATGAAATAAACTGTGGAGTGTAAAAAAGCAAAATAAATTGCCAACAGAGCATGGGATGAGTGAGGTCTGACTGGGTTGAGGATTATTAACAAAATAATCTCAGATGTCCTTCCAGATACATCTCTGACATACAAGTGAAAATATTTAATATCCCTCAACAAATTGTTGTCAAATCGGAGGCTGATTTTTCATGCTTGTGAGTAAAAAATTGTGCCATAGGGGTAATAAAATGTCTGACTTACTAGATTCCACTTTAACAGCTGATTTCCAGTAACAAGTTAAGCCCATAAGTAAGGTGATACCTGTACTGAGTCTTGTGTTTTGTTCTAGTAATACTATTAAAAAGAAATCTGCATGGAATGAGCAACTATAGTTTGTTAATCTGGACTAGCAAAATGTTTTTAATCCTGTCATACATGTGACGACCAAGATTTGTGATGGCCAGCCTATCAACCTATTTTCAAGCCTCAGTGTTTGGTCATAAATTCTTGCATGTTGGAGTGATGGGCAGCATAACAAGTACTGCTGTAAGTTTACAGCACTTGGGCTGTTACATGAATTCCCTGGTGCTCTAGTTTCCTCCCACAGTCCAAAGACATGTGTTTCAAGTTAATTAATCAATAAAATTTCCTGCAGTATATGTGTGTGTGTGTGTGTGTGTGTGTGTGTGTGTGTGTGTGTGTGTGTGTGTGTGTGTGTGTGTGTGTGTGTGGCCACCCTGCAGTGTACCAATGTCCCATTCACTCCATTTGCTGGATGATAAGATTGGCTAGCCACAGTCAAAAGTCATTATAATCATTACTGATTCAGTTAGTATTTTGGCTTCTGGAAGTGATCTAGTTATTTTATTTACAACCCCAAAAAAGTTGGGACAATATGGAAAATGCAAAATAGCAAAAAAACAAAAAAAAAACAAACAAACAGTAATTCTTACATTTACTTTGACTTTTATTTCATTGCAGACAGTATGAACCCAAGATACTTCATGTTTTGTCTGGTCAACTAACATTTCATTTGTTAATATACATCCATTCCTGTATATCAAGCCTTAAACACATTCCAAAAAAAAAGTTGGGACTGTAAAGCATTTACCACTTTGTAAAGTTGCCATTCCTTCTCACAACACTTAAAAGATGGTTTGGCACTGAGGATACCGAGCGATGAAGCATTTCAGGTGTTATTTTGTTCCATTCTTCAAACACGTCTTAAGGTATGCAGTAGTACAGGGTCATCATTGTCACATTTTTCTTTTCAAAATTCTCCACACATTCTCTACTGGGGACAGGTTAGGACTGCAGGCAGGCCAGTCCAGTACCCGTGCCCTCTTCTTCTGCAGCCATGCCTTTGTAATGTGTGCAGAATGTGGTTTTGCATTGTCTTGTTGAAAAATGCATTGACATCCCTGGAAAAGATATCATCTTGAATGCAGCGTATGTTGCTCTAAAATCTTACTGTACTTTTCTGCATTAATGCTGCCATCACAGAAGTATAAATTATCTTTGCCAAGGGCACTGACACAACCCCATACTACGACAGATGCTGGCTTTTGGACTTGTTGCTGATAACAGTCAGGATGTTTTTTTTTGGAAAGTGTTGCAGGCCTGAAATGCAGGAATGGGTGTATATTAACGAATGAAATGCTAGTTGACCAAACAAAACATGAAATATCTTGCGTTCATACTGTCTGCAATGAAATATAAGTCAAAGTAAATGTAAGAATCACTGTGTTTTTTTATTTGCATTTTCCCATACTATCCCAACTTTTTCTGATATTGGGTTGTAATAAAATCGTTAAAGAAATTTTCAACTGTTATTTCATACAAGTTACTTTTATTTGAAATGATGCCTTTGAATTGTGGTGCTAGCAAAGAATCCTGTGCACAGTCATGCAACCTGAGAATAAGTCCATTGGTGTTTGAGCAAATAAAGCGAAAGTTGTCACTGGAAGCTCAAATGATCAGTCTTCGACTTATTTTGGACAAATTATGTGGAGAGAACAGTTACTGGAAAAGTATATCATGCTCTGCAAAGTGGAAGGTCATCGCAAAACAGGAAGACCTTCAATGCGGTGGATGGACATGGTCACCGCAGCCATGGATGGCCCTCTATCAAATCTTAGGCGACTTGCTGAAGACCGGATACATTTCAGGACAGTGATCCATGAGAGTCGCCATGAGTCGATATTGACTTGATGGCACTTAAGAACAACTTTTATTTATCAAGGCTGCAAGTGAAAAAATGAGTGTTCAGGTAGTTCTGAAAAGATGAAAGAAAAGAGGTGCAAGAAATGAGTGAAAATAACAATAAAGTATAAAAATATTATATTGCACTGTATTTGTATTATGATTATTTTTCTATACTAAGATTGCTATAGCATTCATTTATATTATTTTTTCTCTATATCCATATGGTTTATATAATAAAGGATAAGGGAACCATAGTCATTGGAAAGTGAACCCTGTTGTGACTTGGGCATCACTTGCAGAAGAGTTGAGTAACAAAAATTTTGTTCACAAGTTGTTCTGCAGATATTTGAGTGGCTTTGGAAAACTCTCTGACCTTAGAAACACTGAGCAACAACTTTTTTTACACTTAATGTTTCCAAGCTGACATTTAGGAGTGTAGTTTGATCAGTTTCAGACAGATTTATGTCAATGAAGTAACTTTGTCCAAATGCCTATATGAAACTTTGATAAAGTCAAGGACAAATGTCTTACAAAGCTTAGTTAGACCGTTACAGTTGGCTGTGAAATAGTATACTTGGTAGAGTTTCTCTTGGCCATTTGGACAGGACAGGACTTCATAAAATCTGGTGATAAGGGCTGGGTCTTCTTTCTGTGCTCAATGCATTATGCCATCAGCTATGTTGTCCGGCACATTTGCTCTAATTTTTTGACTTGCACTATATTTGAACTCTCTCCACCTCCCTCGACATGTTCCACATATAGTATGCAGTTAATAATTCGGCGTTTTTCCAGTGCCAAATGTGGAGACTCCCTCCCAGTGCGGGCGGCAGGCAGCTGTCGAGAAGCGATTGGCTATAAGAAGGAACAGCTGCGGCGGGGCTACACACTGGGACTGGTTCGATTGGGGTCCCTGCTTTGCGAGAAAGGTCTGCTCTGCCCCGGTGTGTCGCCCCAAATCCACCGCCATGCTACATGCCTCTTTAACTGTCTTGCAGTGGAAGTCGACCACATCTGACTCTATTGTGGATGCATGTGTTGGGACGACGGAGAAAACTGGACTGCTCGGTGAAAAGAAGAAAATCGTACTGCTGTGGCACATGTGTGTAAGGAAAGGGGAGGGGCAGCGACTCGAACAAACACTGCCCATCTTTTGCATGCAAGTAGACTGGCATCAAATCAAATGACCTTTGATCCAGCGGCCGTGAGAGCCTGAAGGTCACTCTTGCACCAAAATGCACAGTCCGCTGGGGACCAGCATATCAGGCCTATGGTGGATTCGCTGTTAGCCTGCAGCTGGGAGGCTGCATAGCTGCCCAGATCCATGTTAGAAAGATTGGGCCAGGGCCTGTCCACAGCTTTGGTCCCCAGCTCCTCTGTGCGTGGCAGCAATCGATCTCTTCCAGTATTGACAACGCTGTTCGAGCTGTTGTTTTGCCTCCCGTGTCACTCTGTGTTGCTCTGCCACGGTCTCACACACACACGCGCGCGCACACACGCACACACAGACGCATGCGCGCTCATGGTTTCCTAGGAGCTGCACACGCGCACGCAGATACGGGCGCGTACACCTTTCCTGCTCGTCGCTGGCATCGAAGGAGACGGCTTTGTGTCAAACGTATCTTTGCTTGCTGAGCTTCGTTGATGCGCTGCTTGGATTTTATTCGACTAAAAAAGGCCGTTCTATCTTTTTTTTTGTTCCACCACCTTTTAATCTTTCCCTCCCCCCTCAGTTGTCCTCCCTTACCATCTGCGAGGACTAAGCCTCATCCGTGGCTGCAGCAAGACAGTGAATGACGCTTCGCTTGGTTCCCTCGCTCTTTTGGGTCAGGACTGATGGCGCTTTTGGGTTTTCTAATTTTTTTGGGCCTTTTGTCTTCGCCGCTCATGGTCAGCCCGGCGCTCCTCTGCTGAATTGAGCTATTGTTTGAATTCAGGGGTCCTCGGCGCTCAGACCCCCCCCCCACAACGCCACCTCCTGCTCAGACCAACCAAATCACCCTCCCCCCAATTCCTCTCCTGCCTCCCCCCATCCCCCCATGCCTCTACCTCCCCACTCTCCCCCGTTGCAGCCGAGGAGCCACATAACGTGCCGCTCCACACACGTGAACCTGGAAACTATAAATCGGGGACCGATCGCAAGAGCAGTGTAATGCATTGTGGGACGCACACAAAACCGGAGCAGCTGAAGAAGGGGAAGGGAACTCGGAGTCAAATCCTGTTTGGATCCCAGGCAGCGTCAGCACCAGCTGTCGTACCGGGGCTCTTGTGTCAGTGAGTGTGTGCGTGTATGCATGTGTGTGTGTCTGTTAGTGAGTGAGTGAGTGAGTGAGTGAGTGAGTGGTGTGTGCTTGTGTGTATTAGATTAAACAGGGGAGAGTGGGAGGTTGCCAATTCAATAGTTGCCTACCATGATCTTCACCGTGCCCTCGGAACTGAGGTGAGGGGTCCAGCCAATGCAGGGAAGGCGGGTGGCCTCCGGTAGCCCTTAGTGGCCGTTATCATGAAGAAGACAAGCAGCAGCAACCTGCGCCGGGCCTGGCCTAGCTCGGACTTCTCGGAGCGGGCTTCGGAGCGGGCCTTGGAGCGCACGCGCTCTCGCAGCGAGAAGGACTACCGTCTCCACAGACAGTTCCCTCCACCTTTCGTCTCCCAGCCACCTCGGGGATACACGGCATCAGGTGGGTCTGACATTCTACCTCCCTTGGAGAATTTTGAGGGGTTGGGGGGACTCACACAGAAAGCCCATTTGGCTCGTACCTAAAGGCTGAGGAAATATGGAGGTAGTGTAATGGTTACTGCCACCATATTCAACCTGAGGGGCCCAGGTTTGAATCCCACCTCCTGCTATATTACTGTTGACTAAGGTTCTCACCCAGCATTAATAAGATGAAAATGTATTACATGTGTAAATGGGTAAACCATTGCTAGTAGCTTATAACTGTAAGCTGCTATGCAGAAAAGCATCAGGCAAAAAAATGAATGTCTGCTCAAGTATTACGTGAAAGCATCATCATTCACAGCAGTGCATTTTAGATCAGACGCATGTGGTCAGTAGAAGACAAAGGCCTTTCAAGTTGTTGTGCTTGAAGCAAATGGAAGTGAGAGGAGGTTCTAATTTTAGTTTTCTGTCACCTCGCTCCTTCTCTCTCTTCCACTGGTTCCCCCCGTCAGCAAGCTTAATCGACCATACAGTTTCCAAGTATAAAACAATAAGTATCTCCCGCAACCGGGTTCCAAAAATTTGGGATCTGTGAAGTTCCGGAGCAGCAGAGGACAAAAATGCTGTTAATTGTTTTGGTCCTGGAAACTCAATCTTGCACTGGACGCTGAGGCCTAGTGAGGTATCCCTTCTCTCCAGTTTATTAATCCAGCATGTAAAAAATAAGTGTGTCCACATGCAAGATACTCTAATGTACTATGTATCGCATTTATGATTTGCACAAGTCATCAGCCACCGCGGCGCATCAAAAGCCTTCACTAGTTGACAGAGCATCGGTATGAATGGGCACGAGGAGCCTGGTTGCACTTCCACATGCTGGTCACGTCCACCAGCTCCAGCACAAGTGGCACTTTTCTGTTGCTGTCGCGAGAAGAGTGTGAAAGGGGGCCTTGCTGCGGAGTGATGAGCAGCGGCCCCGTGTCCAGGCAGCCGTCCCTCCCATCCTCTGTTGATAGTGTTTCGGTTAGAGGTGATCCACATCCGCCATGGGGTCCTGCTCCATGGCCATAAAGTCAGCTTTGGTTCAGAGGGTTCTTTAAAGTGCACCCAGCACTGAAAGCAGTTGAATGGCAACTTGTTGGTGGCAAGGACAGAAGGAGCCCCCTCTGCCCCGCAGCCAAAATGGATGCAAGGTCGGATGAGAATGGGGAAAATCAGTTTGCTTATGCACAGAAAGAGAATACGGAAAATTTTAAGCTCGAAGGAGCCCATAGACGGGGGCTGAATGGTGGCGCTAGTGGGGCTGCCAAATCTGCATCGATTCAGTGCTTCTTTCTGTTTCCTAGCAACCTCTTGGGTCAAAGGTGAAATGACATGGCCACTGTGGGTGAATATAAAACCCAAGGACAAAGGACCTGCACAGAAATAGACAGCCAGTGACACTAACCATGCTTAGTGTTGGTCAGTTTGCTGGTCTGAATGAGGGAGGAACTGAATGGACGCTTGTTCTGATTTCAGTGATTGGATTTTAAAATACCTTGTAGCCCTGAGATTTAAAATCTCACAACATTGTCATATTGTACACATTTACAGTATTTCAGTTATTTTACATTCTCAGCCACATCGATCTGTTGTCTGCTTTTCTGGTCTTTTCCTTGGTGATGAAGTAAAGACAGCTGAGATCTTTTCTCTTTAAGGTGTTCTCTATCTGTAAAGAAAAATGTCTCCTCCATTCAAATAGGAAGTCAGTGTTTTACAGCAAAGTAGAGACCTTTTTAATAAGAAAACCTTTTTATGTGTTTCTCCATATCTCATAAATATCTGTGTTCCATGGAAAGCTCTATTCATATATAGTTAATGTTTTGTTAAATTAAAAAAGGTTACTAGTTGAGGCTTGTAATATAAATTTGTACTGATGTACTAAAGGTGAAGGACAGAGAGGGAAGCAGATCCTCTCTGATGTCAAGAAAGAATTTTTATACATTAAGAAAATCCCACTATTGTTTCCTTTAGTTGTGCTCACATGTCCTTTCGGCTGTAGGAAAGATCCGGAGTTACATTTTGCAGAAGCATCACTGTCGACAGAGTATAGGTTAAATGAAAGTTAATGAAATGAGTGAACTTGTACAGTGGTATAGTAACAAACAGTGAAATCTTTAAATCCTGATACCTACAGAATCTGATCCATCCCTACACCCCAGAAAGAGTGTCACAAAGGTTCCCAATTCTACACCTGTTGGTTCTTAGTTTTGGATGTGGTGGAATGAGTTCCCTCTCTCCCTCAACACTTCTGAATCCCTCCAAGCATCCAAGACAGGTCTCACCTGTGTCTCTTTCAGAGGCACTTCCCTCTTGAGTTGCTTCACCATGTGCTACTTCTAAATGCACCCATTTTTCTAGCCATATGTCACTCCAGTAGGTGGCCACTAAAACATGAGCGCTATGACAACAGCCATATAAAACAGGCAAGGTCAAGAATTTTGAGTTTGCATCTAAGCCCTCTGGATTTTGTGGAATGTACTTTCGTTTAACCTGAGTTGCATGTTGCTTCAGAGAAAACCATATACTGCTTTCGTAAAATTAGAATGGAAAGGTAAAGGTGCGGACCAGTCACAACGAGAGTGGGCCCCTGTCTGGAGGCCATGAGGTTCTGTAGCCATGAGGTTGAGGAAATTCAGCTAATATTAGAGGTGGAGTTGATGGAGGAGTCCCACGCTTCAAAACCTGGTTGAAGGTGTTTCCGGATGACTACATTTACATGTTCACAACATAAGTGTTTTTATTGTTCACAGAACTATTTATTTTTTGGTGGTTTGGCTCAGTGAACACACCTCCATCAGTTACCCAAATTCTATACCTTCTGACACTCAGCATACTTGTCTAGTTATGGATTAAGTCCTGATTTGAGTGACATGTCATCGGTGAAAGGCTTGTCAGAAAATATGATTTTTATCTAATATTAAATATATTATTAAAAACTGTGAATAAATGAAAAGGTGAGAGTTTGTTCATGACTAACGTCCGTAGAAGACATTATTTTAGTGTACTGTAGTAATTGCTCATGCTAGGATATCTATTTCTGTTCGTGATGACTCACTATGACTCATCTTGAGCAGGTATATTTGGATGTGTGTACTGCTACAATTTTGTTCCGTGAGCACCCATGGGGTGTTGAGTGTTCCAGCATCTAACCTGGTAGCTCAGTAGAAAAACACATCTTCTCGTTCTTCGTCCTTTTTCTATGTGGGCTTTTTCTCAGGTTAACAAGACAACGGTTAATGAGATTTTAGAAACTGTGTGATCTGCTGCCCCACTACAACAAAGTGCCAGCGTATATCTGGATGTTACTCTGTTCCAGAAATGTCCCTTTAAATCTGTATGTCTGCTGTTTAAGAATACCTTTGACATTCATAAAGTTTCTGCCTGTGTGTCTTTACCCTTCAGAGGTATCGAATTATCATTTTCAGGATGCTCAATGGTTTTGCATTTAAAGCATTTACATGTAAGTTTTTTCAAACACTCTATCGCCGTGTTCACACTTTCATGTTCCTGCCTCTGGGTTGCTGCCCATAAAAATACTTGATTGTTTCACCTTGTCATCTTGCAAGGCACGAACAACACGAAAATTACAAAAAAAAAAAAAAATGCTGCAATTTACACTGACTACCAAAAAATCGACCTCGCTGTGTACATGAGTAAATAATGTCGTAACAGTCAGCTGAATAAATGTAAATGCGCTCTTTGCACGTGGTCCAGGCACTGGTCTAAGCTTGGCTCGCGGAAGACCTTGGATATGCAGGCTGTGATTTCTTTTTTTTGTCCGCTTTCTTCCTTCTCATCCAGTAGGCATCATCTGTCCCTGACATGTGGGCTGATTTGCTCCAGGAGAGGAATTAGAGGAGCGGTGCATGATGGGACAGCATGAACTTGTTAACCCGACGCATGCTAGCGGCTGACTGGCTTTGCCTGCCCGTCTAGTTCACTCTGGTGCGCTTGGCTCTCGGGGGAGACGTGTTGTGGCGGAACCGCAGCGCTTTGCCGTACCTGCTGCGAGGAGCACTCGGGTGCGGGCCTTCACCAGCACCTCGCCTATTTCTAATCAGCTTTTCGCTGGTTTTGGCAGCCGCCGTGCCATAGAGGACAGCCATGCAGGGCTGAGGACAAACCTATTAATCCCAAGGATGTATTCTGGGACCGGGTCATTTCCAGAAGCATCAGCTGGAGTTGCTTCGATAGATATAAAGCACGCTTTGTGATATGACTGCTGTCCAAGAGATGTTTCTTAAGAGGAGCTCTGAACCGCTGAAACAGGGCTATGACGTAGGACTAGAATGGGTCTGTTTAACAAACCTCAGCCTAATAAGGTCTTGTGTTAATAGTCACAACACTGCACAGAATCTGACTAAGGTAGATTATAGTACAGGTTTAAAGTAACTAAAATTGTCCCTGTAAACAAAAGTTCAGAATCAACCACGGAGTTTCAGTGGCGTGGCGACTTGGTTTTCATTTCCAGGTTTTAAGGTCAACATGTTCATCTTTTCCTCCTCGGTTAATAAGACAGTTCCAAGCAAACGCTGAAAAGCTACTGGCGCAATATGAATATTACTTGCTAGTATTCTGCGGCTTGGGAGTCTCTTGTTTATTGTTCGGTTCAAGTTTATTAAAGTTAATAAGCGCTCTGCAGCTGTGAATGAGGTTGGCTCGCATGCAGTCATGATGCATATCCTCCTTTGGTAAACTGGTGTAAAGCTGTCTGTGCTGTATGGGGTTTCCTAAAGTTTCCATTACCGTATTTATGCTTGCATATGGGTATGTAAACATGCAAGATTATAGCCCACACTCACTGACCCCCTTTAAAGCCTTGTTTTGGCAGAAATGCCACGTGGATGCTAGTATGCTCTGTAAATCTGTGCACTTAGAATTAGAGGCCTGTTTTGCTGAAGAATAAAGGCTGCTGCCAAAGTTCATCTCAACCAGCAAGCATTACGAGAGGATTACTGTATTTGCTCATCCAAAGTCCAAAAGGAGAATAATGGGAACATACATGGTAAAAGTAGAACGCTGTTAAAGATTTATATGTAAAAGTAAGTCAGATGGCTCAGGGTGCACACGAGAGAACAAAGTGGAACCGCATCTCTGCCAGTGGCCCACGGTCTGTTGGATTTAGCTAAGCTAATCAGCAGCAGTTGCTTTGTTTTTTGCAGAGCTGAGCTGGATGGGAAGTGGCTCAACATCACCAACATTTTTTGGAGTCGAAGAGAAATGGGTGTTTCACAAGTTTCACTAGTCCTTGTGATGCTGAGTACCGTGCAAGGCAAGCAGCCACGCGACCACCCGTGCACCGCGCGCTTCTCCCAAGTGTCTCAGTTCTTTCGTAACTGTGTGTTTGCTCAGAAGCGACAGAAATCCTACATTTTCACAGTCCTCTAAAACTAGTATCTCAGGATCAATACAAAAAAAAATTACAAAAGGAATCACAGAATGTTAAAAAGCTTTTTAACCAAAGTGCAAAATAATGGCTTCATCTGCTACAATTTACTTTTCTATTACTGTCCAATTCTGTTACTATTATTTACTATTGTAAGTGATACTTTACAAATAGATGAGTACAGCAAGGTTGTGAGAGTTATGTGATACATTATCGCATTACATTATTACATTATAATAATTACCTTGCGAGTGTAAAAATAATAGTCTTTGTTCTCTATACAGTAGTTAATTTAAATGCAGCTTCCCAAAGAACTTTAGAATGAAGGAAGATTTGTTATAATTATGTAACATAATGGCAGCATCCAACAGCAATGTAAGAAGAACAGTATCCACCTGTTATTAATAACTGCATGTCTAATGCAGGGTTGTGGTGGTCCAAGTCCATCTCGGAAGGACAGCCCCAGGATGCGCTCCAGACAAGACTGGAGTCCATCAGAGGGCAGTAAAACAACAAACTAAAAGCAATTTAAAGTCACCGATTCTTCTGAAACACCTTGGACTGTCAGAGGAAGCTGGAGTGTCTAGAAAAAAAACCACATGAACATGGAGAGAACATAGAGACTCCAAAGAAACTGTATTGGGATCTGTGACACCCACCACACTAGTGTGGCAGCAAGAAAAACAGAATGAAACAGTAAAATAAAGAGAGAAAACAAATAAGGAAAATGAAGAGTGAGAAAGGGGAACCTTGGATCAAATAAGTGGAACACACAAGTGTAAATTATATGCAGTGTTTGAACACGTGGCTCTTAAGCCTGGATTTAAAGGTGTTCAGAGAAGCTCTGATGTTCTGAAACTGGTTTACAGTTAGATTTTTTTCCATGTTTAACAGACAAGAAAGAATGGCAATTAATAGCCTGATTTATGGCAATTCCCTTTACAAGTAGATCTTCAGGAATTAGCTGTTATTTGAGAAAAGGGTGTATGTTTATTGTTTGAGGTTTCTACACTACAGGGCACCTACCTTGTTCATGATGAGAAGTTAAGGTCAGGACCCAATTTTCTGTAAGGATGAACCCTGATAAAGGCATGGGGAAGGTTCATTTATAATTACTGTAGCAGATGAACAAGACAGTACCAGATTTGTCCTCTCAGCTGTCTATGGTTCAAACCTGCATTTGAAAAAGTTTTAGCAGTGACTGATCATCAATACTGAGGTTGCAAAACTTGAAACAGAGCTGAGGTTCAAGGATTACCATTATAGAACTTTAGGCTGATGAGTTTTTAAATATAATTGCTTTCTATTTGCTTTTTACACATATTTTTGTAGAAGATGCTCGTCCCCAAGCAATTCATGGTGTTAAATGTCAGTGATTTTCCCAGATTTCACACAACTGGCCAGTTTGTTCCAATTGTTTTTTTCTTACCAGAACAGCTTAGGGTTAATACCTTGCACCAGGATGTTACACTACAAGGTGAATCCTTCTGGTTCTACAACGGTGGCTCTAACCAGTACCACTTGCGGCCTAACGCCAAGAAAGTCTGACTAGCTGTTTCACAAATTTTTGGGTTTTTACTAACATTGTTGCATGTGGAAGCAAGTTTGTGGACAAAATAGTTTTTTAAAGAAATTCTAATTTGTAATCAGATCAGAGTAGACTTTCTGAACCAAAATTCTATATCCTTGATAAGGATACATGAATACGATCATGCATACAACCTAACTGATCAAATGGTATATTAAGGCCTCCTCTAAAGATGAGTGTTAAATTGGTGTTAAGTTGTTACCTGGGAGTGGTTAGGTCAAACAGAAGTGGCCCTCCACCCAAGACTTAGTTTGATGTATAGGAGTTTAAGTAACCATGAGGGTGCAGGTTATTGCTATAACTTCTAAATTTTGCAACTCAGTTGTTGAAAGAACATCGTAGTAACTTCCCAACTTTCTTTTGGTTCAGATTTTCTTTGCTGGTGCTCTGCTCTCTAATCCTAGCTTTTTTAGCAGTCATGTGCTGTTGCGAATGTTTAATAAAAGCTGCACACACACCCATCCCACCTTTCTCTCCTCGGATTACGTTTTCATATTTGCGGCTTGCCACAAGCCCTTCACCTCACCGCTGCACCTGCGCAATGTGATCTAGGTGAGGCCGAGAATTAGCACTAACAGCCACAAAGTCAAATTTAAAATCCCGCATCCTCCTTCCTACCAGGTGTACAACATTAACACCAATGCTCTGGCTTCTGAGGCCCTTAGTCGTAAAAAGTCCCCCTGATTTCTGACCCCCGGGCCACCCCCCCACCCCATGCAAACAAAAGATGGCCGCCCCGGTCCTTTTCTAATGAGATTACAATAGGACTCCCCCTACTCCCATCCCCCGGCGGCAGTCGCAGCGAGCCTGGAAATTTCTCTCTCGCCCGCCGTTGCTCAGATAACAGAGCACGCTTGCGATGGGCCGAACGCACAAACGCAGCCTTAATTTGTAATTAGCAGCCAGCGCGCGAGCGGGTTCGAACAAGCCAGCACAAAAAGCGTAGTGTTGCTGCCGGGGGCCCGTTGCCATAACAACCGGTTCAGCGGGCCGTCTACAAGCTTGTGTGTCAGTGGGCATTACGAGGAAGAAGCTCTCAAAAGCAAGCATGCCGAGCCACAATATGATTGGTCACACCTCCCTTTGCCTTTGTGTGGACTAGAGCATGCTGGGTAAGGCCCCAGAGTGAATGCTTGTTTGTCTGACGGCTTCAGCTACACGGCTGCTTTCGAACCTGCCGGGATTAGACAGTCGGCGGAAAAGGCCAAGGTACTGGAAATGTTATTTCTCTTGCAGCCCTCTCTGCCTTCCCCATACGTTGATTTATACGGGTTAATTGTGATGCGTTACGTGTTGCGCTGGAAGGAATGGGAGGACGAGGTGACAGTGTTGAACTGGAAGCGGGTGGGCTGAGCAGGATTGTTCGCTATCGAACCGTGGTGAACCTTCCATCTTGTTGTCGGTGCCTTTACCGCTGCTGGGTGGTTGGGTCCCAAAAAAGCAGAGGCAAGGTTTGCCTTCCGCATGTCTTTACCCTCTGGCAAACCTGGCATTTAGAGCTATCCTGGGCCCCCTCGCTCCCGCTTGTGGAGTCACGGTCCACATTCAGGTGTCAGGTCTTGCCTTCAGGAGGGAATGGAGAAGAGATCAGTCGCAAACGGGAGGTTACAGGTTCAGTGCACGTTCACTGTTTGGGGTGAAGGGGGGCGGAGCCGTGGGGACAGTGGAATACACTACCTCTCTATGGACGCCCCCCAGCTGCCGAAGCCTTCAGTATACAGCTTGGTGCTGGTATGGCGGCAAAGCGGAAGGACTCCAGCTTGATCACTTGCGGTCTGGAATTGTAAGCTGACAACCATGTCAGACATCACCTTACTCTCTGGGTGGCTGCTGCTAAGGAAGTGTGTGCGAATGAGGTCATTTCCTCCACTCTCTCTCCCTCTTTTATTATTATTATTATTATTATTATTATTATTATTATTATTATTATTATACAAACACAGAATAAAGAGAATATAAATATCAGGGGGTTGAAAAAATAACCGCATAGGTTTTAGGGCTTTACAATTATTGTTAATGCATTCAGATAGTACTGATATGAAACAAAATATTAATATATAACATACATTATTATAAGATATGAAACATGTTTTGCTCCTAAAATTATTATGAATTTGAAATTTTGCAAGATAAGAAGCATAATCAGATGGTATTCATGTTTGTCACCTGATTGATGTAGAAACCAAGTGGAAAAAAAAGAGTAAAAAAAAACAGCCTTGCACAAATGATCATGGATGGGCCTACACCAGTGAGAGTTTGGATGTTTCAGCAGTTACAAACCAGATGTAAACCACTTTCTGAGCAGGTGTCACAAAAGGGCAGCTTGGCTCAATATTTGTTCAGTCTTTTAAGATAGATTTTACCTGGTGAAAAACTATGAATTAGTTTCTATGATAATCGCCTCACCTTATATACAACTTTTTAATGAGATGGTACAAAGTTTTTTCCACTGAATATTTTCAGCAAAACAATTCCAGTAAGATGTCTTAAGGAGCTGTGGCAATAATAATAAAGTTGCAAACCCTGGTAAAAATGGTTATATTAATTATTACTTTAATCTTGTACCAAAAGTAACATTATAAATATAATAACATATTAAATAAAAATATAAATAGTGTGTAAATAACAATGATTGATATCAAACACAAAAGGGTAACAAATATGAATCAGTATTATTTAGACAATATTTATATTTTAATCTAATTAATTTGATAATGTAGTTTTCTGTATAATTTAAATTTAATAATAATGTATATAGAATAATATCCTAATAAATATAACGTATAACATATACATGTTATTTTTCTGCCACTTTCAATTATTTCAGTCTAAAAATCAAATCTTTTGCTTTTATAAATCAGGTGTTGAGTTGATTTGAGATGTCTGTCTTTGTTAAGCAGCATTCCAAATGCAGAAAAATAACCACAGCAAGTGACAAAACAAAGACCTCAACACAGCGACATATGCTGCATGCGTTTGTGCCAGCATTTCTGAGGTTTGGAGCTGCTGTTTATCGAGAGTTTCCTTTTTGCTGCCTTATGGCAGAGGAGATGTCAGCTTTTAAAAACTGGCTTTGAGGGACAAAAGTGACAAAAAGGTGTAATGCTCCCATGAGAAAGACTTTGACTGAAAGTCCTTCATGTCTCAAAGCAATGTTTTGAAAGCGCCAAGCAGCCAAAATAAACCAGCGGTGTCTTTCTATTGTGCTGCTCGTGTCCCGTATGAATGTTCACCGCAGATGTGCAACAAACAATTCATCCTTACGCTGTTGGGTAACAAGATATTCTAAAGTTATAAGCTATTTTAAAGTTTGTGTGTGATAACTTTCTATAGTAGCTAAAAAATGTCATTTTCATTTGTTTTAATTGATCATTAATGTTGGAAATGCTTCTTTTATTTGTTTTTCTGAGGAAGATTTAAACAACTGGATGAGACACATTTATTATAATTCCCTTTATTCATTCAGCAGACGCTTTATGTGAAAGCAGCTTACAGGGATCACAGACTAGTACACATCTGACGTCTTCATCCAAAGTGGCTTACAGTGTTAGACACGCTACAGAAACTCCCTACACTCGTTCACACGTCTGTATGGCAAAGCAACGCAACACACACTCTCTAGACAGTCTGCCTGGAATACATGTGTTTGGACTGTGGGGTGAAAAAAATGGGAGAACCTGCAAACTCCACACAAAATGAGCTGAATTCGAACCAACAGCCCATGAGGTGTAGGAGACCAGCACTTTCTGATAAAATGTTTTTAAATGATGAGGTGGTTGAAATGTGTTGGTTCTGGCCATTATCAAACATAAAGCATCATGCACACATCTCTACAACAGATCACTCAGCGCACACACACACACACACACACACACACACACACACACACAATGGGCAGTTTGTAGCCACAAATTCATCCAAATGCATCTTTTTATTGTGGAAAGAAAACCACAGGAGCATGGTAAGAGCAGGCTAACTCCACTCAAACTAAAAGGTGATTGAACCTATGTACAACTGTGCAGGGTGCTGTGATGCACCAGTGCTACTCATAATGCTGCTGAGGCCTCAGCTGAACTGAGACTCTCACTGCTGAAGTGCTGACGTGTTGAATGCTGTGACATATGGCCCCTTGTGACCCCTCATGAACCTGAAAAACCAGCTGCAGCATGACTGACCCTGGTTTCACTTCTCCACAGGTGATGCGTCGCCCCTCAGTATGTCTCCCGTCGGCCAGTCCCAGTTCATCCCGCTGGGGGAGATCCTCTGCCTGGCCATCTCGGCCATGAATTCAGCCCAGCAGACCGTTACACAGGAGACCCTGATGGAACACCTGGCCACCTGTTTCCCAGGTACAAAACCTGTATTGATCATAGTCACATTCCTTCTCCTATAACCACACAGGTGGGCCTACAGAATGCACCAAGTTACGCATCCAACTTTCACTAAGCTTACAGCTAAACAGCTTTTTAATCTCATATTTTTCCATGTTATCCACACATTATGGAACAGTTCAATTCTGAGTGCTTTTGCTTTTCTTTAGCTCATACAATCATTGTTTTCTTTATTGGCCCAAGATGCAGAAATTATTTTTGCAAAACTGGAACTCTTTGCAAACTCTGCAGCTAGTGGCCAACCAACAGAAGATCATTCCAGATTGAGGTGCCTTCCTTCTCCCGAGTGTAGTGTGTTCCTGGAAACCGGCTCCTAAGGTGAAATCTTGGAAGTCAGAGACGTAACATAAAAGTTTTGCTTTAAGCGAGTGATGTATTATGGGAAGTGAGTGCATTCGAGGGAAGTGTCTGTCGGCCATTTTGGCTGTTTTACATAAATGTATACATGGGAAAATTCCCCCACACTCAGATTTTTGTACTCATAAACAAAAAATCAGCCTCATAATTTGTCGTAGCTACATAATTTCACCTGTATGCACAAAAACCTATAAAGTCAAACACTTGCATTTTGGGGATACCTGTACTTTGTTATTGCTGTTGTGTTTAAGTGTTATTATGTATATACGTTTACAGTGCCTGCAAAAATTTCTGCGCTCCACCTTTCAGTTGTAAGCGGTTCGACCATTGGCACCCAGATTCGGTTATTGTATCTGGTTGCTGGTCTTCTTTTCTTGCCTCTTCTTCTTTTTTTCTTCTCTCAACTTTGTCAGACATTACATTGTTTTTGAGAGAATTTGATTTTTTCATGAGACGTCAAAAGTACGACAAACCTAGTCTCACCGTTTGTGTCTCTAAGGAGTTCTGGATTGATTTGGTCCAGCATCCATCTTTTTGTTTTCCTAGTTGTTCATCATGGCCTTAAAACTCTCCTCTTGACACCATAATTCAAAATAGTCTATGTTTTTTAAAATGTGTGTGTCCGGATGGAGTTAAGTCCTTAGCTTTTTTATGTAGGATGGTACAACATAATTTGGGACATGACGACTAATACCAAATCATCTTGGCTGGCCTCATGAACAGCAACAGTTGTAAAGTTACCATACATTTGCTTTTATTCAGTTAGCAGATGATTTTCTGCAAAATGACATACAATGATTGTTATTTGAAAGATACCTTTGTCTTATGGTGGCTTGCAGTACCAGATACACAGTTGCAAATTCCATGTCATCATTCAGCTATTGATACAGCAGAACACTGTAGCACATACTATAGGCATCTTGCAGTGATCTATTAACCTAAAACCTATGTGTTTGGAGTGTGGGAGGAAACCAGAGCACCTGGAGGAAACCCATCCAAACCCAGGGAAGATATACAAAATCTACACAGGCTAAATTTGACTCAAATCCAGGTCCCAGGAGACGGTTTGCAGACAGGTCCAGTGTGGCCAGCAGCGCTTAGAGCTGTTAGTGATCGCCACACCATTAGGTGTCAGACAAACTAGAGAGGACACACAAGTTTCACAGAGGTCCTTAACAATGGCAGGACAAACTTTATGGACTTAAGAGGCAGGGTTGTGTTTATAACTCCTATAAAAAGCTGAAATGAAACCAGCAGGTGGCGCAGTGGTCAAAGCTGCTGCCCACCACTCAAAGGATGCCGGGTTGAATCCCATATCTTGCTGTAGTGCCATTGATCAAGGTATTTACCTGAACATATGTGTGTCTTCATGGTGCAGTGAATAACTAAGATGCATCTGCAACATGTTTAAGTGGAACGGTTTTTTAAGATGTTCACAATCTGGAAGAAAGGAATAGTGACAATGCAGATTAAATGCGACAAGTTTATTACATTTATTGATCTCTGGTATTGTATCGATTATGGCCAGCGGGACAGTGTCTTGTCGAGAAGGCAGGAGCCGTGACTTCTCTTCACCTGCATGTGGGGGAAGCCCATCAGCTGGAAATGAAGAGCAGTTTCACCTGGATTAAGATAAGGAGCGGGAACCTGATCCTGTTAAAGGCTTTTATAACAAACTTTCAAACAGATTTAAGTATTAGGGGCTTCAGTTCGGTGTTAGATCACCCCATTGGTCAGATGGCTTTTATCTTTTATTACTTGGCATGTTAAGCTCCATTGCCAATCCCATGCTAATGCAGGCCCCTGGGTGTGCGGCGGGTCCCTCTGTCGGGGGAAGAAAGCAGGGAGACGTTACGGTGCCGCGTCAAGGAGTAAAAGGCATGCAGAGACATTTTCCCGAAGCCCAGGGAGGACTATTTGCCGTGAATTATTGATCAAGGGCATCCGAATGAGAATAAATTCTGGTATGCCGCTGCTGGTCGGCTACCTTTCGACATGTCATCGCGTGAAGTCCCGGGCTGCGTCGCACCGCCGTGAAACCACATCAACATGTCATTAAAAGCAGAGTTTCTCCTGGGTGATGCGGCAAGCGTCGGAAAGCCATCTTGGAAGCGGTGCCACCAATGCGTCTACTTTCATAACGCAGCTCCGCCACACTTTAAAATGGATGGACCCAAGTCAAAACCCTTTTTTAATAATTCACTAGAAACTCTTTCTTGTGAATTATTGAAATGGTTTGTGATTGCATCATGTTGGTACGGCAACTACACTGGTATGATGTAATAGCTGGCAACACTTAACCCTGACTAGTTAGAGCTTTTCTCTTATCCTTTCAGGTGGTATGCGTGTGCACGCTTGTGTGTGTGTGCGTGCGTGCGTGCGTGCGTGCGTGCGCGTGTGTGTGTGTGAACACATATGTGCGCATGTGTGTATTTGTAAGAGGACGGGAGGGGGGGCACCTGTTTGAAGTTCAGGTGCCCTTTTTCCTGTCACAGAAGGTACGCAGGCCTAGACTTTTACATTCCCACTTTGTCTCCACCCCTAACCCCACGAGACCTGGATGAGGTCAGACTGTATTTTCTGTTTCTGGCTAGACAAACCAGCGATGGTGAGCTGGAAGCTCATTACTGGTGACTGTGTGAGAAAAGAGGGATAACATGAACAATGGTTTCTCCTTCTTTGCAGTTTTTTTTATTCCCAGATTTCCGATTCTGGGTTTTAGTGCTTGCATCTGTATCAGCGAATTTGTTTTTTTGATCCATAGATTCAGATTGTACGGTGGCCGGGGCTGTTTAGGCCTGGGTTCCTATTCAGCTCACAGTCCAAAGACAAGTGTTTCAACTTAAATAGTTACTTTGTGTAATGTTTATAAGACTGTACATAAGTGACTAACATTGTTAATGGCTGCCAAAGATTTTGTACATGAGGTGGCCCTACACTTGCGGGTGTTATTATCGCTATGTAAGTTTAGGACACAAAAAATTGCACAAGGCATATAATTTCAGATGGACAAGACACATTTTATTGTGATTGGGTGGAAGGACTAAAACTTTTGTTGAAAAGTGTCTGATAAATTAATAAATGTAAATCCATCCATCCTTTACCCTGGTGAGGGTTACAGTAGTCCATTCATTTCTAGTATGTGAAACTATACCCTGAATGGGACCCTAGTCCATTGCAGGGTGGCCCCACACACACACACACACACACACACACACACACACACACACACACACACACACACACACACACACACACGTACACACGTACACACTATGGGGTATTTACATATTTGACTATTTAAGTTGAAACACTTGTCTTTGGACTGTGAGCTGAACAGGAGACCCAGGCCTACACAGCCCCAGCCACTGTGCAGTCTAAATGTACATACAGTATATATAACGTAAATGGCTTTGTTACTTACAGTATACAGGTTTAATTGTGATGATGTCACTGGACTTACATTTTCCTTTACTTATTTAAAAAAACAAGAATCTCACCAAATATTACATGAGAAAAGATACATTTTTCTTCCACAAATTCTTAATAATTGCACCCAAGTCAATATTTGCCAGGCAGTGGGATTCCTGTCAGCACTCAGACAAAGAAAGTGATATGGTGAGAACATACAAACTTCAAACCACTGCACCATCATTGTCACCCTCTCATGAAACGATAGTTTGGCATGAAGCAGCAAACTATGGCTCCACAATTTTTAAAAATTGGTTAACGGATATTTTTTTGTAATATTTAAGGATGGTAAATCCCAGAAAGGAAGGCTCACAGCTGGGTCTACAGTAGTACAGGACATCTACACACGAGCAGACCTGTGACAGAGTGTTGGAATGTTGGAGTGCCTCACCATTTTTTCCCACATATTTTCTAAAATTTTCTTTTAAAAATAAGGAGAGAAAGTGTTTGGTTAGCCAGTAGAATAAAACCAAGTTTTACATTTTTAACAACTTTAAATGTTTAAAGCTCTTAGCAGTTGCTATAAAATTATTTTTGGGAAATGTGGTAAGAATCATCCTTTCTGGAGGAATACTGTGCAAATGAAACACAATTTGTTTTTTTTTTAATTTCATTTGAGTATTTCAGGTAATTAGCAAGAATACAACTCAAAAAAGTGTTAAAATATAACATTTGCATACAAGATTACCATCGTCCCAAAATGATTTTTAAAAAATATATATAAATAATTCCTTGCAATGACCTGTTAATCTCATGACTGGACCCCCCTTCCCCCATTAGTCTGGTCATGTGAGGGTAAACTGTATTTATATTGCATGGCACACAGCTTTCCTGACAATTTGCCCTGCTCTTCTCCCAGGGGTCCCGACACCCAGTACAGAGGTCCTCCGGCACACCCTGAACATGCTTGTGCGAGAACGGAAGATCTACCCCTCTCCAGAAGGATATTTCATTGTAACGCCGCAAACATACTTCATAACACCATCACTCATCAGATCTAACAGCAAATGGTATCACCTGGATGAACGTGTACCAGACCGACAGCAGCAGCAGTGCACCTCCCCTCAGTCTGGAACCATTACACCCTCTACCTCTGGCTGCCTGAGGGACAGAGCCCATCACAAAAACCAGGGTGACTCATACAACTCCTACCGTGATGATCTGCCTGGACTTCATGCCTCCACACTCCAGAGGAAGTCACCAAGGGAACTGAAGGACTCCTATTCACCTCCCCCTCCCCATCAAGGCATTGCCCCAGAAAAGAGCAAAGGCAGCCTCAATTTCTCTTTCAAGACCGATACTCTTACTCGACACAGGGAAGGGAGCAGCTCAAATGAAAAGCAGTCCAAGAAGTTTGGGCTGAAGCTCTTCAGGTTGAGCTTCAAAAAGGACAAGACAAAGCACATGGCCAACTTCTCAGCCCAATTTCCCCCAGAGGAGTGGCCCCTCCGGGATGAGGAGACACCAAACAACATTCCTCGGGATGTAGAGATGGAGATCATCCGACGGATTAATCCGGATTTAACGGTGGAGAATGTGATGAGGCACACTGCTGTCATGAAGCGACTGGAAGAAGAGCGTGCCCAGCGCAGAAAAGCGAGCTCTTCTGCCCAGCATAGTGGCCGCAGCCGGCGAAGCCGTGGCCCCCACAAGCCACAGGGAAAATCTCGTTCCCATAGTAAGACAAGGACAACCAGAGCCGACCCCCAGGAAAACCCCAACCTGGACTCCAACCTGGAGCAACGGGATACCACCTTCTGCATGGAGCGTCGCAGGGGGAAATATTTTGTTCAGAGCAATCCCAACATTGTAGAGTCTCACATTCCTGTCACACCTGAGTGGGATGTCTCAGGAGAGCTGGCAAAGAGGAGGACAGAGATGCCCTTTCCTGAGCCCTCCAGGGGAACATCACACTCCAAGGTTCACCGCAGCCAGAGCCACACCCAAGAACGGAAGTCTCGCAATGAGAGATCTGACAAGGCCAAGGAGAGGTCCCGCTCCATGGACAACTCCAGGGGTCCTCTGGGGTTGGGTTCTTTTGGGGAGGACTATGAACACTTTGAAGACAGGAGTCGCTACTACACCGACCATGGTACTCTGCGGGCACTCCAGGAACCCCATTACACTCGGATGATGCTTTCCGCTTCAAAGTTTAACCATGATGTTAGAGTGCCTGATGTTGAGATGGGCAATTCTGAGGACTCTAAGGCCTATAGTCCACTCGAGAAAAGCAAAAGCAGAGACAATTTGTTAGCATATGGTAACCTAAAGCCTTGTTTGCTTAAGCCCCCGGCTGATAGTTATTTTCAGGGCAATCCATCCTTGGAACCCTCGCAAGTTTCACACTCCCCTTTAGGAAAATCTGAGCAGGAATCCTTTACGTTATCAGAAAGTGTCAAAAAGAGTAGTCCTTCTGATAGACAGACGCCTCATGTCACATCCCCCCATTCGATAGAGTACAAGGAAGAGATGCCCAAAGGACAGCATGGCATCTGCCTGCCGATGGTGAGTCCAACACCAGAGCCGGCACCCAACGGACGTTTGCTGCACCAGCATAACATGGACCCTGGAGGCACAGACACAAGGAAGGAGATCTTCAGCAAAGACACTTTGTTCAAACCACCGCACAATGTTCTGAGTGTGAATTACACGGACAGTAGCTACTCAAAATCTGGTACGTTGAGGAGGACCCCAAGTGCGAACTCGTCCGAGATGCTGAGCGATCGTGAACGTTTTGAGAAACCTACTCAGTCGTCGGCATCCCCTGGCTCAGCAGTCCAGCAGGGCACAGAGCTAGCCTCTGGTCCCGGGGCCACGTTTGACTACTACAATGTGTCAGACGATGATGACTCCTCTGAGGTCACACGCAAGCAGGCCGAGGAGGGGACTGCACGGGAAGGAGGTGGCACCATGCAGTGGCTGCTGGAGCGTGAGAAGGAGCGTGACCTGCAGCGCAGGTTCGAGAAGAATCTCTCCCTCCTCACCCCCAAGGAAAACGAGAATGCAAACGTGCAGAAGTCAGCCCATTCGGCCCGTCTGGACAGCATGGACAGCAGCAGTGTTACGGTGGACAGTGGATTTAATTCACCACGGTAAGAGGCAAGAGTTTGGTGACAGTGTTCTGCAGATGAGTTTAAACAAAATCACTCGTGGCTTAATGTATCCAGTGGGATTTTTAATATAGAGAAGTAGTCACATTTTGATAAACTGTACTCCGGTGTGTCTGAAGATTCCAAAAAATTAACTGTTGCAGCTGTGCACATAACATAGAATTAAAGCGTCTTTTGTGTTCATTGATGGGTGTGAAAACTTGCAGAAAGCCGTTCACACTCTTTAGTTGTCTGCATGAATGCATAAAAGAATGTTCCTAAATGATGATAACCAAAACTCTGGATTCAGTGTGCTCTTGTCAGTCAGGTTTGGTGGTATCCTCATGTCTGAAAGGAGACTCTTTTTTTTTCCCCTCACATTTAGTTTTACTTCTTTAGCTGATGTTTTTCTCCAAAGTAGCTTACAACATTAAGTTACTTAGTCATTTATCTATTTACTGTAGATAGCAAGGTAATTTTCACTGCATAAATCCAATGCAAGGATTTTGGTCAAGGGTAGTACTGCGGGATTCAAAACTGGCCTCGAAACTACAAGGCTGCCCCTCTAACCACTGAATCATCTGCTGTTAGATGTTCTAAAGCCTTTATGTTCACGCTGATTTAAATCTGTGTGTGTGTGTATTGGGTGGTGGGGGAGACCTCATACTGGCATGGACTAATATCTGAGCAAGATTCTGCTTCACACCTAACATATGCTGGGGATGACCCAAGCTCACGTCAGTGTCTCCAGAAGTGGAACCGAGTCAGAGGGTTTGTGCATTTCGACAAAAAAAAAACACTCTTTGCTGGATGTTGTTTTTTCATCTTTGTAGCAAATGTGTTGTACAGCAGGACTGCATTCACAAATTCAACCTTTTTTCCACCACTGTTTACCTTACTTTGTTCCAGAGTCGTGCTTTTCACATTTATAGCAGCAGCAGGTGCCATGAAGATTAGAGATGCTACCTAGCACCTGAAGCACGAGGGTGCAGATCCTGCCACCTGTTGCACTACCCTTGACCAATGTACTTAGCCAGAATTTGTCAGAAATTACCCTGTTGTATAAATGGGTAAAATAATTGTAAATGGCTTTGGAGAAAAGTGTCAAGGGAATAAATAAATGTAATTTCATGTGATGATCTTTTCCGTTCCCCATCTGTCTGCCATCCATTGCTCTTCTAGGCTTTTAAGCAGATGTCTCAATGGCAGATTATGTGTTGAAGCTCTGAGGCATGTTCTTCATTGGAATTACAACTTATACAGACATGCGCTGTATCCATGGCATTCAATTTTTTTATTTGATCCACGGTCTTTGCTGTTAAACCGGGAAGTTACTTGGAAAGAGGAACTCCCCTCTGTCACAACAGAGGTTACCAAAAGACTATTGTCCCTTCCTGAGAACTGCTGTGAATGGAGGTCTACAGGAGACTGTGAATGCTCTTTCTGTGCTATTCATTCAGATTAACATAAAGTTCTCCCTCAGTGGATGCTTCCTAAAATATATCAAAATATTTCAATATGTGAGTATGAATGAATGAATGAAAACTTTACTAATTCCAGCAGGAAAATGAACATAGGTACAGCAACATAGTGTACAATAATGTGATGGGAATAAAAAGAAAGTAGACAGATGAGAGACAGAAAGGGGACAAAAAATAAAGCTCGAAAACACACGTGAAGAAAATGATGGATGATGGATGGATGGATGGATGGATGGATGGATGGATGCCAACTAAAGTGGAGTCCATCAGTGAAGTGCAACCTCTCTGCTACCCTGCACCTCCATATAAAACCTCCTTGTCTAAGCTCATCTACAGTTGTTACTTGAAATTTAAAGCAGATAACATACAATTTACAACTTTTACAACTTTAAATGTATAACTTACATGAATTAAGGTTATGCATTTACTTTTTTCTTGTTAATACACCTGTGCTGGTATTAATTAATGTTTTGTGAGCTACCTGGGAGCACCAGCACCCTGTTATACTGTAGCTCTTTACTGGGCTTTCTTGTTGAAAATTCTTCTACCAAGCGTGAGCACAAAGTGCTCCGCCTCACCACTGGGAGGGACTTTACATCACATTCACTCATTTAACAGACGTATTTTTCTAAAAAGGCCTGTAACTCAGCAAAAAACAGCAAATTTTTACCAGACAAATGTGCAGATACAGACATACAGTTCTCAAAGTACAGTCAGAGTCTAGTGCGGCCATTTTTGCTGGTACAGGAGTACAGAAATGTGTATAGAAATGATGATAAACCCCTGGTTTATGCCACCTGACATTTTATTTACCAACTTTCTGAGCAACTGAGAACCACTTTTGGTCCCAAATACATTCCTACAATTCCATAAAGTTGGGGACACACTGTGTAAATAGTTTAGTTTTGGATGTACAGTTAGTATAGTTCCATGACTTTCACACTTCTTCACAAAAGGAGCATAAAAGTCAAATACTTTGTTCTGATTTCCTGACCTTTATGTAAAAATTAAGAGTAAAGACATTTGTGGGCACTACTCTGAAGTGTATTTTGTTTCCATTCCCTTTCTGTGTCCCTCAGTACTCGTGAAAGCCTGGCCTCCAACACATCCAGCATCGTTGAGAGCAACAGACGCCAGAACCCGGGCCTCAGCCCTGGACACTTTGGTACAGCCAGCACCTTGCCCTTCACCTTCCGGACAGCGCTTGAACCCCCATCCAGCCAGCCAGAGACACTGCAAAAATCATCAAACTGTTTAGCTTCCATCACAAGTGTGTGATACAACAGACCTGGATGGAGGGCAAGGAAACAAAGGAGAGCCCCCTTCTTTGCTCAGAAGGACCCCTTTACTCCTCACCGGGACTGTTATACCTGCATATAACTTCAAGACCCCACACAAGGATTGTTGCAAGTAACACCTCAAGTTACAAATTCATTTCTGTTGTTTTACTGTCATTTTACATATTTTCATCAAACATGCACATTCACAGCATATTGCAAGCACAGGCACTGTGGTTTACAGGAGTAACAGATGTTTTGGGAAGTAGCCAAAACATGCATCACTTGGGCTAAATTTCCTAAAAGTTCCTAAATTTCAAATACTTTTTTTCACTCTAAAAGCCAGGCAATTTTTGACAAACCTAAAGCTAGACAAATTTCTATAGTCCAGTAAATGTTACAAGCAGATAACAGTGACAGCTTAAATTCACTGTGCGTTCCTGTCTCGTTGGTCAGCTAAGCTCATCTTAAATGCTTACCTGTGTGTGTGTGTGTGTGTGTGTGTGTGTGTGTGTGTGTGTGTGTGTGTGTGTGTATATAGTTCCATACAAACGTTTGGACTCCCCAGGCCAAATGACATTTGAGGAAAAAAATTGTAAATACAACTTCAATAGCAAAAAACCAAAACAACTGCCTTTTATTAAAATGTTAACATGCAATTACGATATAACATATTGGCCTGAATACAAGATGGTATTTTTTCTGGGAATTATATCTAAAAAAAGATGAGGTCATCTTACTGTATATTTGAGCATGAGACCTATGAAGGTCATATATAACACCAGTAGGTGGTGTTACTTATCCACTGATGTCAGTTATCCACAGAAATTATGAATTGGACCTAGCAAGTGTGAAAAATGGCAAAATCTTGAGATGGTTCAGAAAAAAGAAGCTCAAAGTTGCGCCAGACTGACCAAGGGAGGAGGAGTTATGATTCCAATTTAAAGATAATGGTTATCAATAAGGCAGAGGTATCAAACAACTCCCAAGCAGCCAAGAAATATAAAATTACAGAATGTCGTGTTCCCTTTCTTAAGATATAATAATCCAAAAATGTTTTTCCAAAAATGATTTTTGAAAAAGAGGGGGTTTCTTGAGCCAATACAGTATTTACTGAACTAAGCAAATGTTCAAAAAAATAAAAGAGTAAATGTAGCATTTGCAAAAGTTTGGACACCCTACTAATTCAATTCTTAGTAACACTCCCTTTGGAAAAATTCACAGCTTTCAAACATTTTTTTCACCCTTTGAATTCTTGTTTTGGAAGTTTTCCCCCATTCTTCCTCGCAGACCATTTCCAGTTGTGAGAAACTCTTGGGCTGTCTTGTGTGCACAGCAGGTTTAAGATCTACCCACAGATGTTTGATGGACTGATGGAGTCTGGGGACCGTGAGGGCCTTTCCAAAACATTCTGCTTGTGTTTGCTGACGTGCTTCATAGTAGATTTGGAGTGTTTTGGACAGTCATCTTGTTCTGAAAGACATCTTCCTTTCAGCTTCAGTTTTATGACTGGCTGTCTGACTTTCTGATTTAAGTTCATCTGTCCACAGCACTTGGTTTTAAAATGTCTGTCTTATGCAGATGTTATTTTGCATACCTAAGATGTTGCTTTTTGTGATGGGACCTCAGGAAAAGTTTCAGTCTCTTCCAGAAAGGCCTTGTGTCTGTAAGTAATGCTGCACAGCAGAGCAGGACACCAGCACTTCTTTCTCAGCTAAACCAGCTTGCAGGCCCCTTGTAGACATGTGGGGGTTTTGCTTTGCAGTCCTACACAGATACAAGCTGTTCTCTCTGTCAGTTTTCTTGGTCTTCCAGATCTTGTCTTGACCTGTACAGTTCCTCTTAACTGCCATTTTTTAATGACATTTTGGACTGTGGAAACTGCTAGCTGGGAGCACTTTGGGCTTTTTATAGCTTTCCCTTGCTTTGTAGGCATCAATTAGCTTAACTTTTGGATGTTCAGTCAGTTGCATAGAAAGAGCCCATGGTTGTTGACCGTTGCAAAATGGTTGAAAGTCAAAAACTTTTTTAAGCTCTGGAATTATCATGAGCTGACAACTTCTGACAGTTGTTGTCCAGACAACTTAATGAGCTAAGCTAAAGCAGACCAACAGCCTAATGGATTCTAAGCCTTTACAACTGAAAGGGTGCCCAAACTTTTGCAAATACTACAGTTACATTTTCTTTATATTTGTTTAGTTCATTAAATTGTAAAGGTACATTAAAACTGCATTAAAATGCCATTATTGTATTGTATTTAATTTGGCCAGGAATGTCCAAACTTTTGCACGGAACTATATATATATATATAATACACACACTGTATGTATACATGTATGTGGTACCTATAAAAAGTATGCACCCCCTTCTTGTTTCAGTGCATTGAATCACATTAGTTCTGAATTAATTACAAAGCAATACAACTTACTGCAGAATAATAAAACATGAAAACCTTCATGAGGGTGAATACTTTTCACAGGTACTGTGTATAATATCAATTTATGTTATTATATATGATAACATTGGGAATTCTTGGGTTCCGAGTGTGTTTTTTGTCTTTCCTGACGCACCATGAGCTTCTGCAGATGCGAACATCACGTGATTTGTTGCTCTACTGTTTAACAAGATCTTTCCAGCTCTGGGCGAACTGCATCATGGGTCCAGGGGTGAAAGCTGTGACGGGTGGGCACTGGAATCCACTGTCCTGCCACTGTGCTCTTTCTCACCATGCCGAAATGAGGCCGGTTTCGAGAAGCTTGACATTGACATGGGAATCAGGTCTTTTGGCATTTTGCTTCCTTTCGGTGTCCAGCATGCCAGCGTTCTGCAAGCAGCTCCACAAACACCGAGGGCTTTCAGCAGAGCCCACTTTCACACCATTCCTCTCCCAGGCAGCTAATCCTTTAACAATCCGCTCTTTAATTCCTTTTTTTTCCCATCAAGGAGCCCAATTTTGATTGGGTTTTTTCCTTTTTGGTGCGATGCGGCTTTTGTCATGCATCTGCTTCCCTCACCCAAAAAACCAGCCACCCAAAAGCACAAACGGATCACAAACACCTAGAGGATGTTCATCTACATCTAGAATGATGGCTGCTGGGTTTTTCTTTTTTTTAAGTTACACAGGTGACTGTTTCCATGGTAGCAACATCTGTTTTACACAGAAAAATCTTTTTACACGTTTAGGGGAGTTCGGTTGGATGCGACACTTAATGTCTTATTTCTGCAGTAGTAGCTGGGGCTCTAAAAATGTTTTTTTCAGGCAATTCATGAATCTCACGTTTTCCTGGTGCTATTCTCTGTGATCTTTTGTCCTGTTCGTGTACCGTTCATTTGGGCAACTAAGTGGCTTGAAAATATGTCAAATGAACACCTGTCCCTCCACTTTGGTAGCATTTCAGTTGCCATGCACTTATTTCGAGCTCTTTAGATTGACGCGCACACACACAACTACCTCCGAGGCTCACGTGACTGCAAACAAACAAGGCTTCTCAATCCCTATGGTATTTTTAAGACTGTGCTCGTAGGGGCCCCGAGGTTTTACCACGGTTTAATTTCAGGTTTCCGGGAATAATCGTTGCCACGGGTGCGTGTGCTGACCCTGAGGATTCGCGTCCACGTGTCAACCCAGAGCCTCTGGTTCAGACTAAGGGCCAAGAAAGAGTGCCAGTCACTGATGTGTTTTATTTTATTTTATTTATTCCTTTTTTTGACGCCACCGAGCAGTGGCTCGATTTTAGCGGCCAACACATTGCACTGTTCTCGGTCGGGCCAACACTGGATCTGTTGTTCATCTCACTCCTTGTCAGGTGGCTGCAGTTGATGCTATTTATTTATCCAGAGAGAAGCCCCACCGGGCAAGAGGAAACGTGTGAAGGTCTGTCACATCAAGCCCTTTCCTACCCATCTGTTTTCTTTTTTTGTGCTTTTCCAGAAAGGGAGTTCTGCAGCCAAGACTGCCTTGTATAAACATGTTTGCACTGAAATGCCTGGTCTGGTTGCTGTAACGTTCATCCAGAAGGATGCTGTAATTATATTGTAAAGTATTTCATAGGCAATGACGACAGTCCGTGAAATGTCTTCCCTTAACATTACGGATTTTTAACAGCCCAGCGATGACTTTTTTAAAATTGTGACAGTAGGTCATACTGTAAATGTCATATTTAGTATGATTTGAATAAAGGAAAAATTAGGGACTTTTTTTCTGATGTCTATAATATTTGAGAGTCCATATTTGTGTAGTTAATGGTGTTTACTGTTGTTGTAGTGTCTGTGATCTTCCCTCTTTCGGGGCTGTGTTACTTTTTAACACAATAAAATTTTGGTTATATATTTGGTTATATGTGTGGTTATGTATTTCTCATGTTGCTGCTGATTTGCAAAAAATAGTGGAAAGTACATGTGACGGTTTATGAAACTCTAAGAACACAACAACAACAATAATAATAACAACAACAACAACAACATGCTATTATTTTCCACAAAAGCTTGCCCTGTTCAGCCTTGTGGCCATTTGGAGCCCATCAACTAGCCCAGTAACAATCATAATAAACTTCTAAAGTAATAAACTTACCATTATCATCATCCATAAAAGCTTGTCCTGATCAATGCTGTGGCCACCTGGAGCCTGTCATGGAATCACTGGGCATCAGACTAGTAAAAATAACTATAAACTTCAAAAGTAGTGATAAACTTATTATTGAGATGTTGTATTATAACTGCAATGTCAAGTACAAATCCACAGAGGGAGCTCTAGGATCAAAACGTTACAAAGTTAAAATTTCCTTAATCGTGCAAAAATAATGCAGACTGTTTGTAACTGAAACAGTATTTCTTTGCATATGCAAACTTCAAGAAAAACAAACAACACTGTTTAATTGTAAAAGTATTTAATCGAAAATAAACTTTTTCTCCAGCAAGTTCACCATAAAACTAAATTTTTAAGCATTTTTGTTAAAAAAAAAAAAAAAAAAAAAGAAGTTTAATTTGTAATGTTATGCAAATTAAAAACGGGAGGACCTGCATTAAGTTGGCGGCAGCTGCAGTGCAGGAGCGATCTGAGCAACAGCAGCCACAGGGGCCTGAGCTTCAGCTGAGACCGAACACAACTTCAGGCAGGCCAGCTTTCACATTTCTGCCTTTATATCATTACGACATAAAATTTGCTGGAAAATAATCACTGAACATATTAGTGAATTTAAACTTATTTAGAAGTCACTGACATTGCCTATGTTAAATGCATTTTCTGCCAAATTACATTACAGAAAAAGCACATCAACAAAACAGAAGGATTTCATTTATTCAGCACACAAAAACTCTTGGTATATCAAACACAGACAGGACAAATTCTATGGATATATTTTAGAAAAGGTCTAATTTTAAGAGCACCCTAGTGATGCAGTTAACAGTTGGCATCCCAACTTTGTTAATGGAAAAGTTCACAGAATTTTCCAAAGTATTCATTATTATCTAATTTACCAAGTTGACAATGGAGCCTCTGGACACTGGCAGCTGTGTAAAAATACAGAAGTGGATATTGTGTGTAAAACTACGACTTTAAATCTCGTGAATACAATCATGTACAAAACAGTTCAGAGCAGCCGGGTTAGGGCGTCTTCACCTAGAGGGACAGAACCAGTGCCAGGAGGACCGCAGTGCCGCTGCTGAGGAGACTGGCTCGCGTCCAGCTCGGGGTTCCGCTCAAAATGAACTCCACCCGAGACCACGATCCATTGTTGGGAAGTGCCTTGATCCCAAGCACGTTGCACATGACATTGTACACGTCTACGGTGCGGATTGGAGCTGCTTGCAGGTTCCTCTTGAAGTCTGGTAAGGCAAATAAAGCAGCGTATGCACAGGGTATGTATTTACCTGTTAAAGTTCTTAAACTGGCAGACACATTAAATTATCAGACAACCAGACATATATCAGTCCTACAGAACAGCACTGAGTGCTACAGACTTAAATTTCAGAACTCACTGGACTCATATTCAATGATTTCTCAACTTATGAGCACAGCTGGGAACAGAAGTCCATTTGTTCCTCAATGTCAGTATAAATCCAAAATCACTTTTACCACCAATACACAATGAATAAATCTTAGAAGCACAAACATCCCTCAATTTCTTTGCTGATTAGGTTCTGCAAAAATCTCCAGTGAATGATAAATTCTCTGTAACTTGGGCGTTATAATTCATAATAATTAGCTTGTGTACACCCCTTGCAGTAATGGTAAATACCACCATGCCTTAAGGGATGTTTGTAGAGCCTACAATTTAGAGTAAAGGATGCAAGGTGGAATCTTAACAGCTTCTCAAATGGCCGTGTGTTTCTTTACCTGGTCCACGGGCCAAGAAGAACCCCCTCATGTCCATAAACTCATTGTCGTACCCGTGCCAGCCGTGCTGCCAGCCCTGTGCCTGTCCAGTGCCGTTCTGCCAGTAAGGCAACTTCTCAATGCTCTGTAAGGGAAAGCAGACGAGTGAACATGATTGCCCACCCACAAAACAGTCCAGGTTGAGGAGGTGAATGTGTTAGAGGGGTTGGAGGCCTGTGCTATGCATTACTGGACCCTGCTGTGCATTCTTTTCACATGTGCTGGTCTTTGGTACTGTGGAGTGCCTTTGTGCTTGGCATGTGCTCCCTGCCTCACTAAACACAAGCTTTTGCTCTGAGCTTCTGCTCCAGGTCCCCGCCTTCCACTGCTGATTCACTAGAACATCTGAGCAAAGCACTGTTGGTTTTGAACACTGGGGTGAGGAATGCCAGCATTTCAACCAGAACAAAGAACAGCTGCCGGCTGCCAACCGCCCCAGGTAGTGGCATCTGCCCACATCTTCACCTGACGGATACTAAATGATCCACTCTGATGAAGGACATAGTGATCTCATGTTTTAGAAGAAGAGTCATGACATCACATGTGCCATGACTCCACAACGTAGGACAGTTCCCACCTCCACTCACAGGCACCAGCTTTGACATTTCTGTAAAGGCTCTAGTTCTGCTCCTCTGGATATAGACTATAGTAACAACTATAAGCAATTCAAAATAACATCCATGGTAGTTGTTACAGTAAAAATGACCCAGCTGTATAAACGGGTAAATCACTATAAACAGCTGAATATTGTGAATCACTTTGAAGTACCAGATAACTAAATAATAACCTGCCCGGCTAGCTCAGTTGGTAGAGCATGTGACTTGTAATCTCAGGGTCGTGGGTTTGAGCCCCACGTTGGGTGTTGATGCAAATCCAGCCACAAGGGGGTGCACCTCTGTGCCGGTCCCAAGCCCGGACAAAGTGGAGGGTTATGTCAGGAAGGGCATCCGGTGTAAAAAAAAAAAAAAAAAAAAAAAAAAATCTGCCTAACCAAATATGCGGATGAGACGATCCGCTGTGGCGACCCCTAACGGGAGTTGTATAGTATGTGCTTGATCCAGCATACTAACTGGGAGGTGTCTGACCTTTCCCCACATGTCCATTAAATTAAAGAATCTGTAAAATATTAAATAATTATATATCGAGAAACATATTTTGAATGAATCAACCCGGCTGTTAGGGGGAGGTGCTCAATCAGAAAAAATGGGTAAGTACAGACTTGTGAACCATAGAATTTCATCCATTAAATTTGAAATCTGTTAAACCAAAGAGTTAAATTAAGGAGTTATTGTATCTATTTTAGCTATTATAATAGATATATTTAAATGAATACATTTATGCGGATGAACAAATAATTTGTTGAGACTGTCAATGTGGTAGGAATTAGCAAACAGTTCACTCGTTTCCTTATGCTTAGCTTCTTTACATACAGAAGAGTCCCAATTGTCCATTATAAATGTTGTCAGACAAATAAAACAGATAATACAGGAGTGGGATGAAACAAATGCAAAATGAATGGAAGTTCGGTACAGTTCTACAAATTTTTCTAGCTTATTCCATGACTACAGGCTCAGTCAGAGTGCCACTTCTGTAGCTTGCTTCTGTCCCTCTTCAAATCGCCAACTAAAACTCTCTCCATTCCAAGTTTGGATGCAATAACTTGCATCAACTGGTCCTTTTAAAGTTTCAAGTTTTTGCCCAGTTCAATTAAAATAGGAAAATAGATTGTCATCCCAGTTTGTACAACACAAATTACTAGTGCAGATGAACAAACCATTTATATCTGTAGTGAAATGCGACGGACTGAGACAGACAAAAATTAAGGTAGGGGGTGTAGCACAAATGGGAGCTAATCACCTAAAATGGCCAAAATGACACTCAGTTTTAAGACTGCTCACATCCTATGACCATGTTGGATAATGTGAAACGCTGGACAACAGAGTTCATGTTCGGGACTGCACTGTAGTTAATTTTACTGTTTTGTAGCAGTTTTTCTTTGTACAATACCCCATTAAATGAGAGGACAACGTTTAACACAGAATTAATAAAGTGAAAAAAGGCAGTTAACGCACCTCAGTGATAAACCAACCATTGTCAGCCACAAGCGTCAAAGTTGAGACAAACTTTCCACTCTTGTAATGGAAACGGTCTGGAAATTCTTGCTTCTTGTACACCTTCATATTCCGCACAGTCTTCAGACTTCTGTAAACCTTTAGCATACAGCCAGCATATTTATTTTCACAATCCAATTTCTGATGCAGAAAATGTGGCAAATACAGTGGAAAAAACATTGGGGGTGAATGAAAAAAACAAGGGAGTGACCTGACTAATAACATTTACGGACACAGTGTGTTCATGCTTAATGAACAAATAAACTGTGGATCAAGGTTTAATGTGATACATACATTAACAGTAAAAATCATCAATAGAGACAGAACGACTGGCTCACCTCTTCAAATTTGGCTGGTTTTGGCCACAGACTGACCACAGGCCCCCGATCCATCATCTTTATAATATCAGACATGTTAACGTAGGTCTTTAGTTCTATAACTTTCTCCATCCACTGTAGATCAGTCATGCCATGGTCAGAGAACACAATCACATTCAGATCATCTTCCATTTTTTTCTCCTGGGGGGGGAAACATAGTTACACCATCACTTCTCTAGCAGGAAAACTTCTCTTTAAAATGCAGCCAAACTGTGCTCATGTTCAGCTCTTCTTACAATTACAGTTAACAGATGACTTTTCTTCAAAGCAACATACAATGTTAAGTCTGAGCATAAAGCTGTGTACAATTTACCAATTTATACAACTTTAATTTAACTGAAGCAGTTGAAGGTAAGTGCCTTGATCAAGGACATTAAAGCAGAAGCAGAGATTTTAACCAAAGGTCTACTGTATTCAGTAACAGACTGAGCTTTGGATAAAAACATGACTGGACAACTAGTTAGACTCATATTTAAGTATCAGTCTAACTCATTTAAGAAGGTGACTGGACAGAAATTGGTCCAGAAGAGATTTTGTATGCTTTTCAAATGCTCTGAGGGATTCAGCAGTTCCTAGGGAGTTTATTTCCCAAACTATGGTCAAAAATGAGAACTGACAGGCTTTACATTTTGGACCTTTGGTGAGAGGAATAAACAAGAAGTCAGAGGTAGAAGGGTAGAGGAACTGATGAGGGCCTGTACGTGGGAATGTACTGAGCTTTTTACCACATTCTTTATATTCTATAAGAGTCTTGAACTTGATAGAGAACGCATAGGAAGCCAATGGAGGATGATGAGGGCTTTAGCAGGTAGAACATAGTTTACAACACATCATTCTGGATCGCAGGCTTAATGGTAGAGGCCAGAAGACCATACATGAGGAAGCTGCTGTCCTCCAGCAGAGACAGCACGAAAGCTTGAAACAGCAGCTGGGTGTGTGTAGGTACAACTGGAGTCTATGAACGTTCTAGAAAAAGTGATGTAACACTGAGGATTAACTTTCTCCTAGGCTCTTGACTTCTGGCTGAAAAAAGAGACCTCACTAGAACCTATTAGCTTCAACATTAAGTGTTTATAAGAGGTGCTAAGTAGCATTAAGATGAGTTAAACTATCTTCTCACTTGAATGTTGTCAGTTGCCATCCAGAAAGACACCGACAAAATCACCCTTGTGAAAGATATTTGAACCTGAATTTTTCAAGCAAACCAGAGTAAGCAGCATGTTAAAGAATATCAGTAGAAACAAAAGAAGTATACAGCAAAGGACTGACCTTGATCATACTGTTTAGTGTCTGAAGGGCAGCATCCACGGAGCGAACAGCTGCCCGCACCTGTGTAGACAGGGGTCCGTGATGGTGCCCCTCCACATCAACCCTCTCATAGTAAACTGCCCCCATGTCAGCACTGCCCCTGCTGATAACATCAAAAGTAAGCAAGCCTGAGTGAGTAGGGCCTTCATGTTGTTTACTGTTCAAGAGAGGAGTAAATTCTTCACTTCTGTCGCAAATGCTGGTAGAATTTTCTCTACAAGATCTCCACTGTGGGATCCTCGCCCTTCCTGTTGCACTATGTTGAGATACTTGAGGTGTCAAGGGAGGCTGATTTACCCATTACACATAAGTATGATGGCAAAACTTATAGAAGATGAGGCTCAATAACCATACTCAGATCACATTTGGGTTCGATCAGTAAGAATTTATTGAGTTTTGAAAAGACCCTAAGAGGAAGGGGAATCAGTCAGTCCTGTCCACATTAGGTGTCAGGATCCCCTTTATAAATCAAGCTCCTGGTATTTAGCACTGTGTGTGTTATATGAACCTGGTAACTAGCCTGGCTAGTGACTGCTGTGAAAAGTACAGCTGACAACTAGGGAAAGACCTGGTGACGGCATGGAAAGACAGCTGACAGGGGGAACAGACCCCACCGGGGCTGGCATGGGTTGGCACCCCATGGCAGCAGCAGCACAGTCTGCAAGCAGCTGCACTGCACCCAAACTAAAGCTACAAGTGTGATTAATGCATTGATACCCTGTGAGTCTGCGAGAGCAAGGGTGGAAGATGACTCAGAGGCAGATGATATGGTTAAAGACCCTGGAATGGAAACGACAACGAGTGGGGCTGGTGCAGTAAGGGGGGTTAGAGGGTTGCAGGAGGATAAAAAGTTACAGGTGTGTTGTTGTGGGTGGCAGAGGATAACTACAGCTCGGGGCCTTAGGGTACACCAAGGAAGGAAGAAATGCCTGCGCGAAGGAGCGCAGGGGGGTCGCATTGATCAGTACTTCTTGAGAAGTCAGGCAAATAAGTCGAATGAAGTCCAGCGACCGGTAGAAAACCACAGCTCGCAGGATATCAACAGAACCTCTGGCGCAGAGGAGGAAGGGGCAGGCATGAGAGATGGCGGTGTAGACGGGGTCCGAAGGAGTAAGGAGAAGAGCTGTGAGTTGAAGCCTAGAGTTAGGTGGCCTAAGGCAGGTGAAAAGGTAGTATGGCAGACTATAAATGCAGATCTGGTAGGAGTGCTAGAGGGCATGAAAGGGAGTGCACAGGTTAAACTGGAAAAGTTGGGTGATGTGATTTACCAATATGGGATGGACAGGTTTGGGATAGAGCAGATTAGAAGAGAGCAGTGCCAGCAGGGGGGAAAGTCAAGGAGACAAAAGGAAATTGACAAGTTAGTAAGGGAGAGGCGGCAGCTGAAAAAGCAATGGAAAAAGGCTACGGAAGAGGAAAGACAGGGGATAGAGGTGTTGCAGGAGGAGGTTAAAAGTAGGTTGGTCACACTTAGGAGGGCAGAATATCTAAGAAGGAAGAGGAGGAAGAAAGAGAGGGCAAGGGCTGGTTTCTACAGAGATCCATTTAAGTTTGTGAAGGGGTTGTTCAGTCAAGAGAGGAAGGGAAAGTTAGAGGTGTCCAGGCAGGAACTGGAGAGGTATTTAGAGTGTACTTATTCAAGTGCAGGGGAGGTTGGGGAGAGGGGCCTCCCAGTAGATATGCCACCATTGGGAAACATAACTGCTGAAGTAGATGTTAGTCCACCAAAGTGGAGTGAGGTGCAGGAGGTGGTAAGGCGTGCAAAGGCCTCATCCGCCCCAGGGCTGAATGGGGTCCCCTACCGGGTTTATAAAAGTGCGCCAGATGTACTCAGGTTTCTGTGGAGGTTGTTCAGGATAGTGTGGAAGAAGCAGGTAATTCCAAAGGCCTGGCGTAGGGCAGGGGGATTATTTCTTCTGAAGGAGAAGGTATCTAGAGAGATAGGGCAGTTTAGGCCAATATGTCTGTTAAATGTCGAAGGTAAGATTTTCTTTAGCGTGGTGACACAGAGGTTGTCAGATTACTTATTGAAAAATAAGCTAATCGATACATCAATTCAGAAGGCAGGGGTCCCAGGTTTCTCGGGATGTTTAGAACACACTAGTGTGATCTGGCATCAGATTCAGGAAGCCAAGCAGGAGAGAAGGAATTTGCATGTGGTGTTTTTGGACCTAGCAAATGCCTTTGGCTCTGTGCCACATAGTCTTATCTGGGGTGCGTTTGACTTTTTTAGAGTACCAAGCCAGATAACTGGCTTGGTGAAGGAGTACTTTCGGGACATTAGGATGTGTTTTACCACGGCAGGTTACACAACAGCCTGGCAGAGGCTGGGAATGGGGATTATGGCAGGCTGCACCATTTCCCCGCTAGCATTCACTATGGCGTTAGAGTTGGTGATTAGGGCATCCGGTTGGGTGGTGGGTGGAGAAAGACGGCCAGATGGGCTTCGTCTTCCCCCAATTAGGGCTTACATGGATGACATGACGCTGGTGACAACAACAGCGGCCTGTGCAAGGCGGCTGTTGGGAAAGCTGGACGAGAACCTGAAGTGGGCTGGTTTGAGGATTAAACCAGCAAAGTCCCGGAGCATCTCGCTAGTTAAAGGGAAGATAGAGAAAGTTAGCTTTTTGGTGGAGGGTGAGGAGATCCCGTCAGTATTAGAGAAACCGGTAAAGAGTTTAGGGAGGTGGTACACTAGGGAGTTGACTGATGTGGGGCAGGTGGAGCAGCTTAAGGAAAGTGTTGCAGATGGGTTACAGAGGATAGAGAACTCAGGGCTGCCGGGTAAACTGAAGCTCTGGTGCTTGCAGTTTGGCCTATTCCCAAGGGTAATGTGGCCACTGACTATGTATGAGATATCAGTCACAAAGGTGGAGAAGCTGGAGAGGCTGATTAGCTCCTATATCAGAAAGTGGCTGGGGGTTCCTCGGTGTCTAAGCAATGTGGCGCTGTATGGGCAAGGAGTCCTGCAGTTGCCGCTATCAAGCTTAACAGAGGAATATAAATGTGCGAAGGTGCGGTTAGAGTTGCAGCTGTCAGGTAGTAAGGATGACGTTGTAAGAGGCTTGGTTCCTAGGATAGGTACAGGCAGGAAATGGGTTGCGAGGCAGGCGGTAAAGGAAGCGAAAGCGGATTTGAGGCAGCTGGAATTGGTCGGGAAGGTACAGCAGGGACGGGAAGGTCTCGGGTACCGGATAGGAGACCCTATGTGTGTTTGCTTCATTTCCATTATAGATTGTTCGCACAGTCATCCTGGTTCAGATCGGTGCACATTTCAACACAACCATGTGCTTGACAAATAAACTCTTTTGACTCTTTGACTCTTTGACTATGTGGAGCAAGGCAGGCCCGATAGAGAGAAGGAGGTTGGTGATAGGGCAGGTGCGTCGGCAGGAAGAGAGAAATAGGTGTGTCAGGGCGGTCTCGCAGGGGAAGCAGGGACAATGGGTAAATTGGGATGGGGTGGAAAGAAGGAGGCTGAGCTGGAGGGAACTGTGGAAGATGGATGCATATCAAATAAGGTTCCTATTAGGAGCGGTTTATGATGTGCTGCCATCACCTCAGAACCTGAAGCAGTGGGGGGGTGAGGACTCCGCTTGTACTCTGTGCTCAGAGGTTGGGACGCTGAAACACATTTTAGTGGGGTGCAAGATTAGTTTGGCGCTGGGCAGATTTACATGGCGGCATAATCAGGTGCTAAAGTGCCTGGCGGCAACCATTGAAGATTGGAGGAGGCAGGTATGCTTAGAGCAGGAGGTTGAAGGTACAGTGGTACAGTTTGTTAGAGAAGGGGGTAGGAGTAGATACAGAGGTAGGAAGGAGTTAGGTGTAGTAGGGGGGGCTAGAGATTGGGAGATGCAGGTGGACCTGGGAGGAAGATTAGTGGTGCCCCAGGAAATAGTCAATACAAGCTTGAGACCAGACATGGTGCTGTGGTCAGCAAGCCAACGGGTGGTGTACTTCATAGAACTCACGGTTCCGTGGGAAGGATCGGTGGACGACGCTCATGAGAGGAAGAAGCTTAGATATAGCGAGTTAGCGGCGGAAGTAGGGGGGCGTGGCTGGAACGCGAAGGTGAGGCCAATTGAAGTCGGTTGCCGTGGGTTTATAGCCCGATCGACTCTTGATTTGCTGCGCGAACTCGGGATTCGGGGGCGGAAGTTGCAACGGGCGGTGAAGGAATTGTCACAGGCTGCGGAGCAAGGAAGTCTCTGGATTTGGAATAAGAGGACCAGTGCGGATGGTAGCGGGGCGGCGAAGCGATGAGCAGGTGGGTGCCGGCGAAGCATTAGCGCGTAGGTGTCATGGCGGCTAGTGTATTGGCGTAGAGGTGTTAGCGAATAGGTGTGATGGCGGTTAGCTGTTAGCAGGCGATGTAGTCGAAGTAAAGTAGGTGGCGAGGGGCTTCTTCCTTTTAGTCGGCGGGTAGAAAGAGCGGTGAGGGTGAGGACGCTGAGGTAAAGAGTCCGTAATGTGAGAAGCGGCGGGGTGGCGTAGTGGTGCGTGCGGTAATGGAGGGGAGCAGCTCCGGGACGCCTGAGCCGCGGTTGAGCCTTCTGGAGGTGTCGTGGGCCTAACTCGACGAAACGCCGACGAAGGAAGGTGCCCACTTGATAACCCCAATGAGATGACGCGCCATTGCTGCGCCACACCATGGTTGGCACTATGGTTGGTGGACGCTAGTTAGCTGGTGAGTAGCGGTTGGTAAGCGTGCGGGGGGGGGGGGTTAGATAGGTGTCAGGATCCCCTTTATAAATCAAGCTCCTGGTATTTAGCACTGTGTGTGTTATATGAACATGGCCAGAACTGCAGCCATTGAAAAGCTGGGGCCTAAAGACCAAAACTGCTTGCAGAAACATTAATCTGCTCAATCACAAACCATGGGTTTGAGTAATCGTAAGATAAATGGAATTTTAAGCAAAGCAATGAAAATGCTGGACATTGAAGATATCCAGGAATTACGCAATGACTCAAACTAAGGTCAGGCAGTTGGCTGGGTTTCACCTTGGCTGCTGGCTTATGGTTATGTTAGTCACTGATTCATATCAAAGCTGGATAATAATGATACGATTTTTCCATGACTGAAGTTTACCCTTTTACCACAGTCCAAAAAGAACCAGCTTTCACCACACCTGAAGGGCTGTACAATTTGTTAAAATGCAGTTTGGTTTTCAAAAAGCACAGGCTGAACTTCAGCGACACATTGAGCTCATTCTGTTCATGGAATGTGATGATATCGCTCAGCTGTGGCTGGGAATCTGTTCCCAAGGTAGTGTCCATCAGAAATATGATACACACTGCAGAAGTTCAGAAAAGTTCAGACAGCTTAGCTGTAATAAAAAAAAAAACACAGCAGCTATTTCCACTACTTCACCACACAGATTGAGGGAAGATGTGGCAGCCCGGCATCTACAGTGTGTAAACATTAATGCCAGCTACCTCTTTCTGAAGGTGGGCAGGGGAAGGGTACACTGAAACAGAAGAAGAGAACTGGATGGGAGCATCTCTGAAGGAGATGCTGTGAAAAAAGTTGAAACATAAAGAAGTCCGAGGTCATAGCTACAATATACTCACAGATACCAGACACACCCAATATCATTTCAGATCAGGAAATCATACAGACATGTGAACAGCTAAAAACCTTATGACACTGAATTCTGGGAAATCAGTACAACCCAGACAGCAGAGACAAGGGTGCCAAAACAAACACGTTGCAAAAATGACGGGAAACCATCTGACCGGAGTTCTCACAGCCATCTTCAACGAGTCTCTGGCTCAGTCCACAGTCCCTCAGTGCTTTAAAACATCCACCATTGTCCCGGTACCAAAGAACAATAAGCCCTCATGCCCAAATGACTACCGGCCCGTTGCACTGACCTCGGTAGTCATGAAGGTCTTTGAGAGACTCATCAAAGCCATCATCACAGCATCCATCTCCAACTTTGTAGACCCACTTCAGTTTGCCTACCGCCCCAACAGATCCACGGATGATGCCATATCCCACGTCCTGCACACCACCCTCAGTCATGTGGACAGGAAACAGGGGAACTATGTGCGACTGCTGTTCATCGATTACAGTTCAGCTTTCAACACCATTGTCCCCCGTAGACTGTTCACTAAACTGAATGACTTGGGATTGAACCGCCACCTGTGTGCCTGGGTTCTCAGTTTCCTCACAGGCAGACCACAGGTGGTGAGAGTGGGTAGTTGCACCTCAGGCATCATCACACTCAACACAGGAGCTCCGCAAGGTTGTGTACTTAGCCCTCTGCTCTATGCCCTCTACACTCACGACTGTGTGGCCACGCACGCCTCCAACTCCATCATCAAATTTGCTGACGACACGGTGGTGCTGGGCCTCATCTCCAACAACGATGAGACAGCATACTTAGAGGAGGTGGAAAATCTGGCATCATGGTGCCAGGAGAACTGCCTCCAACTGAATGTCGGCAAAACTAAAGAGATGGTGGTGGACTTTGGTAGGCGCCAGCAGCGGTCCTACACCCCCCTTAAAATCAACGGGACTGCAGTGGAGAGGGTGAGCAGTTACAAATACCTGGGCGTTCATGTCACTGAGGACTTGACATGGACTGTACACATCCGAGCTCAAGCCAGTAGAGCAAAGCAGCGGCTCTACCACCTCCGGCAGCTGAGGAAGCTACAGGTCTCTCCAGCTATCCTTAAGACCTTTTACTCTGGTGCTGTACAAACTGTTCTGACTCAGAACATCATCTCCTGGTTTGGGAACAGCTGTGCTCGGGACATCAAGACACTGCAGAGAGTGATCCGGGCAGCGAAACGCTGCACCAGATCTGATCTACCGTCCCTACATGACATCTATACCAGGAGATGCAGGACCAGAGCGACTAGGATCGTCGGTGACCTATCTCATCCCAGCAACCATCTATTCATCTTGTTGAAATCAGGCAAACGCTTCAGAAGCATTATGGCCAGAACGGAGAGGCTAAGGAGGAGCTTCTACCCACAGGCCATAAGACTTCTGAACCCGGACATGACATCACAACCCTCACAGACCAGGGTCCTCAATAATCTCTGACCACTCCACTCCACCCCACCCCCCCCCACTGTCACTGCCCTTCCAGGGCACCTTAACGGTTTCTTTACCATTTTGCCTATTTATTTATTTATTTATTTATTTATTTATTTATTTACTTACTTACTTATTTATCTATTTGCTGCTTGTTTCTGTTTCTATTCTTCTTAGTGTTTGGATGTGTGTTTGCTTCATTTTCCATTATAGATTTTTCGCACAGTCATCCTGGTTCAGATCGGAGCACATTTCAACACATGGTACACAACCATGTACTTGACAAATAAACTCTTTTGACTTTTGACTTTGAAATCAAAAACTCTAAAAACTGCCCAAAAATGTATGTATGTTTGTCCAACAGCAGTCTTTTAATTAACATTGTGATGTTTGATGGTAGATCTTAATACAATTTTTTTTTCTTGTTTTGCAGCATTTTTCCATCTATTTCTTTTCCATTTAAGTGATGCCCAGTTTCCTCCACCCAATTTAGGATGGTTGAATACAGATACACATACAACCTTCTGTTCTCTTTCTAGGCTAAAGGCTTTAGTGTGAAATCCAGCATTATGCACTAAACACACAAGTCAGACCTACTGTGCAGACAGGGGCCTGGCTTCACCCACTCTTTGTGTAGAGCCACACCTGATCCTTACGTCCTACTAACAACCACACACAAGGTGAGGCTCCCAACACAGTGTGGGGGTTGCCAGGCTCCTGAATAGAGTTTTTTTCCCCGTCATGGCTCTGTGAGTGAGTTTTTGACTTTAGGGTGCTCCTGGAGTCTAAGTCAGAGAGCAATAGTAGTCCATTTTAAGTGGTACTCATACATACAGCCTCTAATAACAACCAGATTATCATACAGCTTATAAAAATAAACAGCTGATCACTGTACAGTTAACACGAATGGATGACACCTCCGATTAAAAACAAGGAAAAAATTTGCAAAGTGGTGTACAAATTGTTTACAAAAACTTTATGTCACTACAGATGGCCCTCGACTTACGATTGTCCGATTTACAATTTTTCAACTTTATGCGACGGTGCCATAGTGATATGCAGTAGAAACCCTACTTCGAACTCTGAATTTTGATTTTTTTTCCCCAGGCAAGTGATATGCGGTACAACACTCTCTTGTGATGCTGGACAGCAGTAAAAAACTTCATCTTCCAGACTGTCACACAGTGGCTAGTGTATACAGTTCTGTCCAAAAGTATTGGAACACCAAGGCCAATTAATTTGTTTAACAGATCTAGATGTAAATACCAGAGAATAAAAGCTGAAACTCTGATCTCTTTTCTCATATTCATCTTTTGATCTCACACACAAATGTCTTCAGTGCACAGCAAAAACAAATTAATTGGCCTTGGTGTTCCAATACTTTTGAAGGGGACTGTACAACTGATACTGTGCAAGGTTCTGTGTTGACTGTTTTTTTTTTGCATACCCCAAGTGTATCTACGTTGTGTTTTGTTTATCCATCATGTCTACGAAATGCCCACCTGTGTCTGTGTCTTCTGAAAGTGGAATGAAATCGTTTAGTGACTTATAAGGTAGGCTAGGCTAGGATGTTCAGTAGGTGTTATGGCATGGGTTGGTAGAAGCAATCGCGAGACACCATGGTAATAAGTTTAAGTTCCGTTAAACTCTTTACTGAATCTTGCTTCCCACAGTATTGCTGTTAGCCAGGAGCTAGTGCAAAACATTAGCAATAAACAAAAACAGAACATGCTACAATTCAAAATAAACAAAATACAAGGTCTTAGCAAGACAGTGGATGCAGGAGAGTTCACAAGGGGGACTGAGCACTGACAGGAAGTCCAGTCAGCAACTAAATTCTGTCCACGATTGGTTCCTATGCCAATCAATGCTCAGTCTAAAGATGGGGGCAGAGAGACAGCCTATGCTCCGTTGCTGAAGCTGCCACAGGCGTGACAGTAGGTTAGGTGTTTTAAATTTATTCTCAACTTATGATATTTTCAACGTACTATGTGTTCATCGAAACGTAACTTCAATCGTAAGTTGGAGACCACTTGTATTTGAAGTGGCTTACTTGCATAGAGCTTTTACTAATATACGTATATTTTATTAAAACTAAAATTTGGTAAGGACCCTCTTCCAACATCATATGTCCATTTAATTGTCTTGTTTTGTCATATTATGCTGTTAAAATGAAACAATTTATTTGCATATATCATGCCAAAATTATTTTTAAAACTGTGTATGACACATTTGAATACTTGTTCAATCCCATGACCGGACCATCTTCCCTTCCATTAATCTGGTCATGTCAGGATGACACTGAGTTCCATAATGGTGTTCTCTGTTGAAAGACCCAGACCAAGCTAAGAAGAAGACTGTTGTGTGAGCTAGTGGCCGGTGAATTCATGGAATGAGGTGGGACTGAAAATGAACTGTTTGATAGATGACAGATTAATGGCAACCAGCTGCTGCCAACTGATAGTACATTGTAGATAAGCATGAATTAACAGACAGCTAGTCTGAGGACCTGGAGAGATAAAAAGTATAGAGGAAGGCTCCCAGTAGTTTGCCAAGGTTTTGCTTTGAAATGGCAATTTCTGGTTATGTGCTTATTTGTTTTTCCATGTTCCTCACTATGTCTTAAAGAGGCCACCTCCCCAGTGCCCAATTCTGTATGTTGACCTGCAGTGCTGGCCTTTGTCCTGCCCCGTGTGGTCACCTCTTTCCCCCAATTGGCCATAGTGTTAAATAGTGAAAGTACCATATTTCAGAAGGGGTATAAATCTAAAACCTCAAAAGGCTAAATGCCATCACTTCAGCCAGCACTGAGCAACCAAGGAACTTCTTACTGTAAAACATCCAGCGCACTCTTGATGGAGTCGGTGAAGTTTTTTTCTGATGGGTTGTAGACATATTCCTCACAGAATGTTGGCCTTACCCCCAGAATTGACACCTCACACCCTAATTGGAGGTAAAACCAATGTCAATTCAGTCATATTTACCACAACATTCAATATCAAGTGTACATTTTCCACTAAATGATTATTTCCTCAATTTCAAAAATCAAAGCATTTTTAAAGCAATTAATCATTTGGTTGTGTAACATTTTGAAAGGATTTCTGCCACCAGTCTGACATGCTGGTTAATGTAATACTTTGAAATGCATCTATAAAAATGTCTTTGGTCTCCCTTATCTGCACTTCACCTCCTACCTGTAAGATCTCACCTAATTACAGAATACAGAATGTAGGAAATGATCAAATTAGTCACCTGGCCAGTAGTACATGTAGACATTCTTGTTCAGCTTTTGCATGGTGACCCAGATGGGCTCAGAGCCATCCCACCACATTGGCAGGCGGCTGTCCGAATTGGTGCCAATGATGAACTCCTTCAGAGTGCCTTGATCCCACATGTAATTCCCCGTCATCTGGTGCACTTCAGTGTATCTACCTAAAGCACAGAAAAAAGTTCTGGAGCCAAAAATCATCTGGAGATAAATGGATTCAGTTACACTGACATTTATTTATCTAAGACTGTTCTCAAAAGTAACTTATAATGATAAGGTACTTACAATTTACCCATTTGTACAGCTAGGAAATTTTAGAAAATGATCTACAGCCCAGAGCAAATCCAACCACAAGGGGATGCAAATCCAGCCTCAATAATTGCCCAACTTAATATGCGGACAAAAATACAAATTTCCATACCGGATCGGTCGAGCCCCGGGTTAACAACGACCGCCACCAGTACTACTAGCCGACAGGGTGCTGGCGGAAATTGGCCTACTGTTGGCGAAGAAGGAGAAGAGGCCGAAGGAAAAGAGGAGGAAGGCATGTCTGGAGGAAGGAGGAGAGGGGGAAGGTTAAAAGAGTGGACATGAGGGTAGGAACTTTGAATGTTGGTAGTATAACTGGTAAAGGGAGAGAGCTTTCTGATATGATGGAGAGAAGGAAGGTTGATATATTGTGTGTGCAAGAGACTAAATGGAAGGAGAGTAAGGCTAGGTGCATCAGAGGGGGGTTTAAAGTGTTTTACCATGGTGTGGATGGGAGGAGAAATGGGGTAGGGGTTATCCTGAAGGAACAGTATGTCAAGAGTGTTTTGGAGGTGAAGAGAGTGTCTGACAGAGTGATGGTTATGAAACTGGAAATTGATGGTGTGATGCTGAATGTTGTTACTGCATATGCCCTGCAAGTTGGGTGTGAGATGGATGAGTAAGAAGAATTCTGGAGTGATATGGATGAAGTGGTGAAGAGTGTACCCGAGGGAGAGAGAGTGGTGATTGGAACGGATTTCAATGGGCATGTTGGTGAAGGGAACAGAGGAGATGAGGAGGTGATGAGTAGGTATGGTATCAAGGAGAGGAACACAGAAGGTCAGATGATTATGGATTTTGCAAAAAGGATGGACATGGCTGTGGTAAACATATTTTAAGAAGAGGGAGGAACACGGGGTGACGTACAAGAGTGGAGGAAGATGCACACAGGTGGATTATATCTTATGTAGGATGGCCAGGCTGAAGGAGATTGTAGACTGCAAAGTGGTGGCAGGGGAAAGCGTAGTTAGGCTGCATAGGATGGTGGTTTGTAGGATGACACTGGAGATCATAAAGAGAAGGAGAGTGAGGGCAGAACCAAGGATCAAATGGTGGAAGTTGAAAAAGGAAAACTATAAGGTGGAGTTCAGGGAGGAACTAAGACAGGCATTGGACGGCAGTGAAAAGTTACCAGTGTGCTGGGCATCCACAGCAGAAGTGGTAAGGGAGACAGCTAGAAAGGTGCTTGGTGTGGCATCTGGACAGAGGAAGGAGGACAAGGAAACCTGGTGGTGGAATGAGGATGTACAGGAGAGTATACAGAGAAAGAGGCTGGCGAAGAAGAAGTGGGATAGACAGAGAGATGAAGAATGTAGACAGGAGTACAAGGAGATGAGGCGTAGGGTGAAGAGAGAGGTGGTGAAGGCTAAAGAAAAGGCGTATGGTGAATTGTATGAGAGGTTGGACACTAAGGAGGGACCTGTACCAATTGGCTAAGCAGAGGGACCGAGCTGGGAAAGATGTGCAGCAGGTTAGGGTGATAAAGGATAACAATGGAAACGCACTCACAAGCAAAGAGAGTGTGTTGAGCAGATGGAAAGAGTACTTTGAGGGGCTGATGAATGAAGAGAATGAAAGAGAAAGAAGGTTGGATGATGTAGGGATTATGAATAAGGGAGTGCAATGGATTAGCAAGGAGGAAGTTAGGACAGCTATGAAAAGGATGAAGAATGGAAAGGCTGTTGGCCCAGATGACATACCTGTGGAAGCATGGAAGTGTTTAGGAGAGATGGCAGTGGAGTTTCTAACCAGATTGTTTAATGTAATCTTAGAAAATGAGACGATGCCTGAGGAGTGGAGAAGAAGTGTACTGGTACCGATTTTTAAGAATAAGGGTGATGTGCAGAGTTGTAGTAACTACAGAGGGATAAAATTGATCAGCCACAGCATGAAGTTACGGGAAAGAGTAGTGGAAGCTAGGTTAAGAAGGGAGGTGACGATTAGTGAGCAGCAGTATGGCTTCATGCCGAGAAGGAGTACTACAGATGCGATGTTTGCTCTGAGGGTGCTGATGGAGAAGTACCGAGAAGGTAAGAAGGAGTTGCATTGTGTCTTCGTGGACCTAGAGAAAGCATATGACAAGGTACCTAGAGAGGAGTTGTGGTATTGTATGAGGAAGTCGGGTGTGCCAGAGAAGTATGTAAGAGTGTTACAGGGTATGTACAAAGACATTGTGACAGTGGTGAGGTCTGCGGTAGGAGTGACAGATGCTTTCAAGGTGGGGGTAGGATTACATCAAAGATCGGCTTTGAGTCCTGTCTTATTTGCAATGGTAATGGACAGGTTGACAGATGAGATCAGACAGGAGTCACCGTGGACTATGATGTTTGCGGATGACATTGTGATCTGTAGTGAGAGTAGGGAGCAGGTTGAGGAGACCCTGGAGAGGTGCAGATGTGCTCTAGAGAGAAGAGGAATGAAGGTCAGTAGGACTAAGACAGAATACATGTGCATAAATGAGAGGGAGGACAGAGGAATGGTGAGGATGCAGGGAGTAGAGTTGGCGAAGGTGGATGAATTTAAATACTTGGAATCAACAGTCCAGAGTAACGGGGAGTGTGGAAGAGAGGTGAAGAAGAGAGTACAGGCAAGGTGGAGTGGGTGGAGAAAAGTGTCAGGAGTGATTTGTGACAAAAGGGTACCAGCAAGAGTGAAAGGGAAGGTCTACAAGATGGTAGTGAAACCAGCTATGCTATATGGGATGGAGACGGTGGCACTGACCAAAAGACAGGAGGCAGAGCTGTAGGTGGCAGAGTTAAAGATGTTAAGATTTGCATTGGGTGCGACAAGGATGGACAGGATTAGGAATGAGTATATTAGAGGGTCAGCATAGGTTAGACGGTTTGGAGACAAAGTCAGAGAGGCGAGATTGCGTTGGTTTGGGCATGTGCAGAGGAGAGATGCTGGATATATCGGGAGAAGGATGCTAGGGATGGAGCTGCCAGGCAAGAGGAAGAGAGGAAGGCCTAAGGGGAGATTTATGGATGTGGTGAAGGAGGACATGCAGGTGGTGGGTGCGACGGCGAAAGATGCAGAGGACAGGAAGAAGTGGAAACAATTGATCCGCTATGGCGACCCCTAATGGGAGCAGCCGAAAGATGAAGAACAAGATCTACAGCCCAGAGCAAACATGGATTATTGAAAGGCATTTTAGTTAACACCCCCTTGCTCTTCTTTGTTTACAACTGATGTTCTTTAGTCTGTCAACCTGTTGAATTCTGGAGCACATAGGGACTGATCACCACCACTGACCACCATGCCACTGCACAACCACTATTATACAATGACTGTTTATGCTGATCCTCTTGTGGAGCCTTATCTATTTGTCTATTTATTTATCTGTTTATTACCTTATCTATTTATTGCATATTCATCAACTTCCACCTATTTTTTTAAATCTATTCATCTACTTATCTGTTCAGTTTATCTGAGTTGTTCTGTGTCATCATGCTGTCTGTTTAGTGCAGTGTGCACCCTGGTCCAGGAGAAACTATATTTAGTTCTCTCTTATACATCTGCACAAGGCAAAATGACAGTAAAGTGAACCTTGAACCCTGATGTGTTTCCTATGACAACCACAACTCAGACAGGTTGTTTGTTCAAAAGGATTTACTTTTGAATACAATTTCATTAGTGCTGGAGATGCAACGTAGACTGATCCATAACCATACTTCATAACCGTTTCTAAATGTTGTGAGAAAAACATGTGACCAAAGACCTTTCTTTCACGAAGCACTGTTTTTAGCAGTAGTTAGACCTGACTGTATCTTTGCATTTGTGAGGCTACTTTGGGAACAAACCCCTTGTGTGCCATCATGCTGCAGGAACTACAGATGACTGCTCCGGATATTTGGAGGAGCACTGGAGCGTTACAACACCGTGCCGTGAAACCACGCAGGGTGCTGCCCTGGGCTACACTGGGCTCAGCTGCCTGAATAGTACACAATTGTCTGGGAAAAAAAATTACAATAAAACTCTTGGCAGGGATTTGTTAGCCCACAGAGACACTCACTACAACTCTTCATGATCCCATCCCATTTACACAGCACTGCTCCTATATGCAAGCAATCCTATAAACAGAATTCTGTATGCAGTTTGCAAACAGTTTGGCCCTATTATATTCAGTTCTTGAAATAACTAATTAAATTTCAGTTTAATTTATATTTAGTGGTATGATGTATACTGGTTTGTACGTTTTGGCATTTTAGTTGCATGCATCACCAAAAGTTTTATGTATTACTTAAAACTTGAGTTGTTTCCAAGTTTCCTTTTTCTAAAATGTGTGCTCTTATGTTTTGGGTTTAGTGCACTTTGGTTTAACAATGTTGTGGTGAAAGTATGAGTATCAGTAATTTTTGTAATATTTTAATTTAATTGTAAGATTGTGGGGTGATGGGATGTAATTAAAGATTGGGTTTTATTTTAGAAGTGTTGTATAGTTCTTTGCAGAATGATTTAGAATATGAGGAATCATGCATTACAGATTTATCTATATTAGTATTTGCAAATGGATACATTTGTAGTCTTAAGACTAATGGATTTGTGGTGAATTGATTTACAACAAAGAAATATTCTAGCACCACATATGGTTTCATAATACCATGTGAATATAAGTATGTGAAGAACTGTATGAACCTGCATGTTGTCCCAGCAGACAAATGTTTGGGAAGGGTTTTGGCAACCCAACAAAGGGGCACAATTCCCAAATCCCATTTAAAAAATAAAAAAAAAAACACTGCCCCTTGCCAAATTGGGTGTCTTGCATCACACAAGAAAAAATTACAAATTAAAGATCTGTTGAAACAAATGTTGGCGTGACTAGCTTGCACTCAGAATTTCTTGTTAGAGTGAAAACACATGCGTCTGCTTCTGCAATTGGCTACGACAATTGTTTTTCCCACTGCTAAACACACAGACGCTAACAAACACAGCAGCCATTATGCAAGGTTGATTCACCCTGGTTCCTGCTGACCTTCTGAAATGTTAGGTTTCAAATCGTGCTGTTAACCCCTCCCACCCAAAACCTTTTGTGCCTGATTATGGCCGAGCATGGCGCTGAGGGGCCTTACAGCAGATCCGCTTTGTCTTCTTTTGTCTGGTTATATTGTCCTGGTCATGGCAGATTCACCTCGGACTGAATCAGCGTATTGTGAAGCGGAATGTGGCTTCATCAAAACGTCGAACGTCAGCAAATCCTCCTCACAGTCATCCTTGGAGTCAAGATTGGAACTTTTTCTGTTATCACGCCCTCGGGAGTGGATCTGAGCAGCGATAGCTACTACATGTGTTAAAGGGATTCATGGTTAACATATAAGATAGGGTTTTAAAAACAACCTCAAGTTTAAAGAAAAGCCAAAGGTGTTAATAATTAATGTATAAAACAACACTAAAACACCAAGATACATCCACTGGAGTTCTGACAATTCTACTTTACGAGGAATATCACTCAATACCCCAACTTCCATGTTCCATTCATTTCTGCGCATTTAGGAGGACTGAATTTGGATTTTATGAGTCTCCCTACAGCTATTAGTTATAGTTTGGCTTAAACTACATTAAGTTCTCAACCTCCATTACCTCTTGTTTTCCAGTTTCACCTTTTTAAAAAAAAAAAAAAAAAAAAAAACTTTCATGTGTTTTCTGCAGTAAAGCTTTAAATTTTCCATAAATATGGAGCATTATATGAATGTATACAGTGCTAGATATACAGTTTTGGAGTAATTAATGAAGGAAAACTATCTTGTGTTTTGTTAACTAATGTTGACTACTGAAGCAACTGTGTCTGTTTCAATGGAACTATATTGATATTTTGGCATCAATAAGTGTCATTTTTGAAGCTCAGGAATACATTAATATTGCTACAGTTAATCTTAACCAGCATTACATCTATATGAAAATTCACCGCACAAAAGGTCTTTGAGGAACAATTTACCTTTGGAAGGGAGGAGAACACTGCGAAAATAATTGACCTGATGAGAGATGGAAAGGATTTTAGGAGTTGTTCTAAAGGCAATGACCCACTTGAGTGGTAATGCGTTCTTCTACATGCTCAATAGGCCAGTGGAGTGGCCCATCAGCTGGCGCTGGAGGCCTAACACTGGCTGGCATATAATACAGGCACAAAGGAGCCAGTGTGGAAATTTAGAGGGAATCTGCTTGTGATGGGCCCAACTCAGACCATGGCACACAGATAGGCGTGTCCCGGACAGCAGTGCCACCACCCATTTTATCAATAAGGATATTTATTTGCCCAGATATTTGTACTGCTGAGCATTTGTTGTCATTTTACCACATTATTTCCTCTTTTAGCTTAATCCATCTGATGATATATGTGACTGTGACTGGATTTACTCTGAAATCAAGAAGATGCTGAGGAGGGAGAGCAATCAGTAGGAACAGAAGCATCACTCGTGCAGTTACTTCCCTAGGAACAAAGTGATGTCTGTAAAAAAGAGGTAAGTTGGACATCTGTGTTTAGAGAACGGAATCAACATAAATAATAAGCGAGTCACAGAAATGCATCATTTGCATGTATTAAATTCAGTCTAACTGGCAACACAACTAATTTTAAAAGTACTTTGCAGTCCAGGTACTGAGGGTGATGACACTGTATAAGGATCATTAATTCCCCTTCTCATTTAAGAATTTAAGCATCGGTATCAGAACACATCCCATCCGGGTTGTAGTTTCATAGCCTTGCACCTGGGGATTCCGAAATAGACTCCGGATTGCCACACCGCTGATCGGAGTAAAGCAGTTCAGGATAACAAACGGAAGTATCACAATAAAGGACGTTCTAAAAGCATCAACATCCAGTACCTAAGAGGAAATTAGAATATATTCATTTGGATGGTGACCCCCATGTAAACTTCCTAATGAGTCTTAAAACCTTTAAAACTTCATGAGCCAAAATGCCTTGTCACAAACATGGAAAAATCACAACAGCCAAAGCTAATAAAAGCGTACGGCATGTATGGTGCATGGGTCTACACTATGTTCTCCACAGCTGTATGCAGCTAATCTTCTTATGGATCAGTCATATCTCTGGCCATCCATTCTGAGAGACATGATGAAGTCCACAGGCCTCAGTGGGTGGCCTTAAGGATGGCTATACACCATGTGGAAATGTTTCTCTACCTGGAACACTTATTTTCTTTACTTTAAAAGATTGATAACAATAAGCAAGTATATGAAGTACTATCTCATAAAGATCAACGTAAGATAAACAAATTATTATCATTATTAACAGATAAATATGAGTCAATCTGGGTGTGCCTGTATCCAGTGATCTGTCTGTTATTGAATACAGTAGAACTTTGGGTTGAATCCCATCTACTGTTTTAGTGCCCTTGACCAAGGTATGTACACTGATTTCCTACGGTAAAAATTACCCTGCTGTACAAATGGGTAAATCAAAGGAACACAATGGTGTCGGAGACAATCTTGCTTGGTATGTAACCGACAAATAAATAACTTATTGCTACCATTCAAGTGTCTTCACTTTAAAATCACATTATGGTATTGTTTGACGTAATGAGAGTTTGTAAGAATGATGAAACTGTTGAGAAACTCGCTGAAAGAAAGCTGCAGCCCTGCATCGCTTCAAGCCGCCTCACCCGTCATCAGCGAGTAGTAGTTGGGGTAGGAAAGGCTCGGGAAGACGGGCGTCAGGTAGTCCGTCTTCACGCCGCCCTCCACCATCTCCCGAAAGCCGGGCAACTGCTCCAGTGCGTCCGCGTAGTCGTAGCGAAACCCGTCCAGCAGGATGACCAGCAGCTTGGGGCGGGCCGAGCCGGCGGCCAGCAGGGCGCTCAGGAGCACCGAGGCGCAAAGAGCCGTTCTCCCGCCGGCCATGGTGCCCAGCGCCTGGTGCGCGCGAGACTGCGGGCGACGGGCGCCACGAGCGCGGTGGGCGGCGTCAGCGGCTGAGGGGCGGGGCAGTTCCGCGCTGTCATCGCTCATCATCACCTTCACAGCCAGTGTTATATGGCTATGTATAGGCATGCTTGTAACTGTGTGCAAATATCTGTACATTTATGGGATAACGCGGATATTTAGCAGTATTGTAAGTGAAGGAGAAGTCAGGCAAAGATCCAAAGAAAAACAACCTTTGTTGGGATGTAGGTGGGTGGCTAGGAGTAACCCCAAGTTCCCACCTCACTATCCCCCATACTGCAGTGGGGTACCAGACATTTCAGTCCAGGTGAGAGTGTAGGAGTAGCTGTAAGTCCACCTAGAAGAAGGGGCATATTTGGCAGGTGGAAAGGACAGGGCACACCTCCAATCCATCTCATCTGCCATGTCAGGAAAGTGGAGCAATCCCAGGATGGTGATGACAGATCTCAGTATGGAACTGCCCCACCTGCCGCCTTGTTTTGATGGGAATATTTTGTACCCTATGGATGATCGGGCATTTGCAGGCGTGTGTGGATAGCCTGGCAGGTGAGATATCAAATTGAAGGTCTCACTATGTAGGGTAGAAGGGCACTGAATACCATTATACCGCTATGAAGTTGCTGCTGACCACTTTAGCATGCCAAAGTATCATCCATTTTCACAGCCACGAGCCTATGTCCCCCCCAACCACAATAACCATGAAGGTAGTACAGAGAGTATAATATAGAAAATGTCACTGAATGTTGATAGGGTACACACTTGAAAGAAACGTTTGCGCTGGGGGGGCTGGGCAATTGGCCCAAGGATGTCTAGAGTCACAAAAGCCACCAGGGCACACACTCCTTAGCGGATTCTAACTTCCATGGTAACCGTCCTGCTTTTTGTGTCAATCAACACCTTTCCTGGGGATTCACCTATGGTTCCCCTACCATTATTTGTGTAAACGGATGGGGTCCACACAGACTGAAAATGGCTGGCTGAGAACTCAGTTGTCTATCACTGAAATGAACAGGTGAGAGGGCTCTCGCTTCTGGCATCAGTCCCCCACCACACAACACTATCATCTGTGGGAGCCAAAGGTTTAGACATTTGGTGTATGTGCTTGGCTGAGGAGCCAATGATGCGACACTACTATCTGTGGAATTACGACTGAATGCCTCTAAGTCAGAATCCTGTTTACATCCAGCAGTACCATATATGTGTGCCTCTTGCTCACGAGGGGACTTGGGGGTGCGCCTACATGCTGCAGATTACCCATTCCTGAAGCAGTAGTGGCGAAAACTAACAATGCAGGATTCGTTCAAGGCCCCATAATTGGAATGAGTACACTTTAAATCTTTAAAGAGGATCCAGTGGAGGGCAACTCTGGTGCCAGCAGCCACAGTAATTCCAGCTCCAATAAATAAGCAACATGTATTAAATTTACTGCAGTTAAAAAGCTTGTAGTTGGATTTTGGGATTGAGTAGGCAGTCTACCGCAAAGTGTGCACCGCCTGTCTCGATCACTGCCTATCCCACTGGATCCATAGTGTTTACTTTGATTAAAAATTAGAGGCCAGTCCCTCCCCGGTGCTTGGCCAGAGGCTTTCTCTGCACACCATACATGTCCCTCCTTCTGTGGTTTTGTAACAATTTGGTGATTTGGAACATAATATTCTATTTACCTTTACACTTTCTAACCCAGCCTGCAACTGGTAACCAAACAAATGCACCTTGACAGTGTCAGGGATTTCTATTGTTAAAGAGATCTTTAGATCTCCACCAACTAATATTTTCAATGCTGTTTCACTGGAATATTTTAAAATCTAAATTCCCATATCTGGGTAACCTAAGACAGTAAGGCTGATGTTACGGTTCTTGTTTTTTTTTTTTTTCCTGGTGGGGAACTGTTGTGTTCCTGTTCGCGCGGTCTCTCCATAGGGGTTCAGCGTTTGACAAGTCAGTCAGAGCCGGGATTGGTCCGTCGGCGGATGACGTCACCCCCGCCAGCGCTTATCTGTGCGGACCACCATGGAGGCAGCGGCAACAGCTCCATCTTGATCGTGCTTTCTGGCAATTTATGTCTAGCGGGGGATTTCGCTGTTTGCCCTTGTTTTGTACAGTGTTAGCACTGGGGAGTACACACCCCTTTGTCTACCTGTTGCTAACACGTAGCAATCTGTTGTATTCTGGGCTCGAGTTTGTCATTTTTCTTTTCTTTCGTGGCCCAGGTCGGAATGTCTGTTTTGTCTTCTTGTTGTGTTTTGAGTTAGGAACCGCCTATGTTTTGTATAACTGTTTTGCGCCTGTTTTCTGGTTTTTGTTTGATTAGGTAACTGTATAGATGTGCATCACCATCCCACTGTAAATAAACGTCACTTGTTCACTGTATCGGGTTCATGGTCAAAGAAGGTTCTTCCCCTACCACCTACATTGTCTCCCGTTTCCCTTAAAATGCGACGATCCTTAAAATCGGTCCCCTAGCCGACGAGCCGGGTCGTAACACTGATTTTTATGATTATTTGTGTAACAATCATCAGCTCATACAGTGGAATTAAATTTAAAGGTAGGAATAATGGGCCTGTGAACAGTGTCTTCAAGTTGACTGGGTTCACCAGATCATAGGCCACTTTATCTCAGTGCCAGGCGAAGATCCTCTGATCTTATCTAAACAGTGGAGGTACAGTAAATGCTTATCTAATCAGACCTGGTGTCTTCATCTGCACATTGCTTTTACTCATGACATGTTTGGTTATTCTGAAGGGTTGAAAGTCAAGTATGAACAACAGTTTTTGATTTGAAGTAACTTTTGCATGAATTACAGTGTTTGGGTAAGTTTGTACCTCTGTAATGCATAAAACAGGTAGGGCAGCAATTAGCAACATAAGTTAGAAACAAACAGGCGGTGTCAATATGTTTCTATAGTTGCTCAGTGTTATGAAGCTCTGGTTATAAGTCTGGAATATGGATTGATACTGACATAGCAGCAAATCCATATCTACACTGACAGCCACATAGGAGCCACATTGCCACTGCTTCCCCATTGTGGGGGGATACTGCATTATAAATCTTTTCATAAGTGCTGGGTTTCATAACAATGAAAATGCTACCGTCCATCTTAAAGATGAAAGCAAACGGGACTCTTGAGCAGCTCTTGGATACTGTGTTTTCTGCATTTGCTTGACCCCTGGACTTGTTGTTTTATTAAAATATTGTGTTTTACCTAATTTATCTAATCATTTTACTTCCAAATACATGAAATAATGAGAGCAACTTTTCTATGGCCTTGTGATGTATTTTAGTTGAGGTATTTTAGGCTCAGTAAAACATGGTGACACAGTGACAGTTCAGTCTGTGTTTTTCCTAAAACCCCAAGATATGTGTTTCAAGTGAATTGGACTCTGGGCTGTCTGTGCTTTGTGTGTGTGTGTGTGTGTGTGTGTGTGTGTGTGTGTGTGTGTGTGTGTGTGTGTGTGTGAGAGAGAGAGAGAGAGAGAGAGACTGCCGTGTCAGCATATTTTGTGGTAATTTATTTAAATATCCACTAGGTTGCGCACTTCAACAGCAAACATTCAAACATAAGCATTCACACACATTTACTGTATTATTTGTCAGTTTCATCTCTTTATTCATTTAAATAAATCGCTAAGGAATCTCTAAGGAAACCCCGAATGCGGCATTTGTATTCTATTTTATTATACCATATTACTCCCTCTGCCACTATACTATGTCAAAACTATGTTAACAGTCAAATGAATCAATGAATAAACACTTTTCGGTGATGAACACAAGTATGATTTCCCTTTTTTGCTCTAAAATTACATTTAAATTTTTTATTTATTTTTGGAAAGAAGAAAACACAGGAATAATACTGGAATTACAACAGATTGTTCTGGGGAGGCCAGAAAACCACCAGGCTTCTAGAAGGACCTCCTCTTAAAACAAAAAAGAGTTAAAAATCCGAATACAGAGGTGAGTGATAAAGTTATGTCAGCAGTTCACAAACCATAAACAGACAGATAACAGTACACTGAGTAGAAATATTAAAGAATAATAGACTAGTCATCTTGCTGAAATCAGGCAAACGCTTCAGAAGCATTATGGCCAGAACGGAGAGGCTCAGGAGGAGCTTCTACCCACAGGCCATAAGATTTCTGAACCCAGACATGCTATCACAATCCTCACAGACCAGGGTCTTCAATATTCTCTGACCACTCCCCTCACTGTCACTGTCCTTCCAGAGCACCTTAGAGTTTCTTTACCGTTTTTTAATTTATTTATTCATTTATTTATTTATTTACTTATTTATCTGTTTGCTGTTTGTTTCTTTTCTTCTTGGTGTTTGGATGTTTGTTTGTTTTATTTTCCATTGTAGATTTTTATGCACAGTCTATCCTGGATCAGAGCACATTTCAATACATGGTATAAAACCATGTACATGACAAATAAACTCTTTTGACTCTTTGACGTAAACATACTTCCTACATGTTACAAGTGACAAATAATGGTTTCCATGATATATTTTTTGAAGAAATTTCTTGAATAATGAAGCAGATGACGAGGATTTTAAACAAACTTTGAAATAGGGACCTGAAAGTTGCAGTGATAAATGGCCTTGGGTGCTTCTGACATCATGAACATAAAGGTAAGATGAGGTTCAGGTGGAATAGTTATGAATACTTGAGACAAACCAGCACTGAAAACATATGTTCCTTAATGATCAAACAATGCTTATTTAAAATTAATTTATCTGGAAGACATTGAGTCATTATTCGTATAGTTGTGCTGTCATTGGGGGCCAAGTGCTTCTAAAACCTGTGTCTCACTGAACTCTACAGAACCATTATTTTTATTTATGTAATGTAGATAACAAATCATGTCCTTCATAATATAACACACCCAAAATATAAAAAGCTACAGAGCAGTTTAATAGCTGAAGATGGGAACAAACATGCCAGTGTTATAGAATGTTTTTATGATCCATATTTTATTGCAGTTAATTACAGTGAAATGTTTGCAGATCTAAGATCATAAAGGCAGAAAAAGATACAGTACCTTCACTATCAGTTACATCAAAACTATTTATATTACAACATGTACATGAGTCTGTAGTCCAGGCAGCACCATTAATAACTTATTTTCATAGATATGAAAGATACAATTAATGTACTGTAGGTACACAAGGTAGAAAGTGCAGCTCGGCAGATTTATAATGTGCACATTTTCATTTCAGCTTTTATTCCAGTGCTCCTTCCTCTGTTTTAGTTTCACAGTTATGCCATCTTCCGGTGGAATGTGATTCTGGAATTTTACCAAGAACAAAGTATACATACATGTGTTTCTCAGGTGGATGTTGGTACAGTCCTCATCCCTCTACTGTACAGTGACTTTCAAAAAATTTGACCGATTCTAATAATTCTAATAAGGTACGCCGGCCCAGAGAGATCATGGGCAGAGGAATCCAAGATTTCCTTCCAGAAGAAAACAGAAGAGAGACAACAGTTCAGACTGTTTTGCTCTTTGAAGATCTTTTTCTTGTGTATTGGCACTTCCCAAAAACCCCCAGGGTGATCTTTTCTGCCCCCTGTTGACCAGATCCTCTGGTTGAGCTGGTCTCCCAGCAAAAGACTGTAACCATTGTACATGGCCATCATTCATAACAGCCTCATATCTACATATCATCAGTCAGTGGTGTCTCCTGCACCACTTTTCTACCATTTAATCAAAATCTGGGCTCCCTTTTTAAATAAATATATATTGTGAAGATCAGCAGTATCTCCTGATGTCTTTTATTCGCTACAAAAAATTCTGTACTCAACAGTTTGCCCATGCTGAGACATATGTAAACAGGCCCATGAGGAGAAAACCAGCACTCATTCATTTTCCCACTGGCATTTATGTTAGTTGCTGCTGTGGACTAAATTCCAGATACAATTCTTCATGAGTAATACTGCTTAGAAAAAAGATTTAAAAGTTTTAATGTGTACCCTGAAATGGCCACGTGTTTACATGTATTGTTCCTTTATCTTTAACTAAGAAATGTAACATTTTTTGTCAACCTTAATGTACTGACTTACATGGGCAGATTAAAGTCCAAATGAACGGAGCATTTATTTTATTTATTCCTAAACACACTTAAACACATTTAAAAAAGAATAACAGACACACACTGTAAACTGTTACAATTCGCTTATTTAATGATCCACAGGATTAATATTTAGAATCAAATATACCCATACATATACTGTCAAAGTATATGAGCACATACACATATAAAAAATCTGCAAATGTATATTCAAGAGTAAAGTACAGTTGAAGATTTAGCCACATATACAGTATATAAAATGTCATTACAAAATTTCTTGGCCAAAGAACACAGTTACCTAAGAACATAATTACAGGTCCAACATCCTCTGTTGTACCATAGCCATGCTGCTGAAAAGCATCACTCAAGTCAAACTGTCCCACAGAAGAGACACTAATATTTTTGAGTCTTGTTGCACAGAGACCCAGAGAAGTTCCAGCAAAGCATACAGTGTGACTCTACTTGGGGGCTGAGTTTAGACCTTAACTTCAGAGTGGTTATAAATCCCACCATCTGCTCAGTTGTACATCCACGGATGTTAAAGAACACTTCGGCAAGCATTTGGATTACTTATTTACACAGCATGAAATAGAGATGAAGCACATAACTGACAGTCATGCGAGTCTGTTCCACTTGAGATGGTCCTTTGAAAGCTTCACTTGGACCAGAACCAGTGTGTATGTCTGTGCTGAGGACCTCAAAAACTGCTCAACCAAACCAGCTAAGGATCAGCAGGACTTGACAGTGGACTTGGAGGCATCTGAGGTCTTCATGATCACACTGGCTCGAGCCTCATGCATGGGGACCTCTTCTGAGGGGTTACAAAATTTGGTGGCTTCAAAGGTCTGGGGGTTCCAACTGTAGGGGCTCAGTGCGGAGTCCTCAATGCTGTGGGTCACTGCAAAGCCGGCCTTCCCAGAGGTCACGAACGTAGCCATGCTGGGCAACGCAGTCTTGGAGCTGCTAAACAGAGGTTTCTCTTCTGCTGGACTGTCACACAGGCCCTGCCAATCACACCACAAATGCGGAGATTCATGTGGCTCAGGCTCCGCCTTGTCAAATTTGTTCATAATAATATGAATAATATCAGCTATGTTATGCCTGGGCATCACTGTTGGCCCCATCACGGTGGGTATGAACAAATGTTTGTTTTTCTGAAGACATACAAACATACATGCATACCCCCCCCACACACACACACGTACGCAGACACACACTATTCTTATGCCCTTAAAATATCCATGCAAGTTAATATTCTGAGCAATCCATGCTGCTGAAATACAGGACCTCCACCTCCTCTCACTTACACACAGATTTCAGTTTTTCTGCTGATTTTCTTCCTTCTTCAACTCCACTAGAGCCTCATTGCTACCTGAGGTGCAGATACACCAAAACAATACAAAAAAAATCTAGATTTTTACTTTTGTATTACTCATTACTAAAGCGAAAATTAAAAATAAAATGTAAAGAAGAAGAGTTAAAGTTAGAAACAGCACAAGTACTTTTTGTTTGAGCTTGTCTGGCTGTTATAATTTGCCAGCTCCTCTATAAAATAATTTTTTCGATTGTTATTTAAAACTGTGTCAGCTTTTACATAAAAAATAGACTATTTCAGAATAAGAACTGAGAGAAGTTGGAAGGAAATAAAAATTGAGCATGAAATATAAACTCACACTAGCAGTTTATTTCAGCTGGAGATTAATACTGCCTTAGAAATAAAGCATAACAGAAATACGTGTTTATACAACACAGGAAACTCACTTTCTTGCCGTCCTCATCGGCTTGCATGCACTCTGTATCACTCTCTGTAAGGCAAGTGGTGAAAAAATAAAACACCAAGTTATATCCTGACAAATGAGCTATGGTAAAAAAAGGGTTAAAAGAAAAAAAAAACATTCACAAAGTACCATGTCCAGACTCCAAAACCACAACCCTAAAGCTGTGAGAGGTCAGAGCATTAACCAAGCACCTGCACTGCCAGGTATAAATCAACACTCATCCTTCGTTGTCTAGTTCTAACTGTTCCTGAAAATGAAGAGAATGTCCCAAACCAGACAATAAAATTATTTATTCTATTACTTGTTAAGAGGAACATTCAAATTTATCATAATCCCAAATTCACCTCGATGTGACTCAAAAAGACAACTAACATCATGAAACTCAGTTAATACATTAAAACAGAATAAACGACAACTGATAAAACTATTAAATTAATTTTTAAAAATAATGATTTTATGAAGTAAATGCACTGTGACAATTTGTGGGGACTGGCTTGAGGAAGTCGAAGGCTTATATAAACAAAAAAATTGAAAATTAAAGCACAATATTGCAAAACAAAATGGAAACAGACACACACACAGGCAAGTAGGAAAATGAGACTGCAGACTAACAGAGAGTGGGTGCACAGTTCGAACAATACACTGCGACTCACAGTCCATTGCACATGGAGGAGTTTTCAAAAGCGATCTATGTTTATTGCTTTGCACAGAATATGGCAGCACAGACCGAATGTAGTAGACTAGATAAATGGAAATCCAAATCGATTCATATAAAGTGGCTTTAATAATTGCACCCTGAACAAATGAAATGGCCTATATCCTGAGACCAACTAGAAGGGAATGAGCGTATTACTTTGGTCAAAATTACAAAAATATTCTAAAATAAAATGTCACATGAGGAATGACCACACACTGTGGTCTTGGCTTGGGGCTTTGCCCACTGACCTGAGCATGAGGAGATAGGAGAGATCTGCAGGGGGTAGGGGTGGCTGGAGCTGACAGACTGCTCCTCATCCTCTGTGATCACCTCGATGGTCTGACCCACATCTGGTAGTTCACCAAAGGCCAGAGGCTCAACCTCTGGGCTGGGAGGTGCGGGATGGGAGATGTCTGAGGAGCAAGAAGTGGAGAAGCAAGTGAGAATTTCCATTACATTCCAAAGGAGGGGCACAAGGAAGGACCACCTGCTTTTGGAAGCTGATTCCAAAACTTATAAAATAAAATAAAATCTACAGCCAGATTACATTTTTTACTAACATTTAACTGAATCAGTATAAACAATTTCAGTTTGAAAGTAAAAATGAGACTGTATAGAGTGTAAATATTTAAGCCAGCTGCTCCTGCTCTGTGGTATAAATATTTATGTATTTGTGTTTTTTCTTTGTAATATTCTGATGACCAGCAGATGCATGCAAAGGCACCAGTGGACTCCAGTTGTTCAATCAAACAATCAAAACAGAACATCAGTCCAGTTTATTCTATATCCAATTGCTGTGCAACTTCCTTTGGGATGAAGTTTTCATTCATTCATTCATTCATTCATTCATTCATTCCCAACCACAGGAGACACAAAGTCATGAAAAAGGGATGGAGATAACAGAACTGCTACCTATTAACACTGTGCTGTCCACCACATTTTCTGGCTTGACCATCTGGGCACCTGCATGGTCAGCTTTCATTGGTTGGCACCACGAGCCCTGGTGATTGCCCTGTCAACATGGGGAATAGGGGATGAGAATGTGATAGGGATGGAAGTTAAACCTTCACTATTCTCTCTTTTGGGTAAAACAGTAAAACTCAGCTTTCTAACAGATACAGATATATTTAGAGTGCCTGTACTGGAGCAAAAACACTTATCTAATCAAAAACTCATTTAGCATTAATATTTCCTTTGTCTTTCAATACCTTAACTTTTTAAATAAATGAAACTGAAAAATATTATTTGACCTTGATAAAAAGATGGTTAAAAAAACACCTGTAGCAGAACGGTGCCATACCTTTACTCTCTCTTCCCGTTCAGCCTTTTTCTTTCCTAGGGAACAAGGAATAAGACTTATAATTTATATATTTACTAGTATTTACTATATCAATATAAGAGTGTAGATATGGAATAATTAGGGTGCTTAAATAGTATGTAAATGTACAGGTGCAAAAATAAAAGATTTTCAAGTTTGAGATGCATAAAGTAATATCAGATACAGTCAGAGATCTGGCAGAACCTGAAACAAACGCCTTAAACTGATAACATATGGTAATGTAATACAGTATATGCTTGGTACAGCGTGTTGCTTTTTATTTTAAAATAAACACCACAGAAACCAGTATTGCATTGCTTTTTTTTATTTTCTGTGGTTGTTCCAGGAGTGAAGGTTGACCTAAAATTCACTGCTTCTTTTGCTGTTTCATCTTTGGTCTCACAAACTGTTTTGCATATTAAACAAGATTATAAATATAGAAAATAATAAATATAATAAATGATAAAATATAGAGGCTGTCCCCAAGTTATGCCACATACAACTATCAACAATGGAGACTTATGACTGCCATCCCATTAGCGTCAATGCTGAATGTGTTCAAGTCCCAAATACAATTGTTCCACCTACTGTACAATTACCGGCCACCTATATTTGTCAGTCAGTGTTGGATTCTTAGCAGTGACAGTTTTATTCACAGAAAATGTTTTGTTTCACTTCGTCATTTTTATTTACAAAGGATAGCGAGTAGGAAAGTGAGTCCTGGTGTTGCAGAAAAGAAAAAGAGTAAGACAATAATAATGCAGCATGAAAATGGATAATCTCTGTTTTAAATGTGTGGCACTGAAGAACATGATGCTATGAGCAACCGTCTCCTGTATCTTCCTCTAATTCCTCCTCTAATATGAATTCATCCAATTCATTTACATATATAATGAAGGCCCACTAAGCTGACTACAGTCATGGTAAGAGTGTAATAGCACTGTATAATATTCATAACTCATTCATGGATACTGTACAGACTTTACTACAGTATTCATAAATTATTGTATTCTATGTGATAATTACTGTACTTATTATTATTATTAGTAGTAGTAGTAGTAGTAGTAGTAATAGTAGTAGTGGTAATGACTAATGTTTGAATTTCATGAAAAAATATGACAGCCCCAGAGGTGTGCTATTAATGAACATACGTGGACTACAGTCAAACATCTTTTGAGTTTTCCATTTCTTCCAAAAAGGTTGTTTATACAAATCTACATACATCTGTGGGATCTCTATGGTCCACGTTCTCTAAGGTGGTGTCTGCTTTTGATGTTGAACTGGACCCTGCTGCCGCCACTGCACATGCATTAAAAACATTACGTTCCATTTCAGTGTTGTTCAAATTACAAATGAACTTTCATGTAGTAAATAAAATGCGTATCAGCTTAACCAGTGTCATAATCACAGGTATGTGTGGGACTGGAAAATTTTATCCACTAAAGTGATTTATCCACTTACTGCATATTCACTTATCCCAACTTGTAAAGTGAAAAAGACCAAAATGGGACTGTGGAGATGGTCAAAAAGAACTATCCACTGATAATGCATTTATGTAACTGAACTCAACCATACAAAATATAATTCATGGTATTAGTTTATATACCTTTGTGGTTCACATAAGGGGATTTTTGATATATAAAGAAACCAGCTTGCAATATGCTTGTCAAAACAGTACCCCATCATGAAACGAGGATCACTTGTGCATGCGTGCGTACACTTTGCTCCGTGGTTTTGCACTTGATTCTGACTCTGTATATATAGCATACGGACTGGACTGTCTAGAGGTTCAGTTATTGTTTGAATAAGGCATAGAGGACTCCAAAATGAGCTAGATGGACAAGTTAACTGATACTGTACCACAAAATGAGATGGGAATGGAGATTAGTGTCATAAAATTACAGATGGTCCCTGACCTATGAGGGAGTCGCATTCTGATACACTCATCATGAGCTGAAAATGTATTTAATACACCTAACCTACTGTCACACCTATGGCTGCTTCACAACGGAATGCAGGTGGTCTCTCTGCCCCAGTCTTCTGACTGATTGATTGATTGGTATAGGAACCAATCATGGACAGAATTTAGTTCCTACCCGGACTTCCTGTCAGTGCTCAGTTTCTTCCACACCTTGTGAACTCTCCTGCAACCACTGTCTTGCTAAAATCTTGTATTTTTTTTTTTTATTTTGGATTGTGGCATCTTCCATTTTTGTTCACTGCCAATGGCTAATGTTTAGTGCTAGCTCCGGTCTAATAGCAGCATTTTGTTAGAAACAACACTCCGTAAAGAGTTTAACAGAACTTAAAGTGATTCCTGTGGTGTCTCGCGATTCCTTCCACCAACCCACACCATAACACATACTGAACATCATTGTCCAAAAATAACACAGAACACTGCACAGTATTAGTTGTATACTCTAGCCACCGCGTGGCAGTCTGGGAGATGCAGTTCGTTACTACTGTCCAGTATCATGAGAGAGTATCATACCGCATATCGCTTGCCCAGGAAAAAAAAAATCAAAATTTAAAGTTCAAAGTACAGTTTCTAGGAATGCGCATCACTATTGCACCATTGTAAATTTGAAAATTGTAAGTCGGACCATCGTAATTCAGAGACCATCAGTACTTAGATTACTGTTTTGTTGTGCAAACTATGCATTTATTTTGCTCTGTTGTCAACAATTCCACTCCTCCTCACCAGCAGGTTGTTTCTTAGGATGTCTTATCATTGCAAGTAAAAAGAGCAACTGATACTTGGTGGCTGCTTAGGATTTCCTACCAGTGAAACCAATGGGTGATAAACATCAGTGATAATAAACCTCTGTGTCTGGGCCCTACTGGACTGCAGCAGTTATGATTCAATAACAGAAATCACACTTGCAAGGAAATCTAAAGGCTAGCTGGGAGCATTTTACTGACACACCACGTACAACCTCTCAGAATAAGAGTGCTTGGCTCTCTGTATGTAATACATCACTATTAAACAGAGATTTCCTAAGAAATGGTCCTCATCGTTAAAGGTACACAGAGGTGTTGGTCTCCGACTCTGTACTTCAACATCCGGTAATGGAGAATGATCTACAATGAGAAAGTCTAATGATGTAGACCATATGAAATGCAGTTGATCTACTTTGTAGACACAGCAGACTGACTGTAATACAATCTCCAACCTAGGAAGCAACTGATCTGCAACTCACCTTTCCTGTTGTGCCGCTCCGAGGACAGCAGTATCCTGTACACCCTGAAAGCATTGGTTCCTTTTTTTATGCTCTTGTCTTTCACCTCCTCTATGTCTGGCAGGGAGTTCATGGCACACCGGAAATTGGCTTTCCAGGTCTTTGGGTCGGGTTTGTCCACCCCTTGTTGGTATTTGCCTAATTGGAACATCAGAGGCATTCATGACACTTGGCCCTGTCTGTGTGTCATAACACTGAGTGAAGTGGTTTAATGCAACATAGTTTATGCACTTCCCCAGTCTTCCCCCATATTTCAAAAGTAATTTGTTGCTAAAAAAAACACCATATAGTAAATTAAATTCTGCCTTTACAGCAAAAAAACTAAATGAAAGTTTGGCCATGATCATAACAGGTGAAACTAGCAAACAAGGGGTAATGGAGGCCGAAAACTTAATGTAGCATAAATAAAATCATAACTGTGGTTTTGGTGGTTATGAGCTCATGCTGCCCACCTGATGCATAAAATCCAAATTCAGACCTTATAAATGCAAGAAAATGATACACTCGAGTATAGTTGTGCTTCTTGAAGTTTGGGTGTATGATTCATTGCCCTAAGACAAAAAATGAGTGTAGCTAACGGCTAATAGTTTAGCTTGATCACTAAATGAAAGTCTTTCAGTTATAATAACACAGCACTGTGCTTTTTGAGGAGCAGATAGAAATTACTTCCTTATTAATTAAGAAGTAGAAAACACAAGCTGAAAGGATTTATTCCACGTTCATTCGAACAAGTGGCCCTTTTCCTCCTCTTAGTTACTCTTGGCAGCAGAGGTGCTCCTTAATTACCTGTGTGAATGGCCCATTTCCTAAATAAAGGGGCATCCTTCTCCACGTCCCAGCCATGACGGGCTGCGTGCATCCATGGTATCTGGAAGATCTTCTTCTCCTGCAGGTGAATCACAGAAACAGCAAAACTGTTAGTGGACAAGAGCAAATTCACCTCTTTTTAATCTGGCCATCTCTACACCCCTAAAAAAACTTACTCAAAAAAACATAATCACATATACATATTTCATCTATGTGGGCAGCAGGGGGTGCAGTAGTTAGAATGGTTAGACAGTCCAAAGTTTGGATCCCAGCTCCTGCTGTACTAGGGTAGATGAGAGCCACTAGGCACAATTTTTACAATTGTGACAGTTTCTCATCTCGGGCCCATTGTAGACCCATTCTGGTATAGCATAGACACAAACCTCTAGATCTCACCCTGAACTCACAAACACAGGGATGCCATCAATTTCTCACAATTTCTCCACGAAAAGATAATATTTTCCAACCACAATTTAAAATTCCTATATAAAGACAACCTTCATATTAGTAGCTTCCAGCTGACTTGACCAGGAAACATAAAAATGAGATCAAATTAGTGAATTTACAAACCCAATTTCCAGAAAAGTTTGGCTAGTTTCTAAAATGCAATAAAACAAAAATCTGCAATTTATAAATTCTCCTGAACCTTTATTTAACTGACAAAAGTACAAAGAAATGACTTTTAATGTTTTGGCTGACCAACTTGGTTGTATTTCATAAATATAAACAAATTTAGAATTTGATGCCTGCAATTTTATACCTAGGGTTTGTATGTGTATCTCATTATATTGGCCAATATAATTTATACTGATATATTCAAGGTTTACCTCAGAATGAAGGAGATAGCACAAATTCACTTTCAAAACAATAACAGTGATAGGATATTTTTAAGGTTCTCAAGGGAACAAGGGAAGGGACCCAAGTGCTAAGACAATGCAAGGAGCTAAGGTTCAGTGAGGTAAACAAGGTTTATTTTGTTAAACACAAAGGAACGCAGAGATCAGACTACAGTCGCAATGGGGTACTTCTGTCAAGATCCTGTGCCGGTGCCGTCCGACCCTGTACCTTTTATCTCCGTGCTAATGGGCTGATCCGGTGCACTTGTGACGGGTAGGCGAGCTCCACCTGGCCCGTTCCTGACAGGTATTACATGGTTACTCATAGTTTGATTTTGTAAGAACAAAACAAAAATTGTAGGTTTGTGTAATAAACTGTATAATGAAATGCTGGAAAACAAATTTAAGTTTCAGGTTTCCTGTAACTGTTTCTGAAGTTTTAGCTGTAGGAAAAAAATGATCTCAACTGAAAAATCAGGTAATGGTGTCACAGAAAAACGCATTACTCTCTTTAACGCTTTAAAAATACTCATAATATTAATACACATAATAAAATACATTAGATAATAAACAGGTATCAGGCATCCACCTAAATACAAGCATCATGCATTCCTGGAAATCAGCTCATGATGTGAAATCTTGTAAGTTGGAGATGTAATGACATTTATAGTTTGTACTTTGAAAATTCTCCCACACTCAGCTCGTTTCCCGTAAACAGAAGAAATTGGCCTCATATTTGGGCATAATTTGGGAATACATATAAAATAATGTCACTTACACAGAACTTTTAAGTCAAACACCTTTCTTGAGGGATTCATGTATATACTTGTCCTTGTGTGCAATACTGAAATTATTTTTCATGCCAGTTTCTGTACTTCAAATATAACCAATGTGTTGTAATAATGTTGCACAGTGAAAACAGGTTTAGAAAGGCATGATGGAATGTAGACTGAATTCACCCACCTTGTCAATCCACTTAAGTCCCGGTATTTCTTCTGAGTTGATCTGCTCCTCCAGCCATGGCCGCATCCGCATTCTCTCTACTGGCATGGTTGCTTAAAGACACTGAAAAAGATGTTGAGAGGATGAAAAAGGTGTCAGTTGTCTAGACAGTATGGCTCCAGGTGAGTAACACATTCCCTATGGTCTCTCCATCAGTGTATGGTCTCTCTGCCACCTGTTCACTGGGAGAACTTGACTTCAAATACCTTATTGTTATACTTTAATATCAAGGTACTTACCATGAATTGCTATATCAAATAATTACACAGGTGCAAAAAGGGTACCCCTGTAAGTACTAACTTTGTAAGTAACACTGTAAGTAACTTTGTATACAAAATCCTAAGAATCTAAGAGACAAGGATATCAGTTAAAGAATGATACTTTTTTCATTCTTGGAGGTGATTCAGACCATTGGTAGCAGGCATTCCTTAATTTAAAAAAATTTTCTGGTTGATTCCAGTGAACAACAACATATTATTATAACATGACAATATTATCATTATTATTATCATCATTGTCATTATTATTATTATTATCTACTCATTATCCTCAACTACTGTAGCCTTATCAGGATTACTATGGTCCAGAGTCTGTTCCAGAATGAGGAGACTATAACTTGGATGGGATTCCAGTCCACTGCAGGGTCCGCCAACACACAGGACATTGCCCTAACACTAACATTAACACTGGAACAATTTCATTATATTCTGCAAATACTGACAATTTTGCAGTCTTTTTATATTCAATACATTTACCAAAAATGATAAAGTTGACTGTATTAGTGCAAGTTTCACCACTTTCAAAAAAGTAATTGACTGAATATCGCTCTTTTCTGGTAGTTTTAACCTTCAGCTGGACATTTTATCAGCAACTACATATCATTAATATAATGACAATGTCACCTACAGTCCTCCTGGACAACATGCTTCCTGTGAGGCATCTGTAACAAGTTTATAGTGAAATTCATTGTCGATTGTTCTTAGACACTGTAATATCTATAATCAAGTGCTCTGTTTGTATACTGCAGCTCTTAAGAGCATTTTGTGTTAGCTCTTTTGCTACTTAGTTGTAAACTTTCCTCTTTTTCACCACCTCAATTGATCTATTCATTTCTTTTATTTATAGTGTGCTACTCTATTGTCCTTCAGTCACTATTATAATTTTGTCATTACTGTCATTGTTTTGCGTATGCAACTATAGCATCTGGAATTAATAAAGTATCCATCTATCTATGCATTCTAAACGCTTAGCGGCAAGTAGGCCTCGTGTTAAAGAGTAAATCTACGGAAAAACTTGATAACGACGACCGTTTTGGCTGGAGTACACGCGTATGGCCCCGCCCACCTTCTGCAATGCAGTTTCTCATTGGTGAATGACTAGCTGCCTGGCTGTCCCATTGGTCGAAGGGCAGTTGTCAAAAGCCGCGAGCACGAGCCCTGCGGAAGGGGAGCGCGTCCCCCGGCCAAAGAAAACGAAACTACAAGATTCTGTTATGTACAACAAACGTCCAAGAAGAAACGTGAATCCCTCACTTTGTTTAAAATACATGCAGGAAACTTCACCTTCCCCCAATAGCTGTTATTAAGCAGGGTTTAACGCGTTATCGTGTGCATAGAGACTTGCAAATATGATCGGTCTCAGGAAGTGTGCCCGACTCACAGAGCGACACAAACTGCTGCACGTAAACACGCGACCAGCACCGCCCTCAAGCATACCGGGACACCAACTGCGAGTACTCCGATCAAAAATGGCCGGAAACAGAATTAAAGTTCAGCAGTAAACTGGTCAACAAGTTTATCATAAACATATTTCTTCACCTGATGTTTTTCTACGGTTTTTGGAACAGTTACCTGTAGCGGCGGCTGGACAGCGGACCCTCCTCAGTTACAATAGAAAACAACCGTGACAGCAAAGAGAGAAACAAATGGCTTCGCTAAGTGTCGAAAGTAAAAGCAGTCAGAGAGAGAAAAAGAGAGAGAGAGAGAGAGACGGCAGCACCAAGCGAGCGGAAACCCCCAGAAGCCCGGGAGCGCGCTTCCGCAGCGCGCGTCACCTGTCTTTGCGGTCACTTTCACTTTCGTTTCCGCACAAATTGGCATTAACCCACGTCCCCCTCCCCGCCACTTAACACCAATATACCTCCCACGTACTGCTGAGAACATAAATATATAACATACATACACAGTACTGAAGTGTACATACACTGTAAAATGTTAATACTATAAATACTAATACCAAAAAACTAATCACTATACTAACATACACTAATATGCTAATACTAGTACAAAACTGATATACTATAACAGTATGATATAAACTTGTATATTAATACATAATATAAATAATATAAAATACTTGGTGATTCAAAAATATTGTGAATGTATTAATCAGCGACTATCACATGAGCATTTAGTCTAAGCTGATTTGTGAAGTTTTTCTTGATCTTACAAATGTTACATGGATATTATATTAAACATTCATATGATACTTAGTAACACATTCATAAAACTGTTAAAAAAATGATTTTTGAACCATCCTGTTTATAAGCTTTATTACGTATTTAAAAACATAGTTTTAATCTTTGACAACGCACAACAATTTCTTAATTGAAAAACTTCCGACCTATTGCAGAAACAACCATAAAATACTGTTTTATTTATTGTTGCTTTTTCAGTTTTTCATAATGCTAAACTGCACAGTAAAACCATTTACACAAATCAGTTATAGCAAGTTGTAACCTCTAAATTTTGTGTTAACTGTTCTAAAAAGTTTAAACAAAAGTAAAATTAATTTACACAAACTGAGCTGTACTGAAGTGCAAAAACGCAGAATAATGAAAAGTATTTTTGATTTTTTAACGGGAATGAACACAGTTTAACACAAAAAACTCACACACTGCCCCCTGCCGGTCAGTCATGTGTAAAAGAAAACAGTTCATGCGTTATTTATACCAAACCAAGTACACCAAGCACACCACACAAAGAAAGAATTACCTTCAAACTTTGTTTTTCTGTACAAAATTTTAATTTTAATGCAAGCCTACCTTGTTATTAAGACAATGCACATATTTAGTTTTATTTACAATGAAGATTTTGTACTATGCATTACAGTATTTAGGACCATATCAGTAAACTCAGAAGGGTATAAATCTGGTTTGTCTGCTGCCAGAGGAACTCAGCCAGGACACGATGTGATCTGTTACAGTAACGCACCGTGGATGGCCACCAACTCCTGAGTGACGATGCCAGGCTCAGCTGGAAGGGGCCTGGTCCAAGGCCTGCTGCAGTTTTTCATTGATGATCTTCAGCTGCTGCCCAGCTTCCAAGACATGACGGGCCTCTAGCAGCAGTACTGGGAGGCTGGATGGTCCGTACTGGAAGGAGGGGAGAGGAGTTGGGATGGAATGGTAAAAATCAGCACAGTAACGCTTTCATCCGCACACAACCCTTCTGGCTCAGTGCACATTACTTACTAAATGTACAATACAGTGTACATTATTTTCTCAGCCCTTCTTGTTTACACATTTTTTTTAACACAGATTTACTTTTTTGCAGGTTGCTTCTGGAAAATTATTGCATTTCAAGCTTTTAATTCTACTGTGTTTCAAACCAATCAGCTGTAGTGGCAAACAAATCTCCACTCCACAGTGTGTGTTTGTTTATTTATTATAATCACAATTTTATTTCCTCATACAAACTCTTCCTTATAAAAGTACTGGGTTTCCTCCCATAATCCAAAGACTTGTGTTTCAGGTGTACTGGTAACGCTAAACTGCTACGTGTATGCGTGTGCACATGCATGCATGAAACCCTGTAACTGCATGTATGAACATATTTCAGTGAACCTCAAATTATGCAAAAATTAAAACATATAACACTGAACATGTTTATAAAAAATGCTTCAATTGCATATACAAATATAAAGAAGACTGTATAAGCACCAATTATAAGCAGTATAAATATACATAGTTTCCTCTGCTTCTCTTCATATTTTCATGGGTTTTCTCTCACTCTAAATTGCGAGTGGTGTGTTACAGTTCTCTACTGTATAAATGTGTGAATGACTATAAGGAATTTACTACAGTGTATCCTGCATAATTCACCTTGGACAAAGGTGTCATATATAAGACTAAATAATCGTTGTATGTCACTTTCCTGAAAAGCATGAGCTAAATAAATAAATGTAAAGATAAATGTCAGAGTATTAAATTAATTGTATGAAATGTTAATTGTATTAAATGAAGCGTCTGGTAAATGGAACTGTCATAACTTGAATGGGGGGAGCTATAAAAGCAGAAATTTGCTATTTTAAAATTCCCCTGGCTATCTATGGTGATGGTTAACTGCACGGCCACAGCATGTTTACAACGTTATTTATGTCTCCTCACCACTTCCACCTCGTCCGGATGCTGCTCCTGGTGTTCCAGGTACTCCCTGTTCAGCTCCCTGAGGTCTGCAAGGAAAGCAGTGCTTTTCTGTACATCGGCCATCCTCTGCTGCAGCTGAGCATGTTCCTTCTCCATCTTCCGCAGCTTCACTTCATTCCTGCGCCATTTCAAAACATAAAGCAGGTACAAGTGCATTTCACACTCCTTGTTCAGGCAGCTCTGAAAAATTCACTGTAATATAAACCCCGGTAAATTTTGCATGAAAGCTGCATCCTTGGCAAAGTATTTCTGCAATGCATGCCAGTCACAGATTAACTATGCGACAAATTAAACACAGTAACATCCCACAATCTGTGTAGCATACTTTATCTGCTCATTTTTGACTTCGACCAGCCTAGTTCTCTTTCGGTTGATTGCAGAATCAATCTGAGTGAGGGTGGGCAGAGAGGAGGAAAAAAGAAAAGAAAGAAAAAAAAAATTTACTCCAACAGCACAGCTAATAATTTTATATTAAATGAAGTTTATAATGGTTCCTCCAGTACCAACAGAATAAAGAAAAATATTAACATAGTTGTCATCTTGTGATGTAAATCATGGATTAAATGCAAAAGTGTGGAGTGTTGCATATTACAATCAAAAATAAACATTCACAGAAAGCTGTATAGTCCATCCTGTTTATTGGATTTCATAATTCATAAGCAATTGCAAAAAATATTCCGGTAAAAAAAAAATCGTGAACCCTGAAAAAATATTTCTAAGCATAAATAATGATGCTCCATAATAATGTAAAATATGTAAATAATTTTTTTGAGAAAATAACTTCATGAAGGAATAAAAATTGTGTTCAACAACCATCCTCACTGCTATCGCCATGATGTCAGTGCAGTGTCCTTTAGTCCCCCTGCAGTAGGCACCTTATTCAGTGCTTTCTGCATATAAATCACTGTACTCTATGTATGTATGCATTCATCAATTACAGTACTGACTTTGATTTTATTACCCACATTACATGTTCATTACACTTTGCACTAGAGTTACGAAACTGGTACTAGTAGTACATAGTGTAGTACTATACCATGCCATAATAATAAAAAGAAATACAGTTTTTCTAGACTTTTGCCATACACTGACATCCCCTTATAGTGCAGAAAACTGAGGATGGACTATACATGTAAGGAGCGCAGAAATTCCACATGAATGCAGCCAAACCCAAACTATTGGGTTTCTGTGTCCAGGCTGTCCAATTACTGAAGAAAAAATAACTCTGGCTGCAGCTTGTACACAAAGATGCAAACACCATCAAGGGATGAATCAAAATTACCTTGGCATTCTGCTTCTTCAAGGTGCTCAACTCTTTTGTCTCAGATATCTAAGAAAAAGTTCCAGTCAGATCAACTTTTCAACATTTACGCAGTTTTATTTAAGTCAGTTCTGATTTTATTCTAGTTTAATATTTTACTGATAGCTTTCTAAAAAATATGCTCCAGCAAGAGAGCAGACAGATAGCAGAAAGGCAACTTATTTACCAGTCCCATCAGTCTGTTCTCAAATGTTCTGTGCAGAGCATTTATTGCCTGTTTGACTGACTTGGAATCGATGGTTTCTCTAAAAGCAGACAGACATCAGTTCAAACATAGAGCTCTTTCTCTCTGATCCTAGCATCAGCTGTATTTACCATTTTGATTAGAACAGAAGAAAGAAAAAAAAAAAAAAACATAAACCACTTACAAATACTCTGATACAAAATCCTGAAATGCCTCCAGCACTATGTCCAGGTCAATGGGATTTCTTACATTTTGTCTTTTGTGCTTCTTTTTTCCAGAAACTTCTGTAGAACCTGGGAAAAAAAAAAAAAAAAAAAAAAAAAGCTTGGCAACACAGAACACTGTAGAGCAGTGGTCCCCAACCACCGGGCTGCAGACCAGTACCGGGCTGCACAGAAAGAATAAAAAACTTTTTATTTCCAGTTTGTTAACTATATAAGTCTGCAGGATGTTTTATTTTGAAAAATCAATTAAAATCAAGGCGGGGTTTTCTGCAGTGACAGCAACCAAAACAAAATTACAGAGTAGGCTGGACATAAGAAATACAAAAAACACAAATCTCTAAAAACACTAAGAATAAAAATAAAAAAAAGACCTGCTTCGCCTTGAGGGGACAGCAGTCATGCCACCCAAACCCTGCACATTAGGCTAGGTGGAGCCACCCAAATAAAATCAAACTGGAGCAGAGCTTCCCCCACTAATTTGCAGCGATCAAGCCACCAACAAACCACCCTTAGGTTCAGCTCTGCCTCCTAGCCTATAACCTCCAGCACCGCCTTTTGGATCTTAGACTGGACATAAGAAATGCACTTTGGGTGTCATTGTCTCCTATCACCTGTAGATAGGACTGTCTCGTTGCAGGGAAACAAGCTTAGAGCTCCCACTGATTCTGCGTTATAGTGAGTTATATTTATTGTGCACTTTATCATGCACGTGTGATGGACAGTCTGTGGAAAATTGTCTTACATGAAACCGGTCCATGGTGCAAAAAAGGTTGGAGGCCGCTGCTATAGAGTATCGGTTGTATACATTAGCGACCGCGTGGCATTCTGGGAGACACAGTTTGCTACCACTCTGTCCAGTATCGAGAGAGTATCATAAAATAAAACTTTATTGATCCCTAGGGAAATTCTTATATCAATAACATGCTTGGTGCCACAATACAAGAAACACATCGTCAATAAATAATTTAATTATGTTAAATTATAAGTATAAGTACAGGGAAAAAAGTCGGGAAAGCTGAAATCGAAATCAGATGCCTAGGTTCTCTCCCTACAAAAAGGAGAGGAGTTTTAAAGTTTAACAACTATCGTACTGCATATCGCTGGTCTACAAAAAAAGTCAAATTTCAAAATTTTCTACTGAATGTGCATTGCTATCACACCATCGTTAAGTTGAAAAATTGTAAGTTGGACCATCGTAAATCAAGGACCATCTGTAATCCAAGAGTTAAATGCTCTATTTATTTTGTATTATTTTGAATATTATCCACTGGAACAGAACCAGATTTTTAATGTTTTGATACATAAGAATATGAGCCACACTGTACAGTTTGTCCAGCCATTATACCACACTCCAAAAGAAATAACCCTACTATTCCCATTTACAGAACTCAGGAACCACACGAACCCTGTACTTCAGCCACAAGAAACATTAGTGTTATTTACTGATGTCAATTTTTGGATCCATTGCTTACCAGAGGACCTGGTCTGTGACTTCTTTTTCTTGCCCATGTCCTTTGTTCCGTTAGTAGCAGAACTTGTGGATGAAAGCTTCTTCCTGCCCTGGTTTGTTTTCTTACAGAGCAGACAGTGAAACCCTGTTAGCTACTCACTGTTACGAATGAGTGAAAACTATTCATTCAAAAGGAAACTGGACAATCTGGAGACTCATGGCAAGAATAACAGCAGCCGAAACTACTTGGAGCAGCGCAACTGTTAACCAACGGTGGTGTCCACAGTTTGAGAGCCACTGACCCAGGGTAGTGTTTCTTGTCATTTCGTGTGGTTATCTTTGTGCACCAGTGTTTTACTCAGTTTGGACAGCGTAATTTAGTGTTATTGCCTGTGGGTGTTTGTAAATATTTTCTACAGTATATTTAATCACCTATGTATTTAATTGTTATGTAGTTATTTACATATTGTCTTACTATGCAAGAATGGTTTAATAGCAGCATTGACATGTTCTGAAGTAGAACATCCACTGAAGTTAGATGGGAGGCAGCACTCTCAAATAAGACCATGGATTCTACTGCAATCTACTGCAATCTTGTGCAGTAGATTTACTTGTTAAATTTCCTTTCAAATGTTAACTTAATATTTTAATACCTTGAAGGATGGATTTCAATTGATTTTACCAACATCTGTTATGCACTGCTAATACCGATTAACCACAACATTAAAACCAGCTGCCTAATACTGTGTAGGTCCCCCTCGTGCTGCCAAAAGAGGTGTGACCCATGGAGGCATGGACTCCACAAGACTTCTGAAGGTGTCCTGTGGTATCTGGCACCAAGACGTTAGCAGCAGATCCTTTAAGTACTGCAGTTGAGAGGTGGGGCCTCCATGAATCGGACTTGTTTTTCCAGTACATCCCAGAGATGCTCGATCGGATTGAGATCTGGGGAATTTGGAGGCCAAAACAGCACCTTGAACTCTTTGTCATGTTCCTCAAACCATTCCAGAATAATTTTTGCAGTGTGGCAGGGCCACTGCCATCAGGGAATACTGGTGCCATGAAGGGGTGTACATGGTCTGCAATAATGTTTAGGAAAGTGGTACGTAACAAAGTAACAGCAAGTAAAAAGTAAAAGTTGCTCAGATCCTTCCGCTTACCAGTTTTTTCTGCTTCCAACACATTAACTTCAACAACTGACTGCTCACTTGCTGCCTAATATCTCCCCCCTACCCCTTGACAGATGTCACTGTAACAAGAAAATCAATGATATTCGTTTCACTTGTCAGTGATTTTAATGTTGTGGCAGATCAGTGTATATTTACTGGTATGAACTTTGGATAAGATTTTATGATATGCATGACAGATTTAACTATGTATTGTTTCTAAAGGGTTTTTGAAATATTCTAGCATACTTCCCAAACCACTTTCTCTTTGAGCTGACTACTTTTAGCAGTACAGACAACATTTTAGGGTTGAAACAGTTCCTTCAGTAACTCAATTTAATTGAAATCCTCAAATTTTCTGCCTTCAGTATTCAGTTCCTTTACAGATATACACACACAAAACTTTCATTAACATTATGCACATCATTAATATAGCAACCAGCAAAGTGAACAGATAAAATATATGTGATCATTTATGTTGTACTCCAAAAGTGAACAATACTGTTTTTCATTAACCTCAGAATATGGTGCCCCCTCATTTTGTGCAACTCTATTTTCTGGACCTCATTTCTCACATTTACTATTCATTAGTTCTATGAGGGTGCTGATTTTGAGAAGTAGTTATTGCAAGAACAAAGAAAACTGCTTAAAAGCACAGAGAGGATGGGGTGCTTTTATTAGTACTCACCCAACTGACATCTTCGTCACTGAGGTCTTCAGAGGACAGAGACGTCAATCTTTTCTTGTCATAGTTTGTTGTGCTCCCTCTCTGGCAAGGAGCATATTTTAATTTTCATACTGTACATTTCATGCATTAGTTTAAATAAATAAATAAATAAATAAATACATACATACAAACTAAACAAAGGCTCCTTCACATTTACCAAACATATTTTGCTTTGGGAGAGGTACAAAACAGATGTCTCGAAGCAATTCTGTGCTTTTAGTGAAGACAAACCTCTAAAGGAGAGGGGTGTGTTGAGGGAGCAGGCAGACTTCTCTTCCTGCCTGTCAGAGTCGGGGTCTTCAGCCTGCTTCTCATCCCTTTTCTGGCAGCAGGGTCTGTGCCCGAGATGGACGAGGGTGAAGTCTGGTCCTAAGGCATGGACACCCAACACCGTGAGACAGTCCACTTTATAACAATCAAGACAGTGTAGAGTAATACCCCTCAGGGATTACAGAAATCATACTAAGTGACTTGGTTCTTCAGCAAGCACTCTGGGGATAGTTACTTCAGATCCACTCGATGTCGTGGCCACTTCAGATCCACTCGATGTCGTAGCTACCACTTCCATGCCCTCTGAAACCCTGCATAGAGATCTAGTGGTGACAGAAAAACACGAAAGTCTACAAACAGTGCAGGCATCAGGAAGTGGCAATGGAAAGGACAAGTAGGGTCAGCATGAACAGACCTCAATTTCACTGCTCTACCCTGCTGCCTTGCTGGTGTGCAGTTCTTCTTGACACCACTCTTCCTGCCTTTGGTCTCCTCCCTCCTGACAGGCGGCGGTGGTGGATCCACTCGCTTCTGCAAAGTAGGGCTGAACTCATCCTCCAGTGCAGTGCTGTGAAGTGGGTTGCCTACAGGATCACATCCAGCTTACATCATTAGTAAATTATATTATATACTGACCAACAAAACAGTCACTTCTGTAAAAAGAACAAGAGAAAACACAATACCATGATTGCTAATGTTGTCCTCCTCGAAAAAGCTGGCCTTTTCAATCGAGGAGACGTTTAAAGAAGACAACATCTGCGTTTTTTCTGCTCCTCTGTCTTCCATCTGCTGCAGCAAAACATAATTCTGGTTAGGGAGGATTTTCTTTTTGGTGAAACACATACAGGCATGAGCTGCAGATTGTGAGGTCAGAGGCCCACAACTGTCTATCCTCACCAACCTAAGAGTCTTATTCATCCAGGACTTGGGCTTCCATATCATTCAGGACATGGATTGTGTAAGAAATCTTTGTAATTTAACACACACCCTCATTTCTTTTAGGACAGAATCAATGACTGCAGAATTTATTAGCTGAATTTTTAAAAGTGCAATTATGTGTTGGGTTTACGCTCTCACACAAGGGAATTACCATTAGTGCAATTTATTCATACATTTACCTGACATTCCTCTGTAAAGCAAATTACAACATTTAGTTAATTAGACATATTAACCCATTTACAGAGCTTTTTACTGTATCAATTCAGAGCAAATACCATGATCAAGGGCACCACAGCAGGAGGTGGGGTCTGAATAGGAGTATTCTGACTGCAAGAGAGTGGTTCTAACTGCTATGCCACCTAATGCCCAAACACTAATTACTGTATATTAACAACTGCGGACAAACAAGGCATTCATATCTCATTAGTTTTTTTAGAAAGAGATTCACTGCTAAATCTCAGTGATGCATCTAAAAGTGTATCTTTAAATAGTCTTGGACAGAAAATGGAGAAATGCGGATGGGGTGAGGTTAAATACCAAAATGTTCTGCTGAATGTTCTTCAACATCTTCCCCACACGGGACTTCTTCAAACTGAGACAAAAGAAAAAAAGACAAACACAAAACAGATTTAACATTAATAATAATAATAATAATAATAATAATAATAATAGAATTTCTAGAGACGAAACACACCTCATTGTTACGGTCCTGTTTTTAAAATGCTACCACGCTTGTGACCTGACAACAGAAAATGAAGTAAGTAATGAGTTATTTTAAAAACCAAATAGCTTTTTCTAAAAAGTTGTGAATAGGCTGTTCAATGACACACGGTATAACTAAAATACCCCGAATTTCCAATTTAAAAAATACAAAAAAGTCCTGATACACTTTTATATCACATTCATGATAACTCGCGAAAAGAAAAATATCTACTTTGTCACAGCATTCAGATATTTATCTACTCACACGGATATGCAGTGTTTTATTCCCAGCTGAAATTACAACCCAAAGGCGTTCCGTTTATTTATCAAGTTTCATCTCCCGCGTAAAATATTCAAACGGCAGCCATTAGCGGTCAGGCAGGTCACGGAGCGACACTATTTTGCACTCGCGTTCCCTTAAATTCATATAAATTTAAAAACTCATTTATAAAACATAACTTAAAAACAAATAGAAATTAAAAAGCAGAAACCTTTCCACTTTTGAAGCTGAAGAATACAAGCATATAAAACCAGGAGTGGTGGCAGGATAGAACGCCCCCTAGCGATGGGGAGGACTAGTGGACTTTTACCAAAAAGCATTAAAACATAAACGACGTCGTAGAGTCGCACAGAACGAAAGAACTATACAACAATAAATGCATAAACAAACATGGGTTGTATGTGTCAAATTGTGGCTGCAATATTTTCCACTGTTAATACTCATTTATCTATTTAATAAACCTTTTTACTTCTCGTGAAACCTAAAAATTGCACGGTCATTTTAAGTCTATGTTTACCTGGGCATTACTGCACCGATATTTATTATTTATTTATTATCTATTTACTGTACGTATTTGCACTGTTTTTTTCTGCACCCTCAGAGACACGAAATTTCCACCCCGACGTATACCAGTATACGAACGGGCTGACAAATAAAAAATCTTGAAATGTTTCAATAGTTTTTTAAATGCCATAAATAGACGACTAGACCTTTAAAAAGTTGCTGCTACGTATAAATAATTTATTTATGGTGGTAATATTTGCTACGTAGAAAAACTAGTGAAACGGGGCGGTCCCTGTGTCTCTCGCCAATCACAGTGTCTCGCCGTCTGGCGTCGACCAACACGAGTCACGTGTAGAAAGGCGTGTCCAACCGGCAATGACCCCCTAAAACAGTTGTCAATCACACTTCGCGACGTAGTCGCTAATAGGCGGAGAGGCATCACGTGATCAAACGAGGGCGTTCCTCGCTGCTCAGCTGTCGGGAGATCGCGCGGGGCTTCCAGTTAGCTGCGTATAAACGCTCCGAGTCGCGGTTCGCGTGCGCTCGCGGCGAGCGTGAGGCTTCTGTTGAGTAGCTGTCCGTGAGGGAAAAAACAGAGCCAGATGTACAGAAGCTGCGACTAACTAGGCTGTAATAGGCCATGAGGAATTACACAAACGTGTTTTACTAACAGAAGTAGCAGGATATCGACTCACGATTGTTATTATTGCTGAGAATTTAACCGGTCGGTGCTCGGGGAGTGGAGTCGCGCGACTTGAGCGATGTCAGCAAAGACGCGGCGTGCGGGTTGCTGTGCGTGAATGACAGCGCTCGCGTCCGCCCTCGCGCTTCTCGTCGGTCTGCCGGAGCTGCAGACATTGCGGCGCCACTGAGCGCAGGTGAGCCGGCGGAGCGCGGCCAGGTGCGTCCCCGCGCCGCCCCCCGGGGAGATGCCAGCGAGGGCGCCATGCGCGGGGGGGGCGCCTCGTCGCGTCTCCTGCCGCCGATCGCCGCGGCGGTCGCGCTCACCCTGCTGCTGCAGCTCGGCGACGCCGACGTGAGCCTCGCACCGCTCCTGCTGCGCCTCTTCCTCTACGTCTCCTTCGCGTTGCTCTGCTTCCTCGCGGGCACCGTGGCGCTTCTCGCCCGCGGCGGCGGCGGCAGAGCCGCCGCCACCGTCGCCGTCGCGCGCTGCTTCGAGGCGCCGCGCGGCCCCTGCGCGCACTCGGACCTGGTGCACGAACTGATGGTGGGTGTGTCTCCGTCGTCGCCGCGCGCTCGCGTCCCAGGACCGCGCTTAACTTTTCCTCCACTTCTTTGCAAAGCATCGTCACCGTTGTTATTCTGACCCGCAGGCGACCCAGTCCCACAGCAGACTTTCTATGCTGTGACTGTGACGTGTGAAAAAAATGTTTCATACTTTTCTGACAGTTGAACTTTGCGATGTTAATCCGTGTTCACCTCCCAGGACCTTCATTTGGTAGTGTTGTTTACATGAATGAAGTGCTGTAGATGCCAGTCGACCTCTGACCTTCCTAACGCCTCAGTTAAATTAGTTATAGTGATTTAACCATTTATACAACAAGATCATGTAAACTGTGACATTTCTGTGGTATTACAGCAGGAAGTAGGGGTCCAAGCCTGGATCATTCAGTTGGAACCTGCCAGCTCTAACCACTTGGCGCCCTGCTGCCTAGCTTTTGAGTTTGCCAAATCTAATAGCACTCTTTCTGGCTGCTGCTACATTTCTGGTGTGGTGTCCATATGCGGATGCTCAGAATTTGATACAGCATCAGCAGATCACACAGCTTTACTACAAAGTGGTCTTTTGTCTGTTTGAAGCACGGTGATGATGATGAAGAAACTCTGCTCAGGTGTTCTCCTCCAAGCTCTGTTGTCTCTTTCAATTGGAGAAGCAGCTACGCAGCAGTGAAGTTTTAATGTGTCCCCATTATATGACACCAAAAACCCTCTAAAGTCAAAGGTCTCTAGGCCTTCCTGTGTTCGGTAGTATCCCATCTGTTAGCATCTAATGGAAAATGGGACTATTGTGGTGACCTGTTTTCTGCTCTACAGGGTCGCTTCTCTGGCCCGTCTCTGGACCCGGCACAGAACAGAAGGGTGGTCATATCCCACAACATGGATAAGGCCCTCAAAGAAGGTGAGGCCCCCAACCAACAGCAAGAACACAGAGGAGTGTTTACTGTCATTACACGTACACACCATTTGTATAGCTTCGGTTATAGCTTTTTAAACAGCTATTGCTTACAATCTGTGTCTCTGCAATGATACTGCAGCAATAATGTGGAGCATTTTAGAGCTGAATATGTACAGTTATAAGTATGTACAGTGTAAATATAACCATTAAGGTGTTTCTAAGAGCCACGTATTCTGTTGCTTCCCCAAGCTTTGGTTTTGCTGACTGAGATACAGTAATGAAGGGTACTTCCTTCCTACAAGCATCTTTTATTCAATCAAAGGAGTGTATGCTTTCACTCACACAAGAGGTAGCTTTTATGTACAATAGATCAGTAATGGGTGATGGGAAACTCGGTCTTTGGTTTTAATATGTTGTCTTTAGCAATGGTGGTTCATTAATGCTGGGTTATTCTTTATTTTTGTCATTGAGCTGAGAAAAGCTGTCTTCTGAAATGAAATAATGGACACAGAAAATTAGCTGTACTTCTATTTGTGAATATATGTATATACGGTCTTCTTCTGCATTATGAAGGTGTATTTTTCCCCTCACGAACAAACTTCATATGGTGACTTTTCCTAAATCATAGACGTAATTGCCATTACTTTCAAGGGTAAGTTTTTAATGCACTCCCGAGTCCCAAAAATGATAGGTACACTTACATGCTAAAATATCATAAAATACCTTCTTAAATACTTAACTATTTAAGTAACTTGGTACTTAACACTGGTTATCCTAACACAACCCTTAATGTCCTTGTTTAGCTTGTTTATAGCTGTACTGTACACATAAACTCTCACAAAAAAAACATCCATTTACTATGCAACGCTTATGTATTAATTCAACTTAAAAAACTAATAACAAAAGAAATCAATGAATGCAATGCAAGTGATTTCACATTCCCTAAACAAGTTGATGTTTGCTTAACATAAACATGGGCTGTAATTACTGTGACTAACAGATAAAACTGCCAAAAAAGGGGTGATGGAGTTGAGGAATTTGATGCTACATGAGCCGAACTATAGCTGTGAAAAGACTGCATGGTTACTCTGGTCTTGTGCTACTCTGTTGTTAGGAGGGTGCACAAAATAAAAATTCTGTCCTCATAAATGCAAAGAAATACCTCTTAATTCTTTGTCAGGGTATATAATAAAACTCTTGGAAATTGGTGTTCTCATCATGTGAGTGGGCATATCTCACTTATGTGATGGACCAGTCACCAGTTATTCCACTGTCTTCAAAGCCCCAGATTTTGGAGCTGTTTTGTTGCGCTTTGCTGTAGACATGCTGATGGCATGGCTGCTGTTCTCGCTGCCTGCATACTGTTGATTGTGTGGGATGCTATGTTATGCCTATTGTCACTCTACCTCTGTTAAGTTTGTCATCACAACGCCATCAGGAAAAGGCAGCTGCACATTGGTCTTAGGACTTAACAGCCTTTCTGAGGTTACTGGGGAAAAGATATTTTTTGGTTAAAATCTAATGGAAATCCTGTTTGGTCTGTGGTTGTTAATGGGAACCTCTTCACATCCATTACTGAGATTAAAAGTAAAAGCAGAAAAATAAAACAATTGTGCAGGTCATCCACTTTAATTATCTAAGAGCCTTGAAATTACACTAAAAATTATAATGTAAATCACTGTCCAGTTGCTGACATTAGTTTGGCTTCCAAATGTGGGGCTGCTGTAACAAGGTCAGCATAGCACAAGCAGCCCTTAAATTATAGGCTGTATAAAGCACATGTTGTCCTGTGCTGTATAAGTACATTTTATATTCCGTTTCATAATTTAAAGATTTTTATGCAATATCGGGGGCAAAGTATTTGCAAAGGTTTGACCCAGCGATTACAATTGTGTTTTATTTGCAGCATTCATTATGATCTTGTGATAAGTAAATAGAGATTTTTGTTTAGTCTGATTTTTTTTTTTTTTTTTTTTTTTTTTTAAATTTAAATTTCTTACTGTGCTTGTCTATCTTGGGTTTTATTGGCTGTAGTTTATTTTTGATGTTTTTGGTTCATACTTGTATTGGGCAGATGCCTTTCTCTAAAGTAATTGAATTTAGAGTAAACAGTGGAATATGTCTGTGCTATCAGGGAATAAAAATCCATTGATGGAAAAACCTGGTCATTCAGTATGTTCAGGTAGTCAGCTGACCTCATTTTTGGGCACATAACATTGCTGAACCTAGACCTGACCAACTGAAGCAACTCTACATCATAACACTGTTAAATCCAGGTAGTGACTTTTTTTTTTTTTTTTTTGCGCCAGGCAGTGTAAGTATGATAGTACTTGGGCTTGAAATGACTTGTGTCATGTGGGCATGTTAGATAAACCATAGTGTCAGGTCACAGAGAGTTGGATAATTGGGACTCTGCAATAATGGAAATTTCCACCCTATTACGGCCAAAGCTGAGAACCTGTGGACTTTAAACCTGTTGTAACTGGGGCCAAGGTGCCAGTGGTGAATGGGTTTTTTTTTTTTTTTTTTTTTTCCTAACCTGGGGTGTAGGCAAAAATCAGGTCCTAGAGGTTTCATGGTGCAGATACTTTTTTTTTTTTTTTTTTTTTTTTTTTTTTTTTTTGCTTTTTGCTTTTTTTGGTGATGTTGATTAAGGTCATAATGCAGTTGTCATGTTCTGGAATATGCAGCATGTGAAAAAGTGAAATCCAGTTTATGCTGTGCAGCACCTTCCTCCGCTCTGTATTTTTGTGGCACTAAAGGCTGTGTCCCTTGTGTATTCAGTGCTCATCTGTGTGCTAAGTGGGCGTAATCAGATCTGTATAGGTCGATCCCAGCTCTTGCTACATGATGGTGATAGTGGTGGTTATGCTGGGTTCATTCTCTGTTTGCTCAGGCCTCCTTAGCACCCTTGGTGTTTGACTCAGCCAGTTGGAGCCCTGAAAAAAACCCAAATTATTTGGTTTCATTTTTTCTTTTTCTTTTTTTAAATTCATGACTGCGTTATATAGGCAAAGAGTAATTGGACCCCTCAGCAAGACAGTATAATTATTGCTATTCTCCAGTGCGCTCCTTTGCCTCATTTTGCTCTTCTTTGTCCTTCTCCAGCCAAATAGTACAAATTAGTAATCAGTTTAATTTTTGTTGCTCCTGCAAAATAACCATCAGTTAATCAAGGCTATTTGTGATTAATAAATTAGCTCAGTTTTAATAGGGTCAAATGAGCTTGATCTTTTAATTTTTATATTTCTGTGCCAACACACCTCTGCAGAATGACTGTGGAATGCCAACATTCTGTTGGATGAATGTAAAAACCTAGCAAAATGATAATGTGATTACAAGCGGTTGGAGTGGAAAATTGTCCTGTATTGTTCAGGTAACCATGGTTTTAATGGGCCATAACAGCAACGATGATGATGGTGGTAGTAGTGGTAGTAATAATAATTAATAATAGTGCTTTTCCATAAAGTAATTTATGGTGTAAAGCTACTTGCAGTGTTTTTTATTTATTTATTTATTTATTTATTTATTTATTTATTTACCCCCCCTGCCATTTATACAGCTACAGGATATGTACAGCTGATGTGGGATTCAAATAGGTGTATTTTGAGTGCAGGATGATGACTCGAACTGCTGCACCACCTGCTAAAATATGATAGAATGATATGGTGTGGATTGTCTGTAGGAGAGGCATGTTGTATGTTTCTCGCTTTTGTTTCACCAGTAACTGAGATGATGCTGTGAAAGCTTTTCTCAGGCTGCTTATCATGTTCAAAATTGGAAAACTGTTGGAGGTAGTTTGTTTAGTTAAGTGAACCATATCTTCTGAAATTCTCTGGCACAGGTTAAACTGTGTATTGTGGTCAGTAAGGGGTTACATTACCATGTAAATGAGTGTCTCTATAACACAGCTGAAACACAGACTGTTTCTTGGTCTCCTGCATTTCCTGCTGATCGGAGTAATCGGCATTAAGAGTCTTGGCTGAGGGCACTTTCCCTGCTCTCTGGCAACAGAAGGCTCTTGTTGGCACTGCAGGGAAGCACAAAGCCGTGTAAATAAGTCTGTTTGCTGGTCACACTGAGCAGCACATGTGCTCCTTATACAAAGAAGTGCATTTTACAGTCTCCTAAACCTTTTTTCTATTTTCTCTCTTAAGGAAGTCTGTTACATAGCACACACATACACTATTTCTATCGGCATTTTCTTTGTATGTGTGTGTTTAGATGTCACATAAGGACCGATCCCCCAGTATTCAAGTGCAATTTATTCCTATAAATGGTTAAAATACCACTAACTCAGATAATGAGTTTATTATTTCTCATTATTTCTTATGAGAACATTTATGATTTGTTCTGGGTTCATCCAAGAAACCCTAATTAATTTCCCCAAAATATCGACAATACTTTTAAAATACCTACTTCAGCATGATAAACACTTTAAACACCCTTACACCACACAAATTACTTTATGGAAAAGCACTTATTATTGTTGTAGTTGCCATCATCATCGCTGTTGCTGTTACAGCCCATTAAACAGGGTTGCTACACCACAAATTATCAGGTATTAAAAATGCATTTATGTGTTTATATGTAGTTTTATTTTTATTTAGTATCGTGCATTATATTTCTTTCCTCTTTATTTTAGGCAACAAACATTTAATAAACAAATTCATGTTTAAAAAAAAAAATATATAAAAAACTAAAACATACCTGCTATAATGAGCGGTTACTAGAGGGCTTACTGCCTGAACAGAAGTAAATGAAATTCAAACTGTTTGAACACGTACCACACGAGGCAAAGCCTGAGAATGCAAATGGTGAGCACAGTGCTGCCACCAGTTTTATCTTTTATTGTTAGAATTTATTCATTTAGCTGACAGTTTTCTCCAAAGTTAAGCTATTTACTTAAACAGTTGTATGAATGGGTCATTGTGTCAGTTCAGGTTAAGTACCTTTTAAAAGTTTTACAACAGGAGAAGGAATTCAAACTTAGATGCTTCAAGTGCAGTGCTACTACTCTAACTACTATGTCACCCATTGTTGTGTAGGACTAGAGTAACATTTTATTCCTTTTGGTCTTTACTCCTGTTTAAGTGTTTGTAGCTTCTTTATCTTTTGGCTGCTCCCGTTAGGGGTCGCCACAACGGATCAACTGTTTCCATTTCTTCCTGTCCTCTGCATCTTTCTCTGCCACACCCACCACCTGCGTGTCCTCTTTCACCACATATAAATCTCCTCTTAGGCCTTCCTCTCTTCCTCTTGCCTGGCAGCTCCATGCCTAGCATCCTTCTCCCGATATATCCGGAATCTCTCCTCTGCACATGCCCAAACCAACGCAATCTCGCCTCTCTGACTTTGTCTCCAAACCGTCTAACCTGTGCTGACCCTCTAATATACTCATTCCTAATCCTGTCCATCCTCGTCACTCCCAATGCAAATCTTAACATCTTTAACTCTGCCACCTCCAGCTCTGCCTCCTGTCTTTTGGTCAGTGCCACCATCTCCAACCCATAAAGCATAGCTGGTCTCACTAACATCTTGTAGACCTTCCCTTTCACTCTTACCGGTACCCTTCTGTCACAAATCACTCCTGACACTCTTCTCCACCCACTCCACCCTGCCTGCACTCTCTTCTTCACCTCTCTTCCACACTCTCCATTACTCTGAACTGTTGATTCCAAGTATTTACATTCATCCACCTTCGCCAACTCTACTCCCTGCATCCTCACCATTCCTCTGTCCTCCCTCTCATTTATGCACATGTATTTTGTCTTAGTCCTACTGACCTTCATTCCTCTTCTCTCTAGAGCATATCTCCACCTCTCCAAGGTCTCTTCAACCTGTTCCCTACTCTAACCACAGATCACAATGTCATCCACAAACAACATAGTCTATGGTGACTCTGTCTGATCTCATCTGTCAACCTGTCCATCACCATTGCAAATAAGAAAGGGCTCAAAGCTGATCCTTGATATAATCCTACCCCCGCCTTGAAAGCATCCGTTACTCCTAGCGCAGACCTCACTACTGTCACAATGTCCTTGTACATATTCTGTACCACTCTTACATACTTCTCTGACACACCCGACTTCCTTTAAGTGTTTGTAGCTATGTGGTGTAAATTTGAAATGTAGTGATGTAAAGAAAAATTTTAATATTAGAAATACAGCTTTATCTTTAGAATCTTAACTTGACTGAGGTGTCAGTGTGATGGAGATGTTCATATGATGTGGGTAATAGTGCCTAATTGGATAATGGACAAGGATTGGTTGTGATAGATGTTTTGAGCTTCGCATTTTGTCTGTATGGTACAGTGCAAGAGATTTTTCTGAAATCACCGAAATGATACATGGGCTATGAAACCCTTTTGCTCAGATGTATCAGTTTCTTGTGGTTATCTTCCACATTCACACCGTCAGAACTGATCTCTTGAGGACCCATTTCTCTCCCAAGCTCCTATCGGCTTCAGAAGTTACTACCTCAGTCTTGTTTAACTTTTATCTTGGACCCAAGGCAGAACACACAAAACCCGTGAAGTCTTGTAAGTAATGCACAAAAACGGAGCCAATAAAAATGCTACCACAGTTTTAAACACCTTACATTCCTAATAAAGAAATACTACAGTCAGTAGAGCTTGCTCCTTTTATTTTTTTTGTTTGGTCTTTGAGCCACACACTAGTCTTTCCATTTCTTTTATTTCTTTAGGCCTTGTTCTAATAGACTAGAACTAGCAGTTGTTTCTGCTAAACGTTGACTCTGGTGCACAGTATGGATTCCTTTAGGCCAGTTGCTCTCTGTCAAATTTTATATGAATTAACACAAGTTTGCATTATGATGATTGTTTTTTTTTTTTTTTTTTTTTTTTTTTTTTTTTTTTTTTTTTTAAATTCTAAATTTTAATTTAAATTCATAAAAGATCTATGTATGTGAACCATGCATTGATGAAAAGCATTTCAGAGGACCTTAGAAGAGTTATGGAGATGGGGAAAGCTACAATGCCTTTGTAAAGACCTGGGTGTTCATCAGTCCACAGACAAATTGTCTCCAAATGGAGAAAATTCAATGCTGTTGCTACACCCTTGATGAGTGGGTACTGCACAAAAATTAGGCCAAGAGCATGGCCTGCAATGCTTAAGGAGGAGCATCTGGACCCTTAGGTAACAGCAAAGGACCTGCTGAAATCTTTTGAATTTACCAAGGTCTCTGTTATTGTATCCACTACAAGAATGATGTTCATGGGGGGAAAAAAAAAAAAAAAACACTGCCTCATTAAAACATTGCTGTACATCCTAAGTTTGCAAGGGGGGGGGGGGGGACCAGGTGGATGTTCCACAGTGCTTCCAGTACAGTGTTCTGTGGACAGATAATTCAAAAGTTCAAATCTTTTCCAGAAACCCACAATGCTTTGTTTAGATGAAATAAAAATAATGAACACCAACAACAAAACCTTGTTCCAAATGTGAAGCATCATGGTTTGGGGCTGCTTTGCTGTCTCAGAACCTGGATAGCTTTTTATCATAGAGAACAATGACATCAAAATTGTGTTTAGAAATTTTACAGTAGAATCTCAATGTAGCAGTTTGTTGCCTGCATCTTAATAGAAGCTTGGTGATGCAAGAAGACCTCAAACACAGGAGTAAACAACAACAAAATGGTTTAGACAGAAGAAAATGTTTGTTCTATAATGGCCAAGTCAGAATCTAGATCTCTCAACCCACTTGAGGTGTTGTGGCATAACGAAATGAGAGCTGTTAATACAAAATTTCAGAAATATCAATGAACTGAATACATTTTGGAACAGGAAATGGTCTAAAATTCCTCCTAACCATTGTGCAAGCCTGGTCAACAGCCAAAGGAAATGTTTGGAGATTATTGCTGCTAAAGAAGGTTCTATCTAGTGTTTACCTGTTATTGTGACCTAGTTGAAGATCAGACAACATTTTATGAGCAGTTATTGCAGAAATCCAGGTAATTCTGGAATCTTACCTCTGATGTTGGCAGAATAGGCTTGTATAGGGAATAAAGTGGGGTCTTATTAATGGTTTTAGTAAGAATAGTGGTTAGAGTTGGCTGAGCCTCTGTTGCCAGGAAAGGAAGGGGGTGCGTGTTAGACATTACATGTACTGTTGAAACCTTCTAGGTGTTGTGGGCCTTAAATTCAGTGAAACGCTATCTGAGAAAAGGGGGCCCACCTGATGACCCCTGTGATTCTCCTGTGTGACTGACGTATAACCAAGTCATGACGATGTCATAATTTACAGCAGTTTGGAAAGCGCAGCATACATATGCTTGTTAGATAAGGTGGGGAGAGTCTCCTCTGTCTCACCTGTTCAGTGCAATGCACTATGTAATTAAATGAAGGAATTGTCCTCAGAGCTGCTTTATTCCTTTCAGCATTCAGTATATGTCTCAAAACTCATCTTGAGCTTCTCTCCTGACTGCTTCATGAATTTCCCATCACACCATTTGCCATGAACACCTTTTGTATTTCCTGTAAATCCAAATGCAGGTACTGGTTTAATTTGAATGGACAAAAAATTGTGGTATTGGCCAAACTGCTAGGACAATTGCATGTCTGTATCTAAAGCTTTTCATCTGTCATTGAAATGTTCATTGGTTTACTGAGTTGTGTTACTGTTAAGAAAAGTATTTTCTAAAGGAGTAAATGTAAACCTAAAGTAAGGTTTCCCAATTGCTAACTCAGTTTGGTTTGAAGGTTTAACAGAGGTTTATGCAAGCTGTATGGAAATGTACAAATAGAAAGTGTATAAATAGAAAAAGTTCATGCGAAGATGTGAAAACAAAGAAGTGAAAGGTTTTTTTTTTTTGTTTTTTTTGTTTTTTTTAGCCTCAGCTTGCATATAACAGTTAAGGAGTATCTGGGGAAAAAAAAAAACATTGCAAGATTCTACTTTCTGCAAACTGTTCCCAGTTGAATATGTGTCATAGATTTTCCCATTTTACTAATTAGAACTTCTTTAAAATTGTACAGTTGGATTTTCAGAGGAAGTTCAACCTACAATTTTTATTTATTTATTTTTTTTGGGAGGACGCTGGGAGTAGATGTGTATATTGGAGATGTCCAGAGAGGTCTATGTGGTGTATGTTGGATGGTGCTGTGTATATGACACATTAAACAGTTGCTGAGCAATGGTATTGTGTGCCTTGTGTCCCTGTTGCAGTGTTTGACTACAGCTACAGGGACTACATCCTGACGTGGTACATGCCACTGAGCCGCGACGAGGGTCAGCTGTACCAGCTGTTGTCCGAGGACTTCTGGGAGATGGCCAGGCAACTGAGTCGGCGGCTCGCTGATGTGGACCTGGTCAGCGTGGTCTGCATCGACACCGTGAAGATTCTGCATACACATTTCTGTGACCTTAAGACAGCCAATACCAGGTGGGAGGACACTGGGGGCTGCATGGTAGTGTCTGGCCATTAGAAACATAGATGCATACACACTGACTTGCATTTTCTGAAATATTGCAAATATAATGCATGGTTTTTTTTTTTTTTTTTTTTTTTAGTCACATTGTTAAAGCCTTCACTGTGCATAGGATAAATTTTTTTTGAAAAGTTTTTCTTTAGTTGAAGGTCAGTCCCTTAAGAGACTAGAGGGTCTACAGTTGTATTTATAATATGATTTACACATTTACAAATTATTTACAGTTTAAACATATGAACATTCTAAGAGTTCAAATAATTTCTTCCTATATTCCTTACTGCATCAAACTTTCTGCAGCCAACAAACTTTTAACACGACATTTTCTTGAGCACGTCTTCATTTTTGAGGCATAATTGAATTTTCAATTCTGCAACTTTAAATTCACAGCAGCTCTGTTCCCATTAGCTACAGAGTAATTTATTATCTTTACTGTAGTATATACTTAAGATGAAAAAGTTTATGTCAACACTTCATGGTTTTGTATAACCTAATATATTAAACTTAATAATTATAACTGCATCTGAGCTGATGGCTTTTGCATATCCTGTAACTTGCAGAAAGTACACATTTCCTGTTTAGTCATAGGGTTGCCATTTCATTCCAGTGGTATTACAAGAAAGTACCATATATGTTTGACACATTTTGAATATTTGTTATATAACTATTGATCCATATTTGTTATATAACTATTGATCCAGATTTAGTGGAGACAGACCTTGAAGTAAACATGCACTTTATATCTAGATTAGATTTTAATATTATAGCAAGACTGGAAATTGCTTTATATCAGAGATTTTACAGTACATTTATGCATTTAACAGTTTTGTCCAAAAGGAATTACAAGTTAAAGTAAATAAAGTGTATTAACAAAAGAAAGAGGGCTTAGATACAGATAGCCTTATTTATATTGTACATCTGTTGTCATAATGCATATAGGGCTTAAATTTTTTTCTCTTTGATTGTCAATCGGACCAGTACATTTTTACCTGTCCTATCATATTTTGTACCTGTCCAAATTTGAAACATATCTGCAAGACAAAAATAACTGTGTATTTATAATATTTTTGTACAATTTACTGTAATGAAAGGAAAGCAATGATGGTATCAGTTGGAAGGAAGTATACTTATGAAAAGGATGCAGGCAAAATGGTGAGACATTGTAACCATTTTGCTTAATTTTGACTGACTAGCACACTTTTTAGAGATTGATTTCCAAAGAAAAATGAAGATGACACACGTAATGACATCAGTTTCTTTTTTATGAGGGAAGTTATCATTCTCTGTTGTTTTTCTGTCTTTGGAAATGTAAGATAAATTTAAAATTACCTGTCACGGACAGTTGGAAAACTTAAATTCAAGTCCTGTTATATTCTAATAACTGCGTTAAAGTGGGGGAAAAATAAGAAAATATGTTGTAAAGGACTAACTTGCAAAAGTTTCAGAAGCTTAGGTGGGAAAGGGGTCAAAATAAGATGTGTATTCAGACCCTTCTAAAATGCTGAAAGGGATTCAGCAGCTCTGAGGGACAGAGGAAGCCTGTTCCACAAAGAGAACATAGGAATGACTCACATTGAGGAACTGAATTCAATGAACTGTTAAATTCAAAGTGCTGTATGTTGTAGGGCTGCATGTAGCTTAGGTGTAAATAGGTTGACTGAAGCAACTTTGACTGCTAATACATCTGTTCAGTCATGTGTCATAGTCTTCAGGGCCACTGAGTAGTTATGGTTTAAAGCCTTACAATTCTTTTTGTTTAGTCAAGCTTCTGTAAACCCATATTTTGTTTTGTTTTCTTTCCAGCATACAATATGACACAGCCCCATTTACTTTGAGACTTCTATTATTATAACAGTCTCAGACAGAATAAAGTTGTAAGTACATTTTTGATGTCAGTGAAATGAGATGGTGCACTTTTTGAAGGTAAAATACGTGTTTTAAGATGCCACTGAAATGCTGTTGTTCTTGTGTGTCTCATGTGCCTAATGCAACTTTGGTGGGGAGAAGCGTGAGGACATTTTTCCCCAACCTCCTAGTGAAGTGGGGAGCGCTTGATGCAGAAACCCATTTGTTGTGTAAGGGCACTCCTGTTCAGGGTGGCATTGTGCGCATACCTCAGTGTTTCACTCCTCCACTGACATTAAGAGTAATTTTTTTGTTTTGTTCTGTTTTGTTTTGTGCAGGTGTTTTCGTAAAATCTCTTCCTGTCAGATGTGTAAAGTGATGTTGTTGTTGTTGTTGTTATTATTATTATTTTTATTATTATTATTATTATTATTTATTTAATTACCATATTGGACAGAATATAAGACAATCTTGATTATAAGGCGACACCCTCTTTTTCAACAATCATTTTTATAAAAAGTTTTTTGGAACATTACATCTTTAGAAAAATCATATTCGTTCATATTTACTGTATTTGTGTTTTTAAGACTGCCTTTTTGGACTCGTCATCTTCAAACGTGACATTCTGTAACGTTATATTTCTTGGCTGCTTGAGAGCTGTTTAATAGCTCTGCCTGTTTGATCAGAATTATCTTAAAATTGACATCATAACTGTTCCTTGGTTAATTTGGCCTAACTTCAGGCTACTTTGTTTTCCAGACCATCTCGACGTTTCACCATACCAACTTGTGCCAATATGGTACTCAGTCAGAGCCATTCACTAATTTCAATCTAATATCACAACTGAAACAGGAAATTTGGTGCATTACTTTAATTTAGCTTGGGTTTTTCTCCAAATCAACTAAATTTTAGGCTACATTGTGATGTATCCACTTATGTAACTGACTAATTTTTCCTGTATTGATAGACCATAAGTACCTTGATCAGCATTCCTGCAGGTGCTCCAAATTCCTGCCACAGTCTGGTAGACAAGCTGAACCTGAATTATCCTGGGGGCCTGTTGTATTGTTTTTCTGTACAGATGTGTCAATGACTGTAGGGATTTTGGTGCAATGTGTCCAATGCTGTCAAGTCAAATTAGACAAATACATCAGATAAATAGTCATTGTAAGTCACATTGGTTAAAAGTATCTGATAAATGTAAGGCTGTCTCTACCATGTAAAAGTAAACCTCTGCTTGTATTGGGGTCAACACAATTTCCAACACAGGGATGTCTACTGTTCACTGTGGAGGAGAGACCTAGAGACAGCAGAAAAAGAGAACAAAAGTCCCAGCTTTCTTTCTGGAAAAGAAGGAAGGAGAAGACAAAGTGCCCTAATTTTTAGCCTCTCTTCTCTAATCTATTGTTTGAAATGGTGTATTTTGCTACCCTGCCCTGTGGTCCCTCACTAGCCTAGCACCCCTATCCTAAATTGGACAAGTGGCTGTTGATAATGGATGTTAGATAGGTAGAGTACAAAACAATGCATGAATAGAAGGATGTGGATTGATCAATGATGGCTAGATGGATGTCAGATCATATCCCACAAGGTGTTGCTGGCCCTTTAGCAAGGCTTTTAATGCAGTCTGTTCCAGTCAAACATAAGTCAGTAAAATAAGGTTGTTGCACAAGCAGTAATTAAGCGTGACTAAATGTGTGTGATTATGTGTATTTTGCTCCCAAGAGCTGCGATGCACAGAGAATTATGGTTTGCTGTGTATATCAGGTGATAGTTTGGTGTGACTCATGTTGGCAAACGGCATTGCCCCAGCTTTCTGTGGTGCTGATCTCCTCTTTGGGGGGCGTACATGGCAAACCCAGAGGAGCTCCTGTCACATTTACTTTATTTTATCCGCCTCTTAAGTTGTGCTTTCTCGGATTTGAAGAAGCAGATTATTTTTCCCTTTCAGGCAGATCTGAGCGTCCTGGGCTGCATAGTGGAGGGTTATTGTTTGATCATGCAAGAGATGTTGTTTTTCTAGAAACTGCTAACCACGCAAGAAATGCATCTGCTTTCTGGGTCAGTATATGAAAGAAAAATAGGCCATGTTATTGAGCACTTTAGTAGATGGTGCAGTATTTAAGAGCCTAGTCTTGCAGTTCAGATGGCAGGTCCAAGTACCAAGAGTTCCCCAGCTTTTATACCTCTGGGGAGACGATACTTCACTTATGTACAGTAAATAGTATGTTAGTTATTTTAAATAAAACACCTAGCTGCTAGAAGGACCCAGGTTTGAACCCCACCTCCTGCTGTAGTAACCTGCATTGGCACAGTGAAAAGTGCAGAGTTGTATAAATATAAAACATCACTCGATAAGTAGTGCAACACTGCAACTCCTTTTGGTGAAAACCATCAACTTAATAAACAAATATAAATGTACAATATACAGCAATGCCACCTGATAATTAATTGACTTGATTGAATTTGTTTATACAATGATACTGATTTACTGCCACTTCTCCAGTAATATTAATTTTGTTAGTTATCAGTAATTAATAGAGAGCTGGGAACCTTGTACATGATGCAACCTTCCAGGTATGAAGGTTCATGTGCTAAGATACAATTTATAGTAGATTCTTGTAGTGGGTCTCTGATTTCAAAACTGTTATCCCCCTCCCCCCCATGGTGTCACCTTGCAGGCAAGAGGAGCTGCCCCGGCCATTCTTCCTGCATCCTTGCCTGCGCAGTCCTGAAGAGGAGCTACGTTTCCTGCGCTGCTGTGCTCGCTTGCTGGTGCTGAGTCTGTTGCCAGCACGTGATGTCCGGTCCCACAGCCTTCGTGCCGTGTTGGTTGAGGTCATCGCTACCAAAGGTGAGTCGGCCCCCCACCCAAGGATCTTGACTCGCATTTCAACGGTTAACCTCTGTTTAATACTTGTCATGTAAAATTCATATAGTAAACATTATTTCCAGACAAATTATGAGAGAAACGAGATGAAGAGGAAATATGAATTTTAAATTGGTAGAAGGATCATCAATAATTAGATATGTGGGATAAGGCAACTTTTGTCTCTTGGATTCAATAAACAACAACAAGGGATCTATCAGTCAAGAATATGCACTAAAAACCAGTGCTTGGCAGAGCTGCAGTGAAAGATCTGAAAAAGATCCCCAAATGTGCTGATGTTGCCATGGAAATTAAAACTGTTCGAGCAGTTGTATTTTTACAACACTATATGGAAATTGTGAAGTTTCCGCTGGGATCAATAAAGACTCTTATCTAATTGTGTTTTTGATCCATCTATTCATCCATCCATCCATGCAAGAAAACAGATGGTTGCTGGATTAAAACAGGCCAGAACTCTCATTAGTAGCAGAAATTGTGAGAATTAAGGTTTCCATGAGATGACTCCTTTGAAAAGACTGTAATGCTTGGAATGCCAGTGGGTGGGGAGGATTAGTACCCAAATGGATGGATTCAATCACAGTAGTAATGAGCAGACCCCTTTCAATATAAAAGACACAAGTAGAGGACAATAGTTTTTACAACCTCACATATGTGGTCACGAATAGTCAACACTGAGTTGACAGCACGTTCACAAAATTTTCTCAAGCACTTGTGCAGCACCAGTATTTTTTAATTGTTCAACGTGTAAATTTTTTCCACTTAATTTCTTGTGAACATTGATACCCAGACGCAACACACAACTGAAGCAAATGTGGAGTAACAGTGACACACATCCAGCTTCTGAAATGTTGTTTCCCTCAGCAAAAAATTTACCTGAGATGATAAATGGGTGCTGGTAATTCAAGCATGCAGTAATACTTGAACTGTGACTACAGCTTTTCTACTTGTGTTGACCATTTTGATGAGCCTTAGCTGAGCAAACATGCAGTGACTTAGCAACTCATGACTCAAGTGTGATCGTGTGTGTGCTTGTCTGGCACCTATCCAATAAGATATAATTCAGTAATACTGCATTTGTTTGTGTGTGTTCATACAGTCCTGAAACCCATGGTGGAGGTGCTGAGTGACCCCGACTACATCAACCGCATGCTGCTGGCCCAGTTGGAGCTCCGTGAGCAGCTCAATGAGCACCACAAGAAGGCATACACATACGCACCATCATATGAAGAGTTCATCAAGCTCATCAGCAGCAGCTCTGATGTCGACTTCCTCAAGCAGCTAAGGTGAGCACTTCTTCCCTGTCTTACCTGGCTTTCACAGCCACCAAATTTTTATGCCAGTTTCACTGTTACACCTGCTGTAGTTTTCTGTTGGCTCAGTGGACTGCTTCAGGGGATTTGCTATAGTGTGTGTGTGTGTGTGTGTGTGTGTGTGTGTGTGTGTGTGTGTGTGTGTGTGTGTCAGTCACTGCAGTTTTCTCATTTTCATATTGTGATATAGACCTGAAGTCATTCTCCTCCATTATTTTGATTTTTCTTAAATGATTAAATATCAACATTTTCAAACTTGCTAAAGAAACAGGGCATATTGGGTTGTGACTTTTTAAGCTGAATTCTCTTTTATGCCCATTATTTTTGGGGGAGTGTTGTTTTTGGTGCAATAATAATTTTTAAAAAATCCAAGGCCGCAATAAAATCTTATAGTTATATCTATAATAAGTAACTTATCTATATTAGTAGGAGGCACAAAAAGAAATGCAAGGCTTTAAACCATTTTAACTTATCTACTATATAGCTGTATATAGATGTGGACTAACTCTGTTTAAAAAAAAAAAAAAAAAAGTTTTTAAGTGCCAGAGACTCTAAATTATATAATATGGTAATTTTTCTGTGTAATATGTTTCATAAACAACCAGTTTCATTTAAACATGTTTATTTCAAACAAATTTACATTTGTGTCTTTTCTTTAAAAAAAAAAGACTTTAAGCATCAGCTTAACTTCATTTTCAAACTTTAGTTCTCTCAACCTTCTAATATTTAAAAAAAAAAAAAAAAAAAAAAAGAATGCTGACTTGGAATACTTTATTACCAGTGACCTCTGCAGGTTTGAAATCCATTTTTGGGTCTTATCTGACTTTTAAAGCACTAGAAGAGTTTACCATGATTTCCATGGAAACAAAATGCAAATTACCAGTAACAGACAAAAAGAATTATGTGCATGAGCTACAAAGATTTTTAAGTTGGTCATGAAGAATTTTACAAGATTATTATCTATAGTACTTCCTAATGTAAAGGTTTTTACCTTTATCATACACCACAGTTGTATAAAATGTTTTTTTTATTTCATACTAGAACAAATGTCATTGAGGGGTGCTTTGAAGTTGAAGTGTCCGAGACACTTTGCTATAACTTTGCCATAATTTTGTTAAACACACCACCTGGGAGAGGTGTGCAGTATGTTGAGAGACACACACACACACACACACACACACACACACACACACACACACTCTATACTGGTGAAATACAGAGCACCCCACCCCTTAATCCACAATTATGGAATCCTATAAATTAATATATATTTCAATGTCTGCATTAGATTTCTCAATGGTTTCTTTAGGGGGAAAACATTTGGATCTGTGATTCTGCTGTATGGCAGAGATCTCCAAGGAAACAGGGTTTTTTTTTTTTTTTTTTTTGGGGACCGACATCTTTATGCAGTTTTTAATCAAAGATCTATACAATTCAAATAAATGTACAAATAGTTACAGCTTGGGTACCATGTTTTATGTAGGTAAAACTAACATTTTATTGAAATATAAAGAAAACTGAACATAGTGTGACATGCTTTAATCTAATATAATGCTGATATGGCTTAATCCAAGAAGAAAATATTTTTTAGCTAAACTGTTGGTTTATTTTTTTTAACTTGATTTTGAACTTCTCAGTCAACAGAACTTGATCTAATCTTTTTAAAATATTGCAAATTTTTGTCCTTGTGCAGTATATGTAGATGTATTCATAATATCTTTGTCCACATGACAAGGCCTGATTGTGTCTTCATAGGTATCAGATTGTTGTGGAGATCATACAGGCCACCACCATCAGCAGCCTTCCCCAGCTGAAAAAGCAGAAAGGTAACCACGTTTCTTTATTTTAAAGAATTTTAGTGGTGTTTTAGACCGAAATAATACAGAATTGATCAGTTGAGTTTAATGCTCTGAGCCACATGGAAGCCCAGTGGACCAAATACAAGAATCACTCACTATGCAAACTGTCAGATTATTTGAAATAATGGCAATATTTGCTATAATGCGTGTTGCTCATTATTGCTTTCTTCTTTTCCACATTATAAAATGAAACATATACTTGTTATGTGTCTAACGTATCATTTAATTGATTATTTACAGTATTTTTGTTGCAGTGTAAAAGGGAAAACGTTATTTATAGCTGATGCTGTACAATATCGTACCAAACATAAACTTACCCACTAAATGGTTTATGAAGTGTTTAATAAATAGATAATTGGTGTTTTACATGCTTTACATTGTGTAGAAATGTAAAGAACAAGACATGCAGTTTCATTCATTGTTTTTTTAAATTTTTTTATTAAATGCTACAAGCTACACTCAGACATTTTATAGTAGTTTTGTGGACAGCAGGATGTGGGGGTTTTTTTTATTTATTTTTTTATTATTGCTGAAATTCATCCACACATGACCAGGTCTTGGGTGCTGAATACTGGATTTAGTCTATTTTCCAGTGTATAATTTCCACAGTTTTCAAAAAGAAATCTGAAATAATTTGGGTAAATGGAATGCAGGTTGTTAAAGTTGTATGTCAATATTTGAAGTGATTTATAAAACTTGTATTGATGACATAAGTGTTTTATTATAAATGAAAGTTTCATTAAAGGTAACAATGTGTCATAAATGGTTTACAGTATAACTGAAGTAACGCCAACTATACATATGGCCATTTATTGTCTAATTTTGTCATATTATGCTGTGTTTTGAAACATTTTATTTGCTTTTAGCAAGACTATCATGCCAAACTGATTTTTAAAAAATCCATATATTATGTAATGGAATGACACTCTGTCACATTAGTCCAGTCCCCATCAGTGTAGTCATGAAAGGATAACTAGAAAGTATTTTCACTTTTTGTAATACAATAATTAATATTTATTATTTAAAGGTTTGTGTTCTATCATCTTCAGTCACATTCCACTGTGGCATTAAAATTGAGGTGTTACCCACAATCCCCAGAGTTTTGTATACGTGAGGAAGAAGGAGGAGTGTGTTTTGGGGACTACTGGCCTGCAATGCCCCATGCTCTTGGTCTCTCTGCAGACAACAAGGGGAAGGAAACAGCAGCTATGAAGGCTGACTTGCTGAGGGCACGAAACATGAAGCGCTACATCAATCAGCTCACGGTGGCTAAAAAGCAGTGCGAGAAGCGAATACGCTTGCTGGGTGGGCCTAACTATGACCAACAGGATGATGGGGTGGCCGAGGACAGTGAAGGACCGCAAAGCCAGAGGGTAAGGGCCTCCCATAAAGCCACACTAGGGCTACAGGGGGTAAAGACTTACTGGAGGTTTAATAAAAGCTCAGGAGTTAATTGTTGAATATGAATCATTCAAAAGACATGCAGTTAAGACCACTGTGAGAAAAAAAGCTTGAAGATGGCAAAGAAGTGAGATGAAAAGTTTTCCACACAGTTGAAGCTCAGTGGGAGCGTGTGAGCCAGCAGGAAGTAGCACCCCCATTCGCTTTGCCCCAGGGTGCTGTTAGCTCAACTGTTCTCATCACTGCGATGTCTGAATCATAGAGAAGCCACCACATATTGCCAAGCCCATGATGTTTCTTATTGTTCCTCCAAATCAGACTGAATGTGTCCCTCTGGGTACAAGTTCAACTATTTCCCCCCCCCCATATCCAGCCATACAATTAAGCTGAATATATTTTTCTTTTGTAGATAAACCCCAGAAGCCTTTTAAATGTTTTTAAAAAAAAAAAAAAAAAAAAAGTGACCCTGATGGCTTTATGTCATTGGTTCAAAATGCAGATTACGCTGATGAGGTCTTTCAGCAGATGGAAGTCTTATATTTTCTCTATATATCATGCTCATCTACCCAAGAGATTGCATGACAGTGGAAGGTTATAAGAAAAACATCTCAGAAGTCTGTACTTTATTACATTTATGGATTTCTTGAAATAATTGCAGGATAGCTCAGTTCAGTGACACATTAATTTAGCTGAAATTTTTCTCTAAAGGTATATATGCTGATTTACCCATTTATACAGCTGAGCAGTTTACTTGCCCTGAATTAACAGAGTACCTTGATCAAGGGTACTGCAGTATACAGTGGGATTCAAATGTGGGTTGTCTTTTATGGCAAGGTGGTGGCTTAAACCTTTATGCCACCTGCCTGCCATAGCTTAAAAAGAGTGCATTTTAGAGTCATGTTTAATCATATTTATATAATAACTGCACAGTGATGTGATCTCCTTTGTTTAATCCAATTTAATAAAAAAAAATTGTTATGCTCAATAGTAGAAATTGTTTGAATTGTCTTACCCATGTGCATAGTTAAGCTGTCAAGTCTAAGATGTGCTTTACTCTGTATGTTGTTTCAGATCTTCCAGTTTGAGGAGATCATGTCAAACCCAGCTCTACGGGAGCATTTCCGTGTGTATATGGAGAGGGTGGATAAGAGAGCACTCATCAGCTTCTGGGAGCTAGTTGAGATGCTGAAGAGTGCCAACAAGGTTGGATTTCATTGATGGAGGTGTTTTGAAGATGCCCTGTGGTGTGTTGACTGAAGTGATCAGAAGAAGAGGGTTTATGTTTTAACTCTTTAACACTGTGTTCTTTCGGTTTCACTCTTCTGTCCAGTTCATTGCATACAGGTGTTACCCATGTTGTTTGGAAACGTTTAAACTTCTGACTGATACTGTATGTACCTCACTCCAGGATTTAGAGAATATGCATGGTACTTATCACTCAAGCAAATGACCATCATTGTGGTGGTCATAGTTGATATTACACATTACTATTATTGAGAACTGCATTGTTTTGTTTTTTGCAGGTTTTAATTTTTGATTTATAGTTTTATAATTCATCATCAAAAAATAATAAATTATGGTAAATTATTTCTTGCTTTTATTGATGTAGCTATTTATCAGTTTAACATGAATTAAATTTGATTTGGTCATAGCACCATAGAGACAGAAACTGTTTACAGAGAAATTGTAAATGCCATCTCTTATATAAAATATGCTCACGGTTAAAATATTTCAGGTAGTGTTAAGAGGATCCATGTAGGTGTCCAGACATTCTGAAATTTGACTGAATTATCATGTAAATCAAATGTTATATAGAGCAAACAGTAAATATATTCTGGTCCTGATTATTCTTAGTTGCACTTAATAATTCAGTGTAAAACTTCTCAGGAAGATGTATTATAATCTATAAATGTGCACTTTACAATAGAATAAGAATGAATTATGTTGTAAAATTCTCTTGTGTCCAAATACAGGTGTCCCATGATCCGAGCTCTGTGGACGTTCAGCTGCCAAAATTGTATAATGAACCTGTGGGGTGTATGGAACTAAACAGTTCGTAATCTACATGAAAGGAGCAGATGTGCAGGGCAAAATTTAGTGGGTGTGCTGTTTTTTTTTTGTGCAGAATGAAGTACCTCAGCTGGTTGGTGAGATCTACCAAAACTACTTTGTGGAGAGCCGAGAGATCCCAGTGGAGAAGGCTCTGTACAAGGAGATCCAGCAGACGCTGGTGGGTAACAAAGGGACGGATGTGTTCCACAAAATCCAGGCGGGTGTGTACGAGACAATGAAGGAGCGCTACTACCCATCCTTCCTGGTGAGCGACTTGTACGAGCGGCTTGTCAAACGGGAGGAGCAACGGTCCAGCTCACAGTCCAGCGGCGAGGACAAGGATGAGATGGTTAGTCTGTGGGACTGGGCAAGGGGTAGGGGGGGACATATAATCTAGCATCTAGTTTAACACTATAACTCACTTTAGAGAAGTGTTAGCTAAATAAATTAAAAAAAAACTGGATGCATAAACAATTAAATAAGTGTTTCTTTACTTGGCATACATCATACGTCATGTACACACATAGAATGGAAAAGCAAAGCTGTGCTGTGCATTTTGGAAACGTACAGGGACTCAGTCCTAAAAGTAGTTTCAGAATTTAATTTGCATTTGCTTTCCCATTAGCATGACTATACTGCGGTGCAAGAAAGTCTGTATCCAGTAATGTTAGATATAATTGAAATCGACCATGAGGAAGATGACATCAGAACAAAGAATATGAGTTGGGCTGCTTCTGCCAAATGCTCTTCTGCTGGAATGAGTCCTGCACTTTGATTGCAGGAGACTTTTCACATTGTTGATCTCTGCTGCAGCAGGGGAGGGAAGGAACTATAGTGGTGGTAGAAGGTGTCCAGATCTCCACTCTTGTCCCTGTCCTCAGTGCCAGGCTGTGGAGACTGGAGAGGATGTCCTGGATGAAGGGAGCAAGGGCATCAATGAGCAGGCCAGCTATGCTGCCAATAAGCTGCGGCAGCTCTGTGACAAGCTGGAGTACAAGCGCCAGGCTCTGGGCTCCATCCAGAATGCACCCAAGCCTGACAAGAAGGTGGGTCCCTTTGTTTGAAGTAAATATTGTGTTCAGCTCATCTTTGGGTTTTGTTGTGTGCCCTGACACTGGTGTTGACTTTAAAGTTGTGGTCCAATCTAGGACAGAAGGCAGCATAGTGTTTTGAGCCATTACATTTCCATCAGAAGAGCTAAGTTTGAGTCCTGCTTCTCTATCCAAGTACTTTGCATAAGTTTAAATATAAACAAATTGAGGAACATCTAATTAAGTTTTTATTCACTCTCTAGATAATAGAGTGGTAAAAGTGGCCAGAAACTCAACATCGGAGATGAACCAGTCAGCAGCACAGAAATGAGGGGGGCTGTCAAGATGACGAATTTCAGTAATAGTAATTGTAATACAGTTTAAAGTCAAAAGTGTTAAATCAGAGGTTTTTGAAGATGGGCTCATGTATTAGTTATTCATTTATTTTTGTTTATTTAATAGCTTTGAAGTTTTTTTTTTTTTTTTTTTTTTTTTACAGAATGAACTGACTTCTGGTCCCAATTGCATTTGTAAGATGAGGACTCTGTGTTACATGATACTTTTTTCTGTTTAATTGCTGCAGATTGTTTCCAAGCTGAAGGACGAGATCGGTACCATGGAGAAAGAGCACAGCGACCTGCAGCTGCACATCCATCGCACAGACTGGTGGTGCGAGAACCTGGGCATGTGGAGGGCCCTCATAACTGGGGCTGAGGTCAGCACAACTGACATCGGTCTTCCTCACATGCAGCTCGCTTTGATACCTAGACAGCTGCGTGGTACTTTCTTACACAGTATGTGGCACTTTACGTTCATCTAGAATAACAGTCAAAAGTTTGAGTAGGCAGTATTTTATGGGACAACCTGAAAAGAGTCATTGCAAAACAATCCATAAGTCTCCTACCTACATGATAAAGGCTGCAGAAGAACTGGGCACATAAACTCTTTTCCTAATCAAACTTGTTATCCAACTCTGGAAGAAAACAAACATGATGATAATCTTTGACTTTATCTCGGAGTTCATGAAACCATTCCAGAGGAGAGCATATGGAGGCATTATCCTCTTGGAATATGGGAACATAATGAAGGAATAGTGTCTATACCATGGAGGGCACAAGGTCCTGTAAAATTCCCCTCATATTTTTTGCCTGCTACACAATCACACCAAGCAATCATCAGACCTAATATACCCCATGAGATGGCTGGCCTTACTATTACAGACCCCCCCCCCCCCCACCATGTTGAACAGCTGGCAACCAATATAGTGGCTTGAAGGGTTTGCCAGTATATTGGTTTGATATTGGTTTTTGAATGCCACAAATTCCAGCTTTGTTAAGCTCACAATGTAGTTTTTGTTGAGACTGGGTCACAGAAGTGCTGATTCATGTCTGTGGTCACTTTGAGGCTGTACTTTACTTTGAGACATGTAGCAGCTTTTCTGTGATGCATCTGACTATTTCTGTCTGTCAGTTACAGCATGGAACTGCTCTTCTGGTTTACAGATGCAGTTTGTTTGCCATATGCTGTTCCCTTGGAAAGGTTAAAATTCAGCTTTTTTTTTTTTTTTTTTGATCAATACACTTGCAGTTCAGGTTCCCGATTATTTGATTTCTTTGGCTGCTGTTAGTTGTCTCATGTTGCATTGTGAACTCATATTAAAGTTCTCATTGTTAGACCTCTTTTATAGTAATGCATACTGCTTGCTAAATAGTAATGACCTTGAGATAAGTCACCTTTTCAGCTGTGATGGTAACTGGTTTTTTTGAGTGGTGTTTATCGTTTTGTCCACCTACCGTAAGTATTACTTAGTCTGCACGTTCATAATTTTGAGCAGATCCTTTTCTAGATGCTTTCTTGTTTATTATACTAGTTGTCATTGTGTCGTCCATGAACTGAGCAGTGTTGTATGCTAGTCCTATATCCAGGGTGTTGATGTTTAAATGAGGTACGAGGACGGCTTGTGGATGTTCCACCGTTTTGTGATGATTTTATGTGCCGATTGCAGCACATTTGGAAGGTGGCCCCCTGCAGCTGTCAGGCTCTGGCTGCCCTTTTCTATCGCTCATGCAGTCGCCATGGCAGCAACAAAGTGGCAGAAGTACAGACGGGCTGATTCGTCCCTCCACTGAGATAGTACGATACGGACAGGGTGTCCTCATCTCAGGAGGACTGCAATTCAGACTGACAGCCTTCTGAATCGGCTGAAAGCTTTAATGATGCCAGTGATTCAAGTGTGAAGGAGGCACAGTCGGTGGCATTGAGTCTTTTTGAGGAAAAATGACAGTGTCTTTGAAGGCTGATGGTACTGGATGTTTAAAATCCTCAAGGGTGAAAAGTGGATTCAGCTTTGCAATGTCATAAGTGAAAGATTGTGTGGTTTAATTTCCATTAGTTCATGAATTATTGCTTTTGTATTGTTTCATTTTTGTTCAAAAACTCATTAATGACAGTGGTCTAGGGACAGCAGGTGGCAAAGTGGTTAAAGCACTTTTATACTTGAATAATCCCAGTTCAAATCTTTTTCTGTAGCATCCTTAAAGAAAGCACATAGCCTGTATCGATACAGTAAAAATTACCTAGCTATATAAATGGATAAATCATGATATACAGTACAAACCTTCCATTACAAGTCTTTTTCACAGAAATTTCAGCTGAGCCAATAAATGATAACAAAATTTTGTTAGCTGCCTCCTCAATGTTCCCCAGAACTTTTTTTTTTTTTTTTTTTTTTTTTTTTTTTTTTTTTTTTTTTTACAGTTTTGAAGAAACTGAAAAATTGAATTTACTGCCAGGGGCAGCAGTCACTGCTCAATAAAGAAGTGTAATGATCCTAGATGAATTGTCATGCAGAAAGGTGCAAAGGTGTGCTGTGCCAGGGGTCATGGAGGTAGGGAAATGGTGAACTGGTCACCTAGGTCTATGATCAGTACGGTCAGAGGAGTGGTTAATGAGAACAGGGGAACCAGTTTGCATGTGGGTTGTGTCAGGGTTTATGGAGGCAGATGAACAGGTGAGTTATGTGTGCACTCTCTGCCCCAATAGGCTGTGGAAGAGAACGGAGAGCAGATGGCATCCTACTCGGTGTCTGTAAGCCTGCAGGATGTAGATGATGCCAAAAGCCGTTGGACAGTCACTAGGAAGCTGCTGGAGTTCCAGGCACTGCACAGGAAGCTTTCAGAGGTACATGTTGGAAGGTGGCTACTGGCTACATGTACAATGCTGTGAAAAAGTATTTTGTACCCTAAAGCTAAAGAGCTAAATTAAATCTGCATGGAGCATGTGGGCCAGAATTCCTCCACAGCAGTGTGAGGCTCTGGTCAACAGCTACTGCATTTAGTTGCAGGGATTTTAGCTAAAGTTGACACAATTACTGATTGTAAAGAGGAAGTTACTTTTACACATGTATAACTACACATTTCATTTAATCTTTTGTCCCAAGGAAATTACCTACAATGATACCAGTTTCAGCTTTTCCCTTCTATCCTGTGCTTCATCCATAAACTAGTAGAACTTACAAAAAAAATCTGGTTTTATTTAATATTGGGTAAAAAAAAAAAATTGAACAAGGGAAAATACTTCTTCACAGTATTGTAGACTGTCTGCCATCTAAGAGCTGAAAGTTTGATGAAAGTTGGATTCCAGGCCAGTTACAGGTTTTCTTGTCTCTCCAGTGTTTCCCAAGCTTGAAGAAAATACAGCTGCCCTCTCCCAGCAAGCTACCATTCAAATCAATGGACCAAAAATTCCTGGACAAGTCCAAAAATCAGTTGAACACATTCTTACAGGTGAGGGTTCTCAGTAGGTGACATACAATAGTTACATTTTCTCTATGGGCATATTTATCACAGTTTTAAGTGCAAATTCATTTGAACTGCAATAGGATTATGTTCCCCAATGCTTACAAGTTTAAATGTGGTATTAGTTTGCACGTATGTACAACTTCAACACGGGGCTCAATGTCTTACGTAAATATAGTTTGTTTTTAATATCAGATGAAAAATAATATTGTTTAAACAAGATTAATGTGTTGGGGTGTCCCGCATCACATACTGTATGGGTCCTGTTAACATAAATTTTTGGCATTCTAATTGTGTGTCCTCAGACCACATGTAATGGGGTCTGCACTATGAAATCAGTGAAAATAACCACAAAACTAAACCTGGGGCAGCAGGTGATATAGCTGTCAGGGTCTTTGACTTGCAGTCTGTATGACTTTGGTTCAGATCATACAGTATCTCCTGCTATAGTACTGTTAGTGAAGCACTCACCCTGGATATTGCAATTAAATATAAATTGGTAAATTATTTTAAGTAGATTAATGTACATATACTGTAGGTCACCTAGAAGAGGTGTGTAAAATACTTAATTAATCTTCTCTGGAGAGCCAGTACACTTTGAAAAGTGCATTCCTCTGGATTTCTGTGGAAAAGTTTCTGGGATTTGTAGGTGCAGTAAGATGTGTGGATCAGAAGTGTAAGAATGCTGTCTGTGCCCATGTCTCTTCAGAAAATGCTGACAGACGAGCGTATGTACCAGAGTGAGGCCCTCTATGCCTTCCTCAGCCCTTCACCTGAGCACCTCAAGGTCATTGACATCCAGAAGAAGTCCTCCTTTTCATTCGCCTCCTTATTGGAGAGGCTGCCTGGGGACTTCTTCTCACACCAGGAGGTGGGTCTGCAAAAGAGGAAAAGCAAGGGCGTTGCTATACCTGTACATTGTGACTGAAGGCTTTGACTCTAATCACAGTGGATCCTTAATTTCAGTTCAAACTTCAGGGCATGTGGAAAAAGTTGCATGCATACATGCTTGCCAAGATGTTACCAAGTTGCACTGAAATGCAGTTACATTAGTAACTTGAAATCTCACAAGCAAAACATACACACCCTGTTTATGCAGGGATTCAGTATTTAATGTAAAAAACAAAACAGAATCATAAAGACAAAAAAATACGTTGACTTCATAGTTTGGATAGTCTAAATGGGACCTGTGATTGCTAAAATTATAAAAGGTGAAACTAGCAAACAGGGTGTAATGGTGGCTGTGAGCTTGATGTAATACTTGCAAAACTGTAACTGGAAGAGTCTGCATTGTAGTTCTGGTCACAAATGGAAGAATAGCTGTGCATGTTATTACATGCATTCTGTTTGTTTTTTTTTTTTAAGCTTTACTATAAATATTTTAACAGTCTTGGGATTTTTTTTTTTGCTGCACCATAAATAGTCACTGCACTGAATTCCTTCTGTAGAGGAGCCTTCCATCATTTTTGTCTTTCCACTACTTACTCGCCATTGTCGTGATGTGGACATAACCATTGATTTTGACACAGGATCTGAGATGCAGATGAATCACTGCTTTAAGACCATGAGGTCTGAGGCTTTTGAGGTCATGAGCGCTACGTTTAACAGTGGAAAAACTGTTTATAACTGCTGACACACTAAGTTGTATACGGATATATTGGCCTGTCCCATGAAAGGGGTCTGATTTCAGGCTTCTAATAGGATTGCCTCTATCCATTTTGTGATTCCACAAGGATTCAATTATGGTGTTTAAAGTGGTCACGAATTGGTAGATTTTTCTGGCAAATCCTTGGCAGATTGTGGATTTGTGATGGTAAACCGAGTACACTCTCAATGATGTTTGCAGGAGGAGGCAGATGACGACAGTGACTTCTCTGACTACGGAGATGAGTCGGATGGGAAGAAGGATGCCTTGGCTGAGCCCTGCTTCATGCTCATAGGGGAGATCTTTGAGCTCCGAGGCAGTATGTGCACTGCATTCACGTGTGTGTGTGTGTGTGTGTGTGTGTGTGTGTGTGTGTGTGTGTGTGTGTGTGTGTGTGTGTGTGTGTGTGTGTGTGTGTGTGTGTGTGTGAGAAAGAAAGAGACATTCTCTACAAAAGGATATTAAAGGACATAGTCTGCAATGCCCTCTTGGTTAATGTTTTCCTTTCTTCAGTTACTTGAATTTCTCTGCAAAAAAGCTTTCCAATTAATAATGAGGCTCCTTTATAACTGGGTGTGTAAATGAAGGTTTACACTGGTGGTCAGATGTAAACAGGAGTCATGAGGTAGGACAGGACAGACTTTTCTTATTTAATCCTTTGGCTTCATCTGTTTAACTAAAAGGAATTTGGCAGTTTTTGCAAACACTACAAATAAAAAAAAATAGGGCAGCAAGTGGCACAATGGTTAGAACCAATGCTCTCAATCATTGCAGTAAAAATTTCCCAGTTGTGTAAATGTGTAAAACATTGCGAGCAGCTTAACATTTTAAGTTGCTTTGGAGGAAAATATCAGGTAAATACTATAAATAAATGTAACTAATTCTAACTTAGAATATCACACATTGCGTAGTAGGAGAACCTTACATGCTGCCACCTTTTGCCAAGTACAATAATACATTAAAAATTACAATTAGCACATTTAATGCATACCTTTTATTAGGTGAGTGTGATAAGTCCAGCACATTTCTTTAAATAATTTCAACCACTTTTGAGTGCTGCTTCCTTAAAAAAAAAAAAAAGAAAGAAAAAAGTATAATTTTTATCTCAGCTTTACTAATGCTGCTGGTGGAGTCTCAGTTCTTTCAAATCTCTTTCTAAATATTTTACCATTAGTTCAGTTTCCTAGTTACCTTTTTTTGCAATGTGTCTATAATTCCAGCCATGGGAAAATGCCTGTTTTTAGGAAATCCTGTACTGTAGACCTTAACATATTTGTTCATAATCAGCAGATATCCTCCTTATTCCATATATTTGGGAAGATTGCAGATGATGTTGTGGTTAATGCATTTGACCAGCAAATCTGCACCATCTGCAAAGGGTTGTTGCAAGTCTTTAACTGGGCATATTTTCATGAAATTTAAAGGACTTATCTGTAGTTTTCTCATTTTTTAAAATATATATATATATATATATATATATATATATATATATATATGAATTTTGTGCTATTCTAATGATCCACTCAAGTCCAATAAGAGGTAACTGTGTTTCACTTCACTGATGCAGATGCTCTTTGTGTTTCAGTGTTCAAATGGGTGCGAAAGACACTAATTGCACTAGTCCAGGTGACGTTTGGACGCACCATAAACAAGTAAGCACTAACTTTTATTAGTAAGCAGCTGGGCTCTTTCTGTGCACTGTAAGCCTGCAGCTCAGAACCAGAGTTTTACTGTACAGGTCTGTGGTGTTATATCTAGGATGTAGGATGGTTGATCAAAACAGCAGAAAGTAATGCAGAAAATGCAAAGCTGAATGTATGAATGGATAGTTACGTGGGTAGGAGGGTTGGTAGATGATAGATTTATTGGTAAGTCGGTAAGCAGTAGTCATATAGTTTTCTTTGATGAATATGGTATTAGTAAGATGTATTATTGTAGTACATACACTATATGGCCAAAGGTATGTGAAAACCTAAGCATCACCTCTGTATGTGTTTGTTGAACATCCCATTCCAAACCCATGGGCATTAATATAGAGTTGCTTCCCCTTTGCTGCTATAACAGCCTTCGCTCTTCTGGGAAGGCTTTCCACCAGATTTTGGGAATTTGTGCCCATTCAGCCACAAGAGCTTCAGTGAGGTTGGGCGAGAAGGCCTAGCTTGCAGTTGGCATTCCAGTTAATCCCAAAGGTGTTTAGTGGGGTTGAGGTCAGGGCTCTGTGCAGGCATTTAAAGTTCTTCCACACCAATCTGGGCAAACCGTGTGTTTACGGAGCTCACTTTGTGCGTTGGGGGGGCACATTCATGCTGGAGCAGGAAAGGAGCTTCCTCCCCAAACTGTGGCCACAAAGCTGGAAACACACAATTGTCTACAATGTGCTTGTGCAGCTGAAACAGCTCAGCTCAGTCATTAGAAAGGGGGTCCGCCCACTTTTGTTAATGTAGTGTGTATTAGGTGTGTATGTGGATAGCAAGATTGATGGACATATGGGAATGTGGATAAATGAATAGAAAGATTAGGTAGGTATGCACCTAGGTATATTCATGGATGGGAACACAAGATTTATGGATAGATTGGTAGGTAAACATATGGATACATGGGTAGACAGGTAGATGGATGAACAAGACAGATGAATAGGTAGTTACATGATAACATAGATGGATTGATGGATAGTAGTAGATTAGTAGGTGGATAAATGAGACAAAGAGCTCAAAGGATAGGTAGATGGGTAGGTTGGGGAAATTAATAGATAGACATATATGAATGAATAGAGAGGTGAACTGGTGTTTGTATTCATTGGTAGGTAAGTAGATGGATGAAAAATGGACAGCCATGTTTATAAATAGGTGTAGACACTTGTGAGAGAAATTGCACAGGGCTGGAGTACAAAAGAAAAGATAAGGTAATTTCAGCTGTAGGTAAGAGATGAGCAGCTAAGAAATGTGCTGATGCTGTTGATATGGTAACGATGGATGTTTCTTCAGTGTGTTGAAAATACAGGAACATATATGTCTAAGCATGCCTGTTCATGTTAATGGGTGTTAAACAAGGACCGGAGTGCCCATCATCTGCTAGTGACATGCGACTCTTGACACGATGGAAAACCACAACATCTGAAAGCTCTGGAAAGCCTGTTATAGCATGCACTCCTTGAGCTGTGTTGTGTCCAGCTAACGGCAGACAGTTGTCACATTGTGTCACAGAGCAGCCTCAGACAGAGGATGGCAGCTGGCCAGATGTATTCTGGACAGCCTGTGTGCAATGGTAAAAAGGATTCCCCCCCCCCCCCCCCATTCCAGTCCTGTTCTTGTTTAAAACCTGTTAGCACTAAACATCCATTCTTGGACGCCCACATTCTTGTGTAACCAGGGGCAAAGAATGATAATTTCATTTCAGTTTTTAAATGACTTTTTTTTTTTTTTTTTTTTTTTTTTTTTAAGCTATGCACTTTGAATATTTTTTTCTTTATTTCTCAAACATGAATGTAAAAAATAACATTGTGATGCACTTGTGTGCCATTAACCCAAGGTGAGGTCCTGTGGTGTTGAACAGTAAGCATACAGCGTGCAGTCTGGTTTGGTGACACTTTCTCGCTCTGAAACAGGCAGATCCGAGACACGGTCAGTTGGATCTTCAGTGAGCCCATGCTTGTATACTATATCAACATTTTCCGAGACACGTTCTGGCCCAACGGCAAGCTGGCATTGCACAGTAAGGCACGCTCAGAGCCGGAGCGCAGGGCGACCAAAGAGAGAGCTCAGCAGAAGCTGCTAGACAACATTCCTGGTGGGCCACTGCTTCTACTTCCGCTGGCTTCCATTTTATACTTAATTACTGCACCATTTCTTGTGCTATGAAGGTATGTAAGACCTGAAGTGACTTTGGGAAACGTTCTTTCCAGATGCCCTGCAGAGTTTGGTCGGACAGCAGAATGCCAGATATGGAATCATTAAGATTTTCAATGCACTTCAGGAAGCCAGTGCCAACAAGCATCTCCTCTATGTGAGTTACAGTTCTTACAAATGATTTCCATTATGAGCAGCTCTTTAGGTGCATCTTTTTTTTTCTTTCAGATTGCTCATATTCAAGGCACAGTCACACAAGTCGCTTGGTAACAGTTTGCACTTATCCAGTTCTGACATCTAGTGGCCCCAGCTTGAAAATGTACATTAGGAACACAGACAGGACCAGAAGTACCAATTCAGCTGATAACTTGGTTTGTTTGTAACTCTGTAGTCACCTTTTCCACTCAGTTATAATCAGTATATGTGAAATAACAGTTACATCTGTCAAATTACTAATGGGTTAGTGGTTTTGTTCACCCATCAGTAAGCACTTGTCTAGTGCAGGGTCACGGAGGTCTGCTGTATCCCAGAAGCCCAGAGTAAGGCTGGAAGTAGCATCACTACATCAGTGTAACACCTTATTCAATTTGATTACTACATTAAAATTTTTTCATTCCCCAAAGAATAACCACCATCTGCCATTCAGTGCTGTTGACCTCATATTAGTTCCCATGTTTGTCAGCTTCTGGATGCTTTTTACCTTGTTCACTATCTACACAAGCTTCAAAATAAAATCGATTATATTTACAGCTAAGGTTATGTACAAATCTCTGCTTTGGCAACAATAAAAAAAAAAAAAAAAAAAGAATTGTAAGACTTTGAACATTTTTATGAAATTTAAGCTACATTAAAACTAAAACTAATTTAAGGTGAAGATAAGAAAAATGAAAATGGAAGAAAAAGAAAATAATGCATTGCGCCACAAACCTTCATTGGATGCTGGTAGTTGATAGACTTCCAATGTGCAATGCTCTTGTAGTGATTGCCAACACCAGACACAAGTGGTGAACACCACAGACACGAGTTGAATTTTAGTTTATATTTTGTCTTAGTAGGTTTTATATGCATATTTTGTCTTTAGTGCATTTAAAAGCATGATGGAAAAATGGAGGTCACAACAGAAGTTGAAACCTGAAGAAAATTTATCTGACAATGTAGTAAATAAATGAAACGGCAATTTTTGCATCGAGATGTTTCTAATGCACAGAACCAGAGTACTTAGAGTTAAAAATGTGATGGGATATGTTGAGCTAATGTGGTAAATCATTAAGAATTAGTACAGTACTTATGACCTATGGCTGCATGTTTTTCAGGTGCTTATGGAAATGCTGTTGAGGGAGCTCTGCCCTGAGATGAGGGTGGAGATGGACCAGACATGACCACAACACGACACATCGCAGTTGTTACCCATAAACCCGATGGGTTATTACTTAATGGCAAAAGGAATGAACACTTTCTGGGTTCTTTGATTTTATTTTCCTCACTGACACCACTATGTGAGCATATTACATGATACTGTACTGTAAAAAGCCTTTCAGGTTAATTTAAAATCTCCACCTCGTCCGTTAGCTGCAAGGTAACACAACCAGCATAGCTGCCAGTATAGAGTGCAGGAAGCCGCGGTCAGCTTTGGTTTGACCTGTTAGTCTTATTTATTGTGAATAGTTGTGTCGTACACATGAAGACGTGTCCACAGGCGACTGCATCTCTGACATTCTTTCACTGTTTTGTTGTGATCATTAAAGGAAGCTTTACCGTGCAATATATTATGAACAGTTATTGTGATTATTTTATTGTTTATTAGGAACAGATTTTATTTTTACCAACTTCTACTGCATTTATAAACAATAAATTGCAAAACTGTACTGTTGTCTTGTTCCCTTGTTTATGGGCGTAGTCATTCAGTAGCCTATACTGAAGCCCCCCCCCTCACCCAAACTTTAAAACCCCTTGGAGCACTTTCAACAGCATATACAGTAGGTAGCAAAAATCTACACTTTTATTGAAATTTCAGATTTTGTCAATGACTCAACAAAATTATGTTTTTGTTGTTGACTCCCATTAGTCAAGAAAAATCCTGCCAGGCCTTTTTTACCCATTAAGATTTTGAAAGAATCAATTTTAAAGTGAAAAATAAAAAGATGACTTCCAGGGGAAAAAAAAAATCAAACCTAAAGTGTGTATACATGTTTGATATCCACTATGTATGAAACACTGAGTAGTTTTGTAATTGCTGTTACTATTTCATGTTTGGTTAGTAGGTGATGGTGTGGTTAGAGCTACCACCTTGGGACTCAAGTTTGAAAGGTAGTCAAGGTACTCATCCTAAATTAATCCAGGTACAGTTATCAGCTGTGCAAGTTGCTTAATTCTGCAAGTCACTTTGGAGAATAACATCATCCGAACATGTAAATGTTTGGATTTAAAGGAATTATTTTGGTGAAATATGAAGATGTATGAGCAAGGATCTCAAATTTTTTTATTTTTTCTTATTTCCTGAGACAGGACACTCCAATGTCCTCATGTAGGTGTGGGCAATGATGAGAACAGCCCCGGTATGTAATGTGTACTCGCAGGTGTGTTGGGTTGAGACAACAAGCTGGTTGCTGTGTTCCCACTAGTGAAGGTGGGAGGAGGCCGGTTGTTCGTAACCAGCTCACAACACAAGTAGTGCTACAGGGCTTAGTCACTCTTTGGTTCTAATCCCCTCAGTTTCAAAACCCATCACAGTCGTGGATACTAGAAGCCCCCTGGAGACAGCCCTCTCGTTGCTTTGCATCCTAGATGTGTTCCATCAACAATGTACATTTTTATTAATCTTTCATGGGCCTAGGAGCATCCAGCATCCTATAAGTAGGACAGTACCCTTAAACTGCATACGATTCATTTTAAGGGGTGATGGTAAGAACATCTGTAAAACAAAGTAATATTAATTATGTACATTACTATATTATCTATGTACACCAATAACCTTAAAACAAGCTGCCCAATATTGTGTAGGTCTCCCTCATGTTGCCAAAATACCCCTGACCCATCAAGACATGGACTGCACAAGACCTCTGAAGGTGTCCTATGGTATCTGGCATCAAAATGTTTGCAGCAGATCCTTTAAGTCCTGTAAGTTGCAAGGTGGGGCCTCTATGGATCAGACTTGTATTTCTAGTACACCCCACAAATGCTCAATTAGATTGAGATCTGGGGAATTTGGAGGCCAACACAGCACCTTGGAACACTTTGTCATGTTCCTCAAATCATTCCTGAACAATTTTTGCAGTGTGGCAGTACCATTGCCATCACGGAATACCGTTGCCATGAAATGGTATATGCGGTCTGCAGTAATGTTTAGGTAGGTGGTACGCATCAAAGTAACATCTACATGGATGCCAGGACCCAAGGTTTCCCAACAGAATATTTCCCAGAGCATCACACTGCCTTCTTCCCATAGTGCATCCTGCTGCCATCTCTTCCCCAGGTAAACAACACACACGGCCGTCCACGTAATCTAAAAGAAAATGTGATTCATCAGACCAGGCCACCTTCTTCCATTGCTCCACGGTCCAGTTCTGACACACATGTACCCACTGCACTTTTGGCGGTGGACAGGGGTCAGCATAGGCACTCTGACTGATCTGCAGTAACACAGCTCCATACACAGCAAGCTGCGATGCACTGTGTGTTCTTACACCTTTCTATCATGGCCAGCATTACTTCACTCCCCATGTGCATCAATAAGCCTTGGCCGCCCATGAACCTGTCATCAGTTCACCAGTTGTCCTTCCTTGGACCATTATTGGTACTGTAGGTACTAACCACTGCATATCTTTAAGACCCCACAAGACTGGTTGTTTTAAAGATGTTCTACCCCAGGCATCTAGCTTCACAATTTAGCCCTTAGAGTCTTATGCTTGCCTATTTTTCTCACTTCCAACACATCAACTTCAACAACTGACTACTCGCCGCTTAATATCTCCCCCCACCCCTTGACAAGTGCCATTGTATTGAGATAATCAATGTTATTCACTTCACCTGTCAGCAGTTTTAAAGTTGTGCCTGATGAGTGTATGTCCTCAAAAGCATTTAGAATTTTGTTTCTTCAGAAAATAGTCAAACAGCACTACATTGCATTTTATGCCCAATGTCATTGCCTTGTTTTGTGCAACTGACAGTCATCAGCTTTCTCTGCAACATCTTAAAGCTTATATAGACAGAACACCCATTTAGCAGGAATTTGCACAACATGAGCCACTGCACATGGAACCTGAACAACAGAGGAAGCTGCAAACCAACAACGTGGAGAAGGACTGGTGGCAGCTAACAATCTGGCCCATCAATGAGATGCAGCAGTCACTGTTTCTGTGGAAAGTGCAGCAGCAGGCAGTCTCCACCACCTGAGTGAATAGCATAAAGTCACTCTGGTGGTGGTGCCAGTTTGACTTATGATCACTAAAGGGACAAATGGGGCTTTTTCATTTAATGTCATAAATGCAGTGATATAAGCTGCAGGACTGGAAATTACATCCACTCTGGCAAATTATCCACTTATCAGGTATCTACTTGCTACTACTACCAAACTTGTGTCCCCTTCAACTGAAAAAGACCAAAATGGCACTTTAGAGACTGTATCGGATTATTCTATCCTATAAAGTGCTTATTTTCATATATAGAACAGTTTTTTTTTTCTGCTTTAGTGTTTCCATTAAAATATTTAATGTATCTTACAGAAACACAAAATGTTTTATAATTGTGAAAATACTAAAAAAAATTACATGGGCATGGGTGTTAATGGTTTAATAAACCAACGCTCTTGTTTACAGTGATTTGAAACTGTACCTAGCTAATGCATTTGGACAATTTACTGGAGTAATTTAGGTTACTCCATTTCTAAGGTAACAGCAGCAGGGTCTATTGTGGAACATAATCATTCAGGTTAGAGCTGTATCCTTAAGCACTAGATCTCCTGTGGCTGTTCCATGATTTGTGGATGATCAAAAATTTCTGTGAAACATTTGTAATGGATTAAAAATAAACATCTATATTCAATAGTTTAAACCAAGTAATTAGGAAATCCAGTATTTGTTACACTGACAAGTAAAACAGTCCCCTCCCCCTCACTGCAATACTTCATTAGGTTCTTAAAAATGTGAATTGCATTAGGTAAAAATGGCAATTTATACAATGTAGATGCTTACTGAAGAGTACTACTCAGATAGCAGAGGTCTGACCAGAGGGTCAGTTTTGGTTTAGACATCTGTCATGGGAAATTTCTTCAAGGGCGTCTCAGCTGGATGTTGTCTTTATGTTCTGCGGTACCACCATCTTTTGAAATCTGAAAGTCGTGTGTTTGTCTAGTGATGGCCTTTGTTTTCCTGCCAACCAACCATAGGGGTGAGACACTGTCAGAATTTGATTCCAGTGTTCAGTGCTGGTTCCTAGGGGTTCACAGTATGTTACCCAGAGCTGGTTTATTTGACTCCTTTCATATTTTTATCCTGGTTCTGGGTAAAAAGCCTTTAGAAAGAAACAAAAATATAAACATGAGCCCCTAAGTATTTCATTCCAGTCTGCAACACACTAAAAAGCTGTTACATTTCTAGAATACTCCATAGATACTGCATGTATATGACTGACATAAATCCAGTTTTTGCAAATAACACAACTCAGTGTACAGCTTTGTGATGGATGTCCAACAGGAGTAAAAATGCAGTAAAATAGTTTGCTTACACAAATCTAGGACAGTGGCTCAGCAGGCAGCATTACTGCCCTGCAACACAGTTAGACATGGCTTTGAATCCTGATTAATCTGTGTGGCATTGGATGTGCCTCCCACAGTCCAGACATATGTGTTTCAAGTGAGTTGGTACCTAAATTGCTCACAGTGTGTGTTACATTAAATTCAGGGAGTTCACTGCAGTGTAACTAAACCATAAGTTTATTTAATCTTTTCATGCTGATTTAGAGAAAAATGTTTACTAAATTAACAAATGTAAATCAATCTGGCATGGTCCTCATAGTGTATCTGCTGGTGCTTTTTTATCTATGTTAACTGTCTATTTGTCACCAAAAGGAAATCTGGTTGTTCAGCTATCCTTTGAGCAGCTACTGTCTTCACCACCATCACATAGTCTGCTGTTTCAGCATCCAGTTATTTGTAATACTACTACTACTACTACTACTACTACTACTAATAATAATAATAATAATAATAATAATAATAATAATAATAATAAACTAGTGCAATATGTTTATGATGAAAAATCATTCACTTTTTCGGGTACTGTATTACTCCTATTTCAAAAGAGTCAAAAAAGAGTCAAAAGAGTTTATTTGTCAAGCACATGGTTGTGTACCATGTGTTGAAATGTGCTCCGATCTGAACCAGGATGACTGTGCGAACAATCTATAATGGAAAATGAAGCAAACACATATCCAAACACTAAGAAGATTAGAAACAGAAACAAGCAGTAAATAGATAAATAAGTAAGTAAATAAGTAAATAAATAAATAAATAAATAGGCAAAATGGTAACGGAACAGTTAAGGTGCCCTGGAAGGGCAGTGACAGTGGGGGGGGGTGGGTTGGAGCGGAGTGGTCAGAGATTATGTGAGGGTAGTGATGTCATGTCCGGGTTCAGAAGTCTTATGGCCTGTGGGTAGAAGCTCCTCCTTAGCCTCTCCGTTCTGGCCATAATGCTTCTGTAGCGTTTGCCTGATTTCATCAAGATGAATAGATGGTTGCTGGGATGAGATAGGTCACCAACGATCCTAGTCGCTCTGGTCCTGCATCTCCTGGTATAGATGTCATGTAGGGACGGTAGATCAGATCTGGTGCAGCGTTTCGCTGCCCGGATCACTCTCTGCAGTGTCTTGATGTCCCGAGCACAGCTGTTCCCAAACCAGGAGATGATGTTCTGAGTCAGAACAGTTTGTACAGCACCAGAGTAAAAGGTCTTAAGGATAGCTGGAGAGACCTGTAGCTTCCTCAGCTGCCGGAGGTGGTAGAGCCGCTGCTTTGCTCTACTGGCTTGAGCTCGGATGTGTACAGTCCATGTCAAGTCCTCAGTGACATGAACGCCCAGGTATTTGTAACTGCTCACCCTCTCCACTGCAGTCCCGTTGATTTTAAGGGGGGTGTAGGACCGCTGCTGGCGCCTACCGAAGTCCACCACCATCTCTTTTGTTTTGCCGACATTCAGTTGGAGGCAGTTCTCCTGGCACCATGATGCCAAGTTTTCCACCTCCTCTAAGTATGCTGTCTCATCGTTGTTGGAGATGAGGCCCAGCACCACCGTGTCGTCAGCAAATTTGATGATGGAGTTGGAAGCGTGTGTGGCCACACAGTCGTGAGTGTAGAGGGCATAGAGCAGAGGGCTAAGTACACAACCTTGCGGAGCTCCTGTGTTGAGTGTGATGATGCCTGAGGTGCAACTACCCACTCTCACCACCTGTGGTCTGCCTGTGAGGAAACTGAGAACCCAGGCACACAGGTGGCGGTTCAATCCCAAGTCATTCAGTTTAGTGAACAGTCTACGGGGGACAATGGTGTTGAAAGCTGAACTGTAATCGATGAACAGCAGTCGCACATAGTTCCCCTGTTTCCTGTCCACATGACTGAGGGTGGTGTGCAGGACGTGGGATATGGCATCATCCGTGGATCTGTTGGGGCGGTAGGCAAACTGAAGTGGGTCTACAAAGTTGGAGATGGATGCTGTGATGATGGCTTTGATGAGTCTCTCAAAGACCTTTATGACTACCGAGGTCAGTGCAACGGGCCGGTAGTCATTTGGGCATGAGGGCTTATTGTTCTTTGGTACCGGGACAATGGTGGATGTTTTAAAGCACTGAGGAACTGTGGACTGAGCCAGAGACTCGTTGAAGATGGTTGTGAGAACTCCGGCCAGCTGGTCGGCACAGCAGCGCAACAGGCGCCCGGAGATGCCGTCCGGCCCCGGCGCTTTCCTGATGTTGACGCGCTTCAGCTCCCTCCGCACATCGGACTCAGCGACGGTGATGAAGTCACCACATTCCTTCGCCAGGCTGCGGGTCTTGCTGCGGTCGTGGGTGACTTTAGCGCAATCGGACTCGAAGCGGGCATAGAATGCGTTGAGTTCGTTGGCGAACCCAGAATCGGCACTCATAGCCACGCTAGATTTCCTTCCGAAATCTGTGATGGTACGCAGTCCTTGCCACAATTTGCGCGCGTCACCCTGGAGGAAAAGCGACTCGACCCAAGAATTTTTATTTCCAAGAATGCATATAAATGCAAGAAATGTGATCACAAAAGATGTCATTTTAACATGTAGGAAATTTGTGTATTGAAATTCCATATCTCTTACATATGGAAACTGTTGCCAAATTGATAGATAAAGCATTTAATCTACCAGTTATGACTCATGAGCATTATATAAACCATATAATTGTGTGCAATCTGTACAAGTGTGCATGTATAATGATTTTCTATAATCCCCGTTTTGATTAAGTTTATTACAAAGTATTTGATTTAAATGTTTTAATATCGTTGTGCGTCAGCTAATGTCAGGATTGTTTTACTTTGAATTCCCTGCAGGTCCCGAGGACTTTTGTTGGGGTTATAATCTTCTTCTCCAAACGACTTTAATAATTTTAACAGTAATTTATTATATTACCGTTTACAACTGTATAAGAATGCCTCCTGCTTCAAGGACATAAACAGACCACGGAGCAACAACTAACGGATCGATCATACTGTGCTTCTTATTATTTTCTACACCTTCATTACAGTTATTTGTGTACAGCAGCAATTCATTTTCTTATGGAAAAATCTATAAATTCAAGTAAAAACAGAATAAACAGGTGCAGTTGGTTTATTTTAAGCATTAGCAGAAGGTAGTGGTTAGAAGTATCGGTGGCGCAGAATATATATATATATATATATATATATATATATATATATAATATATAAGAGCATAACAAATCGCGAAGTGGATCCTGGCCATCTGGAACTGTATATGATGTCTGCCCGAAGCCGGACCTTTTAATGAGTCGCACACGACGGTCGCCGTGGTAACGGCAGTACACAAATTACAAAGGACCCACAATAATGTGGAAAACTGACAGGGGGGCTGGTAAGCGCATGCTGTTGGTATTAATGTTATTCACCACGTGATACTTTACGCTGACAAATGTGTACGCATAAATCATATATTCTGAACATATACTTAATTTAGTTTAATAATTAATTTAGATCGTTTGTTCCCGCCGTCGGTAAAGTGCACGAAAGGCAGACGGAAAGTATAGCTTTGCCAGAGGGACCTATGTACCATTCCAATGCGAAAAGTAATTTTAATAAAGCAGCAACGCAGAAAATGAATTATGTTTACAAAAATGGATGAAGATTTTTTTTTTTTTTTTAAGTTTGTACGGTGTCACTTTGTTCACTTCTGCAGGACAATATATTTAGTGTTAACGTGCCTGCTTTGCAAAGTGTGGTGCTGAAGTTCGCAGCTATGCCTCAAGAAGGGAAGACCGACATGGAAAGGATTGGCCTCTTCAAAGAGATGGGATACATCAGCAATGGCGACAAATATGTCCCTTTTACTTACAGTATGTTCACTGGCACATGTTATAACTTTTGACAGCAAGAAATGTGAGATATAAGATGAAAAGTGTTGAGAAATATGTAGATTAACAGGGGTGCAGGGACAATGTGGTAACATGAGTTGGACAAAAACTGGCAACAGTAGTATTGTTTGGCGTGGCCCAACACACAGTATGCTGACTCCTCAACTTACAACCACAAGTAGACCCAGGAGTCTGTAATTTTAATTGTAAATCCAACCACTTGGGTCACACTCAGTAAAGCTGAATAATGTAGGTCCCCCTTTCACTCACAAACTAAAGCATTAATGATTTAAAAATGTAGTATCGTAAGACTTTATTCATTTTTCATTCACTAGTCATCCTGTGCAGGGTTCCTGTGTTCCAAAGTTTATCTTATAAACACATGGTGTGAGGCCAGTGGATGCAGGAATGTTATTTTGTCACATTTTATATTAACTTGAAACAGCATAAATCACATTTATCAACAGCTAGTCAGTTTCAGGTTGCATTATCTATAACATCTATAAAAGTGTAGTAACTAACATTTGTAATAACTTCAAATAACATTAAATATAAACATAAAAAAATAAATATAGATTAAAACGACTGACAATGAACACACGTCCTCTCCATAAATTCCTATTTAATATCATTTTGTTACAAACGCATGTTTGTCATCTTGTATTTGGCCACTAGTGTTCACAAACACCAGACAGAAGCTGTTAACATCAGATGCAAGTTCTATTAATCCACCCCAACACTCCTGCTTTGTTTGAGCAAATTTTATTATTGTTTAACATCTGGCAGGAAAGCTCAGGTGATGTTCACATATAAAGATAGACAAATGAACAAAATATTATTAAAAATAAAAGGTAAATTGTTCTGTAACTCAAAAGTGTGTAACAGGTAGACCCAGTGTGCTATTTCAGTATCTCCAAGTTGCTGATACAAAAATGAACATTGGCCTTCTTCTGTGGTCCTGGAAAGCTGGTTATCGTTACTTTACCATTGTTTTTGGACATGCATTTTTAAGGACCTTTCAACGAGTCTGCATATAAGAACAAACAAATGCTGACCAGCGTGCCAAAGAAAAAGTGCGGCCTACAAGTCGGCTACTTTGACTCCCACTTTAAAAGGATCTTTGAGCAGGAAGCCCTTTCAGACCCCAGCAAGCGGCGAAGGCAGCACAGGATGCAGCAGGCCAAGCGCAACGTAGCGAAGGCCTTCCTGCCCACCAGTGGAGAAAAGCGAGCGTAAGGACATGTTTTTACTGTTACCTGACGAAAAACTGTTCAACAGGCTATGCGCATTAAATGTTGTCAGAAAACCCTCATCTGTGAGTAGCAGAGGCAATGCAGCTTTCGCCAAAGAAATGATGGCACTGTGGCTGCAGCCTGCATTTAAATTCAGATACTGAGAGACAGCAAAATCATTTCTGTTCCTTAATACAGGGCTGTCCAACCTCTTCTAGCCAAGGCCACAGTCATTAGTGTGAACTGTCTGAGGGCCACATGCATCCTCCACAAATTACAGAAAGTGGCATGGCATGCTGAATGCCTCCCTCATTTCCAGTGGTCAGGGTGGCTGTGTATCTCAGAATCACTGAGCACTAAGATGCCAGTCACACACTGGTCAGTTGACAGTGACCAATTAACCTGAAACACATGTCTTTAAACTGTGGGAGGAAACCCACACAGGCTGGCAGAGAACATATCCAAACCGCCCACAAACTGTGAATCTGTTTGCTACACTACTGTGCCACTTGTTCAAAATTAACAATTTTTATTTATTTTATTGTATTTTATTTAGACACAGTGTATCTAAGTGTAGCTGCATTGCCATGTGATTCTGTGGAATTTGTAGTGTGTAGTTTTATATATGAATAACTTTACAATTATTCTTGCAAGCCACACCTTGGATACCCATGGTCTAACAGGCCTGACTGACATTTTGCTGAAATGGCTGTTATTGGGTAATGCACAGTGCCCAGAAGGAATGATCTGGAGCATGATCTGGTTTGTAAGTGGATGCGCCAGTGAGTACAGTTAAATTGAAGCATAGACATATCCTTTATGATCAGAACGGTTCTGTTTAAGGTCTGGGGCTGGCAGTTACTACGGGACGCTTGGTGGACCCATCAAAGCCATGAGTGCCTTACAGGTCCCTAGAAATCCCTACAAAGCACCTGGGAAGAATTTTTTAACAAATCCGGCAAAAGGAGGAAGTGGATACGGGTATGTCCACAGTGCTGCAATTCACCATAATATCATGCTGTTTCTCCTTTCGCAGACATTATGATGTGGTGTTTTATCCCAATTAGGTATCCAAATGTAACTCTGTCCAAACCTGAGCCCTACTCTGCAGACCCCTATGACAGAACAAGAGAAATGTTAAAGGTGAGAAAATATTAAAAAATTAAACATATAAACCTCTGTATAACCATCTAGATTGACTATCTGGCCCAGGTTGTGTTTCTGTTCATGACTGGAAATATCTATTTTTTACTAGAGGGAAAGGCAAATGCACAGGGCCTTGATGAAAGGAGCCGCCTTCCATTTAAATCTTCATCCAAAGGAATATTTTGATAGCAATCCTTACAAGCGTGACGTGCCACTGCCGCCTGTGAAGCACCCTGAGAACGTGAAGGCTTCTCTTGCTCCTTTCAAACCCAGCTCTCCAGGCAAAAAGGTGAGTGTTTCTGGACCACCATATTGACTACATATGGCTCATAGCAGTTTTCTATGAATACAGTCCTGATCAACATTATTGGCACCCTTGCATTTTAGGTATCTTCAGAAATTATTGGAAATTTACCAACTTTTGACAATCAGAATATTTCAATAAGATGTGCAAAGTTACACATACAGAAAAGGTGTGTATTCAACTCACATGCAGGTTTTTCACAAAAGAAAAAGAAAATATGACATGGGCAGGATTACAAGCTCTTTCCCCAATACATGGTTATATAAGTCTTGGCAATGATGATGCCTCCAAATGTTTCTTGTAGCTTTGAGAAGCTTCCTGCACCTTTCAGTTATAATTTCCCTCACTCTTCAGTTGCACTTTATTGTGGCTTTTTAATGTTTACAGGATTCCTTTCAACAGCACCAGATTTCTGTTCTTTCTGAAGGTTTTCAGTTGGATTGAGATCAGGACTCACTGACAGTTTAACATAGTCCATTTTTACTTTTTAACTTTTCTTTTCAGCTTTTGGATCTGTGTTTCGGGTCAGCGTTCTGCTGAAGGACCCATGATCTTTGACCCAACCTACTTTTCAGACTCTGGGTAGCACAGTTCACTCTAAACTACCTTATTAATCCTCTGATTTCATGGTTTCCTTAACACATTCATGGTCTCCAGTACCAGCAGCAGGCCTACAGCCTCACAACATTATGGAACCTCCACCATTTTTAACTGCAGGTATCCTGTTTCTTTGATGTCAGTTCTTGATCTGTAAACAAATAGCTGGTCTGTATTGCCAAATACCTCTATTTTGGGGTCATCAGTCCACAGAACATTTTCCCAGAACATTGTTGGTTTCTCTAGGTACTGTTGGTTTGTCCTTTTTTATGTTTGTCTTTCAGCAGTGAGGTCCTCCTCAACTTTCACCCATGAATCTGTTCTCAGTTTAGAGTGCACTATATATGATAAAGGTTGAAACCATCACTCCACATTTCTGCAGGTTGGCTTTAAGTTCATCTGATGTTTTACATGGTGTTTTATCAATATTTCTTATCAAACTTCAAAGACTCATTTGATCAATTTTCTTCTCACTTCTTGACAGCTCCATGAGCAGCAAGCTTCTTATTGAAATTGTAACCTGTGGATAGAAGAATGCCAGGGTCTCTGCATATGATGTTGTACCATTTTGAATTTTTATATTTTGCTGAATAGTTTTCTGATTGATTAGTTATTCAATGGTTAATTCATGTTGTGTGAGTGCCGGCAATTTATTGCTGGTGAGTCTAATTTCACTGCAATGAGAATTTAGTTCTTCTAACCAAACTGATTTGAATTGTTCAAAAGGATCCAAAAACTGTCAAGGCAACTCTTTAATTTTTATACTATTTCCACTGATGACCTTTTTTTATTTTTATTGCTTTATCCTGTGCTGTGGTAGGTACTGTGTAGCCCAAAGCTGTTTCACTGGCCATTTTTTTCTAGAGATATTTTGCCTGATATTCCTAAAATATAAGTGTTATGCATAATAATGTTGACCTTAACTGTAAATACATGGATAAGCACATACATTTAGTTATCTGAAATTATTCTCAAAAGCAACTTACATTGATTTATCCATTCATGCCGCTGAGTAACAAACTGCAAAGACAACACTTTTAACTACTATGCCACCTGCTGCCCACAACACACTGTGATTTATGGACCTTTTTATTATGTCCCACTGTGTATGTGATTGTGATATCATCTGAATAGTCAGAATATCTTCACTGGAAACTGTTTTTGTCTCTTTTTAGGTTGGAGGAATGAAAGCTGGAACATTTGAGGCTTATCCCTCCCACTCTGCTGACCCTTATGACATAAAAGCATTCAAAGCTGCACCAGCCAAAAAGAATGTAAAGGTTTTCCACCCATCCCCTGGGCCAAAGAGCATGCCAGTTAAAAGCATCCTGCAAATGAATGTCCTTAGGTAAGATTGTTAATTTCAGATGTTTCCCTAGAATTGAACTTGAATAGTTGCTTGATTACATTTCTTCCTATGGCTCCTATCTTGTGTATATTCACTTTTATCCACTTATTCATTTGGCAGACACAATTCTACAAAATGACATACAGTATATCTCAGGATAAACAAAAGTGCTTCAACACACACACAGAGCCTACAGATTGATTGGTTCCACCATTACTCCAACATTAAATTTCAAGTAGCTACATGTGGAAGTGACATGAAAGTAGAAAAATACATCAAGCATAATCAGTGGTGAAGGACTAACCTACAAAGTTGTCAGGAGCTCAAGAGAGACATGCAAAGAGAGATGAGTTTTGACATCCTTCTTAAATGCCAAAAGGGAGTCTTATTCTAAGGGGCAGAGGGAGATCATTTCACCGCATTGGGGCCAAGATTAAGAACCAACAGCATTTTTTTTGACACCCTAATAAGGGGGGAAAGCAAGTGGCCAGAGGTGAAAGAGTGCAGAGTTCTTGTTGAGATGTAGGGTTTGATCAAATTTTGCATGTATCACAGCAAATGTTCATGGCAAGAACAATCGTAATATCTTGCAAGCTATAACCAGAAATGTGGACAGGGAATAAGAAGGGGGATACAAGGGAAGTCTTTGGTAGGCTAAACACAACTCACAATGTGATATTCTGTACCAGCTGAGAAGCTTGCTGTTTGAAGTCGGAAGAACAGGTGTGAGGGCGCTATCCAGGCGAGGTATCACCACAGCAGGAGCAGGAGCAGAGCAGTGTAGTGTGGATGTTGAAGATGTGTCTGCAGTGTTTTGGAAGAAGCGAACACTAGATCCAGGTTTGACTACTAGTGAAAAGGACATCATCGAGGTTTCCAGTGAGGTAGAGTGTTCCAGCAGGCTAGCAGATTGCTTCAGTCATGGAAAGGTTATTACTTGTTTAACTGTATTACCACACACATACACACACATACATATGAACTCTCAATATCTTGTCACTGACATTCTACTGTGTATTTAACCTACTTTAATCTTGTGTGAACTAGTAATATGATCTTGTTTGATATTAATGATCTTTGTTAAAGTATCAATAGAAATCAGTGAATACTGAAGAAAGTATAGATAGTTCCAAAGTTATGATGGTCCAACTTACAATTTTTTTACTTTACGATGGTGCAATAGCGATACACTTTCAGTAGAAAACTTTACTTCGAATTTTGATTTTTTCCCAGGCAAATAATATGTGGTACAATACTCTCATGATGCTGGGAGCCAGGAGTGATCCGCATCTCACAGTCTGCTGCTTGGTCGCTAGTGTATACTGTGGAGTTTTCTGTGTTCAAAGCATTTTTTTTGGATACCCCCCCGTATCTATGTTGTGTTGTATGCATCCATCATGTCTATGAAATGCCCGTATATATCTTCTGAAATGCCCATAATGACTTTTAAAGTAGGCTAGGCTAGGATGTTCGGTAAGTGTTATTGTGTGGGTGGATGGAAGCAATTGTGAGACACCACAGTAATAAGTTTAAGTTCTGTTAAACTCTTTACTGAATGTTGTTTTTGACAGTCTTGCCGTTAGCCAGGAGCTAGCGCTAAACATTAGCAATTGGCAGTAAACAAAAATGGAAGATGTCACAATTAAACATAAAATACAAGACCTTAGCAAGACAGTGGTTGCAGGAGAGTTTACAAAGGGCAGCGGAAACCGAACACTGACAGGAAGTCCAGGCAGGAACTAAATTCTGTCCGTGATTGGTTCCTATACCAATCAGTCATTCAGTCTGAAGACGGGGACGGAGAGACCGCCTACGTTCCGTTGCTGAAGCTGCCACAGGTGTGACAGTAGGTTAGGTGTACTAAATGCATTTTGACTTATGATGGATTTATTGGAATGTAACCCCATCATAAGATGGGGATCATTTGCACTTTACATTGCTTTTACATGATATCTAAAGCCTACACACCCTTATAAACATTTCAGATATTGTTGTAAAAATGAAAAGCAAGACAAATGTCAGATGTTTTTGCACATATAGGTCTTGAAATAAATACAATTTAAGTAAAAAATAGGATAACTTTAAGGAAAAAGCATGCACATTCTTTACAGTAGGTGTTGTAACTTTTGGCTCTTTTTAATCTCACATATTATCTTTTTAAGTTGCTGAAATCATCATAATCTTTTGTATTTGGATTTGCAGGGCATGCAACAAGCTGTGAGAGGGATAGAAGCCATCTGATGGCAGGAAAAGCAGAGCTGGGAGGTGCTGTTCACATTGTTTCAGAAAAGTAGTTATACTCAAAAGATGAGCTTACATAAACAAAAAAGAAGTTTCACATATCTGTTGTCTCAAACTTGATGAGCCCTTCCCCTGTCTGTAAGCACAGAAGCTGACAGCAAGTTGTCATTTTTGCTGCCTGCAATAAAATAAAATGTATGTAAAATCATGCTCACACTCTAAATTCCTAGTTGTTCTACTTGCTTCTTTAAAGTCCTGATAATTGAAGGCAGGTGTGTTTGAGTTCTCCCCTGGCCCCAAAAGAGGTCTCTGGTTGTTTTGCAATGAGATGTTTTTTTAATTGGCTCTTGTATCTGCTGTTGTCTGTGTGCCCAAATGCAACCTGACCCCTGTCCAATCAAAGTGATTTACACTGTTTTACCCTTTTCTACAGCTGGGTCATTGTTACTGTACCACTTTAGGGGAAGTACCTTGATCAAGGGCACTAAAGCAGGAAATGGGATTTAAACCTGGGTCCTCCAAATTCAAGGTGGCAGATGTAACCACCATCCCTCCTGGCACCCCTGCTGCTTGAAGTCTGTGTGCTTTTCTACCTGCAGTTGGTCTTAATGCTGTTCTTAACTACATCCACCTTCTTTTAATAGCTTGTGGAAGAAGTTTTCATTTGCTATTTTGGACAATCACTTTATTAAGAATGCATAACAGACAGTCTCTTCTTGACTTAGTTCCCAACCCAAACAAATAAAAGTCTCCTCTCTTTTTTACCTTGACTCTAAGAACATCCTAGGTCCAAGATGTTCTATTATATCTGCAGTTCTGATGGTCAGCCGATATCGATAGGAAAAACATTTGAGTTCTGAGAAGTGAGAAAACCTTTAGAAAGCAAAACATGACATGATGTGAAGAACACGCTGGCATCCAGCAACAGCATGCACATTTAATCTTCTTGCACAAAAATATTTCTAGTTTGTGTAATGTATATATTCTACAATACTGTTTATGCCATGGTAAGCAAACAACATAAATAATTAGACTAAAATGAGCATAAATGAGTCAAAAATCACTGAATCCCAAGTGTAGCATCCCCTTCGTTACAAAAATACACCTTAGTTGGTCATAGTGGCCTACTGGTCTCAGAAAGTAGTCCTTACGGTTGGTTGATCAACACCATAAAGTCAGTTCCTTCCCAGAACAGTCACTTTCGCGGATTTCCACAGGTTTGAATGCCCTTTATCACAAAAAATGTTTAGTAACTAAGGCCACCTGACATTTGTCAAACGAATAGCCTGACGTCATTCGCGCAACTTCTCACACCGCCTCAAGCTGCTTGGCGCGGTGCCGTGAAGGCGGGAAGCCACGCGACGTTCATTGGAAGAGGTGTGTTCGGTCATGTGACCGCGCTATGACGTCACCCGGAAGCGGGTCCTCAATCTTCAAACATGGCTGCGCTTCGCTGTCGCCGGGACCCGTGTGGCTTCGTCTGTTTGATTCTGACTTATTTCAGCGTCTTTTACGCGGACTATGTGGTCATTCAGTATGTCCTTATCCCGGCCTATTCCGGCAGGTGAGTGTGGGCTTGCGCTTGCCCTTCTCTTTGTCAGTATTTGTCCGCAAGCAGCTCTGTGTCCAGGTAAACACACAACGGTCTGGTTTAAACGTCACCGTCGGTTTTGTCACCGCGACTGCAGCAGTATTAAAGTGCAAAATTATTTTTGTACCTCAAGAGTTGTTGCATCGGAAGCCAAGTAGCTGTTGTAGTCAGCGCTTATATTACCATTTTTACCAGATCAAAAATTATTTTGGTGCTAGACTACCGCTCTATGAATTATTAAATCACATAATAGTTTAAATCCTTATTTATTAATTCTTTAAGCACAAACGCTTTTATTGACAATCTAGTGCTCTGCAGAATGTATTTTCTGTAACTGATATCATGTTAAAATGCGTTGGACCTCCCTGTGGGACTTATTAATGTGACTGTTGAAGCGGGATAAATAATACTAGTGAAATATTCCGTAAAAACGTATAAAAATTCTAGGCGTCCGTATACCCCAGCCGTCAATCTGTACCTGCTACTATCTATTTCTTTTAATTATTTTAGTATTTCTCATTGATTAACTTCCCTTTTATAGGCATGTGGATGTGATGGGTATTTTATTGATACCTGCAGGGAAATTCATACAACATAGCACGTCATGCCCGAATATGTAAATACATAACAAATTAGATAATTTCAATTGTTACATTAGCCAATCAAACAAGTGCATGGATTCTATGATAAGAAGGTATATAGTGAATAAATATCATTTTAATGTCTTTTTAACTTGCTGTTAAAAAGGTGGTGTGGTTTTCAGCACAAATCTCAAATGAAATTCTGTGTGGGACTCAGATCACTGTTGTCATCAGACTCTGAATTTGTCATGTGAATGACAGCAGGGGACATATGTCTGAGTCACGCTCTCTGTGTCGCAGTGTGTGGTGCTCACTCCACGGCACGGTCTTCAACATAATTCTCCTGTTGCTGCTGGCTTGCCACTCCAAGGCCGTCTTCTCTGACCCAGGTCAGTGCTGCCCCAAGTGAGCTTGCCCTCCACACACATGCCTCTGTTGCTTTGTGTTTGATTATAGCATCTTGGTAGACTGCTTTTACTGTTAAGGAGCTTAATTCTAACCTGCTTGAGTAGATTTGTGATCTTTGAGGTTAAAAATAGCCAGTTTATATAACGCTGTCTGACATGTGTTGTCTTCACTCTACCGTCTTGTGTGTGTGTGTGTGTGTGTAAAATACATGTGGACTTCACCTTACAGCATTTGTGACTTATGATGGCCACCCCATTAACATATTATTTTTGTAATATGGTTGTAATGTCTAATGCCAGTTGCTCCATTTGCTGAATGATAAGATGCTTTGGTCACCCAGCCACAAAGTGCCATATTTGTAACTGATTTAGTTAGTTTAGTGAGAGACTATCAGCAATTGTTTTATTAATGAAACTGTTTCATTTATGCAATTTTTTGTCATTCCCTTCCTAGTTATTTTTTATTTACATTGGCCAGCAAAGAAAAAAGTGAGTGTTCTGGTGGTGCCGAAAAGAAAAAAAATAAATAAAAGAAAATACATTTATAAATGAAAGCTAAAATAATAGTGCATGATGAAAATATAGCAACATACTGTATTAATGCAATTTTCAATATTTGAATATTGTCATAATCTGTGAAAATGGTGTAGAAAATATAACAAAGGCCTATTACCCAACATAGCATTTGTGCTTGTTAGTTGTTTATACAAGGTCTGTTCAAAAAGTATTCGGATTAATAACATTGCTGTAAAATGCTACTTTTTTTAGGATTGTGGTAGAGGTGGAACATTAATGAATTTTTGCTGATTGTGTGTGACCAGTCACAAGCTTGTTCACATTTCTTATATTCAAGATGAATGATAGTTTGCTGTCCTTTGTTGTTGTGCATGACGTTTACAATGACTGAAAAATCTGAGCAACATAATTACACACATTGAAAGTTGTGTGTCTGCACTTGGTAAAAGAATAAAGTCACAGAGGTTAATACTGGGCAAGTATGGAGGCTGCTGAATTTGGCTGATTTAGTGTTTTGCAAGGAAGTGTTGTGCAAGTTGTATGCTTGTAAATATAAGCTTTCTGTGTACCTCTGTTGATTGTTTGTTTAATGAAGAGCAAATGGACTATACATGCAGCCCTGTTCCCTGTAATGTACACCCTGTATCTTTGCCCTCTGCCAGGGATGGTGCCTCTGCCAGACACCGCCATCGACTTTTCTGACCTCAGGTCTCAGTCATCCCGGAAAACCGAAAGGGTGAGCCAACCGTCTATTGATCCATTCTCCACCATTAGTGGTCCGCGTTTACAAGTTGGCAGCCTGCAGTTGTTGTAAACTGGCACTATGGTTGTTGATGACACCACAGTGTGCCTGTGGGCGCACAAGACGTGGTACTCACACAACATTGTGTTGGCATGCCTTCATCAGCAGCCAGTGATGTTACTGTCTCACAGGGCTGTGAGGGATGGACCATCTGCAGCAGGTGTGAGACGTACCGCCCCCCACGTGCCCATCATTGCAGGGTCTGTCAGCGTTGCATCCGCCGCATGGATCACCACTGCCCTTGGTCAGTCTGGCTGCCCTCCAACACTACCACTGCTCACTTTGCCTCACCACAAAGTTGTTTTTTTCCTTTTCTTTTTCTTTTTTCCTTCTTTCATCCTGCCCCTGGTCACTGGACACTTTTGTCCCTATTATATTCCTTTTATCATCATTGTTGACCCCTAATTGTTTTACTGTATGATCTGCCTCCTTTTCCTCATGCTTACCCATGTCAGTGTGCCCCATGGATCATATGAGACCATTCTATCATTCCTCTAGGCATAAGCCCCATACACCCTCACTTGCAAGTGCCTGTGTAGAGGTTGCTACTCTAGTTGTCTCGGTAGATTTTGTTGTTCAAAGTTTTGTGTGTCATTTATGAGAGTTTATGTGCTCTAAATTTTTCCTGTTTCAGGATCAATAACTGTGTAGGAGAGTTGAACCAGAAGTACTTCATCCAGTTCCTTTTCTACACTGGTGAGAACACACTTCCTGACCATCACAAAACCAGCTATCCCTGTTTGCAGTGTGTGCTGGGATGGTTAAGAAACCTCTGTCAAAACTGTAAATGTGCAGATGAAGCTGGCTGACTCCAGTGAATGAAATGTACTTTATTCAGAATCATATGATCATATTATTGCCTACTGACATTTCTAGTATTTATTTAAAGGAGAAACGGCAGAGTTAAAGATGTTAAGGTTTGCATTGGGTGTGACGAGGATGGACAGGATTAGAAATGAGTATATTAGAGGGGCAGCACAGGTTAGACTGTTTGGAGACAGTCAGAGAGGCGAGATTGCGTTGGTTTGGACATGTGCAGAGGAGAGATTCGGGATATATTGGGAGAAGGATGCTAGGGATGGAGCTGCCAGGCAAGAGGAAGAGAGGAAGGCCTAAGAGGAGATTTATGGATGTGGTGAAGGAGGACATGCAAGTGGTGGGGGTGACGGAGAGAGATGCAGAGGACAGGAGGAAGTGGAAGCTTTTGATCCGCTGTGGCGACCCCTAACGGAAGCGGCCAAAAGAAGAAGATTTAAAGGAGAAACTGTAGTTTTTATACCTTGGCTTTTGCTATAATCCTTAGCCAGCAGTGTTGTCTACAGCTGTTCTTTTACAGCATTTCTGTGGTTTGCTATGCCCTAAAGAGTGCTATCTATGATCTCTGCCCTCCAGGATTGGCCAGCTTGTACTCCATTGCTCTGGTGGTGACAGCATGGATCTGGAGAATAAGGAGTGAAAGGGGAGGCGATGGAGAAAGAGACAAGGAGGGTGATGAAGCCCCCAGCAAACACTTGATTGTGTGAGTTTCTCAAGAGAGATGCGAACGGTGTTTCTTTTGTTTTTTGTGTCTGTCACACTTAAACCAAGGGGATTAGCAACCTCTTGTTTGGTTTTAATTCATTCATTATCAGTGCAGGGCTGTTGTGGTCCTTATCCTATCCTGGAAGTACAATAAAACCCCACTGTAGTGCAAAAAAAGCAGATTAAAAATTCAGTTGCATAAGATGGGGGTTGGGTTATCACAAGGTAAATTTATTTATTTTTTTTTTTATTAGACATGCAGGAAAAAGGTCAGTTATTGCAAACAAAAGTTGTATGTGACAGATATAATATGTACCATTGCTAACAATACTGTTACAACTTACCTCAACCGTGCCATAGGTAGTGAAAAAAATGAGAGGGGGGGCATGAAAGATTTGACTATAGAAACATGAGTTTTATTTCTACAAGGCATGTCAAAACACCAGTAGTCAGAGTGTAGCAACAAACCCACCTTAAAGCTCACAAGCAGATCAAACACATACCGGGTCAACCATCCCCCCGTAATTCCCTGCAACAGTTAGACACAGCTACTTGCACACATATACAGTAGCAGTGGATTGTTGGAGAATCATGGCTACCCCCAGGGCTACTACACTGCTAATCAGATAATAAAATGAATTACTTTTACTTGGTTATTGTTTCTTAAAAGGTCACAGAAAGAAAAAAGCAGAAAAGTTAGGAGAGTGAGAGTTATATTATGTGCACTGAACGGAAAAAGTATCAAATGATGATATGCTTCTTAACCCACCTCCTCATGGAAGAATGGGAGCCAGTCATCTTGTATGCAGATTTAGGTTAAGGTAGGGTGTGGTATTGCAAGGTATTACTGTGTAAGGCACTAGGCAGAGTACATCCTGAATGGGATGCCAGTCCATCACATACTCATTGAATCACACATACACACATTAAGGGCATTTCAAAGTCTACCAGTTCACCAGAAGCATCTTTGGAAACTAGGGAAAAACATACAAAATCCTAGTGAACTGTTAGACATCAGCCTTGCCTGCTGCACCACTGTGCCACCCAGTTCTCTGGTATTGTCTCTTAAATTATACTGCTGTGCTGTCCTTTCTGTCTGTCTGCTGCAGAGCACACTACATCATCCTGCTCGTCGAGTCTGTCCTCTTCGGGGTCTTTGTCATGGTCATCTTCTACGACCAGGTAATGTGCTGCACTAAACTGTTCGACAGGTCTAAAGCCACCAGGTGGCCCAGGTGATAGAGCCTATACCTTAAGACTCAAGGGGCAGAAGTTGAAATCCCACCTCCTGCTGTAGTACCCATGGTCAAAGTACCCTGAACTACAACAACTACAATTATTTGTATAGCACATTTTCATACAGTAGTCTCTAGCTCAAAGTGCTTTACAAAATGAAAGAGACAACAATAAGAAAGAAACAGTAGACAATAATAATGAGAAAATGGTATACAGGAATAATGAATAAAGTTAGACTGAATATGAGGTTGTACAGATGAAAAGTAGGGTCTAAAGGCTGGGAGGACAGAAAAAAACAAAAAAAAAAAAAAAACTCCAGGTGGACTGGAGAAAAAACAAATTTGCAGGGGTTCCAAGGCCAAAAGACCATCCAGCCCCAACTAATACAAAAAAAAATACCCAGCTGTAAAATTGATAAAATCACTGTAAGTAGCCTGTAAGGTGTTAAGGTGAACTCTGTAATTCACCTTAAAGAAAAGTGAGGGAATACAGAAGAATTGGCCAATATTTGATCATTAAAAAAAATGTATAGGTTTGTTATGCGCATGTGTACAAGCTCTGTGTATGTCCCTCTGTCCCTGTAGCTTGTGTCCATAATAACAGATGAAACACCCATTGAGCAGATGAGGAACAGGCTCATGAAAGACCGGACAGCTGGCGGTCAGCACTCACATACAGCACATACTCGCAAACCAAAACTAGCACTCCTGAGGGAGGTGTTCGGTAGGGGTAAGCATCTATGCCTAGTGTTTTTACATTGCAAATTAGTGCAAACTGAGTTTGTGTTTAGCATTTTGTAAATTTTCCTGCATTGTCAATATTTGTGTGTGAATTTCCTGTTGGAGCATTTAATTTTAAGACTTTGTGTGCTTTAAGCATTGGGTTGAAGACTGATGGTCTCGTCTGTCTTCCCTTTTTGTCTGAACTAGGGTCTGTGTTGTGCTGGCTGTTCCCTCTGCACTCCAGTCCTCCCTCCACAGGGGGCATCAGTTACTCAGCTCTACCAGACTATGATGTTTAGTGAGGGGAAAAGGTAATGTTTACTTTAGGGATGTCAGGGTGAAATATGAGTGGGATCAGTTCCGCTGCTTATATTTGCTGTAAAGGAAACTCTCGCTTTAATATGGAACGTGAAATTCTCCTTCAGACTTGCCTTGCAGTTCTCTCCACACACTCATGTGTACCTCATGCAACTCTCTTTACACACTAATACACACATTGTTTTCTTCTTCACACACCTTTGTGGTCAGCATTAAATACTTCACAAACATGTGTCCCATGTGGGATGTTGTCCTTATAACTGTTGGAGTATTTAATAACTTACAAGAAATTAACACTGTATTTGAATTAAATCACTTCTGCTATTTCTATGAAATTTCTACAAACTATGAAGGCACATAATGTTTATTGCATATTTATTCAAAGTGTTACTCAATATGTACCTATTTGTGTTTGTATACAACATCTCTTTGCTGTTACCGTCTGTATGAGTTAACTGTACATAACTATGTATTTTCTAATGAAACAATTTGCATACAAGTGTACTGGGAAACAAGTGTTACCTTACTTACATGGGCTTAGTTTTGTCACAATGTTTTGTTACAAAATTGCCATTTGCTGCTATTTGTCAGCTACAAGGATTTATATATTTATTAGAATGATTTAAGATGAACGATGGGGAATGCTATCATTGCTATTTATTTCCTTTTAACTGTGAATTAAGTGTTTTAAATATTTAAATATGTAAAATAAAACGGGTTTATTGGATATTGACTCACATTTTTTTCTACTGGGGAGAAGTGGGATATTGTAAAATACTGATAATGTCACATGGATGTCTTATATGGCTTTCAAGGAAGTTTATGGTTTTGGACAAAGACTGAGAATAAAAAAAACACTGAAAAGTTGACACTGGTTTGTGTTTTTCTGATGCAAGTTTTGAGTAGGCAAAGCAAGTACTTTTATAGCTGCAGTAAGTAAATAGTGATTTGTTTTTCAAATGAGGAAATGTAGCCTGTCGATGGCTTCTTCAGTTAATCTTTTCCCCCATCAGTTGTTTGTCCTGTGATGGTTTTCTGGATCGCATGCCACATCTCTGGACTTTGGGAGGAAACCATAGGGAAAGCACGCACGCTCTACAGAAGCTGAGCTGGGTTCGATTCCTTGCCCAAAACCGCAGTTTGGGAGCAGTGAGACAGCAGCATTACTGTGCTGCCTTTCAGTTCATCAATGCTTAGCTGGGTTAGTCTCAAGTGCCATTTCTTATATTCATGTAAACTCGGAAATTCCTGCTGTTAGTTGTGTCAGCAGGATAAAAATATCATGAAAAATCTCCAAGACATAAGTTAATTTTTTATTTCTGTCTGTTGAAACCTTTTATTTTAAACCCTTAATGTATATTCATTATTTCAAAGAACAGAAACAACATGCATACATTACTGCAAAGTTCTGTCAAAAATAACTGCATGTTTAAAAAGTTAAATAGTTTGCTAGCTTAAAAGGCATTCATACTTTTGTTTGCAGATTCACGGCTTTGATTTTGAAATCTGGGCCCCATCGCTTTTTGTCAACTTCCGGGACGTCGCAGGCAGAGGACAGGTCACGTGAGTCTCTCTTCCAACAACACGGTCGCTCCACTCGCCGCCACTGCAGCCCGGGGTTCCGCCGCCCGTCGCTTGTAGCCCATCGGTGCTGCTCTTGTGCAGCTTCGCGCTGTCGCCATGGCGGACGGCGAACGCTCGCCGCTGCTCTCCGAGCCCGGGGACACTGGCAACGGCGGCGTGCCGTCCAAACCGCAGGGTGAGTAGAGCGCCGCAAGCGGCCCCGCCTGTGTTTACCTTCCCTAAGAGTGGCGCGCACACCTGGGCGGCGAAACACACCTCTCATCGCGGGGGGCGAGGCGTGGCCGAGCGCTTTGTCTCGTCCACAAGGAAGACGCGGGGTGCACCCCAAGCGCCGTGCAGTAACCAACACACACAAACACACACCAAGCGCTGCGCTCCTCACTGAACGTTGTTCCGATGATGTCACTCACACATTCAGACATTGCCCCCCCACAAACACACACACACACACACACACACACACACACCCCAACCTAAGTCGCACGTGTCGTACACTGACGATCTGTGCAGTGTTAATGTGTTATAGTGTACATGCGGTGTGTGTGTGTGGGCTTTACTGACCCCCTGTACAGTGTTAATGTAATATAGTGTACATGCAATGTAAATGGTCTCAACTTATCACAATATCCATTGTGGTAAACCCAACTTACACCTTAAGTACCAGATTCAGATATGAGTCCAAACTTTTAGAACAGTTTCAATTTTAAGTGTTTACCACAAGTGTTTACCACAAACAGCTTTAATAATACAAAGTTTCTCTTATTTGCAGTTCTAAGAGTGGAGATTATACAGAATGTCAGAAGAAATTGTTAGATAATATGTGATAGAATTCAGTAGTTTTTTTTTTTTTTTACAAACAGTATAGAATACATTGTGTTGGTGTTACTGACTTGTGTTAAATACCTTTTATTTTGAGCAGTTTAAAATTTTATTTCTGTTTTTTGCTTGGGTTCTGACTTTTTTTTCTCGCGACAAACAAGTGTAAAATGACCCCCTAACAAGGGGAAATTGAGTATTGGAGTGACTTCCCAAGACAAATTAACCCTGTCAGTGTAGGGACTGCTGTGCAGAGTTCAGACCGTGTTTATATGTGCTGCTCTCTTTCTGTCTGTGTGTCCCAGGCTTCCCTGCCTTCCCGAGCACTGCGCCGCCTTCTCTTCTCCCGGGTGAGAACCCTCCTCAGTACTCCCCCCTGACATCCCCCGAGAGCGGCAGTGCCCCGGTCATCAGCTGTAGGGTGTGTCAGAGCCTCATCAGTGTCGAGGGCAAGATCCACCAGCACGTGGTCAAGTGTGGGGTGTGTAATGAGGCCACGGTAGGTAACACGAATACAGTGCCTACGGTACCGTCACATAATGTAATAAACGATTCTCCCCTTCATTCCAGCCCAACCTGAGAACAGGAAATATGAGGCCAACAAAATGCCTGAGCAGCAGTTTTTTATGTAGTTTTCTGACTTTTAAGAAACACATTTGTGTTTCTTTGTCCTCAGCAGAGGTATATTTTCAAAATAAAAATAATTAAATGTCATGGTTTAAAACTTCAGTTAATGTGCTGGAACTCAAGCCCAAGCCTTTATTACTCACAGGTTAACCAGTTACCTTTTCGCTTGTGATATGATAATAATTGTATTGGGAAATGGTGTAATAATAAGTGAATATACATAAAATTAACCTCTAAAACAGAGGCTTCATAGTTCTGCTACCAGTGTTTCCTTGAAAGAATCCACCTAGAATTAAAAAACTGTTTAGCTTCATTTTTGACAATTTTTGCTGGCGATAGCAAAGAGTTTTTAATGACACATTTTGCATAGAATTTCTTGATATTTGAATTTACTGTGTGCCGATCCATGTCAGGTATCAGATTGATGCCATCTATGCAAATATGAATGTTTAAGCCAATCACCCATCCTAAACAGCTGGACAACCGTCAGTGTGGGGCCCTAACATCTCGTGGGTGGTGTTTCAGTTTCAGCAGTGACAGGAAGCCAGTGGCACACCAGTGACACAACTTCTCTCTGTACCTTTCCTTCCACCTTCTTGCATTTCTCCACTCCTTCCTTTCCGTCTCCCTACGTCTCTTTTCGTCCCTACAGCCCATTAAGAACGCCCCCGCAGGGAAGAAGTACGTTCGCTGTCCCTGCAACTGCCTGCTCATTTGCAAAGTGACGTCCCAGAGGATTGCCTGTCCCCGACCCTACTGGTGAGAGAAGGCACACAAACTCACACTCCCACAGCAGATGTACTCATCTTAAGCACACTTTATCCTTATTTGCATTACTTCTAATTTTGCTTATTTGTCTGAGCCTGTTCTCCTGAGCAACTTACAGTGTTAAACTGCTTGCAGTGATTTATCCATTTATATAGGTGGGTAATTTGATTCTAATTTCAGGGTAAGTGTTTTGAGTAAGAATGCCACAGTAGGATTGGGATTCGAACGTGGGTACTTTCAGTCCAAGGCAGGTGCTCTAACCACTGGGCCCCCTGTTGACTGTTATTTGTCCTGCTGATATCGTGTATTTTTCCTGTGTTCGTACAGCAAACATCCTATCTGGCACATCTAAACATGTATCAACCTTTTCTGCTGAGAGACAGGGATAGGGGAGCAATTTCAACTGTGCACTGACTCCCAATTTACTAATGGTTGACAAAATATTTTGAAGATTTATTCCTTTTTAAAGCGGCTTGATTTCTTGCCCATCTCCTTTGCTTAACTATTTGCGCAAGTTTCTGTTTGTGACCTGTAGTTGTACACCAGTATGTGGCAGTAAAGTGCAGCTTTCCTAAGGGGTGATGAGTCTACGAGTAAGAGGAGTCATGTTGCTACCATGGCAACCAAAGTGGAGATTATAAAGAATACTAAATGTGGTTCAAAGTTAATGAATCTTGTATTTATAGGATGACTCACTCAGCCGTCAACATTGAACAGAACTCTGTGAAAGCAATGTTCTTATTTTTTGTAACTTTAAATTTGTTTATATTTTAATTTAGCTCAGTATTATCAAAAAATAATTGCGTTGAATATTTATTATTGCTACAGCTAGGGTGTTTACAGAACCAGAACCCACACCATAAATAAACCAAGCTTAATCTGTATTTCTGAGGATTTTTTTTTACTGTGAGTTTGGAGTTACAAATTTCCAATCCTCATGGCTTTTGTAAGTGGAGGAACTTGTATAGTTTAATGTATTTGGCTGGCGTAAACTCAGGGTCAGGGTGCTTTTTCCCCCACGGTGCTTGGCCATAGTCACCATTTGGTTAGGATTTTTGTTGGGTTCACAGATCCAGGGTCACCTTGTTGTTGGGTTTTATTGTGTTTCCAGCAAGAGGATAATAAATTTGGGTCCTGTCAATCCGGGGCCATCAAGTCCAGACCCCCAGCCAGTAGGAGCACGAGTCATCTGTGGACACTGCAGCAGCACCTTCCTGGTAGGAACCATCATCATTTGTCAGCATCATCAAAATCATCATTATCCTTTTATCATTGTCACTTTATGCTGCACTGATCATGGCATAAATGTTGACTTTAAGGACTGACTGGTAGTCTTTATTATTCTATAAGAATAGTAAATAATAATTGCAATTATATTCTGAAATGAAATGGAGTAAAACACAGTAATACCTTGTTTAATGTTGCCCTGTTTGTGGATGTTTCATTGTAACTTAATCATCATAATCTTCATTTTCCTCCCTTCTTTCTGACACCATGCCCTCTGCCCCCCCCCCACCCCCCATAAGGATGGGGAGTTCTCTCTGCTTTCCCCCCTTTTTTCATCACTGCTACTGAAGGGGGGGGCTCCCATCTTACCCTCTTTTTGTTGCTTTTTTTTTTACTCTCTTTTCAAGTATATCCCAACTTATTTTCATAAAAGTGCGTGTTATGAGGATAAATAAGACACAACTATTTATGCAATTCCAATGAGAAGTTTTGCAATTAAGAGTTGTACATTGTTTTACTGTATTTTCAGCATTTTCACCTATCTAATAACGTTTAATGTTAAAATGACCCCGTTTAGTTCCATTTCCTTTGGTACTCCCCTTTCTAGGAACATATCTGTGCTAACTGGGGTCTTACTGTAATGTGCTTATATTGTGTTTCATATGTTTCAGTGGACAGAATTTACAGATAAGACCCTCGCCAGGTGTCCCCACTGCAGGAAGGTGTAAGTATCTGTGAGTCCTTTATCCGTGAAACATTTGACAGTCAGCTGTCAAAAGTTTCACTGGAAAATGTAACTCTGTCTGCATATGTTCTTGGCTGTACTGGGGTTGCAGGTGGACAGGTTTGGAGAAGTAGAAAATTAATACAGGATATAGGAGATACTGAGTGAACTAAGGAAACTCTGCACTGCAGGAGGCCTTGTAGCAACACCCTCAGTCTCTATACCAGTACGATGATGCTCTGTACAGTAGCTCCTAAACCTTTATTTTTTTTTTAAGGATAACAGCCAAAGTACAGATTATCAGATCAGCTTGCAGTTTGTGAGATACAATGAAAATTATAATTACACTTCTTTCATGTACAAGCACTTAGGATCTTGTAGGTAATAAGCGTTTCCTGGGCAACTGCGGACGATAGAGCTGAATGTAGCTTCATGCAGAGAAGGTTGCAGTTTACCGGTTCCTGTGTTTGTTTGAGCAGTCGGTTTGGCTGTCTCTCGACACAAATGTCCCCTTAACTGCCTACTGTTTGCAGTTTCATAATGAACATTTCTTTAACCCTGTTTTTTAAAAGCTGCTTGGGGCCTTCAGGAAAGAGTGGTGTATTGGAATAAATGGTACTGTTTATGCTCTGTTGAGCAGAATTTCATTTATAATTAAGAATTAAGGAGGGTTTTTGTTGCAGGTCTTCAATTGGCCGAAGGTATCCAAGAAGGAGAAGCCTGTGGTGCTTCCTGCTGGGTTTGCTCTTTGGTATGACCACTGCTGGACTGGTGGTGAGTGGACAGGACTCCATTGCAGGCTGCCTGAATCATACTGTACACAGTAGGGCATACAGTTCCAGTCAAAAGTATGAGTACACTTAAACAGCACCTGTATGGGTCAGTCTGGATAGAAGATGTGAAAGCAAAGTATCTGACAAATGTCCTGAATCTGCAAACTCTGCTACAGAACAACTGAAAAAGTCCCCACAATGGTTGACAAAAGAAAACCACATACTCACACAGTGTCCAAATGACAGCGCTCTCTATCTGTGTTCCTCCTGTTCTCTGCAGGCCGGAACCTGGAACCAGGCCCAGGTGTATCGAGGTATCTATGCATCATGGGTTGTGCTGCTCCTGCTGGTATTGCTGAGTCTGGGCCGGGGCTTCTACTGGGCCTGCATGCGAGTCAGCCAGCCGGTGCAGAGCTTCTCATAAGAAGTTCCAGGTGGCCGTCACTTGGCAAGGTGGAGTCGAGGAGGGAGGAGGCACTGGTCAAGATCCATGTGAAACTTCCCTTCTCGACCTCCTCCCATCCCGTCTCCCTCTCACCACGAAACATGAGTGCTCCGTTCTGTCACCGTGACTGTGCGCCTGCTTCCTGTAGCATTGTCGGATTTTAAGGGAGTGAAGTAGTGTGTCATGCTGCTGCCATCAGCTGCTGTCATACAGTCCTAATTGACCTGCGTAAACATGGCGTAAATACTCCAGTCTGTACTGTATATAATGCATAGGGAACCAATGACCAGTCTGCCCAACCACATCCTTTGACCTCTGACCTCTCCAGTGGTGAGCCCAACTGTACCTAGTAATGGCCAGCTCACCCAGGAAACTGTTACTGGACCCAGACACACACATAAACACAAACATGCACAAAAATAGTCCCTCCTTATATAGTAAAAATGCAGTTTCAGACCAGTATGAACATGCACATTTTACACCGCTTACAGTGTTTATAACCACTGTGCACAAAAACATTTGTAATTTAATTTTGTTTTTGTTTTCATGTATTTGTGAATGTATTTTTTATGCCAGTATTTCATTTTATATATATATTTTTTTATTTAGATATATTTGGAATTTTACATTTTTTTGTGGCTCTTTGGTTAAATTACACTGTTAGATGAAGCATTTATTTAAGTTTTATTTTTGTATGTTTGTGTACTTTAATGCTAAAACCCCAAGTAGCGATGACCCGTGCGGTGACTTTTGCTTTGTGTAACTGTGTGTCCACAAATCCTGTCTACATGAGAGAAAGAATGTGTGTGTGCTTGTGTGCGTTTGCATGCACACAATAGAAGGATTAAAAATGCCCTGTAAAATACCATTTTGCAAATGAACAGGAAGACACTGTACTGCTTGCTTGGAAAAATATTCAATGCTCAGTTTACCTTTTTAAGTTCACCTAGAAAAAATATTGTACAACAAATCCATGCAGCATAAATGTGTCTTTATACTGTGTGCATAATTTATTTGTGAGCATTCAGTTTCAGGTCTTAACTTTTGGCATTTTTACAAAAATTTCACTGCAAATGCTGTGTCTGGTTGTCAGACTGAAACTGAAATGAATGATAGCTTGAAAAACGTGAAAAAGTGAGGTGTGTGTGTGTCATGGTGAGCAGTAGAATATTTTTCTCAGCTTCAACCTCACAGCAGTACAGAGGGACGTGAGTCCTGCAGGACACTCTGTGTGTTTAAATATTAAGATTAGTAAGATAATATTCTGAATCAATTGCAATATTTTTAAATCCACTGCCATCATAATTCCTCTGGTTTAGATAATGAAGGGGAGCAACTTCCAGTGCTGTTGGTAAAGGTGGAGTGACTACTGGTCAAACACCCCTGCTTTTATGCTCCTACACCATTCATGTTTTCCGTGCTTCTTTTTATTTTGGAACCCACAGAGCAAGTTGTTCACTTTTGAGACAGATACTCAACTTGTTACTGTAAACGAATGAGAGTTAGTTATTTACTTTTGAAAAAATGGTCTTGGCACCAAAACAGCATGAATAAGAGGTTACTGAGCATTTTATGGTGATCAGATGTTTAAGCCGCTCAGTGGCTGAAGCTAGCAAGCTGGAAACATTGCATGTTGGTTAATGTTAAGGGAGTCCTGATTGGCTCATTCTGAGCAAAGTACAGGTGGTCCTCACCTCACCACCAGCTGGACTTAACCTGGGATGTTGGAGCGAACGCCAACCGCTCTGTCTGCTGTGGTGTAACATCAGCGGGCCGCACTGCTGCAAGGCACCACATTTGTGCTCAGCGATTATTATTCATTTATTTTGTTATTGTTTAACCATTAGCACAGTATATTATTTTCAAACCATGCCATTTTCTCCAGCCATTGTTTAGGGGTCTAGCAGCAGTTGTGCTTCGTTTATAGAAAACCTTTTTTTGTCACAGAACTTTTTGTTTGTTCTTCTGTTCCAGTAACTTTTTATTTACAGTGGGTCACAAGTGAGAAGAGTGTGTTCTGGTTGTGCTAAAAAGAGCAGAGGACAAAAGATTTAGAAATGAAAGCTTAAATATAGTGCAACTATATATACTGTATTTATATGTATTATTCTATATTGTTATTATTCTGACATGATTAATGTGTGAAATTAATGAAGAAAATATATAAAAACCCTATAGCATTCATGCATGTAAATTGTTTATGGTTTATTCAATACAGTGTAAGGGGATCTGCGACTTGCAGCGAGGTCATTGGGACGGAATTTGTCATAAATCGGGGAGCCCCTGTACGACTGTATTATTGCTGTAGTTAGGTTTTTTAGCCAACACGCGGTCAGCTTTATACAGTTATTTGGCCTGTTATTCGGCAACCTTTGTATTTCAGAGCAACAAAAGCCCTTTTAAATCAAATGTGTATGTTTATATACCACATACACACGAACTATGACCCTGACCCCTCTGTTTTGGAGTATTTTGCTGTTGTAGGATTTAATGATGGCATTTTGCTGGAACCTTCCTGTTTTGTATTGCCTGGGCTGCGTCCATCAAGGCTTCAGTGTGTTAGTGCAGTAGTGGCTGTTGAGGCGGGAAACACCACCACCTCTGCTGTGCTCTTTTCTTCATCCTCGCCTTCTGTGATGATGCCGTGGCGATGTCATCGGCGATGCCGTGCACAACGGTGATGTCATTATCACGAACAATAAACGGCTGCCTTGTTCACACATCATCTTTTTGTCTGTGCTTCTTCCAGGTCACTTCTAATAGCTCACAGTTTATTGCTGATGCAAAAATACAGATGATGATGATAATAATAATAGTGTTTATGCCTATAGTGTTACACTGGGAACCAGGATGGGCATTAAATGTTACAATCCATCCACAAGAATTAGTAAGCTGAAAGCAAGCTGATTTCCCTGTGAGGTTCCACTGTACTACATCAGGGAAATATGGTTCTGCCAAACACTACTGCAGGAAGGGGATTTAAGGCCACAACCAGCTGTTGATGCAGGGGTGACACTAACAGCTATGCTGCTTGCTGCCCCAGCTGAGGTTCACAATGATCATTTTGAAGGGAATATTTGAAATTACTCTGTGGATTTATGGTTATTGGTTTCTTAAGGTTTTGATGATTGTCCTGTCCTTCAGCTTTTGTTCCAGCATAACTGTGGGTTACCTTCCAATTTTGAGCCAGAAACCTTCTAAAACTATGCTGAAAAAATTTGAGGCCCATTTATTGCCTGTTTAAATTCTTAGTGCATATATTTATTTAAATGAGTTATGCAAAATGGATTCCATCACTTCCTTTTGCAAAAACCAATACCACTTTCACCCTCTCCCTCTTTACTAGCAGTAATGATTATTATAATTCATATCAGTGTGAATGTATACATGTTTGTATGTACTGTATATGACTATGTATATATGTATATGTATATAATATTGTCTGTATACTATGTATCCTCAGTCACTGTCTGGTTTCGATCAACCACCAAACAAAAAAGAACAGGTTGCACCATACAGTAAGATCTCCCGAAAAGATGACCGTTGTAAGACTGTCCTCCCTCGAGGACCTGTGCTTTTCCCAAATTAGGAGACAGGCAGGGAAAATCTTGACAGACCCCTCTCACCCAGGCCACAGCTTTTTTGAACTTCTCCCATCTGGCAGGAGCTACAGATTACTGTGGGTCAGCACAACCAGATGCAAAAACTATTTTCTTTTCCCACACTGTTAGGTCCACGAACAGCTGATTTGTTTGTTAGTCTGTGCAACATTTATTTCTCCTTATAATATTAGATCTTATTCTGTGTGTGTACAGTATGTTGTGTTTTCTTATGCACGCTCTGAGCCACTGGAAACTGAAGCCAAATTCCCTGAATGTGAGCATCCTTGATCAGTAAATCTGATTCTGATGTTGTGAGTCTCCTTGTAAAACTTTTGCATATATTTCGTCCTGTCACCTCTTTTTTAATTTTTTTTTTTTATCATCCATTACGTGAATGTATAGCGAAGTTTGTATTTTTTGCTTGATTCTGGCTTGAAGCCTGTGGTGGCGAAATGCATGTGTTTGTGTGACTAAAAAAAGAACAAACCATGTTTTTGCTACAGAAGGAACACCGAATACCACAATTAAAACGATAGAATATGTGTTTAGAAATATAATTGCGTAAATATATTTTCAAATTTGTTGTGAAAGCGGATTGTGTTACTTCTCTGTTTTGTAGAAGCAAGAACACAAACGTGAAAATGCCGATGTTTCATTGCAATCCCTTGTTTTTTTATTTTTACATTTAGTTCTTAAAGCATATTTGATCGGGTGTATATGTTTTTTTTTTTCTTTTACAAAATTCCTCCCATTTTAACATGAATATAAATAAAAGAGCTCTTTTTTCTGTGCCTGGAAAACCGAGTGGTAAATTTAAGCTTCGAAAATGATCTGTAGTTTTGTAAAAATTTTGTAAAAAGCGTTTTGTAACCGGCGAAATGTGGAAATAAAAGGGTGTGCGCGCATGCGCGCGCGCGTGTGTGTGTGTGAGAGAGTGAGGCTGAGAGCGCCGAGGAAACACGGGCGCCATCTAGTGGCCAGTTTGCTCAGAGCCGCAGCGACGGCAGTCTGGTCCTGATGCTGCGCGAAGTGCGCGATGCTGAGCTCCACGTCACGGATGTGTGTATGAATTTGAAACGCAGTGCACCGTTTGCTCATCGGCTCGGTCTCTGTGGCGCAATGGAATAGCGCGCTGGACTTCTAATCCAGAGGCTCCGGGTTCGAGTCCCGGCAGAGATGAGGGGATGGCGAACGCCTGGCTCACGGTCGCCATTTGTTTTTTTTCTCCAGCACTCGTGGAAATTTTGGATGTTTACGTCATATTTCAATTATCATCGTCAGTAACCAAAGAAGCGACTAAGCTCTCCATGTTTAACACTGCTGTGATTTAGATGCTGAAAATGTATTCTCCTTTAATTTTGGTGAAGACAGTGTGCAGCGAAGGACAAATAAAATTATGTTGTCTTCAAATAAAATGAGCAGATTTGTGAAACGTAGTCGATAAAAACCCATTTTTATTTTCTTATTTTATTTACTCCTATCGTAGTGAGTCGGTGCGGCATTTGAATATTCCGTTATTCTGGAAGATCACCACGGTGACTGTAGTTAAATTATGACACTTCAATAATAAAAGTGCTTGTTAATTTGTGATTTATTTTTAGTACATTCAGCGGATCCAGGAAAATGTAATGTGCAACATAAGCACTCTGTTATTTTCAGTGATAAAAACATGAAATATGAGATATAATGAGCAAGAACCTGATTTTACAACAAATACGAAGTAACTTCCCTCAAGTAAAACCATTTCCAGACGAAAAAAACCTGTGCGTCCACATGTTAGATATTAAAATAAATCATAAACTTCATCACAAATAACAGGTTTCTATTTTCTCTCTTTCTGGGCGACTGTAGCAGCGCCTCAATGTGAAATACGTGGCAACGACCACTAGGTGGCGCTACGCTCTCGATTATTTCACCCCTGAGACCCGTTCGTTTTTGTCGCTCGATGAACGAATTATCGCCCGCAGCGGAAAGCAGTACTTTGAGCCGAGGTTCTTTTTAATAATAATCTCACAGTTATAATAATCAATTATTTTACTTTTTTGCTTGCAATTTTGCTTACATTTTACGTAACTTCGGTCTGTTTTGCATTATTTCTGTATCGCCAGTTTCAACAAAAATAGTAGCTCGATTTTAACAAACTGCTGTTGACGTCCACGTGACGATACGTGGCCCCTAAAATTTAGGTACGCATTTTGAAAAGTATTGAGTCAAATCTTTGGTTTTTAAGGCCCTTATTTATTAACTGAAATTAATACATAGGAACATAAATAGGATTTTTAAGTATATTTTTAAGTTAATTTTTGCAGTTTTTCACTGCAGTTTCCTTGGAGACTCAAACACCTAAAATGCCAACATTGTGAGAAATAAAAATGCTCCCTATTGTGTGAATATATACAATACTCAATAAAAATTATATATAATACATATATAATGAGTTGCCAATTTATTAGATGCACATTCCCAACATCTTTACACAAAATTGTACATTTTGACAAGTCCCATGTCATGTAACTGCAGTGTGTGGTATAAATCAAGTGGGTCAGTTAGAGTCCAGTTGAGCACTGGGGGGCAAAATGAGGGACTTTAGTCAGTGTCAACACGACATGACAGTTGGCAGTTGGTCTATTGGTTCTGGCGTCTCCGATCCTGGGTTTTTCACGCACCGCTGTTCCAAGGGTTTCGTGACACCGTGAGAAAAGTGAAAAAGTGCCATTGATAGGTGATCCTGTGAACAGAGACAGCTTGTGGGTCAGAGGGGTCAGAGGTCAGTGGTGCTATAGGCCATGGTGGGGGGCCAGGGTAAGAGTTACTACCCTGTAAAACTACGTCTAAAAGACAAGACGCAAGATGATGGCTTGTGGTTCCAGATTTCCTCTTAAACTGTTTATTAAGCTCACAGCTGCAGTGTGGCTATATGTGTGTTCCACTGAAGATTTTTGCTCCTCTTTAATGGTGCTTTTAAGCACATAAAACTATATTTCAAATGTGCACAAACAACAGTCCGTGCACAACTGTACAATGGGCACAATCTGCCTTTCTAGCACCTTCTGCTCATGTTCCAAACATGGTCATAATAGAAGCATTCGACAAACTCCATCTAGATCATTAACACAACTCAGCACTCACACCGCGGTACTTTTACTGTTCACGTTGTTATATATTCACATTCGGCTTGACCAAAGTGCATTTAATATTAATCAAAATTGAAAAAATGTCAAACACTAACAATTAAATGTTGACAGGACAATTATTTAAAGTTTTTTAAAGACTCATTTTATTGTCACCGTGAAAATGTACAGGAGCTTACAAAGTCACAGCCAAACAAATCACATCCGAATTCAACAGTGGTGAGCAGACGGTCATCTCAGAATGCACCCGCTCACTGGCCTTTATCTCCAAAGGGCTACAGTAGCGGAAGGCTATGTTAGTTGCCAATGGCATCAGTGAAGAACAAGAAAGCACATCTGCAGTGAGCACAGGAACATCAACACTGGACCACTGAGGAGTGGAAAAATTTCCTGGTTAGATAGTTTGCATCATGCTGATGGAAGGATCAGAATTTGGCACCAACAATAGGAGCCCATGGAAGCTCCTGTTTGGTGTCAGCATTACAGACTGGTGGTGGCAGAATGGTGATGTGGGGACTGTTTTCCTGTCGCACATTAGAGCCCCGATATCCAAAACATCTGAATGGCAACGCATATCTGAACATCACTGCCGACTAAGTTTATCTCTTTGCGGCTATAGTTTATCCCGCACAAATGGACACTTTCACCATGATAGCACCTTGTCACACAGCCTGGATCAGCACCAAATGGCTTCAGAACCATGACAGTGAGCTTTCGCTCCTTCGGTGACCTGCACAGTCCCTGGATCTCCAAGACTGTGCGGCCATCCAGTCTGCAGCAACTACACAACACAGTCATTTCCACACGGTACAACATTCCTGCATAACACATCCATGTTGTAGAATCCATGCCCAGAAGTCATAGTGTTCTGAGGGCCAAAGGAGGCGCAACACACTGCCGGACAGGTGTACCTAATAAACTGGCTACTCAGTGCAGTTGTATTGATAATGCCCATTTACATAGTACACATTCCAGTACACCCCCTTTGAATTCCAGAAAGCCCCTCTCTGTATCCCAGTACACCCCCTCTTAAACCCAGTAAATCCCAATAAACCCGTCTGTATCCCAGTACACCCCCCCATCCCCAGTACACCCCCCCTTAAACCCAGTAAATCCCAGTACACCCGCTGTTATCCCAGTAAACCCCCTCGGTATTCCCATGAATGTTCCAGTTTATGTTCTTGCCTCGTATTAATCTCGGAAAATGGTTGCCAGAATATTACGCATTTTTCCAGCGTCGACAAAATCTCAGTCTTCAAGAAATGTCGATTTGCTTTAACTCGGTTGGGAAACAACGCTGCTGTGTTTCTGCTGTCCATTTTTCGCAAATGCGCGTTTATGCAGCGCAGCTGCGGAGAAAACACGCTAACACACCTGGGCTACTATACACACTGCAGCTAAGGATGAGAGGGGTTTAACGCTGTGAGAGACAGGGCGACGCACGCACACACACGCACACACACGCAAACGGGCTGCAATATTGCGCTCCGCCCTTCGTGCGAGGCATTACACATAAAAGCGGGGCTCTTGGAAGAAAACACAGACACACACAGACACTCGCTCGCACACGCACACACACCGTTGTGCGGATCGGGGCACGCTGGAGGATGCTCGCCAGGAAGGGTTGCGGGATCCCCACCGCTGGAAGAGCGGAGATGCGGAGACGCAGAGCCCTTCATGCGGAGGCAGCGAGAGGGGTAAAAACGGAGTAAAAAAAAAGAAAAGAAAAAAAAAACAATAAAATAAATAGAATAACAACAGCCGATCAGTGTGAATGAGCGACTCCGAGGGAAGCGGTGACACACAAGGGCGGGCGGGCGCACTCGCCGAGGCGACCGCCAACACCTGGGCGCGCAGGGGGGCTGGATGGTGCGCTGCGCCGAGAGGGGAGTCCGCCGGCTGAACCATGAGGGGCCTCCTGCTCATCGCTCTGGCGTTCCGCCTGCACGGAGGTGAGCATCTCCATCACCCCCACCGTCACCCCCACCGCCATCCCAAGCGTTTCCCTCAGCGTCTCCGCCGAACGTCAGCCGCGGCTCGCGGGCGTCACGCGCCGTCCATGTGACACACGCGGTGAGCAGCAAAACACCACAAAAGTTCATTTCCTCCAAGAATAGAATATTTAGCTAGCTAGATTCGTTGGCGGTTTTTTTTTTAAAATTTACTTGTGATGTTTTTTGTTTTACACATTATTATTACCATTTTAGATGTGGTGTAACTCTGACGTTCGGAGCGCCTTCGCTTCAGGTCGTCTTTCAACAGCCTGCGCACAGTGTTCACGTTAATAAAAACAAGGTAAAACAAGGTCGAACAAACAGCGGTTCGGCTGGCCGAGGTGGACAGAGGTCGGTTACGTTAACCACTTTGCTACCGCACCACTAAGCGCCGCAGGCGGGTAAATACAGCCAAACAGAGCGAGAGAGAGAGAGAGGGGGGGTAAACGTGCAAAATAGAACAACGGCGGGGCCGAGTCAATGTCACAGGCGGAGCGACGTGCCCGCGCCCCACGACGTACGTGGATTTACCGCGGGAGCGCGCCCCGCATCGCGGGACGCTGCTTTATTCCCAATTCCTAATACGAAATCGCTCGCGGGCCGTGGTTAGGAACGATGGCAGTGTTCGCGAAAGGTGTGTCCGTGTGTGTGTGTGTGAGAGAGAGAGAGGGAGAGAGAGAGAGAGAAAAAGGGGGAGAGAGAGAGAGACAAAGACGTGGTGCAGGACCCAGTAACACCCCGTCACGCACCTGTCCACACCTACCTGTTAACCCCCATGGATTAAAGGATTATGTAGGACCTGTGTGTGGGTATTTATGTGTGTATCAGTATGACACCTTAAAGAATCAGTTTCTAATAATCCCCACATCAGCTCCAACGTACTGGACTGCTGTCAGTATCAGCAGATATGAAAACACCCTGGTAAATATTATTGAACCGACCATCTCATACCTCTACTGTATGAACTTGAATACACACTGTTGTACTGTAATAACAGTAGAGCCTTTAGCAGCCTTACCTCATTATCTCAGCGGCCTTGCATCTCACCACATTCTGTGGCAGAACTGGTTTCCTGCCATGCTATTTTTCCCCTGAAAAGCCACCAACTTCATCTCGCACCCTCGCCATGCATGGAATGTGTCACCACCTGTGTATTCTACCCCATTATGGGGCCACTCACACCCAACAATGTCCTCTGATGCAACACTGACCATCTGATGCAGGATGACATCTCCCTGTAATGTATCATTAACTTTGCATCTTTTTAAAAATTGATGGATGTGGGTAGTATAACTACGTACGACTGTACATGCACGTATACTAGTATTAGGCAGAGTAATATAGTAAATATTATACAGCACTGTAGTGTTTAATATAATAGCACTGTAGACATATTATAGCATAGTTGTTATGCAGAAATATATCACTCGTACGTATGTCGTATATTACAGGTGCTATATGAGGCTGTATTGTTATACTGCCTTGCTGTGTACTGTATATATTTATACATATATAAATTTATGTTTATATGTATATAAAATTCCTTTCTCACCCCATTTTCCCCTGTGTTATTACAGTAATGCTACAGCCTGACCGTTTTACTCTGTCAGCATGGTTTTCTTGTTCATTGCTGCATGCCTTTGTTGTGTTTATGCTGAGCGCATTTCGTTGTTTCTTTTCTGTGTGGCGACATCCCGCGTTTTGCGTTTGTGTGTGTGTGAGTGCATCTCATTATGATATTGTGTTATATTCATGGTCACATGAGGTAGAAGCTGGCATTAAAAACTCACACCTCCCCCCCGCCCCCAAGCTACTTTCTTTCTTTCTTTGTCTCCATTGCTCCTCGCTAGACCTCCTCCAGCACTTTCCTTTGGACCCCTTTCTCCGTCTCTCCATCTCCCCGCGGCCCTCTCTCTTACCCAAGAAACCTCCCCCCGGTCTAATGAGTTCCAGATGTGGTTTCTGCATTCCTTCAGAAGGGAGTAGGAGACATGGGGAAGGAGGACAGGGTTGGGGGGGTCATGGAGACAGACAGAGAGGACAAAAGCCCAATCTCAAGTGGATGTGTGAGGTGTCCCTACCTTGGGGTGTTTGAACAAACACTTTGGCTTGCTCACTTTTTGGAAAGTGCTTTTACACACCCCCCAGCATGCAATTCCTCTGCCTTGCCCCCCCCCCCCTCCCCAGTTCAGGAATGTGGTGCGCAATGTCATTCCTTTCCCCCTCTCTCTGTTACTCTCTTTCACCCTCTGTCTGTGGTATATTTTATTGCGCTGTTCTCAGGGTCTGACCTGCTGTTTGTTCCACTCTGGTGTTCAGTGTGTGTTTGGCTTTGCTCTGCTGGGGGTGGGGGGTCTATGGAGTGGTGTGTACTGAGGGTTTGTGCAGGGATTGAGTTTGGTTACGTTACTAAAGGCTACCTGTGTAGGTGTGTGCGCTCTTGATACGCTGCTGTTACCTGTGCAGAACCAGTGCTGCACACACCTACACAGGTAAACTTGAGTAACATAACCAAATCCACTCCCTGCAAATACACTGCTGTTACCTGTGCAGACCCAGTGATTCTCATGTTCCACTGTATACTCACCGGTCAATTTATTAGGTACACCTTGTTAGTACTGCCCGGGACTGTGTTTTGCCTACAAAACAGAATACAAAATTCAATATTGCTTACTTGTTTCTCATTATGAATACTTTTGTGCTTTCCAAAATGTTTAAAATACATTAATGATGAAGATAGTTTGCGAAGCTATATTCACTGGCCACTTTATTAGGCACACCTGTTTAGTGGGATCCTCTTTTGACATCAGAACAGCATGGATTCAGCAACTCGGTACTGGACATATTCCACATGTTACTTGGTTTGTGCTGGCTTGAGAGCTGCATAGAGTTCCTGCAGATTTTGGTGGACATTCTGCTGAAATCACATTCTACCTCATCCTAATTTTTTTCTGTGGGGTTGAGCAGTGAGAACTGTGAAGGCTCTTGGAGTAAAGTAAAGGCACTGTCATATTTCTAGAACTGTTCTTCTGGAAGTTACCAATTTGAGAAGGTTTATAAGCAATCATTTAGGACTTTTTGGTGTTCAGATTATGCTCGGTTTAGGCTGACAAACCTAAAGTATGCCAAGAAAACACTCCCCACACATTACACTATCACTACCAGACTGTATCAGTCATATGTACCTAATAAAGTGGCCAGTGAGTATGTACCCATCTATACACACCCGTAAATTTTTTTCACTTTCTAATAACCCCAATTGTCTCTTCTTTCAATTGTAAGGAATATTCTGGTATATCTGGTAGTTCTTACCTTGTTTATATGTACATGTACAGTAGCACCATGGTCATCTGTTCAGTAGCCACACGGACCCTGTGTGTCAGGGTTGTCACCGGGACCACAAGCATTAGTGTGTCAGCGATCAAACTGTAGCCATGGCAACCAACTCTTCAGAATTTCGGCACTCTTTTAAAAAAAATAAATTAAAAAAAAACTGCAAATCAGGCAAAAGCGTTAGCCCAATAGGACGTAAACAAGTGCGGGCAGAAATTATTTCATCATATTTTAGAGGATGGCAAGGCTTTGTACACTGCAGTTTGAAGTGCATCTGTTTCTATAGCAACCAAGTAGAGGCTGTAGTGATGAAGAGAGCGGGAGCAAGAGAGGAAGATTGTTTGCATGTGACAAAGCTGGTTTAAGAGACTGGTACTCTTTGTCTAGTATTAAGTGTGTAAGCGTGCGACCGAAGGGTGGATTGTGATGGTTAGGGGACGATGGTGGAGACAGCTGGTTGATCCACAGTCCATTAACAGGTGAATAAAGGGCTGGTGTGAGTAACACGGTCTGCTGCCTGTGAGCTCTTGTTTCCCAGTATGTATTTTGCAGGGTAAAAGTAAGGTAGACTAGCTTTTTGAGCAGTAGGTTCTAGAGCTCTTGCGAAATGAACTGGGCTTTTGGAAGTTCTGCTTTTGAATGTTAGCTGTCCAACAAGCCGCAGGAGGGGGACACTCGCATCAGTCAATCCGCTGAGAATAGAGCGCTTCCTGGCAGTCCAGGTTCAGCAGCATGCTGGAGGGTCGGCGGGTCTTCATTGCTGTTCCCTGTTATCAGAGACCCAACTGAACTCTTAATCAGAACCCAGTCCCCAGCAGAGCTGCTGTTCGATTCATAATGGTATGTTGCCCCAGTGGTTTTCCACTTAGATTTTCATGTTTTACCCTTTCCTTGCATCTACTCTTCTAGCATCTTTCTGCTTCTACTCTCCATTTTTGCCCCCTTTTCAGTTGCCTTCCTTTTTGGTTGCCATAGTGACTGCATGTTCCCTCTTTGCCTCTTTAATATCTCCATTCTCTCCCCATTTGGATCTTAGTCATCCCAATCTCACGCTAGTTTCATTGTTACCATGACAATGTCCCCGCACCCCAGCACCTGTACTGTATGTGTGTTACAGATGAAGCGCTGCCGTCCGCTTTGTCCTCTTTGCACCCACTTTCTACCCCTCCCTTCACCATCCCCTCATTCCCTGCCTGTCCATCTCCACCCCCCTCCTCCTCTGGGTTTTCTGCCATGCTTTATAGGGCCAGCCATGCCAAGAATTTCCGCAGAGAGTGAGCAGTGCTGTGTTTGTTGATGACTGAGATGAGAGATGTAGACCACCGTCACCACCCACCACATCCCTAGAAACTGGTCGCTAACTGTGCTAGCCGTTTACAGCATTCCGGGGGGCACTGCTCACCTCTTTCCTCTTCCATCTTCTCCTTTGGCTTTCCTCATTGTCACCTTGGGTGTCTGTCTCTTTGTTTTTTAACTTTCATCCTCTCTCATTCTTTTTTCTTTCTTTCGTTAGTTTCTTTCTATCAATGTCCCATCTTTTGGTTTTAATTAAGACACTTTGAGACAGGGTGAAATAGCTGGGAAAAGGGATGAAAAATTAATGTGACAATGAATTTGGTGGAAAAATTTACCTTTAAGTACACATAACTATTTACATCCACCCATTGTCTTTTACTACTGGATTGTAGGCAGTCTGACGCATATATGTGGCACCAGGTTATGAAGCTACCCCTGACTGGGCCACCAGTCCTGTGCTGGATGGCCATACACATATTCACACTGTACAGGCAATTTATGGTGAGAATTTAACTTGAAAGGCTTGCCTTAGGGAGTAAACCCATTCAGACACAAGGAGAAGTTGCAAACTGAACATGCACGCAGACTGAACGGGATTCAAACCCGCACCACAACAGCCCTAGCACTGTGAGGCAACAGCACTACTTACTGAGCCTCCCATGCAAAACCCAGCATTGTGAAAATGTGCGGCCTGACCACAAATGTTTGGCTTGGTGCCCCTGTAGTGGAGGCAGTTTAGCTTTCTTTTAAGAAGACTAACTTTATCTAACTTTGTCATCACCTTTACTTGAACATTTATCCAAACCTTTTCTCTCATTTATTTCACAAACATGCATAACACAGCTTTCTGATGCATTAATAAGAAGATATAGGCAACAAACCCATATACTCCATTTTAACACATTCTGCTTCTTCTGGGAACAGGGCACCACACAAATGTTCAAAGTATTGTTGCAAATAATCAAGTTATCACATCATTACAAACCACTGCAAAGTAAACCAGAGAAAGGCAGTAGTAAAGTAGACCAACTGTAATACACCCAAGCTGCATGCTAATTCAGTCAGTCATCATTTTTGTTTAAGCCTAAAATAACCTATGGATATGTCATATTGTTTGATTTAAATACTATAAACTTAGCTTCACTTTGCACTGTAAAATTTAGCATGTGCTGTAATGGAAAATATTGTGTGTGTAAATCCACTTCCCTTAGAAAAACTTAACTCTGTAGCTTTACTTCTTAAACAACAATGCAATCTAAAAGAATCCAAGGTAGAAAGTATCCAATCCATAGTTTTGTGTCTTCTATCTTTATTTCAATGTCCTGTAGAGTTCTTACAGAATCAATTCAAAAAGAGTAACAGGAAATTCAGCAACATGGTCCAACATGGTCAAGAACATAATTTATTTGTATAACCTAATGAAAAACCTGCAATGTGTTCTGTCTAATAGTGTGGAACATAGTTTTAATGCAGCACTTTTTAAACTTTCATGATGCTTAAGTCTTAGATCCCATCATGGTTCTTCTCCAGCTACTCACATGCTTATTGATTCACAACCAAGGGGAAATTTAGAGTGATCAATTCACTTAAAACACATATCTGTAGACTGTGAGAGTAACCAGAGCACCTAAAGGAAACGACACAGATTTGGGAATAACATGCAAACTCCACACAGACTGAGCTGGATTCAAATCCACATCGGAATTCGCTGTCTAAGGGTCAAGGCACCACTGCTGCTCTATATTATTATTATTATTATTATTATTATTATTATTATTATTATTATTATTATTATTATTATTATTATAGTAGCAGTATTTGTAGTAACAGAGAGATCAGGTTCAGACTCATAGTGGTTGTGGTAAATGAAAATCTTTAAATTTAAACTTTTTATGTCTCTTCTGTTATGTGTTTGCATAAAAATTAAAATATGAATTATTTTTCTATTATATTTATAGATAACACCTGAATAGCCTAAAACATGGTTTTTAATCAAATATAGAGTTAATGGAAGGCAAATATATTCTGTGTCCCCAGCAATTAAATCAATATTGTATAAAAAAAATCATTATAAAATCCCTAGAGAAAGTTCTTTAATTTGTGAGCACAATCAAAGATCAAAGTCCCTTTCGCATGGCTTAAATCCGTGATGTGTTTATAGTATTATTAGTGTTATTTTTGTGCAAATTTTCATTGATCTGAAGTGGTTTACAATTCATAGCTGTTTGCCTCTGAAAAAGACTTCTGTTTTGAGACGAGTACAAATCCTCAGTTATCTGCTACAACTGTAAACCAAGATCTGCTTTTTCCTGCATTTACAGCGATATCATCACCATGAATGTACTTCCTCCTCCAGTTCGTGTTTATTTTGTGCGAATGCAGTGTGAAATATTTTGCCAAACATCTGCTCATGTTGCAGACATTTATCTTGCCATGTTATTTATGCCATCAGCTGCCCTAGAATATTTTTACAACTGCAGATTAAATGCTGTTATATCAAATAATGTGGCTGACGTCAGTTTACAGACAGCGTGGACAGACTTTGTAAATAAAATTATTTCTACGTGTATTAATTAATATGCAAACTCTATATACTGTAAAATTGCATTAAATCTGATTAACCATAGAAGCAGTTTAATTGACTCCATGGACATTTTAGCCCATATAACCACATTAGAGGAGATGCGAGTGCCGGTACATTACCCTCAAATGGGAATCTGCACAAATAGAAACCAGAAACTCAGGCCAAGCAGAAAAAGCATAAATGCGGGCAAAGAAAATCAAAACACTTTAATGTATTTAAAGCGTTTAAAAATTCTCTCCATTGTCAGCTACTGCACTGACAAACAAGATACTGGACATTTCCTGAAACCAAATATGGAAGATTGAGTTTCACAGTCAGTTTTTGTATAAAATACAATAATGAAATGTTTCTTAAATTAAATAATTTCATAACATCTGCATATCTGAGTCAGCTCAGCTGGAACACGTTGGCTTTGACGGTAGATTTGCTGTAGGTTTCGTGTGTCCTGTAAGGAGCAGGCAAGCTGTATATAAATCCAGGTCTCTTTTCTCACCATTAGCTGAAAAATGTCTGTAAAAGGTCAGTCCACCCCGTGTTTATAAACAAACTTGTCCCCATGGGAGAGGGGGACAAAAAAGTTACATATTTTTAGTGCGCATTTAACATTTTCATACTCAAGTGTTTTAAGCTTGCTTACCTCGCTCGCCATGAAGAAGACTTACCTGTTTTCCATAGTATTTACAGTGCATTAATGATGAGGAGGATTTTCAATGTACGTACTCTGGCCACTTTATTAGGAACACCTGTTTAGTAGGATCCTCTTGAATTTCAGAACAGTGTGGATTCTGCAACCAGGTCCTGGACTTGTTTCCGCAAGGTTCATTGTCACGGTGGTTTGTCTTTCCCTTTCTTGCAGATTGTTTGATGGCTGTATCAGCGCCATACCCAGTTTATTCAACACCCCCCCCTCCAAAACGTTGTGGTGTGAAACACCAGGACCGAGAAAGTACACCAGCTCACCCACACTTAAAAATGTCCTACACATTAAGCAGTGAAGTGGCTAAGAGATCCCTTCAACAACCCATTTCATTTAAACAGAACCGAGTACAGATGTACAACAGCAAAGCAACTGCTGTTGCATTTGTTTAATAGTTACTTGTCTATCCAGTGTGGGGGTTTACAGTGGGATTGTGGAGGCATGTCAGTGTACTTTATGAGTGCTGGTGTGCAAACATGCTGTTGAAAATTGAAACATGCGTTTCCCCAGTCGGGTCTCTTCAGTTTTCTGTTCATGTCCCTGATGACAGAGGCATGTCATCACAATAGTAAGAAAGTGTGTATAAAAGCAGAAAAGCTTTAAATTCCACGCAAAGTCATTTCTTTACAGCCCCCTTTCTGTCTAGTACCCAAGCCAGACAGCTCATCCCAAAGATGCTCTGTTGGATTGAGAGATGGGACAGTACAGGTTACTGCAATAAAGTAAGGACATTGCCATGTTTGTGGGACTGTAGTGTCTGAAAATGCCATAAGGTTGGATGTTTGAGAAATGCTGGAATCAGTGTGACTGACACCAATGATCATGCTGTGTTCACAGTCACGTTGACAGCATGCCTTGTCCATCCAATGTTCATTCAAGCAGTAATCGGACCTTCATGCTAAATCTGTGTGCTTCGTGCACTGAGTGACAGCCATGTGCAGAGCCACTGTATAGGGTGAGCTATATATAAATAATCATGCGTACCTAATAAAGCAGCCAGTGAGTGTATAACGAAAGTTGACAGTGAACGTTCATTGATCCTGTCCTATATTTTGGGTGCTGACTTCTTGTACATGGGACGTAACTGTTATTTGACTTAGAGCTGTGGATGTGTTAAAATTTTATTAAGACTGCAGTGCTTTTCCTGCCCGAGTGTAAGCGTCCTTCTCTCACTGGGCCAGTTTGGGTGGCCCGTTTTTCCCAGGAGCCGGCTGACCAGTCTGTGATTCTAGGCCAGAGAGCAGTTCTGTCTTGCGTCGTGTTCAACTATTCGGGCATCGTGCAGTGGACCAAAGACGGCCTGGCCTTGGGCATTGGAGACGACCTCCGAGGTGAGAGCTTGTGCACCTTCATCTTGTGCCACCCCTCTCTCCTTAACACCACTTACCCTTCCATTTCACCTAATCTAACCCTCCCCAAAACTGCCCTAGTTTTTAAAGTTAAAATATATTTTATATATTGGTGAGGAACAATTTATAATTTAGAATAATAATAGACTGATTAATTATTCTTGAATAAATCTTTCTAATAAACTAAGAAAACAGAAAAGTCACATTCAGCAGCCACTTTGTTAGGTACAGCTGTTCAGTTGGAACCCCCTTTGACTCCAGAACAGCAGGGATCAAACCGCAAGATGGTGGACCCTGGTTTCCAAAGGGTTCTTTGTCCATGGTAGTGTTAACTCTGTTGGATTAAGAGGTGGGAGAGTACAGGTTACTGTGGTAAAGTAAGGACACTGCCATGTGTGTGGGACTGTAGTGTGTAAAAATCCTGTAAGGTTGGTTGTTTTTGAAATGCTGGAACCAGAGTGACACACCAGTGATCAAGCTGTGTTCAAAGTCTCTTAGCCAGCACGTCCTGTCCATCTAATGCCCGTTACTGGACCTCCACACCTGACCTGTCTACCTCATATGTTGCATCACAGCCATATGCAGAGCCTTTGTACCGGGTGAGCTGTATGTACCTAATAAAGTGGCTACTGTGTGTTTAACGAAGGAGTCTCTGTAAGTCTTGGATTGAGTGGAGAACTGCTGTAGTCAACTGAGTTATCTGGGTGATGTTGTACCCCTCCCTGTAATCCCCCAATACACACATTTTTACTACCTGTCCTTTCCCCATTGTCTTCCTCACAGTACCCTTGCTTACCCCCCCGTTCTCCAGCCCCGATCTGGTGGTCTCCCTTCCTCTTCAATAATGTTGCAATTTGAATTATTTTTCATTTTGACTGAAGCTTTCAAATCTCAGTGCTTGACCACTGCATGCATGCACACATACACTTGCGTACACACACACACACACACACACACACACACACACACACACACACACAAATACAAACAGGTCCCCGCTTGCTTGAAAGAAATTTCATCTGTACACACTGCAGAGACAGCTGTTTTTTCAGTGAATACAAGTATAATACAGATTTTTTTGTCTGGAGCATCTTGGTTTCAGGGGATGATGCAATCTGCCTTAATACTTGAAATATGAAAATGTCGATGACATCATCGTTTTAGCACAGGAGCGGAACATGGCTGCCACCTGCTGGCCAGATGTAGCTGCATGAATAGCCTGCAGTGTCTGTTCTCTGTACTTCTTTGTTAAGGTATTCGTGTGTGATGTACATGTGAGGAGCGCAAGTGTCTCTGTGTTTGAACGTGGGTGTGCGTTTAAATGTGCGGGGCTGTTGCAAGCCTTTTTACTCAATGTGTGAGCGTGTATTGACTCCCGCCTCTCTCGGCAGCCTGGCCCAGGTATCGCGTGTTGCGTGGGATGGAGATGGGGCAGTATGACCTGGAGATCCTGTCGGCTGAGCTGTCAGATGACTCTCTGTACGAGTGCCAGGCCACAGAGGAAGCACTGCGTTCCCGAAGAGCCAAACTCACCGTCCTTGGTGTGTGTGTGTTTGAATGTGTGTGCATGTGTGTCTGTTTCACTGTGGTACATCCATAGAAGCCAAGCGCATATGTGGCTGGTGTGTGGAAGAGTGTGTGCTGTATGTTTTGTCTAACAGTGTCGTCACCCCCCTGTTTCTCCAGTGCCTCCGGGAGATCCAGTGATTTACGAGAGTCCGCAGGTGCTGCTGAGGGCGGGTGAGGCCTATAATCTAAGCTGTGTGTCTCGTGGGGCAAAACCGCCAGCGCGCATCCACTGGGAGAAGGACGGAGTGCCGCTGGAAGGAGCCTTGAGTGTCATTGTGGGTTTCAGTCTCATACACACTTCCACGCACACATACATACACGCACACACACAAATATGCACTGACACATATACAATGGATATAAAAAGTGTCCACACCCTTGTTGAAATTTCAGATTTCATTAAAGAGTGAAATTAATACAAATTACACCAAACCTTTTTTAACCTTTAAAAATATATTGAGACAGTATTTAACTGAAAAATAAAATGATGGCTTTTTGTAAGAATATTTAAAATTTATTCAAAGTCATTTTTTAACCGTGTTTCTTTGTAGAAAGTCTCTACTCCTTTGTTTCCTTAGACTTCCCATCTTTGAAGAATTGTGCAGGGCTGTAATTCCTGTCTTGCGCTGCAGGAGGTACTAGCAGATCGGAAGCGGACCACCACCCGCAGTTTCCTACCCATCCTCCCTGTGGACTCAGATACGGGTCGCAACATCACCTGTGTGAGCAGTAACGCGGCCTCTCCTGGTGGCAAACGCTCCACCGTGTCCCTCAATGTCCACTGTGAGTGTGTGTCTCTTGCTATGCATCCTTAACCGCAATTCTTCAGCAAGTGTCCCCTGCTGCATGATGTAAAATGAGTAATAAGCCCAAAAGAAAACATTTTCACAAAATGATGTTATGGTTTTTCACTGTACAGAAACTGGTTATATGAGGGTAAGGTTTACTGCAAATTGAAGACCTTATAATTATGGGTTAAATAAATCAATTTAGCAAAGTAACCTGATTTTCCTGGCTCTTGCTCTTCCTCCACCCCATTTGTGCTCCCAAGACCCCCCAATAGTGACCCTCTCTGTGGAACCACGCTCAGTGCTCCAAGGAGACAGGGTTACCTTCACCTGCCAGGCCATTGGCAATCCCCCTGTCATGGGCTACAGGTCAGTGTCCCTGTGTGTGTTTGCACCTCAAGTCAAGTCAAGTAGGAGTTTATTGTCATTGTGACCATGTACATGTTGCATAGTAAAATGAAACAGTGTTCATCAAGGGCCAAGGTGCAACATAACAACACAGAGTACAAATAAATAAAAGGTATAGTCCAATATACAGGGAGTGTGAGACACTGGGGATTGGGGGTAACACTAAAAACAATAAATAAATATAAGACAGAGACAGTACACAGCGCAAATGAGCAGACACCTTAGTCTGTGCACAAACTGGTGCGCTGTGTGTGATCTTGTGCCTGTGCGATGCGCCTCCTTTCAGGTGGGCAAAGGGTGGGATCCTGCTGGAAGGCGCACGGGAGAGTGTGTTTGTGACCACAGCTGATCACTCCTTCTTCACGGAGCCCGTGTCCTGCCAGGTGTTCAACGTGGTTGGCAGCACCAATGTCAGCATCCTGGTGGACGTCCACTGTGAGTCTTCCTGTCAGCCTAATCTATCTATCTATCTATCTATCTATCTATCTATCTATCTATCTATCTATCTAGCTGTTTGTCTGTCTGTCTGTCTGGCTTTCTATCTAGAGTTGAGGCCATAAGTTGATATACACTTTGGCTAAAAACTTTCGAACTCAAAACTTAACACGTATCAGGTTACCAAACAATTCATATGTTCAATCAAATAGAGTATCTACTTAATATCCATAAGATTTTTTTCCCAAAATAATGATTAAGAAACAGATTTAGTTCAGCTTTTATTCACTATGTCAGATTTTTAGTGGGTCAAAAGTTTACATACACCAAGTTGACTGCCTCTTTACAGTATGGATGACTCCAGGAATGAATGTAATTACTTTTAGTAGCTTTTGACTGGCTAGCGTTCATAATTATGGGTTAACTGGGATACCTGTGGCTTTATTTAAGGGCCTACCTGTAAAGCCATTGCCTTCTTGTGCTTAAGAGAGTGGGGAAATCAAAAGAACTGAGTCAAGACCTTAGGAAGAAAATTGTGGATCTCTACAAGTTGGGTTTCTGAAGATACCACGAGCAAATGTACAATCAATTGTATGAAAATATCAAAGTCTTGGGACCATACAGACTTTACTTTGTTCAGGAAGAAGGCACAAATTTACTCCCAGGGATGAACAAACTTTGGTTCAAAAGGCTGTAACAGAGCCCCTAGATTACAACTAAGAAACTGGTGAAGGAGTTAAAGGCATCATGAAAAAAGTGTCATCATCCACCATTAAGGCAGCACTTCACTGCCACAGCCTGAAATGTTGTTGGGAAGGGAAGAAGCCATTACTCCAAAATAAACATAAAAAAGCCACACTACAGTTTGCAGTTGCTCACCAGGACAAAGACGTAACCTTTTGAAGTCGTGTTCTCTGGTCAGTTGAAACCAAACTTGAACTGTTTGGCCATAATGATCAGCGCTATGTATGGAGAGGAAGGGCGAGGCTCTTAATCCAAAGAACACCATTCCCACTGTGAAGCACAGCATCATGTTGTGGGTTTTTTTTTGCTGGAAAAGGGCCTGGTACACCTCATAAAACAGATGGCATCCAGAAGAAGGAGCAATATCTGGAAATTCTTAAACAACATTTCAAGACATCAGCCAGAAAGCTAAAGCTGGGTCATGAATGGGTCTTTCAACAGGACAATGATCCCAAGCATACCTTCAAAGTCGTAACAAAATGGCTTGTAGACAACAAAATTAAAGTACTGGAGTGGCCATCACAAAGTCCTGACCTGAATCCCATAAAAAATTTGAGGATTGAACTGATAAAACATGTCCAAGAATGGAGGCCCACAAAATTGACTCAATTATACCAGTTCTGTCAGGAGGAATGGGCCAAAATTCCAGCAAAATATTGTGGGAAGTTAGCAGAAGGCTATCCTAAGCATTTGATTCAAGTCTAGCAATTAAAAGGCAATACCAAATATTAACTTAGTGTATGTAAACTTTTGACCCACTAAAAATCTGACATAGTGAAAAAAATCTGAATTAAATCTCTCTTAATCATTATTTTGAAAAAAAAAAAAAAAAACGTATAAGTTTAAGTTTTTAGCCAAGGTTTATGTCAACTTATGGCCTCAACTGTATCTATTGACCTGTCCGTTTGTCCATCTGTCTCTGTGTATTTATGTGTTTGTTAATTTCCTCTTAATAATCTACAATTTTTGCACACTACTTGCACCATCTAATGTCCTTAAGCTCTTTGTGTTCTTTCTTCACCCTCCTCAAACTTATTAAGTAGTGCTGTAGGATAACACCTGTAAAATATTTTACACGTATACGCTTGTTTCATGTAGATGGATGTATTTGCAGTTTATCTATGTACTGAGTGTGTCTCTATGTCATTGCGGGCCATTTCTGTTCATGAAAATATTTTTTAAAAAATGAATAAAATATATTAAATAGGCAAACAAAAAGAGAGTGCCATTATTGTGCAGTGAGTAGCGCTATTGCCTCACAGTGCCTGGGCTGTCTGAGCGTGGAGTTTGAGTGTAGTGCATTCTGGGTGGAGTCCACATATTCTCCCTGTGTTTATGTGGGTTTCCTCCTACAGTCCAAAGACATGTGTTTCAGCTTAGTTGGTAATTATAAAATAGGGTGTGACAGAATTTAATTCCAAAATAGGCTCTGAACCACTGCTTCCCAGCACTGGACACACAATTAAGCTAATAATGAATAATAACAGCTTATTAATGAATAAATAATAGCAGTTTCTCTTTTACAGATAAACAGAAAACAATCAGAATGAAAAGAGCATCTGTATGCTGGTGTTTATGTTTCAATTTTTGATTTAGTTGGCCCACTGCTGCTGGCAGAACCCACCCCAGTGACAGCTGATGTTGACACTGACATTACACTGCGCTGCAAGTGGTCTGGCAACCCCCCCCTCACTCTCACCTGGACCAAGAAGGGCTCCAGTGTGGTGAGTTACACCAACCTGTATGTGTCTCACTTAGCCAGGTACCTAGCAATAATAACCAGCTGTGCCTGAAATTTGTGTGTGTCTCACCTGGTCAGGTACTCAGCAATAATAACCAGCTGTACCTGAGGTCTGTGACTCAGAGTGATGCCGGACAATACATTTGCAAAGCCATCGTCCCCCAGATTGGCGTGGGCGAGCGGGAGGTTACTCTCACAGTCAATGGTCAGTGAAATACAAGCATGCAGAATTAAACCACCTATCTGTGTATTATGAAGGAATTAAAATCTACATAAAATTTGAAATTGAATAAATTAATAAAAATATTAACTGGCAACTCACAGAAACATTAACTGCCACAATTTAAGCAATTCAATAATCAAAAACATATTTAATCAAAACTTTAATTATAAAAATTATAGTAAGTATAGTGTGAACTACTGTGGTGTATAATGTTGAAGACAGTAATAAACATAATTAAAATAAGTACAGTAATGTTCAATAAAACAATTATAGATGCAATAATGGACAGTAATAACCACGGAAATAGACAAGTATAATGGTAACTATAGCAACACCGATGCTTGATTCCCTTCTACCCAGGTCCTCCCATTATTTCCAGTGAGCCCATTCAGTACGCGGTACGGGGGGAGCGGGGGGAGGTCAGGTGTTACATTGCCAGCACCCCTCCCCCAGACAAGATTGTGAGTGCGTTTCGCTTTCACACACACACATACACATATGCAACAGTTTGCATGTAGTGTAGAACATGAGAGAACAATCTCACTATGTTTTTTGCCATTTGTCTGTGTGTGAGATGCAGGTGTGGGCATGGAACGAGAACGTGTGGGAGAAGGAGAGGTACCGAGTGGAGCAGAGCTCGCTACCTGGTGGAGCCGTGCTCTCCACCCTCTTCATTGCCAGCGTCACAGATTCTGACTTCCACTCCACTTACAACTGCACGGCCTGGAACAGCTTTGGACCTGGGACCATGGTCATCTACCTGCAGGAGAAAGGTGCTCACACTGTGGCAGTCATAGCATGCTAGCAACAATATGCTAGTGATACCATGCTAGTAACAGCTGCCCTTTTTCATAAGTGTCCAACAAAACATACGGTAAATGCAGCACAGCAGAGAATATGGGGTTATATTTGCTTAATAAAATATCTTGAAAAATATCTCAAATGCAGCTGTGTATTGTTGCTGAAAAATATCTCTTAGACAATGTTTTTCTCTCTCTGTACCCCTCTCTTGCTAATCTGTCTTTGTTTCTCTCTTTCCTCCACGTACTTCTTCTTCCCATCTCCCCCATGTCACTCTGTCCACCTTTCCCTCACATCTCTCTCTCTCCTGCCATTTCCCCTGTGTCTCTTTTACTGTCTGTCTGCCAGAGACTGTGCCAGTAGGGATAATAGCTGGTGGCACTGTGGGATCCCTCATCCTGCTTGTCCTTTGTCTCCTGGCGCTGGTCTTCTTCTTCTTCCGCCAGCGCAAAGGCAGTGAGTTCCACCCTTCACTCTGCACACTTCACTATTTAGTATGCATTCCACATGTACAACAACACACATGTAATACAAAGTTTCAGCACATCTCAGTATGTCCTGCATGTATCCTGTACCAATAATATCATTATTCTGTTCGCCATTTACTCCACTCCGAGCACTGGTTATACACATAGAGAATGTTCAAACCTACAGTATTTATTAGTAAACATGCACTACAAATGATGTTCATACTTTAGTTATATGTACTTAAAATACAGAGGATTTGGTAAATTTGTGAATATTTATTACATTTACACATTATACACAGATATAATTTTTTTGTCTCCTCAACTTATAAACAGAAGTCTGTTTGTAATATTCTTTGTTCATAAATCCAAACAGCAAGTAAGGATCAATAAAAGCTGCATAATATAGATGTCTGTCAATTTATTCAGTTAAGTAATGCAAAAAAAAAGGCAAATTTGTATGCGTTCAAAAATTCTCAGTCAAAACGTTTATTCCATTTTCATCAACTCCTTCTTCATTGCAGGGCTGTGGTGCTGTGCTGTAGAAACAGTGTGCAAGGCAGAGTACATGGTGGATGATTTATTTTACCTTTTGTTAACTTGAAACAAAATGTATACTTTATAAATGCTAAAAATAAAAATATGTCCACCTGTGCAGTGTTTGTCAACCGCTGGCCACTTTTACTTTTCTCTTTATTATAAATAAAAGAATAATAGTAGAGATGTACTAAATTTATTCACTGGGTTGGTAGTGTAAAAGTCTTGGATATAACAATAATAAATGAAAATATGCTGCAATATTTTTATTATAATTTTTTAGCATAACATTTCTCATCTTGTCAGTCATGGACACTCAAGAGCTGTAAACTCTGTAAACAAATCTGAATTAATATTCTCTTACACTATTGTTTGTGTGCATTTTACTGTGTATGTTTGTGGAAATGCAGGTGACATTCACAAATTTTTAAAATAGATAAGAAAACATAACTAAAATGAAAGTAAAAAAATTCATATCTTGTACTCAAATGTTCAGTAGATGAGGATGTTGTGCACAGTCACTTGTATTAGTACAGTAAACATTGGCCATGTTTCTATGCAAAAACATTAAGTACTCAAACACTCGAGTAATAATCTAGATGGGTATCACTGTGATGTGAAGGGAAATCTGTTTGTCAAATGGGTGGACATTTTTGCTCAGTATGAACGGTTTAAAAATTGTTCTGTTGATCCTACAGGTCGGCGTGGGGTGACTCTGGGGAAGGCCGATATCAGGGTGGAAACTGTCAACAAGGAGACTCCCAGTCTCGAGGAAGATTCTTCTAGCATCTCCACAGCAACCCGCATGGTCAAAGCCATGTACTCCGTGAGTATCTTTGTCGCTGCTGTTGTCTTTAACACACAAACCCCACTAAGACCAGTAGCATCTTATCCCCACACAAAGTGACTACCCTTCTAAGCTATTTCCTAGAGCTGTAGGTTCACTATCAGGATAAGGCTATGGTCTTGTACCCTGAAGGCTCTGGGTACCCTGCTACTTTACCTTTTAAGGGGCCATCTACCTTGAGTTTTGTTCATAAAATATCCAGCATGTATAATATGTAAAATTTATGCAGAACAAAAAGTAGCAGCACTTCCCTCAACTAGCGCCATGGTGGTCTTATTTCCGCGCAACATCACTACTTTTTTGAGACTCCCTATAATCCTGTAAGATTGCAACTTAATCTGAACCAAATTCTTTCATCAAATTCTCACAAATGCTACTTTCTAATGCTTACAGTAACCCTTAGGCTTTGTTTTCTCCTCCCTTCTCTCTCCCTGTGTGTCTGTGTGTATGTTTGTGTGTGTATGTGTGTGTGTTTGTGGTTTGATTATTTAGTTTTTGCCCTCTGTCTCCCTCTCTCCTTCCACTCAGTCTTTCAAAGATGACATTGAGCTCAAAAAGGAGCTACGAAGTGACACGCTCGACACCTCCGGGGAATATGAGGTCAAGGTAAGCTTGTCACACAACTTAATAACATGTTACAAAGTTTTTGTGCTAATACTTGAATCATACAACTTACATGCTATGATGGCAATTGGTGGCAAAGTAGTTGCTGCCATCAGTCAAAGGATCATTCAATGAAGCAAAGTGCTTACCTTAAATTGATACAGTAAAAATTACTGCAATGCATAAATTGATAAATCACTGTGAGTAATTTAGTGTATAAATCCAACATTGGATTTTGCTTTGGAGAAAAGTGTCAATGAATGAATAAGTAATGTAGAATGAAATGCTAAATGAATGAATATTAAATTAAATTATACAGTGGCCTCAAAAATTACTGGCACTCTCGATAAAGAAAAAAGAAACAGTATAAAAGAAACAGGCATATAACCAGCTTTATGTCATCAATAAAAGCAAAAATCTGAAAAACTTCACAATTTCATTTAATTACACTTTTGTCAAAATAAATATGTATACATGAGCAATATTATATTTTCTTAAATAACATAGGTTTTGGAATGATTGGATTCCCTGTTAGTAGTACATACTGCAACCTCCTCTGGTATATAAAATACCACAAAGTCTGTAATTTTACTATGGTTGGCAATCACATTGGGTGGAATCTTGAAATCTGGTACCTCCACAGGTTTCCATGGGGTTTAAGTTCAAAATTTTGGTTTTGTTTTTTTGCCAACCATTTCTTAGTCTATTCTGAGGTGTGTTTGGGGTCACTGTAATGCTAGAAGGTTCATCTGTGTCCAAGTCGCACTTTCCTGCCACTTGACTGTATGTTTCCAGCCAGTATTCACCAATCCTTTTTTGGTCATTATGTCTTTTTTAGCAACAGCAACATCAGGTCACAGGACTTTAGACGTAAGAGCTTACAAAAATAAAGATTATATCAGTTGCACTACCTACATAAGTGGAGTACAGCAGTCCTAAAGAAGTGTGCATAAGTCTTATGAGTCACACATACTAATTTTTAGCTTTATCCAACAAAGGAGAATTCATCACTTTGGTCATCCACACAGAGAGGAAAGTTTAAATAAATGCCATAACTTTAATTATAATGGCATCTCAAGAGGTAAATTAACTGAAAACTCAATTTTACTGCGAAACAATCATAACCTCAATTGCAGAGTCCATATAAGAGAGACCACGATGCAGAATACAAAGCCAAAAATGTAAAAAATACCTGTAATAATGCCCCCCAAAGAGTCAGTCAGCCACTATTTGTATAATAGGTGACAGGCAGGGATGACAGTTCTTAAACAGTAACTCCTAACTTGACATCTCCAGCTGCATCTCCCCTGCAGGAACCAGGAAAAGTGAAATAAAAACAGAAAAAAAGCCTGAAATTATTAAGGAACCAGTGTATAACACATAATGTAATGATACAAGAACAAAACAAAAATAAGTGTGGAACTTGGTTCAAAAATACGTTTAGCATTTCTAGTAAATGAATGCACATGTCAGTCCTTCAATTTATTGATGAGTGGTATTTCTATATCTATAAAGCTGAATCTCTCTTTGTGTGTTTTCTTTTTCTGTTTGTTCTTTATGCACAGCTTTGTTTTTCTAGCCACAGTCTTGAAATTTAGCATGCAGGTACTAAATTAGTTAGGTTTTTGTGGGGTCAAATTTATTAAACTCCAAAAAGGCTACTTACTATTTACAACATTTGAAATTTGTTCTCTGACAAGGTTCAAGTGACAACAGGTAATGTCAAATGCAGAGTACAAACTCATACTGTCGGATTTTTTGGCTTCACACACACACACACACACATGCGAGCGCATGCACACACACAAACACCTACAAACATACATGCTGGAAAATTTAGTATGATACAGAATACTGGAGTATTTTAAAACAGTTGTAAACTTACTCTACTTTTTAAAGAATAAACTTTGGTAAGGAATACAGTTCTGAATTAATAATGGTATACATATTATACTATACTATGGCCATAAAACAAAATTGGTCAAAAACATCAACAAAGGTTTGAAAAGAAGTTACATTTACAAATAATTACACTATTAATCTGACTTATGACCGATGTGACTTATGACCATGAGTCCCCAACCTGGTCGTAAGTTGAGTCTGTATATTGCATGCGGGTAATTTCTGAGTTCTACCATGGTTTGCTCTTCTGTCAGGATGTGATCTGTAGTCCCATTCTGACGATTTTACTGCTGTTAATCAGTGTATTGGGTCCTTCTTTGTGCAGGACCCAACAAATGGCTACTACAATGTGCGAGCCAACCCTCATGATGAAGCTCAGCCTTCTACATGCTCCACATTGTACCATGAATACCAACCTGCCAATGTGGTAGGCGGGGCAGCAGGAGCTGTTGCAGGTGGCACAAGTGTGGCTAGTGGTGGGGGAGTGGCTTGCAGTGGAGGTGCGACCAGCAGCGGGAATGGAGGGGGAACCGGAGCAGGAAGCTATAACCCTCGCCCCCCGTCCCGCTTGTCCCACACAAACTACACCCAGTTCAGCACGTTTGCGCGGCCCAGTAAGTCCCAGTCAGCAACAACAAACCCTGCCCCTTCCATGGGGGACTTCTCCAGGGAGTGTGGCCTCCTGGAGTCATCTGCACAGCTGGCTTATGAGACATACAACTATCGAACCCAGTACCCATACCGTCTGGGCTTCACGCCATTGGAGGGACCACCCGCCTTTGAGATGTATGGGACTGCAGCAACGGGAGGGATGGCGTCAGAGACTGGATTTGGCAAGTTTGGTGGCTCTGCCCGTCTGTCCTACACCTCACAACGCACTGACTACACAAGCAGACACAACCAGAGGATGCAGACCCATGTGTGAGAGAAGGAAGGATGAGGGACACTTTTTCCATCCACCTTCCTCAGTCCTGCTTCTGGGGCATCTGTTCCACACAGTGCTGAATGTTTACCTCTCAGCCCTAAAGGTTGAGGTCAAGATTATAGACTAGAGAGAGGAACGTAAACCTTGGCTGACAACTTTCTTAACTTTCTTGTCCTGTTTATACTGTATGTACCATTTTATACATTTCTCCAGGATAAATAATAAAAGCAGATGTAAGTTTGCTTTGGGTACATCCTCCATGTTCATTTGCATATTTTCAATGTTACTTTTTTCTGTTTATTTTAGCCAGCGTATTATTGTTTTGTTTTATACGGTATTTATACATACTATTCAGATGATATAAAAAATAAATTCTGAAACAAAGGATCCTTGCTGCTTAAGTCTCAGTTGTTTGTGAACCTCTGCAAAAGGTGTATCCAAGAAGCTTCTCAAACTCTTTAGAAGTGATCCAGTCACAACTAAACCCAGAATCTGTTAGGACTGCCTCCAGTAGTTTTAAGGACTACATTCAGTAGCTGCTAAGGACTGAATCTAACATCTCCATAAACAATGTACAAACAGTGGTAAGGTGTATACTAGCCACTCAACAGCAGTTGATAAGAACTCAGTCTCACAGCCACCAGAAGTAAACCAACCAGCCATAAGGTCTATACCAGCAGCTGAGCAGCTGTTGATAAAGACTCATTCTAATATCTGTAAGGTCTATACCAGGAATTACAGGAACTGTAGTCAGTAGCTGTTAATAAACACTACATCCAGCAGATGATTGTAAAAGACTAGACCCAAAACTGAATGTGCAGAAAATGCTTATACAAATTATACATGGACTTATTAAGTCCAGTATAAAGGACTAAGTGGGTCTCAGGCTAAGAATGTCCTTTCGCAGGCCTTGAGTGTCCTTTGCTGTTTCTGTAACAGATCACTCTCCATCCTGTTCCTCGCTTTATTGTTCTTTGTTCCCACTTACCGTTTCTATGTGTTAAACATGATGTGGGATCAGAGGTCAAAGTTTGTGGGGTATCGAATAAGTGACCTTAACAACTGGACAAAAACTTTCACCCCACTTTTCATCTTAATGCTGAGGTGTGTTTCATTAACATGTAGGAATCAAGACAATTATTTGTGGTGTTTGGAGGATGGACAAACAATATTTCTAGTGTCTCTGTGTGCAGTCAAGAGCCCTGAATTTCATTAGATTGATGCTACTCACTCAGAATATGTCTATAATATTTCCTCCACTCTGTCGTTCTGTTTGTTACGTCATTGTTGAACCAGTTGGATTTAGTATTTTGCCGTCTTTATTAAGAAAATCAGTCTGTTAAATTTTCTTTTTTCCCCACAGGCAAAAATTCAGCTGAATTTTTATTATTTTTTGTTTTCAAAAAGGTATGTAATTATTTTTCCACAGTATAGAAGCAAAAAAACATTTCCTTAATAAAAGCTTTTCTCATTACCGAGAGTGTATGCTTTCCTTCTTACATTCAGACTGGTTTTCAGGTGCTTGAGTGCAGCATGTTGTATAATATGTGCAAAATACAGCTAAGTCACATAAAAAGCCCTCAGTGGATACAGTAACATCTGACATTCGAAATATCAAATGGGCAGTGATCTTAAAACTCCATGCATCTTCTGCATAAAAAAGTATAGCTTTAACATAAAGTTAATGTACAGATAAGCCCTGTTTAATGCACTTAATTTGTTAACTTAATTTCTTAATTAATTTCTTAATTACTCTCTTCCCCATCAACCCAAAAATCCCAAAACATACTTTTCAAAATATCACTCAAACGCTGTAAAAAACCTTGAAGCACGTATAGCATCACACCTCACAACATCGTGGATCATCCCCTCTCATTGCACTAGGGAGCTCTAATCTGTCCAGAGGCATGAGTGGGAGAGGGAGAAGGACAATGGAATTCCATGTTACAGAGCTGTTCATTCAATAATAAAATTTATATTTAAAAAAGGAAGACAACAAATTCTAATAAAAAAAACAAGACCATTTACTGTAATGAACTGTAACTGTACTCATGAGCAAAAATAAGAACAGTTCATTTTCAGTTGTGGTGGGCAACTTCCTTCTTGTCAGTTGATTTAATCTCTTCCATTTTTGCTTCAATCCTATGTGCCTTTGAAACATTATTACCTTCATTCTTTTGATTTTTTCTCACAAACTTTTCTATCTTTTTGGCCCCATTTTGCTGGATTACACTTTATTTGTAAGATTAAAATGGAGACACTCCACAAGCGCATTAAAAAAAGCAAACATGAGACATGAAACTGCAGAGATTAGTAAAGAATGTCCCTAACAGGTTGCCGTACTGAACAGTATTATGTCACATGGCAGTTTGGTACAAAAACAAACTACTCTCCAAAGTTCACAGTGTTTTGTTATAGCAGGATATCTACTAGAGAAAGCAGGAGTTTGTATTAAAAGATTAGCAGTGTTAGCAAAATTGATGGTGTTTGCCTGCATTGTTTTTCTTTAATTAAATAATATGTCGTGGTTTGTATACTGTATGTTGTCTTGATACTGCCTTTGAGCAAATCTCTTGCCTGGCTCGAAGAATCTTTTTCAGTGCGAGCATATCCAATAATCCATTATAACAGACCGTTTGACTTTGGATAGTTTATCACAACACCACACTGTAACCTGAAATTGTCTTGAAAAGTGCTGCTGCTGTACCCTTGAGAACTATACATGCGTACACTAACTAAAAATTTTTCGTAATGTAACGTAATGTACAGTTACTCAGTCCTTCAGATTAATTGCTAACGCTAATACTAACTGACGTCACAATAAAAGACCTCAAATACGGGTTGATGGGTAGCAAATATTGCAAAAACAAACATTTACAAGAAAATCGACCGTGTAATAATTCTTCTCCATGTCAAACAAAGTGACAGCCAGCGACATTTACGTCCCCTCGTGCTTTTATATCGCGATAACTGCACATGCGCGCTCGACCCGGACGGGATTTTGTATGGCAGCCAACATGGCGGCGACAATGTTGAGGTCGGTCTGCAAACTAGGACGTCCTTCAACTTTTATTTTAACGAATAATTTTGTAAACCCTGGATGCACCGTTCTGCAGAATAGGTAAGAGTGAAAAGTGCAAGCGCATTTCAGTTGCGTTATTTCTTTCATGTTCACCTGTGTACGATTTTAAAGGTCTCGGGGCGATCAGCTGGCATTAGCACGCTAACATAATCCACCTTTAATTCGTACTCGTTACGTAGCAGTTAAAACGTATATTCGACTCTCTCTCCAAAAACATTGCTACATACATAAATGCTGCAAGGTATAAGAATTGTCAGTGTGTTGTAGCATAATAAATAATACATTAGGTACAGTGCGCTCATCCTTTTAGCTGCTCTTAATATCAAGTATACATAATGGTAACCAGTCTTTGGACATTATTTTTCATGGAAAACAATGGGTGAAATGTCATACATTTTACATTGATAGATAGGTACTCTCAATAAACTATTATTGATTCCATACTATAAACACGATTGCTAATAAAATATACATTTAGTCACAGAAGGACACTGTAGTAACATAGGGATACATAAATAAGAGCGTAAGTAATAGTAGCAGTGCAGATAAGTAAAGGGGTAACAAAAGTACCACTACTTTTCAAACAAAAAGAAAACTGTAGAAAGCACTAAGATTAGCTAAAACCTGATTCTGCTCTTTTGTGGCACTGAAAGTTTGACAGTAGGATTCTATATTAATGTTTTTGAGCCCTTTGTCCCATGTGACTTCCACTGTTAGATAATGGACTTTAGAGTGTCTTATACAATGCTAGCTGAAATTATAGAGGATTTGAAGCATTGTGAAGAAGACACAAAGATCCTGACTATTAGTAAATACATGTGAAGATAAATCACTTTGCAGAACACCCACAAAAAACCTAGAAAAGATTATCAAGTTCAAAGGTGTAACATAATGTACAAAGTTTAGAATTGTTCAAATCATGGTTTACTCAAGAACATTTTATTAGTGTGAAAGTTGCACAGTGAAGAAACAGGACAGTAAGAACACTGATATCTTCAAATTATGATGTTGGTGGAGAATACTGTGTATGCCGTGGTCTGACTGCAGAACAAATGCATTGGTATTGGAGGAGGTCAAACCTACATTGCCTCTGGAAACTCAAATGAGAAGACTTCAACTTTCATCCTTCAGATATGTCATACAGTGAGAAAGATCATTGGAGGAGGACATCATGCTTGACAGGGAAGGTCATCACAAAAAAAGAAAACCTGCAACATAATGGCTTGATATAACTGCAGCTATAGACTTGATTCAGGCTAACTATACATAAAGTTGCCATAAGTTGATATCAACTCTCCTGCATTTAGCAACATGCATTTATACAACAGGGTACTTTTTTCTGTATCAGTTAAGGGTGAATTCTGTCATCAAGGGTACTACAATAGGAGTGGGGTTTGAACCTGCAACCTTTACAGGTGATGCTGTATGCTAGCTGGTACCCTTTTATTATTTGTCAAATGAAATGCCTTTGTTTAATGTTCCTGAACCATATGAACTGTGTTGCTGACACTGATTGTGATCCTATCAGGAAGAAGCAGTGGCAGCCAGATGTGGAGTGGACTGAGCAGTACGCAGGGGCGGTCATGTACCCCAGTGCTGTTACTGAGAAGTGGACCCCACCACCATGGAATGGTACAGCTCCACTTTTTAATTTAGTTAATTTTTTCATTATCTGCATTGCAGTGCTGAAGTATTGCTTTCTCCACAGACAAAGACCCCCCTGCGGAGAAGAAGGTATCCAACCTTACCATAAACTTTGGGCCCCAGCATCCTGCAGCGCATGGCGTTCTGCGCCTGGTATTGGAGCTCAGCGGTGAATCGGTTAAGAAGTGCGATCCTCACGTGGGGCTGCTGCATCGTGGCACCGAGAAGCTCATTGAGTACAAGACCTACCTACAGGTAGATTCCCCACAGTGATTACTTTTGATCTACAGGTTCCTTAACATTGCAGGGCTCAATGTTAATGGTTTTTTGGTTGTCCAGTACAATTCATTTACTTACATTTTTATGTTATGATAAATGGATATGTTCACAAAAAATTAAGATAAAAGGTTAAAAAAATTTTAGGCATCATGTTGGTGCACTGCCGTTTTACAATACCTGGGTTGTTAGGTTGTAGGCTGAAATCCATTGCCATCTATGTAGAATTTGCATGTTCTTTCCCTGTCTGCATTTGTTTCCTTCCACAGTTCAAACACGTATTTCACGTTTTAGTCACATTAAATTGCAAATTGTGTGTGTGTGTGTGTCTGTGTGTGTGTCTGTGTGTGTGTGTGTTTTATTAAACTGCAATGGAGTAGTGTCAGGTAATAGTCCCCCAGCCTAGGGCCCAGGTCTAGAATAGGCTCCAGACCACTATGATCCTGACCAGGACAACTTATTAAAAGTGACGGATGGCTTTAGAAATTCAGTATTAAAAAACTATGAGCATCATCATAATAAAGACATCATGTGACACTAGTAATTCAGCATCTGCATGTTTGTTTTAACATTTTTTCCTCACTAAAAACTGCCCAGATTTGTCAAAAATAAAGTGAAATAGCTCTGGAATCTTACAGTTCCTTTTCAGAAAATGCTGTTTGAAACGAAACATCACTCAGAAACTGCCTGACAAGCAGTCAGTGCTTGGCCATTTATCTTTTCTTGATTAGAAGTGGTCTGAGAGGATATCTGGGGAAAAATACAAGAAAATGTAAAAGAAAGTTAAATATTCATGCATGAATGAGAGTAAAAATGATTTTATATGAACCACATACAGAATCGCACCTGACTTCTTTGATACAGAATCAGTTTTTTTTTTTTTTTTTTTTAAAAAAACTGTGCATCATATTGTGTAGATTATTGTTATCGTTTACCACTTAAATGTTTATGTCAAGTTCCTGCCAATGAAAGTATACATTAAAACTACATTTACTTATTTTTACCATTGCAATACATTCCAAACTTGGACAGCTAAAATGTGAAATGCATCTATCCCACGGACAACCAAAGGAAACATTAATGAAAAGCCCTGCACTGTGACATGCTGTATGTAGGTACTTTGAGTGCGATGCGGTGTTTGCAGTGAGTGTGTTGTACTCCACCAGGCGCTGCCCTACTTTGACAGGCTGGACTACGTGTCAATGATGTGTAATGAGCAGGCCTACTCCTTGGCTGTGGAGAAACTGCTCAACATACAGGTCCCACCCCGTGCGCAGTGGATCAGAGGTGGGTCTTCCACACTATTACCCACAATTCCATTACTGTACCCACTGAATGTGGGGTTTATTTATCCTAACATGCTTCCTAAGCAGGTTTTAGGCTATAGGGTTAATAATTTCTCCAAGGAAATGATGTAAGAGGCCTGACTAGAGAATATCAGAAAAAGTACATTTGATGGGAAGATGCTGCCAGTTGGTTTATTTTTGTAATTTATTAGCAAATAACTTGGTTATTCATTCCCTTTTTCTTTATTATTAGCTTGTGTGTGTGTGTGTGTGTGTGTATCCTAATGTCTTGTCTGTCTATCTACTGATGAGTGAATGTATTTGGCCATTAACCTCTTAACTGCCAGGTTGTAAAAATGACATGGATAATTTGGGTATGTGCAACAATATATGGTACTCTGTAGTGGGAAGACACTGATCCATTTCTTTGTACAAACCTGAATTTTCTCCAATTTTTGACTCCAAAGCACATTTCTGACATATAACACACAACAGGTAATAAATATAAATTCCTAGGTCTAAATATACCTAGGAAAGCAAGAACTTTTATGCCTTTGAGGAAGGAAACAGTTTTGCAGTATGTTTTTATGTTATGCGTAGTATTTCAGTTTGGCTTGCTAAAATATGCCGCTATGCACAACATAGGTTTTCTTGTGCACAGTATGTAAAATAGTATGTAAATTTTGGCATAGCATACAGAGGATCTGTCAGCCAAATATGTACCCAGAGTGTTTCATTGTTTTTAACCTTTTTTATTTGATGCATTGGTTTTCCATTTTAATTTTGATTTTTAGAAAAAAAAAATGTATTTGTATTCTTTTTCATGGCATTCCTCACCCTCCATACAAAGCAACAGCCAATTCAGAATAAACAAAGGTGCACTTACTCTGCAAATGAAGAGACAGAGCTACAGAAGTTTAATAGTTGAAGTGTTGTTGTATCAGTCCAGAGCTGTCATTTTTATCAAATTTTACTAATTGATACTAATTATCATTTTTCTTTTTAATTGTACAGTGCTGTTTGGGGAGCTGACTCGTATCCTCAATCACATCATGGCTATCACAACCCATGCACTTGACATTGGTGCCATGACCCCCTTTTTCTGGATGTTTGAGGAGAGAGAGAAGGTGAGAGACAGAGGAGGAAGTGAGTGTGAAAAATGTGTCATGTGTAACCGACATATAGCTGTTAAAGGTGCAATTACATGATAATTGTTATATTTATCTGTGTTAGTAATTGTGAGTCTTGTGTATGAATGATAGTTGTGTATTTTAATGTTGTGTGTGCAGTAGTGTTCTGTGGCCCAATCATGCATAATGGCTGTATCTTTCTCAGATGTTTGAGTTCTACGAGCGAGTTTCTGGGGCCAGGATGCATGCAGCCTATGTCCGACCAGGGGGAGTTCATCAGGTGACTAAAGTGTTGATGTTACCATCAACATCTGTTGAAATGATCTGTGTGTAGTATATAGTGGCTATCAAATATCTGCACACCGTTGTACAAATTTCAGAATTTGACAAATCATACCAGATTTTTTTTCCGCCTTTAATAAGATTTTGAAACAATTCTATGTGAAAAATAAAAAAAAATTCAAATAAAAATCCTTCAATCCTTTAGTTGCATAAGCATACAGACCCTATATATGTGGTCTGCAGACTTTTAATGTCCATAGCTTAAATCCATGTATACTGTACTTCTTGGTCCTTGATCTGTAGAAAAGAAATAGAGTAAAGTATGTTGATATGAAGACACTGCCACTGTTGATGATGACTTTTGTTGCAGGATCTCCCCTTGGGTCTAATGGATGACATATATGAGTGGTGCAAGAACTTCTCCATTCGTATTGATGAGGTGGAGGAGGTGAGCAGAGGAAATACAGTTCTGGCAGTTTGATTTGTTTATGTGGTAGTTTTGTCTCTTGACTCATTTTTGTTTTAGATGCTGACAAACAACCGCATCTGGAAGAACCGCACCGTGAACATTGGGGTGGTCTCTGCCGAAGATGCCCTCAACTATGGTTTTAGGTATAAGTATTCTTAGTATCACCAAAACAAACACAAATTCAATGAAAGTTGTGCTCTACATTTTGCTTACAGTCTCAGATGTTAGAACATGCACACGCAGCATTGTTTCACAGCTGAGTTATATAGTATAACATGGTATACCCCTGGGATGATGACATACTTCAGCTGCCATCTTTGTGCTAAGGCAGGTTTTCTCTTTGCCAGTGGAGTCATGCTCAGGGGTTCAGGTATCAAGTGGGACCTCAGGAAGAGTCAGCCGTATGACGTCTACGATCAGGTGGAGTTTGATGTCCCCATTGGCAGTAACGGCGACTGCTACGATAGGTCAGTATCCCCTACTGTACATTTAAATGTCTTGCTCACTTTTTAGTTTAGTTTGTATTTATGTTTTCAGTTCTCTTGGTTGTCCTGTGTGCTGTAGTGTTGACCCAAAATGTATTTTACATAACTGTCAAGCATACAGTTCGTACTATAGTTGATGTTGTGTTTAAAAAGGGCAGGAAATGAATGGAGTATGGCACATATTAGCAAGTGATCTGATCATAGAATGATCTTTCTAGTGTATGATATCATTTTCTGAAACGTGAGGAACAGTGAAAGAGTGGCATCATGCTAAGCATCTGGCACCATGTATGTAATGTTTTCTTACCACTTTGCTTTTTTCCCCTCTGTATTTAGAGATGTGTGCTTACAAATGAAATAAATAAAAAAATGTATTTTGCACTTGCAAAAGATATTTTATATATTGAGATGTTTGTCTAAAACTTGCTTTAAACATTGAAATAACCCAGGTGAGTTATTTTCTTTTTTGAGTGGGGGAGTCTGAGAAATAACTTTGAAAAATATTTTTATATATGTTTGGTCATTCCAAAATCCAGCTACTGAATGTGGTTATGTGTGGTTGAGGCAAGTTGTATGGTTTATAAGATGTTGGTGTTGCCCATGTTTACAGTTTGCATGCCTGCCTACAGGTACCTGTGTCGTGTGGAGGAGATGAGACAGTCCCTCAGGATCATGTTGCAGTGTCTCAACAAGATACCGGAAGGGGAGATCAAAGTAGATGATGCCAAGATTGCTCCCCCGAAGAGGTCTGAGATGAAGGTAAGAACAGATCAATCCTTACTCTTATTGCATCTCTCTGATATCATGTGCTGTAGACCCTCCCTCTTTGCGGTTTGGGCATTCTCCGTGCTTTTTTTTTTTTTTGCACTGACCCCTGCCCTTGGTTCCATGGCTTCAGGACCACCGCTACAAGTGTGAGACATCTGTCTATGACACTTGCACTCTCTGCCGCCCCACATACAACTCATATGCTTGTGCTCTCGCACACATTTCCCTATTGTGTGCAACCAGGAAGGCTTTCTGGCATCTTTCATTCCCCCATTTAACACATTGACAGGAGGAGTTCCCCATAGACAAACACACACATGTGCACACACGGCAGTTGTCATAAAACGCATATACTGTATGGATGTTGACCAACTTTCCCATTTTACTGTGTCTTTAATGTCTTTTCAGTGTTTTACGTATTTCTACACATTTTATGGACGTATACAATACAAATTATGAAGATAAATAAAAAAAACAACCATTTGTCATTAATGGGACAGTTCTTAATAAAAGTCCATTATTGTTCTATGCCAGTTAAAATACTGTGCAAAATATCCTTACAAATATATAACCCATCTTTATAAAGTTTCAAATAATGTAAGTTGCTTTGGACAAAACTGGGCAACGTGTCGTAAATGTGCTGGAGTTATGGCTGTGTTCCTCACTCTGTAGACAATGCAGACTGTAAAGTCTGTGTTGAGCTGTGTTCTGTCTGTCCTATAGACATCTATGGAGTCCCTTATCCATCACTTCAAGCTGTACACCGAGGGGTACCAGGTGCCACCCGGAGCCACATACACAGCTGTGGAAGCCCCCAAGGTGAGCCTCTCTTGTCTGATTGGTGTACAGTTGTAGAGAGAGCTGTGTGTCCTCTGTTGTCTGCATTTGCTTTGACACATGATGCATTTGTTTGCAGGGAGAGTTCGGAGTCTATCTGGTGTCGGATGGGTCCAGCCGACCGTATCGCTGCAAAATCAAGGCCCCTGGATTTGCTCACCTGGTAACCCATTTGATTTGGTCTCCAGCGGGTCTGTCCACTGTGCACCTAGCTTGTTTCTGGTTCTTGCTTTTATTTCAAATATATTTTTATGCCAGTAAAACATGAGCTGTTACTTTCCAACTTCTCTTTATAACTGGACTCCTACATCAGTTTATGGCACTGCATATTTCTAAATTAACACAGCATTTCCTGTTGAATATTTGAGGTAAATATAGGATATGTGGTGCCCCAAAGTGTGACCTCAGCTCTTATACCAGGGACTGCACTGTAGCTACAGAGATGCTGCTCTAATTTCTCAGTAGCGCCAAGATTTGCAGATATTTTCAACATTGTGAAAGTATTTATTTTCACCTCTAGGCTGGTTTGGACAAGATGGCGAAGGGCCACATGCTGGCTGATGTGGTGGCCATTATAGGTGAGACGTATCACCGGTAGTCTGCACTTCTCACTTAATGCAGTATGTCATAATAAAAATGTAACTTTGGGAATTAACCTGCCTTCTGCTTTTCATGCAGGTACCCAGGACATTGTGTTTGGGGAGGTGGACCGTTAAAGAACCCACTCTGGTGTTATTGTAGGTGCCCAAAGCCCCAGCTAAGATCCCTGTCAGAAAGCATCTATTATAAATAGTTTCTTGCTCTGGCGTCTTTACCTGTCTGTCTTCCCCACACTGGGTCGTGATGCGGTGGTGCAAAAGCAGGCGCCTGTATAAAAGTAAATAAACGTGTTGTGTAAAAATGAGCCTGATTTTGTGTTTTTGTGCAGTGGGTTTAGAAGGATCTGTAATGTGCAGTACACTGTATATAAATAGAGCACATCGACTGGCAGTGCAGAATACACTCATTTGTAAATGCAGGTCAGAGCTGTATGGTGTGTCAAAGGAAATTAAAAACATCACTGTTTGTTATTTAATAAGATGCACAGATAAATGGATCTGTACACTGCAACAGCTCACAAAATCTTGAAGAGCCCTGCTGCCAAATAAGTCTCATGCTGATGCCATGTTTACTTCCCTAAATATTCCCTGAGCTGTCTGTAGCATTGTGGGCTGTGTTTCAGTTGTACTCGACGCTCATAGGGATTCACAAGTTCTATCAGTGTTAACCTGGTGAGAACAGAAAGTTGCTTAATGATTAGCACTTCAGCCTTGCACTGGAAGGACCTCTTCTCAAACCCTCCCTTTGCTGTACTGCCCTTTTATTAGGATACTTCACAGTAAAAATCACCCAGCTGTAAGAATGGCTAAATCACTTTTAAGTTCTTACCTTACAAACCTCACATTCTAAGTCGCTGTGTAGAAAAACATCAGCTAAGTAATGGATTATCTTTTAAAGCTAATTAATATCAAAGTTTATAGTTTTCCAGTTTATAGCTGCTTCCTCATAGTTTTTCCTTATGTGAGTCAAGCAGGGGATTGCAGAAGAGGGGTGTAACTAGTATGTGTGTGGACACTTCACAGTAGTGACTTCCTACTACCTCTTTCTCACACGCACACTCTCACACAGTGAGGGCTCCTGCATTAAGTCCAGAAACACTGAGCGGCGTGTGTGTGAGTGACCTGCGTGAAAATGACTGCAATTTTCCTTTACACCTGCGCCTTCTTCATGTGGATGAACGTTGGCAGTGCCGGTCAGTAATTTCTCCATCCACATCCATTTATTGTTACACCAGACTGATGAGATACCTAATTTTAAAAAAAAAAAAAATCATGTATGTATATTATTAATAGTATTAATACTAGTAACAACAATAATCATAATCTGGTGAAGACACATTTATATAAAAACAGATGGTGATGCGCTTAGACAAGGTTGTAAATGATCGTTGTGAACTACGATTAATGGCGTTGAGTATCAGTGAAGTTAGGCTGTAAATTGTACTCTGACCTCCGCAGAATAAGTTGAAAGGTTGGGCCTGCTTTTCAATGTCTTTTTTTGTTTATTTGTAAAAGAAGGCCATAATATAAAGACCATTATGTCTTTATATTGCACATTTAACATTTTTCCTCCGCTGCATAAATATACATTTCTGCCATTTTAACACCTAAGGCAAGGCGCTGAACAACAGCTTGTTAGCTGCTAAACCCACACACTGAGACAGATGGAAACTTTATTGCTGTAATAATAATACTGTTGCTACTAATAATAACATTACTAATGTACTCCAGTGTATAGGTATAGGAACTACAGAAGGGATGTCCTTCTACATCATAATTCACAATAATGATGATGTGGGCAATTTCTACAATTTTATTTCAAATGCTAATTTGAGTTAGGATTGGTTGTATCTTGTTTTTAACTGAAAAATGTTGATGCCCATAAAGACACACAAAACTATGTATTTTAAAATATAATGTGCTGCGGTGTAATTAAATTTATCCAACTGCATGGCATAATATGTACTTTCTCAAAATATTACACAGTATTATAATATTTTTCAATATATACTGATTTTTAGAAGCCCCACACTGCAGGGCTGCCATCATCTTTATTGTCTTCAGCTCAGGAAGTAGCTGGATGGCCTCGGCCATGTTATATTTTTAGTCTTTATTTGGCTGGTTAGAGGATATTGAAACACCCCACCACCAGCACCAATGATAAATATCTCACTTCCCTCTGCCATGGCCAGCTGTCCATCATGTACAGCCCCTGTCATCAACACTGTCACTTCCAGTTTCCCAGACAAATTGTCTCGATGTCCTTTTTCTCTGTTTGAGTTAAGAAACCATATTCACATTAAAACCAATCTGGGGGATTCAGTGTTTTGGTTGTTTGCTTGTTGGAGAGTCATATAGACATCTAAGACTTGGGAAATGAAAGAAGGAAATGAGAGAAATTGGGATTGTCTGCATAGAGGTCATATTAATGTAATTTAAAGTACAGAAGTAAAAAGTGAGGTAAAATGCAGGACTACAACAAACAAGGACAGAGCCTGTTTTGTTAAATATTCAGCAAAAACAGTAATATATAATAGGAAAAATGTGAGTTTTCCCAGAAAATCTTCTAGAAGCATTCTCTGTAGATATTCTGGTTGCAGCTAAAACCTAGGAAAACAACTATTTTGCCCGTGTATGTCCACTGGTTTCTTCTACAAGTAAATTACTGTTCCTGCACTGTATATTTACTGTGTGAAGAACTAAATTACTGTCTCAGAGTTTTAATTCCCACTGTAGAATGGCGTACTTTTTCTCCTCAAATTGAAGCACGGCTGTCATGTTTCATATTTGCTACATTCCGGCTGTACTGAAGAGAAATTTCTTGTCTCCATATTCAAATGGCATTGCGAATGTTCATATAAAAGATCAGCCCTCATAAATGGCTCATGACCAAAGCCTTTTTATTCATTTATTTAGCTCAGCATTAGCGTAAGTTAGATGAGAGTTCCACATATACAGGCTGTTATTTTTGGTTTTACATGTATGTGCAGCGAAGGAACTTGTGTCTCAGAAAGGCGTGCGATTGTCAAAACCGCAATGGTCTGATGATGCTGTTCACACCTGCAAGTGTCAATGTGCATCTTCTCTGTCTCCTATGTGAAGAGGCTGTAGACCATGCGGGTGTGTGCTATGCTCTGGACGCCATCCTCTTTCTCTATGGCATCACCCTGACTGTCCTCTACTGCAGGTTGAAGGTCTGTGTTTGGGATGCTGTTTACCTGGGGGGTGTTTGAGAGCTCAGTTTGGAGTTTAGCAGGTTAGAATTAAGAAATGAAATTTAGATTGAAAAAAATGTTTAAATAGCAGGTAAAGATAGGGTGGAAAATAAAGTTTTTGCCCTGTTTTTTCTCTTGTCTACCTCATCACTATGAAGACCCATACACTAGAACTCTGGCACAGCACACAAACTTCTGGACACCACATTTACACTTATTTACTTGACATTTTTTCTTCAAAACTACTTCATAGCAAGATACTTTTTACAACTTTAGTTCAGTACCTTGATCCATGGTACACAGCAGGGGGAGGTATTCAGATCCATGACCTTTGAGCAAAAGGCAGAAGCTCTAACTGCTACACTATGCTACACACCTTAACAAACCCATTAACACACCTCACTATGCATAAATGTTCACATTGCTTCATTCCAGCTGTTTCCTGCACAGACTTCTTTCTGACACCTTTTTTGTGTCTCCCACAGATGAAGATAGCATCAGATAAGGAACCTGAGGTGAATATACACTGCATTAAACTCTCCTTTATCTTTGTGCCTCATTTGTAACCTAAAGGGGCTACTAACTTGCTTTTTTAAGTTTGTTGTTCCTTTGCTATAAACTTTTTTTTTTTACATAAAATGACAAATGTTAAACACATAGAGAAAATAGAGTCTAGTGCAGCTTCACCTGAAGCACTACAGTTTGAATTCCCATAGATTCCCAACACACTAGTTGACAAACCTGTCATATTAACAAAGTCTCCATAAGTCATATTTATTGACAAGTAATATCTGTAATATACTATTTTTAGTTTTATAAAGGCTTCTATTGGACCTATGGAACCAAAAGTTTACATATTGGGATGTTTTCAGCTGATATGTTGAACTATATGATGCTCAGATGCCTCTCCTGCTCTAAGAAGGAGGCAGTAAGGATTCATGCTCTGTATGCATGCATATATGATTATAAAAATTTCTGTATAGTGTAAGTGTTTATCATGACTTTGGGGGGGATCTCTAGTGCCAGTGGAAAAGGAGAAGTTAGAATGCTGAGAACCATCCCTAAGCATCTCTCTAACTGCATACTTCTGCTTTACTTCCTAGAAGAAAGATCAAGGCGAGGGCATCTACACTGTAAGATCTTTATTATAATCAACTATTGTCCACCTTTCTTTTTCATACATTGTTATTAATAATTATAATAATTATTTCTAGCAATACCTACTCTATATTATTTCTTTTGAATTGATGCCCACATGACTTTAGAGCTTGCTTGGTTATAATACCATCATTTCTGCTGCAGGGATTAACCCCTCATGCCCAGGACACCTATGAGACACTCGCCACTCAGAGGAAATAAACTGTGATGATGACGAACCATCAGCAGTGAGACAAACTGCTCTGAAGGGTCAGAAATGTTAACCAGGTCAACTCCGCAAGCAAGTCACATTTAGCAGCAGTGCGAACAATTTCCCTTTGTGTGTGCGTGTATGCGTGTATACAGTGAACCTTTATGATTATTATTTTCATTTTTCCAGCGAGAAGTGTCATAAGGAGGAAAACAGTAGTTCCCTTCAGTCTTATAACCAAACTTTTTTGCTTAATAGTGACATTTTAACAATAGAATTTCAAAAAATTCACTTTTCTAATGTCTTCTAGCTATAAGAAAACTTGCTCATAGTTCTTCTTTTTGCATAGTTTTGTTTTTAGGTTCAAGTTTCCGTTCACTGACACCATAGCAACCAACCACAAGGCCTGGTCCACTTCCTCTTTCCATTGACCACATGTATGATGTCTGCACACATATAATAACATAAAACCATTTTTTTCTTCAGTATATCACTACATTGCTGATATTTATGAATTCCTTGAGATGTTAGAGAATGTTGGGAGGAAGGGACTTGGACCTACAGCTGTTGCTCCTGCTTCCCCATCAAAGTGGCCGCCAAAATGTCTGTTTTATTTAATTGGAAAATTTTAAATGTGCGAAATGTGTGAAATGCGTCTATCTAATCGCAGTTCCAACATTGTTATTGCTACTTTTCCTTATTATTTCCTTAGTTTGGCTTGTTAAAGTGATTTGTAAATTATTACTATATAAGCTAAGCCTTCAATATGAAATATTTGGCCACAGATCCAGCTTTTCATGCAGTGACAACTCAAATCTCCACAGTAAAGTAAAAATTCACCACACAACACACTGACTCTGTTGGTAACATACAACACACACAAGTACCATTCTAAAATTAATGCTTAATACAAATCTGTTTTCTTGGGTTTTTAATACATATCTTTAATTTATGACTTTATTCATCATTATATGTTTTTCAATAAGTGAATATCAGCAGATGTTTCTGTTTTTATATTAAGTGTGAGCATATGATGAATTTCCTGAATGACCCTCCTCTCATTTCCTTTTCTATTTTCAACTGGTTGTCATAATTTTATTTTTCCATGTAATTATTGTTGGTTTCATTATCTTATTAAAGCTAAAAAAGCTTGAGCATAGTTTGCCTTGATTTTAGTCAACAAATCTGAAATTTCAATTTGGGTTTGTACATTTATGTATATTTAAGCTCCTGCTTTACTAACTGGTTTGGTTCAATTCAGTTTTGCTGCTGTTTTCCACATTTACAACAGCGCCTTATGAATATGAAAATATGTTTTATACACAGCTGGAGGAGCGAGCACACAAACTCACATAAGCGTCAATACACACAGAATCCCAACAACGTGGCAGCCACCATACGATGTTGCTTCATGGCCTAGAGCCACTCGTAGCAACAGCTGGGGCCTCGGGTGCTCAACCACACAAACCGCTTGCTTGTGTCTGTTCCCAAAAACCCGTTACTGCACAAATGCCTTCTCAGCTGAGAGTTTTATTTTCTCCTCTTTTCATGAGACATTCAATAGCATACTGTACCTCTGGTTTTTATTAATATTCCTAGGTTTTATAATGATTTTCTTGCAAGCTGTATAGAGGATGTTGTATCCAAGACAACTGAAGGAAGAGCGAACACAAGAAAACACTCAGCTGTTCACATGCTGGTTTTAAAAATGCATATGTAGCAACAGTCCTGTTGTGTTTAGTTATTTCTACCTTTGTTATTATTAGAAGTCCATGTGCTTAAGTATGAGACATGTTTGATCATTTTACTTTTTATGACGACATATGCAAGTGTCTCAATGAAAACATAATAAAAAATTTTGTCTAATATTTCAGCACCAGACTTGTGTCATTGCCCTCCTTGCAGTTCCCTAGTTCAGTATACTGCACTTTAGAAAATACATGGGTTACCAGGTATTTACACAACAAAAATTGCTTTGTTAACCTGGGTTTTGGTAACAACCATTAAGTATTGGTCAAAATTGGTCTCTGTTTGTATAATGAAATGATGAATTAGGGTACTTGAGTTAAGAAGTTAAGTAAATGTGGCTCAGTGGTGCAGCAGGTAGCACTGCTGCATCATATTGCCTGAACTGTTTGGTTGTTGGTGTCAAAAAACTCAATCTGTGTAGTGTTTGTGCATCCTCAATATATCTGTGTGGGATTCCTTCTACTGTCCAAAGATATGCGTTTCAGGTTAATTGGTCACTCTAAAATTGCTTGTTGTGCGAGATCTGTCATGTGTGCAGCCACCCTGCAGTGGACTGACATCCATTTGATAGTAGTTTCATAGTCTGGCACCCAGTGCTAGGAACAGGCCCCAGACCCTAACCAGGATGAAGTAGTTGCTGTTAATGAACGGGTGGTAAAGATGGATTGTTATGCTGAAGTTAGCATTGCAATTTTTCCTCTTAAACAGCAATTTAGGCCTCTGTTTTGGCCATTTAAGAGCAATTCTCACTTATAAACCAGTGCTCATAAAGGAGGGGCATAAGCTAGTAAATTGCAATACATGGGATGGTGTTACTTTAAGTGTATATCTGTAGGAAGTACAGTATTGCACTGCATAAATTTAACACTAGAAGGCGCCCTTTCATTTCAGCGTCACAGTGTTAGCACCGAACAGTCACTGCTCTGAGCAACTGAAATTGATACTTGCCTTAAATTTGCACAAATGTATGAACATTAGGACAAAAAAAATTCAATGGTTGTATGGCTTAATTTTTTAGGTATTACTGACAGCATGAACCTCGGCAAAGCTGAAGTGAAAGCATAGGGAATTTTAGGGCGCGGCATTGCGGTTCTGTGCCAGCATGTTCAAACTGCCTGGGGTTCAACTGCCACTTAGAGAAACAGCAACCTCTGAATGCCCCCCCCCTCCTTCATCTAGATCTCTGAATGAGCAACAAGCAGAGATGGGAACATAAATGGAAACATAAATGGAAACTTGAAAACATTTCCTGACACATCAGAACATATCCTGACAAAAACAGAAAATATTCAGCTACACACATGACCGGTGATGTTCCCATTAAAAAAAGTGCATCTTAAAAAGTTTAGTCAGCATTTAGAAAAAAACAAAGAGCTGTTTGTTTGTTGTCAACTTTACTGTGTTTTCAAGCTCTGCTGGGGTGGAGTAATCATGGTAAACTTAAATCAGAGTCAGGGTGAAACTCCATCAGTTATGGTAAAACAGAGGTGTGTGGATTTGTGCCAGACTGAGGGTCTGAGCAGAAGATCGTGGACCAACAGGAGGGAATCGGGCATTAATAAGGATCAGATTCTGGATGTCGTATGTGGAATCAGTCTCACACCTTGTGCTCGCCTCTACCGACGTCAATACCCCCATGACATTCTTTTCTTCTTTCCCAGGTGACTCACCTGCTCTCTCTCATCAATCACAGTGCATTTCACACCTTGCAACAATTTCTGACCAGACTGTTAATCATTGCCAGAAACAAAACTGTACTATGGTCTCATATGATATAAAACAGAAAAAATTACTACAGAGACCCAATTATCACTGACACAGAGTCCTGTCAGTTTCCCCGTAAACATCCTTTGCATAATCCACTATTAACAAAAACAGCTGTGGAGACACTCCTTCACACATCACCTCCTAAAGCTCACTGTGATGTTTGCAGCTCTGCACAACATTTCTACTCCCTTTTGTAAACAGGGCTCTGATTGCTGCCTCCAATGATGAACCCCACCCAGTGCTTGGCTCGGCCCAGCATGATCCGCTCCTCTCCTCTCCTCTCCTCTCCTCCACAGTGCTCTGCTAAAAATTTCTCTACTCACATCTCATCCTACCTCACTGAGTACCTTAAACTGTGTACTTTCCTCTAGAAACGTCTATGTGTACTAATGGGGTAGTATTTTTGTGTGCTGTGCTGCTGTTTTATGGATATAAGCATAAATTCTCCTTAAACCGGTGCTGAAACTATTTAACTTTCGACACCATGTCATTGAAATACATAACATAATTAATAATGTAGCAGCGACTGCTACTCAGACCCCCTCAAGTTTATTTTTTTACCCGTCTTTACAGTGTTTTCTTTTTGTTTCAGAGTTAACAGCTGGTCAGTTCTAATAGTGTGAACTGTAACTGCTGCCTTTCTCTGGTGAATAAAATGCTGTATAAAAACAAGTTTAATTTATGTGTATCATCAATGTTTCTGAGTTTTCAATGACAACTTTGATCACAATGTTTCTGAGTTGACAGAGTTGATAAAAGAGCATTTTTAAACATACTGAGGACATATTACAGTCACACAGGCAGACCAAGTCTGTGGAAAAATAATTTTTTTGAAAGCAGTCTGACTGGTTTGCTGCTCCTGGGTTGGGCCAGGTGTACCGTGCCAGAGTCGGTGTGTGTCATTGTGCTCTGTATGTAACCCCGAACTTGACCAGTTTCACTCAGACAAACAGGTGGCTGTAAAAGCAGACGGTCGACTCCCGTGCTGTACACCATCCCGCGTGGTTAAGTGATCAGCGGGGAGGGCTTTGTGCCAGCCGGTTTGTAGAAACAAACTCAGCCCTGTACACCTTATTTCACAACCCTTTTACCATGTTTTGCCTTGTCACCCTCCTGTCATAGGGCGTCTTCCACATGTTGCTCTTCTTGCTCGCACGCACTGCCACGCTAACCTGTGTGCAGCCTGGTCAACAGGTGGCGTAGTGGTTAGAGCTGGTTTCTCACAATGTTAAGGAGGGGGTGGTGAACCTCTACTGTAGTACCCCTTAGTGAAGTGTACATACCCTGAATCACTATAGTAAAAATATACAGTGGGGAATGGCTCATTGCAGCAACTTTTACAGGGCATGATCTTTGGATTTTAGCCCCAGGGAATTGCTCTTCCAGCATCTTTGATACATTAATTCTCAGAATGTGTTAGAATACAAACTCACTGGAATGGACCTAAAATATAACCTAGTATATAGTAAAATAAGTCTAAAATGTTCACCAAAAGGAGTTATTTGTCCCCCTACGTATGTCTGTCGATTCACAAGCCAAATTAGTTTTTTTAAGGCAGGTATGAAATTGACGGCATGGTGACGTAGGGCTTCCTTATAGCACCTGGGCTGTTTGGATGTGGATTTAAATCCTTCTCAGTCTGGTTTTCTTCTACAGTCAAAATACATGCGAAATATAATAAACGATTCAATTAAATTGCACAAAGGGCTAAAGTAATAGAGCGCTACGACGAAACAGAACTAACCGAGGTATTACTGTATATACATGACCTACCTTTAATCTGCTAGGGAAATGAACATCGGTTTAAGTCAAAAGAATGTGGACCGTCTGGACATTTACTGGAACTACACTGACTGTGCCACGTAGTCGTACATGGGAAATATTGCAACTTTTTGCACTGGTTTCCGATTGTTTTTTTTTTTTTTTTGCAGTTCTTCGCCTGAGAATTGCGCATGTAAAGTGTTTCTTCTTTTATGTACTGCGTTAATGGATAAATAACTGTAAATAGCTGAGAATATCGAGGCCACATTGCAAACAAAAACATGTTTGTTTCGCATTTTGTCCAACCACCAGCTCGCGCCCTTCTGTCTGCGTGGCTCCTCCCCGCGAGCTCGAGCTCGCCCTGGGCGCGGATTCCGCCTGTGCGCACGAGCGACAGGTGTATCGGGCGCTCGCGGTCGCCGTCCCGCTGGGATTCTTTCGTACTTTGGAGCGGGACGAAAATCCCGAAACTGGGACACATATTAACTTCTTTTTTTAAAACTTTTCTTTCTTATATATAAATTGTGCTGCAAGAGTCGAGAAGATGACTAACGTGATACTAAATTTACCTGAGCGGGCGCTGAAATGACAACCTGCAAGAGGCGGTGCTGCAGGGAAACTTTCATGGACATTTCAGGTTGACTGTTTTTATTGTTTTTCTTGGTAATTTGGAATTTCTCATAGGAATTGTAGCAACATCGGTGTGAAATCGCCTTGAAGGGATTCAAACGGAAACCGAGGAAAGGCCTCTTATGAAAATCTGAGGCGAAACTTGTCCCTATTGCCCTAAGGTGAAATTAGTGTTTTTTGGACCTGCAGTTGCCTCAGGTTTTAAAGAGGGGAAAAAGGCGACTGAGAAAACCTTAAATTGGAATTATTTATCTTCCGCCCGTACGCTCAGGAGTGTGTGCATGCCGTAGCATGCGGCGCGGTACTGGATCGCGCCTCGGGAGCGAGCGCTCGGCGGCAAGGTGACTCCGTGCTGCGGCTGCCTTCACTGACGGGACAGTGTGACACTGACAAAAGAAGGCTCCTCCAGCCACTTGAACCCAGACTCCCCCTCTTCCCAGTCGCCACTACACCCAGTTGTCCGAGCACGTGTCCGTAAGTTCTGCATCTCCAAGTCGGAGTGGACCCGACCGGGATGACGTCACGGCCCGGAAGACCGCTGTTATGCTGGGGGGTCCTGTGGGCGCTGGGTAAGAGCCCGAAACTGTAAGCCATATTGCAGAAAGTAAATTGGTGTAAAGTTTGTTATGGTATTATTCTTTTTCTTATTTTGTTGGTATTCTCACAGTTGTCATTATTGAAATATTTAATTTTTTGCGGCATTCGTTATTGTCATCATTGTTAATTTGCTTGTAAACTAAACATGCTGCGTGGGTTATTATATGCTAGGCTTACTGTGGAAACGGACACTTGAGTTTTTAAATTAGTACAAAAGTTGGCGTTTAAAGGACTACAGCCACTAAGTGGACAAAGTTCAGAGTTATGTGGAGAAAGTTGCATGAAAACACTATTATTTTACTATTATTTTTATTGTGATTATTTTAAGACACTTTTGCAAGTAAAACTGAAATCTGAGAGTATGAAGAAGACCAAAACCGACACCCTATCTGGCGGTGCTCCAGAACTTGTTTGCCTGCTTTGAGAAATGAACTTCATCTTCTGGAAAAACTGGTTGCTCTCAGTTTCCTAACATTTAAGAGTGGCTGTGACGCTCCCTCCTGTTGCACACCCACACCGGATGACTGTCTCATGCGTTGTTGCTCTGTCAACCTCTCTTAGGGTCTGTCTCAAGCACACACATGCTCTTGAACACAGACATGCATGTGGCCTGTCTCACACAAACACGGACCCTGTCTCGCCCTGACTCTCTGAGCCTGTCTCACACAAACATTGTCTGTGTCCCCCATCTCTCTGGGCCAGTCTCTCTTACACAGTGAAGGTCTTGTCTCAGTTCTCTAGGCTCAGTACACGCTGACTGGTACTGGAAGGCAGTAAATTTGCATTCCTCCTTCACATACTAGGGCTATTTACCTAACAACAACAGTCCGACAGATGTCTACAGTCTCTCTTGATACAGTCTGCCTGGCTGCACCTTCAGCCCATTTAGGGGATCACTGGCTCATCCCTGTGTTTTAAAGTGGCTTTAGCGGTGCCCCTCTCTGGCTATGATTCTGGGCACTGTAATCGCTCTTCTTACAGTGGCACGCAGGGACTTGGTTATGTGTTTGCGAGTGCTGAGGGAAAATGGCAACTCCGTTTCTTCATATCCAAGTGAGAAAGGAGGACTGATAATCAAAGTAGTTACAGTAATTAAATACACACAAAGACACTGGGAGAAAATACAAACTTCACAGTTGAAAGCCTTATTTCCAGACAAATAGTGTGTGTGTAGGCTTGGTTTGCAGTGAACACAGTTGGCTTCAGTACTGTTTGAGCAGTTGGTTTGTATTAATTAAGAGGGTACAATTCAATTAACTAATTAAACTGCTGCTATACCACATTTGCCTTTGGGTTAGTTTTGGGGGTGCTGGATGTTTTTTATGGTTTATCATATGAGTACCATCCTCAAGGGCTCTACAACAAGGCCGTGTCCAGTATTTCTGTCAAGAACCTACATGTCCATTTTCACCACATTGTCTTCTGTGTTGTTCCTGTAACTCGGGTTTCCTGACATGTGAGCAGGAGCCTAAGGCACAATAAGCCTACAGACTTAAGGTGGAAATGCATTGTAGAGTCACACTTTGCTGCTGTAGCTTCCTATTTTACAGGAAACATGCAAACAAATAATATAAATGATACATTTAAAGCATACAAATATTATACAAAAAAAAATCTTTTCTCACCCTATGTTTCCCTGCAGGTGGTATCACAGACTCTAGCCTCCTGCCAGAAGCCTGGGAGTTTGAGAGTACGATGCAGTATTTTTGCTGTTATTAGGATTGTGGTCCTCTGGGTTGAAACTGATGTTGTTATTCCTGAGATCTGGTAGAGCCATTTCTCTAGTTTATGGATCACAGCCCCAAGTGTTTCTCTGACCAATGGGACTACCTTGGTTTTCACCATCCACATTCTCTCCAGTTCTTCTCTCAATCTCTGATATTTCTTAAGCATCTCGTATTCCTTCTTCCTGAGATTACCACCACTTGTGATTATCACATCTATCACCATTGCTGTTTCTTCTATCTTCTATATCTGATTGCTTAGCTATTACTTGTTTACCTCTCTGGATCTGGAAGTCCCACAGGATTTTGCCTCTGTTGTTCCGTACCTGTTGTTCTCTGTGGTGCCTTCCATGTAAACTTAGTAGTGTGCTAGCCATATTTCTTACAGATGTTCCAGTATATATGGAATGCTAAAACGAATAAGAAATAGAGAAAAAGAATGAACTGGTTAATGAGTAAGTTGTACACTAAATTTAAGAACACCCATCACATGGGCCAAATGCAGTGAACAAATATTATTGAATGAAATGATTGTATTGACAACGTAGTTGTCAGGGCAATAACTGGGTCACGTCAGGTTGTAAGGAAGGAGATTTAGGAGCTCAGGCTGCAATATGAAAGCAGAAACACCCATGACAACACAAGTGCAGCATCATCCTGTGATTACTTGATGCAGAGATTTGTTTTGAATTGTTTCAAGGTGTGGTTTATTCTTTCTTTGTTTTTGGACTGAAGTGTCTTTATTAATTTTGATCAAGATTTTCTTGAATATTTTGTTGTTGGCAGTGTGCTGACCTGTAGAGACCTGAGCGTACCAGAAAAACCATACTTTTGAAAGTAATACATTCTGGAATGAATTAGCCATTCTGATATTAGGAAGCCCAAGTTATTTATTTACAGAAAAGGAACTTGCAGTGGTTTCTTGGCCCTGGAATATAACCATAAATGGACCACATACAGTATGTAGGCCCTGTACTTGGATTTTACGATCTGGTTAAGCTGATATGCTTTTATGTGTAATAAGAAACTTCAAGATGGTGGTTGAATGACACTAGCTGGAGGAGAACAGCATTAGTGTGTATCACTGTATGAAAACAGATGAAGTCAGAAATGGGTGTAACTAATATATACAGTTGTCAGTGCCATAAAGCTTTGTGTTGTTATGTATAGAAAATTGTCTTTTATAAAGACTAATAATAGGTGTTACTGATAGAGAAGGAAGTGTATCCGATACAAAGAAATATGTTCTTATGTAAAGAATAGTGTCATCGGGAGACAGAGATGTGATATTGCTTAAAAAAGTTGTAGTGTGAGGTGTAAAACAACCCAAAGGTGTCTGGTTTCTCACACAATTCTTTGAATTATGTCACTTCCACTCTTGCTTGTATATGGAGTGAATCATAATTCAGAAAGTGTCATGCAGTGTGTGACAGAAAACTGGGAAATTGCCTACGTGGACCTTTGTGCATAGCCTGGTGTTGTACTGTGTGTATTATTTGTTGCCTGTAATTATGTGTTGGGTTGATGCAGTATATTCGGTTAATTTGCACTTTTGCTGCCCACAGTGGTCACTTCTTTTCCACAAATGATTATAGCAAGGGACTCTATGAAAGTATGGCAAGTTAGGAAAAAAAGAATAAAAAGAATAAAAAATTGAGCCCTTCTATGTTTATTCTTGCCAAACAGTAGATCCAGTTTAGGTACACCCATTATTTTCCAGCTTTGTTTTTTATAAAACAAATTGATTTATTTAGTTATTAATTATCTTTACATGTTTTAATCAATGAGAACCATAATTCTGCAATACATATTATATTTTAGATCAGTACTGTAAATGGAGAATTTTGGTTAATTTTTATCCCACCTTCTTTTTATTGTGTGGATTAGAAAATCAGTGTTGATGATGGTACTAAAATACTATGTCTGGTTACCCACTAAAATTCCAAATTGAAAATCACAGAGTAGCAGGGAGTCTTGCATAATTTCGCATCTTGAGGGTCACTGGTTCAAGCTCTGGTACTGCTGTAGTACATTTAAGGAAGATACACGTATAATTCATCCCTGAAAGTTTGGATACAGAAGGATTGTTGTGTGGTTTTGTGGGTTTATATGCAGCTATTTTTTTTATCAGTGTCATACATTACTCTTTGTTTCTTATAAGTATAAATAGCAATGGACATTTAATTGTCAAATTTATGTTAAAAAAAGTTTATATAAAACTAAAAATAATAACATTTTCCTGCTGTAATGGGCTGTCAATGTAATGAATTGTGGGTACTTACTGATTGAACAGAAATGAATGAAATCGGGAACACAAACTGCATGTGAACACAGGCCAATGAGACAAAGCCTATGAATGAAAATGCTGGGTGCAGTGTGCCAGTTTCAAATATTTCAAATAACCTCAGGCTCTGAGGTTCGTTGGCTTTACTTGGATATCAGTAGTTAAGCCGGGGCTTCTTGCCTTGGGTACCAATACATGTAATAATATATATTGCTTGTTATATCTAGAATTTGGAAACCAGGAGCTCTTATAATGAAGGTAGGTATACTTGTTTATAAATGGGTCACTAAAAAACAGCTGGTAAGTACTAAATTAATGTTAATGACTGTTTTGGGATTTACTATTCTGCCTTAAATCTGCATAGACCTGGAGTTTTTGCGAGTTCATCTAAGAGCAGCAGAATTTTGCTCAATTTACTGGTAAACAGTAAGTGTTGAGTAGAGCTGTTCCAGTTTATACAATTTTTATGTTGGACTTATGTGTATAAGTGGGTCTCAACTTAACAGTATATGTGACATGTCAACATGGACTTATAAGAGCCATTTCATGGCATCGTATTTAACTCAGTGTTTGGGTGTTTATCAGTGACTGCATTTTATCATATTAAATCATATTTATAATATGTTTTTGTAGAGAACATTTTATTTTTAATTCCATTCAGGCTACTTTTTGATTACAGTGGCTAGCAAGCAAAAAAGTGAATTTTCTGGTGGTACTGAAAAGAAAAAGGGGAAGAAAATAGATTTATACTGTAAATCTAAGTGATAATAATAGAGTAATATAAGAATGTGCAGCAAGACTCTATTTTAATTCTGTTATTCTACATTAGTAATATGATTTTACATGATCAAAAAGTAGAAAAAAGTAGAAAAAAGTATAACAAAAGCTTATAACATATTGCATTCATGCATGTTAGTTTTTTATATTTTCTTATGTTTTAGTTACTACATCATAATGGGTTTTCAGCTCATGATGTTGTTGGAAGGTAACAAGTCAAAGACCATGTATAAATAAGTTTTATTTTGTGATGGAAAAACTCTCTGGTTGTCTCTCTTAGTGCCTGTTATGTGGGCGGGGAAGGAGTTTGTGGAGCCCTCCGATGGTGAAGTGCTGCGGTCCCTAGCGGAAGGCTCCACCCGGCTCCCATGCCAGTTCCTCATGGCGGAACATCATGTAGTGCAGGTAACCTGGTTCAAAGAAGGGGCAGATGGCAACAAGGAGCAGATCATCACTGCTCACCACACAGAAGGACACACAGGTAGGCCTCTGTCACACACCCTTACAACCCATTGCCACGTTGGTCTTAATACCTTCCAAAACCACTACAACTTCAGAGCATAATGCCTTATGGTTTCTTATAGCTACATTTTCCATAAATATTGATTTTGTTATCTACATTTCACCATGCATGTCATCTACATTTTTACCATGCTAGTCACACAAAATCTTTTGTCTTTGAACTTAATGTCATAATCTATACTAGAATATAGGCTTTAAACATTCGCATTTACATTATAGTGACAATGCAGTACCATTCAGAATAATTTTCTGTTTGGGTTTAATCATAATTGCGTAGTTTAGAAATTAAAGTTTTGGTCTTTGGGAATTTTACATCAAGCAAAAGCAGAGCAATAATATTGCAAACACTCATACTGTTTAGCCTACTGTAAACAGAGAGTGCTGAAATGAAACTGTGACAGGATAATACATAAATTTGATATTGACACTAATATGTTTGCCCCCTGTCCCTTATGTGCAGAGTTTGGCCGTTTTTCCGGGCGCGTGTACTTTGAGAACAGTGACCCCACTGTGAATTCTGCACTGGTGATCCGCAGCACTGATGTGTCAGATGAGGGGAAATACATCTGTCACGTCTCCACATTTCCCTTTGGCAACTTCGAGACACAGCTGTCTCTTATAGTGTGGAGTAAGCCCCTGCTTCTTCTTCTTCCTCTTTATTAGGCCCCTTTTCTGCTATTACTGTTGTCGTAGGAACAGTAAGTTCAGTCTTTGGATACAAACTGACTCCGGGCCTCTTGTCACATGTAGCCACACCGATTTCCTCCCTTGAGCCAGTAGAGATGGTGGAGGGGCAGTCATTCCGCGTAGCAGCCACCTGCCGCTCTGTGGCCCGCCCCCCACCCCGCCTTTCCTGGGACACAGACCTGGCTGGACAGTCACAGAACCGCACCTCAGAGGTGGGGGCCATCTCCAGCACCTTTTCTCTGCACCCCCTGCGCAGCATGAATGGCAAGAAGCTGGACTGCTTGGTGTGGCACCCAACCCAGGGGCGCCCCCGCAGGCTCTCAAACCGCCTAGTTGTACACTGTGAGTTTGCTGTCTTTTCTCCAACTTACTGTGGTTTGTACTGTGGTTATATTGTGGGCAGACTTGAGAATCTCCTGCATCACCAAGCTGAATTTCTGGGATTTCTTTTCTCTGTGTTCTTCTGGTATGCAAACAAATTGATGTGTGATCATACAAAATAATATGCACTCATCTCCTGTCATTTGGTCTCAAGATATCTGGTTTTTAATTTATTTGGTCTCCAGTTATTAATAGACTATATGGGCAAAAGTATGTGGACACCTGAGCATCACCTCCATATGTGCTTGTTGAACATCCCATTCCAAAACCTTGGGAATTAATAAAAGTTGTTTCCCTTTGCTGGTATAAAGCCTCCACTCTTCTGGGAAAGCTTTCCACCAAATTTTGGAGCACAGCTGTGGGAATTTGTGCCCATTCAGCCACAAGAGCACCAGTGAAGTCGGGTGAGAAGGCGTGGCTCGTGGTCGGCATTCCAGTTCACCCCAAAGGTGTTCAGTGGGGTTGAGGTCAGGGCTCTGTGCAGCCACTCACCTACTTCCACACACACCTGGGGAAACTATGAGTTTATGGAGCTCGCTTTGTACATGGGTCAGAGTCATGCTGGAGCAGGAAAGCAGCTTCCCCAAACTGTGGTCACAAAGCTGAATGCACACAATTGTATAGAATGTGTTTGTATGTGATATGGTTGCAGTTGAAGCAGCTCACCTCATTCATTAGAGGGGTGTCCACATACTTTTGGCCATATAATGTACCACTTACTGTTAACTGATCCAGATTTCCATTTATCCATTCAGCCATGACCCAGTCTGGCATGATAAGCTGAGAAAACATTCAAAAATTATTCCGAATAACTGTGTGAGAAAGACCCACACTCTCAGTTGGTTTCTGGAACTCTATAGTCTTGATTATATATTCAGGTGTTTTTATTGCATCATCTTTTTTCTTGATGTTGTACTTTAGTTTTCTAATGATCAATTTATTTAAATGTGACACTTAACCATCGTCTTCCACTGTCACAATGTATTTCCTTTAGGAAATAATTATTTGTGAATTTATTTTATATACTGTATAATGTCATTATTAATTGTTCATTCTATTTTAATATGTTGCATAACTTTTTCCTTTTTATGATTTTTGGCATCAGTTAGGATAATTTTGAAGTGAACTTTGGATGGAAACTTGAACGTTTACCCTAAAAAAAGAAAGAACAAGGAACTTCTTTATGTTTTTTGATATGATGGTTGTGGGTTGAAATCTGGCTCAGTCTGGAGTTTTCCCCATGTCTGAAGAAATAGACATTGTCTATCGAGGGCCACTAAGTTGCTCGCTGTGCAAAAACTGCTTGTGATATTGGCTAATTGTTTAAATTGACTACAGTGGAGTGTAAATCTTACTGGGAGCACTTCACCCTGCTGTTTTTTCCCTGGTTTGCAGATGGCTCTTTGCGGCCACCCTGCTGATCTTTGTTACTATGACTTGGATCAGTTGTTTTCACTGCTTGCTATCTTTTCCATTATTCCATTATATGAGTTTACCATACCTCACTGTCTTGGCTGTCTATACTTTGGTATTTCACTGCATGTACTGTGACTTTACAAGGCATTATTTCCTGGGCTATAGGGTTCTCTTCCACTTTTTGATTTGTGTCTGTTTTTTGTTTGTTTCTCTGTGTGTTCAGATCCACCAGATGCTACCATCAGTGGGCATGATGAAAACTGGCATGTGGGTTTGGAGCAAGCCTCCCTCCAGTGTAAAAGTGGAGGGAATCCAAAACCCGACAATTTCATCTGGACAAGGTATTGCCCTGTCTATTAATTATAGCATCATATTTCAAACATAAAAAACTGATTTCTGTATTCTGGAAACATTCCTTAACTGAAATCAAACTCATTGTTCACTGGTGAACATGGACGAATAAACCTGCAGAACAACGATCAGAAGGAAAGGGTGCAGTCGCAAGGGGGAAACAGTAATTGTAACTGTCTCTCTTTAATTTGCAAGTCTCTTCAGACAGTGAGGTAGCAATATGGATTATGTGACTAACAACCTCAGAATAATTTAAGAGCTCCTATGCCCCTGTATAGGTTTGTGTGTGTGTGTGTGTGTGTAAGTGCACAACAAAGAGGCACAGACATACCCCCCCAGTGCACATACTCAAAGCTGGGAAACCTGAGGGAACAGGCAGGGGCCCTTCCTGTTTGAGCTCATCAGCGCAAAGCAGGTGAAGTAACAGCGGTGTCGTGTTGCAGCTTGTGGAGCAGGAACCAGACAGAGCAAAGTTTCGCACGGGGGCGGGGGTCCGAGACCGTTTTGCCAAAAATAAAGGCCAAATGCTCTGCTACAGGAAGAAACCAGACCTCGTGGCTGTAGTATCTATCTAGGGTTTCGGCATACAGTTGCTCACACGCACTTATACACACAAACTGTAGACACACAAATTGTATTTTTTTCAGTCAAATTGATTGTCTGTTTAAACTTTTGATTACACTGATTTTACATTTGTTTCACATTTGCCCATAAATCTTATTACTATTTAGTGGAATTTATTTATTTCCTTGTACGAGCAAGTGTTTAATGTGTGTACTGTAAAAAGTTCTGTAAAATATGTATGAAAGGATGTTGTAATGACTGTCTAGCATTAAGCAGTGTTGTATTTCATACCATGTGCAACACAAAGCTTTAAGTATTTTTTTAAACTTGTTTTTTGTTTTCTCTGCTTAGAAATGATGGATCACTTCCAGAGGGAGTGTTTGTGCAGAACGAAACTCTGCTGTTTAGCAGGCCTCTGAGCCTCTCTGACTCTGGCGTCTACCAGTGTGTGGTTAAGAATTATCTGGGGGCGGAGAAAGCAGAAATCGTAATCAATGTGGCAGGTAGGAACCATGCAACCTTTACCACGTTATTCATTAACATAGCATTTTTTTGTTGGTTTAGATCCAAGCATTCATTCTGAGCCAAGTCACTGTCTTCTTGTCTATTTTGTTCTGTTGCTGGCCTTAACCATGCAAGTATGCAAATAAAGTATCAATCTTAAACCTGTCTGAGAGGAAAACAGTCTTGAAGATTTAGAGTTTTAATTATATCAGTAGTGTTATATCTGATGAGGCCCCTGAAAAAAACCTCTTATATCTAGATACATATCTTCAGTTTCACATTCATACACAAGAACTTAAATGTAAGAGATAAAGTACAAATATGATATAAAAGATAAGCTTGCAACATAGGTATCAATATTATACATATTTATATATATGTTACTATATATCTAAAAATGTAATGTAACGTTTAAAAATTCAGTTAATTTAAAGGTATATTAACATAAGTGCTCACGGAACACCCCCAGCGCAAAAGCTGGCTGCTCCTACTTTTAACCATATGATACCTTCCTTCAACTGCCATATCTTCTTCTTCTTTCGGCCGCTCCCGTTAGGGGTCGCCACAGCGGATCAAAAGCTTCCACTTCCTCCTGTCCTCTGCATCTCTCTCCGTCACCCCCACCACTTGCATGTCCTCCTTCACCACATCCATAAATCCTTCAACTGCCATATACATACAGTATATAGTACATTTATAATATCTGTCTGTAAACACTTGGTTAAGAGGTCCTCAAAAGGATTTTCAGTGCTTGCAAAACAGAACCTGTGGGAAAATTATAATACATTAAATGTATTTGTGTAAAGTTAAACTTTTTTTTAAAATAATAAAATAAAAATTATCGACTGAGAAATACATCTTTTAATATAAATTGTTATCTATTTTAAATAATTTTTAAGGTAAAGATTTGTTATGCTAAAATGTGTTAAAACTCCTTGATGATATACTAACAGGTGTATATATGTGTGTTCACTGGCCTGCTGCCTCCATTACTATGATGCGTGTAACTGTACATGGCACCTTTCCAACAGAAACGAAGAAGACATCTTTCGACAGTCTACTGATGGTCATCGTGGGTGTGGTTGTTGGGGTTCTGCTGGTGGTCCTCATCATATCAGTCATCCTTGTGAACCAGTACCACAAGCGTAAGAATAAGAAGCTGGAGATGGAGTTGAGTGAAAAAAAGTAAGTTTGACCAGGGAAGTATCTCATTCTGATAATGGCAGCACCAATGGTGGCAGCTAATGGTTATGTATTTGTTTTTTCCGGCAGGGAGCAGATCAGCACTCTGTCCCGACAGGCCTCTTTCAGAAGAATGAACTCTGTCAGCACTGACCACCATATACAGGTACAGAGCACTGCACACCCGTTACACATCTGCACACATGGAGGCCAGCACATACAGTGCATCCATAAACAATGTGTCGTCAATATACATGCGTAATGTCTGTTTACGCTGAAATTTCTCTTATAGACAGAGGAAAGTACTCCTCTGAGGGTGGAGGGAACTCTACGCAGCAGCCTGTCATCCCTTGGGGTCAGTTTCTTTTTAGTGTTTGTCATCAGTGGGAATTATAAATTATGACTACCACACACAAATGTGTAAATAAACATACAGCAAAGAATAGTCTTGCTCTTACATTTATAAGTTATGTGTATAACAATTTAATGCTAAACTCTATATGCACCCTTTTTAGTCAGCGTGTTTCTGTTTATATTAAACAATTCTTGTTTTATTATTTAGCCTGCTTTAGGGTTAGGAAGTTATGCCTTTGTCTGTTTGTAGACAAATAAATCAGTTCAAAGGCAGACCCCATCCATATTTTTCTTTACCTGCCCATGTCCTTACCTGCCCATGTCCTTACCTGCTTCTCCTTTGTGTCAGGAACAAGGTCGCAGCAGAGACAGCCGCTCCACTCTGTCTGGTGGCCGGGGTCCTCTGGACACTTTGGGCCGTCCTGTTCTGTTCAACACGTCACGTCGCAGCGGGCGAATAAGGGAAAGAGAGCTAGAGCGCGATGGAGACAGAGAAGATGCCATGGCCAGGGGGGACACTGTGTCTCTGGTAAGTGTATGCATAAAATTATATACAGTCCCCAACTTACAATGGGGTTATGTTCCGGTAAACCCATCGTAAGTTGAAAATATTGTCGAAAATGCATTTAATACACTTAACCTACTGTTAGGCCTGTGGCTGCTTCAGCAATGGAATGTATGTGGTCTGTCTGCCCCCGTCTTCAGACTGAACACTGATTGGTTGACTGATTGGAGTACGAACCAATTGAGTCTTGCTAAAACCTTGTATTTTGTATATTTTGAATTGTGGCATCTGGAATTGTTGTTTACTGCCAATTGCTAATGTTTAGCGCTAGCTCCCGGCTAATGGGAACACTCTTGTTCGTAAACAACACTCAGTAAAGAGTTTAACGGAAATAAATTGTGTCTCGCGATTGCTTCCACCAACCCATGCCATAACACCTATCGAACATCATAGGCTAGCCTACCTTAAAAGTCATTACGACCATTACGGGCTTGCCACCTTCATGCTGGGCAATTATCTTGAGTTTCTGCTCAAGAGTAATTGCCTTCCTCTTCTTCTTCTCACCAGTAGCAGGAGATACAGACGGGGGTTTCGTAGACATGATGAATGCACAAAATGCAACGTAGATACAGGGGGGTATCCAAAAAAAAAATGCTGACAACACAGAACACTGTAGAGTATTGCTTGTATATGCTAACAACCATGTGGGAGACTGAGAGATGTGGATCGCTGCCACTGCCCAGCATCAGGAAAGAGTATCATACTGCATATCGCTTGCCCGGGGAAAAATTCAAAATCTAAAGTATAGTTTCTACTGAATGCGCATTACTATCACAACAACTTAAAGTAAAAAAAAATGTAAGTTGGACCATTGTAACTCAGGGACCATCTGTGTGCATGTGCGTTTGTGTGTGTATATGTATATATATGATAGATAAAAAATTAGGTTAGTTGCTGTTTATCAACATTTTGATCCCATTTTGCTCAGGACTCTCACCTCCAGCCCCTTTTCCACCCTCCGCTGCACCCATCGCTGCCCCCCTACGAGCGCACGGCTGATGTTCTGAGGCCCATCAATGGCAAAGCCATCATCTCTGGGAGTGACAGGCCACAGCAGCACTCGCCTCTGGACTCAGGATACCCAGTGCTCACAGACGAGGAGGAAGAGCAGGAGCGAATGGAGGAAGAGCAAGGGAGAAGGAGCCGATTGGAAATGCGGGGAGAGGATTGTGACCAGGAGAGCAAGATGAACAGCTACCAGATGTCAAAGGCTCTGTGCAACAACTTCCAGTATAGCAATGGGACCCTGCTGCCAAAAGCTCACCCCAATGCCATCCTCATCCACCCCAAGGGCCAGATTGTATGAGGGTCTATCTGCCTCCCTCTGGCTGAGCTCTGTGGGACGAGGTGACACTTTCATGAACATGTTCGCAACGACCTTACTGAAGTGGGTTTGTGTACCTTCACCATGGTCCTTCAGCCACCTGATTATTGTGCAGGAAGTATTTGGCTGGTAAATTTCTACCAGATTGACCACAACTAGGGTCAAGATGTGGACGATCAACAAATATAGACTGCAGCTGAACCTGAATGCAGCTCAAACTTATTAAAAACATTCATAATGCTTTAAGGTTTGTGTAAATATTTTTATCAAATTTGTGGACTATAATAGGTTTATTTTCTTAGAATCTCTGCTCTAGTGAAATAGGGAATAGGAAAACAAGCTGGGATTGTTACAGTACACTTATGAAGTATTAATGAATTAACCTGCTGGTTCTTTTAAATGCAGTTTCTTAATATTTTGTTTACTTGGTGTTGCTCATGTTTACTTTAGTAACTGCTGTGATTTCAGGCAGAAACGTTGTTCTACTGACCCCTGTTGGTTGAAGTGTGAAACTGGAGGCAGACAGACCCCCCCCACAGTGAGGACTGCAGTAGGACAGAATGTGTTTGTGTGTTCATGACAGCGAAGCCTGTATAGTGCAAGTACATTAGGGTTGCCCCATGGAGGCTGCATAAGAAAACCGCACACTTTCCTTAACCCCTTGTCTAAGTGAGGGTTGTGGTGGTCCAGAGCAAATAACAAGCAAGGTCCACCCTGGCTGGGACTCCAGTCCACCATAGGGTGTAAGAAACTGAAATTTAACCATAATGTACATTTAGCACCCCCTGTAGTCGAAGCTGTGACTGTGCAGCAAATGCACCACACTTGAAAAAAATGACAGATTTTTATTTATACATGTCATTCTGAGAACTTTACACAAAACCATAGGTCACTTCCAGAGGGAGAGACAAGACATGAGACCAGAGTATTAAGTTGTGGCTGACTGCCGATTTGAACCAATTTTTGCTCATTATAGAGATATCAGGTTAATATCTTTCACATCTTGCCGTGCAGGACATTTTAAGAGCACAAAACCAACTTTAGATACTGTTCAGTTCACCAGAATTTTTTTTTAGCGGAAACTGTTCCATGTTTTTTCTTTAAACCAGCTAAGTAGTGTACTACCTGAACAAAGTAGTGAAATTGGAATGATATGATGACATGACAGAAACCTGATCAATTCAGGTCAAATGCATTTACTGGTTATTTTCCAAATGTATTTGTATCTTGGACGGGCAAGTCCCAGCAATAGTATTTTAACACAATGTATTACATTTGTAAGATCAGAATAAGACTCTGAATTTGTATACATGTGGATGTTTTTTCTGTGATTTATACTCAGGATGAATGTGTGTGGTTATATGCAGTACACACAGGAGTCATACAGACGGCTCATTTGCATGGGAACCGTGTGAACGCAGTGTCCATCGCTGGTTCAGGATGCCAGCATATAAAAAAACGTTGAAACGATAAGACACTGAGGAAGTTGGGTCAAAAAGTAATCTAATTCAAGTGTTTTTTTTTTTTTTGTATGTACAGCATGTAATATCTGATTTTTTTTTTACCAGCCAAATTCACATCAGAACTGTTTGAATGAAATGCTTATATTTAAACATCTACATCTCATGGAATTCTACTGAAAATTACATGTTGCAAGCAATATTATCAATGAAAATTCCAGAATCTATTTCTGTCTGTTTTACATGTATTAAAAATATATTTAGATTTAGTTTTGGTCCAATGTTAAAATTACAGAGGAACTTTCACAGACCAAACCTTGAAACACCCAATTTAATTTTGCCCACTCATTAACTCATTTAACAAATCAGCAGACAATTTAACAAAATTTCTTACAAAAATAGAAAACAAGTAGACTATTTCTCAATTTAAAAAATGCATTCGTATTCATAAGTGAACACTTTTGTCAAGCCTTATCTGTATTCATTTTACAAGAAAAAAGCTCAATGTAGCAGATACAACCTGGGCTGAATGTGTCATAATACATGCACCTTGTTTTTGTGCCGATGAGGCTTCCTGTCTTGTCAACCGAATGGAACCCAATTTGGCCACGCAGTCCGAACATTTTAGAAATAAGAATTTATCTAGTGCTCTTTTTCATTGTTTAAGACATAGCTGGTGAAGCTCTTGTGTGCACTGTTCCTCACTCTATTCAAATTGGTCTTCAAGAAGTTAACATGAGGACTGATGGCGATGCAGTGCTCTCATCCCCAGGGGTCAGCGTGGTCTACTGTGGCCAAGAACCCTGAAGAATCCCTGTGTCGATGTCCAGCGTCTGGCCATCCCATCCCCACACATCCTCCACAGGACTGACATCCCCCTGCCCCAGTGCAGTGTCTTCACCTCTCTTTCGTTTGGTATGATTCCAGTCTGTGAAGACAAAAAAATCTTTGAGCGCTTTTGCATGTTGTTACACAGCTCAAATGTGTTTCACAGCTCAAATGTGCTTCAGCATTCATAAATATGTTTACTACTGATACATTTTATTTTATCTTTAAAAAGCCTGGAACATAAAAACCAAGTACCTGGGGAGACTTTAGGGTTTTGGATGCTGTATCCTATAAAAGAAAAAATGTGAGTCTACTAAAGATTTAAAGAATGCCAAAACTGAATGCAGAACAGTTAAAAACTGAGCTCATTTTCTGACCATGTTTTAGGAGGTGGTCTGTGAAGCGATGCTTCCGTGCTCTAGACACGCTGCACCTGTGACAGTGCCAGTGGCTCCTGTAGTAGTCTTCTACTTTGTCACAGAAGCAAGGAATGATGAATTTGTCTGTGTCACAAAAATGGCATATACAGCATTAACAATTCATAAAGGTATAAAATTTAAGTAATACATATGGTACCTTTTATTTTTTATTTACATCCATGCCTCACTCAACATGGTTAATTACTATCATCATGCATTATGAAAAAATAGAAACTACTTATCTAAAAATGTTACCATAAGTTAGTAAAACACAAAATTAAAAGATGATAATAATAATAATAATAATAATAATAATAATAATAATAATAATACAGAGATATAATATTTGTAACTGAACCATTTTTACTTTGTTCTTCAAAGTTTTTATTTGTTAAATAGCAATAACTTAATAGTCTGAAGCAGGCTTGTGATGGTCCGCATTTTATATTTCAAACATAGTTTGAAGGCCAGTTGAACAAGCAGTGGCAGAAACTGTAGCTTTCCTCTGTTGGCTGAAACAAAGGAGGAACGTGCCAGCTTTTTAAAGTCTCTTATCTTACACCTTAATGTGCTTTTAGGAAAGCTGTGTTTTACATTGTGCTTGTCATTCTGAAGAAGTGCTTTACTGGTGAGTGTTCTGAGTTTGCTTTTTTGAGCTGTCCTTGCATCTGTTTACCCAAACACCCTACAAGCTGTGCAACTGCTGCACTGCCCACACAATGACTTTTCTTTAACACAATAGTGCAGTAAGGACAGCTAGCATTCTTCTATTAAGCATTCTACTGTCTGCATTTTTGTTCTCCTGATTTAACTTATTTAAAGTGGCTGTAGTAGTTTTTTGTCATATGAGGGATGAATTCCGGTCAGGTCATACAGCGATGTACTGTGAAGGCAAATGTCCATCATCAAGAAACAGAACGCAAAGCTTCACATCTGAACTATGCCAAAAGTCCCTAAAAATTATTAATTTTAGGCTCACCCTCCCTTGTGTATTTATAAAAATACTGAGAAATGAAAGCATTGCATCACCTATCCCATTTTCCATTAGGTGAATAGCAAAGTTCAAATGCCTCCTTCGCAGATGTTCAAGTGTTGCAGCAGTTGGTTCCATACAAAACGGACAGTTGTGAGGCCCTGCTATACTGTACAGCTCTTCATCAGATGAAAAAATTGTCCTCATCTCTGTGGAAGAACAAAACAAACTTTACTGTTGGCATAAACATCTCAAAATTACAAATTTGTTTCATTAATGGAAGAAGAGAGCAGGGTAGACCGGGGCTGGTTCTCACACTAATTACAGCCAAACTGTACAATGCTGGGTAAAAATGTTCATTTCAAAGCCAAAACTTCTTTTCTTGACCATGTTTTCCTGGCCATTTGAAGAAGAAACCAAACATATTTGAGCTTGAATGTAAATTTTTTCATTGTTCATAGTAACTTCCAATGTGTCATTTTTGTAATAAAAGGTTGTAATACACATCTTCTTCTTCTTCTTCTTTATCTGACTGCTCCCATTAGGGGTCGCCACAGTGGATCAACTGTTTCCATTTCTTCCTGTCCTCTGCATCTTCCTCCATCACACCAACCACCTGCATGTCCTCTTTCACCACATCCATAAATCTCCTCTTAGGCCTTCCTCTTGCCTGGCAGCTCCATCCCTAGCATCCTTCTCCCGATATAAAAAGGTTGTAATACACATACTACACAGAAATATACACTCATCAGAAACAAGAAAGGAAGAACATTATTTTAAGCTTATTTTTAGGTGGTATTTTTAAGCTCAAGCCAGCATGAAGGTTATCTTAAGAGGTCAAGTGAGGCTGGTTGTCCAATGTACAGAATTATACAGCAACATTAAAGTTAAATGCATCATTACATTTTACTGTAATTTGTTTTTGTTAGGAAATTTAAAAGTAGGGAAAATACCCTCATTCACACATACCTACCTCACAGTAGTTTGTGCAGCACACACAAACATTACTACTCAACCTTTCATTCACAGGCCTACAGTTTTAATAAAGGCAATAATGATTTCAAAGCTTTGTCCTGCATTTTACTTTTCATTTGCCTTTTATGGACGATGCAAACGCTACTTAATGCCCAATATTAATTTTTACCTCCGCTTAAAAAAAATTAAAAAAATCAGGGTTAAAAACCAGAAATTACCCAATTTTATGGGAGAGTCATTCTTCCAGTTTTAAAATGTACCTGGTATCTCCAGCTTACACAAAGCAACAAGACTTCAAGAAATCAAATTTTTTTTTTACTGAAAACCAATTAAAAAATAGAGATAGCCAACTCCATGATGGGGCTGGTTGTCTCAAACTATCAATGAGTCTTTCACAGCTGGTAACGTTTCACTGATCTAGGGTATGAAGATAAGTCAGTTGATAAGTAAGTTAAGTAAGTTGTGCCAGTTTTTACCTGTGTCTTTAAGTTTTCTTCTAATGCTGGAATGACTTTCTATGATGGACTTGAGCTCAAAAATCCTCATGGGAATAAACAGTGTGACAACCAGCCCTGATCTCGCCTACTCTTCAGAGAGTAGTAATTTATTACCATGGCCTTGGCCTGTGTGAGGATATGGCACCAGATCAGCCTGGAGAGATGCACCCTGCGAGCATGCTCCTCCTGCATTTGAACTGTCATCATGTTCCTGATCCGTCATAAACTCCCTCTCATACATGATAAAGTCCAATCCTGTACTGCTCAGGTTTCCTGTGCTATCTTCTGCTTCTTTCTCCTGATGGCCTCTTGCACTGTGTTCTTCTGCTTGTCTGTTCTCCATCTGACACTGTTGGTCATGGATCTCCTCATGACTACACATTGTGAACTCCAGGCTCTCACCAGGGATAGGCTGGGTGTCAAACATTTCCTCGGTTGAGGTCTTTAGATCTCCCTCCATGTAGTCCAAATTCTCTTCAGAGACCTCTTCCTTGATAAGAAGTAAATCAATTATGCTCACCTCTGTTTGCTTTGCCTGAAATAAAAATGTTCAGTGACTTATTTTCATGATACAACATTTTTATTCAGTCATGCAGAAAAAGAGCAATGTGTAATCTGCACACGGTCATTTTACATACGAGGTCTGTTCAAAAAATATCAGGATTGATAACATTGGCACTAGGTGCTAGACTTTAGGATTGTTCTACACGTAGAAGGTCTGCAAACCTTTGCCGTTTGTGTGTGACCAGTCACAAGTTTTGTTACATTTTATATTTGGTCAAGATGAGTGAAAGTCTGTAGTTGTTTGCTGTTGTGTGTAGCATTTACAATGAATGGTAAGTTGAAGCAGAGTGTTTGCATGCATTGCAACTTGTCTTAATACTGCATGGCCTAGCGTCACATCCAGGGTGTAATTTCATAACCTAGTGCCCAGTGATTCTGAGATAGACTTTACTCCACTGCAACCCTGACCAGGATACAGTAATTTATAATGATGGATAGATAGATGGATGGCAGTCTGTGCTATAGTTCCTTGCAAAACACTAAATCAGCAAAGTTTATCGGTCTCTATTCTTGTCAATTATTGCTTGTCACTTTTTTCTTTTTCCAGAAATTGAAATGGTACTGAAAAGATTTAAAACCTCCAGTGACATCATTTGTACGTCACATCAAATATTCATGATCATATAAGCTATTCATTTATACCCTCCTGTTGTAGCACCTGTGATCAAGTTTCTTACCCTGAATTGATACAATAACAATTACCCTGCTGTATAAAAAGGGTAAAACTGTTGTAAATGAGGAAAACCCCTTTATGCCAGGTAGGTCTTTGTAGTCTAGCACGTACTATACATGAGACATATATGGAAAAGATAAATCTCCTGTTCCTTGCATTCGTAGACCTAGAGAAAACATCTGACCGAATCCCTCGAGAGGTCATACGATCATCAATAAAATGTCTAGGAAGAATAGCTGGCATTCACAGTTATGGCAATGCATGAGCAGGTAGAAAGAGTGGTCTGCATAGCACATGGATCTAGTGCCAAATTCAGGGTGAAAGTCAGTGTACATTGAGAGTCGGTCCTAGGTCTCTTGTTTGCCATTGTGATGAAGGCAATGACAAAAGACATTAGACAGGGCCTATCCATCTTGTGTGTATGTATATATGTATATAATTGAACTATTATTAAAATTTTGTCTTGTTTTACTGTTTCTTGTGACTGTGACAATTCCAATAATATTTGTACTCTACTCCTGGAATATCCACATCATATAAAACTATACCTTAGCAGCACCTTATAAAACTTCATATAGTGATTAGATGGGTAATTTGGCAAAAGGACATTTAAAACAGAACTGATTTTTGGGTAAATTTGTTTCAATCGGGAAGAAATATAATTTTCTATATGAAATACAGATATCCTCAAACTTATCTTCAGAGTGTAATGCATTCCTGGAAATTGGCTCCTGAGGGGAAATCTTATAAGGTGGAGATACATATTTACCATTGGTTTGCACACTTTTAAAATTCCTCCATGTGGTTTGTTATTTGTAAAAGTGAAAAATTATCTTCATTTTAGTCCTAACTCAGTACAGAGCATGTGGAAATTTGAAAATGAAAGGCAGTAGGGATACTTGTAAGAGAATTTTTTTAAATTAAGCTTTAAATGCATGTTTGTATTATGTTAAAGGTATTAGTCAATAGTGGAGTAAATGTTTTGTTATAACTATCCAGCATACTGTGTTTACTGCTACAAAGCATTGTAATCTGTGCCCCGCTATAATGTTAAGTATTTACAAGGGGACCTTAAAGAAAGGAAATGGTCAAATTACTGAGGCAAGGCCAAATGGTCATGGAAATGGTCAAACCTTAGGGGGCAATGTAAACTACTAAGGTAAGGCCAGATGGCCAAGGAAATGGCCAATTTAGGCCCAGGTCAGACCTTGGGGGGTATATAATAAAGTAATAAATAGCTAAGATGAAAGAACTGAAGCAGAAATCTACCAAAATGTGTGAATACTTTGCAAGTACTGTATAAATATCCCCTGTATGCTTTGTTTGGTGAGACTCTCTTTTTGAAGGGGGATCTCCCACACCAGTCTGTATTTGTGATTTAATTCTGTTTTAATTGTGCTTTACTCCGGAGTCATTTGACATCTATTTTAGAGTAATGTCCTTTTTGTGTAAAGTTTTATTTTTGTGTTGTGCTTACTCTGATTGGGTTTAGCATGCTGGGATACTTGTCTGAGAATTTTTGACTTGTGTGATGTGTGGTATATCCTGACTGGATGACTCTGTTGTAATGTGTCCTTATTGGTTAGATTGTGGTTCGTTTTGAAGTTAAATTTTTGTTGCTTTGGTGGTATTGAATTTTATTGTAAATATTTATTTGATCAATTGATAGTGTAATTCACTCTACACCTGAAGTGGTATTTTCCCTTCCACATACTTGTAATGGGAACAGTCTCTTCAGTATCCAGATGTTTGCTTTGAGGACTAATTTTAGGTTTGGACAACAGGGAAAGGTGCAGTTCTTGAAGTGGAAAAAAGTGCCAGTTACTGCTGTGTGTATCAGTAAACTATTAAGTATTGAATTTTCAATTTCTACAGTGAATAAATGATACTAGAAGATATTGCTGATGTTCAAAATGTGTTTTTTAATAAAGTGAACACAAATTTGTAAAGAATGGTCAGAAAACAGCACATGTGCCGACTTACAGAGTAACTTGGCGCACTCTGGGAAATGACATGTAGCTGTGAGGCTGCTATAAATAATGGCCGTGTACTACGTGTGTAGAGAGAATTATACTTTACTGATTGATCAAATACAAACCAGTGCGGGAGAGCCTCTTTGAAAAGAGTCTCCCCAAACAAAGGATATACGTGTAGGGGTTATTTATACAGCAGTTGTAAGGTATACGCGCCTCTCGGTAGATTTCCACTTCAGTCCTTTCATCTTAGCTATGTTATTACATACCCCTAAGGTCTTACCTGGACCAAAATTGGCCATTTCCTTGACCATTTGACTTTGCTTCAGTAGTTTATGCTACCCTGCAAGGTTTGACCATTTCCTTGACCATTTGACTTTGCTTCAGTAGTTTACGCTACCCCCCAAGGTTTGACCATTTCCTTGACCATTTGACTTTGCTTCAGTAGTTTACGCTACCCCCCAAGGTTTGACCATTTCCTTGACCATTTGGCTTTGCCTCAGTAGTTTACGCTACCCCCCAAGGTTTGACCATTTCCTTGACCATTTGGCTTTGCCTCAGTAGGTTCCGCTACTCCCCAAGGATCGACCATTTCCTTTCTTTGAGGTACCCTCGTAAATACCTAACATAGTGGGGCACAGGTTATGATGCTTTGTAGCAGTAAATACAGTATGCTGGATAGTTATAACAAAACATTCACTCCACTATCTATTAATACTTTTAACATAGTACAAACATGCATTTAAAGCTCAACTTAAAAAAAAAAAAATTCTTTCACAGCTACACCAGCGTTTTACTGGGTGAGCACCTCAAACAGACAATGTGGTTAAGCAGAGGCAGAACCCAGTGGGTTATGGAAAGTGCCAGTACACAAGAAAAAATTCTGGTTCTACAAAGAGCAAAATGGAGAAGTGCATTAGTAGCTACTGAGTACTACTGAGTAGTGACTACTTCAAATCCCTGGGATGTGTATTATATGATGTATTGTGTGATGGATTACATAGCATATTGTACAGTGAATTATGTGGTGTATTTAGTGACATATTTTGTGATATATTGTGCGGTCTATTATATGCTAAATTGTTTCAGTGCAGTCCTGACTCACCTTCCTTGAGCCCAACTTGTCTGACAGGTGGTCTGACAGTAGAAAGGGGGCTTCCTGCTGCAGAGCTGCAGGTTCTCCATCCTTCCAGGGTCTGATGCTCCACTCACCCCCAGCATCACTTTCTCCCAGCGGAGCAGGTCGTTCTTCTGTGACAGTGCGACACAAAGTTAGCACCATTCTGCTGCTGTCACCGACGTAAACTGTTCCCCAACATTAAATACTTGTCATCGATAATTTAAACTCACGAGAAGCAGCACAAGATAAAGCGGTAAGACAATTTTAGTAAAATGTTAGCCACTGAAATGTCTATTTTTACCTTTCGCGACAAATCGTGGAGGCTCTCCGACCTGTACCCCCACGGAGCGCGCGCAACTCGCGCGTCCGCGCGCCGCCAGCAGCTCGCGCTCCATCCAGTGCAGCTGCCGCTCGAGCTGCTCGCTCCTCTCGCGGCTGCGGGTCACGCGCTCCTCCACCAGCTGCGTGATTTCGCGCAGCGCCTTCGTGGCCAGAACCTCCATGACGGAGGCGAGCTGCGCTTGGAGCGAAGAGACGCTCCACTCTCTGTCTGGCAGATTCATGTTTTTATTACTTTAGAAAAGCGTTTAATATCCCAGGCAATAATCGGTGAAATGGCTTAGATACACAGAGGACAGCAACTAACGCGCAACTACACATCCGACAGCGCGGGTTCATTCTTTTTTCCGCACAGCTGGGGACAATACAGTGACGTCTGATATTACCGTAGTGCAAGGAAAATAAGCGCAAACGTTTATCATCCTCGTAGCATTAGACGGAATATCATAACGGCATAAAATATCATAAATATATCGTGCTTTAAAATAGAAGTAAACGGACTTCAAGCAGTAACAGTTAAGTTCTTTTCTTTTCTTTAAATGTTCATTTCATACGCAAGTGACTGCGTTAGTTTGTACTGTGGTCCAAAGATCTGACAGATATATTTTGTTTATTGTCATTTGACTGAACGCAGATGTGTAGAAGAAGCGAAATATGATTTTCAGAAAGTGTAACAGAAATCGACCAAGCGCCACATTACACACTATAAACGTATTGATCCAGACGTGTGCTTTGAATACACAAATACATGCGTAATAATGAATACAAATGAGACTAATAATGCATTTAGTATTTTCCTCAAATTTTAAAATAACTCACCGATTGTGAGATGCAGTTCCAGAAGAAGCACATAAGTCATTTATCAATATTATGTTCAATGTTCGACATCAAGATGCATTTTAAACTTGGAGATGTCTTAATACTTTTTCTTAAGCTGCGATCCGGTGTTATGAATTGTAAGTTTAAATGGCCATCTGAAAAGTCATAAAATATCCTTCGAGCATTTATAAAAGATAACACAGTCCACTGCAGTTTACGTGTAGTATTAATAGTAAATATTTAAATGTATATGTAATAAACTTATCCTATAATTTTAAAGTATGTATAATATATAAAGAGTTTGGACTCCTGATGCGTTGTTACAATGGCAAACTGCTGTAAGAAACTCAAAAATTTCAAAGTAAAACGTCGTTTTAGCTTCGCTCCAAGGACCATATTCGTTTTACTTTCATAAACATCCTTCATAAATTACTTGCATGCACGTTAATATTTGCGCCTCCTTCAATTAGCGCCAGTTAAGTTTAAGAACACTTGAGAAGCTCCAAGTACTTGGAGGTTCCAGCCGAAGTAGAAGGGGTTTTTATTTTGAAATGAGACCCGCTCCATCCACCGGAAGTAGAACTGTGCCTAATCCCGATTGCGGCTCACTTCCCACAGCGCCAGTCCCATCACGGCTTTATGTTTTCCAACAAAATCCCAAACACCTTCAGGCGCACATGTGGTAAATGCGATGTGGTAGATTTTACCACAGCTGCAGCTCCTATGCGTATTGTTGCGTAGATATTGTGAAAGCGGGGGCAACATGTCGAGCTTCGTTACCTTCCAGGCACAATTAGCCTCCATCATGGATATGCTAGTGCGCTCAGCCGTGGCGGAATTGAGCAAACTTGGCTCCGCGGTGCTGCGACTGGAGATGTCTCCTCGGAAGCTGGACGAGGAGGATCTCAGGAAGGACGAGCAGAGAACGGTGAGTCGTCCCGTGCAAACAGACCCACTCACACGAACGCGCACACACACACACACACACACAGACAGACAGACACACGCACACTCGATGACAATGTACCCTACCCCCCCCCCCCCCCCCTTCCGTGCGCGTCAAGGTTGCATTTTGACCTGTGGGTGCAAATACCTCCGTTCCATTTGTGTAATTCTGGGCCTCTTTGCTAAAGGACGTTTTTATTCACGGAACAAGAGATTTGCCTCTTTGAAATGTATCCAACGCGACCCCCTGGAGTCCCAGTGTCGCGTGGACACCTTTGCGCCGTTCTGAGTGTCGCTCGTTGCGCTCTTTGTTTCAGCGGCGCTGCACTTTTATTCACTCCCACGTCCCGGACGACCATCCTCTTAAAGTTGTTTTTACTGATATGCCGGTAATTTAAAATATTAAGTTGATAACCGAGTTCTGAAGTTATCCGTCATAATGCATTGGAGAAACGAATCGGTGTGAATTGGGGACGATCGATCACGTAAGCACTGTCGAGAGGGATGTTGGAAAAAATATTTAATTTTATTTGTAAAAAAATTTTGCAGTTGGACTTTTCCGTCGAGCGAATGGCGTGACATCAGAGCTGTCAGTCAGTCAGTGCGTAGAATAAGTGGTTAAGACACCGAGTAAAAAAAGCAGTGGATGACAGCGGTGACTTATTTACTTCCCAATAACTACAATATGGCCACATGGAGCCACTAAGGTGTGTTTTCCTTATTAATAAAACTGTTCTGTCTAACTATTAATTTGCTTTATAAAGGACAGACACCACTTTCTTTGCTCCACTAATTTCTTCTTTCTGTCATCAGCTTCCTTATAAACACATTTTTGTGTTGCAGAGCACTGTTGTAAATTCATGCATGTACTTCGATTCTGTTAACTTCAAACTAAGTCTCAAGGTTTACCAAATTATTTGTTAGTTAATTTATTAAATAAAATTTTGTTGCCTTTTCTTCTAATGTCACAATGTCAACCAACATACATAGTGGGATGTGGGCTCTGAACCTGGGTCACTAGAGTTTGAGGTGGTGGGTCTAACCACTATGCTACCTGGCGATCTAGCATGTATCAAAGCTGTCACATTACAAGTTCAAAGTTTCAGGACTGTTTGAGAACTGTAAATGTTTTAATGTGCAGATCTATAGGTAAATTACAATCAGTGCAGTTTACCATTCTGTTTTCACCTCACGTTACAGCCATGACTGGGGCCGAAGTCTATTTGTAACTCAGAATTAATTCTACATTCAGCAGCTTCATCACAGAACTCAAAAGTTTAATATTATGGCTCAATTCCTTGGTTTATTCATAGGTTGCACCCTGTTTAAAAACATCAGCTAAATCCATAATGAATTAAATATTTGTTGCCAGACTTTAACTTATTTATTCTGTTTTCATCAACAGCTTGTACAGTGCAGGGTCTTAGTGGTCCTCTACATGCTCTCAGTGGTCATCTACAAACTACGGCATGACAGGATAAAATATGAATGGGACGGCAGCTCATTATCTTTTCTTAACATGAAGTAACTTTAATATTTACATTAAAATGACTGAAAATAAAAAAACCTATATAATGCCCACAACTGGCTTTTTGTTCTGGTCTGTTTAAGCACTTGGAAGACTATGTCATGTTTCTCCTGTACATCAGGACAATGAAACAAAACAGGGTGAACTACAGTGTATTGGAGGGTCCTATGAAGAGAACATATTAAAGTACCTCACCTTCAATGGTGACCACGTAATAACAGACACATGTAGCACTATTTATTTGCTTGTAGTTTCTGTAAAGTCTCTGTTATTGCTGTGATGCATAAAAATATGCTGGATGAAAACACATCTCCACTGCTCTGAGATGCTGCTCTCATTTCCTCCAGATTGTCCAATTTTATTTTTTACCCTCCCCTGTAGTGACACAAAATGGAAATGCAAGCTGTTTTCACTCTGCAGCACAAAAATAAAACACAACTAAATATACATATTCATTTTTATTTACAACTATTTACATAGGAAATATTTGTATCCTTGGAAATACGTAAGATGACTGTTGTTAACATGAGCTGTTGACATGTGTACTTGAAACAGAACAGACCTGTGCAAAATGCAAAAAAAAAAAAAAAAAAATGTACATTTTTTAATTTCAGACACAGCTGGCCTCTATCATGGCAACGCTGGCCAAAACAGCAGTGACGGAAATTGGTAAACTTGCCGATGATGGCTTTGCTGTGTTGCGTTTGGAAATGTCCCGGAGTAAAAAAGAGAATGAAGGCCTCAAGAGGAAAATAGAGTTGATGGAGAGTGAGCTGAGGACAGCAGGAAGACATGGAGACAGTAAAAAGGGAGAGAGGACTGTTACTTCCCGCTCTGTTGGAGTGCAGGTGGGACACATGCTGGAGGACTCTGAAAATGGTAACGAAAAATGATTTTATTCTTTTGGGTTGGTTATGGGTGAAATGGAAAAATGCTAAAAGAATAAATTTAATTTTTAATTGTACTATGGCCTCATTTTTGTCTGTGTAGTATAACTGGTACACTTTGAAGACCACTGAATCATACAATGCTGTGCTTCTATTTTAATTTTGTGGCATTCATGTGTTTATTATGACTTATAATATGACAGAAAGAGCTCAGTTTTGACAAAGAAGCCTTTAAAAATGTCTTGGTCGACCTTTTGAACTAAAATTGCTTTAGTGCTGTCATATTTTTGTTGTTTGAGTTCATGTTGACAGCATTGTAGAATTTTTGATATTCTGTCCTGAATGTTCTTCAGAAGGATCACATTCTCCAGGGGAAGAAGGGGTCTCTCTGAAGGGTTGGAGCAACAGGGTCTGGGTAGATGGAGAGACCATAGCTGTGAAACTGGAAGGCGGTCCATTGCAATGTGGTACTGTCAGTGAAGAGGTCAGTTGATGAACCTTTATGGTGTTTATGTTTATGGAGGCAATGGTTCATTAATGGGTTCATCTAATTTTGGATTAAAAACTGAAGGCTGAGAAAACTTGGAATTGTTTGTCTATTTTAATTTTGCAGTCTGCAGATATGGAAGATGACAGACCTGAAATACTGCTGATCAAGGAAGAGAATCTAGAAGAGGACTTGTGGAACAGTGAGCTTCAAGACAGAGAGAAGAGTAAGTGGCAAACATGAAATCACTCATGTAATAGTTTTCTGAGCACCTTGGCACCATCTTGAAGGCTGTAAGTGAGATTCTGTACTTTTGGAGGCTTTATAAGTTGCCATTTTTGGTTAGACGAGGTGGAACTGAATTAATGACAGTAAATAAACACATAAAATAGCCTTTTATACGTAGCATAAAACTTAAATGATAAATGCGATAATTATGATGAATTACCTTTTTTTTTTAACAAGTTAAAAAAAATTGAAAATAAAATAGTGCTATTACTAAACAGCGCTACGGGAGGTAGTGTTATCATCAATAATTTTACTGCTACAAAATATTTTAACATTTGATGAATTCTGTTAACATTGTGCACACAATTTTGTCAGTATCTCAGTTTTCTTTTACAAGTGGAAAATATTGTATGTAACATATTGGTTGAAGTGTTACATCTGTGCATTGCATCAGGACAGACACAAGACTTGGAAGACTTTTGTTTGTTTTCTACAGGGGATGCGGAATATAGGGATGGAAAACAGAGGCCCATCTTTGACCAGTTCTACGAAGAAGTTGACACAGAGCGCGCGGTTGCAAAAAACCCCGAAAAATGGGACATTCATCCTTCTTCCACCGAGTATGACTCGGATGGTAGAGAGAAAGATGGACTTGCCCTAAGAGAGAACACTTACAGTACGCAGAGTCACATGTTTGCTGAACAGTCAATTGAACAGTTCATCTGTTCTCATTGTGGGAAAAGTTTCGATTGTTTTAGTGCCTATGAGATGCACCAGCAAATACACTCAGGGGAGAAACCATTTAGCTGTGATAAGTGTGGGGAGAGTTTCTCGAATCTAAGTAATCTGAAAAGACACGAGCGGAATTTTCACAACGGAAAACCAACACTTGATGGGCCGACATACGATAGGTTTGACACAAAGAAACCTCACATCAGTATACCCCACCGACTCCTCCCTGGGGAGAAACCTTTCGGCTGCACACTGTGTGACAAGAGCTTCGGTAAGCCGAGTCTTCTGAAGAAACACCAGGTTGTTCACACTGGAGAGAAACCGTACAGCTGTGATATCTGTGGGAAGAGTTTCTCCTACATGTATAGTCTAAAATCACACCAGATCACTCACAGTGGTGAGAAACCGTTCACTTGCACCCAGTGCGGCACGAGTTTCACCAAAAAGACGTACCTGGAGACACACCAGAACACACACACCGGGCAGAAACCGTTTAGCTGCCCACATTGCGGCAAGCGATTTTCTCAGAAAAGCAACCTTAAGGCTCATATTAGGGTTCACACGGGAGAAAAACCATTTCGGTGTGATGAGTGTGGCGAATGCTTCATTCACGCAAACAGTTTGAAAACGCACAAGCAGCTCCACACCGGAGAGAAACCTTACAGCTGCGACATTTGTGGGAAGAGCTTCAGCCGAGCCACTCATGTGAAAATACACCAGCGCATTCATACAGGAGATAAACCATATAGCTGCACCACATGTGGGAAGAGCTTCAGTCAGAAAGGCTACCTGAAGACGCACCAGATTTTCCATTCTGGAATAAAGGACTTCAAGTGTCTGGTGTGCACAAAGAGTTTCAGTCAAGCGAGTTGTCTTAAAAAACATCAGCGAGTTCATACCGGGGAGAAACCGTTCGGTTGTGATAAATGTGGGAAATGCTTCTCTTATCTAAAATCTCTCAAAGACCACAAGTGTATGTATTTGAAATAGACTGTTTCGATATAGACAACTGTAAATGTGTGCTTCATTGTACTGTGAAGGTCTTAGTAAATTCAGAAGGATGAAACGACATAGAATGTTGGAGGAGTTCGCTCTTTTTTGCTGGATTTTTTTTTTTAATATTTAATATGACTTCTTTCAGGACTGATCAGAAAAGGCTAATTCCTCATGTGATGGCGAATTCTGCCTTGTGCTCCAAGTGCCATTTTTATATGTTGACTTACATTTTAAAATGTATTGTACCATGGAAAACGGATACGTGCTTGTTATTGTTTAACCAATGTTATGACAGAAGGGTTTATGAAAGTATTTTATTCAGTACTTTAAGACTGAAGTTGCGTGCATTTGATAGAAGGTGACAGTGATATGGAAATAAAAACCAACAGTGCGGTGTATGATTACATGAAGAACCCAAACCTATGAACTTCATATGTAGTGAAAAGACCTGTGGCAGAAACATGTCTTCTACATGTTTGTTCTTTTATTCAGGGAGGCTTTGCTTAAGCTTTTAAACTGACAGCGGATTAAAGTTGGACAGGAATTTCAGCGTTCCACAGATTCCCAGGATTGAAGTCAGGAGTGACCAGACTGCTCAAGAACATTCCAGTTTATAATTGTTTCCTCATTGGGTCATTGACCCACTGAAAGGACAATTTGACCTCTAGTTCAAAGTCTTGAGCTTGAAGATTTTTTTTTCTTGAGAGTTTCTTATACTTTCCTGTTTGTGGTAAAATGAGATATTCTCCAAATGCGACTGAGATTATTATTTTTTAAAAAAGCTTACCGTGCCGTGAAGTTCAGTGTGTTGTCACTTTCTTGAGTTTTGATCCACTTCTTCACATTCTGCCGCTGAACTCCAGATCTTTCAAAGAATTTGAGGTTGTCCACCTGCTCAAGGTGAAAAGACAGCTTTATGTAGGCATCTGGGCTCTGGATGGGTAATTAAGGGGGTGACCGAGTGACTAAGGAGATGGCTTCCGAAGACAAACTTTCAGCAGATCTGTGGAAACTGCAAAGGTCTGAATGCTGCTAATCGCTGAGCTCTGTCGGCATCAGTAATGAGAATTTTCTTCAGATGAACATCTCAAATACGGTCTACAGTCAAGCACCATCAAAACCTTTTAGAATTGTTGGTAAGAACGATATGTGCATTAATACAAAATCGAAAGAACTGTTATAAGTTGTGAAAATTAGCTGAAAAAGTGTAACACAAAGTGTAATTACATTTTGAGAAGAAAGAAAGGCACGATTGAAGCTGAACGCTTTAATACTGCAAGAACATTAGGATCGCATACGATGTAAGAAGGGGTTTTATTTTGAAATGAGTCTCCTGCTGTCCATCGGAAGTAGAACTGTTCTTAATCCCCATTGGGGCTCACTTTAATAGAATAAAAAACAATAAAATACAGGATTGCTGAATTATCAGCGCGGCTGTATTTTTACCTTTTACAATAACTTGTCCGTACGTACTGTGCAATAACTGACCCAATGTCTAGTTATGTTGTTTATCAGGAAAATAAATCCATCATAGATATGTTAGTTACATCAGTGGTTTAAGAATTCAGCAAACTTAAGTGTATTTCTCTAGTGTTACTATGGTAACATTTCCCAAGTTGTAGAATGAAAAGACTGAAAGTTTAATAAGGAGAAGTTAAGAGGCTACCAGTTGCAAGCAGGGTAGAAGGTAGTCTACTTAAGGCTGTCCAGATCTGTCCTGAATGGTCTGGGTTTAAATCCTCCTCTCTTCCTCTGAACTTACTTTGAATTACCCTAATAAATGTCCAGTTTGCTAAATAAGTGTTTTATTCTGTCTTAAGTTGTACTGGACAAGACAACATTTAGAAGAAATAGAAGGAGGTGGTAACAAAAAAAAAGATTCCCACAAAACCAAGAAAAATTGAAGCCAGACACATCATTAGAAAACTGCACACACGAGAGAGAAAAGAGATCTTTTCTTGTTCTTTTTGATTAAATGAGCACAATAATAACAACAATAATAATAATAATAATAATAATAGATGCAAACTGTTTTACCGTTAAACTTTTTGGATTTAGTACATGTCACTAATGCGTATAACTCTGTATGTTTGTGTGAGCATGTACATGCCAGTTCGGCTGTTAACTGGAATCCACTAATGTTTCCCCTCCCCTTTCACCTCTCCCTGTCGTTCCTCACAATCACCCTTACTTCTAAATAGTCTGGGTCCTTCTTCCGATACAGCCCCCTGACAGGCACACCCCATCATGCCTTACATCTCACTCTTGCTGCTTTGTTTTGGTGTAAAAAACAAAAATAGTCTGATGTATAGCTTGTGTTTGGCACCTGGAGTAATAAATTATACTTTACCAAATTATTTAATCCTTAAACTTTCACCATTTAGTGGCTGAACTGCCCTGTTTGTTATCCTACAAACTTGTGCTTATTCAGCCAATGTGACGCATGATTTACGTGTCCCATAACTACATACATGTTTCTGAGTCTTGTTTCAAAGACCAAAGTGGCCTTTGTGTCATTTAATAAATTTGGCCACACAAAAACCTCACTCAGGTGTGCCAGCTTTCAAGTCTGTGGCTTGAAAAACAAAGCCGTACATAAAAAAACCGAGATTATTATTATGCTTATCTTCCTCCACCCAGTGATAGTTATTCATTTTTCACTTATTTGCTCTCTAAATGCCAAGCTTTGTGTGATGGTCACGATTAAGAACAGTTTCTGTGCATACACTATAGCTACCATATAATAACATAGGCGGCACATTCAGTTAATGGGTGTGGAGTAAGTATTTCACCGTAGGATTATGTGCTACATTCTGCTTGGACAGATGTTAAGCTGCTCCGCAATTGCTGTCTTCTGCTGAGATTGTTTTGCCAGGTTACTTGACAGATGGATTTTTTATTATTGTTATTCTTTTGGGCATCTTTCCCCGGCCAGTGGTACAGTTTATTCATTTCACAGCACATTTACTCTCTAAATGTCAACCTTTGCCTCAGGGTTTTAATTAAAAATCCAGTTTCCGTTTACTTATATATTATAAAGGAGGAGCTGGCAAGCCCCCATAGTAAGAATCCTTCTCCAAACTCCAGGAGGAGCCAGCACCATGGTGACAGCTTCAGGGGAAGCCAGCATGAGTTCCTGAGCTACCCTGCAGTTTCACTGGACCTTTGGTCCAGGAGGGTGAAAGAGCCTTGGCTCTATGTGAGCTGGTGGTCAGTACTACCTGACAGGGGCAAGGTTTATGTTGCCTACCTATGCCCAGCTGTACTGGGCTTAATAACTTAAGCACTGTGAGCAGCTGGAGCCCAACAACAAGTGACTACTAAAGTAGCTGTTCTGAGACTGTTGGGGAGGCCTGGAATCAAAACCAGGAAGCAGACTTCTAAAGTATTTATTTTAGTTACAGCTGTAGCCAAGGTTTTTATGGAACTTAAGCTCTAAATAAATCGTGGAACATCTGTATTAAGTACTTACCGATTAAGAAGCTTAAAAGGTGACGATAGCCAGAAATGCACAAATGGTGTATATGCTTAAGTGATGGATTGGTCAGCAGTCAGGTTTGAGAAAGAGGCTGTGAAGCTGAAGTACTTTTAATTTTCCAATCATTTTAAAGGCTAACAATAACTAATGTCTTAAGTTAGTCAAAGGTTTTGTCGGAAACACCACGTTTTGATGGAAGGTGTTCAGGTGATTTGTGCGGGGTGTTTCAGTCAAGCAAGCTGTCTTAAAAAATCGATTTCACACTTATGAGAAACTGATAAGAATGTTCTGTCTATTTAAAGAGCCTGAGACATGAAAATATTCACAGAGGCCAGTGCCTGCCCAAAATGTCTGAAAACTGAGGGTCCCAATACTGTATTAGTGGAGGACACTGGGTTCATAAAGTTTACATGAAGTTTGCAAATTGTGGACTCACTGTACTCTCTTGTTCAATATGTTTGGAATCTTGTGACAGCAAATGAGCAGTTTGTCAACTCGCTTGCACCAGGTTCTTCTGCGTGTTAAAATTTCAGATACAACCACCATGCTGTAGAATAGTTGGAGAATTTGTGCCGTTGGCGGGCACAGGATTAGCTGGAAATTGGGTTTTACTGCCATCTAGCGATAATAATAGCGAACAACAAGATATTGAGCGTGGTTCCGCTAGTGACGCCACGCGGAAAAAATAGCCACGAAAAACCCTTATTATGCAACGTTTTAAAATTAAAACAGTTGAACTTTTTTTTTTCCGCTGAAAGTAGTACTGAAACAATTCAGCTTCTATTCTGGTTGTACCCTGTAGTTAAAATTTCCCGAATTGCAACCCAATACTAAATATGCATCTAATGTTGGAATTAGTTTTGAAAGAAACAGATGTGATAACAAGCTTTATTTCAATCGAAAATAAAACCAAAAACATAAAAATAATGTTTACAAGTGACTTATTGTAAGGGTTAGTATAGCCATAAAGAAAAACGGTCTGAAAAGAATCTTATGCTTTTCATAACATTTTAAAATTGATTTGAATACTTATTCGGAAATAATTTTGAAATCTAAAAATAAGTAATCGATGCTTTTTAACAGTACATAATAGTAAAAAATGTAACAATATAATAATGATAATATTGAAAAAATAAAGGATAAAAATTTCGATGGGGAAAAACGTGAAACTCGGGGTTTCCCCCAAAGGCGCTCTGCTCCGTCCCCCCGCCGCATTAAGAGGAAAAATAAAAGTCAACACTCCTTCGTGTCACTTCCCTCTAAATTTTTGGCTGTGGGAGGCTGGCCGTTGTCTTTGCTCCGTGCATAACTTTAAGCCTCAGTCATTTAATAAATATGATTTTGAAGAAATTATATTTTCCAACTGGCTTCTATAAGGGAGCTACTGGGCTGCAATGGTGAGGCCTTTGTTGCGCTCTAGTGGCCAGGCAGCGCTTATCTGGAGCCGCCAATCCTTGCCAGGAGCCACAAAGGATTAAAAGAAGCTCAGCAAAATAAAATAATAATGGAACTTTTGACCTCTGTATCTGCAGCTAACATTTTCTTAGTAACTCAGTTAACTTCATCCTTTTATAGAGCTTGATATTTTTGCTTAAAAACCCTAAGGGCACAGCACAGGTCAAACGGCTGGGCTTCATAAAATGTTTTCAACCACAGTTTCACCTGTTCCATACAAAGATGATTGAAAACAGTTCATTTTTTATTTTGGGAAATCTGAGCTGACATCATGAGATTATGCACACAATTGTTAATGCTTCTCATAGCAGCATGCTAGTTATTACATGTTTTTTAGGTCCAAGCTTGTGTTAATAAAACTGAATACGGGTTATTTTAAAGCAGCACTGACACAGCACTGTCGATACAACACTATTGGGGTGTGGGGATCCATAAACTGAGCAACGCAGGTTTACCTGGATGCCAACCTGCAACCGAATATACCTTGGCATTCAGGATGGCAGGGTGTGGAGTTTGATATGCGTGAGAAAGAAGTCTGAAAACACCTCTCAGCACTGGGTTACCACACAGCTCCCGTGTTTCAACCTCACGGTGTCCTCAAGCAAACAGTAAAATCACCGTATCTTTACTTTCCTTGCACCTGGATAGAAACATAACCCTGGTATGTTCTCCTAACAGGTTAAAGTAGTTTTATCTCCTACTATTTGTCTTCTCAGACTTGGTGGTCAGCAGCTGAGGGAAGATTTACACTTTGTGTTATCTGGTTGAAATGAAGATGATGAAAACCCGGCATGTATTATTTTTGCACACTTTAAATGTGCCCATATAAAATAAACATCAACTTTGTGCACTGGATTTGTGATAGTAAAAACAAAGGAGAGACTGTAGTGGGGGGAGGTTGAGCTGAATTAATGAATGAAAGGACAGAGAGAGGGAGAGGAACACTGAATAGATTTATTTTCAATGAGGGAGAAGGAAAACACACACAGATGCATCTTGCTTCACTTTCTGGTGATTCTGATCAAATGCTGCTCTCTAGGTTTACTGTACTGTATTTAAATGCTTAAAAGATGTCTGAATGCTTGTTTTGACTATCTTTTTTGGGGACTGCTTCGATATTCAAAGTGTTACTTTTGTTTTTGAAACAGAAAAATAATCTTTCTGAGAAACTATTTCAATGCCAAGACATTCTTTCTGCAAAGTGGGAATTAGTGCTGAGAATCAATTGCTTTTCTAGAACACTCGCTAGTTGTGATTTTATTTTAACCAAGCAAAACAGAGGTTTGAAATATATTTTTTAAGACCAGAAGCTGAATAAACTGCAAGGTAAGTACGGTTATACTTCGCATAAACA